>CM066031.1:776946080-779346080 GCA_033557465.1 Ichthyophis bannanicus | reverse complement strand
GCTTCACCTCCACTTCTCCAGCTGTGTCTCCTCCTGTGTTCCCTCTCGTGTGCTGCCGTCGTTGTTCTCCTGTCTCCTCGTCTCCCTCCTCGTTCTCCTGACTCGCTCTCTAGCCAGGGTTTATATTCCTGCTCTCTGAGCCGTGTCTCTGCCTCTCTGAACAGGTGTCTGTAATTAGGTTCCAAGCTTGCTACTACGTCAGCAGAGCTTGGGTGTGGCAGCCTAGCTTCAGTTTCTCTGTGCTTGCTTTCTTTTGGAAAACGCTGAAACGTGTGTACTGCAGGGATGTCACTTTTCTTAAAGGTAAAATCATTCTTTTCTTCTACTTCCATATGCTCACTAGAGGCTTCCTCATCACAATATTAAGATCCTTAAGGCTGTCCTTATATGCTTTATAACGAAAACCACTAACCATTTTAGTAGCCACCCTCCAACCTGTTTATATCCTTTTGAAGGTGTGGTCTCCAGAATGCGCACAGTACTTCAAATGAGGTCGCTCCAAAGACCTATACAGAGACACTATCACCTCCATTTTTCTGCTGGCTATTACCTCTCCCTATGTACCCAGGTATCCTTTTAGCTTTTGCCGTCGCCTTTTCTACCTGTTTACCTACTTTAAGATCGTCAGACAGAATCATTTACAGTTCCCGCTCTTCTTTTGTGGACAGAAGTACTTCCCCTCCCCAAACACTGTACCGCTCCTTTGGATTTTTGCAGCCCAAATGCATGACCATGCATTTTTTAGCATTAAATCTCAGTTGTCAAATTCTAGACCATTCTTCAAGCTTAGCTAGATCCCTCCTCATGTTATCTACTCCTTCCTGGGTGTCTATTCTATTCCAGATTTTGCTATCATCAAAGAGCAAACCTTACCCGAAAGCCCTTCCGCAGTATCACTAGCAAAGATGTTAAAAAGAATCGGACCAAGTACAGATCCCTGAAGCATACCACAGGTAACTCCCTATCCTCAGAGTGAGCTCTATTTACCTATACCCTTTGTCGCCTCCCCCTCAACCAATTTCAAACCCAATCAGTAACTTTAGGGTCCATCCCTAGGGTGCTCAGTTTGTTGATAAGTCGCCTGTGCGGAACGGTGTCAAAGGCTTTACTAAAATCCAAGTATACCACATCTAGGGTTCTCCCTCGGTCTAACTCCCTGGTCACCCAGTCAAAGAAATCAATCAGATTTCTCTGACAAGACCTGCCTATGGTTAATCCATGCTGTCTCCGATCCTGTAATCTATTGGACTCCAGAAACCTCACTATTTTATCGTTGAGCAACATTTCCAATAATTTACTCACCACAGAGGTTATACTAACCAGCCTGTAGTTTTCAACCACATCCTTACTTCCGCTTTGGTATAAAGGGACCACATGTGCCTCTCTCCAGTCCTCTGGTACTACTCCTGACTCCAAAGGGGCATTGAAAAGGTCAGTCTCTGTAACCGCCACTGAATCCAAGTTAGCCTGTTCCATTAATGCCTCAACATCTGGGATCTTATTTTCCATGCTACGGGCATTTATACACACCACTTTCCAGATGTTGCCCCTTTTACCCATTTCTACAGAGGTATTTGATATTATCTCCAGGAACAAGCAGGGATGTAGTCCTCACATATGGGTATCGTCGGTACCGACGGAGCCTGCGCGGGAACGCTCCCCAGCGTCCAATAGGAACACTTTTGGGAGCATCCCTCAGCACATGCGCGCTGCCTTCCCGCCTTTCCAACTGTCCCTCTTCAGTTCTTCGTTTTCCGCAGAGCCGACAGGATCTATTCCCTGTCACCGCAGAAAATTCCGTTTATAAATATCTTTTCTTGTGGTCGCGTTTGCCTACCGCACGACGCCTACCGGTACCGCCGGTTCTTTTCTTTTCATAAAAAAAAAAAAACTTAGGCTTTAGACTGTTTCTTTTCAGAAACTTTTCTCTTTGGTGCTAGGCGCCATTTTGGGCACTAGGCCCCATCTTCCTAAAACATGGAAAAGCCAACTAGTGGTTTTAAAAAATGTACTAAGTGTGGCGGTACCATTTCCGTCACTGACACCCATGATTGGTGTCTGAAATGTTTAGGACCTGAACATACTCCAACTGAATGCCTCTCCTGTATGGGGATGACTAAAAGAGGAAGACAGAACCGGCTGCAAAGCTCGGTACCCTCTTTTCTTCAGATGCCAGATCCATTACATCGACATCTTCAAGGGCCTCTTCTTCCTCCCATGGATCTCAGGTAACTAAACATAAAAGCCGGTCCTAAAGGGTAGCTCTCCTGCTAAGCACTGAGAGGCCATTGGCATTGCCCTTGAGGGAACCACACCGGCAAAACAGCCCCGGTGGGAAGCTTTGGCTTCCAAAGCATCGAGGGGGCTTCAGGATGTTCTCGAGGCCTCAACCTCGCAAGAACTACCTGTGCCATGCTCAGGGGTTCCAGCCGTCCTTACCGGTACTGATACCCAAGCATTGGCAGCGTCGATAGACCAGAGGTTCCTCGCTATCGAGCGCAGCATCACAGCTCTTCTTTCAGCTGTGGTACCGGTGGGCCCACGGGCACCGGTACCGATATCGACACCGATACAGACACCGGTACCGACACCGACGATGACGGTACCGACCCCGGTGGGAACTCTTCCCATGCCATCTCTGGCAGGAAATGACAAAGCGGTACCGGGTCAGCTCGGTACCGACTTCGATCGGTACCGAGATCGTGCTTTGCAGGAGCATTGGGGTCAGGAATACTTCGATTCCTCCGATTCCGAAGACTCTGACAATTCTGCTGGCACTAGAGGGTTTCTCCTAGAAGATCCCTCTTCTCCCCAATGCAGAATGTCACCTCCAGAGGACATATCATTTCAGGATTTCATCCATGATATGGCCAAACGTCTTTCAATCACAGTAGCTCCTGAGGAGGAGCCCAGAGCAGAGAAATTGGAAATTCTCCAATATCCTAGAGCTCCTAAGGAGGCAGCCACTCTGCCTATCCATGAAATTCTGCATAATTTGATGCTCAGAATGTGGGAGACATCTCTGACTACTTCTCCTTACTCTAGGAGACTGGATACTATGTATTGAATTCCCCCATGTCCTGGATTTCAGAAAACTCAGCTGCCACACCATTCAATGGTAGTGGAATCAGCCATGTGTAAGATGAAAAGTGTAAAGAGGCATGCATCCAATCCTCCAGGTCGTGAATGCAGGACTCTGGATGCTTTTGGGCGCAGAACTTTTCAAGCTTCCATGCTTTCAGCTAGGATCAGTTCATATATCCTATATATGGGAATGTTCCTCAAGGAATTCACAGGAGACTTGGAACTTATGAGCCCATTTCTCCCAGATGATAAGAGACAAGATTTTCTTGCTCTAGTTAAGCATGCTCAGGATGTCTCCAAGTTTGTCAATCGTGCAGCCTTTGACTGCTTCGAATGCATCAGCAGAACTTCTACTGTTGCCATTGGCGCACGACGGATTGCCTGGCTACAGGCATCAGACTTGGAGACTTCGGTACAGGAGAAACATAGAAACATAGAAATATGACGACAGAAAAAGACCACATGGCCTATCTAGTCTGTCCTTCCATAACAACTACAACAGTCCACTTTTTGCCTTTAGAGATCCTCTGTGTTGGTCCCATGCTTTCTTGAATTCAGTTACTGTCCTCATCTCTACCACCTCCACTGGGAGACTATTCCACGGATCCACTACTCTTTCCGTAAAGAAATATTTCCGCATATCACTCCTGAATCTATCTCCCTTCACCCTCATCCCATGTCCCCTCGTAGCAGAACTTGCTTTCAATTGAAAGAGGCTCTCTCTCCCTGAACATTTATGCCACGGAGGTATTTAAACATCTCAATCATATCACCTCTATCCCGCCTTTCCTCTAAGGTGTACATATTAAGATCCTTAAGTCTGTCCTCATATGCTTTATAATGAAGCCCATTAATCATTTTGGTAGCAACCCTCTGCACCGACTCCATCCTGTTCACATCCTTTTGAAGGTGCGGTCTCCAGAATTGCACACCATACTCCAAATGAGGTCGCACCAAAGACTTATACAGAGGCATTATCACCTCCTTTTTTCTGCTAGCCATTCCTCTCCGTATGCACCCAAGCATCCTTCTAGCTTTTGCTGTCGCCTTTTCCACCTGTTTAGCTACTTTAAGATCATCAGACACAACCACGCCTAGGTCCCGCTCTTCTTTAGTGGACAAAAGTACTTCACCTCCTATACTGTATTGCTCCCTTGGATTGCTGCAGCCCAAATGCATGACCTTACATTTTTTAACATTAAATCCCAGCTGCCAAATTCTAGACCATTCTTCAAGCTTAGCTAGATCCCTCCTCATGTTATCTACCCCTTCCTGGGTGTCTACTCTATTGCAGATTTTGGTATCATCCGCAAAGAGGCAAACCTTACCCGACAGCCCTTCCGCTATATCACTAACAAAGATGTTAAAAAGAATTGGACCAAGGACAGATCCCTGGGGCACACCACTGGTAACATCCTTCTCCTCAGAGTGAGCTCCATTTACTTGTACTCTTTGTCGCCTCCCACCCAACCAATTTCTAACCCAAGCAGTAACTTTAGGGTCCATCCCTAGGGTGCTCAGTTTGTTTATAAGTCGCCTGTGAGGAACAGTGTCAAAGGCTTTACGGAAATCTAAATACACCACATCTAGAGCTCTCCCTCGGTCCAACTCCCTGGTCACCCAGTCAAAAAAATCAATCAGATTTGTCTGACAAGACCTGCCTCTGGTGAATCCATGCTGCCTCGGATCCTGTAATCCGCTGGACTCCAGAAACCTCACTATTTTCTCTTTCAGCAGCGTTTCCAATAATTTACTCACCACCGAAGTTAAACTAACCGGCCTGTAGTTTTCAACCACATCCTTACTTCCGCTTTTGTGTAAAGGCACCACATGAGCCTCTCTCCAGTCCTTTGGCACCACTCCTGACTCCAACGAGGCATTGAAAAGGTCAGTCAGTGGAGTTGCTAGAACGTCCCCAAGTTCCCTCAGTATTCTAGGGTGTATCCCATCCGGTCCCATCGCTTTGTCTACTTTAAGTTGAGCTAGTTTCTCACGAACACAGTCTTCTGAAAATAGTTCAAGATGTCCCTCGCTTCTGTTCTTATTTGTGGGTGTTTTCTGAGGTCCTGCTCCTGGTTCTTCATCTGTGAACACAGAACAAAAATATTTGTTAAGCAATTCCGCTTTATCCTTATCAGCTTCTACATATTCCCCCCCTGCACCCTTGAGTCTGACAATACCACTTTTGCTCTTCCTCTTCTCACTAATATATCTGAAAAATGTCTTATCCCCCCATTTTATTGCATTGGCTATTTCCTCCTCCTTTTGAATCTTTGCCTTCTTGACTACTTTGCTAGCTTCTCTAAGTTTTTCCAAATACAGATGCCTGTCTTCTGCTCTCTGTGATCTCTTGTATTTCATGAAGGCCTCCCTCTTTTTCTTCACTTTTTCAGCTACTTCCTTCGAAAACCATAGCGGTCTCCTGTTCCTTTTGCCTTTATTTACCATTTTAACAAAAAGGTTGGTTGCCCTTAAAATACCCCCTTTCAGTTTTGCCCACTGTTTTTCTACATCCCCCAGCTGTTCCCATCCCACTAACGACTCCCTGAGGTATTGGCCCATCTTCGCAAAGTTAGTCTTCCTAAAGTCTAAGATCCTCACCTTGGAATGGATTCGAACAGCCCTAGTCCTAATACTGAACCACACCATCTGGTGATCACTGGATGCAAAATGATCACCCACTACAACATCAGAAACACTTTCACCATTGGTTAGCACCAAGTCCAGTATGGCCCCTTCACGTGTGGGGTCTGTTACCAATTGCCTGAATAGTTCTCCCTGTAGAGAATCCAGGATCTCCTTACTTCTAGATGATACTGCAGCAGGAATGTGCCAATCAACATCTGGCATATTGAAATCTCCTATCAGTAGCACTTCCCCTTTCCTAGCAATGCTGCGTATGTCTTCAATTAACTCTCTGTCCACCTCTTCCTCTTGTGAGGGAGGTCTGTATATCACTCCAATGCAAATAGATTTCTCTTTCCCTCTTTCTAGTTTAACCCACAATGCCTCCTCTCTCCCTTTTAAGCTCTGTAATTCCAAAGCTTTAATAGTAGTTTTTACATATAGTGCCACTCCTCCTCCTCTTCTTCCTACCCTGTCCTTCCTGAATAAAGTATAGCCAGGTATAGTTACATCCCAGTCATTGTTTTCTGTGAACCATGTTTCTGTAACTGCCACAAAATCCAAGTCAGCCACTCCCACCAAAGCTTCAACCTCAGGGATCTTATTTCCCATGCTACGGGCATTAATACACACTGCTTTCCATATGTTACCCCTGTTACCCATTTCCATAAAGGTATTTAATGTATCACCTACCTGGGGGCTTTCACTTACCTGGGGGCTTTCTTCACCCATCCCCAAGGAATCTAGTTTAAAGCCCTCTTCAGTAGATTAGCCAGTCTACTACCAAAGATGCGTTGACCTCTCTTGGACAGATGGATGCCATCTCTGCTTTGCAACCCTTGGAAAAGCATCCCATGGTCTAGGAAACCAAAACGCTCTCGATGACACCATCCACGCAGCCATGCATTTGTCTCCAGGAGGCGAGCCTCTCTGCCTTGGCCTTTACCCTCAACAGGGAGGATTGAAGAGAACACCACCTGTGCACCTAACTGCTTCACCCTCTGTCCCAGAGCCATGAAGTCACTTTTGATACGTTCCGAGGTATACCTGGCAGTATCATTTGTTCCAACATGGATTAGTAACATTGGGTAATAGTCTGTGGGCTTGATGAGTCTCGGCAAACTCTCCGTAACATCTTGGATTTTGGCACCAGGCAGACAGCATACCTCTCTGGACATCAAGTTAGGCAACATTCCTTGCACGGGAGAGAATCTCTTCGGCAAGAACTGGCAGGAAAAGGCTAACGAGTTAGATGCTGACAATTCTACCTTAGATAGATTGTCAAAGTCTAAAGCCATTCCAGCCAAAAGGAAGCCTTATTAAAAAACCCTCTTTTAGCAAAAAGAGGAAGTTTTATCCTTCCTATACCCAGCAGAGTCAAACTCCAGGTCAGGTTGCCCAAAAGGGACAAACTAGACAGCAAAAGAAGCCAAAAGGCCCGAGAGCCCAACCAGCTCTCCAGGTTCAGCACCCTCAAGGGCTTTGACTCCTTCCTAGAGAGCTTTGCCTCCCTGCCTCTGAGGGGTCCCCAACCCCCCAATATTCCAGGCAGGTTGTGCCACTTTGTCAACAGATGGCATCAGATAACAGCAGAAGATTGGACTTTGTCCATTGTAGGAGAGGGGTACAAGCTTCATTTTCACAGCATGCCCCCTCCTACAATTCTAAAGCAATTCAATTCACAAACCTCTGCAGACAATCTGCTAGATCACGAGGTCTCCACACTTCTTGCCCAAGGGGCAATAGAGGAAGTACCCATTCTTCTGCGGGATGCAGGGTTCTACTTCCCCTATTTTCTTATTCCAAAGAAAACAGGAGGACACAGACCCATTCTAGACCTCAGAGAATTGAACAAATATCTGTTTCGAGAGAAGTTCAAAATGATTTCTCTAGGAACTCTTCTGCCATACCTTCAAAGCCAGGATTGGCTTTGCTCTCTAGACTTAAAGGATGCATACACTCACATTCTCATCCATCCAGATCACAGGAAATTCTTATGTTTTCCTTTTCAAGGGAAGACATTTCCAGTACAGGGTTCTTCCCTTTGTTCTGGCTTCAGCACCAAGAGTATTCACGAAATGCATGGCAGTAGTAGCTGCATTACTACGAACCCTGGGGATTTTCGTCTTCCCTTACTTAGACGACTGGCTTATTTGAGCCCCTACAGTTGCAGAGGCCAGCACTGCACTGTCCCATACAATGTGAATCCTCCAATACTTGGGATTGGTAATAAACTTCCCAAAATCTCAACTAGTTCCTTCACAATGCCTAGAATTCATAGGAGCCTGTCTAGATACCAGACAGGCAAGGGCTTTCCTTCCACAAGCCCGGTGTCTTCGCATAATGCAACTACCGTGTTTCCCTGAAAATAAGACTGGGTCTTATATTTATTTTTGCTCCAAAAGATGCACTAGGGCTAATTTTCGTGGTAGGGCTTATTTTTCTGTTCATATACAGCATGACAGCACAGAATGAGTGGTGCTGCAGCTCCCACCTGCACAGATGATGGAAGTGGCCCGCAGCACAGCACCGGCACCGAATCGGCGTCGGCGAGTGGAGCAGGAGGAAAACTCCTCCCTGGTGACCCCTCCCCCCCCGGTACTGAATCTGTCAGACATGATCTGTACTAGGTCTTATTTTCGGGGTAGGGCTTATATTATGGGAATCTCAGAAAAACATGCTAGGTCTTATTTTCAGGATAGGTCTTATTTTCGGGGAAACACGGTAGCCTCTCAAGCAGCAGGAAAATCCTACCTCACTGCTTGAGAGCTACTGCAGTTACTGGAACATATGGCATCCATAGTTCATGTAGTCCCATATGCTCGCCTCCACATGCGAGCAGCTCAGTGGACCCTCTCCACACAGTTGACACAGGCCACGGATCATTTGTCGGACAAAATAATAATCTCTCAACGGCTAATTTTGTCCCTCCAGTGGTGGCAATCACTAAAAAATCTGACAGTGGGGTCTCCTTTCCATCAGCCCCTCTTTCAGGCCACCCTAACAACAGATGCATCACAGGTGGGTTGGGGAGCACACCTGAATCATCTTGTCTACGCAGGGCACCTGGACTCCACAGGAGGTTGGTTTGCACATAAACCTCCTGGAATTAAGAGCAATTTATTTAGCTCTTTGAGTATTCCACACTCAGCTCAGCTACAAGACAGTTCTAGTCCAGACAGACAATCAGGTAGCCATGTTCTATATGAACAAGCAGGGCGGAACAGGCTCTCTGTCGTTATGCAACGAAGCTTTACGACTGTGGGCCCTTGCCAGAGAGCATCAAATTCACCTTCTAGTGGTATATCTTCCAGGTATTCAAAACCTTTGGGCAGACAAACTCAGTCAAGTACTGCTGCCTCACGAGTGGTCCTCCACCTAGACCAGGTGGCGAAGATATTTCATCTCTGGGGCACTCCAGACATAGACCTCTTTGCAGGTCCACTGAATGCCAAACTTCCCCGGTTCTGTTCCAGGATTCCGGCTCACAACTGTCAGGCAAGGGATGCTTTCCTCCTTCACTGGGGTCAGGATTTCCTTTATGCCTTCCCACCCATTCCCCTCATCCCCAAAACACTCTTCAAGCTTCAGAGAGGCAGGGGTCGCATGATTCTCATAGCGCCACGATGGCCACGCCAAATGTGGTATTCCCTGCTTCTACATCTCTCTCAAGCGGCACCTCTGGAGTTAGGGCATGCTCCAGATCTCCTTTCCCAGGAGAACAGGACGCTATGGCATCCAAATCCCTAGTCCCTGCACCTCACGGCCTGGTTGCTGAAGGCTTAGACCTCCAAGATTTCAATCTGTCCCAACAGGTAAAAGATATCCTTCAGGCTTCTAGGAAACTTTCCACAAGAAGATCTTATGCCTTCAAGTGGAAACGTTTTACTATATGATGCTCCAAGAAGGGATTAAAAACCCTTAGAATCGATACTAGAGTATCTCCTTCACTTATCAAATTCTGGTCTAAAGACCATTTCCGTAAGAGTCCATCTTAGTGGAGTCACATGATGTGGTGAGCCCGGGTAGATGAAACCGCCTGAGCTCCGGGCCCCCCCCCCCCCCACCCCTCCGCACCAGCAAAAGTGCCATTTTTGCAGTTTCTTTTAAACTGATGGGCTGCGACCCCGACCGCAAACGGAGGGGCGGAGTTAAAACGAGAGGAATAGCGGCGGAGATGGCAGCAGCGGCAAAGGCAGGACGTCGAGAGAAGGAGCAGCCCGTCGGACAGCAGAAAATGGCAGAGGTGCCTGGGCCACCGCGCTCCACAACCTCGCTGGAATGCCTGGAGAAGTTTTCACAGGCAGAGGCAGGAGCTCTCTCGGCCCAATTTGATGCCCTGCATATCAAGATGGATCTGCTGCAGGCTTCTGTGGGAGCGATGGGCCAGTGAATACAGGAGGAGGAGACGCAGCTGGGACAAGCTGAGGACAACGTGGATCAGTTGCTCCAAGAGGTAGGCCGCATGCTGACTGTGATGCAAGCCCAGGAAGCTAAGCTGGATGACCTTGAAAACAGGTCTCGTCGGAATAACCTGTGCTTCCTGGGCATTCCAGATAGCATAGTGGACCGGGACTTAAAAAGTTATTTGGAGTCTTTGGTGGCACAGCTAATTGAGAGAGCACACCGAGTGGGGCCCAGGCATTCCAAGGATGGCAGGCCATGGGTGGTCCTGGCAAAATTCCTGCAGTACCCGCAGAAAGAGGAGGTGCTAAAAGCAGCAAGAAAAAAAGGGAACAGTTATTAAGGATAATATCAAATTGAGAATTGTGCAAGATTACTCGACTGCCCTGGGCCAGCGCAGAAGGGCCTATGCTCCACTGTGCTAGAAGTTGATAGACGCCAACATTAAATTTATGGTACAGTACCCTGCTAAGTTGATAATCTCCTCGGAGGGAGCGCATCAGACGTTTGACTCAGCAGCGGAAGCATCGCAATATGTAGAGGAGATAGCGCGCAGGATTGGAACCCCATCAAAGGAGCAGCATAACCAGCCAGAGGCCAGGATTTGAGATGGCACAGTCTGGCGGAGTGCTACGGGCAGAGCGTGGCACGGGGTAATGTACTGTAATGGCTGGGCACAAAGTGTAGAGGAGCTGTGCAATTGGAGTGGAGGCTATTTGCCAATTAGGAGCCACGCGGAGCACCCGGACGGAATGGAATTGTGACTGGCTGGCAGAGGGAGTACTGATGCTAAGACTCTCCGACAACAGTTTGTTTGATTGTTTTTGTTGGGCTAGGTGTAGCTTTTCTGTTGGGGAGGGGGGGGGGAGCACAAAATGTAAATAAAGGGGGCGGGAAGCCAAGCGCTGATGTTAAAATTGTTGATACAAAATGTTCCAATTTGTTCGGGGGTGGGGGCACTGACTGTTTGAATTTTAAGAGGGACGGGTAAGGCTGGAGCTGTATAAGAGTAAAGGGGTGGGGGGGACCATACACATCTTAGTTGACTTGATTGGAGAGGAGGGTAAGGGAGAGCAGATGAAGAGGGGGAAGTGGGAGCGGAAGGCGGGAGGGCTAGAGTGGATGAGGGGGGTGGGAAGCTGGGAAGGGGGAGGGGGAAGGTAGGGGAAGGGAGTGGGGGGTGTGGCCGCACACAGGGGGAAGTGGTAGGATAATAGAATGTCAGGAGGGGGGAGGGGGAGAAGACTAGCGTAATTCATTGGGACCAGGAGCTACAGTGGGGGCTTCAGGCTGGGGGAGCCCTCCGTGGGGTAATGTTAGGTACCAAGAGTGTGGAGCCTGAATGGGAGCTACTAACCTGAAGATTATTTCCTGGAATGTATGTGGAATCGGGAGCCCAATTAAGAGATATAAAGTGTTGAAAGCCTTAGCTAGACAGCATTGCGATATTGCTATGCTGCAAGAAACCCACCAGACCGAGGTAGAGCACCAGAAATTGCAGAGGGACTGGGTGGGACAAGGGTGGGGGGCACCAGCTAAAGGGAGGAAAGGGGGGGGTGATTATCTTAATGCACCAACGAGTACGATTTGTGATGGAGCAGGTGTATCACGACCCAGACGGTAGATATGTGCTAATATATGGGTTGCTGGAGGGGAAGCCCATTGTGCTGGGGAACCTGTATAGCCCTAATACCTTAGATAGAACACTATATATGAGGTTGGCATCTTGAATAGAACAAATGCCAGAGGCCCCTTTGATCCTAGGTGGAGATTTTAATGGGGTGCTGGATGCGGAGTTGGACACAACGAGGGAGGGGGGACAGAGGACGCTCGCAAACTACCAAAGCGCTGCAAGGGTTGCGCCGGAGATTGGGGGCGGTAGACCTGTGGCGTCTGCTGCACCCAATGGATAAGGATTTTACCCATCAATCACGAGCGCATGGGTCAAGTGCCCGAATAGATTACCTTTTGATATCTGAAAGGCTGTTCACCCATATTCTAGATGCACAGATAGGCCCGGTGGAGCTCTCAGATCATGCCCTGATCTGGATAGACCTGAAGTGGCAGGACAGTAAGACGCGGGTGAGATGGTGGAGATTTCCGTTGGAGTTATATAGAGACTCAGCTTTTCACCTTTATTTGAAGCAGAAATGGCAGGATTTTACGCTTTATAATCAGGAACATCAGGATGATCCAGAGCTATACTGGGAAACGGCTAAAGTCGTGCTGCGAGGGGGCATCATTGGGTACGCGGCACAGAAAAGGCGATTGGCTTCAGAACAGATAGTCAGGTTGGAGAAGCAGCTGGTGAGAGAAAGGAAGAAATATACGAGCTGTCCCAGTGCAGAGAATAAAAAGGGGCTGTGGGAGCTACAATCGGCTCTTAATGAGCTGTTGCACCAAAGAGCAAAGAAGTCCTTCCTATATTATCGTCATCAGCTCTACCGATTTGGCGATAAGCCAGGGAAGCTTCTTGCAAGGTTTCTCCAAGGAACTCGGGGTTCTAGAGTTGTGGGAGCCCTGAGGGATGGTCAGGGTATCCTACATAAAGACAGTAGAGCGATCGCCCAAGTATTCCGAGCTTTCTATCAGAAGTTATATTCGGCAGAGGAGGGATCTAGCTCCCATATGGAGGACTATTTTAGGGAGTTGCAGTTGCCGCGGCTGGGGGAGAAGCAGAAGGCCCAGTTAGACAGACCAATCACGTTAAGTGAAATACAGCAAGTTATTCAGACGGCTAGCTGTTGTAAGTCACCTGGACCCGATGGTTATGGGGCGGAATTTTACAAGCTGTTGAGGGACTCGGTTGCCCCGGCTATGTTGCAAAAGAGTGGAGCAGGGCGGCATTCACTGGGGGGAGAACCATGCACATATTGTTTTGATACCCAAGACAGGAAAAGATCCGCTTCAGGCGGCTTCATACAGGCCCGTATCATTGCTAAATTATGATTGGAAGGTACTTGCTAAGATATTGGTGGAACGGTTGGCAGTGGTCTTAGGGGACTTGGTACATGGAACGCAAGTTGGGTTTGTGAAAGGAAGATACGCAGTGCGGAATCTGCGGGAAATTTTAGCATCGCTGGAGTGGGTTCGGGATAAAGGGTTACAATCATTGTTGGTTAGCTTTGATGCAGAGAAAGCTTTTGATCGGGTGAGTTGGAAATGCTTGCATTTTCTTCTGCCACAGTATGGTATGGGTGATTCCTTCTGTAAGATGGTGGAGTTATTATACAGAAGCCCTATGGCAGGGGTGTTTTGTAATGGAGAGGTGTCGGACAAATTTGCCTTGGAGAGGGGTACGCGACAAGGCTGCCCGCTTTCCCCGCTGCTTTTTGTGTTGACCTTCGATCCCTTAGTATGGACGATAGAGGCTTCACAAGAGATACAAGGGGTGCAGATTGGGAGGCAGGGGTTTAAGATGGCAGCATTTGCCGATGACATGCTAGTACACTTGCTCTCCCCGTAGCAGGCGTTGCCCTGGCTGTTGGAGGAATTTGCAAGATTTGGAAGTTTTGCGGGTCTGAGAATTAATAGGGACAAGTCGGAAGCGTTAGATGTGTCTGGCGAGCTTCAAAGGAATTGGGGTAGATCTTTCCCGCTAAAATGGACGACTGACTCTTTTCGGTACTTGGGAATTCTCCTGACTCGGAATCCGACCGAGCTCTATAGGAGGAATTTTGAGAGAATTTTTCTTAAAGTGCGTACGCAATTACAGGTGTGGACCCCCCTTCCTTTGTCCCTACTGAGGCGGGCTGCTGCACTGGGGATGGTGGTTTTGCCCCGAGTGTTATACTGGCTGCAAACCCTCCCAGTATGGTTGTTGCGGAAAGATTTGAATAGACTGGAGCGGGAGATTCGTGGGCTCCTGTGGAAAGGGGCTCGGGCGCGGATCCAGATGGGCCGCCTGCAAGGGGGGTGGAAAAGATGGGGTATTGGGGTTCCGGATTTGTGTCTATATACGTTGGCCTGCCAGGCACGACATATTGGAGATTGGCTGGGGGGGACAGAGACGTATACCCCTAGGGCATTGAAGGAAGAATTGGTTGCACCCCAGACGCTGCTGGCGGTCTTACACTTGGAGACTTCAGTGCTGCATCCAGGAGTGAGTAGGAGTGGGCTGCTCTCAGTACGGAAAACGTGGTGACAGTTGAATAGGTATTGGGGTAATTCCCCGACTATGTCAAGTTGGTTGCCATTGCAGGGTAATGCAACATTTACACCTGGTTCGGAATCGGCTGTATTTAGGGTATAGTATAGATTGGGTATTAGAACTATTAGACAGGTTATAGATTTGGAGGGGAACTGTAAATCCTTTGAGATGCTGCGCAGGGAATATGGGGTGAACAGTGGCCACTTTTTTGCATACGTGCAGCTTGCCCACTATGTGGCATCTCTCTCGCGGAGCGAACTAACAGTGGAACATTTGGCATGCTTGCTGGAATTTTTTCGCTGGGCAGGGACCCGCCAATGATTTCTGGTTTGAAGAAGAGACTGGATAAATATAGCATGCTCCCTGATTATTCAAAAGAGGAGGCCAAATGGGCGGAGGAATTGAATCAGGGAGTGGCCCCCGGGTCAGTTGGTCGAGCCCTATGCCGCATTGCTGGGTTAGTGGTAGGGGCACGCTGGAGGGAGGTGCAGTTCAAATGCATTATACGTGACCACTTTTCCCCTAAACGGGCTTTGCGGAGTCGTCTCACCTTGGAGGGTGACTGTCCTAAGTGTGTGGCTCCCCTCGCGGATCTGAGTCACATGTGGTGGATCTGCCCCAAAATTCGGCACTACTGGGCACGAATAAGCTCATATTTAAGTAGCCTGCTCCGGCAACAGATTACCTGGACGGGAACCTTAGTGGCCCTGGATCAGCTGGGACCTCTTCAACCTAAGGGAAGATGGGAGCGTATCTTGGTGCGGAAGGCATGTCTGTTGGGTAAAGGGCCAATACTTCATAGATGGCGAGAGCCAGCTCCCCCTAGTTTTTGGGAATGGCGTAACAGCTTTCACCAATTGATGCTTTTTGAGAGAGAGATGGTGAGGGGCAGTGCTTCCCGGTGGTCTTCCTTCTGGCTGGTATGGGAACCCTACATTCAAACACTTAGGCCATGTACACGTAGCGAAGTATTGCAGGAGGGTTAGGAAGAGGCTAGAGTGGGGCTCAAGGGGGGAGGGGAAGAGGGCACCCGGGTACGTAAAATCCAATGCGGGTGTGTAGTGGAATGTAGAGAGACGAGTCAATCCTGGGGGTGTGGCATAGGGTGAGGAGGGGAAGGGGGAAGGGGGGAAGGGTGGGGAGGAGGGAGGATAGCGAGGGTGATGCATTTTTGTCACTAAAACTGAGCTCTCTCTAAGGCGGTGGATAAGAGTTGTCATGATGCGGGCACTAATAAAGTTGGTTTTAAGAAAAGAAATACTGTTTTAGAAGAACTAGATGTGCAGTTACCTTCAGGCACAGCTAGAGGGAGCAGGAACAGACATACTGGTCTTAATGAACCTAATCTCACTGATGACCTGCAGCTGAAAGGGAACCAGGAAGTCAGCAGTAACGGTTCACTTTATAAGCCAGAGCAGAATGCTTCTGGACAGCAGAGAGAGCAGTGGCATAAGGAGTGGAAGCAGCAGGAGCTGAGGAAGGAGGAGAAAGAGGAAGAAGGAACTGGAGCTGGACTAGAAGGAGAAACAGCAGAGAAGCCTGGAGGCTATCAAGGACATAAGCCTGATTGCTGTGGAAGAAGCCAAGCTGGAAGCTGGAGGAAAAACAGACCTCACAAGGTGGGAAGCCAGAAAGCCCAAACTGGACCTGTTGTGCAAGGGGAGTTTGGTGGAAGTTGCTCCAAGGTGAGAGGCTCTGCCACGCCTAGTTCCTATACTCTCCCTGTTTGTAACATAGAGAGAAGAAAGCTAAGAACCAGAGAGGTAGGTTCTGACAGAAGCTTATCTCTAGAGGATCATTGCTCAGTTTCACCTATTCAGAGGGAAAAACAGTTTTATAAGCAACAGAAGTTTTTACTCAGTGAGCCAAGGTATGAGGCATTGAAGATTAACTGTAATGATTGTACTGCTAAAAGCTATGCTAAAAGAAGGATTCCTCCTAAGGGAAACAAGAGTGCAGAGTGGTTCACTAAACTACCGCCAGCCTTAAGAGTCCCTGCTTATGTGAAGCCAAACTCCCAAGCTGGAGATTACCATGCTGAAATAGACAGGGATAGTGAAAACGCTTTGAATCAGTATAGGGGAGAGGATTTGATGGAAGTGGATTCTCCCAGCACTATTCCCACACCTTTACCTGAGGAAATGGAATGTGATTGGTGCACTGCCTATGCTCCAAAGTGTGTATGCTCCACAGAAGAATAAATGAAGTATAAGTTGATGTTTATTATACTGAATATTACTTTGAAGAAAACCTGCTTTAAACTGTGAAGTAACAGTTAACTAGCCAGTGAATATTGGTACCTTTTGAAACAAAGGACTGTTTCTGTTATTTAAAATATCTCTTAGTTGAACCTTGTTTTAAACGGGGAATAAAAGCCTTTATTATCCTACACTCGGACTCTTTGTTCTTTAACAGCGCTACCTAGTGGCGTATAATCTTTGTGTCCCCGGCATCCGGGTGACAGAGTTCACCCCGCCGGGAGAAGAAATGTTTTGGTTATTTGTGGTGTACTGTAATGTGATATGTGTGTATTAATAAACAGATTAAAAAAAAAAAAAAAAGAGTCCATCTTAGTGCAATTGCAGCTTCTTATAAGCATCTGAATGGACAACCAATTTCCTCTCTTCCACTCCTATCAAGATTTATGAGAGGCCTTTTATTAACTAAACCTCCCATCAAGCCACCACCGGTGGCATGGGATCTAATTCTAGTTCTCGGGTAGCTCATGAAGCCGCCTTTAGCCACTGCAGCCCTTAGGTTTTTGACCTGGAAGGTCATCTTCCTAATTGCAATCACCTCTGCCTGTCGCATTAGTGAATTGCAAGCTTTAGTGGCTGATCCTCCTTATACTAGGTTTCATCATGATAAGGTTGTTCTTCGAACTCACCCACACTTTATGCCAAAGGTGGTTTCGCCTTTTCATTTAAATCAATCAATTTATCTTCCTGTATTTTTTCCAAGACCTCACGCCTCTAATGCAGAAAGAAACCTTCATACTTTGGATTGTAAAAGGGCCTTAGCTTTTTACATACAAAGAACATAGCAACATAGAAAGTCCTCACAATTTTTTATAGCTTTTGACCCTAGTCATTTGGGACTTCCAGTCTCCAAAAGAACTTTATCTAAATGGATTGCTCAATGAATATCCTTTACTTATGAGAGTAAGGGTCTTCCTCTTCAGGACCATGTCACAGCTCATAATGTGAGAGCCATGGCAGCTTCTATGGCTAATCTCCACTCTGTGTCTATCGATGACATTTGTCGAGCAGCCACCTGGGCTTCGGTACACACCTTCACAGCCCACTACTGCCTGGATAAAGCCTCCCGTCGGGATGCCTTCTTTGGCCAAGCTGTTCTTCAAAATCTCTTTCAAACCTAAACCAACTCCTACCCACCAACCCTGGTGGGATGCCAGAGATCCATGGGAGGAAGGATTCCCACCTTCTAGGGTGGCACCTTCCTGGGGCTATCTCCCTGGCATCTTCAGCTAGGGAGTCCCCATATGTGAGGACTACATTCCTGCTTGTTCCTGGAGATAGCGTAGTTACTCACCTGTAACAGGTGATCTCCAGGAACAGCAGGAATTTAGTCCTCACAACCCACCCACCTCCCCTAGGAGTTGTCTCTCTATCTCTTTGTCTCTTTCCTCTCTTCCAATATCCTTTCACTCAGCTAGAAACGTAACTGAAGAGGGACAGTTGGAAAGGTGGGAAGGCAGCGCGCATGTGCTGAGGGATGCTCCCAAAAGCGTTACTATTGGACGCTGGGGAGCGTTCCCGCGCAGGGTCCGTTGGTACCGACGATACCCATATGTGAGGACTAAATTCCTGCTGTTCCCAGAGATCACCTGTTACAGGTGAGTAACTACGCTTTACTTACCTGAGGGCTTTCTTCACCCATCCCCAACAATTCTAGTTTAAAGCCCTCTTCAGTAGGTTAGCCAGTCTGCATGTTAAGAATAACAGTATTGATTATCTCCTTTGTTTTGGATAATTTTTCAGTATTGTAACTGGAAATCAGTTTTGAAAATATACAACAGCATTTCAAATTATCTGGAGGTGGTAGTAATATTGTACAGTTAAACTGATCAGAATCTGGGTTAATACAGTTGTTAATCTACATGTACATTGTCTTGCACTTGTCTGCAAAAGGCTCCCCACTCAATCATGTTCTTCAGCAAATCCCTAATTGCAGAAGCTGACACGACTTCAACTTATTGCAAAGTTAAACACAACATCTTTCTGCAAATTTTAATTTATAATTTCTATTTGCATGCAATATTTTACAAATTCAGAATTTAAAAAACAGTAAATATGGTAGATGCAAAATTTTGTACACCTTTTCATTGAGTGGGTGCTTGGAAACACCTCTTTTGACATAAATAGCAGCTTTCAAACACTTGCTGAAGCCAGTTGAGTCTTTCTATTCTTTCATTTGAAAGTTTTTAAATTATTCTTCTTTTCCTTACTCTTCTAGCTCAGAAATATTAGTAGGTCTCCTTGCATGAACTGTATGTTTGTGATCGTCCCACAGATTTTCAATAATATTCATGTGTATGGACTATGAAGGCTATTCCAAAACCTTCATCTTTCTTTCCTGTATTACTAGATTAAATTTGAGGCATGTTTCAGATCATTGTCTTGCTGAAATGCCCAATCCCTGTTCATTTTCAATTTCTTCACTGACTTGGATTTTAGTCTCAAGGATATGTTACTATTTAGTTGAATACATTCTTCCTTCCATCCATGCAGTATTTTTGTGCCACTGGCTGCCACAGAACC
This sequence comes from Ichthyophis bannanicus, assembly GCA_033557465.1. Taxonomy (NCBI): domain Eukaryota; kingdom Metazoa; phylum Chordata; class Amphibia; order Gymnophiona; family Ichthyophiidae; genus Ichthyophis; species Ichthyophis bannanicus. The sequence goes on along the minus strand of CM066031.1, from coordinate 779,327,036 downwards.
CCAAAATGTAAATAGACCCACACTTGAATGTTGGAAAGTTGTGCTTTTCTTCAAATTCTTTGCCTTTTTTTCTCCAAATGCATTGTCTGCAAATGTGATCAAACAGCTGAATTTTCATGTTTACAGTCCAATTACTTTTTCCAAAAAGTTATCAAGATTGTCTTTCATCCAGTATGGGTTCGTATTCAGGGATGCATGGTCATCCTTTCTTGGGACTCATGAAGCGATCCTGGCAATTTTCCAAGACTAGTGGATTGCTGCTGTGACAATGTCATGCATGTCTAAGTTAGAGGATTATCAGCCACTCTCCTACTCAGCTTTTGGATCCTTTCTGCATGATTTGGGGAGGGTGGGAATAACCAAGTCTACTGATCTTTTAAAAAGGAAAATCTGCCTGTCCATATAGGAATTGCAATTGAAATTGGGAGGTGAGGTCTTTTTTTTTTCAATTTTTTCAGTTGTAATTCTTTTTAATAAATCAAGAGACCTCCTTCACAATTTGCTTAAGCCATTGACAACTCTGGAATTCCTCCTTATTAAAGAATACAAAGTGAAGACCTTGATTTCTCAATTATATAATTGTCAGTTGGAGGATGGGAGCCAGAAAGTTGCTGTTCATATTCTTGGATGGCACTGTTGGCTGGGCAGAGCACTTGCTGAACTTGGCTGTCATAAAGTCCATCCATACATTACTAAATGCTCCTTGCTCAATAATTGGAGGCAAACCTAATATAAGATCGTGCACAGATTATGCACTACGTCCTTAGGGATGTATAAAGCAAATCTGCAGGATACAGGGCTATGTTGGAGAGGGTGTATAAAAGAGGAAGCGTCACCCATATGTGAGGGCTGATTCTTGCTGTCCCTGGAGAACACCTGTTACAGGTGAGTAACTACGCTTTTTTACAGATGACACAAAAATTTGCAACAGAGTGCACTCCCCTGAGGGAGTGGATAACATGATGAAAGATCTACAAAAGTTGGAAGAATGGTCTAATGCATGGCAGTTAAAAGTTAATGTGAAGAAGTACAGTGTAATGCACTTGGGAAGCAGAAATCCAAGGGAATCGTATGCGATAGAGGGCAAGAGATTGATGTGCATGGACCAGGAGAAAAACCTTAGTGTGATTGTTTCTGATGATCTCAAGGTGGCGAAACCAGTGTGACAAGGTGGTGGCAAAAGTCAGAAGGATGCTGGGTTGCATACAGAAAGGAATTACCATCAGAAAGGAAGAGGTACTAATGCCACTATATAAGTCGCTGGTGAGGCCTCACTTGGAATATTGTGTTCAGTTTTCGAGACAGTATCTCGCAAAAGATATAAAAAGGCTGGAAGCAGTTCAGAGGAAGGCAACCAAAATGATTTGGAGCCTGTGTCAGAGGACTTATGAGAAGATACTTGAAGACCTAAATATGACTCTGCGTGGATGGTGTCATCGAGAATGTTGTGGTTTCCTAGGGTTGCAGAGCAGAGATGGCATCCATCTGTCCAAGAAAGGTCAACGCTCTTCGGTAGTAGACTGGCTAATCTACTGAAGAGGGCTTTAAACTAGATTCGTTGGGGATGGGTGAAGAAAGCCCCCACGTAGGTGAAAGCCCCCAGGTAGGTGATACATTAAATACCTTTATGGAAATTAACAGGGGTAATATATGGAGAGCAGTGTGTATAAATGCCCGTAGCATGGGAAATAAGATCCCTGATGTTGAAGCTTTGGTGGGAGTGGCTGACTTGGATTTAGTGGCAGTTACAGAAACATGGTTCACAGAAAACCATGATTGGGATGTAACTAAACCTGGCTATACTTTATTCAGAAAGGACAGGGTAGGAAGAAGGGAAGGAGGAGTGGCACTATATGTAAAAACTACTATTAAAGCTTTGGAATTACAGAGCTTAAAAGGGAGAGAGGAGGCATTGTGAGTTAAACTAGAAAGAGGGAAAGAGAAATCTATTTGCATTGGTGTGATATACAGACCTCCCTCACAAGAGGAAGAGGTGGACAGAGAGTTAATTGAAGACATACGCAGCATTGCTAGGAAAGGGGAAGTGCTACTGATAGGAGATTTCAATCTGCCAGATATTGATTGGCACATTCCTGCTGCAGTATCATCTAGAAGTAAGGAGATCCTGGATTCTCTACAGGGAGAACTATTCAGGCAATTGGTAACAGACCCCACACGTGAAGGGACCATACTGGACTTGGTGCTTACCAATGGTGAAAGTGTTTCTGATTTCTGATGTTGTAGTGGGAGATCATTTTGCATCCAGTGATCACCAGATGGTGTGGTTCAGTATTAGGACTAGGGCTGTTAGAAGCCATTCAAAAGTGAGGATCTTAGACTTTAGGAAAACTAACTTTGTGAAGATGGGCCAATACCTCAGGGAGTCGTTAGTGGGATGGGAACAGCTGGGGGATGTAGAAAAACAGTGGGCAAAACTGAAAGGGGATATTTTAAGGGCAACCAACCTTTTTGTTAAAATGGTAAATAAAGGTAAAAGGAAAAGGAGACCGCTATGATTTTCGAAAGAAGTAGCTGAAAAAGTGAAGAAAAAGAGGGAGGCCTTCATGAAATACAAGAGATCACAGAGAGAGGAAGACAGGCATCTGTATTTGGAAAAACTTAGAGAAGCTAGCAAAGTAGTCAAGAAGGCAAAGATTCAAAAGGAGGAGGAAATAGCCAATGCAATAAAATGGGGGGATAAGACATTTTTCAGATATATTAATGATAAGAGGAAGGGCAAAAGTGGTATTGTCAGACTCAAGGGTGCAGGGGAGGAATATGTAGAAGCTGATAAGGATAAAGCGGAATTGCTTAACAGATATTTTCCTGATTGTATCCCCAGTCTAGTCCCGGACCTCTGAGTTGTCCACGTCATTCAGCAGCTTGGAGACTGAGGAACTTCCCACTTTTGTGATGTCATCAGTATATCCCTCAGGGATCCGCCTGCCTCCATCAGTTACCTCTGTCTCCAAGCAGCTGAATAGGTGGTGAGCCTGGAGCTCCGGGCTCACTGCAGGAACAATTAAGGATAGTTAGTAAAGTAGTGGGGCTTAGTTAAAAAAAAAAAAAAGACAGCAAAAAGGGGGTTCAATTAAAGAGGGTGTATTTCCCTTTAATTGGTTCTCCAAGGGCTGTTGCCTTAAGGTGCGGCGGACTTTCCTCCATTCTGCTTGTGTCCCGGCTTCGGGGGGTCTTAAGCAGTCTGTACTGTTAGCACCGGGTTCGCTCTCTGTCAGCAATGGGAGAGCTGAACCGGGGGAGGAGGAAGAGTACAGCCAGGTGCACGGCAGAGGAATTGCCTGCGAGAGCGTCTCTGGCTGGCCGTGGAGGTCCCCAACACGGGCCTCCGTATGGAGCACCAGACGTGGCCCGAGTCTGACTTCGTCTCCGGAGAGGAGAGAGGAGACAGCGGAGGCCCGCTCATTCCGGGTTGTAGACTCGGCAGAGGTAAGAGGGCAGGCGGGCGAACGTCGGACAGGCAGCGCGAGCAGCGCACGCTACTCTCTCAGAGCAGGCCCGGCCACGTGGCGTCAGGGCGGGAAGCTCAGGCAAGCGGCGGGCTTCCCGGCTGGGCAGAGCAGTGGTTTTCAGGGCGCTAGAGCGCAAAGCCTGTGGGATAATTTTCTTTTGGTCTGTTTAGAGCTCAGCTGAAGTTGTGAGGTGCGTGTTTAAAAAAAAATAAAAAAATAAGCGAAGGAAAGCTTTTAGAGTGCAAGCGTGTAGGTGAGCAGTTGGACAGGTCGGGGCCTGCTCAAGGGGGTTATGCCGTCGAGGCCTCAGTGTTTCATTTGTGGGGCCAAGAAAAGTTCCGTTTTGGGTTCGGGAGTCTGTAAGGCCTGTGCTAAAGAGGCGGCTACCATGGAGCCTCCTGAAAGGGATGCGGAGCAACGGCAGGAGACAGAGGCAGGTCCAGCGGGTGCCTCCGGAGCCAGTTTAGCCCTGGGGGAACCGGGAGCGGGGCCTTCCTCTGGTCCGGACCTCCCGGTCCCACAACTAGCCTGGGCCAAGGGGCTGGAGTCCATATTCTCGGCTGACTTCGTTGCCCTCCTGCAGTGCGCTGCGGGGGGTTTACCGCCTAGCCAGGCAAAGGAAGGCCTGGAAGGGGTAGGAGCGAGAAGGTCGGGGCAAGGCCTCACCGCGGAGACCCAGCTCGGAGCCAAGAGACTGCGAGTAGATGCGGAGTTTGGGGCTCACTCGATTCTCTCGGAGGGGCAGCTCTCAGATGAGGACGGTGGGAGTCTGGCTGTGGATGAGGAAGGAGAGATTGAGGACAAAGAGGAACAGGCTAGAGTAGTGCGGATTTTCCGTAGGGATGAGCTACCGGCTCTTATCGCGGAGACGCTGAGAACCCTGAACATGCCGGCCAGGCACCGGCGGAAGATGAGACGCTGGAGGATCCGCTGTTGCAAGTCTTTCGGAAGTCTCAGAGAGCGTTCCCGGTTCACCGGGTGTTCCAGGAGTTGATTCAGGAGGAGTGGAACGTACCGGAGGTGACGCTCAAGGGGTCCAGAGTGATGAGCAGACTATACCCGCTGGTGGAGCAAGATAGGGAGGTTTTCAAGCCGCCCAAGGTTGATGCGGCCGTGGCTGGAGTAATAAAAAAGACTACCATCCCGGTGGAGGGCAGCGCGGCCCTCAAGGATGTGCAAGATAGGAAATTGGATGCCTTACTGAGGCAGGTTTTTGATATTAACGCTCTATCGCTTCAGCCGGCGATTTGCGGGGCCTGGGTAGCCAGGGCGTGCTTGCGATGGTCCCAGCAGGCCCAAGCGGGGCAGGAAGGTGACAAGTCCGGGGAGGTTGCTCGCCTGGAGTCGGGGGCGGCTTACTTGTCGGACATCAACTACGATCTGATGCGGGGCTTGTCGAAGAGCATGGCATCGGCGGTGGCAGCGAGGCGTTATCTGTGGCTCCGTAATTGGTCGGCTGATAATTCATCTAAAGCGAGGTTGAGCAAGCTGCCTTTTAAAGGCCGGCTCTTGTTCGACGAGGACCTGGAGAAATTGGTCAAAGAGCTGGGCGAGTCAAAAGGCGGAAAATTGCCTGAGGAAAAACCCAAGCAGGGACGATTAAGTACGTCTGGCAGGGGCCAACAGCGAGACTTCAGTAGATTTCGTTCCCCTAGGTTCGGTACGGGTCAGAGAGGCAGATTTCCCGGCAGGAGTCAAGGGTTTTGTGGTTTCCGGGGAGCGGGAAGAGGTTTTGGTGTGCCCTCTTCCACCTCCTCTTCTTCCTCTGGCCTCAGGAAATCACAATGCGATCAGGCGGACCCAGGGGCCCCTAGTCTCCATGGGAGGGAGGTTGCAGGAGTTCTATGCTGCCTGGGTCCAGATTACCTCAGATCAGTGGGTCCTGGAGGTCATCCGAGAGGGCTACGCACTGAAACTACGGCGGCCAGTGCGCGACGCCTTTGTGCAGTCTCCCTGCAGGGCGGCGCTCAAGTATGGGGCAGTGCGGGAGATGGTATGAAGGCTTCTCGACCTCAGGGCTATAGAGCCGGTTCCCGAAGAGCAACTCGGATGCGGTCGATACTCAATTTATTTCGTGGTGCCAAAGAAGGACAGAGGTTTTCGGCCCATTCTAGATCTCAAGGGAGTGAACCGTTGCCTTCGCGTGGCTCACTTTCATATGGAGACCCTGCATTCGGTAATTTCGGCAGTTCGGAGGGGAGAGTTCCTCACCTCCCTCGACCTTTCCGAAGCGTATCTGCACATCCCCATCCGGCAGGAGCACCACCAGTATCTTCGCTTTGCGGTGACCTTCGGTCACTTTCAGTTCCGGGCCTTACCGTTCGGATTGGCGACGGCGCTGCACACCTTCACAAAGGTTATGGTGTTAATGGTGGTTGCTCTGCGCAGGGAAGGCATCTTGGTGCATCCGTATCTGGACGACTGGTTAATTCGAGCGAAGTCCAGAAGCGAAAGCGAGCGAGTTACTGTCAGGGTAGTGAGTTTTCTTGAGAGCCTGGGTTGGGTGGTCAACCGGGCGAAGAGCAAGTTAGTACCTGCTCAAGACATAGAATACCTAGAGGCTCGCTTCGACACAAGGTCTGATCAGGTGTTCCTCCCTCGACAGAGGGCACGAAGGCTGAGGATGTTTTATTTATTTTTATTTATTTATTTACATTCTCTTATATACCGCGCTATTCTGCATCAGTGCGGTTTACATTGAACAAACTGAAATTACATTGAACAGGGCATTATAACTTGGAGATAACTATTTTACAGGGAACATGGGCAATGGAGGGTTAAGTGGCTTGCCCAAGACCACAAGGAGCACCTGTGGGACTAGAAACCCCAGTCCTTCCGGCCCAAGGTTGCTGTCCTCTAGTGTGATTTGAACCCCCGACCTTCCGGCCTGAAGTACCTTGCCCCAACCACTAGGCCACTCCTCCACTCCTTGTTAGTCCGGAAGTGTCTGAAGAGGAAGGCACCCACAGCGTGGCAATATCTGCAACTTCTGGGTACGATGGCGGCAACCATAGAGTTGGTACCATGGGTGAGAGCGCATATGAGGCCCTTGTAAAGAGCGCTACTTCGTCGCTGGTCACATCAGCAGGACCCGCTGTCTCGAAGACTTGTTTGTCCACCCAAGATGCATGTAGCTCTCCGATGGTGGTTGGCACCCAGTTCTCTGGTGTCCAGAAAGCACCTCGAGGTGCCCGACTGGGTGGCCATGACGACGGATGCCAGTCTGAGCGGCTGGGGAGCTCACTGCCAGGGACAGTTCACGCAGGGTCGGTGGAACACTCAGGAGAGGACTTGGTCGATCAACAGATTGGAGTTACGGGCGGTGGCTCTGGCTCTGCAGAGTTTCCAGGAGAGTCTCTGCAGGGCAGCGGTTCGCGTGTTCTCCGACAACGCGACCGCGGTGGCGTACATCAATCGGGAAGGGGGAACCAGCAGTGTGGCACTGGAGGCTGAGGCAGAGAGCCTGTGCGGTTGGGCCGAGGAGCATCTTCGGGCTGTGTCGGCAGCGCATGTAGCAGGAGTGGACAACGTGGAGGCCGATTTCCTCAGTCGGGTGCGAGTGGACCCGGGGGAGTGGGTTCTGCATCAGGAGGTATTCGACATGATAGTGCGCCGCTGGGGCATGCCGGTGATGGAGTTGATGGCAACGTTTCAGTCGGCAAAAGCCAGTCATTTCTTCAGCAAACAAAGAGAAAGAATGTCGGAGGGCCTAGATGCTCTCATTCAGTCCTGGCCGGAGGGCCAGCTCCTCTGTTTTCCCTCCGTGGGTTCTAATAGGCAGGGTGGTCCAACGGATAGAAAGGTTCAGAGGGCAGGTAATCCTGATTGCTCCGGACTGGCCCCGGCGTCCGTGGTATGCGGACCTGTTAAGGCTCTTGGCAGCGAGGCCGTGGCGACTCCCAGTGCGGGTGGACCTGTTGACACAGGGGCCTCTCCGCATGCCGCATGTGGATCGGTTCTCGCTTACGGCCTGGCTATTGAAAGGGCGAGATGCTATTCCGGGGCGGTGATCTCCACGCTGCTGGAAGCCAGGAAGCGGTCTATGTCGTTAGCGTATGTCAGGGTTTGGAGAGTATTTGAAGCGTGGTGCACGGAAAGGGGTTCCGAGGCCCTCAGGACGTCCATTTCTCGGATCCTGGAGTTTCTGCAGGACGGCTTTAAGAAAGGGCTGGCTGTGGCTTCCCTTAAGGTACAGGTTGCGGCCTTGTCCTGTTATAGAGGACGGATTGCGGGCCATTCTATTGGAGACCATTTGGATGTTAAGCGGTTTCTGAGGGCGGTTTTGCTTTTGAGACCGCCGCGGAGGCGTTTGATGCCCAAATGGCAGCTTCCGCTGGTGCTGGAGGCGCTGGAGCGTGCACCATTTGAGCCTTTGGATGCGGCTTCGGTGAAGGACCTTACGTTGAAGATTGTGTTCCTGGTGGCCATTTGTTCTGCTCAGTGGATTTCGGAGCTGCAAGCGTTGTCCTGCAAGGAACCTTATCTCACCTTGTATAATTCCAAGGTGGTTCTGCAGCCAGTTCCGGCATTTCTGCCTAAGGTGGTGTCGTCTTTTCACTTGAATCAGGACATTTTTTTGCCCGTGTTCAGCTCGGACTCCTCGGGATTGATAAAGAGGAAGTTGGCCGTCCGGCGGGCGTTGAAGTAGTATCTGCGGTGTACGGCGTGCTTCCGCAGGTCAGAGAGGCTGTTTGTTCTCTTTGCCGGTCCGCGGAGAGGTGAGGCGGCGTCTAAGGCTTCCATCGTGAGGTAGATTAAGGAGGCGATTGCATCGGCTTACATGTTGAAAGGCAGGCCGGTGCCTGAGGGGCTGCGGGCCCATTCTACTAGGGCTCAAGCAGCTTCTTGGGCAGAAGCTCGGTTGGTGCCACCGGTAGAGATTTGTAGGGCGGCCACCTGGTCTTCATTGAATTCATTTGTGAAGCACTATCGGTTGGACATGCAGTCGGTGCAAGATGCCAGTTTTGGGGTGGCGGTGCTTCAGGCTGGTGCAGCGGGGCCCTCCCGTTCGGATTACTGCTCTGGTACTTATTCAGAGGTCCGGGACTAGACTGGGGATACGATCAGGAAGGTGAAATTAGACTTACCTGCTAATTGTTGTTCCTGGAGTAGACCCAGTCTAGTCCCGAGTCCCGTCCCAGTGTTGAGAAGGTATGAAGCACAGTCTGCGGTGTTGAGGATGACAGGTAAGAAGAGTGGACTACGGGGATGATCTTCCCGGGGGTCTCCTGGTCATCTTGTGTATGGACACCAGGGCAAATTGGAGGACAGTCTTAGCATGGTCATTTGTTAACAGTTCTTGGATGATTAGTTTTAGGATTAGTGTTTATGTAACTTAGTTTTTCGGGGGGGCGTGGCTCGAGTTGGTAAGTGCCACCTTACGGTGTGGGGTGAGGTTGAGAATAACTTGTTTTCTCTGGTGAGTCTGCTTTGTCAATAGGGAACTGATGGAGGCAGGTGGATCCCTGAGGGATATACTGATGACATCACAAAAGTGGGAAGTTCCTCAGTCTCCAAGCTGCTGAATGACGTGGACAACTCAGAGGTCTGGGACTAGACTACTCCAGGAGCAACAATTAGCAGGTAAGTCTAATTTCACCTTTGTTCTGTGTTCACAGATGAAGAACCAGGCGCAGGACCTCAGAAAACACCAACAAATAGGAACAGAAGTGAGGGACATCTTGAACAATTTTCAGAAGGCTGTGTTTGTGAGAAACTAGCTCAACTTAAAGTAGACAAAGCGATTGGACCGGATGGGATACACCCTAGAATACTGAGGGAACTTGGGGACGTTCTAGCAGCTCCACTGACTGACCTTTTCAATGCCTCGTTGGAGTCGGGAGTGGTACCAAAGGACTGGAGAGAGGCTCATGTGGTGCCTTTACACAAAAGCGAAAGTAAGGATGTGGTTGAAAATTACAGGCCGGTTAGTTTAACTTCGGTGGTGAGTAAATTATTGGAAACGCTGCTGAAAGAGAAAATAGTGAGGTTTCTGGAGTCCAGCGGATTACAGGATCTGAGGCAGCATGGATTCACCAGAGGCAGGTCTTGTCAGACAAATCTGATTGATTTCTTTGACGGGGTGACCAGGGAGTTGGACCGAGGGACAGCCCTAGATGTGGTGTATTTAGATTTCAGTAAAGCCTTTGACACTGTTCCTCACAGGCGACTTATAAACAAACTGAGCACCCTAGGGATGGACCCTAAAGTTACTGCTTGGGTTAGAAATTGGTTGGGTGGGAGGCGACAAAGAGTACAAGTAAATGGAGCTCACTCTGAGGAGAAGGATGTTACCAGTGGTGTGCCCCAGGGATCTGTCCGATTCTTTTTAACATCTTTGTTAATGATATAGCGGAAGGGCTGTCGGGTAAGGTTTGCCTCTTTGCGGATGATACCAAAATCTGCAATAGAGTAGACACCCAGGAAGGTGTAGATAACATGAGGAGGGATCTAGCTAAGCTTGAAGAATGGTCTAGAATTTGGCAGCTGGGATTTAATGTTAAAAAATGTAAGGTCATGCATTTGGGCTGCAGCAATCCAAGGGAGCAATATAGTATAGGGGGTGAAGTACTTTTGTCCACTAAAGAAGAGCGGGACCTAGGCGTGGTTGTGTCTGATCTTAAAGTAGCTAAACAGGTAGAAAAGGCGACGGCAAAAGCTAAAAGGATGCTTGGGTGCATACAGAGGGGAATGGCTAGCAGAAAAAAGGAGGTGATAATGCCTCTGTATAAGTCTTTGGTGCGACCTCATTTGGAGTATAGTGTGCAATTCTGGAGACCGCACCTTCAAAAGGATGTGAACAGGATGGAGTCGGTGCAGAGGGTGGCTACTAAAATGATTAGTGGTCTTCATTATAAAGCATATGAGGACAGACTGAAGGATCTTAATATGTACACCTTAGAGGAAAGGCGGGATAGAGGTGATATGATTGAGATGTTTAAATACCTCGGTGGCATAAATGTTCAAGGAGAGAGCCTCTTTCAATTGAAAGCAAGTTCTGCTACGAGGGGACATGGGATGAGGGTGAAGGGAGATAGATTCAGGAGTGATATGCGGAAATATTTCTTTACGGAAAGAGTAGTGGATCTGTGGAATAGTCTCCCAGTGGAGGTGGTAGAGATGAGGACAGTAACTGAATTCAAAAAAGCATGGGACAGGGAATATTGTAGTTGTTGATATGGAAGGACAGACTAGATAGGCCATGTGGTCTTTTTCTGTCGTCATATTTCTATGTTTCTATGTACACTCTGGAGGAGAGGAGGGATAGGGGAGATATGATTCAGACCTTTAAATACTTAATGGACAAATATACCTCTTTCAAAGAAGGGGAAGCTGTAAAACTAGAGGGCATAACATGAAGCTGCAAGGGGGTAAACTGAAAGGCAATGTCAGGAAATACTTTTTCACTGAAAAGGTGGTGGATGCTTGGAATGCCCTCCTGATGGAAGTGGTGGGGGCAAACACAGTGACAGAATTCAAAATAGCATAAGACAGACACATTGGATCCCTTTATAGCAACAGGATAAAATCAAAATAAGCATAACTATCTCTTATATCTGAACAAATAGGGGTGACCTACACGAAGCGGTGGGTACACCCCTAAACAAAGGCATGGGGAGAGGTGACCTGCACGGAGCAGCAAGTACACCTGCTCCTGCCATCTTGCTGGGCAGACTAGATGGACCATACTGGTCTTTATCTGCCGTCATGTACTATGTTACTACTATGTATGTTACTATGAAACGTTTTACAACCAATGATGGGAATGTATTAAGATATGCATGAAGTGCTGATATATATTAACCAAATTACTGGCAGTCAGCTAGTTAGCTTTCGGGGGTCCCTGTGGTGGGGGGGGAGAGAAAAGGGAAAAATCTAGTTTTCCAGTCTAGATTTGTTGGCAGCTAGTGTCAATTGCTTGATATTGAAGGTCTGAGTCTTGCCCATCAGTCTTTGACTATCTATTTATGTTTAAATATGTTTATTTGCAATAACAAGCCAAACCATAAACATGACCATCCCAGTTTACAAACAGTCAATATATCACTGCTCAAAACTTGTAACTTCTTATTTACAACGTGGCTTCAATTTCTTTCTGAGAACTTCTTGTAGGTCCTCCTTACATGCACAATCAAAACAGTAAAGGTTATGGAAATGTGTTGGAGGATTTAAAAAGTCATATTATCTAAGGGCATAGATTCTAGACTTTCACATCCTTAATTTTTATTTTTCTTCCTTCCCCTCTACCCTCTCCCCAACCTCCTCCAATCCTTACTTCCCCCTCCCATTATGTCTCAGTTAATTGACTCGTTGCTCGACCAGCGGCTCGCAGATTGCTCTTGCCACGCTGCCATTGTTGCCCGATCTGAGCCCTCCCTACCTCCCCCCTTCCCTCCCCCCTAACCCACCCTGGGGTCCATCCCAGGTCACTAACACTCACCAGTCTCGAGTTGCCTTGTGTAAAACATGGCCGGGGTACCTTCCTCATGGCTCATATTGTTAACATATCTTTACATGCCCTGATAGGTAGTCCTTCCTCTTCAGTCTTTTTAGACACTACCCCTTCCCATAGAACAATTGGTGGAGGACATTTCACCTTTCCCAGTATCCTGGGCCTTCTGGGTCCCGCCATCGACGAAGTATACATTATTTAGTAACCAAACAGCTTTTCTGGACCAATAGCCGGCTCCCTGCGCTGGTAAGGCCTAAGGGGTCCTGGGTATCTAGTATAACTAAGCCCGGGGTCGGCACTAGAAACTGTCCCAGTAACCTCCCCAAATACCTTTGGATTTTGCTCCAGAATCCCCACACCTGCACACAGCCCCAGATGGATCTGGTCTTCCTCACACCATGGGCAATGTACATTTTCTGTAAACCCTGCCTTCCAAGCTCTGTAGGGTGATATGTACCCTCGCTCCGATATTTTAAACTGCATGTCTCGAAGCCTCGTCCCAGTTATCGGTCTGGGGATGCGTCCCACCGCCGCCTCCTAACCAAAGTTAGCTAGGGTAATTCCCAACTCTGCTTCCCATTGCTGGATAAGATGGCCATAACACCACTCGCAGGGAAGGTCTCTTAGGGCCCTACAGTACTTGGTGACTGAAATCTGGTCCCTATCCTCTAATTCAAACCAATCTTCCAGTTTGTCCAGACTTTCCTGTCTAATCCCTTGCCTCGATTCTTTCATAGAGGCCAAATAATGTTGCAGTTGTAGATACACATATACATGTCCTGCCGGTAGATCGGATAATTCTCTGAGTTCTGTGAAAGGCTTCAGATGTTCCTCCTCATCTACCACCTGGCTCATCCGTGTAAGACCTCGGAAGGCCCATTCCTGAAAGAATCAGGAGTCTATAGACTAGGTACAAAAGCCAGTGGCCCTGCAATGTCAGGAAGCAAGTTACCTCTGATGGGATCCCAAGCTGACCACATAAAGTCTGCCAGGCCCACCGGACCCCCTTGATAAGAAGACTCCCTCAAAGACGCTCCGGTAGCAGCGTTCAAGGCACATGCATCACGGAAAAAAGAGAATAGGGGACGACCATTGCCGACTCAAATTCATAAGGGGTATACACCGAGGTACCGTCCATCCAGTCTCGTACATGCCGTAGCATACAGGCCAAATTATTGTAAGTATTAGTGTATGTGTCTCATATCCCCGCGTGTTAAATGTATCCCCCAATTGTGTTGTGACCGCTTTGATTGAAGGATAAGGCGGTATACAAAACTGTCTAAATAAATAAATAAAATTATATTGGGCCAAACATGGACGCCCTAATCCCCCCCCCCCCCCTGCTGCCATTGGCCTGTAAATGGCCAGTTTTCAGTCTAGGTTTCTTCCCCTTCCAGAGGAAGGTCTGTGTCAGACGCTCCATTCATTGGATGTCTCGCCACAGTAATTGCAAAGGGAGCAATTACAGGACATACAAGATTTTGGGGAAGATCATCATTTTGTAGGCTGCCACCTGGCCTGAAAGGAGGAGTGGGGTCCAGTCTTGTAGTTTGTCTTGTACCCAATTGAGCAGCAGTGCAATATTTAAATGGTTCAACTACATGGGATTGGCTGGTAACCATATTCCCCAAGTATTTAAACTTAGTCTCCGCCCATCAAAGTTGGAAGGGCCCCCCCCCCCCCAACAGTTCCGCAATCCCCCTAAAACATCCAGGACTTCAGACTTCATTATATTCAATCTTAAGCCAGCCAGTGCCCCAAATTCTAAAATTTCATCTAGCAGTCGGGGCAAGGAAGTCCGCAGTTCGGTCAACAAAAGCAAGAGATCATCTGCAAAGGCCGAGATCTTAAATGTGGAAGGCCCTAATGTCACTCCCTCTCTATCAGCCCGTGAATGGATTACCCATGGGGAGAGGGTCTAGAGAGCACGAACAGCAGAGGAGGGAGCAACCCTGTCAGGTCCCCTGTGCTATCTCAAACCTTGGGGTAATTCTTCTATTGACCTCCACCACCGCCTTGGGTTGCTGGTAAAAGGCCTGTATTCCCTGAATTTCTCCAGGACCAAGCAGGAAGTCAGTCCTCACATATGGGTGACGTCGGCGCCAATGGAGCCCCCATGCGGAGCATTTCCCCAGTTTTCATAGAAAGCCTTTGGGAATGCAGCCTGCATGCGCGGTCCCCTTCCCGCCCAAGGGTGCCATCTTGCTCAGTCTTCTTTTTTTTGCGGAGCCCGACGGATGTATATTTATTTCAACCGAGGAAGAAGTTGATTTTCTCAGCGTTAACCTGTTTTTCTTCGGTTCGACGCCGGTTTCCCTTTCCCGCCTGGGCCTGATATGTCGGTATCGAGCCCGGATCTCTTTTTTCATTTTTTGTCCTTAGTGACTAGCGTTCGCGCCATTTTTCTTTTTTCACTGGCAGCCCTGTCTTTCGACCTTGCAGGGGCCCTTTTTCCCCCGATGGCTGCCAGCGGGTTTAAAAAGTGTGATCGGTGTAAGAAACTTATGTCTCTCACCGACACACATGACTGCTGCCTCCGGTGCCTCGGACCCGATCATGACCCGATGATCTGTGGTCTGTGTGGGAAGATGTCCTCTAAGGCGTTAAGGAGTCGGCAGCACCAAAAGGAAAGAATCTTCTCTGACTCCGTGTCCGTTAGGGCCCGGACCTCGTCAGAGGCCTCGACATCTCGGGACTCCGGCCCCGAGCAGCATTGAGGCTCCTCTGAAAGAGGGTCTCCCTCGCGGGATCATCATAAGAAGAAAAAACCCGTGAGGGCGGCGTTGGTGGACGCACTTGGCTCCTCGAGGGCCAAGTCGCATAGCCCCGAGCGCCTTCCCGGGTCTTCGGAGTCGGAGAGGCCTGCAAAACAACCTCGTGTGGAGATGGAGTCCCCGGGTCACGTGAGTACTGTAGTCCTCGTGGACTCGCCTCCAGGGGAGCCGACTTCGGGCCCGGCACCACCGGGGTCCGAGTCGGGGGCTGCTGAGTCTCCTGAGCTCGGATTCAGGTTGACGGCCTTGGAGAGCAGCTTGGCTGCCTTCATGGAACAACAGCGGGCACTGATCGCCGGTCTCACCGGTGCATCTGCCCCGACCACCGGGACATCGACGTCCAAGTCAACCCAGGAGGCCGAGCCGATCCTTGAGTCCATGCGAGCTCGAGTCGATCCTCGGCCGAGGTCGTCAACACCGGTACCCTCGGCGTCGGGGCGGATGGCATCGATGCCTGCCCGACCAGAGTCGCTCAATTCCTCCTCTGAGGAGTCTGGCTGGGAGACGGAGGATGAGGAGTCGCCTGACCGGACTCGGTGCGTTCCCTCGGATTCACCCGAGTCTGAACCTCGGAGAAGGTCCCCCCCGGAGGATACCCAGTTCTCGGATTTCGTGCGGGACATGGCCAAGGCTTTGGCATTCCCCGCGGATCCCGAGGAGGAGCCTCAAGCCGAGGAGCTCGAGGCCCTACAGTATGACTCTCTCCCCAAAGGAGGCCTTTACTGTTCCATTTCCTCCGATGCTGGAACGGTTGCTCTTCCGCATGTGGGAGGCGCCGGTATCGACACCGGTTTTGAGCAAGCGGGTCAATTCCATCTATCGAGTCCGCAAGAGCCCCGGGTTCCAAAAGGCACAGTTACCGCACCACTCCATGGTTGTGGAATCGGCCATGCATCGTCTGAAGAGTTAGAAGATGCACTCCTTGGTGCCTCCCGGCCGGGAGGCCCAGAACCTGGATGCTCTCGGTAAGAAGTGCTTCCAGGGCTCTATGCTTGCTTTCCGTGTCCAGACCTACCAGCTGTACATGGGCATGTACCTTCGAGACCTGGCAAAGGAGATTGCCGGGTTCTCTGCTGGTCTCTCCGAAGAACCTTTGCAGAGGTTCAATGCTCTGTCCTCGGGTATTCATGAGTGCTCGAAGTTTATATCTCGGGCAGCCTATGATGGTTTCGAGGCTTCGGCCCAAGTAGCCGCGGCCGGCATCGGTGCACGCCATCAGGCTTGGTTACAGTCATCGGACCTCGAGCCATGGGTGCAGGACAAGTTGGTCGATGTCCCCTGCCGAGGTGAAAACCTCTTTGGCAAGCCCATGGCTGACAAGGCTGCCGAACTAGAGACTGAGACTCTTACCTGGACAAGGCTGTCCTGGAAAACCTCTGCCCCTTCTCAGAAGAAGGGCTCGGGGAAAAAGACCTTTTACCCGAGGAAGTCATCTGCCTATAAACAGTACCCTCATTATCAGGCCTCTGTAGCTCCCCAACAAGGTCATCAGGCCAAGGGTTAGGGTCATGGGCCCCGTAGGCAAAAGCCCCCAAGCCCCCTACTCCGGCTCCTGTTCAGCAGGGAGGGGGTTTTTGACTGCATTGGCATAGCCTCTCCTCCTCAGCTGGCCCCCATCAGCAATGGAGGCAGGCTGGCCCTGTTCGCCCACAGGTGGTCAGCCGTCACAAGGGATACCTGGGTTCTCAGTATAGTCCAGAAGGGCTATCTCCTCCACTTCCACCAGGTACCCCCCTCCTATTTTCCAGGGGAGCCTCCCAGACTCCCTCTGCACAGGGACTTACTCCTACAGGAGTTGGCAGGTCTTCTAAAGGAACAGGCAGTGGAACCGGTGCCCCACCACCTGAGAGGTCACGGCTTCTATTCCAGGTACTTCCTGGTACCAAAGCGAACAGGAGGCCTCAGACCCATCCTAGACTTGCGAAACCTCAACAAGTTCCTGGTGAGGGAAAGGTTCAAGATGCTTACCCTTGGAATCCTGCTGCCCTACCTCCAGCAGGGAGATTGGCTATGCACCTTAGATCTAAAGGATGATTATACTCACATCCTTATTCATCCAGACCACAGACAGTATCTCAGATTTGTAGTGGGAGGAAACCATTATCAGTACAGAGTACTGCCCTTCAGCCTTACATCCGCCCCCAGGGTGTTCACCAAGTGCCTGGCGGTGGTAGTGGCCTACCTCAGGGTTCAAGGCCTCTTTGTCTTCCCATACCTGGACGATTGGCTCATCAGGGGTCAATCCCCGCAAGAGGCCAATCAAGCCATCCTTCGCACTGTCGCTCTGCTTCTGCATCTGGGGTTTGTCATAAACTTCGCAAAGTCCAGTTTGCAACCCTCCCAGAACATGGAGTTCATAGGAGCTCGACTGGACACATTTCAGGCAAAGGCCTTTCTACCAGTGGACAGGGCCCACAGATTGATGGCTCTAGCCAGGCTCTTCCACAGCAATTCTCTGGTCTCCGCCAGACAATTCCTGAGGTGCTTAGGCCACATGGCATGTACGGTCCATGTGACTCCAAATGCCCGTCTACACATGAGGCCAGCTCAATGGGGCCTCAGGACTCAGTGACACCAGGCCACAGGAAGCCTCATGGACAAAGTGCGGGTGTCCAGACTTCTACACTCTTCTCTGCAATGGTGGCTTCATCTTCCAAATCTGGTGCAGGGGGTACCTTTTCAGGCACCTCCACACTCTCAGGTGCTGACAACCGATGCTTCTCTTCAAGGTTGGGGTGCACATTGCCAAGGGGCATGTACTCAAGGCCTGTGGACTTTTTGGGAGGCCTCACAGCAGATCAGTCTCTTAGAACTGAGAGCTATCCGCTTAGCCCTGAGAACGTTTTCTCATCTCATCTCTCACCAGTCCGTCTTGGTTCAGGCGGACAATCAAGTAGCTCTGTTCTATGTGAACAAACAAGGGGGCACAGGGTCCCGCCTTCTCTGTCAGGAAGCGCAGAAACTGTGCTCATGGGCAGTCAATCATGGCATTCTTCTCAAAGCAGTCTATCTCCCAGGTCAGGAGAATTACCTGGCAGACAGATTGAGCAGAATCCTGCAGCCTCACGAATGGCAGTTGAATCCCTTAGTGGTTCAACAGATCTTCCTGAGATGGGGTCTTCCAACCATAGATCTCTTTGCCAGTCCTCTGAACCGTCAACTACCCAGGTTCTATTCCAGACAACCGCATCCTCTCAGAGTAGCAGCGGATGCGTTTCTCATACAGGCCTCCTGTATGCGTTTCCTCCCACGCCTCTAGTGTCCAAGACCCTTTTCAAGGTAACCCGGGACAAGGCCTCAGTGATTCTGGTGGCCCACAGGTGGCCAAGGCAACTACGCCACTTAAGGGCATAAGACTTTCTGGTGGACTGCCTCCTAGAGGCCAAGACTACATCCTCCACTTCCCTAGGCAGTAGTAAAGGCTCTAGGACTACCCTTTCAGCAGCCAGGCCATCAAATTGAGGGACTGGAGATTGGGGTGCAAGAGAGATCCCTGCTCCTGAGACAGGAGATCGGGTTGCAGCCCTAGAGGGAGAGGAGTGTCCACCGCCAGTTGCAACAGTAGTGGGAACCAGGGATTCTCTACCTGGTGTACTCAACACAATGAGAATCCCTTCTCATGCCTGGTACTCATGATGCTGCAGTATTTGCTTCACCTGTCCAACCTAGGCCTTAAGTCCAACTCTGTTAGAGTTCATCTTAGTGCTCTTTCAGCACACCATTCACAGGTGGAGGGTCAGTCTCTCTCCAGCCATCCTTTGGTGGCTCGCTTCCTTAGAGGCCTGCTTTTGCTTAAGCCTCCAGTGCGTCCACCTGCCACTGAATGGGAATTAAATGTGGTCTTGCAACAGCTTACTTGCCCACCATTTGAACCTATGGCTACTTGCCCTCTGCGTTTTCTGTCCTGGAAAACGCTCTTTCTGGTAGCCCTTACCTCAGCAAGGTGAGTGAGTGAGCTTCAGGCCCTGGTATCAGAGGCACCTTATACTAGGTTCTATAGGAACAGGGTAGTCTTACGGACTCATCCTAAGTTCCTTCCAAAGGTTGTCTCCTCCTTCCACCTCAATCAGGAGGTTGTTCTTCCGACTTTCTTTCCCAGGCCTCATACTAGCTGGGCTGAGATGGTCTTGCATACCCTGGACTGTAGGAGGGTGTTGTCCTTCTACCTTGACCGTACGCGGGAGCACCGGAGGGCGGTTCAGCTCTTCGTCTCTTATGACCCCAATAGATTGGGGTTGGCTGTCTCCAAGCGTACTTTGTCCATATGGGTAGCTGACTGCATCGCCTGGGCTTACAGGGCAGCCGGCCTCTCATTGCAGGGTCGAGTTACGGCTTACCGTGTTGGGGCGAAGGCTGCGTCAGTGGCTCATCTCCGCTCTGTTCTGTTGGCAGACATCTGCCGGGCTGCTACTTGGTCTTCAAGCCAGACTTTTGTGGCCCACTACTGCCTTGAGAGGGAGTCCTGCAGGGACAGTGCTTTCGGGCAAGCGGTACTCCATAATCTCTTTGGGGTCTAGGCAACTCCTACCCTCCGGCCCTGGTGTTGGGCTACCTGTCGGGGGCGTTATCAGAGAAGATTCTGTTCTTGCATGCTGAGGCTCTAGAGGGAGCTCATTTTTCAGTTTGGGGCCTCTGGTAGCCCTAAGCTAGGGAGTCCCATATGTGAGGACTGACTTCCTGCTTGGTCCTGAAGAAAGAGTAGTTACTCACCTGTAACAGGTGTTCTCCAGGAGCAGCAGGAATCAGTCCTCACAACCCTCCCTCCTCCCCTTGGAGTTGCAGTCATATGATTTATTTTTGCTCTTTTTGCTGTCTTTTAGCTATGTCATCAGACTGAGCAAGATGGCACCCTTGGGCGGGAAGGGGACCGTGCATGCGCGCTACATTCCCAAAGGCTTTCTATGAAAGCTGGGGAAATGCTCCACATGGGGGCTCCGTCGGCACCGACGTCACCCATATGTGAGGACTGATTCCTGCTGCTCCTGGAGAACACCTGTTACAGGTGAGTAACTACTCTATACCTTTCCTCCAATCCATATGCCTCTAGGATCTCGAACAAATATGTCCATTCCACTCTGTCAAAGGCTTTCTCAGCATCAAAACTCACTAGTAATGAGGGGATAGTTTCATTACGGACCCACTCCAGTGACTGAGAATGCGCCGGATATTGCATGCTAGGTAGCACCCCTGCACAATTCCAGTTTGGCATGGGTGTATCAGATCAGGGAGATAGAGGGCCATTCGGTCAGCCAGGATCTTGGCGAAAAGCTTCAGATCATAATTTATAAGTGAAATAGGGTGATAGGGAAGGACCCGTTGGTAGCGGACTCCTATCTTGGGTAATACCATTATATGTGCTATATTGATGTCATATTTAAAAGTTCCAGTAGTCAGCCAGCTATTAAACATTACAACCAGGGGAGTTGTAACCTGTGGCAATAACAGCTTATAATATTCCGCTCAAACATCCATCGGATCCCGGAGCTCGGAACATGGCTGCCCCTGTAATTATCCGTTGGACTTCCTCGGTGTTTATTGGAGTAGTCAGTTGTCATACCTGTGAGTTTTGGGTGGTCCACCTTAGCCAAGTACCATCTGATCTGTGATTGCGATACATCTTCCTCTTTATATAATGAGTGGTAATATTCTACAAAAACTTGCCCATTCTCTGGTGTATCTTTTCGGAGCATCCCCGCCCAGTCCCGTAATACGGTCACAAAATGGGAGCCCTGATTGCTCAACAAACAACGCACTAGTATTTTCCCAGCCTTGTCTCCTAAGTGGTATAACTGATACCTGTAGTAAAGTAAGGACATTTTTGCCTGTTGGTGTAAGATGGTGTTTAAGGTCGCATGTGTAACCAGGAGTTGCGCATGGTTGGCCGCTGTCGGCTGATATGCAAAGAAGCGGTGTTCCTGACAAACCTGTATCTCCAAGAACAAGCAGGAATGTAGTCTTCAATACCCAACAGCTCCAAAACAGGTGGCTACACTCCCTATCCTTCAGATACTTCACGACCTCATGTTTCATATGTGGGAGACACCTCTGACTATTTCTCCCCATACTTGCCGGCTCCATACCATGTACTGGGTACCGCAGTGTCCTGGTTTTCAAAAGATATAATTGCCGCACCATTCCATGGTAGTGGAATCGGCAATGTGTCGAATCAGGAGCACGAAAACACATTCCTCAAAACCTCTGGGTAGGGAATTGAGAACCCTCCAACGCTTATGGCCGACGTTGCTTTCAAGCCTCCATGCTATCGGCCAGAATTAGTTCCTACATACCCTTTATGGGTACATTCCTCAAAGAGGTGGCTAAAGATTTGGAGTTGATGGCTCCTCTTCTTCCTGATGAGAAAAGGGCAGATTATCTTACCCTTGTAAAACATGCTCAGAATGTCTCAAAATTTGTTCATAGAGCAACTTTTGATTGCTTTGAGTGCATCAGCAGAACTTCTTCCATCTGCATCAGTGC
Source organism: Ichthyophis bannanicus (assembly GCA_033557465.1). Lineage (NCBI taxonomy): Eukaryota > Metazoa > Chordata > Amphibia > Gymnophiona > Ichthyophiidae > Ichthyophis > Ichthyophis bannanicus. The sequence continues at coordinate 779,305,863 of CM066031.1, read as the reverse complement.
ATGCAGAATTGCTTGGCTCCAAGCATCAGATCTTGAACAATGGGTTCAAGATAAACTGGGTAATATCCCTTGCACTGGTGAAATCCTTTTGGCAAGGATTGGCAAGACAAGGCCTCTCAGTTGGAGCCTGAGAACACTACCCTAAATAGACTGTCTAGATTACTGCCAACCCAGCTAAGAAGAAGGCAGTGAAGAAAGCTTTCTTCAATAAAAAGAAGTATTATCCTTCTTATACCCCTGCTGTTCATTGTCAGCATCATGCTCCTCAGAAGGGTCAACAACCTCCAAAGCAGCAAAAGAAAGCTCAGACTCCCAAGTCTCAGCCACCTCGGTAGATTCTGCCATTATGCCCACAGATGGTATCTCATCACCTCGGAGAGGGGACATTAACAATAGTACGGGAGGGATACGGACTTCATCTATGAAGCCTACCCCCCCCCCCCCACACCAACTTCACCAAGAGAGTTCCATTCTCAGCCCCTCTCACTACAAGAGGTCACCTCCCTTTTACTGCAGGGCGCAATAGAGGAGTGCCCAACATTCCTGCAGGGAATGGGCTTCTATTCTCCCTACTTTCTTATTACAAAGAAAACGGGGGGGGGGGGGGGAGGATACAAATCCATTCCAGACCTCAGGGACCTAAACAAGTATCTCCTATGGGAGACGTTCAAGATGGTCTCCCTAGGGACCCTTCTTCCCTATCTCCAGAGTCAGGACTGGCTCTGTTCTCTAGATCTAAAGGAAGCGTAGACTCATATTCTTATCCATCCAGAACACAGAAAGTTCCTGTGCTTCATGTTTCAGGGAAGACACTATCAATACAGAGTCCTGCCTTTCAGCCTCGCCTCTGCCCCAAGAGTCTTCCCAAAATGCATGACGGTAGTAGCTGCATTTCTAAGGACTCTAGGGATATTTGTCTTCCCTTACTTAGACGACTGGCTCATAAGAGCAAGCACCTCTGAAGAGGCAAGTCTGTCCCTCTCACGCACCATGCAGGTGTTACAACACTTGGGATTTGCCATAAATCTTCCAAAGTCCTATCTTGTCCCCTCTCAAACTCTAGAGTTCATAGGAGCCCTCTTAAATATTCAGCTGTCAAGGGCATTTCTGCCCCAACTCCGCTGTGCTCATCTCAATCAGTTAGCGTCTCAGGCATGTCTCAAGAATTATCTGACTGCTCGAGAAATGCTACAACTTCTGGGTCATATGGCATCAATGGGGCATGTAGTTCCATATGCCCATTTACACATATGCACAACCCAATGGATACTGGCATCCCAGGATTCAGGCCACCTGGGGGACAAGATAAAAGTCTCTACCCTTCTGGTCTTGTCTCTCCAGTGGTTGCGATCCCCAGAAAATCTTCTTGTAGGGCCAACTTTTCAGATGCCTGAACATCAATGTATCCTGATGATGGACGCATCCAGGCTGGGTTGGGGAGCCCATCTGGGGTCTCTCACAACTCAAGGACTCTGGTCTCATCAGGAGTCACAACTCCACATAAATCTGTTGGAGCTCGGAGCTATTCTCAATGCTCTCAAAGTGTTCCTGGACCATCTTCATTGCCACAGAGTCCTAGTCCAAACCAACAATCAAGTAGCCTTGTTCTATGTGAACAAGCAAGGCGGAACAGGTTCTTGGACCCTCTGCAGCGAGGCTCTACATCTCTGGTCCTTTGCCATACATCATCGCATTCACCTCCAAGCGGTGCATCTCCTGGGCAAGCATAGTGTTTTAGCGGACAGACTAAGTCAAATCCTTCTCCCCTACGAGTGGTCTCTCCATATAGACACAGTCTCCTACATTTTTCACATCTGGGGGACTCCAGAGATAGACCTGTTTACAAGTCCTCAGAATGCCAAGCTCCCTTGCATCTGTACAAGGACTCCTGCGCTGGACAGCCAACAGGTGGATGCTTTTCACCTCCACTGGGGACACGGCTTCCTATATGCCTTCCCTCCCATTCCCTAATTCCCAACTCTTTTCAAACTCCAGACGGACAGGGGCTTCATGATACTCATAGCCCCATGCTGGCTATGTGAACCGTGGTACCCTCTCCTTCTACGTTTGTCTCAAGCTCAACCCATAGATCTGGGGTCTGCTCCAGATCTCCTCTCTCAGGAGGAGGGGATACTGCTCCATCCCAGTCCACAGTGTCTCCATCTCAATCCACAGTCTCTCCATCTCAGAGCATAGCCGCTGAAGACATAGCCTTACATGGTATTAACCTTCCCAAGGAGATCCTCTTAGCTTCTAGAAAGCCATCCTCCAAGTGGTCCTATGATTTCAAGTGCTGTAGGTTTTCTTTCTGGTGTTCTCAGAAGAATCTTAATCCCTTCTCAGCTCCGATGGAGGAGTTCCTTGAGTATCTCCTCCACCTATCTTCTTCTGGACTCAAAAACCATCCAGTAAGAGTACACCTAAGTGCAATTAAGGCCTCTCACGTGCCCTTAGATGGCCAACCCATCTCCTCTCAGCCACTCGTAGCTCACTTCATGAGGGGTCTTCTATTAACCAAACCTCCCATTAGGCCACCACCAGTGGCATGGAACCTCAGTGTTGTTCTAGGATAGCTTCTCAAGCCGCCCTTTGAACCTCTAGCCACTAAGTAACTTAGGTTTCTCACGTGGAAGGTCATCTTCCTCATTGCCCATCTTCAGCAAGATGCATTAGTGAGCTCCGGGTCTTAGTGGCTGACCCACCTTACACATGAGTCCACCATGATAAGGTAGTGCTTAGGACTCATCCTCACTTCATGCTGAAGATGATCTCACCCTTCCATTTGAACCAGTTGGTCTACCTCCCTGTGTTTTTCCCTAGACCACACTCATCTAGGGCAGAAGCAACCCTCCACACTCTGGATTGTAAATGTGCATTAGCTTTTTATCTTCAGAGAACTCGAGAGCACCGGAAAGCTTCTCAACTGTTCATCTCCTTTGACTCTAGTCACCTCAGGTTGCCAGTCTCCAAATGTACTCTCTCCAAGTGGATAGCAGACTGCATCACCTTTGCTCATGAGAAGGCAGGACTTTCATGAGAAGGCAGGACTCTCCCTCGAGGGTCATGTCACTGCCCATAATGTTTGAGCCATAGCTACCTCTATGGCAAATCTACGATCTGTAGCTATTGCTAAGATCTGCAAAGCAGCAACTTGGTCTTCGGTCCATACCTTTGCTGCTCACTACTGTCTGGACAAGGACTCCTACCAGGATGCCATGTTTGGCCAGGCTGTTCTCCAACATCTCTTTCAGACTTAGAGCAACTCTTACCCAATGTCCCGGAGGATTCATGACCTCTTTAGGCATACCTGGGACAAACCACAGCTAATTCTGAGGTCATCTCTGGCATCTTCTAGCTGGGGAGTCCCATATGTGAAGACTACATTCCTGCTTGTTCTGGAGATAGCGTAGTTACTTACCTGTAACAAGTGATCTCCGGGAATAGCAGGAATTTAGTCTTCAGAACCCACCCTCCTCCCCTAGGAGTTGTAGGGTTTCTCTTTTTTTCTCTTTCTCTCCTTTTATCTCAGCTACAAACTCAGCTGTGGAAGGAGAGCTGGAAAGGCAGTAAGGCAGCTATGCAGGCACAGTGGGATGCTCCAAAAGCTTTCCTATTGGACGCTGGGGAGTGTTCCCACACGAGCTCCGTCGTTACCGATGTCACCCATAAGAACATAAGATATGCCATACTGGGTCAGACCAAGGTCCATCAAGCCCAGTATCCTGTTTCCAACAGTGGCCAATCTAGGTCATAAGTATCTAGCAGTCTCCCCAAAAGACACAGGTTCCTCAATGCTTGTATTGGGTCAAACAGTGATATCCTGGGTCCCTTTTAATAATGGTTTATGGACCTTTCCTCCAGGAACTTGTCCAAACCTTTTTTAAACCCAGCTACACTAGCAGCTTTTACTACATCCTCTGGTAACAAATTCCAGAGTTTGATTACACGTTGAGTGAAAAAATATTTTCTCTTATTAGTCTTAAAGGGGACTGTTGTAGTTGTTGATATGGAAGGACAGACTAGATAGGCCATGTGGTCTTTTTCTGTCGTTATATTTCTACGTTTCTATAAAGGTAAAAAGGGGACTGTTGTAGTTGATATGGAAGGACAGGCTAGATAGTCCATGTGGTCTTTTTCTGTCGTCATATTTCTATGTTTCTATGTTTCTTAAATAGTTTACCCTGTAGCTTCATTGCATGTCCCCTATTCTTTCTATATTGTGATGACGTAAACAATTGATCTACGTTTACCCGTTCCACTCCGTTCATTAATTTATAGACCTCTATCATATCTCCTCTCAGCCGTCTCTTTTCCAGGTTAAAGAGCCCTAACCTTTTTAGCCTCTCTTTATAGGGGTATCCTTCCATCCCCTTTACCATTTTGGTGGCTCTTCTCTGAACCTTTTCTAATAGCGCTATATCCTTTTTAAGATACGGTGATCAGAATTGCACACAATATTCAAGGTGCGGTCGCACCGTGGAACGATACAGAGGCATTATAATATATTTGTTTTATTTTCCATTCCTTTCTTTATGATACCTAGCATTCTATTTACTCTCTTGGCCGCTGCTGCACACTGGGTGGAGGGTTTTAACATGTTATCCACGATGACGCCTAAATCTTTTTCCTGGGTTGTGGTTCCTAATGTGGAACCCTGCATCATGAAGACTAAATTCCTGCTGTTTTCAGAGATCATCTGTTGCAGGTGAGTAGCTATGCTTTCTCTAACTGCAGAATCCTTGCAGCCATATCTTGCCGTCACTTAGCCATGTATGCTATAATGTCCCCCTGTAAAACGGCCTTAGATGCCTCCCAAAATAGTTCCGGATCATCAAAGTGGCCTCTATTATAATACTCATAGCTATCCCACTTCTCTGCAAGATAAACTTGAAACTTTTCATCTCAGTACTAGTCCAAGGGAAACTGCCATGGTCTCTCTCCTACGGTTGGACTCCACTCCGTCCAGTCTATTCAAATTTGCGTGTGGTTTGAAATCTCATAGGGCCCTTTGGCTGCGTCATCTACTGTTCGAAAAAGCCTTTCTGAGACCAGGATAGAATCTAACTACGTGCTAGTCCCATGGGCCTGAGGCAGATGTATATTCTCATTGGGTCTTCCATACGTCTACTAACTGGCATCGTCTGCAAAACCGGCCCAAGTGGTATGCCACACATAGGCAACTACTACCTTGTCCCCCTGAAATGTCTAAGGTCGGGTCAAAAACCCTATTCCAATCACCTCCAATTATCATGGGGTGATCAGGCAATTTATCTATTTCTGCTGCCACTTTTGCAAAAAAATTCCGATCCAAAATACTGGGGGCATAAATACTGCCCAAGGTCTACGGATTGCCCCTGCAGATCTCCCTTTACTAACACGACTTGGCCATCGGGGTCCACAGCCGTATGAGTGGCTTGAAATCCAATCCCCTTTCAAATAAGAATAGCAACCCTCCCTTCTTGTCCCGTGCAGATGCCCCAAATACTTGGTCTATGATGCTGCTACGTATTCTGTTCAGGTCCCCTATTAATTGGTGTGTTTCTTGTAACAAAATAAGATCTCCCTTTTGTTGGGCAAGGGCTCGTAACACCTTGTGGCGTTTCAGAGGGATACCCAATCCACATATATTCCAGCCTGTAATAAAGCCTGTAATAAATAAAATAATTCTCAACCCGGGTGATATATCTGAATTGTCTTTTTCTCAGGTATCTGATTGTTAACGTCATCACAAGGGTCCCCCCAGCTTCTCACCCCCATTGTTTCTTCCACTGCAAAGCCCCCTCTCTCGTCTGTTGTGTTAGAGCTCACCTAGTATGTGGCCCCCAGGATCCCTTTATCCCCGTTCTCCCTTCCCCTTCCCGTCCCCCATAGTCCATCCACAACTTTACCCTCCATCTCATTGGTATGGTCATTCTTGATGCTAGGGCACTCCCCCCACCCCGCCCCCTCTTCTTATGGTCCTATTTCTCCCATTACCGATTCACTTTTATTCCCCATTACTCCACTCAGTCGGTGAGCCCCTGTTTATTCCTCATTCAGGCTCATATTCTACCAAGTCTATCTTCTTCCCTCAGTTGCCTGGTCTACCTGTGTTCCCCTGCACCTGGGCTTGGACCTCTGCTTGGGTGGGGCCCCAGGACATCCCCCCCAGGGTCCCAAAAGTTACAAATTTTCCAGCCGAGCAAGGCCAGTAGATCCACCCTAGGTCCGCCCGTGGCACCTCCACTATGACTAACCTACCTTACCATCTTCGTTGCCCCTCTTAGCTCATTATGTAACCCCTTCCCTTTTGCTCTTCCCGGCACCAAGCTTGTCACTAGGTCTACTCTTCCACAATCATTATATTGTCATTCGCCCCTTCACCAACCCCACTCACTCCGTATCGCATCCTCCTCCTAGTTCAGTGGCTCAGAGGCATCCCCCGTTCAAGGCGTTCAGCCTAGAGGATCACCGCACCCGTGGCTTAGGGTGTTCTCCGGCCGCCGCTCAGCCGGGGTCGCCCAAGCAAGCTTGCTTCATGGTTTACTTGCAGTTGGCGGCAAAGCTAGGGGGCGGGTTTGCATTATTTGGGGAATCCTAAATTACATTGCTTCATATTGTCTTTACATTTTACATGCTTCCCAAATTACATGTTAAAGATTCAGGAACCCTCCCTCCCGGCCCCACCGATAACATACTGAATAATTAATAAGCCACTAATAAAACAAACTTAACCGTATCCCCATTTACCTCCCCCTCCCCCCTCCTCCCCCTCCCTCCCCACCCATCACTGGCCAGTTCGTAAGTATCTCAGTTTTTATCACTGCATTTGTGGCCTGGAAGTCATCCTCCACTTGGGACACTCGCCCCTCCATTGCCTGCATCCGTGCCCCTACCGCCTCTAGCTGCTTGCTCATGCCATCCAGCTGTCCTGTCAGCACGTCAAACTTGCCATTCAACGCACTAACCACCATAGCGGACATTTCATCAACTGTTGGGGCTGGCTGCTCCGGTGAGGGGGGGGTCCATCTTTGCTGCTGTTGTGGCCGGCTTGTCCCAATCCCACCGGGCTGATTTCATTGCCTGTGGTAAGTTTTCGGCTTAATAGTATTCAGCTGTGGTAGTATTGTATACTCCCTCACCTTTCTGAGATTTTACCACCTTAATTCGGGGTTCAATACCCTCAGTAGGGTAGGGGAAGTCCCAGAGAAAGCTCAGCGCACGTCCGAGCTTCCTCAGCACATCATGTGACCTTTTGACTGGCTGTTTAAAGCTGGAGAGGCAATGTGTTTGGATAGACTGACATTTATGATCCCCAGGAACAAGCAGGAATGCAGTCTTCACATATGGGTATCATTAGTACAGATGGAGTTCGCGCGGGAACACTCCCCCAGCATCCAATTGGAAAGCTTTTGGGAGCAAACCACTGTGCCTGCGCATTTGCCTTCCCAAGTCCTCTCCTCAGTTCTTCGTTTTCCGCAGAGCCAGCAGATTGTTTTCTTCCTGTCACCACCGAAAAATGTCTTTTTCTTTTGGTTTAAATCTGTGCTCTGCTTTTCCGTCAACGCCAGTACCTTCCCTAATACTAACTCTGTTATTTCTTTTCTTTTTCAAATATTTTTATTTCTTTTATTTTCATTTTTTCCAATTTCCGTGGTTTCTACCACCAAATTACATCTTGGCCTACTTTTCTTCAGCCACGATGGAAAAATACATCAACGGCTTTAAAAATGTACCAAATGTTCTGGTACAATGTCAGTCACTGATAAATGTGTCTAATGTTTAAAATGTTTGGGTACAGACCATTCACCGATTGAGTGTCGTTTTTCCCAACAAATGACCAAAAAAGCCCTAAAGAACAGAGTCAAGCAGTATGGGTCTCTGTTTGCCCCGGACGATTTCATTGGTTTCTGCATTGTCAAGGACATCAGCCTCCTCCCTTAGTTCTCAGGTCTCTTCAAAGTCCAAACATAAGACTAATTCTCCAGGAACAAGCTGTCAGTCCTTACATATGGGTGATGTCGATGCTGACGGAGCCCTCGTGGAAGCATCTCCCCAGCTTTCAAAGAAAGCCTTTGGAAAATGTCACCATGCATGCGTGGTCCCCTTCCCGCCCAAGGGTACCATCTTGCTCAGTCTCCCTTTTCCACGGAGCTCTACAGACGTTCGTCTTGTTCCCCCTGAAAAAAGTTGATTTAACCCATACATTTTTGTACTTTTCTGGCTTGTGCTGACTCTTTCCTCCCTTGAGATCCACTGCTGCAGCATTGGGCCTCGAATTTTTCTTTTTGTCTCATTTTTTACCTTTCAGCACTTTTGCACCTTTTTCAAATGCTGGTTGCATCTAGGGTATTCGATCTCGTGGGGGTCCTTTTCACCCCAATGGCCACCTGTTTAAAAAAAATGTGATTGGTGTTCAAAAAACATGTCCCTCACTGGCACTCATGATTGTTGCCTCCGGTGTCTGGGTGCAGACCATGACCTGGAGGAATGTCCCTTGTTCAAGAAAATGTCCGCAACGGCCATCCACAACCATTGGCTTAAGCAGGGCGACATCTTCCACAAGGCAGACTCAACCCGGTATCCCTGGTAGCCTCATACTTAGAGGACCTGCACAGCTCCTCAGATTCATGCAAGGCTCCCGCGGATCCTCAGTGGGTCCGCAGGCACTCTGAACATGGTTCCCCAGAGCAAAAGTGTAAGAAGAAGAAGAAATCCTCGAGGGCCTCTTCCGGAGAAGTGGACAAGCACGGGAAGTCCCATGCCCTGTCCCTCAGACCCCAGCAAGAACCCGAGGAGTCAGAGCGGGAGCATACCCAAAAGGTGCCCAGGACAGACGTTGTGGCCTCCGGTGACGTACCTCGATCTCCCGAGAGTTGTCCCAGCAAGGACCTCCTCTCCTCCTTGACACCCGACCCGGTCAACCCAGCATCAGTGTTAATGGCTGCTACCCCCGAATGGGAAGCCCGCATGTTGGCCCTGGAATGCAGCATTTATGCATTCATTTCCTCCCAGCGGGTGCCACCCAGCCCTGCAGAGACTTTGGTCTTGAGGATTCCTCGAGCCGCCGAAGCGATCGCTGAGAGCCAGATACCTCGGTGAGATTCTCAGCAAGGGTCTCGTTCTCACTCCCAAGACTCCCATCTCACTCCCAAGACCGAAGCTGCCAGCTCTCTTACAGCTGGCGGGCTTCATGTCCTTCTCAGATTACTTCAACTGGGGGTCCGACATCGAGACATCCCCGGAGACGTGAGCCCACTGAGACCTCCCCTCAGACCCATCACCGCCAGCTGCCAAGTGCCGATCCCAACCCAAGGACACCTCCTTTCTTGAGTTCATCAGGGTCATGACTCGGGCACTCTCCCTCATGACAGAGTCGGAAAAGGACCCCAAGACCCTCATATGGAGGAACTTGACATCCTTTAGTATAAGGCACCACCGAAGGAAACCTTGACGGTCCTCGTTCCCTCTATCCTTACCCGGCTCCTCCTCAGGATGTGGGAGATCCCTGCATCGGTAGCCATCGTCAGCCACTGGCTGGACACAATGTAATGGTCCAGCGTGGCCTGGGTTTCCGTAAGGCTCAATTTCGCCACACTTCCATGGTGGTCAAGTCGGCCATGTGCCAGCAAAAAAAGCCAGAAGTCGCACTCTTTGTTGCCCCCGGGCAGGGAGTCCCATGCTCTTGGGCGGAAATGCTACCAGGGCTCGATACTGTCATGCTGTATTCAAACTTACCAGCTCTATATCGGCATGTTCCTCCAGGACCTGGCCAAAGAGCTTGGGGGCTTCGCGGCTGGCCTCAATAGAGAACAGCTCCGGTGTTTTCAGACTCTTTTGAAGTCTGTCTCAATATTCTCCAAGTACTGGTCTCATGCCACTTACGATTGCTTCGAGTCCAGCGAGAGGGTGGTGGCTGCTGGCATCGGCACTCAATGCCAGGCCTAGCTCCAATCGTCAGATCTCGAGCAGTGGGTAAAAGCAAAACGTCTTGACATCCCATGCCTCAGAGAACAGTTTTTTAGCCAACCAATGGAGGACAAAGTAGCTAAAATCGAGACTGAGTATGTCACCTGTACCCGGTTCTCAAAGAAAACCTCCACCCTTCCTTGGAAGAAGCCCTAGGGCAAGAAACCCCCTTTCCTCCGGAAGGGCCAGCCTTACCGGAGCTATCCTTCATAACCTCCTACCCTGACCTCTCAGTGGGGTCCCCAGGGCAAGGGATCAGGCCAGTCTCTGCGCAAACCCAAAGATCCAAAACCTCAGCTGCCAGCCCTGGCCCAACCAGGGTTGGGGTTTTGACACCATCGGTGTAGCCTCTCTTCTGCTGGAGGACCAGCTCCCAGCAGGCGGACACCTGGCTCACTTCGCCCATTGGTGGGCCTCCATCACCACCGACTCCTGGTCTCTTCAGGTAGTCAAGGAGGGCTACCTCCTCCACCTTGATCAGGCCCCTCCACCCTTCTTTCCTGGGGAGCCCCCTCGATCTCCCCTAAACCAGGAACTGCTGGAGCAAGAGCTCACAGCCCTTCTCAGGGACAGGGCTGTGGAGCCTGTTCCACATCACACGAAGGGCAAAGGGTTTTACTCCAGGTACTTCCTGGTTCCAAAAAGGACATGGGACATGGGACTAGAGGCCCATCTTGGACCTGAGAAACCTCAACAAGTTTCTGATGCAGGAGAAATTCAAGATACTCTCCCTTGGAACACTGCTGCCCTATCTCCAGCAGGGAGATTGGCTATGCTCCTTGGGCCTAAAGGATGCTTATACGCACATCCTTATTCACCCAAGTCACAAGCAGTACCTCAGATTCATGGTAGAAGGCGACCACTACCAGTACAGGGTACTTCCATTCGGCCTTGCCTCTTCTCCCAGAGTCTTCACCAAGTGCCTTGCATTGGTGACGACTGGCTTGTCAAGAAGGACACAGCTTCAGAGGCCATTCAGGCCACCTGCCATACTATACAGGCCTTACAGCACCTGGGCTTTGTGATAAATCATCCAAAGTCCAACCTCACTCCAACGCAGGCTCTGGAGTTCATCGGGGCCCCGCCTGGACTCCATACAACCCAGGGCTTTTTTTCCCTCAACAAGGCGGACCGCCTCATGGCCGTTATGGCCAAGATACAGCAGCGCCGCACCATGTCAGCTCGAGTGCGCCTCCACTTCTTGGACCACATGGCCTCCATGCTCCATGTGATCCCCAATGCATGCCTCCACATGTGGGTGGCTCAATGATGCCTCCGGTCCCAGTGGGCCCAGGCCACAAGCTGGCTTTGGGACAAAATCACAGTTTCTCGCCAGCTCGCGGAGACCCTCACCTAGAGGCAGGATGCCCAGCACCTATTGGCGGGCATGCCCTTTCAGCTCCTGAATCTCCAAAAGATTCTTACGACGGATGCTTCCCTGATGTGCTGGGGTGCTTCAAGGAGAGCCAGCAGATCAATCTGCTCGAGCTCAGAGCTGTCTTCCTGTCCCAGAAGGTCTTCAGACACCGCCTACAGCACCAGTCGGTGCTCATTCAGATGGACAATCAGGTCTTGATGTTCGTTTTTTTTTTTTAATTCAGATTTTTATTTGGTACAGCACAAGTTAATACATCATTTTTCTTCTTCTTTACAATCAATGGCATAACATGCATCCGGCTGTATCTATCAGCCCATCATTTACCTAATTTCCATTTTATCCTTACTTTACATTACTTTGTATTATATACTTCTCTCCATGTACCTGTACAATTTTTATTTTATTTTAATATTCCCTTCTTCTCCCCTCCTCCCCCTCCCCCTCTGGATCCTGTGGTGCACCTTTCTCTTTTTACTATTCCCTTCTTTGAGCTTGAATAGTTTCAACCCATTAATTCGTTGTCCACCCTTTGTAACCACTCATTATACTTTTCCCATCTCCTTTGGAAGATCTCAATCCTGTGCATTTTATATGCATTAATCTCACTCATCCTATAAATATAAGCTCGTCTACTTAATATCCTCTCAGGGACTGGTGCTCTCTCAGACCTCCATCACTTCGCTGTTTCCATCTGCACTCCAATTGCAAGCATCTTCAACATATACACCAGGTCACTTTTCGGGTCTTCCCCCATTCACTCAATAATACTCCAGCTGGTGTGATAGCTCCCACCCAGCCCACCATCTCCCGTGTAAGGTCCAACATCCACTGCCACGTTTGATGTAGCACTGAGCAGCTCCACCACTTGTGCAAATACTCCCCCCTCTCTCCACACCCCCTCCAACCCATCAAGTCTTTATATCTCCCCATCTTACAAAATCGGACTGTGGTTAAATACATTCGGAACAGCATCTTGTAGCAATGTTCTTGGATTGCTGCCGAGACCACAGGTAGTTTTACCCCTTCATATATTTTTCCCATCTCCAGGAACAAGCAGGAATGTAGTCTTCACATAGGGGCATCGTCAGTACCGATGGAGCCTGCGCGGGAACGCTCCCCAGCGTCCAATAGGAACGCTTTTGAGAGCATCCCTCAGCACATACACGCTGCCTTCCCGCCTTTCCAACTGTCCCTCTTCAGTTCTTTGTTTTCCGCGGAGCCGACAGGACCCATACCCTGTCACTGCAGAAAATTCCATCTTTAAAATTGTTTTCTTGTGGTCGCGTTTGCCTCCGCACGACGCCTACCAGTACCGCCGGTTCTTTTCTTTCTTTTCTTTTCTCAAAGATTTTATACTTTGAACTGTTTCTCTTCAGAAACTTTTCTTTTTTGGTGCTAGGCGCCATTTTGGGCATTAGGCCTTATATTCCTGAAACATGGAAAAACCAACTAGTGGTTTTAAAAAATGTACTAAGTGTGGCGGTACCATTTCCGTCACTGACACCCATGATTGGTGTCTTAAATATTTAGGACCTGAACATTCTCCATCTGAATGTCTTTCCTGTATGGCGATGACTGACTAAGCGAGGAAGACAGAACCGGGCTGCAAAGCTCGGTACTCTTTTCTTCGGATGCCAGATCCATTGCATCGACATATTCAAGAGCCTCCTCTTCCTCCCATGGATCTCAGATAACTAAACAAAAAAGCCGGTCCTAAAGGGAAGCTCTCCTGCTAAGCATCGAGAGGCCATTGGCATTGCCCTTGAGGGAACCACACCGGCAAAACAGCCCCTGTAGGAGGCTTCACCGTTTTCACCGGTACTGACACCCAGGCATCGGCAGCGTCGATAGACCAGAGGTTCCTCACTATCGAATGCTATCGAATGCAGCATTGCAGCTCTTCTCACAGCTGCGGTACCGTTGACACCTATGATTCAACGGGCACTGGTACCAACATCAATACCGATGCCGGTACCTACACCGGTACAGATACCGGTACCGATGGTACCGGCCCCGGTGGGAATTCTTCCCATGCCATCTTTTGATCCGGTACCAATCTGTCGATTCCAGCCACTCAGTACCAACTTTGATACCAGGACCGTGCTTTGCATGAGCATCGTGGTCAGGAATACTTTGAATCCTCCGATTCTGAAGACTCTGACAATTCTGTTGGTACCAGAGGGTTTCTCCCGGAAGATCCCTCTTCTCCCCAATGCAGAATGTCACCTCCAGAGGACATGTCTTTTCAGGATTTTATTCGTGATGTGGCCAAAGGCCTTTCAATCACGGTAGCTCCTGAACAGGAACCCAGAGCGAAGGAATTGGAAATTCTCCAATATCCTAAAACTCCAAAGGAGGCAGCCACCCTGCCCATCCATGAAATTCTGCATAACTTGATTCTGAGAATGTGGGAGAGACCTCTGACTACATCTCCTCATTCTAGGAGTCTTGATACTATGTATCGAGTTCCGCCATGTCCTGGATTTCAAAAGACTCAGTTGCCACACCATTCAATGGTGGTGGAGTCAGCCATGCGTAAGATGAAATGTGCAAAGAGGCATGCATCCAATCCCCCAGGTCGTGAATGCAGGACTCTGGACGCTTTTGGGCGCCAAACTTTTCAGGCTTCCATGCTTTCAGCTAGGATCAGTTCATATATACTATATATGGGAATGTTCCTCAAAGAAGTTACAGGAGACTTGGAGCTTATGAGCCCACTTCTCCCAGATGACAAGAGACAAGACTTTCTTGCTCTAGTTAAGCATGCTCAAGATATCTCCAAGTTTGTGAATCGTGCAGCCTTTGACTGCTTTGAATGCATCAGCAGAACCTCTGCTATTGCCATTGTTGCATGACGGATTGCCTAGCTTCAGGCATCAGACTTTGAGACTTGGGTACAGGACAAGTTAGGCAACATTCCTTGCACAGGAGAGAATCTCTTTGGCAAGAACTGGCAGGACAAGGCTAACGAGTTAGATGCTGACAATACCACTCTAGATAGACTGTCAAAATCTACAGCCACTCCAGCCAAAAAGAAGCCTTATACTATATGGTGCTCCAAGAAGGGATTAAACCCCCTTGTCATACCTTTAGAATCAATACTAGAGTATCTCCTTCACTTATTGAATTCTGGTCTAAAGACCAATTCGGTAAGAGTCCATCTTAGTGCAATTGCAGCTTCTTATAAGCCTCTGAATGGACAACCAATTTCCTCTCATCCACTCATATCCAGATTTATGAAGGGTCTTCTGTTGACCATACCTCCCATTAAGCCACCACTGGTGGCATGGGATCTAAATCTAGTTCTCGGGCAGCTCATGAAGCCGCCTTTTGAGCCTTTAGCCACTACAACCCTTACGTTTTTGACCTGGAAGGTCATCTTTCTAATTGCAATCACCTCTGCACGTCACATTAGTGAACTGCAAGCTTTAGTGGATGATCCTCCTTATACTAGGTTTCATCATGATAAGGTTGTTCTTAGAACTCATCCACACTTTATGCCAAAGGTGATTTTGCCTTTTCATTTGAATCAATCAATTTATCTTCCTGTATTTTTTCCGAGGCCTCATGCCTCTAGTGCAGAAAGAAACTTCATACTTTGGATTGTAAAAGAGCCTTAGCCTTTTACCTACAGAGAACACAGCAACATAGAAAGTCCTCGCAACTTTTTATAGCCTTTGACTCTAGTCATTTGGGACTTCCAGTCTCCAAAAGATCTTTATCTAAATGGATTGCCCAATGCATATCCTTTGCTTATAAGAGTAATGGTCTTCCTCTTCAAGGCCATGTCACAGCTCATAATGTGAGAGCCATGGCAGTTTCCATAGCTAGTCTCCACTCCGTGTCTATCGATGACATTTGTTGAGCAGCCACCTGGGCTTCGGTACACACATTCACAGCCCACTACTGCCTGGATAAAGCCTCCCGTCAGGATGCCTTCTTTGGCCAAGCTGTTCTTCCGAATCTCTTTCAGACCTAATTCAACTCCTACCCACCAACCCTGGTGGAATGCCAGAGATCCATGGGAGGAAGGATGCCTACTTTTCTAGGGTGGCACCTTCCTGGGGCTATCTCCCTGGCATCTTCAGCTTAAAAGTCCCCATATGTGAAGACTACATTCCTGCTTGTTCCTGGAGATAGCATAGTTACTCACCTGTAACAGGTGATCTCCGGGAACAGCAGGAATTTAGTTTTCACAACCCACCCACCTCCCCTAGGAGTTGTCTCTATCTTTTTGTCTCTTTCCTCTCTCCCTCTCTCCTTTCACTCAGCTACAAACTTAACTGAAGAGGGACAGTTGGAAAGGCGGGAAGGCAGCGTGCATGTGCTGAGGGATGCTCCCAAAAGCGTTCCTATTGGACGCTGGGCAGCGTACCCACGCAGGTTCTGTCGATACTGACGATACCCATATGTGAAGACTAAATTCCTGCTGTTCCCGGAGATCACCTGTTATAGGTGAGTAACTACGCTATCTCTGAGTGTGCCATTGACCCCCCCCCCCCCCAGTCCACCTCCTAATCCCGCATATGCGTTCCTTGGTCCATGGGTCCACTCAATGCTTTGTAGAGCCTAGAAATTACACCTCTTGATAGATCTCCCAACCTAAACATCTTCTCAAATTGTGTCTCTTTGCTGCTCAGGCTATCTTTTATTTGTTTTCCCCCCAGAAAGTGTGCCAATTGGAAATAACCATACCAATCACTCTTCTCTATTTGGAACTCTCGCTAAAGCTCCTCAAACGGCCTTAAATGGCCCTCCGCAGATAATACCTGTCCCATACACTAACCCTTTCTCATGCCATTTTTGAAATATCCCAGAACTTTCTCCCACCAAAAACCCCTCACATTGTGTGATCCGCTGTGTTCTAATATTTCCTCCCGCATGTGTTAGTACCTTTATGTTTCTTGTCCCAGACTCGAAGTGTACTTGTCATGTATGGGTTCTTATCTGACCCTCTTCCTCTCTCCTCCCTTCTCTTCCACATCAAATCAGTAATATAATTTGGTCTTACCATCCCCTGTTCTATTCTACTCCATTGAGGCCCATCCTTCTCCGTTAACGCTCTCAACTGTGCCACCTCATAATATCTTGCAATCTCAGGGACCACAAGGTATTATTGCAAGGTATTATTTTTCCTTTTTCTCTCTATACATTATTTTCCTTTGAACCCTAGGGGGTCTGCGTCTCCATATAAAGGAGAAAATTCTTTGCTGCACCAAATTTAACTTTGCAGTGGGAATCTCTATAGGCAAGGTCATAAGCAGAAAAAGTAGTCTGGATAATATATTGATCTTCACTATGGCAATCCTTCCCATCCAAGAAAAAATGGGTTTATCCCATCTTACTAAATCCGTTAGCACTTTCTTTATAGTTGACTCATAATTCAACTTGTATAGCTCAGACCCCTCTACACTAATCTGGATCCCTAGGTATCTCATTCTTTTATTACGAGGTAGCCCACTTAAACAGAAATGTGTTTCACACCATACCCTCTTCCTGTGAGTCCAACCTTAGTTTTAGCACTTCTTTTTTCCTCATATTCATTTTATATCCTGATACTGCACTATATTTCATAATCTCCTGTACTAGCACTGGTATGGACTCCTTCGGTAGTCCTAATGTATACATCACATCATCCACAAATAATGAGATTTTATACTCCTCCTCACCTACCTTTATTCCATGTATTTCCTTATTCTGTCTGACACTTTCAGCCAGTGGTTCTATCTCCATTGCAAACAGCAAAGGCAATATCGGGCAATATTGTGCCTCTGCCTAGCTTAAATTGCTGTGAATATGCCCCATTTATCCATATACGTGCCTTAGGTTCTCTGTAAAGAGCCTCTATCCATTTCTGGAAGTTCTCTCCCAGACCCGTCTTCTTCATAACTGCAAACATGAAAGCCCATTCTACTCTGTCAAAGGCTTTCTCCGCATCCACTGCCATCATTATAGACGCTGTCTGATCCCTACGTACTTGCCATATTAAATTCAGCAATTTACGTACATTATCACTCGCTTGTCTACCCGGAATAAACCCTGCTTGATCCTCCTTTATCAACTGTGTGATATATTTTTGCAACCTGGCCGCCGATATTTTAGCTAATATCTTAACATCCAGATTTATAAGTGAGATGGGTCTATATGACTCACACTTCCCATGGTCCTTACCAAGTTTGGGTATTACTACCACCCCAGCTACCTCCAGGGCCGGCCCGTCCATTGAGCGAGAATGTTCCCATCAGCCCCCGCGGGCTTAACAGAGCCGCGAAAGGGAAACTAGTCTCTTCGCGCTCTGAAAGCCGGCGCGTGAGACTGCAGGCAGCTGTACGAGAGAGCGGATACAGGGGAGGGCAGGCTCTGCTGGGCAGTGGGGGGCCCCGCGGCACACTCGATTCTGCCGCGGCGGCCCCGGCAGCGGGAGAAGACAGCTTTTTAAAAAAAAATTTGGGCTGAGCTGGGCTGGGGGGGGGGGGTTAGGAGTGCTGATGGGGTTGGGGGGGGGTTAGGAGTGCTGATGGACTGGGGGGGTTAGGAGTGCTGATGGACTGGGGGGTTAGGAGTGCTGATGGGCTATGGTGGGCTGGGGGGGTTAGGAGTGCTGATGGGCTATGGGGGGGTTAGGAGTGGTGATGGGCTATGGGGGGGCTGGGGGGGTTAGGAGTGGTGATGGGCTATGGGGGGCTGGGGGGGTAGGAGTGGTGATGGGCTATGGGGGGGCTGGGGGGGTAGGAGTGGTGATGGGCTATGGGGGGCTGGGGGGTTAGGAGTGGTGATGGGCTATGGGGGGCTAAGTCTTTATATGGGCTGATGGGATTAGGACTGGAAGTGGGTTGATGGGGGGTTAGGACTGCTAATGGGCTATGGGGGGCTTAAACTAAAAATTGGGTGATGGGGGATTAGGATTGGAAATGGGCTGGTGGGATTAGGACTGGGAGTGGGCTGATGGGGAGGTTAGGACACGTAATGTGGTCTGGGGGGGTAATAAACTGAAAATTGGGTGATGATGGGGATTAGGACGAAATGGGCTGATGGGGGGGGGTTAACACTGTAGGTGGGCTGATGGGGTTAGGAGTGGTAATGGGCTGTGGGCTGTTGGGGAGTTAGGACTGGTAATGGGCTATGGGGGGGGTTAGGACTGATAATGGGCTATGGGGGGGATAGGACAGGAAATGGGCTGATGGGGAGGTGTTAGGACTTGAGGTGGGCTGATGGGGTTAGGACTGGTAATGGGCTGTTGGGGGGTTAGAACTGGTAATGGGCTATGGGGGGTTAAGATTGGTAATGGGCTGTTGGCTGATGGGGGCTGTCTGGTAATGGGCTATGGGGGGGGTTAGGACTGATAATGGGCTAAGGGGGGTTAAGATTGGTAATGGGCTGTTGGCTGATGGGGGCTGTCTGGTAATGGGCTATGGGGGGGGGTTAGGACTGATAATGGGCTATGGGGGGGCTAGGACAGGAAATGGGCTGATGGGGAGGGGTTAGGACTTGAGGTGGGCTGATGGGGTTAGGACTGGTAATGGGCTGTGGGCTGATGGGGGGGTTAGGAATGTCAATGGGCTATGGGGGGCTCACAGGAAAAGGGTTCATGTGGTTATGACTGGAAGTGGATTGATGGGGGGGCTAGGACTGGTATTGGGTTGGGGGGTTGCTAGGACTGGAAATGGGCTGATGGGGGGCTAGGACTGGAAATGGGCTGATGCAGGGACTAGAAGGGAATGGATGCTGGGTGAGGCTGGAACTAGAAGGGAGCTGATGTTGGGGGAGGATTAGAATCGGATGGGGCTGGGAGAGTAAAATGGAGAGGGGAAAAATATTTTGTGTGGGAGGGATAAAAAATCTACAATTGGCCGGGTATTGGGAGAGTAAGTGGGGATTGAGGGTGGAGGGGTAAAATTTGAGTGGATGAAATAGGAATGAGGAAAGAGCAAAAGGAGAAAGATTAGTATGTTAAAGCAGATGTAGAGAGAGAATGGAAAAAAAAACTAGAAGAGAGAAGAAAGGACAAAGGGACAGCAGATGATGGAGGGTTAGCAGAAAACATGAAGAAACCAGAAGAAAGTGGCTGGAGCAATTGCAACTGAAAAAAAAATGCACAAAAGGTAGAAAGATATCTCTTTATTTTGAATTTATTAACTGGAATATGAAAGCTCTGGGAAATGTGCATCATTAACGTCTGCGCTTTGTTTGGTACAAGAGGAAATTAATTTATAGTTTTATTTCTACAGTGTTTTGTTGTACATTCCAAGTTTGGCTTTTGGGGTTCCCAGTTTAATTATTGCCTTCCTGTTTCTAAATTGTGATTCCTTGTTTGGTGATGGTCTATGTTCTGCATGTGTAACTGAGCTGAGGTATTCTGTTTATGTAATTCCTATTTGACATTGCCACTTGTTCTCTTTCCCCAGTAGGTCATGTATTGTTGTTCTCTGAAATGTATTGGTTTAATATTTGCAGTGTTGCCTTTTGATAGGTAGGGTATGGTGCTTTGTGAGTCCTGGTAGTGCTGTTAGGATACGGCGGGTTTGCTATTGGTTCTAAATGCAATATACAAAAAAACCCCAATTTTCAGTGATAAATCGTACTGACAAAATCAAAAAATCACCAAAAAACCCCCCAGAAAAATGTATCAAAAAAATCTCTTTTTGTCGGATGTTTACAGGAAAGGAACATATATCAGTGTTATGTCCACCACTCAGTTACATCCATTTTATTATAATAAATTTCATATAAAACCATGAAAAACTCTACTTAGCTGGATTAGCAAATCGCAGACTACTCAAGCACGCTCAAGCACGACGTGCACGTTTCGGGTCAGAAACCCTGTTTCAAGTGCTGCCATAATCAGATTCAACCGTCAGTGAAACGCCGAAATCAGCTGTTTCCTTCAAAAGGGTCTGAAACTTCGCAGAATGGCTGTGCTGCGCTGTCAATCACCTCAGCCCACCAATGAAACACCAGGGTCACCCCACCAACCCGGGGAAACCCAGGGATCATCAGTGGCGTCAGTGAATACTGAGCCAATCAATCTCTTTATTTAGACCTTCAGAAGATACTGTCCTCAATTGAAAAATCCAGCGCTGTTCGCAACTCTGTAATTTATTGATGCGATCCCCACCACGTGGATCAAGAGGTACATGGTCGATGACCGACCATCGCAAATCCTGAAAGACATGTCCATGGGCTAAACAATGCTCTACTATTGGAGCTGTCACAATCCTCTGACGTAGACGGGAGGCATGTTCACTCAAACGAAGTTTGATCATTCGAGTAGTTCTACCCACATAAGCCAAAGGACACGGGCAGTAGATTAAATAAACAACAAAACTCGAAGCGCAATCTGTTTCCCATCGTCGGCGGAATTGCCGGTCCATATCCAGGTAGTTCCATTCAACCCCTGTCATAGCTGAAGAGCAATAATTACAGTTGCCACACGCTTTATGACCTCCGTGTGGAAAAATAGGTGGAGAAGGTCTATCCTCCGCAACTGCAGAACTGGCCAATAGATCTCCCAAATTAGCTCCCCGTGTAAACGCTACCAAAAGAGATTTTTGGAAACAAGGGTGTAAATGTAGAATCGGCCAGTGTCTACGGAGAATATCAACAACACCATTACTAGATGTCATATAAGGCAAGATACCCACCATCGATGAAGAAGTATGTTCAAATGCCACTTCAGATCGATTATCAGCCAATAGCCATTCACGATGAGTGTATAGTGCACGGCAATAAGCAAGTTTAATCACTTTAGGTGGGTAGCCCCTATCCAAAAGACGTGTGCACAACTCGTCAGCATGAAGTTTAAAATCCATCGTTGATGAGCAAATTCTCCGCAACCTCAAAAACTGACCGTATGGAAGACCCCTTTTCAACGGACCAGGATGAAAACTTTGAAATTTCAATAAACTGTTACGTTGGATTGGTTTTCGATACAACGAGGTTCGGAAACGACCCTCCTCCAAATGTATGGTGATATCAAGAAAATCAATCTGATGATCATCAATATGGGCCGTAAACGTCAAATGAGATTTTAAACCATTTAGCCAAGTCAGAAAAACATGTAGATCATCCAAAGTCCCCATCCACATGAAGAAGATGTCATCCAAGAATCGTTTCCAAAATCTAATATGTTGAAAATATGCAGAAGGATAGAGATATCGCTCCTCAAAATCAGCCATGTATAGAGTGGCTATAGATGGTGCCGCAGAGGCACCCATGGCTATCCCAAAGGTTTGCAAATAAAATTGTCCCTGAGACAAAAAATAATTACGAGTTAAAACCAACGTAATTAACTCCATCAAAAAGTGTCGAGGAAGGCGTGAGGGAGCTGTCGTAAACTTAGTCCGAAGAAGTTCTAAAGCCTCGTTCTGGTTAATATTGGTGTACAATGCGGCAACATCAAGTGTCACCATTTGAAAAGTACAAGCTGGAACCTCCAAAGCCTCCAATTGTTGGAGGAATTGTGCTGTATCTCGTATATATGAAGTAACCAAAATGGCTTCTTTTTTCAGAAAGACGTCGCAAAACTGGGACAGAGGTTCCAACACAGACCCTCTACAAGAGACAGGTGGCGAAGTAAGAGACTTGTGTACTTTAGGAACCAAATAAAGAATTGGAACCTTAGGATACAGTGTCACAAGAAATTTATATTCGTAATCCACCCTTGGGCAAGCGCGCCATCCACCGTTGTTTTTATTGTTGTCTGCAGTTCCGAAGTGGGGTTATGTGATAGGACCCGATAAGTGGCGGTATCTGACAAATGTATATTCAACAGGTTCAAATAATCCGCTGTGGAATGAACCACAATGGCTCCTCCTTTATCAGCCTTACGAATGGTAAGATCAGGGTCGCGCTGAAGTTGTCTTAAAGTGGTCCAACTCTCCTTATTTAAATTGACCCACTTAGACCCCAGTTGTTGTTCAAAATTTGCTAAATCTCGTAAGACCAACTGCTGAAAAGTGATAAGAGCCGGATCTGTAGCTTCAGGAGGAATCCATGTAGATTTCGGGTGTACCACTGAACTATCCAATGTAGTAGGTTTATCCAAGAAAAAATGTACAATTCGTAACTGTCGAAAAAATTTGTGTAAATAAACCCGTATCTTAAAAGGATCATGATCCACCGTGGGCACATAAGAAAGACCCAAATTCAATATTCGTTCCTGAGCAGGGGACAAAGGGGTAGACATCAAATTCACCACTATTGATTGGCTTGTTGGCGAGACCGCTGTCGTGTTAACGGGGGTTCCCAGTCCTTGGCGTAAGAATTTTGGCGTGTCCGCGTCCGCCCTCCTTGATTGCCTTGACCGCGCCGAAAAACCTGAGAGGATCTATTATATTTTGAGGTGTCCACCACTCCCCCACTATCATCAGTGTCCTCAGAGGAGCTTTCAAAAGTGACACGTTTCTGATTGGAAGCGTCAGGGGGATCATACATCCAGTAGTACACTTTTTCAGCATCATAATCAGATTTATCCCGGATAAACTTCTTCTGTTTCAAACCTTTTAAATAATCAAAAAATCCTTTAATTTGTCGATTCATATCATCAAGCCTCACCTGGTATATATTTTCTTCCAACGCTGTTTTTAATGTAGTTTGCACCTCTTCAATCCGTTTAGAAACAACCACCTCCTCCTGTGCTGTACGGTCCAAAATCAGGGCTATCAGATCAAAACTACATTTGTTCGAAATTTGATTCCATTTCAACACAAAGTCCACATCAGAAACAAACATCTTCGGGGCTCGTGTTATCCGCAGCCCCCGCGGTATAATGCGAGTCTTAAGGTAACGTGTCATAGACGCTCCATGAAGTTGTAACCGTATAAGTTTTTTCCAAAGGGCTTTCAAATCAGACATAGAAGGACCCTCACCAGTGGGATTATCCCCATCGACTGTATCAAACAAAGTAGATCTCTTTCTCAGAGATTCAAGGTAATCTTCAGTGTAAGCGAAAGTATCAGTAGCCATTTTCTCAAGGGAACTAAATACAATATACAAAAAAACCCCAATTTTCAGTGATAAATCGTACTGACAAAATCAAAAAATCACCAAACAAACCCCCAGAAAAATTATCAAAAAAATCTTTCTTTTTGTCTGATGTTTACAGGAAAGGAACATATATCAGTGTTATGTCCACCACTCAGTTACATCCATTTTATTATAATAAATTTCATATAAAACCATGAAAAACTCTACTTAGCTGGATTAGCAAATCGCAGACTACTCAAGCACGCTCAAGCACGACGTGCACGTTTCGGGTCATTGGTGGGCTGAGGTGATTGACAGCGCAGCACAGCCATTCTGCGAAGTTTCAGACCCTTTTGAAGGAAACAGCTGATTTCGGCGTTTCACTGACGGTTGAATCTGATTATGGCAGCACTTGAAACAGGGTTTCTGACCCGAAACGTGCACGTCGTGCTTGAGCGTGCTTGAGTAGTCTGCGATTTGCTAATCCAGCTAAGTAGAGTTTTTCATGGTTTTATATGAAATTTATTATAATAAAATGGATGTAACTGAGTGGTGGACATAACACTGATATATGTTCCTTTCCTGTAAACATCCGACAAAAAGGAAGATTTTTTTGATACATTTTTCTGGGGGTTTGTTTGGTGATTTTTTGATTTTGTCATTGGTTCTAAATGGGCAGTGTTTGTAGTAGTTCCTAATGTGCCTGGCGGTTGGCACTGGATTATAGTAATGTAGAAATCTTTTAGTCTGTCTTTATCCATACACTCATTAAGAGACATGTTTACTAAAAGTTAGTGTATGTTAGCATTATGCAAATATTTATGCAAATAAGGCCACTTATGCAAATGAGGCCCCGCACCGAGTCTCCGCACATGGCCCCGCACCCCCCTTGGGCCGCCCCTGGCTACCTCCATAGAGCTTGGTAACTTTTCCCCTTTTAGTACTTCATTAAAGACATCTCTCAGAATCAGACTAACATCCTCACAGAACTTTTTATAAAACCTGGCTGTAAGTCCATCCAATCCCGGCGCCTTACCCTCCTTTAAACTCTTTATAGTCTCTACTACTTCTTCTCTAGCGATCTCTCTATTCATCCACTTCTGTTGCTCTAAGTCCAGTTGTTTCAATGTGATCTCTGCCAGGTACTGTTCCATATCCACTCCCTTACCTTGTTGTTCTGATTTATAAAGCTTACAATAGTATTCCCAAAATACTTTTTTGTATTTGTTTAGTACCACTAACCCGCCTTCCCTGCTCATCTTTTATTCTCAAGATCTGCTGTTGCATCTTTTTTTCCCTAGGTTTTTGTGCAAGATACCTGCCTGGTCTATTCTCCTGTACATAAAATTCATGTTTAAGTTGGTTTAACTTAAAGGCCTCTTCCACTTCATTTAATCCTCCTAATTCTTCCCATAATTTTCTAATCCGCTGCAGCCTCTTCCTTCCACCTCTCTGCTTTTGCAGGGTCTCTTCTGTTCTCAACTTTGTTAACAATTCACGCTCTTTCTGTTCTTTTCCTTGCTTCCATCTCGCCGCCAGCGCTATAAATTGCCCCCTCACCATCACCTTCAGCCCGTCCCATATACCGGCTGGCCTCACTTCACCCCCCCACCCCCCGTTGTGATGCACGTATTCCCTTATAGTGCTCTGAATACTTTTGCCCTTCCACCTCATCTATAAGGGACTCATTCAATCTCCAAAAGCGCAGGCCTCCTCCTTGTCTTTGTAGCCTCAGAGAAGCCTCCACCGGTGCATGGTCTGACCAATTTATGAGTCCTATATCCATACTCTTAACCTGTTCTATTAGCCTTCCATCCACCCAGATCATGTCCAATCTACTTTAACTCTTATGTGAGTGTGAATAATGTGTATATTCTCTTATTCCCCTGTATGTATCCCCAAACATCTACTGTGCCCAGTTTATATAGCATTTTCCCAACTTCTTGCTTACCCCCCTAATACCTTGCTTATTACCCCCCGTAGTATCTATTCTGCGGTTCAGGGTTGCATTGAAACCCCCTCTTAATATCACTGGGCTTTGCATATATGGTTTCACCACCTCATAGAGCTTCCCATAAAACCGTCCTTGCTGTGTGTTTGGCATATATATGCTCCCTACTACTACGGGCCTCCCTACTATTTTCCCTTTCCAAAAAATAAACTGCCCTCCCGGGTCTCTCTCCACATGCTCTTCTTCCACATTCAACCCCTTTGCAAATAAAATTCCCACTTACCCCCCTCTTTGGCGAATCCCGGTTATGGGCCAGATAAACTTTGTCATATTCTTTACTCATCAATCATCTTTCTTGTATTTTTTTAAAGTGTGTTTCTTGTATAAGCAAAACATCCACTCTCGTTCTGCTGCCCTCTTTTTATTTATTTATTTAGCAAGCATTTGTAGCCCGCTCCTTCCAGCGATCAGAAGCGATCAGAATTCTTTTAATAGGGCCTTCCTCTTATTCCAGGAATTGAGGCCTTTCACATTTATGGTTACAATCTTACATTCATCAAGCTGCTTTTGCTTACTACCCATAACTTCACATCGCTGTACCTCCTCTTCTTATATACACAGGATCCAGGTACCCCCCCCCCCCTCTTCCCACCCCTCCCTCCCCCCTCTTAGTTCCCTCCCTTCCGACCTCCCCTCCTACTCCTTACTACCATTTAATACCTTCCACTTCCTCCGTGGCATCAGTTTCCCCCTCCCACTCATGATACATAGCTCCCATCATACTCTCTTCTTATCTTAATCTCCCCCCATTCTTATCCTTGCTCATTTTACCTTACCCCCCTCTTCCCCTTCATCTCATACACTCAGTCCATCTTTGTGGCTTCTTTATCCTTGCTATTGTCTTCCATTCTTTTTTCATTTCTCTCACCTCTGCTTATTTTCTCAGTCCCGTGTCCTTTCTCTTTTGCATTACACGTTTACTTTTCCTCTCTTTACTCTCCATTTTCTGCCATCTTGTTGTCTGGCCATTCACTTTTTTTTCGTTACTCCCACCTCTGGTAAACGTGTTACTCCCACCTCTGGTAAACATGTTACTCCTGCTTCTTTCATCTCTGCCGCCAATTGAGTTGCTGTTAATGCCTGCCTTGTGATGCCATGGCTGATAAACCCAATTCCTGCTGGGTATAGCCATTTGTATTTAATATTCTCTTCCATCAGCCTCATTGTAAATCCTCTCCATTCTCTTCTGCATTGTAGCGTGGCCGCAGCCAAGTCCGCAAAAATTGCCACCTTGTTTACTTTCCACTCAAAGGGACCTGCTTCCCTCACCTTAGTAATTATTTTTTCTTTAGTTTTAAAGTCCTGGAGGCATATAATAATATCTCTTGGTGCCTCTCATCTCCTTGGGCCGAGCGTGCAATGCGCTCTGTCTATTTTCACTTCCTGTACCTTTCCCTCTGTCCTCTGGGTCCTCTAGCATCACCATACATATATCTCATGCCGTCTGCTCACAGACTCTGTATTCTTAAGTTTTGCCTTCTCGCCCAGTTTTCCAAGTCTCCAAGCTTCAACTCAATCTGTTCCTTCACAGCTTCCAAACTGTTCACTGCTTTATTGCACTCATATTGCTTCGCACCTCCTCTACTTGCCCTTCTGCCTCCTCCATTCTTTTCCCCAGCTCCTGCACATCAGGGCAGAACTCCATTATGGCCGCCTCCATCTCCGTTCTGAATCTCGCCATTTCTGATCGCAGCTCACCGAACCAGGACCGCAGTTCTTCTTTGGAAATTTGTACCACAACACTTTTACTCTGCACCTCTTCCAAGGTACCCAGCTGCTCTTCAGACTCGGCCTCCATATTCGCCTTGCCTCCCATTTTTTCTTCTTCTTTCTGCTCACCTTGTACCGCTGCGAACACGTACTCTCTTATGTCTGCTGTTTTTTTCCTTGCTGTCATCATTCCACCAGCCTCTGCATTCTCTAACCAATACAATCCTCTCTGGAGTATTTGGTTCACTTTTATAGGGGAGATTAGTTACTTTTGTGGGGATGAACGGCGGAGCTCTTTTTCAGCCATCCATGCGGTTCGTTGACGTCACCAGAAGCCCCAGGTCATCTTGTTCTACGTGAACAAGCAGGGCGGCATGAGCTCCTACCCCGTCTGTCAGGAAGCCATGGCCCTCTGTTCCTTTGCAGCCAGCCAGAGGATGCTCCTCAGAGCTGTCTATCTTCCGGGCCAGAACAGCACCCTGGCAGACAGGCTGAGCAGAGTCCTTCAACCGCACAAGTGGCGTCTGGACCCCAAGGTGGCACTCAGGATCTTCCAGCTATGGGTAACCCCCAGCCTGGACCTCTTTGCCAGCCCGACCAACGCTCAGCTGCCTCAATTCTGCAGCCCTGAGCCCCACTACTCCTGGGTGGCGGCAGACGCTTTCCTTCTCTTGTGGTAGGGGGGGTCTCCTGTATGCCCTCTCCCCCCACACCACTAATTGCTCAGACCCTGTTGAAAGTCCAGCACGACAAGGTATCGGACATCCTTGTAGCCCCCGGTGGCCCAGGCATCCTTGGTTTCCCCTGCTGCTTCGTCTCTCAGTGGAGCCTACGGTCTCCCTCGGGAGCTCTCCAGGACTCTTGACACAGGAAGAGGGCTTGATCCTCCATCGCATCCTGGGATCCCTATCCATCACAGGATGGTGGATGAGCAGGTTGCCCTAGCCCCACTAAACCTCCCCAGGGAGATGGAAGAAATCATTCTGGTCTCTCACAAGGATTTCATGAAACAGGCTTATGCCTTCAAGCAGTGGCAGTTCACCATGTGGTGCACGGAGTACCATCTCGGCCCGTTCTCTTGCCCAGTGCACTCGGTCTTTCAGTACCTCCTCCACCTATCGCAATCTGGGTGCATCTCAGCGCTGT
Organism: Ichthyophis bannanicus; assembly: GCA_033557465.1. Taxonomy (NCBI): domain Eukaryota; kingdom Metazoa; phylum Chordata; class Amphibia; order Gymnophiona; family Ichthyophiidae; genus Ichthyophis; species Ichthyophis bannanicus. The sequence goes on along the minus strand of CM066031.1, from coordinate 779,277,706 downwards.
CTCAGCAAATCATCACCTCATTGAGGGCAAGCCCCTCTCGATGCAGCCCCTCATCACCAAGTTTATGCGGGGCCTATTACTCTCCAGACCTCCCATTCAGCCTCCCCTAGCGGAATGGGATCTCAATATGGTGCTGGCGCAGCTCACCAAGCTGCCAATTGAGCCCTTGGCTACCCCCTCCCTGCGCCACCTGCCTGGAAGGTTGCCTTCCTCGTGGCACTCATCTCTGCTCGCAGAGTCGGTGAACTGCAGGCGCTGGTGGCTGAGCCTCCCTACACTAGGTCTACAGGAACAGGATGGTGCTCCGCACTCACCCCAAATTCCTACCGAAGGTAGTCTCCGACTTCCACCTTAATCAGGAGGTGGTTCTCCCTACCTTCTTCCCGCAGCCTCACGCTGACAAGGCATTGGCCGTTCTCCATACCTTGGACTGTAAACGAACCCTGTCCTTCTACCTGTAGCGGACCCAGGGCCACCGCAAAGCCTCACTGCTTTTCGTCTCCTTTGATCTCAGCCACCTGGGGCAGTCTGTCACTAAGCGGACCATATCTGTCTGGGTGGTGGATTGCATTGTCTTCGCTCACAGCCGGGCTGAGGTTTCCCTGGAGCGCTTAGTCATAGCGCACAATGTCCAGGGCAATGGCGACTTCAGTTGCAAGCCTCCGGTTGGTGCCTATGGCTGACATCTGCCGGGCCACCACCTTGTCTTCCATTCCACTTTTGCAGCTCATTACTGCCTGGAGAGGGCGTCCCGGGGGACAGTGCCTTTGCCCAGGACGTACTCTGTAACCTCCCTCCAACCCTTCTTGTTCAGGCTACTGGAGCCATGGTTCTCCCTGGACACTGAGGTCCTCAGAGTCTGTCCTCAGATTCACTTGTTGCTGCTCAAGGTTGAGCCATGGTTTTTCTACCAGTCCTCAGTAACCTGGAGATAGGGAGTCCCATATGTGAGGACTGACTTCCTGCTTGTTCCTGGAGAAAGTGTAGATCTCCAGGAACAAGCAGGAATGTAGTCTTCACATATAGGTATCGTCGGTACCGACGGAGTCTGTGCGGGAACGCTCCCCAGCGTCCAATTAGAAAGCTTTTGGGAACATCCCACAGCTCCTGCGTGCTGCCTTCCTGCCTTTCCCAACTGTCTTTCTCCAGTTCTTCGTTTTCTGCAGAGCCGGCAGGTCGCACTTCCTGTCACCGCAGAAAATATCCCATTTATTTTTCTTTTTGTGGTCGCATCTGCCTTCCTTCGACGCTACACCGGTACCGCCGGTTCTTTCTTTTCTTTCCTTAAAAAAAAATTATATATATATTTTCCTGGAGTCTTCCAGCTTTTTTCTCCTCTGGTGCCACGTGCCATTTTGGGCAGTAGGCCCAACTTTCCTCTACAATGGAAAAACCCGCTTTGGGTTTTAAAAAGTGTTCCAAGTGTGGCGGTACCATCTCCGTCACCGACAGCCATGAGTGGTGCCTCAAATGTTTAGGTCCTGACCACTCTATCTCCGAGTGTGTTGCCTGTGGGATGACGTCGAAGAGGGGTCGGCAAAACCGAGCTGCTAAACTTAGCACCCTTTTTCCCTCCGATGCAGCATCTGTGGCATCAGCATCTTCCAGGGCTTTGTCTTCCTCCCATGGATCTCAGGTAACTAAACATAAGTCTAGCTGGTCCTCAAAGGGTAGATCTCCTAAGTATCGAGATGCCTCTGGCGTTGCCCTTGAGGGGGACTCACACCGGCAAAATTGCCCCGGCAGGAGGCTTCGGCTTCCAAAGCATCATCGGGGCTCCAGGATGTTCGAGGCTCCAACCTCGGCAGAACTACTGGTGCCATGCTCTGGGGTACCAGCCGTTTTGTCCGGTACCGATACCCAGGCATCAGCGGCGTCGATAGACCAGAAAATCTTGGCTATTGAACGCAGTCTGGCGGCTCTTCTCTCAGCATCGATGCCCCCGAAACCGCTTCAGACAATTCAACCGGTACTGGTACCGGCACCTACATCGGTACTGGGGCCAATTGCATCGACATCAGCAGGTGGACTACCGGTACCGACATATGCTGTGCCCTCCGGTACTGACAAGTCGGTACCGGACCCTGTCGATACCGACTTCGATCGGTACCGGTATCTTGCACTGCACGATTACCCGGACAGGAGATACTTTGAATCCTCCGAGTCTGAAGACTCTGACAGCTCTGACGATACCAAAGTTCTTCTTCCTGAGGATTCTTCCTCTCCCAAACATAGGATGTCTCCTCCAGAGGATATATCCTTCCAGGATTTTATCCGGGATGTGGCTCGGTCTTTCCATCACAGTGGCTCTTGAAACAGAGCCTAGAGCAAAGGAATTGGAGATTTTACAGTATCCTAAAGCTCCCAAAGAGGCAGCTACTTTGCCTATTCATGAGATCTTGCATGATCTCATGCTAAGGATGTGGGAAACACCTCTCACCACTTCTCCTCATTCTCGTAGTCTCAATACCATGTATCTAGTTCCTCCCTGTCCTGGATTTCAAAAAACTCAGCTGCCCCACCATTCCATGGTGTTGGAATCAGCTATGAGAAGGATGTTGTTGTTGTTAAGTGCCGTCGAGTCGGATTCGACTCATGGCAACCCTCTGGATAGCTATCCTAAATTGTGTTCAGTCTTGAGTGAGGCGGCTCATTGTTGTAGCTGCTCTTATTGTATCGATCCATCTCATTGCTGGCCTTCCTCTTTTGCGTTAACCTTCTATCTTGTCAAGCATGATGTCTTTCTCTAATGATCTCTCTCTTCGCATGATGTGTCCAAAGTATGAAAGTCGAAGTCTTGTCATCTGAGCTTCTAAAGAAATCTTAGGTTTGATCTCCTCTAGTACCGACTGGTTTGTTCTTCGGGCAGTCCATGGTATACACAGTTTCTCCAGGACCAAGCAGGAAGTCAGTCCTCACATATGGGTGTCATCGGCGTCGATGAAGCCCCAGCGGAGCATTTCCCAAGCTTTCTATGAAGGCCTTTGGGAATGCAGGCACGCATGCGTGGTTCCCTTCCCGCCTAAAGGTGCCATCTTACCTCAGTCTCTTTTTTTCCGAGAAGCCCACCGGACGTGTGTCCTGTCATCCCGGATAAAAGTTGTTTTTCGGCGATACTCGCTGTTTTTTCTCCCGGTTCGACGCCGGTTCCCCTCCCGCCGGATTTGGTACACCGGTATCGAGTCCGATTCTTCTTTTTCGGTTTTTGCCCTTCGTGGCTGGTGTTCGCGCCCTTTTTTGCTTTTTCCATGGAAGGCCGGTCCTTTGACCTCGCGGAGACTCTTTTTTCCCTGATGGCTTCCAGCAGTTTCAAGAAGTGTGATCGGTGTAAGAAATTAATGTCTCTCACCGACACACACGACTGCTGCCTTCGGTGCCTCGGTCCTGATCACGACCCTAAGTCATGTGGACCCTGTGGGAAGATGTCTTCCAAGGCACTCCGAAGTCGCCAGCAGCAGAAAGAAAGGCTTTTTTCGGACTCGGCCTACGGCCGGGCCCGGACGTCATCTGAGGCCTCGACATCTCGGGATTCGGATCCCGAGCGCTGTCGGAGCTCCTTGGACAGGGGGTCCCCCGACCGGGAACGCAAGAAGAAGAAGCGGCTCGCGAGGGCGTCGGAGGAGGAGGTCCCTGGCTCCTCGAGGGCCAGGTCTAAGACCCTCGACCATCGCCCCGGGCCCGTGGACCAAGAGAAGCCTGCCAAAGTTCCTCGCGTGGAGCCGGAGTCTGCTGGACGCATAAGCCCTGTAGTCCTCGAGGACTCTCCTCCCAGGGAGCCGCCGCCGGGGCCCGAGTCGGTGGTTGCTGCGTCTCCCGAGCTGAGTCTCAGGATGACAGCCTTGGAGAGCAGATTGTCTGCCTTCATGGAGTGGCAGCGGGCACTGATGGCCAGCCTGTCTGGCGCATCTGCCCCGACCACCGGGACATCGACTTCGAAGTCGACCCCGGAGACCGAGCCGATACTCGAGTCCATCATGGCTTGAAGTCGACCTCGGTCGCGGTCTCCCTCGACCTCCCTCTCGGGACCGAGGGCGTCGACGCCGGTGCCTCCGGCATTGGGGCGCATGCTCCAGGGCCCCGCGGAGTCGGACCCTGACTCCTCGTCGGACGAGTCCGCCTGGGAGACGGAGGATGAGGAGTCCCCCAATACGTTCAAGACTTGGTGCGTCCCGTCGGACTCACCGCAGTCTGAACCCCGGAGTAGATCCCCTCCGGAGGATACTCGGTTCTCGGAGTTCGTCCAGGATATGGCCACTGCCTTGGCTATTCCGGCAGACCCCGAGGAAGAGCCTCGAGCTGAAGAGCTCGAGGCCCTGCAGTATGACTCTCCTCCGAAGGAGGCCTTTACTGTCCCGGTTCCTCCGATGCTGGAACGGCTCCTCTTCTGGATGTGGGAGGCACCGGCCTCGGTGCCGGTTTTGAGCAAGCGAGTCAACTCGATCTATCGACTCAGGAAGAGCCCTGGCTTTCAGAAAGCACAGCTACCACACCATTCCATGGTTGTGGAATCGGCCATGCATCGTCTGAAGAGCCAGAAGATGCACTCCACGGTGCCCCCCGGCAGGGAGGCCCGGAACCTCGATGGTGTCGGTAGAAAGTGCTTCCAGGGCTCGATGCTTGCTTGCCGTGTCCAGTCTTACCAGCTGTACATGGGCATGTACTTGCGGGACCTGGCCAAGGAGTTGGCCGGGTTCTCTGCTGGACTCTCCGGGGAACCCTTGCAGAGATTCAAGTCCTTGTACTCGGGGATTCGGGACTGCTCGAAGTTCATGTCCCGCACCGCCTACGATGGCTTCGAGGCTTCGGCCCGAGTTGCGGCAGCCGGCATCGCGGCTCGACGCCAGGCATGGCTGCAGTCATCGGACCTCGAGCCATGGGTTCAGGACAAGTTGGTCGATGTCCCTTGCCGAGGTGAAAACCTTTTTGGCAAGCCCATGACTGAGAAGGCCGCCCAGCTCGAAACAGAGCACGTTACACGGACAAGGCTGTCTAGGAAGACCTCTGCTCCTTCTCATAAGAAGAAGGGCTTGGGTAAAAAGCCCTTTTACCCAAGGAAGGGCACTGCCTACAAACAGTATCCTCAATATCAGGCTACCCAAGCTGCACCCCAGGGTCAGCAAGCCAAGGGGCAGGGTAATGGGCCCCGTAGGCAGAGGACCCCTAAGCCTCCGGCCCCTGCTCCCACTCAGCAGGGTGGGGTTTTTTGACTCCTTGAGCATAGCCTCTCCGTCCCTGCTATCCCAACCCTGCACAGGAGGTTGCCTCGCCCTATTTGCCCACCAGTGGCCCCTCATTACCGGGGACAGTTGGGTGTTGTAAATAGTCCACAAGTGCTATGCCCTACATTTTCACCAACTGCCTCCACCATACTTTCCAGGGGTCTTTACCAAATGCCTGGCAGTGGTGGCGGCCTACCTGAGAAATCAGGGAATCTTTGTCTTCCCCTATCTGGACGACTGGCTCATTAGGGGTCAGACATGCCAGGAGGCCAGACAAGCCAGACAACCAATCAAAGAGGGAATTTCACACAAACATGATAAACACTTCCATCAACAAACCCAGAGAGCTCTTCGAAATAGTAAAGATCCTCACAAAAGAGCAAACAACAGAAGGGGAAGTACAAGTTGATCCACAGGAATTTGCCGACCACATCAAAGACAAATTTCACTCCACAGAGCGAACAACACCTAGTGAAACCACCAGGACGGACGTACACTCCAAAACCTGGGGCACATTCCACCCACCCTCAACAGAACAGATATCCCACATCATCTCTACAATCAATACAAGCACTGCTCCTACAGACCCGTGCCCAGTGTCATGGGTCAAAGCCACCAAATCCAGCTTCATCCCACCATACATAAAATGGTACACAACTCACTCACTCAAGGACTCATGCCAAAGCAACTAAAGCTTGCCTCAGTAAGACCAATCACAAAGAAAACAACTCTCGACAAAAAAGATCCAGCAGCATACTGACCAATCTCCAGCATACCCTTCCTCGCAAAAATCATCGAAAAAACGGTTCAACTTCAACTTCAGGAACACATCGACAAACACGAAACACTCGATGACAACCAACGCGGATTTCGTCCCAACCATGGAGTCGAAACGCTACTGATCTACCTCTTCGACAGCATCCTAAGAATAATTGACAACACCAGGAATGGAATCATAATGATCTTCATCGACATCTCCTCAGCCTTCGACACAGTGGACCACAACACGCTCCTGGAAAGACTAAAGAACACTGGTATACACGGTATCACATTGAAATGGTTCCACTCGTACCTAACAGAAAGACAGCTACAGGTCAAGTTGGGACACAACACCTCCCGACCCATAAACGTCCGACAAGGAGTGCCTCAAGGATCCGCACTCTCAGCACTCCTATTTAACATCTACATACAACCAATATGCAACATCATGAAAGTGAACAACATTCAATACACAATATATGCAGACGACATCATGATATACACCCCGATATCAATCGACAACCTGGACTTCTCTAAGATAACAGACTGCCTTACCCAAATGGCAAGTTGGTGTCAAAACAACAACCTCGCAATAAACTACAACAAGACCGAAGCTTTAATCATCACTCGGAACCAAAACTTCATACACCCACCAAATATAAAGATACAAGGCACTACTATACCAATAAGTTCAGAAGTGAGATACCTCGGAGTTACTCTGGACAATAAACTCAATCTCAAGCCACACATAGACAAAACAATCCAAAAAGCCTACTACAAGATGCGAATCATCAGGAGACTGAAACCGCTACTCGCCCCGGAACACTTCCGTACCGTCTGTCAAGCACTGATAACCCCACTGCTTCTGCAATCCGATATACCTTGGACTACCGAAACAACCCCTCAAACCACTCCAACTGGCACAAAACACTGCAGCACGAATCATATCAGGAACTGCAAGACAGGAGCACATCACACCTACCTTAAAGGACTTACACTGGCTTCCAATCGGTGCTCGCATCAGATACAAAACTATCATAAACCTATTTAAGATAAAACAGCACACATCAGCCAACAGCCTGCACTCCCTCCTCATACAACCAGACACCAGCACACGTCCCAGAAGAAAACAAACACACAACCGAGTCAGCACCCCCAGTGAATACAAACACACACGCAAGGACACAACGGACAGAGCACTCTCCATGGCTGCTCCAACAATATGGAACAAACTCCCGGACGATTTGAGGGCTACTACAGACCTCAAAGACTTTAGAAAACAGCTAAAAACCATGCTGTTCATAGAACACTATGGACACATCACATAACCTCAGAGAATGCATAACAGCACAGATACCGCCTAAACAATGTATGTATGGAATATGTTTTTTGCACCACTGTATATAGCCCACTCTGTACATAGCTCACACCAATCTAGCACACAATACAACACTCACCCAATTTCACCCTCACTGCATGTATAACACACTCACTTTACCCGATTGTTTGCTGTGATACCACCTTGATTATTAAGATAAGGCGGTTTAGAAATACTGTTAAATAAATAAATAAATAAGCCACCCTCACAACTATTGCTCTTCTTCAAAGCCTGGGGTTTGTAATAAACTTCGCAAAGTCCACTTTGCTCCCCTCCCAGAACTTGGAGTTTATAGGAGCAAGACTGGACTCTCTGCTCGCAAAGGCTTTCTTGCCAGAAGACAGAGCACAAAGACTGATAGCCTTAGCAAACCAGTTTCTCAACAGGTCACTGGTCTCCGCCAGACTCTGCCTGAGGCTTCTTGGCCACATGGCTTCGACAGTACATGTGACCCCCAATGCCAGGCTCCATATGAGGCCTGCACAGTGTTGCCTTCGGACTCGGTGGTCCCAGGCCACAGGCAGCCTCAGGAACAGGATAAGGGTGTCCAGACAATTTCTGAACTCCCTCAGCTGGTGGTTGCACCCACCCAATCTGCTGAAAGGGTGCCCTTTCAAATTCCTGGGTACACAGTGGTACTGACCACAGACGCCTCCCTGCAAGGCTGGGGAGCTCATTGTCTGAACAAGTGCACCCAGGGCCTGTGGTCTCCTTGGGAGGCTGCACAGCAGATCAATCTTCTAGAACTCAGAGCTATTCGATTAGCACTCAAAGCTTTCTCTCCTACCCTGGCTCATCAATCTGTCCTGGTTCAGACAGACAACCAAGTAGCCATGTTTTATGTGAACAAACAGGGCAGGACTGGGTCCAGACTCCTCTGTCGGGAGACTCAGGACCTTTGTTCATTTGCCCTCAAGCACAACAACATGCTCCTCAAGGCTGTGTACCTTCCAGGCCAGGACAACTACCTGGCCAACAGGTTGAGCAGGATTCTACAGCCCCACGAGTGGCAACTGCATCTTTTAGTAGTTCAGAAGATCTTCCTAAAATGGGGTATCCCTTGGATAGATCTCTTTGCCAGCCCAATGAACAATCAACTGCCAAAGTTCTGCTCCAGGCAACCGCATCCTCTGAGAATAGCAGCAGATGCTTTTCTGATTCCATGGTCTCAGGGCCTCCTGTATGCTTTTCCTCCCACGCCCTTGGTGGCCCAAACTCTCTTCAAAATTCTTCAGGACAAGGCCTCGGTCCTGCTGGTGGCTCCCAGGTGGCCGAGACAGCCTTGGTTTCCACTTCTGCTTCAACTGGCGGTGGATCCCCCACTGCCTCTGGGGTTGCAACCCGACCTTCTCTCTCAGGATCAGGGTTCCCTTCTGCACCCCAATCTCAAAGCTCTCAATTTGATGGCCTGGAGGCTGCAAGGGTAGTTTTGGCTCCCTGGGGCCTACCTCAGGACGTTGAGGAAGTTGTCCTTGCCTCTAGGAAACAGTCCACTAGAAAAACCTATGCTCTCAAATGGAGAAGGTTTTCTGTGTGGTGTCAGCTACGTACAGAGGATCCTTTCTCCTGTATTGTACCAGTAGTGCTTCAGTATTTACTCCACTTGTCCAATCAGGGACTCAAGTCCAATTCTGTTCGGGTCCACCTCTCAGCTCTAGCAGCTCACCACTCACTGGTGGAAGGACATTCTCTGTCGGTTCACCCCTTGGTGTCCCGCTTTCTCAGGGGCTTGCTTTTGCTCAAACCTCCAATTCGTCCTCCTGCCCCTGAGTGGGAGTTAAATGTGGTCTTGCAGCAACTGACTCGCCCACCTTTTGAGCCGATGGCTACTTGTCCACTGCGCTTCCTATCCTGGAAGACTCTTTTCCTGATAGCCCTTACCTCGGCTAGGCGAGTGAGTGAGCTTCAGGCCCTGGTCTGTGATAGGCCTTACACCAGGATTTATAGGAACAGGGTAGTCCTCAGGACAAATCCAAAGTTCCTCCCAAAGGTTGTCTCCTCCTTCCACCTAAACCAGGAGGTGGTTCTTCCAATATTCTTCCCTAGGCCTCATGCAAGCCAGGCTGAAGCAGTTCTGCATACCCTGGACTGTAGGAGGGCCTTATCCTTCTACCTTGACCGTACGCAGGGGCATAGAAGGGCTACTCAGCTCTTCGTATCCTTTGACCCTAATAAGTTGGGGTTGGCTGTGTCCAAGCGTACCTTGTCCATCTGGGTTGCTGACTGTATCACCTGGGCTTATAGAGCGGCTGACCTTCCTTTGCAGGGTCGGGTCATGGCCCACCGTGTCAGGGCAATGGCTGCCTCAGTGGCTCATCTCCGCTCTGTGCCCTTGGTAGACATCTGCAGGGCTGCAACTTGGTCTTCAAGCTAGACTTTTGCGGCCCATTACTGTCTGGAGAGGGAGTCCCGTAGGGACAGTGCTTTTGGCCAAGCAGTACTCCGGAATCTCTTTGAGGTTTAGGCAACTCCTGCCCTCTGTTGGGCTACCGGTGGAGGTTGTGTCAGTGAAAAGCCTTTCTTTGCAGCTGGGACTAGAGGGAGTCCTCTTGTTCAGCCTGGGTTCCTTGGTAGCCCAGAGCTAGGGAGTCACCCATATGTGAGGACTGACTTCCTGCTTGGTCCTGGAGAAAGAGTAGTTACTCACCTGTAACAGGTGTTCTCCAGGAGCAGCAGGAATCAGTCCTCACAACCCTCCCTCCTCCCCTTGGAGTTGCAGTTGTACATAGTTTATTTTTCATTTTTGTGTGCTGTTCTTAGCTATGTCATTTGACTGAGGTAAGATGGCACCTTTAGGCGGGAAGGGAACCGCACATGCGTGCCTGCATTCCTAAAGGCTTTCATAGAAAGCTGGGGAAATGCTCCGCTGGGGCTTCATCGACGCCGATGACGCCCATATGTGAGGACTGATTCCTGCTGCTCCTGGAGAACACCTGTTACAGGTGAGTAACTACTCTTTCTTTAGAAGCTCATATGTGTAGGAGGAGATGTGTGAATTGACAAATATGCTTTTTGTTAATGCAGGATTCCAAAGAATTTGAGAAGGCATCTCTTTTTCCAAAGCTGAATGACTTCAAATAGATTTTATATGTACATCAGGGCAATATTGGTCTTCTTTCAAAAAGACTAACTGTTATTTACATGGAGGCACATTCCAATGAGTGCGTGCAGGCCCCTGTGCATCTGATTGGAATCAGGGCGCACAGAGGCAGACCTGATTTTGATCCCGCTGGGGCTAAACGTGCCCTGCAGGATCAGAATCGGGTCTGGGCCTGTACATGCAGACTGGGACCCGATTCAGATCGGCCTGAACGTACAGACCCCTGCCCGGCTAACTCAGTCAGGCACCTGAATGGAGCCGTGATGCCATGGCGTCCGATTGCCATGGCACCACAGCTCCATTCAGGAGCCGCGGTCCCCGGTCACCGACCTCAATATTCGTTCCCCACAGCTCGACCCCCGATCTGGCCTTCCGTGGTCAGGGTCGGGCTGCGGGGAACCCCCTGCATCCCCTCACCTCTTTGCCGCTGCCTGGGCCTGCCATCTCCCAAAGTCCAGGGGGACCTATTCCACCTCCAAGGTGGAATAAATCTCCTGTTTAGATCTGAGGCCCCAGACGTACAGGGCTGACTTCAGAATTGGCCTTGTACATTCGGGGCCTCAGACCACCCACTGCCCACCCTTACTCCGCCTCTGCAGTGCCCCCTCCCGCCCCGTCTAAGCCTCCCAGTACAAACTCCTTGTTTGCACAGGGAGGCTTTTGCTTGGGACAGAAGGGGGAGAATAGCAATACAGAATAGACCCGATACTGTCATGACCACAAGGTTCTGGCATTAGTTTTCTAAACCTGTAGAATGATTGCGACACAAACTGTCTTTGTGATGTGTGGATATTACACAGGTGTGGATTGTAATTTTATAAATTTCTTAGATGTCTGGCAAGTTGTAGGTCATCACCATTTTTCCTTTTATTTTATAGGTATCATCATATTCTTATAGAGGCAGATCCTGTGCCTGTTTACGCCCTGAAGTTGTTAGCTGCTCTCACTGAGTATAGCCCTATTTTTACCAGGTAAAGGAATCAAACTTCTTTTCATCTATGCAGTAGACTCCAAATTTTATTGTTTTGCAACCATTGAATTATTTGTCATGAAACTTCTCCATGTGTCATCACGTATTGTATTTTAAATGATCTTAAGGTGGCTAAACAGGTAGAAAAGGTGACAGCGAAAGCCAGAAGGATGCTGGGTGCATAGGAAGAAGAATGGCCAGCAGGAAGTAGGAGATGATAGTGCCTCTATATAAGTCTTGTGAGACCTCATTTGGAGTATTGTGTGCGATTCTGGAGACCACACTTTCAAAAGGATATAAACATGATGGAGTCTGTGCAGAGGGTGGCTACCAAAATGGTCAGTGGGCTTTGTCATAAGGCACATGGGGACAGACTTAAAGATCTCAATATGTATACTTTGGAAGAAATACAAGAGAGGGGAGATATGATAAAAGACATTTAAATACCTCTGTGGCATAAATGTACAAAAGGAGAGCCTCTTTCAATTGAAAGAAAACTCTGCAACAAGGGGGCATATGATGAAGGGGAAAGGAAAGAAACTCAGGAGTAATTTGCAGAAATGTATCTCCAGGAAGAAGCAGGAATACAGTCTTCACATATGAGTAACATCCTGCGACAGAGCCCAAGTGGAAATGCTCTCCAGCATCCAATAGGAAAGCATTTGGGCGCATCCAACTGCACCTGTGTGCCTGCCTTCCCAGCCTTTCTTCTCAGTTTCTAGTTTTCCATGAAGCCATTCGGATGTCTGTCCTGTCACTACTGTTAAACTATTTTCTCTGTGCCCTTCAGGGCACATCATGCTTCATTTTTTGCTTTCCTGCCGGCTCCGGTACCGTCGCTCGACACCGGAGTCCATTTTTCTTTTATTTTTTGTTTTATTTTTTCATCTTTTACTGCAGCTCCAGCTGCTGGTCTCAACGGCTTAGGCTGTTATTGCCTTTTTTGACCTGGCAGCGGCTGAGTTCCTGAGTATGGAGAAACAAGCCAGTGGTTTTAAAAAGTGTTCAAAGTGTAGGAACACTATTTCAGCCACCGATAAGCATGACTGGCCAGGCTCCTGACCATGAGCTTGCCACTTAACCTTTTTGTCAACAGGTGACTAAAATGGGATTAAAAAAAATGTGAAAGGCGGGGGGGCGGAGCCTGATGTCCAGCGGGATAGTCGCATAGCGCTGAGGCTCCCGAGAGGCCTACCAAGACTCCTGAATTTTGAACCGTTTTAATTCTGAATATTGCTTTGACTCTACCGGGGTACCTTGGGGTGATGGCGGGGACCAAACCAGCACGTCTAGATTTCGGGACCCCAACGAATTCCCATGGTAAACGCTCCAAAACCGAGCCCCCGTCTCCGCAGAAGCAGCCCGCACCTCGGGAAGGTCCCGAGATGCAGCAGGAGATCCTCACTGAAATACGAGGGGTAAAAGACCTTGTGCAATCCAACGGGGAGTCACTCCGAGCGCTGCGTGAAGATTTCGGCATGCTGCAAAGCAAACTTGAAGGGCTTTCCCTACGACAAGACAAAATGGAAGGCATACTGGACTCACACACGGTCCGGTTGGCGAAACTTGACAAAGTAGAGCGCCAGATACGGGCCCTTCAGAAAGAAGTGGAAGATGGCAACAATCGGGCCCGCCGCAATAACATACGGCTCGTGGGCATACCGGAGGGAGCTGAGTCTGGAGACATGAAGGAGTTTCTTTGTAAGGCGCTTCCTTCCCTACTTCGGATCACATTTGCTAAAGACCTGGAGATTGACCGGGCCCATCGAGTGCCCTCAAATATGGCGCTCAATCGGAAGACCCCGCGGCCTATTATCTTTCGGCTCTTAAGATACCAACATGTTGAGCAAATTCTGAACGCCGCTCGCGCAAAAGGCCCCATCGAGTTTGAGGGCCACCGGATATCCTTCTTTCCTGATTTGGCTAAGCCCACGGTTGATCGTAGAAAGCGATTCCTGGAATTTCGACCGAGGCTACAACAACTGCAAGCTCGCTATGGCCTGATGTACCCGGCTAAACTCAGGGTAACGCTGCACAACCAGACCAGAACATTTGATGATCCTGAATTACTTGCGGAATTTTTGGAGTCCAAAGAGGCAGATCAGATGCGTTGATCCAAGGAACACTTAGCTAATTGACCTTATATTGGTAAAACCCGCCATATTGTTTTCGGACGCTCTCTACCTTAGAGACTGCCTTGGCAATTCACAGCCTTGGCTTTCACTAGCCTTGATGGCTCTGCTCTATCATGCCCACAGCTACTTCGGTGGAGATCGGAGGCTATAATAACAGAAGGGTTCGAATATTACAATCGCACTCTCTTGGGCCTCCTCCCGCAGACATATGGTCGCCATTTATATTTGGGGTTATGCTTCTTCTCTGGGGCACTTCGGTGCTTGTTTTCTCATATGGGGTGTATCTGGTATCTTAATTGATGTGTATGAAATAGATGTACAGATGTGGTATATATTCCATACTCGCCTGCGCTTTTACTTCAAATGTATGACAATGTCTTATGGCCCTATGTAAGGTTTTTTCATTGAACGTAAAGGGAATCAACAACCCGATTAAAAGAAAGAAAATCCTTAGTTATTTGAGTCATGAAAAGGCGGATCTGGTTTTTCTTCAGGAAACGCACTTAAATTCTACCGAAACTCTGAAACTCAATATTAAACCTTACATGGTAGCTGCCTACTCTCCGGCTGTTTCTAAGAAATGTGGGGTAGCTATTCTGGTGAGGAAATCCTTGCCTGTCACCATTATTGCCACTAGCTCTGACACGGAGGGCAGATGGTCCCGCGTCCATCTTAAAATTGGACACCTTGAACTAACATGTATATGTATATATGCCCCCAATGTGGATAATCCTGCCTTTTTTGCTACCATTGCTCAGGTTGCGCAGGCCTCTGCTAGCACCTCACTGATAATAGGTGGCGACTTTAATCAAGTCGTCGATCCTCTGATAGACAGGCAACCGCCTAGAACGAGTGGCCTGCCCAAGAGCTCCCTCACACTCACCTCCTTGATCAAAGATCTCGCTTTAGTGGATCTTTGGAGATTGTTGCATCCTGCTGAACTGGAATTTACTTTCTATTCTCCCCCCCATCTATCACAGTCCAGAATAGATTTTTTCCTAATATCTAAAGTGCTGGTATCTCAGGTAGACACAGCGATGATTCACCCATTACATATCTCAGACCATGCTGCCATTTCCTTCCAGTTGCACGCTAACCTACCCAGTGGGAATCCGGGAAATTGGTTTTTTGATAGGACCCTGCTAGAGCAACAAGAGTTTCAGTTAGACATTCGGGCCGCCATTCAGGACTATTTCCATTTTAACTTACCACATGATACCATGGGCTGGGCTTGGTGGGAGGGCTTTAAAGCTGCCATTCGTGCAACCATTACTAGCTATCAAATTCGCTTGGGGAAACAGCGTAAGCAACAGTTATTAATATTAGAGCAACAAATTAAAGCTGGGGAACGGGTTCTTACTTCCCGCACTGATCCTTGTGTGTTGTTACGATTGCAACGCCTACGCTTTCAATATAACTCAATCCTGTCTGCTGCAGCTTCTAAAAATATCGCATCGCAGCAAGGGATGTACTATCGGGAAAGCAACCGTGCTGGTAGACTCTTAGCTAATGCCTTGAAAGGTCAAAAAGAAGCCAAACGGGTAGCGGCTCTCCGAAACCCGGTAGGAGGGGACATAGTGACAAATAATACAGAGATAGTAGAGCTCTTCCGGGATTTTTATACTCGTCTTTATAAATCAGAATGTGACTTCACGTCAGAGGCTTTTGAGCGATTATTATCCGGAATCCAACGGCCGACCCTCTCTGAAGAGGATAGGGTTGCGATGGATAAACCCTTCTCTACTAATGAAATTCACTCTGCCCTTAAACGTGTGGCCTCGGGACGCGCCGCAGGCCCTGACGGTCTTCCGGCCGAATTTTATAAAACGTTCAGTGCTGATCTAGCCCCCCACCTAAAACTCTATTTCACTGCTCTGGCTGAAGACACATCTTGCTTGGGATCCTTTTCGGCGGCGAATGTGGTAGTATTTGAAAAAGAAGGGAGGGATCCGCTGTTAACAGCTAACTACCGCCCAATCTCCCTTCTTAACGCAGACTATAAAATTTTTGCGACTATCTTAGCCTCTCGACTATCTGACCAAATGTCTACCCTAATCCACCCTGATCAATGTGGTTTTATACCCGGAAGATCCACTGCCGACAACGCTAGGACTTTATGTCATGTTTTGACTAATGCTGCAAGCCTAGATCTACCACTAGTTGGCCTCTCCCTAGACGCCGAGAAAGCCTTCGACCGTCTAGAATGGCCCTTCTTATTTGCTGTTCTCCGTTGGTACGGCTTTGGGGAGGGCTTTCTCCGGTTTCTTCAAGTCATGTATGCCGAACCCACAGCCAGTATATGTGTGAATGCTATCAAATCTCAGCCATTCAGCCTTCAAAGAGGTACACGCCAAGGGTGCCCCCTATCTCCTCTGCTCTTTGACTTAGCGCTCGAACCTCTAGCCCTGTTACTTAGGCAGTCCGCAGACATCCGAGGTGCCCCCTTTAGACACAGAGAGATCAAACTCTCCGCTTATGCAGATGATCTTATGCTTTTTATAACTTTGGACTCGGTCCCAGTAGTCTTAGAATTACTAGACAGGTATTCGCAGCTCTCGGGCTATAAGATCAACTGGACCAAATCGGTTGCTTTCCCACTTAACCACCGGGTACATGCGGCCGACATGCAAGCCTTTCCCTTTCTCTGGCAGCATAGTATGGTGAAATATCTCGGGGTCTATTATTGCTATCCTTTAGAGGACACTATTAGTTTCAACGCCAAGGCGATAATCTCCAAAGTCCGTGAACTTACCAATCGGTGGTCTCCACTAACCCTTACATGGTGGGGCCGCTTGGAAACAGTGAAAATGATGATAGTTCCTAAAGTGAACTACATTCTCGAAATGCTACCATGTTTACTGCCCCGACACATCTACAAAGATATAGAAGGCCTTCTTATCCGTTATTTATGGCAGGGTAAAACACCCAGGATAGCTAAACAACACTTGCAATCTGATAAAGCGAGAGGAGGAGCTAGATTTCCAGATTTTCTCAAATATCATAAAGCCTTCCTCTTAAAGCAAGGTGCCCGTTGGTTGGATACCCCGGCAGCAGGCCGCCCGGTGTGGCTAGATATTGAAGAAGAGCTTAGTGGACCAGTTCCGCTGGCCTACTTCCCCGGAATGTGCCATCATTCAGACTCCCGCCATTCACCAATGGTTGTAGACACTCTAGTGGCCTTTAATGCCCTCATTCAATCTCTGGGTCCGCAGGCGTGCCCCCCGGACCATCTCCCGATATGGCATAACTCTCGCTTTCAAATTAACAAAAAAACGATAGCATGGAGACCCTGGTACTCCAGGGGGATTTGGACACCTAAGCAGCTGTTTGCTGGGGATCGCTGGAAAACCTTTAATGCTTTACAAACGGAATTTGGTCTACCAGCGAAATATTACTTTCAATGGGTGCAGCTCCAACATTGCCTTAAAGGCGCTCGGGTCATTCCGCGCTCTGATACTAGCGTGGAAGGGCTGTCAGAGGTGATTCGTTGTATCGGGAGTCTACCAGGGGTGGCATCTAACTTTTATAAAATACTCACTCATAGTCCAGGCAGGGACACCCCTAGGGCCCAGCAGGCATGGGAGCGCGAATTGCACATCACTTTAACTCCCCAGCAATGGAAGATAGTCTGGAGCAAAGTGGTGCGGGTCTCTAGATCCGCCTCTGTCACTCAAACGCTCTTCTATTTTGCCCACAGATGCTTTTATACTCCTGAGAAGATGGCCAAATGGAATGTCAATACAAGCTATCAATGTTGGTCATGCCATACAGCGGTGGGTACCTTCGCCCATGTTATCTATGAATGTCCAGCACTACAGCAATATTGGGGGCGGGTTTGGGACCGGATACAAAGTATCCTACACTTCCGGGAGCCCCTTTCTTGGAAGATTGTGGGACTCCGCTCTGTGGCGGGGATCCCCTCTCTTCCCAGGACAGGCCGCTTCCTCCTAGATTTTATGTTGGGTATGGCTGTATGCTTAGTCACGAAAAATTGGAAGAATGGCTCCCGCCTAACTTTTACCGAATGGTGGAATTCTGTCTGCTTATATAGTACATATGAGCAGATACCTCGTCGGATGGCATTCCAGGTTCAGGACTGCTCTCACTTGTCTAAGTGGCAGATGCTTAATGACTATGTTCAGATTGCCAGATGCTCCAATATAGCCGTATAGCTACACTCATCATGTTGCAGATAATTATATTATCTCGAAAGATAATAATGTGTATATACACCCGATACTGGATTGTTACGTATCCCAGAGAAGAAGCAGGGGGGGAGGGGGGTGGTGGGGGTTTACTGTCCGTGATTGTATAATATTATTTGTTCATGTCTTCTATTCTGTATGTCCTTTTGTTTCGATGTTCCAAAATGAAAATAAAAGTTTAAAAAAAAAAAAAAAATGTGAAAGGCAACGCGGGTCTCTGTTTCCATCAGACTCGGCTACTTCAGCTCACTCGTCAGTGGTCTTCATGTCCTCACAGGCATCAAATTTTTCATGCACTTCCCACACCACCGTGAAGTCAAAACACCTGAGTAAGCACAAGTCCTCTACTGATCCAGTGAAGACTTTGAAGCCATTGACATTGAGAACCGATATTGATTCCAGAGACCGGCTGGGACAGCAGCATTGAGACTCCCCCAGAGGTGAGTTTGATTCTTTTCAGCCCAACAAACAGCCCTGGCGGGAAGACGTGTCCTCCACAGCAAAAGAAGGGCTCCGGGATGCTCCTGAGGTGCCGACCTCCGAGGAGCTACCAGTTCTGTGTTTTGGGACGGTGGCTCATAGCCCCATATGACAGTCTACCAAGGCTTCCATCTTCCTCGATCAGCATATGCTGGCTCTCGAGCAGAGTGTAGCAGCGATCCTGGTGGCATCAGTGCCAGTGGCCTTGAGGCCATCTGGATCGCAGATCTCCATGCCGAGCCTGGATGTCAGTACCTTAAGGCCTTCCACTTCATTCATACTGGCTTTGCAACATCTACCATTTTAGCTGATGCCAGTGCCTCCCTTGGGACCTGTCGATACCGAAAGTGGCCAAGCAAACTGGGTGTCGGCACAACTCTGTTCCAATACTTTGGAGGATTGATACCAAGACCATCATCTGGCGTCGGAACGGCATTGGCGCCAAGATTCTGATTGCTACTACTTTGAGTTTTTGCTTGATTCTCACTTGTATTCCTTGGAATCGAATGTCAAGTCCCCCCTAATTGATATTCATTCTGACCATTCACCACCACCATACGAGTGGCGCCAGTCCCCACCGGAGGATATGTCCTTCTAAGAATTTATCAGGGACATGAAGAGGGCTCTCTTGAATACAGTTACCACTGAGGGCTGAAGAGCTGGAAATATTCCAGTATCCCTCGAAGCATAAGGAGGCTGCCACATTCCCAGTGCATCACATTCTGCAGAACCTAATGCTACATATGTGGGAGGTTCCTCTGACCGTGGCCTCAGTTAGTAGGAGACTGGACATTATGTCTAGGATTCCTGCGTTCCTGGGCTTCCAGAAAACCCAGCTTCCACACCATTCCATGGTGGTAGATTCAGCAATGCACCATATTAAAAGTTCCAAAAATCATTCAAGAACTCTGGATGCCTTCGGATGTTTCCAGGCAACGATGCTGGCCTCTAGGATTAACTCCTAGATATCACTAAAGATCTTGAAGATTTTTCCCCTCTCCTACCAGAAGACAAGCAGGCTGCATACCAGGCCCTACTCAAGCATAATCAAAATACTTTGATTTTTCTCACCAGAGCTGCTTTTGACTGCTTTGAATCCACTAGCAGAGCTGCAGCAGTATGTTTATGTTTATTGGAATACTTGATATACCGCACCTTATTAATCTAGGGCGGTTTACAATAAATAGCAAACACAATGGCTGTAGGCCTTAGAAAAGGAAAGGAACTCCATTAAATAACAGGAAAGAGAAAACAGAAAGTAGAACAGAAAGAGAAGAAACAAGATGCTTATTACCTGGGGGCAAAGGTTAGGTAATGGTGGACTGTAAGTCGAAAGCAGTTTCAAAGAGGTTGGTCTTCAGAAGGGTTTTGAACTTAGTGAAAATGGGTTCCTGCCGTATTGTGGAGGGAAAAGAGTTCGATAGTGAGGGTCCCAAAAAAGAAGAATGCAGAGTGCCGGGTGGATTGGAGGTGTGCACGGGAGGGAGATGGGAGCACCAGACGGTTAATATGATTGAAATGAAGACTGCGGGAGGGAGTATGGAATTGCAATAAGTTAACCAGATACTGTGGAATACCAGTATGAATAACACAATGAGTTATTATTAAAATTTTGTATTGAAAGTGATAGGCTACGGGAAGCCAGTGTAATTGGGACTAGGAGGATGGCCTAGTTACAGACTTCTGAGCTGGCGCAATGGAGCCAGGATAAGTTGGCTAACATCCCCTGTACAGATGAGAATCTCTTCAGGAAAGACTGGAGGCAGAAGGCGGGTGAGATTGAAACAGATGATCTCACTCTCAGACGCCTCTCTAGAAAAACAGCTGATCCCTCTAGAAAGAAGGCCTCAACCAAAAAGACTTTCTACCCTAAAAGGAAGCGATACTATCCATCTTATCCACCCTACCCACATTATTAGCTGCAGTAGCCTCAACAAAAGCAACAAGGCCCACGTCAGCCCAAGAGGCCTAAGGCTCCCAAACCTCAACCAGGCCCAGCCTACAACTGGTTTTTGACTCCTTCCTGGAGAACATAGCCATACATCCCCTGAAGGATCCCCATCCTCTCACATTGCAGGCCACTTCATCCACTGCGCCCACAGATAACAGCATAACATAACAGAGCAGTGGTCCTCAAGGGGTATCAGCTCTACTTTGAAAGCTTAACCCCAACCTTTTTCACAGGAGAGTTTTCCATGGAACCCCTTCACTGCACCCTGCTACAGCAGGAAATAGTTTCTCTGCTGTCGCAGGATGCCATAGAAAGGGTTCCTCCTGCACCAGAAAGGTTGGGTTTTTATTCCCGTTATTTCCTCATTGCCAAAGCGATGGGGGGATTCAGACCCATCCTACATCTCCAAGCCCTCAACAAGTTTGTGGTTCAAGAAAAAATCAAGATGGTCTCCCTAGGAACTCCACTTCCTTACCTTCAGAGGGATTATTGGCTTTGTTCTCTAGATCTCAGAGATGCCTACATTCATATACTCATGCATCCTTCTCACGGAACCTGTGATTCATGTTTCAGGAAGCTCACTACCAGTACCGAGTTTTACCTTTCGGCCTAGCTTTGGCCCTAAAAGTATTCACAAAATGTCTAGCAGTGGTTGTAATCTACCTCCACACCCCCTGGGCATCTTCAGCTTTCCCTGCTTAGACAATTGACTCATCAGGTGTGATTCCCCTCAAGTACTAAACTTGTCACTTCACCGCTCTGTCACTGTGCTTCAACATCTTGGCTTTGTCATAAACTTTCCAAAGTCTCACCTTGCTCCTACTCAAAAATTGGAGTTCAGAGGTGCACTTCTAGACACTGTCCAAGCCTGAGCCTTTCTCCCAGGAGACCGCCTGCAGTGCTTCACAGAACTAGCAAGCCAGGTTCAGCATGGCATCTCAACACATCAAGGGACAAGCTTTGTCTGCTGGGATACATGGCCTCCACTGTACATGCGATCCCCTTTGCTGATCTCCACATGCGTCAGACTCAGTGGATCCTTTCCTCTCAGTGGACACAGTCGAAAGATCGACTCAGAGACAGGGTCATTATCATACCTCAGTTAGCCAACTCCATCCTGTGGTGCTGTATGCCTCAAAACCTGCTCGGCAGGCCATCTTTTCAAATGCCTTCACCTCAATGTACCCTCATGACAGATGCTTCCAAGCAGGGGTGGGGAGCTCGCCTGGATGGCCTAGCTACACAGGCCTGTGGTCTCACCAAGAATCTGCCCATCAGATCTACCTCCTCAAACTGCGGGCAATAGCCAATGCTCTTCAAGTTTTTCATCTTCAATTGACAGAACAAACTGTCCTGATCCAAACCGACAATCAAGTAGCAATGTTCTATATCAACAAGGAGGGAGGCATGGGGCCTCCTCTCCTTTGTGAGGAAGCGGTCTGCATCTGGACACATGCCATCTCTCACTACATGCTACTCCGAGTGGTTTATCTTCTGGGGGAATTCAATGTCCTAGCAGACAAGCTCAGTCGAGTCCTTCTACCTCAAGAGTGGACTCTCCATCGGGGTGTGGCTGACCTCATCTTCAAATTATGGGGAACCCCATAATCAACCTCTTTACCACCCTGTTAAATGCACAGCTAGGTGAGGAGTGGTCTAGTGGTTAGGACAAGGTACTTCAGGCCGGAGGGCCGGGGGTTCAAGTCCCACCTGGGGACAGCAATCTCAGGCCGGAGGGACTGGGATTTCTAGTCCTATAGGCACTCCTTGTGGTCTTGGGCAAGCCACTTAACCCTCCATTGCCCATGTTCCCTGTAAGTATGAGCGTATGTGTCTCTCATCCCCTCGTGTTAAATGTATCCCCCAATTGACCGCTTTGACCCGGTGAAAAGCGGGATATAAATACAGCTAAAATAAAATAAAGCTCCCTCGCTTCTGCTCCAGAGTTCCGTCTCCACAGAGTCAAGCCTCTGACGCGTTCCTCCTTCATTGAGGGAAGGGTCTGCTTTATGCTTATCCACCCATTCCCCTGATACTGAAGATTCTGTTCAAGCTAAAAGCCAACAGGGGGACTATGATACTCATAGCCCCATTCTGGGCACATCAACTGTGGTTTCCCCTGTGCCTTCGACTAGCGCAACATCAGCCTCTCAGTCTGAGATTTGCACCCGACTTCCTCTCACAGAACCATGGCACACTTCTCCATCCCAATGTTTGAGCACCTCACCTGGTGGCGTGGCTGCTGAAAGAGTAGTTCTTTCAGACCTGAACCTGCCAGAGGGCATTAAAGATATCCTCCTCACACTCCGAAAGGACTCCATCCAACATACCTATGCATTCAAATGGCGCAGATTTATGCTATGGTGCTCTCAGAAGGATCCTATCTCCTTCATTTGCCTGGTGGAATCATTACTTCATTATCTCCTCCACCTTTCTACTGCAGGTCTTAAGACCAAGTCCGTTAGGGTCCACCTCAGTGCCAGTATGGCCTTGCACCAGCTGGTGGATGGACAAACCATCACCTCTCACTCTTTAGTGGGTCGCTTTATGCGTGGACCTCTCTTGACTAAACCACTAATCTGGCCCCTGTCAGTGGTCTGGGACCTCAACGTGGTACTCTCTCAACCATTCAAAACTCCCTTTGGGCCCCTAGCCTCTACTTCACTGAAATTTCTAACCTGGAAGTTCTCCTTCCCAGTTGCGCTCACCTTTGCTTGTAGGTTTAGTGAGCTGCAAGTTCTGGTGGCTCATCCGCCCTTTACTCAATTCCACCATGACCGGGTAGTCCTGTGCACGCATCCGTGCTTTTTGCTGAAGTTAGTTTCCCCCTTCCATCTTAGCCAGTCGGTCATCCTTCCGACCTTTTTTCCAAGACCACATGCATCCCCAGCTGAAGCATCGCTCCATACCCTAGATTGCAAGCGAGCTTTAGCCTACTACTTAGACAGAAAATCTTCTCTGTCTTCTTTGATCCTAGTCACCTTGGCAAACTGGTGACAAAGCGGACTTTATCTAACTAGATAGCAGACTGCATTTTGTTTGCTTATGCAAAAGCAGGTCTTTCCTTCGAGGGACATGTAACAGTGCAGAACGTTCATGCCATGGCCACCTTAGTGGCCCACTTTCATTCTTTCTCCATATCAGAGATCTGCTGGGCCACCACATGGCCTTCCATACATACTTTTGTGACCCATTACTGTCTGGACAAGAACTCCCATAGGGACATTGACTTTGGCCAAGCCGTACTCCGACACCTCTTTGTGAATTAGATACACCTCCTTCCCTCTGGCCCTCTGTTTCTACCGGTTACCATGCTACCATCTACAATGACAATGTGCTCAAGAAGTCGAGTCTAGGGATCCGCAGATCCCCACGTTGTTTAATGGGCTTTGTCCTTTTGGTCGCAGCTTGCTACTCGCCGCAAGGATCTGGTAGCTTCAAGCTTGGGAGTCCCATATGTGAAGACTGTATTCCTGCTTGTTCCTGGAGATAGCGTAACAGCAGGAATCAGTCTTTACAACCCACCCTCCTCCCCAAGGAGTTGTAGATTTTCGTTTCTTTTCCTCCTCAACTACAAACCTCACTGAGAAGAAAGACTGGGAAGGTAGTTACGCAGCCACAGTAGGATGCTCCCAAAAGCTTTCCTATTGGATGCTGGGGAGCATTCCCACACAGGCTCCGTCAGAGGACGTCACTCATATGTGAAGACTGCTTCCTGCTGTTCCCAGAGATCACCTGTTACAGGTGAATAACTATGCTTTCTTTACAGAAGAGTTGTAGATGCATGGAATAGTTTCCCAGTGGAGGTAGTACAGACAAAAACTGTATCTGAATTCAGGAAAGCATGGGACAAACATGGAAGATCTCTAAAGGGCAAAAAGGGACTGTAGAACTTAATAGTTGGTATGGAAGGGCAGACTGGATAGGCCATATGGTCTTTATCTGCTGTCATGTTTCTATAAATACTTTCAGGCTTTTTAATCACATTTCTTTTTAACAGACAAATACCTTGAATATTTAAGTGTTTACAAAGTTGAGCATCTCTAACATTGTCATATTGATGGATTATGTGAATTGGTGCATATAGCTTCTCCTAATCCTTAGAATTTCCTAGTTTTCATACACCTCTGGATTATATAATACTGTAATTACTGGAACCACCTGATTTTTTTGTTCTCCATGGACAAACCAGAATGCCATTCCCCCATGTGGATGACACACTCTGCAGGACTGGGATATGGAACCTGTCTAGCTATTGCTATAAAGGTTTATAGGGCTTTCTGTGCATGTACTCTGCACTGCATAGGTGCACATATTGCAAAGTTCCCTTAATCTTTTTCTGAACTAGATTTGTCAAAAGGTGGTGTTATGATAACATGTGATAACATGCATTAATGTGTATTATTTATGCAGGTTCCATTTTATGTAGTGGAACCTTTTTAGTAATATTCCACATTAAGAAAACTATTTTGTAAACCCTTTTCATACATAAAATGTTTTTTATAATATTAGGTCATATCTAAAATTAGTCACAGTGCAAGTTGGCAGGTATTTGTAGAGTAGGCATGCTCAGGAAAGGAAGCTGGATGGAATATGGGCAGAGTTGATATTTATATATGCATATTATAAAATATGCATGTACTTTATATGCTAACATTTATGCTTGCTTCCAAGCAAGTATAAATGTCTGCGCCTTCAATGTAGGCATGATTTCTGCAGGATATGTGTTAGTATTTTATTAAGACACATGTCTGTGTGCCTTTGTAAAGTAGGTGCCTTCCTGCCAAATTAACCTCTGCAACCTGTTATAAAATTACTCTCTAATTTCATTAGCTCACATTATCAGGGTAGCATATTTTAGTAAATCTAGCCCTTTATCTGCAAAGCCAGTTGAATATGCTCTGTGGTGCTGTTTCGCTTCTGTTCTCTTCAGGTACTCCCCCAGAAGTTAGGTGTTCTTTTCATAAATTGCTTTTCACAATTTCTCCTCCTCAATTTGGGGTTTTTTGCATATTTTGTTTTTCCAAATTTAAAAAAGAGTCATCATTCGATTTGATAGACATCATTTTCCCTACAGTGATCTGAGAGATATTATTTTTCCTACGAGAAAACTGCAAGAATTAAATTGTGTTGCCACTGAAATAGAAAAATATCTATTAGTAGCCACCATAAAAATTGTATTCATTTTCTAGGGATTGCAAATTTTATTTATTTATTCATATTTAGCTCATGCCTTTCAAGGCAAGTCACACTCAGATACAATAGATATTTCCCTGTCCCTGAATTGCTTACAATACAAGTTTGAACCAGAGGTAATGGAGGGTCAAATGATTTGCATAGCTAAAATATATCAAAGTTTGTTAATAGGGCTACCTTCGATACTTCTGAATGCACAAGCAGGGCCTCAGCAATCTGCATTGGTGCCCGCAGAATTGCATAGCTTCAAGCCTCAGATCTTGAACAGTGGGTTCAAGATAAGCCGGGCAACATCCCTTGCACAGGTGGAAAGCTTTTGGCAAGGACTGGCAGGATAAGACCTCTCAGTTAGTCAGAAAATACTACTCAGAAGAGACTATCTTGAACAGCTGACACTGTTAGAAAAAGGCAACTGCAAGGAAGTCTTTCTACAGTATCACGGCCAGCTTCTCAGTACAAGGGCCAGGGACCACAGAAGAGGCAATAGCCTCCTAAACAGCAAAAAAAGCCACAGGTAGCTAAGCCTCAATCAGCTCCGCAGCCAGTCTGCGCCTGGTTTTTGCCTCTTTTCTAGAGAACATTGGCACCCTGCCTCTGGAGGGCCCTCATCCCCTTTGCATAGCAGTCAGACTGTGTCACTACGCCCACAAATGGCAACTCATCTCAGAGCAGTGGACACTAAGCATAGTCCAGGAGGGGTACAGACTCCATCTCCAAACTCTGCCCCCTCAAAGTTCCTAGGGGAATTTCAAACTCAACCCCCACTCGCTGCTCTCCTGGAGGAAAAGGTATCTTCTCTTTTGTCTCAGGGCGCCATAGAGATTGTCCCAACATCCCAGCAGGGAATGGGTTTCTACTCTCCATACTTTCTCATTCCAAAGAAAACCAGAAGATACAGTTCCATTCTGGACCTCAGAAACCTCAACAAGTTTCTGGTCCACGAAAAGTTCAAGATGATCTCTCTCGGGACTCTTCTACCTTACCTCCAGAGACAGGACTGGCTCTGTTCTCTAGATCTAAAAGAAGCGTACACACATATCCTCATTCATCCAAGTCACAGGAAATATCTACACTTCATATTTCAAGGAAAGCATTAACAATACAGAGTTCTTCCCTTCAGGCTCACCTCTGCCACAAGAGTATTCACAAAGTGCATGACAGTCATGGCCAGATACCTGAGATCTCTGGGGATATTTGTCTTCCCTTACTTAGATGACTGGCTCATAAAAGCAGACATCTCCCAGGAGGTACAGCTTTCCGTGCATTGTACCATCATGGTACTGCAACACTTGGGATTTGTAATAAACTTCCCAAAATTCCAGCTCGCTCCAACTCAAAAGCTGGAGTTCATTGGAGCCCTTCTGAACACCTAAAGGTCCAGGACATTTTTGCCACAGCTCCGCTTTACATGTCTAATCCAGCTAATGTCCCAGATGCTCCAACGGGACCATCTGACTGCCTGCTAGATGCTGCAACTCCTCGAACACATGGCCTCTACAGTACATGTCATCACATATGCTCGCCTACATATGCGGACTGCCCAATGAACTCTAGTCTCCCAATGGACACAAGTCTCGGGCCATCTCCAGGACAGGATCCAGATCACTGTCCCTCTAACCACATCCCTTCAGTGGTGGTGCTCAGGAAATCTGCTCGTAGGGTCACCTTTTCAGATGCCTCTACTTCAATGCACCCCGACGGTTGCCTCCAAACTAGGTTGGGGAGCACATCTGGGCAACCTGTCTACACAGGGGCTCTGGACTGCACAAGAATCACAACTACAGATCAACCTCTTGGAACGTCATGTTATCTCAAATGCCCTCCGGGTGTTTCAACACCACCTCAGGGCACAACAGGTCCTAGTCAGGATGGACAATCATGTTGCCATGTTCTATGTGAACAAGCATGAAAGAACAGACTCTTGGGCCCTCTGCGAGGAGGCTCTCCACCTGTGGTTCTCATCAAATATACCTCCAAGTGGTGTACTTCCCCGGGGAGCTCTATGTCTTGGCAAACAAGCTGAGTCGGATCCTTCTTCCCCACGAATGGTCTCTCCATCCGGACACAACATCCTACATCTTCCAGAACTGGGGAATTCCAGACATAGATCTCTTTGCGACACCACAGAATGCCAAGCTTCCTCGCTTCTGCACAAGAACTCCAACATCCACCAATGAACAGGTGGACGTCTTCCACCTACACTGGGATCAGGGTCTGCTTTATGCTTTCCCTCCTATACCCCTCATTCCCAAGACACTTTTCAAGTTTCAGTCTGACAAGGGCTCTATGATTCTCATAGCTCCTCACTGGCCGAGGCAACCCTGGTTTCCATTGCTACCACATCTGACTCAGACTCAGCTTCTACGATTGAAATCTGCGCCTGATCTCCTCTCCCAGGAAGACTGCTCACTACTCCATCCCAATCCAGTGTCTCTCCATCTCACAACTTGGCTGCTGAGAGCATAGCGTTGCAGGGCATTTACCTTCCACAAGAGGTTAAGGAGATCCTATTGGCTTCTAGAAAGCTCTTTACCAAACTTTCATATGCTTTCAAATGGCATAGATACCCTATCTGGTGTTCCCACCTCCCATGGCTTGGGACCTCAACGTCGTTTTAGTGCAGCTTCTCAACCACCCTTCCAACCATTGGCCACAACCTCCTTAAAGTTCTGTCTTGAAAGGAAATCTTCCTAATTGCCCTCACTTCTTCCAGATGCCTTAGTGAACTTCAGGCTCTAGTGGCAGACCTCCCCCATACCCGCTTCCACCATAACAAAGTTGTCCTTCGGACTCACCCACACTTTATGCCAAAGGTGGTTTTCCTTTTCATATAAACCAGTCAATTAACCTACCAGTCTTCTTTTCAAAACCACATGCGTCTCAAATAGAAGCAACACTACACACGCTTGACTGCAAGCGTGCATTGGCTTTTTATATCCAAAGGACACAAGGTCATTGTAAAACCTCGCAGTTGTTTCTCTCATTTGACTCTAGTCACCTGGGTTTACCTGTTTCTGAGCGTACACTCTCCAGATGGAGAGCGGACTGCATTTCATATGCCTATGACAAAGCAGGACTCTCCCTGGAAGGGCATTTCACTGCTCACAACGTTCGCACCATGGCAACCTCGATAGCAAACCTACGCTTCGAAGCCATTGACAGAATTTGCAAGGCGGCAACTTGGTCTTCCATCCATACCTTTGCTACCCATTATTGTCTGGACAAGGACTCCCATCAGGATGCCGTGTTTGGTCAGGCTGTACTCCAGCAGCGATTTCAGACTTAGAAGAAACTCCTACCCTTTGTCCAGACTTTGACAATACCAGAAATCTATGTAGGATCCTTGACCTCTTCAAGCCTACTCCGAGGCGAACCGCCATGGTTCTGAGGTCACTTCATCTGGCATTTTGAGATAGCATTATTACTTACTTGTAACAGGTGATCTCTGGGAACAGCAAGAATTTAGTCTTCACAATCCACTCTCCTCCCCTAGGAGTTGTATGGTTTCATTTACTTTCCTTTCTCAGCTACAAACTCAACTGAAGAGAGGGAGTTGAGAAGGCAGGAAGACAGTCACACAGGCACAGTGGAGTGCTTCCAAAGGTTTTCCAATTGGACCCTGGGGAACGTTCCCACATGGGCTCTGTCAGTACCGATGTCACCCATATGTGAAGGCTAAATTCCTGCTGTTCCCAGAAATCACCTGTTACAGGTGAGTAACTATGCTTTCTTGAATAGGGGGATGCTGATCAGTGAGGCTGCTGGTGTGATGTAAAGAGGAGTTTTTGATGTGGAGGGGGTGTCAGGAGGGGTTGCTGATGTCGGGGGCTGTCAGAGAGGTGGGAGGACATGTGCTGGTGGTGTGGGAGGAGATCAGGTGATGAGGGGGAAAGATTCTGTTAGGAGCAACAATTTTAAAAAGCTGCTCCTATGCAAGCTGGACAAGAGCTTTTTAAATCCGCTATTCCTGTTGAATGTGTTGAGACATTGATATGTGCACGCCTGCATATCCTTACACATATTTTACACAGAGCCTTTATAAATTCTAGTCAGAATTTTCCCTGTTCTGACCTAGACATCTTAATTCCCTTCATGATTTAAAATGGGCCTTCATGAATTTCCATTGCAGCTGCACCCAAACTATGCTCCTAGGGAGATCTAAGAAATAATAAACCCCCTCAAAAACAGGATATTTTTAAGTATCCATCCACCTCTTAATGGTCAGAAAAATGCCAACATTTTATCCCGAACTGTCTGCAGGTCAGGACATCTATGCATGGCACTAGGGACATCTATTTATTTATTTGGACAGATTTGTATGCCACCTTATCCTTCAATCAAGGTGGTCACGTCACGTCACGTCACATCACAATTAGAGGGTTACATTTAACATTAGGGTACTTTTAAACATTTAGTCAGTACAATTACTTAACAACATTTAAGCAGTACAATTGGAGGGTAACATTTAACATTTAATATGAGGGTATTTAATAACATATTATATTAATTTTGTGTGTGTAGTGTCACCGCCTCCCTTGCCCAGGCGGTTGCCTAAGGCTTGGGAATGGGCAGTCAATATATTTATTTGTTTTAAGTGCCTATTTCTTGTAGTTGTGTAATAATCCAGCCGAGATGGTAATTATAGGCACACAGGATTTTTATTATTTTCAGCCAAAAGGAACTTTAAAGATTCCAATTATCAGGATAAGGTAAGGATATTTTCCAACAGCATCAAACAAAGGCAAACTCGCTTCTCTTCAGCTTTGGCACTTAAATGAAAACACAGTATTTCCTCATACTATAACCAAACACAGCACTGAAACTCCGGTGCAAAAAGATTTAGAAAAAAAACCCATCTTCTTTCATAGCTTTAAAACAAACAGAAGTTATTACATTTCCAAGCAGGCAAACTTCTGTTACACATTGGTTTTTCTTTCTTTTCACCAAGTAATTCCTTCAGCTTGTTGTATCTCAGGCTTTTCACTTTCTAGCATACAAATGCTCACACACTCAGCTACGGCTTAAAACTTCAGGAACCTTATTTGCATATTTCCCAGCCATGCTCTCTTGAAGGAGCAGCTGCCAGGTTTAAAGCTTCTGCAAATGTTCTAGCCTTTCTCAATGCCTAGAGGCTACCGAACATTCAATTTCCTCATCAGAATTCTCCTCTATTAAACCCGGCATCTCTATTTCCATACTCTCGAGGTCAGAGTCTGCTTGAGAAGCACAGGATTCATACTCAAAACTATCAGGCTTTAATCCCTTCAGGATTTCTAAGACTTTAGTCAAGGCAGTGTCCTTCCTTCTCTGAGGAATAGTATAGCAGTTGGAAAGTCTCTTAGCTTTTAAGGAGTTAATAGAAGGCTTTAGGCTGCTCACCTTATCTTTTGGAATTGAGCACTTAACAGGCTTTACTGCTGAAGGCTCATGCTCCATGCATACTTCGGGGGAAGGGCTTCTGCTGCCAACATGGCTGACCAACTCCCCTGGGTAAGCTTTCCTTCTAGAAGTATATCTCCTGTCTCCCTTACAGGGCCCTGGGTTAGCTCCAAATCCTCTGGCTGGCTCTGCCCTTCTCCCAGAGGTTTCCAATGAAGCTCCCTTGACTCCCCGGGTACCTTCTTTGCGTGGTTCTCCAGAGCTTCTAGGACCTCCTCCCCTCCTGGGACGTTCTGACCTCTTCCAAGCTGCACTGGAACCAGAACTAGGAATCCTCGTCAGGCATTTCCCTTCCCGGTTCTCAGACCTCTCTCTGAGTTCAGGCTTCCCTCTGAGTTCAGACTCCTTTCTGTCCTCCTCTGCTGCTTCCTCTTCCTTGAGTTCACTCTCTGGCAGTTTATATGAGTGCTTTCCCCTTCGGCTTCCTGGCCCCACCCCCAGCTGTCCCTCGTGAGCAGGGTTGGTAACCATGGAGCTGGGGTGTGTCTCCTTGCTACCTGCTTTCTGTGGAGAGTTTTTTTCTAGTTCAGAAGTTTTAACCCTTAACCTTCTGGTTCTTTTCCTACTATCTGGGGAAAATGCCTGTTTTTTTCCTCTTTCTCTATTCTCTCTGCTTTCTGCGCCATCACAGTAGATAGGATGAGTGCGTGCCTAGTTGGCGGAAGTGGTTGTATTTCTGTTTGTGTAGGGGATGTTGTCTGAATGCTCATATGTTTCTATAAATAACAGTGTTTTGAGTTCTTTGCGGAAATGTAAGCGTTGCAGTAGTTTAGTGTGGACACAGTGTCGAAGGCCGCTGAGATGTCCATGAACACTAGTAGGAAGCCGTTTCTTATGTTGTCCATGCCTCTTAGGAGATTATCAAAGAGGGAGGTGAGTAGTGTTTCCACACCGTGTTGGGGATGTCCAGTGGGGCATTTATGTCAATATGGTCCTGAAGTTGTCTTTGCACTGCCTTTTCCATGATTTTAGCAAGGAATGGCAGGCTGGAGATGGGACGGTATGATTTTGACACAAATAAATATATGCCAACTTGTCAGCATGTATATTTATGCATGATTTTTTTGTTGCACAATTTTATAAGAGCACTTTTCTGCATATAAATTATGTTTCATATGTGCAAAATTCTTTATAAAATTATCCCAAGGGTAAATTTTCATGAACAACTCACTTAAGATCTTGCTACATTTCAGCAGTGTTTAGGTTGGAACTTTGACTTGACCAATCAAAAGCACTAAATCCCCTCCTTTAGCCATTCTATAGTATATTTACTTACATTTTCAAGGTTGTTGTCTTATTGCATGACTTACTTTTGGCTCACCTTCGGTATGGACGGATGGCTTGACATTCTTTTCAAGATCTGTTAAATATAAAGCAGAATTTATAGTTCCTTCAGTGATGACAAACTGTCCAGGTCCTGATGCAGCAAAGTAGCCCCACACCAAGATACCTATACTACCGTGCTTGACAATCTGGATGAACCTCTAACCTTGAAATGTTCCAGGACCGCTTAATCAGCATGTCGTGTATTCAGTGCAATAACTGTGGTGCTTTCATTCTGAAAAGAATCATTTGGAACCTAAGAGCTTGCTCTATATGCCTCATGTTAGCTGTCATGCATAAAGAATTGACTCTACTAAGGGAAGAACTAGCTGCAGTGAAACACACCTCTTCTAGGATACAAACCAAACTAAGTCTACCACCGCTCCCTCAAAGAATCAAACATCCCAGGAACAAATGGATCACAGTGGGCTCTGGTAGGTTGTGACCTGTAACGCAGAGACATCCTATACATCAAGAGATATTCCTTCATAATGCCTTCTCTACCTTGGTTAATGAGGATGCCCAAGCCATGGAAACTGAAGGGCCCATAAATGAGACAGTCAATGCCCAATCTACTAATAAAGCACCAAATATGAAGAAAATCACAAAACAGAAAACTACTACTAGTTGGAGATTCCATCATCAGAGGCACCAACTTGGGAACACTGTTCAAAGGAGAGAAGATAGTCAAATGCCTCCCAGGCTCTTCAGCCAGCAGGAATACAAACCAAATTGTTGATGTAGTTAGCGCAGAAAGTGAGCACTCCAAAACTGATGTTGTCATACACTTGGGTACAAATGACCTGGCTAGAAACAGTGCCTCTGCAGTTCAAAGGGACTTCCAGACTCTGGGAGAGAAACTCAAGCCCATTGTTAACACTGTAGCATTCTCAGAAGTTCTACCTGTTCTTGGTAAGGGGGCAGAAAGGCCCCATCGCATAAACAGCTTTAATACATGGCTCCAGACCTGGTGCAAACAAGAAGGATTCAAATTTATAGGCAACTGGGGAAACAGATGGACCAATATACTGTGCTGATGGACTACATCTCTCTGTCGCAGGAAAAAGAATCCTAAGTGAAAAATTCAGGCAGTATGTGGACAGGCATTTAAATTAGAGAAAGGGGGTGACGGATGGGGAAAGACAAGTTCAGGATGTCACTCCCGACAAAAGCAGAATAGCATCAGAAACAGCCACACTTTTAAACCACACATCAACGACAAGTGGGAAGAGGTGGGTAGAACAAAATCTATGCAAAATACATGCAAGCCAGTTAAATGCTGGAAAGCAATGAGCACAAATGCTCTAAGCTTAGCCAACAAAGTTCCTGACCTGGAAGCCCTAATGGTGGAAATGGACTTGGACATTGTGGCCATTACAGAAACATGGTTTAATGAATCGCATGAATGGGATATAGCCATAGCTGGCTATAATCTATTCAGAAGAGACAGAGAAAGTGGAAAAGGAGGAAGAGTAGCCTTATATGTCAAAAGCAATATTAAAGCTACTGAAATGCAGGGGGCATGGGGAAAAGAAGAAGCACTCTGGATTATGTTGGAAAGAGGAGATGACACTGTCATCCATACTGGTGTAGTCTACAGACCTCCGACTCAAATCAAAGAAATAGATAACAAATTGATTATAGATATTACAAAGATAGCCACAAAGAGGGAAGTGATCATATTGGGTGACTTTAATCTACCCGATGGTGGATTGGAGTACTCCTTCTGCAAATCTGGAAAGAAGTAAAAAAATTGTGGATGCTTTCCAAGATGCGTTACTTAGACAAATGGTGATGGAACCAGCCAGGGAAAGCTCAATGCTGGATATAGTGCTCACCAGCAGAGATAGCGTGTCGAATGTCCAGGTGGGTTCCCCTGTGAGCAGCAGCAATCATCACACGGTGTGGTTTGAGATAAAAGCCAAGGTGCAGTCCAATCATAGCAAGCTCAAAGTCCTGGACTTCAAAAGCACTGACTTCAGTAAAACTGCCAAGTACCTGAAGGAGGAGATGGCAGGGTTGCAGGGGATAAGGGAAGTGGAATTGCAAT
The DNA here is from genome assembly GCA_033557465.1 of Ichthyophis bannanicus. Lineage (NCBI taxonomy): Eukaryota > Metazoa > Chordata > Amphibia > Gymnophiona > Ichthyophiidae > Ichthyophis > Ichthyophis bannanicus. Next base: position 779,243,501 of record CM066031.1, on the reverse strand, counting down.
GGGCTAAACTAAAGGTTGTAATAGAAGGGGCAACAGATAAATATGTAAGGAAAGTAAACAAAAACAAGAGGAGAAGGAAACCTATTTGGTTCTCCAAAGAAGTGGCTGCTCAAATAAAGGCAAAAAACACAGCTTTCACAAAATTCAAAAGCTTGCAAACAGAGGAACACAGAAAGGAATATAGGATCAAGCTAAAAGAGAAAACAAGAGAAATAAGGAAAACAAAATCAAAGGCAGAGGAAAAGATGGCTAAAGATGTGAAGTGTGGCGACAAAACTTCAGGTGTATTCAGGAGAGGAGGAAAATCAGAGGTGGAATTGCAGGACTCATAAGTACTGGGAACGGACTCGTGGAAAGTGACATTGAAAAAGCGTAATTGCTAAACAAATACTTCTGCTCTGTTTTTACTAAAGAAAATCCTGGAGAAGGACCACCTGTGACTCCCAAATATAAAAATGGGAATGAAGTAGATACCACACCATTCACAGAAGATGATGTGTTAGAACAACTTGTAAAACTGAAAGTGAACAAGGCCATGGGACCGGATGGGATACATCCCAGGATACTGAAAGAGCTCAGAGAGGTTCTTGCAGGGCCATTAAAAGATGTTTTAAACAAATCCTTGGAAACAAGAGAACTTCCTGAGGACTGGAGAAGGGCTGATGTGGTACCTCTTCACAAAAGTGGTGATAGGGAAGAAGTGACAAACTACAGGCCGGTGAACCTTACCTTGGTGGCGGGAAAAGTAATGGAGGCGATCCTAAAAGAGCGAATAGTGGACTTTCTCAAAATCAACAGGTTGCATCATCCGAGGCAGTTTGGTTTTACCAAAGGATGATCTTGCCAAATAAATCTGATTGACTTCTTTGACTGGGTGACCAGAGAACTAGATCAGGGGCATGCGATGAATGTCATCTACCTGGATTTCAGCAAAGCTTTTGATACTGTTCCTCATAGGAGGTTTCAATGTTCCCTCTAATTTTCTGTAGGCTGTGTGCGCATAAAGTATCAGCTGTGCAGCTTTTGAAGTAAGGTTAAATTTTTGTGCGCCACATAAGGACACTTGGAGTTATATACTTTAAAATTTGACTACATGTCAGAATACAGTATGTACACCACATTGATTGTACTAGAAAATATTGTAGAACTTTTGAAAACCGTAAATACACAACAACTTTTACATTTTAAGATGTCTGTGTTGTTTTCTATCAGAATCAGAACCGTAATTTTTGTGCGCTCTGTTGTAAATTATGTGCGCTCGCTCGGCGAGGTGTGTGCGCGCGCACACGCGCACAGCTTAGAGGGAACAGTGGGAGGTTTATCAATAAACTCAATAGTTTGGGGATGGGTCCCAACGTGGTGAACTGGATCAGAAATTGGTTGACTGACAGACATCAGAAGGTGATGGTAAATGGAGCTCACTCGGATGAAAGGAGGGTGATTAGCAGGGTGCCACAGGGTTCGATCCTGGGACCAACACTGTTCAATGTATTTGTGAGTGATATTGCTGAAGGACTGAATGGAAAAGTCTGTATTTTTGCAGATGACACGAAAATTTGCAACAGAGTGGACTCCCCTGAGGGGGAGTGGATAACATGAGGAAAGATCTAGAAAAGTTGGAAGAATGGTCTAATGCTTGGCAGTTAAGATTTAATGCGAAGAAGTGTAGTGTCATGCACTTGGGAAGCAGAAATCCAAGGGAAATGTATGCGATAGGGGGTGAGAGGTTGATGTGCTCAGACCAGGAGAAGGACCTTGGTGTGATTATTTCTGAGGATCTCAAAGTGGCAAAACAGTGCGACAAGGCAGTGGCAAAAGCCAGGAGGATGTTGAGTTGCATACAAAGAGGAATTACCAGCAGAAAGGAAGAGGTACAAATGCCACTGTATAAGTCACTGGTGAGGCCTCACTTGGAATACTGTTTTCAGTTTTGGAGACCATATTTTGCAAAGGATGTAAAAAGACTGGAAACGGTTCAGAGAAAGGCGACCAAAATGATTTGGAGCCTGTGTCAGAAGCCTTATGAAAAGAGACTTGAAGACCTAAATATGTACACTCTGGAGGAGAGGAGGGATAGGGGAGATATGATTCAGACCTTTAAATACTTAGAGTATTAATGAACAAACAAACATCTTCCAAAGACGGTGAAGCTGTAAAACTAGAGGGCATAACATGAAGCTGCAAGGGGGTAAATTGAAAGGCAATGTCAGGAAATACTTTTTCACTGAAAGGGTGGTGGATGCTTGGAATGCCCTCCCGATGGAAGTGTTGGGGGCAAATACAGTGACAGAATTCACTGGGACAGACACAGTGGATTCCTTTATAGCAACAGGATAAAATCAAAATTAACTTATCTAATTTCTCAACCAACAGGGGTGCCCTACTCGGAGCGGTGGGTTCACCCCTAAACAAAGACGTGGGGAGGGGTGACCTGCACAGAGCAGCAGTTGCACCTATTCTTGCCACCTTGCTGGGCAGACTAGATGGAACATACTGGTCTTTATCTGCCGTCATTTACTATGTTACTATGTATGGCACACTGGATAAGAAACAGTAATTCACTTAGTATTTTCAGCGATGTAGCTATTCCGGCACCCCTGCACATCAGCGCCCCCCTGCTGCACTTACCCCACTTACCAGGTAGCGCTGGCCCTGCGCAGAAGAAACATCAAGGTAAATAGGCCACCTACCCATGCCTGCATCGGTATTACCTGGCCCAGCCGAAGGTGCAGGCTCCCCACCAGCAGCAGAGGGAGAAAGTCCCAAAGGCTCAGCCAGCCCCGCAGCCCAAGCTAGGAGCGGGCTTCTGATGAGTTCCTCAAGAGCATAGCCAGCCGACTGCTGTCTGCTGGGGTACCCCTTCAGGTAGGGGGTGGCTCGTCCTCTTCGCCCACAGATGGCCCCTCATCACCTTGGATGCCTGGGTGTTGCAGATCATCCAAAGCACATATCGACTGCACCTCGCCCAGTTGCCGCCTCCATACGTCCCAGGGGAGTACCTCATGGACCCATTGCGCCAGAGCCCAATTCAGGAAGAAGTATCTGCCGTTAGCTCATCTAGGCATCGAGCCGGTCCCCCTGGCTCAGGTCAGATGGGGCTTCTATTCCAAATAATTCCTGGTTCCCAAGAAGACCGGAGGGTTCAGACCCATCCTGGACCTGTAAAACCTAAACTCGTTCCTGGTGCATGAGAAGTTCAAAATGGTCTCGCTGGGGATGCTGCTCCCATACCTTCTACAGGACAATTGTCTATACTCCTTGGATCTAAAGGATACGTACACGCACATCCCAATCCACCAAAATCACAGACAATATCTTTGGTTCATGCTGGGAGGCCAGCACTACCAATACCATGGACTTCCCTTCGGGCTGGCCTTAGCTCCACGTGTCCTCACAAAGTATATGGCAGTCGTTGCTGCCTACTTCCAGACCATGGGATCTTTGACTTCCTGTACTTGGATGACTGGATCATCAAAGGTCCAATGCTGGATGGAGTCCGGCAGTCTGACGAACTTACCATTCAGGTCCTCAAGCGGCTGGGCTTTGTAATCAACTACCTGAAGTCCTATCTCCAACCCATGCAGTAGCCAGAGTTCATTGGGGCCCTCCTCAATACCACTAGGGTATGGGCCTTCCTACTGGAAGACCGCATGCAGCAGCTGGTAGCAATGATGGATGATGTGCAGTGCCAGTACCAAACAGCCCAAGAGATGTTGAGTATCCTCGGTCACATGGCAGCCATAGTGCTTGTCACCCCTCAGGCCTTTCTCTTCATGCAACAGGCCCAATGGACCTCATGCACGCAATGGAAGCAGGTGACAGGCCACCTTCGGGACAGAGTGGTGGCCACTGTGCCTCTGGTGCAGTCCCTCAGTTGGTGGCTTGAGCCGAGGAATCTGCTCAAAGGCATCACATTCCAGATGGCGGTCCCTTGCAAGACGTTCATGATGGATGTATCCATGCTCAGATGAGGAACTCACCTGGACGGCCTGCAAACACAAGGCCTGTGGTCTGACAGGAGAGCCTGCTCCAGATCAACTTTCTCGAGCTTCGGGCAATTGCCAATGCCCTCTGTGCCATCCGAGTGCACCTGGCCCACCAAGTGGTCCTGATCCAAGTGGACAACCAAGTGGCAATGTTCTGCTTGAACAAATAGGGGGGTAAAGGCTCATACCTCCTCTGCTGCGAGGCGGTTTGGTTGTGGAAGTTCTCTCTGCTCTATGGCGCGGACCTGTGAATGACTTATCTGTCTGGTGAGCTCAACTGCCTAGCGGACCAATTCAGCCGAGTCCTCCAACCACACCAGTGGACCCTCACCAGGGTGGTGGTGAACCAGATCTTTCAAGAAAGGGGCACTGCCATGATGGATCTTGTCACCATGGCACACAATGCCCAGGTGGGCTAGTTCTGCTCCCAGAAGCCAGCCAGCAACCTCCTGGCTTCAGATGCCTTCCTTCTCTACTGGGAGGAGGGCTTGCTGTATGCATACCCCTCCTTCCCCCCCCCCCCCGATACCACTTATGGCAAAAAACCTCCTAGAGCTCCAGGCCAACATGAGCACCTTATTGGCTTCGGCAGCCATGGTTCCCACTACTTCTGCAGCTCTCACAAGTGGAGCCTTTCAACCTAGGCTACACCCCGGACCTCATCTCACAGGAGTACAGAACCTTTCTGCATCCCAGTGTCCACTCATTGGCCTTCACTGCATGGATACTGAGCAGGTAGTTCCCAAGGATGTTACAAACATCCTTCTGGCATCCCGTAAGGACTCAATGATCAAGACCTACATGCTGAAGTGGTGAAGGTTTGCTGCCTGGTGCGTGGGCAGGGCACTGGATCCCTTCCCTTGCACTGTGGACCAACTGCTGGAGTAACTCCTGCACCTCTCGGACTCAGGCTTTAAGTCAAATTCAGTGTGCGTTCATCTCAGCGCGATAGGGGCATACCATCACAGCTCCGGAGAAGCCCAATTTGGCCCAGCCACTCATGGCTCACTTCACATAATAGACCTGGCCGAGTTTGGCTCCCTCATTCCCTTGGAGTTCCTCGATTCCTTCCATGCCCTGGTGGCCATGGCAAGGACTGCTCAAAATGTATGGTCCAAGCCATCTATGATACCTTTGAGTTCGCCAGCTGGGTCATGGCAGTGGGCATATGAGCATGCCATTTTGCTTGGCTCCAGTCATTATACTTGAAACAGTGGGTCCAGATCAAGCTGGCAGATGTGCGTTGCCGAGGGGAGAACCTCTTCGGGAAACCCGTGGAGGAAAGAGCAGACGAGATCGAGAAGGAGGATGGTGACCCTTTCCAGGCTCTCACAGAAGACCTCTAACCCCTTGTGCAAGAAGTACCAGGGCAAAAAGCCTTTTTACCAGCGCAAGCACCGGTACTACCAAAGCCCTCAGAGTGTGCAGCCTAAAATGCAAGCCCTTCGCTAGCAGTGAAGGGAGAAGGCACAGTTGGCCCTTTAGCCAAAGCCAGAGGCGGAGTTTTGACAGGTTCCTGAAAAGTATAGCCAATCTGCTGGTGCCTGGAGGGGTACACCCTCAAGTAGGTGAGCGGCTCGTCCACTTTACCCATATTTGGCCTCTCATCACCTCAGACACGGGTCCTACAGACAGGTCCAGCCCTAAAGTTGGTCCAAAGTGTTGGAGCCCTAGGCGAACCTTGAGCTTTATACCCCCTCTGGCTGTCAAAATCTATTAATTAGCTTTGAATGGCCTGTTTTTGATGCTCTCCAGAGGTGCCGTAGGCGACTTCCTAGTTTGTCTAGTGGTTGGGCCAGCACCACCTGCAGATAATCAATAGCGTATACATGCCTCACTTTACCCATTTGCCGCCTCCTTTCTTCCCCAGGGAGTACCCTCTAGACCAGCTGCATCGCAACTTGCTACAGGAGGAGGTCTCTGCCCTTCTGACCAAGCTAAACCATCGATCCGGTGCTCCCAGTGCAGGTTGGGTGTGGATTTTACTCCAGATACTTCCTGGTACCCAAAAGGACAGGGGTTTCCAACCCATTCTGGACCTCAAGAACCTCAACCACTTCTTAGTGTGGAAAAGTTCAAGATGGTCTCGCTTGGGATGCTCTCACTTATCTTCTCATGCATGATTGGCTATGCTCCTTGGATTGAAGAATGCATATATGCACATCCCAAGCTACCCTGTTCACAGGAAATGCCTTTAGCTGGGGTTTCAGTACTACCAGTACCAAGTTCTTCTGTTCAGACTCACATCAGCTCTTCACAAAATGTCTCCTGGTGGTGGTCGTGCATCTCCGAACCCTGGGAGTCTTTGTCTTCCCTTATTTGGACAACTGGCTCATAAAGAGCTCCACCCCAGACAGTGTCTGACAATTGGCTCACCTCACCTCACCATTCAGGTGCTTGAGCAGCTGGGGTTCGTGGCCAGCTACCTCCAGCCCTCTCAACAGCTGGAATTCATTGGGGCCCTTCTCGATACCACTTGAGCTCGGGCCTTTCTTCCAGTCGACTGCATGCAGCGACTGACAGAGGTGGTTGATGACATCCTGGGACAGCGCCACATGATGGCACGAAGGATGCTGAAGCTGCTCTCTGTACACTGTACTGTACATGTTACTCTGCTGGCTGATCTCTATATGAGGCAACCCCAGTGGATGTTAAGCACACAGTGGAAACAGGCCACTGGCCACCTCACCCCTAGTGCAGTCCCTTCATTGGTAGCTACAGCCACAGAACCTGCTCAAGGGTCTTCCTTTTCACGTGTCGACGCCCCAGAGGACGCTGACCAAGATGCGTCCAAGCTGGGCTGGAGGGCTCATTTGGATGGCCTGCACACACAGGGCCTGTTGTCCGAGCAGGAGAGCCTCCATCAGAAAACTTCCTTGAGCTTTGCACCATTGCGCATAAACTCTGGGCCTTTCAGACGCGCCTGGCCAACCAGGTTGTCTTGATTCAGATAGACAATCAAGTGGTGATGTTCTAGATCAACAAGCAGGGAGGCACAGGATTGCACCTCCTGTGCTGGGAAACGGTTCACTTGTGGAAGTTTGCGGCTGCCCATGGGATAGAGCTGCAGGCAGCTTATCTGCTGGGGATCATCTGAGTTGGGTCCTTCAACCACACAAGTGGACCGTCAACAGGGGTATAGTGGTAAAGGAGAAAACACCAGAATGGCATTGATTATAAAGCTGTCAGTTTCAAGCGACTTTATCTGCCTCATATACTATGTTACTATGCTACTCTGTGAATCGCATTGAGAGGGAGAAAATCTTCAAGTACTAAGAAATGCAGTCAAAGACCAAGAAAATGTGGCAGAAAGATACCATTATTTTCTTTTGTGTTGGGTGCTACATGCTTAATTAAGAGGAATTCCAAGCACACCTTGATAAATTACCCATACACTAACATCTTATGAACTATAGAGGGAGGCTGTCTTTGGCACAATGCAAGTACTACACCGAGCATTAGCAGTAAATTTGAGAGACTGAGATTATATCCACATACCCTGGCTTAGAAGTAAAGTTCATGACTGTCATAGTATGTGCAGAACTCACCCATTTGGAGAAACTGCCTTGAGGGACGTGGTAGAGATCCATCCTGGGGTACTCCCACGATCGATCTCTTTGCTTCTCCGCACAATGCCCACGTGAAGCAGTTCTGCTCCAGGAGGGCTGCCAGCAGATGATTGGCTCCAGATGCCTTCCTCCTCCACTGGTGGGTGGGTCTGCTTTATGCATACCCTCCAATTCCACTCATGCTGAAGACCTTGCTGAAGCTTCAGGCCGCCAAGGATTCCATTATTCTCATCACCTCATGTTGACCCTGTCAGCTGTGGTTTCCCCTGCTGCTTCAACTCTCTCGGTGGGAGCCTCTCCAACTGGGCTCTACCCCAGCCCTCATCTCTTAGGAGGATGGGACCCTGCTGCACCCCAACATCTGGTTCCTGGCCCTCATGGTCTAGATGCTGAGCGAGTAGCTCTCTTGGAACTTAATGTACCCGGAGATGTGATGAATGTTCTCCTGGCCTCGTGCAAGGACTCTACCTGCAGAATCCTACACGTTTAAGTGGTGGAGATTCTCTGCCTGGTGCACTGACAGTGCTGTGGATCCCTTCTCCTTTGCTGTTGACAGGTTTCTGGAGTACCTCCTACAACTCTCGAACTCTGGTCTTAAGTCGAGTACATCTGAGCGCGAATGGGGCCTATCATCGTAACTTGGAGGGGAAGCCCATCTCAGCTCAGCACCTGGTGGATCTTCATGTGGGGCCTACTGCTCTCTAAGCCTCCGATCAAGCCCCTGCCAGTGGCTTGAGACCTTAATGTGGTTTTGGCACAGGTCTGTCGGCTCCCTTCCTCCCCTCTGATGTTCTTGACTTAGAAGGTCTTGTTCCTGGTGGTGGTCACTTCAACTTGCTGTGTCAGTGAGCTCCAGGCCTTGGCGGCTCACCTGCAGTATACTAGTTTTCATCATAATAGGGTGGTTTTGTGAATGCATCCACGTTTCTAGCCTAAGGTGGTCTCTGCTTTCCACCTCAGTCAATCAGTCATTCTGCCCACTTTCTTTCCCATGCTCTCACTAATCATGGGAAGGCTGCGCTGCACATGCTAGACTGCAAGTATGCCCTAGCCTTCTACCTCAAGCGGATGAAGGTGCACTGGCGTTCCAGCCAGCTGTTCCTCTCTTTTGACCATAGTAAGCTGGCTGCTGCAGTCTCCAAATGCACTTTGTCCATCTGGCTGGCAGACTGCATCTCTTCTGCTTATGCCCAGGCAGGCCTGAGCCTTGATGGCCATGTCACAGCTCACAATGTCAGAGCCATGGCTGTGTCAGTGGCCAACTTGTGCTCTGTCTCCATGGAGGAGATCTGCAGGGCTGCAACGCGGTCTTCTGTCTGCACATTCACAGCCCATCACTGTCTGGATGGGGATTCCCAACGTGACAGCAACTTCAGCCAAGCTGTACTCTGGCATCTCTTTAGAACTTAGGTTCATCTCCTTCCCAATGGCCCTTCTGTCTGTCCAGGCTACCAAAAAGAGTCCTCTCGGTGTCAGTGTGCACTATGGATGCTGAATCAGTCGAGTCCTCACTGTTTTTTCCAATTCTCAAGTTTTGTAACCCCTATTGGGTTTTTTCCTCCTCGAGTTTCGGTAACCTGTAGCTTGGAAGTCCCGTACATGAGGATTTACTTCCTGCTTGTCCAAGGAGAAAGCATATACTCGCCTGTAGCAGGTGTTCTCTGTGGACAGCAGGAATAAGTCCTCACAACCCTCCCACTTCCCTGAGGAGTTGCTTTCTTACTGTTGCTCTGTTTTTATACTGTAGAGAAGATGGCCCCATGCCAGGCAGGGAGGTGGGTGTGCATGCGTGGTGGAGCCTCCCAAAAGCTTCCAATGGAAGCTGGGGAGTGTTCCTGTGTGGGGCTCCGTTGGGGACATCACCCATACGTGAAGTCTTATTCCTGCTGTCCACGGAGAACACTTGCTACAGGTGAGTAACTGTGCTTTCAGTGAGATTCCAGTGAGGAGTAGGTTGCAGTAGTCTAAGCTGGAAGTGATGAGAGAGTAGATAAAGGTCCTGATAGTGCATCCAGAAAAGAGGGGACAAATTTCACTGATGTTATAGAGAAAAAAAAGACAGGTTTTAACTACTGTATCTGTTAAATGCAGAGAAAGACAGAAGAATTAAAGATCATCTCAAGTGTTCTCTTTGTTAGCTGGTGGTAGGCTCAGTAGAATTGTCTATTAGAGACCTCTAATTTTGCAGGTAAAATATACTGTAAATTTATCACTGGTAGTTGTGACTGGGAAGGCTATTCTGTTGTGCGGTTTGTACTAGACTGCACTGTTTTGAATAGCTTGGTTGAATTTGCAGCATGTTCAGTACTATCAGAGAAATATTGCTTTTGGCAACTATAAAGGCTTGGTGATATGTTGCCATATGTTTCCTACAATTGAACCTGTCCTAATCTAATCTAGGTGAGATTTATGCCATTTCCTTTCCAGTTTACATAATGCTTAGGGACGAAGGGGAACATTGGGGTGTAAGACATAGAACCGCTTTTTGTGTGGCATTTTTTATTTTTTCTAAGGTCTTTGCTATATGTGTATACCAGATGTCAATCTGCTCTGACATTGTACTCCGATTTTTCATCCACATAGAGGTAGGACAAAGGCCTCTTGGAAACTCTCAGCAGTCAGATTGATCTTGTCTCTAAATTCTTTCCAAACTCTATTAGTGTCCTTCTGTTTTAGGATACTCTTTATAGAAAATGTTATCAGAAAATGGTCTGTCCATGATGGGATGTTTATTTATTTATTTACTTACTTACTTACTTTTTTTATATACCATTTTATCTTACAGTCAAAGTGGTTTACATAGAACTCAACATAATATGTATTACATTAAACATGTACAGTTTACATTGAACATTTTTTAAATGTGTATATTTACATTGAAAGGTGGTTTTGAACATTTAACCAAAGAGTAACATTCTACGTGTGATTGAGCCTTTCTCCTTGTCAGTTCTCACATATGGGTGATTTCAGCGCTGACGGTTTCAAAGAAAGCGTTTGGGAGATGCACCACACATGCATGGTCCCCTTCCCGCCCAAGGGTGCTATCTTGCCTTAGTCTCCTTTTTTCCGTGGAGCCTATTAGATATGTGTCTGTTTTCCTTGAAAAAAGCATTTGTTTTTTCTTTTGATTTTTCCTTTCTCCAGTCACATACTGATTCCCTTCCCTGCAGCCACCACCCCCGAGCTCGCTTGCCTCGCATTGCGTTTCAGGTTCATTCTTTTTCTTTTTTCCATCAAGAGCTTCTCGCCTTTATTTGTCCTGGGCTAGGCCAGAGGTTTTTGACCTCGCAGGGGCCATTTTCCCCACCATGGCCTCAGCAAGTGGCTTTAAAAATTGTGACCAATACGCCAAAAGCATGTCGCGCAACAGCCCACATGACTGCTGCTTCCAAGGCCTAGGGGCCGGATCATGACCCCTTGAACTGTGGTCTCTTTAAAAAGATGACCTCCAAGGCCATCAAGAGCTGTCAGCAGCAGCGGGAGTCCTCCTTCCATAAGAGACAATGCACCAGAGTCTCTGGTGACACCATGCACCCGAGCCAACCCCAGAACCTCGGGGAGACGGGCTGCCTCAGAAACCCGAGGCCGCGGGTCCTCCAGCCATACATTGGAGAAAGAGCCCCAGAAGAGCTGGAAACCCTTGAAGACCACATCGGAGGACACACTTGGAAAAGTGGGCAAGTCCCACGGGTCCCAGACCCTCAGTCCTCACTATGAGTCTGAGGGAAAGGAGCGGGAGTGGCCAACCAAAATACCCCATGGGTAATTGTCGGCACATGGTGACTGGCCTCGAACTCCCAAGGCCATCCTGGTCGAAGACTCCCCCTCAACGGAGCTGGTGTCAGGCCTGAGACCCTCATTGCCCACGCTGAAGGCCGCAGAGCCATCTGGCCTCAAGACTAGGATGGCAGTCTTGGAGCGCAGTCTATCTGCCTTCTGGTCCAGCAGCGGGCTCTGATGCCGGATTCTGCCAGGTCATCACTCCCAACTACCAGGTCCTCGACCTTGAGGAACTTCCCGGACATCGAGCTGATCCTCGAGTGCCACCAGCCTTGAGAGATCTCTCAGCATCGGTCCTGATCTCGGTCCCAATCCTTGGGCTGAGGTCATCCCCGATGAGTGCCCGTGGCTCAGACCTCAGGGCCAGCAGGGGCCATCGGGCTTGGGGCGTGATCTTGAAACACGGGCTGTCCTCAATACCTCCACCGACTACGAGCTGGACTGGAAGACTGAAGACGATGAGTCCCCGGATACTCATCAGCACCAGGACACACCCTCCGACCCATCTCCCCCCGAGACCTGGTGTCAGTCCCCGCCCGAGGACACAGCTTTCTTCAACTTGGTGGGATATGGGCAAGGCACTGGCCTTTGAAACTGACTCAGAGGAGGATCCTCGGACAGAGGAACTCGAGATCCTCCAGTACAAGGCCCCTCCGAAGGAGGCACTCACAGTGCCTATTTCCCTGATCCTGGAACAGCTGCTTCTCCACATGTGGGAGATCCCTGCATCGTTGCCTATAGTGAGCAGATGATTGGACACGATGTACTGAGTCTGCCAGAGTCCCAGCTTCCCGAAACCACAGTTGCCGCACAACCCCATGTTTATGTTTATGTTTATGGTGGTGGAGTCAGCAATGTGTCACCTTAAGAGCCAAAATATGCATCCTCGGTGCTCAGGTAGTGAGGCCGCACCTTGGACACCCTGGGCAGAAAGTGCTACCAGGGTTCAATGCTTATTGGCCAGATCGAGGCATACCAGTTGTACCAGCTGAGAGACCTGGCAAAGGAACTTGCTGTATTCTCAGCTGGTCTCTCTGAAGAACCTCTCCAGTGGTTCTGGACCCTGGCCTCGGGTGTTAGAGAGTGCTCCAAATTCATGACTCAGGCAGCCTATGATTACTTCGGGTCAGTGGCTAAAGTAGCTGCGGTGGGCATTGGTACCCAACACCAGGTTTGGATACAGTCCTCCAACCTGGAGTAATGGATTCAGGACAAACTGGTTGATGTCCCCTGTCAGGTAGAGAATCTCTTTGGCAAACCCATGACGGATAAGACTGCAGAGTTGGAGTCCGAGTTCCTGAGAGGACCAGGCTTTCCAAGAAGACTGCTGATTTTTCCTGACGGAAGTCTTTGGCTAAAAAGCCCTTCTACCCGAAGAAGAGGAAGGCTTATGGAAAATACGCTCGCTACCAGGCCTTCCCAGCTCCCCAACAGGGACAGAAGGCCATGGAATAAAGGCATGGCCCTCATAAGCGTAAGGCTTCCAAACCCCAGGCCTTGGGCATAGCTTCTCTTCTCTTCTCTTCTCCCAGGAGACCCAGCAAGCAGCCCACATGGGGCTGTCTGGTTCTTTATGCCCACCAGTGGCCATCCATCACAACTGACCTCTGGGCCCTGCAGATGGTGGAGGGTTACCTCCTCCACCTGACACAGGCACCCGCTCAGTTCTTTCTGGAAGAGCCCATCAGGACTCCCCTCCACCAGACCTTACTGCTGCAAAAGCTTGCAGACCTTCTCAAAGGCAGTTGAACTGGTGCCCGCACTCCTCGAGCGCAAGGGGTTCTACTCCAAGTACTCGCTCGTACTGAAGAGGACTGGAGGCTTCCAGCCCATTCTGGACCTGCGAGACCTAACAAGTTCCTGGTGAGAGAGAAGTTCAAAATGTTCTCCCTTGGAACACTGCTGCCATACCTCCTGCCGGGAAACTGGCTATGCTCTTTGGACCTAAAGGATGCATACACACACACATCCTCATCCATCCCGACTACAGGAAATATCTCAGGTTCATGGTGGGAGGCAGCCACTACCAGTACAGGGTGCTACCCTTTGGACTGACCTCCACACCCAGAGTGTTCACCAAGTGCCTAACTGTGGTTGCAGCCTACCTTTGTGTCCAGGGAATCTTTGTCTTTCCCTAATTGGATGACTAGCTCATAAGAGGCCGCACGGCCGCATCATGCAACAGCATGCACCATCCTCATCCTACAACACTTGGGGTGCATTATAAACCACTTAAGTCCCATCTCTTCCCGACACAGTGCCTAGAGTTCCTAGGGGCAAGATTGGACACCTTCCTTCCTCGGGACAGGGCCGATCACTTCAGGACGCTGGGCGCTGCCATGCATTGCCGACACTTGGTGTCCGTCTGCCTTCTGCTCTGCCTGCTGGGTCACATGGTGTCCATAGTCCATGTCATCCCAGACGCCTGTCTTCACATGAGTGTGGCTCAATGGGGCCTCCTCTCCCAGTGGATCCAGGCCATGAGCCATCTGCAGGACAGGGTGGTGTTGATCCGCCAACTGGCTGACTCCCTCACCTGATGGCAAGCCCCTCGGCACCTTCAGGCCAGGATGCCCTTTCAGGTCCCCCCGCCCCCAAAGGGTCCTAACCATGGATATCTCCCTCTTAGGCTGGAGAGCCCACTGTTACGCCTCTGCACTCAGGGCAGTTGGTCGCAGATGGACAGTCTGTAGTAGATCAACCTCTTGGAGCTTCAAACCATATTCCTGGCCCTCTGAGCCTTCCGTAATCACCTGCACACCAATCAGTGCTGGTCCAGGCGGACAATCAAGTGGCGATGTTCTACGTCAATAAGCGGGGGCACGGGATCGTACATCCTCTACCAAGAGGCAGTAGCTCTCAGCTCGTATGCGAACTGCCACGGAATGCTCCTATGGGTGGTGTATCTGCCAGGCCAGGATAATCCCCTGGCAGACAGGCTGAGCAGGGTCCTCCAGCTGCACGAGTGGAGGCTAGACCCCAGAGTGATCTATCGGCTCTTCCAGCTCTGGGGAACTCCATGGATGGACCTCTCACTAATCTGGCCAATATCCAGCTATGCCGCTTCTGCTCCAGGCAGCCACATCCATCCCGGGTGGCAGCGGATTCCTTCTTCATCCTGCGGATGGATGGCCTTCTGTACACCTTCCTGCCCATGCCACTGGTTGCCAAGATCCTGTTCAAGGTTCAACACAGGTAATTGTGGTCCCTACTGCACCATTGCTTATCCACGATTCCCCTGGTCCCCCTGGAGTTGCTGTCGCAGGAGGAGTGCTCCCTCCTACACCCCAACTTGGGGTCTCTGATGCTAATGGCATGGCTGCTGAAAGGGTAGCCTTGGCTCCCTTCAACCTTTCAGGGGAGGTGGAGGACGTCTTCCTGGCCTCCCATAAGACTCCACAAGATGGGCTTGTGGCACAGATTATCAGTATGGTGCTCAGAGCGATAGGTCAACCCATTCTCCTGCTTTGTGCAGCTTGCGCTGCAATATTGCTTCACCTGTCCCAGGCAAGACTGGTAGAATTCTGTCCTGATCCACCTGAGTGCACTCATAGCAGACCACCACCTCCGTCCAACCTCTTGCGACCCACTTTATGAGGGGACTCTTGTTGTCCAAGGCCCTGTCCGCCGGCCACCAGTGGAGTGGGACCTCAGTGTGATGCTGTTGCAGTTCACTGGCCTACTGTTTGAGCCCTTGGCTACCTGCCACCTACGGTACCTTTCCTGGAAGGTCATGTCCTGGTGGCATTCACTTCAGCTCGCAGAGTCAGCAAGTTCCAGGCATTGGTGGCGACTCCACCTTACACGAAGTTCTATAAGCACAGGGTCATGCTCCGCACGCATCCCAAAGTTTCTTCCCAATGTGTGTCCCCTTTCCACCTCATTCAGAAAGTGGTGTTTCCTACCTTCTTTCTGCGGCCTCACACCAGCAGGGTGAAGACCATCCTTCATACTCTGGACTGTAAGAGGGCTCTGTCCTTCCTACCTTCATCATACCCAGGCCCACTGCAAAGCCTCACATATTTTTGTCTCCTATAACGCCAGTTAGCTGAGGGCAGCGATGACCAAGTGGACTCTGAACACCTGGATGGCGAACTGCTAGACTCTTGCTGGAGCACTGGGACACAACACACAACATGAACACCATGGTGGCATCCGTAGCAAACCTGTATTTTCTTCCTCTGTTGGAAATCTGCTGGGCTGCCACCTAGACCTCAGTCCATACCTTTGCAACCCATTACTACCTGGAGAGGGAGTCTTGTAGGGACAGCACCTTTGGCCAGGTGGTACTCCATCATCTGTTTGGGGTGTAGGCAACTCCTGCCCTCTGGCCCTTTGTATGTTCAGGCTATCGGAGTTCTGTTTTTCACTGCTCAGGAGTCTGCCTTCTCAAAGACTCATTGCTGCTGCTCACGCCTCACCTTTTTCTGGTCACCCTTGGCTTTTTACAGGTTCTCAGTAGCCTGTAGCTAGGGAGTCCCATATGTGAAGACTGACTTTCTGCTTGTTCCCAGAGAAAGCATAGTTACTCAACTGTAACAGGTGTTCTCCGGGGACAGCAGGAATTAGTCCTCACAACCAATGTTCCCTCTAATTTTCTGTAGGCTGTGTGCGCATAAAATATCAGCTGTGCAGCTTTTGAAGGAAGGGTAAATTTTTGTGCGGCACATAACGACACTCGGAGTTCTATACTTTAAAATTTGACTACACGTCAGAATACAGTATGTACACCACATTGATTGCACTAGCTAATATTGTAGAACTTGTGAAAACAGTAAATACACAACTTTTAAATTTTAAGATGTCTGTGTTGTTTTCTATCAGAATCAGAACCGTAATTTTTGTGCGCTCTGTTATAAAGTATGTGCGCTCACTCGGCAAGGTGTGTGCGCGCGCGCACAGCTTAGAGGGAACAGTGCTCACAACCCTCCCTCCCTCCTTATGGAGTTGCTTTTTGTGTCATTTTTGCCTTGAGCTGTATTATCCTACTGAGGCAAGATGGCACCCTTGGGCGGGAAGTGGACCATGCATGCATGGTGCATCTCCCAAAGGCTTTCTTTGAAAGCTGGGAAGAAGCTACCATGCGGACTCCATCAACGCTGACATCACCCATATGTGAGGACTGATTCCTGCTGTCCTGGAGGACACCTGTTACAGGTGAGTAACTGTTTTCCTCAGGGGAGGGCATTGGCTCATGATGTGCACATGCTGGAGTTTACTGTTATCTCAGTGTCACCGGTCTTAGGTTGCAGGATGTTTACCCTTTTGCAGAACACCAAGTTTAGCATGTGTCACTTTTCATGGGTGAGATTTGATGGGTGAGATTTGATGTCACTTTTCATGGGTGAGATTTGAATCCTAGTGCTGTCATTGTGTCCATGTAGGTTGAAGTCTCTCATGGTCACTAACTTAGGGAAATTCAGGGTTACTTCAGCAACTGGATCCAGAAGCTCCTGTACAGATGAAGTATTGTTGTGAGGTGCTCGATAGATCATAAGCAGCCAAATTGGCTCATCTCTTAGCTGGATTAAGAGGCATTCTGACTCAGGTAAGTGAGGATTGGAGATTCTGCATGTTCTCCAGGAACAAGCAGGAAGTCAATCCTAACTTATGGGTGACGTTGGCACCGATGGAGCCCGCACGGAGCAATTCCCCAGCTTTCAAAGAAAGCCTTTGGGATTGCTGCCACGCATGCGTTGTCCTCTTCTCGCCCAACTGTGCCATCTTGCTCAGTCTCCCTTTTTCCGCGGAGCCCTTCGGACGCACATCCTCGTCCCTTGGAAAAAGTGTTTTTGTCTTCAGCCTTTTGGCCTCTCTTTCCGGTTGCACCAGTCCTCTCCCGTCCTCCCCTATGCCTCTGCCTCGGCAGTGGGCTAGGGGACTCCGTTTTTTTCCCCCCTTTAATTTTTTTGCTTCGGGCCCTTTTCACGCCCTTTTTTCCTACAGCTGGCTTCGAGGTTCTTTGACCTCACAGGGACTCTTTTTGCCCCCATGGCCACTGGCTTCAAAAAATGTGACAGATGCTCCAAGAATATGTTGCTCACGGACATCCATGACTGTTGTCTGAAGTGTCTTGGGGCTGACCACAACCCAGAGCTCTGTTCTCTCTGTAAGAAAATGTCCACTAAGGCCCTGCTAAGCCATAAGCAGAACCCTGATGACATTTTCCATAAGGCAGCCCCGGAGTCCCCGGTGGCTTCCCACTCTGCCAATCCACTGCTTGTGGGATCGCCTGCGGCGACCCCGCACCCCAGGCGTCACACCGATCAGGATTCACCTGAGGTGGAGCGGCGAAAGAAGAAGACCTCAAAGTCTCTGTCGGGGGCTCTGGACAAGCGCGACCGGTCTCATGCTTGTTCCCTCAGCCCTCCTCGGCGTTCCCGAGAGTCAAACAAGGAGCGGCCTCGATATGGTGCCCGGTCTCCCAAGGGTTGTCCTGGCGAGGATCCCCTTTCCTCCTCCACGCCAGACCCTGTCACCCTGGCGTCGGCGTCACAGAGTCCTACTACTGAGTGGGAGACCCGTATGCTGGCACTGGAACGCAGCGTTTCTGCCTTCCTAGCTGCCCAGCAGGCACTTTTGCCCAGCACGGCTGGCCCGGGCCTCAAGACCGAGGGTCCCCCGATGGGGGTATCGAAGACCACCTTGGAAACTCCAGAGAGCTGCGGGCCTCGTAAGGGTCCTCGGTGCCGGTCTCGCTCGCCGTCCCGATCCTCAGGGACGAGGTCTTCCAGAGTCAGGGCCTCTAGCTCCAAGTGGGTCTTGGCCACTGGACATGGGGATCAGCCCAACTCAGAGTCCTTCTTGGACGTCTAAGGCTGGGAGTCGGATGGGGACACCTCCCCGGTGACCCGCACCCATAGGGACCTTCCCTCTGACCTATCCCCGCCCTCTGCACGAATGCGGTTGCCTCCCGAGGACACCTCTTTTTTGGTGTTTGTGCGGGATATGGCACGGGCCCTCAGTCTGCCCACACTACAGAGGAGGAACCGAGGGCAGAGGAGCTTGACATTTTGCAGTGTGAGTCTCCACCTAGGGAGTCTCTTGCAGTCCCTGTGCCTCCCATCGTATCGCGGCTGCTCCTCCGCTTGTGGGAAGCACCTGCCTCGGTCGCCATTGTCAGCAAGAGGCTAGATGCCATGTACATGGTCCAGCGGAGCCCGGAGTTTTGGAAGACCCAACTTCCTCATACCTCCATGGTGGTTGAATTGGCCATGCAGAAGCAGAAGAGTCCAAAGTCACACTCTTCCGTCCCGCCGGGCAGGGAATCCTGCACCCTCGATGCCCTCGGGCACCTGACATAAATGATTCAAAAGCTGGATCCATGTTGTTTTTCATCTCTGGCCCATGTATTGTGGCGTCTTCGTCTGCCTCATCTAGACTCCATGTTTCTGGTGGCTTCAGTACTGGTATACTGTTGTAATGCTGCACTGGTCTCGTGGCTGAAGGCAGATTGGGATATTCAGTAGATTTTTTTTTTTTTTAAACAAAGAAGCCGGATACATTGGCCAGACAGAAGTAACAGTCCGTCACATGATCCTTCTGTTCTTGCCATATCATCGGGACAGCAAACAGCATTGACTTCTAAGTACCTCTGAGCGAAGCTCTGAGATGGACAGCACAGGTTGTACAGCAAATGTGCGGAGCCCAGGATTTGTCTTGATCGCCTACTTTATAACTGAAGTAAAGCTCGTACGCTTTCTTAATTAGTGCAGGCAGGGGCTGCTCAAGGCAATCTGCTGCCTGAGGCAAGGGATGAGATGGCGCCCCCTCCTCCCCCCCCCCTCCCCCCCGTAGAGGGGAGTGGGGCTTTTTCAGAACTCCAGTCAGGGACTGAACCAAACCAAAAAGCCAATTCGATTATATGGAGGAAATGCAAGATATTTGCACACCAAGAAACCAAAAGAGAGCGAGAACCAACAGCACAGTTTATAAAACCAAATTATAACTCATTTTTATTTTGTTGTTATAAACTGCGTTATGGTTCTTGCTTTTTCTTTTTCAATATATATTTTGCATCCACAGTGGATGTAGAGCAGAACCAGTACATTCATCCACAGAACTCAATAACTTAAAAAAAATCAGATTCTGATCATCTCACTAATAACAACAGCAACAACAACACCACCCAACATTCTCCAGTACCAGGCATATTGTTAACTAATACAAAACCCTACAATAAAGAGCAAATCTACCATACCATATCAGCACAAACTTCCAAAACTCAAATTAGGAGCCCATCCAAAAAAAGCATCACTGTAAATGCTACAGTGGGCCCTGGAACATCCATACACCTATTTGAAAAGTTGAACAAGTTAAATAATTACAGTACAGTATAGATCTGTATGTACAAACTCCATGTTAACAGAACACCTGGCATCAGTCTCACACTCAGAACACAGACCCCCACCAAGTACAGAATAAGTAACCACAATCTAAAGTAAAAATAAAAATATGTAGACAGAATTTAAACTAAAACCCCAAGAAGCCAGAGTCCACATGCAGTGCAACATCAGATAAATAAGAGATGCATTTCCCCCATACTGTGTAAAATATAAAGATAGCACAAAGTCCAATCACTAAAGTTAAATACAATTATTTTTTCTACCTTTGTTGTCTGACTATTTTATTCTCTGATCATGCTGGTCCCGATCTGAGGCTTCTGCTTTCCTGTCTTCTCTTAGCTCTCTTTTTGTGGCCTATGGTCCATCTGTCATTTCTTATCTCTTCTTTTGTTTTCTTCACTTCCTTCCATCAGCCCATTTCCAGTTCCAGTAACCCTCCCCAATATCAGCCTCCTTTCCAGTCCTCCCCTCCCAGTACCTTCCAATGTCAACTGCCTTGCATTCCCATGACTGCAACTGATGTCCATTCCCTTCCAGTCCCCCTCCTTCCCCGCTGTCCAGTCCCTTCTAGTCCAAATACCATCCCAGGTGTCAGCTCACGTCCACTCTCGGTGAAACCCCTCCCAGTCATCTCCCTTCCAGTCACCTTACCCTCTGTCCATCCCCTTCCAGTGCTATTCACACATGTCAGCTCCCTTCCAGCCTCCTTCCCATTACCCAGCCACCTACCACTCCCATCCCCAAGTGTCAGCTCCCTTCCAGTCCCCCTTCACTACATCCCAGGTGTCAGCTCCATTCCAGCCCCTTCCTTCCCCTGCCATATCAGCTCCTTTCCAGCTCCCTCCTTCCCCCATGTCAGCTCCCTTCCTGCCCCTCCTTCCCCTAGCAGACCCTCTCAGTATCCGCTCACTTCCATTCCTATTCTCCCATCCCCCCCACATCAGCCCATTTGTAGACCTAGCCCCTAGTTTTCTTCCAGGGCCAGCAGCATGCTCCTCCTCTCCCTCCATTACCCCATTTCCAGTCCCAACCAATTTCCAGTCCAATCCCCTTTATCAGCCCACTCCTGTCCTAGCCCTCCCTAATTAGCCCATTACCAGTCCTAGCTCATTTCCAGTGCTAGCCCCCCATCAGCCCATTACCAGTGCTAACCCCCCAGTAAGTCCATTTCCAGTGCTACCCCCCCAATCAGCCCATTTCCTGCCCTAGCCCCCTAATCAGCCCATTTCCAGGCCTAACCCCACCGATCAGCCCATTTCCAGGCCTAACCCCACCGATCAGCCCATTACCAGTCCTAGCCCCCCTCCCAATCAGCCTATTACCATTCTTAACACCCCATCAGCCCATTTCCAGTTCTAACCCCCTTGATCAGCCCATTACCAGTTCTAGCGCCCCCCCCTCCCACAGATTAGCCTATTTCTATTCTTAACCCTCTATCAGCCCATTTCCAGTCCTAGCCTTCCCCATCAGCCCATTACTATTTCCAGTGCTACCCCCAGCCCAGTTCAGTTCAGCCCAGCCCTGGACCTTCTCAAGGGAAATTTAAACAAAAAGAAAACCCGGTTGGAGAAGCTGCTGCCGCTGCAGCAACAGAATCGGAAGAGCCCTGCCATTCTTTTCCCCGCACCGGCTCAGCTTTGCAGAGCAGTGAAGGGAGAGTGTTTCCTTTTCCTGCAACTCTTTTAAAGTTGAGCCTGCCAGCGCTGATGGGAAACAGTCATTTCCTGTCTCGTGCAGGAAATGCCTGTTTCCCATCAGCTTCTCTGATCAGGTTTTGTTTTGTTTTGATTTTGAAGGCCGAGTGAGGCGGCCTTTTTGGAGGCATTTTTTGCCGCCCGTAAAAAGTTGCAGCCTGAGGCCAACGCCTCAAACGGCCTCATTATAGAGCCGCCCCAAGTGCAGTCATGCTGTGTCTTTGAGGCTTAAGCATTTACTCAACACAAATGTAGCAGAATGTATCGCAGCTGTTGCGACATTGATGAGACATTTCTGCTATAACGAATTGTTATTGAGACAAGAAGCTTATATATAAATGCTGTTGTTAAGTACACAAACTGATATCAACATCATGCATAGCATCTGTGTATGAATGCTGCTTTTATAGCCTGTACTGCCAACATCCATCCTGACTAAGCATGACCACGCATTCCTGAGTAGTAGCATTTCTGTTGCACACTGTGAGCCTGCACTGAGTGTATGCCCAGGTATGCCTGGACTAAACAAAACAGCTTTCTTTCTAGGCAACATATGAGAAGACTTAAAATATGTGAGGCAATCACAAAACTAGGTGATTGCAAAAAAAAAAAAATGGTGCGTGATAGGAAAATCTCAGTCATTTTCATGATCAGCAACCCAAAATCCATAACATACACCCAAAAGTATTCAGGAAGCAAAATCTTCATTATCCAGTGAAAGTGGTCTGGTAGTGATGGGGTTTACTAGGTGGGATAGATGTGTGGGTGTAGTTAGATAGGTATTTGGCCTTTTGAGCTTGTGTCCTCTTTGCAATCTGGTGAAGCCATATTTACCTCTTCTCTACACTACTGGGTTGCCTGAGGTTCCCCAGGGATCTGTGCTAGGCCTGCTGCTTTTTAACATATTCATAAATGACATGGAAATGGGAATAGCAAGTGACACAAATATTCAAAGTTGTTAAAACACAAGAGGGTTGTGAAAAATTGCAATTGGACCTTGATAAATTGGAAAACTAGACGTCCAAATGGCAGATGAAATTTAATGTGGACAAGTGCAAAGTTATGCACTTAGGGAAGAACAACCCAAACTACAGTGACACAATGCAAGATTCCACCTTAGGAACCACACCCAGGAAAAGGACTTTCCCTATGGACTGCCCTCAACATTACTGCAAGAATCATCCAAAGAGTCAAGAAACACGATCACATCATCCCAGTCTTGAGAGAGCTTCACATCCTACCTCTCGAAGCAAGGATCAAATACAAGACTCTCCTACTTATCATAAAACACTCCACCAACTGCAAACTTCTCAGCTCTGGACTCTACTCCCCCAGCCGACATCTAATAGACCAACCCGCCAGACACTGGCAATGCACTCAACTGTCCCACATGAAAGGACAAAGTTCAATCAGCATACCTATAACAGAGCATTTGAACTATGCGCACCCTCACTGTGGAACTCCCTTCCCAACCAGATCCGAAACAACAAAGACCTCTCCTCATTCAGAAAACAATTAAAAACCCACCTGTTTCAAGAACACCTCGGACTTGAGATGGACATTAACGGCCTGTCCTTGGCAGTCTCCCAACAGACTGAATCTGGACGTATTCCCTTACCTTTAGAGAATCTTGCGTCAATGTCAAGTACTGTTACCTACCATGTCAGGATCATCAATGTTGGCCCCCCCGGTGTTGGTTTCCCCTCCTATTATTGTTGAGCTGATTAATGTACCCTCCTTTTTTTGTTAAACCACTTTGATCTGGTGAAAAACGGTATATAAGTGTAGCTAAATAAATTTAGGCATCATTGTGGATAATATATTGAAACCCTCTGCCCAGTTTGCAGAGATGGCCAAGAAAGCAAATAGAATGCTTGGAATCATAAGGAAAGGAGTGCAGAATAAAACTAAGGATATTATAATGACTCTGTATCGTGCCATGGTGCTACCACACCTTGAATATTTTTGCAATTCTGATCACCATATGTTTAAAAGGATATGGCAGAATTAGGAAAAGTACAGAGAAGAGCCACCAAAATGGTAAAGGGGATGGAAGGATACCCCTTTGAGGAAAGGCTTAAAAGGATAGGGCTCTTCAACTTGGAAAAAGATATGGCTGAGGAAGGATATGATAGAGGTCTATAAATTAATAAATAGAGTGGTACAGTAAACATAGATCAGTTGTTTACACCATCAAAAATAGAAAGACTAGAGAACATGCAATGAAGCTACAATGTAACCTATTTAAGACTATTAAGAGAATATTTTTTCACTCAAACACATAATCAAACTCTGGAATTCGTTATCGGAGGATGTAGTAAAAGCTGTTAGTGTAGCTGGGTTTAAAAAAGGTTTGGGCAAGTTCCTGGAGAAAAGGTCCATAAACCATTATTAAAGAGGAACTGGAAAATCTACTGCTTGCCCCGGGACAAGCACTGTTTGACTTTCTGGGAATCTGCCAGGTACTTGTAACCTGGATTGGCCACTGTTAGAAACAGGATACTGGACTTGATGGACTTTGGTCAGACCCAGTATGGCACTCCTTATGTTCTTATTATCCAGATATTGCCACTAAATCAGTGGCAGTCAGCGTCATTTATTTGGTTAGCAGGTGCTGCTAAATGAGTTTTAAATATCGGACCCATTATTTTCAAGTTTTTAAAATTTCAGTCACGTACATAACAAGAACCTATGGAGATAGTTGTCTTCAGGCAGTTTGTTTTGTGCTGAAAAAAGATACTCTGCCTAGCTCAGAGAATACTTGACTATACCATAGGTTTCCTCCTAAACATATAGTTTGATCAAATGCAAGTTTTGTAGAAATGAATCTGTGACATGAAACAAATTGTCTTAAAGTCTGTGATCTTGTGTGGTTTTTATCTCACAACTCCACATTCTAATTTCTAGTCTAGAAAACCTTCATTTTTCAAGTCACTGTTGGAACTTGCTAGTAGTAATCTATGACTAAAAAACATAATTCAAAACATCTACTATACTCTCGGAGTTAGCGCAAAGAGAAATTGGCTTTTTTTTCTCTTTGATTTTCAGCTCATGTTTTCTAATGTTACTGGTTTAATTCTACATTTTAGATACTTTATGACAACAAAAAATGTCTGCCAACCATAGCTTACAGAACAGGACATACATTCTTAAGGGCTCTTTTACTAAAATGCACCACGCAGTTAGCATGGGTTTCAATGCACATTAACCGCACGATGTAGCCCGCAATAACTATTAGCACCTGGCGATGACAGCACATTCCTGTGCTAACAAAAGACAAAACTCCAAAGAACCCTCACAACATATGAGCAAAGCAACAAAAGAGTTGAAATGGTACAAAATAATTAAATAATGTAACCCAAAGGAACAAAAAGAGATTGCAAAGTAGCAGTAAAATACTGTTACCTGCTACGTAGTATGTAATGTGTAACCACTTATAACCAAAACATCCACAACTGATGAGCAGGATATTAAGAGGCCTTAGTGACAGGGCATATGGCTATACATGTGGCTAATTGATAACCACTGCATCGTCAATCAATATTGCATCATTTTCATTCATAGGCCTCAAATGTAAGTTTAAAATTTTTTTAAATGCAATTAAAAGAATTGAAAACCACTTAGCTTTCAGTGTCAAGAAATCCCAGAACCTCAGAGTGTGAGAACACTGTAAGTCCCTCTGTCGACCCACATTTCGCCCGCCAACTCTCAGGGATGCATCAGGACTGGTCAAATAGCAAAATTGAAATCCTTCGGGAATAAAAAAACACAGAAGGTGGAAGACATTCAAGCAGAATCCAACCAATGAAACTACAGCACAGTCATCCAGTCCAAAGTCTCGACCAATCTCCCTGGCTGTATGGTGTTGAGAGTGAATATCCACTTCTGTTCCAATCTGGCCAATTGTTGCTTGACTTTGCCATTGCAGATGTCCTCAATTCCATCAAGGACCAACCACCGTAACTGTTTCCATTGATGCCCAAAATTCACACAGTGCTGTAGTATTGGAGCTGTAAGTATACTATTGGATAAGCGCGATTTATATTCACTTAGCCGCACCTTCACTTGAAGACATGTTCTTCCCACATACACTTTACAGCATGGGCATACAATCATATACATAACCCACACTATTTCACAGTCAGTCACTCGTTTCAAAACATAGCATTTTCTATTGTGAGGGTCTGTCCATTCGGTAACTTCCAACAAGGTAGGGCACATCACACAGTGTCCACAAGGGCCACGTCGCCCTTACTGATGGTGCAATGGTTTCTATGCTAGAAAATCAGAGTGTACCAAAAAAATGTGCCTTCGAGTCAGTCCTGACTCCTGGCGACCCAGAAGCTCCTGGGTTTTCTTGGCAGTGTCACCGGAAGTAGATTGCCAGGCCTTTCTTCTGAAGCAATGGAGGGTTAAGTGACTTGCCCAAGGCCACAAGGAGTGCTAGTGGGAATTGAACCCTGGTTGCTTGGTTACCAAGCCAGTGTTTTAACCACTAGGCTACTCCTCCACTCCACTACCAAAATGTCTCTGAAATTCTGAGCTCAAGTAAAAAGCTTTACATGGTCCACTTTGGAACATGGGATGCAAAGATAATATGTGTCAATGGTTAAAAATGCTATGTGATATTTCTTGTGCCTTATCAGAATAGCGTAAAACATATACTTGCTTATCCATATCATTGGAGCGTTGTTTTTGTAAATGGAGAGAATTGCTCTCAAATATGCTTTTCAAATTACTTCCTTAGGTTATCCACACTGTAGCAGCCTCTCAGAAAGCATCTTAGCCTGATGACGAAAGTCATGGTCATGAGAGCAAATGTGACCCTCCCTCAGGAACTGCCCTATGGGAAGCACTCATTTTAACTTGAAGGGATGATGATTGTCAAAATGTAATAACTTATTGCGATCTACAGCCTTTCTATATAAGGATGTACTCAAAACACCTCCCTCAGATTTAACTATAACATCCAAAACAGGAAGCTGGAAGTGGAACTTGTCATAGCGAACTGCAGACAAGAATCTCATGTATTTAACCAGTTTACAAACTCTTTCCTTGTCTCTTCTGCGCCCAACCAAATACAAAAAATGTTGGCAATAAAACGGACCTATAGTCTAACATGAGTAAACCAATGAGACATGTACAAAAAAAAATCTTTGAAAGAAGAGACATACAGAGTTGGCACTACTGCGGACAACAGTGGCCCCCATTGCCACACCATGTATTTGGAGGAAGTAACTGTTTGCAAAACAAAAATAATTCCTGGTAAACACCACCTCAGCCATGGTTAGTAAAAATTGTGTATGACTCATTCCATCTCAGACCACTGACCCAATAAATCTTGCATGAGAGAAAAAACACTGTGATGTCAAATGTGACTATTATCATTGACTCTGGGTAAACATCATGTTGTGTCAATTTCTTAAGAAAATCTGAAGCATCCTGTATATAAGATTTCACCCTTTTAACGAAAGGCTGTAAAAAGTGATCTAAAAAAATAGACAAAGACTACATTACTACAAGACTTGCTGGACACTTTAGAGAAACAGCGTGAACAGCGTTGGATTTTTAATTTAAACACTCTGATGCCCCGTGGCCCAATTTTTAGTGGCCTGGGGATGACAGCAACATCTTATGTTCCTTGTGCACCGTATAAGAAATTGGTACCCTAGGATTATGTACCTTCAGAAACCAATATTCTTATAATGTAATGATCTTCTCATCCAATGCTACTTGTAAAATACAGAAGATATGATTTTGTAATTCCGGTGTAGGATCTTCAGTTATCTGTTTATAAAACCACTGATCTGAAAGTTGATGCATAACCTCTACCCGATACTGGTCACGATGTTGAATGACTATAGAACCCCCATTGTCTGCCGGCTTTGTAACAAGATTCTCTGAATAGATCAATTGTTGTAATGCTTGACCTTCACCAAAAGAAAGATTATTATATTTCCAGGACCTCCTTAATCGAGAGTCAAGCATTTCCAGATCCCACAGGACTAGATCTCTAAACGTGGCAATCCAGGGATCTAAAGGACCAGATGGAACCCATTGGGACTTGCGACGAAACAGAGATGAAGAGGTCATCTCCACCTCATGCAATGCAATGTGTGCCTTCGAGTCAGTCCTGACTCCTGGCGACCCAGAAGCTCCTGGGTTTTCTTGGCAGTGTCACTGGAAGTAGATTGCCAGGCCTTTCTTCCGAGGCAATGGAGGGTTAAGTGACTTGATTTGTAAAATCCATATCAGTCAGTAAATGTCTAACCGAGTCTGAAATGCATCATGTTGATGCATGGGAACAAATGATAGCCCTTTATTCAAAACCAAATCCTGTTCAGGTGCTAATACTAGATGTGATAGATTAATTACTCCTAACTCTGTTTGCTGAACAGTCTGGTGACCGATTGGTTCCCCTCTCCTTCGGGACTGTGGCTCCAACCTCGCAGCCAGGTGCCCCGGCTTCACCTGCGGCCCACCAAGTTTCCCCGCTGATACTGTATATTCTTATTCTTAATTCTCTGTCTATCTGCTCCTTCATCCGTCAAGCTGTCACTAAATGTCTCCTCAGTTGAACCCATTAACGGCACTTCAACTCTCAGGGTGTCCTCCTACTATACAAGGCATTAGTATACCTGATTGGAATTGTAGTCAGTCGCTCTGATTGTGCCAAAATATTTTAATTTTTCTCTGTTGCAATTTGGATTAAGACTGATCCATTTCTTGTTGGAAATCCAGTGCCAAGGTATCTCATTTATTGGGATCACCCCGAGCTGTGAATCATTGGGTTAAATCCTCCACTGATTTTGTATAATTATCCAATTGAATTTGTAATGTGTCAATTAACAATAACATCAAATCTGTAGAGCATTTATTCAAAATTGCCACCTTGCGTTTAACAAATTCTTCATTGTCAACAAACATACGCAGGGCTTTGTCCATTCGCAGGGATAGTTTGTGCTTTCACATATTCTAATAAGGAGCACATATGAAAATCAGTATGGATCATATTCTTCCTTGCTGTTTTCTATTTGATTTAAACCTTCAAAGTCTGCTATGGTTATTTCTGAAGTGTCTTGAAATAAAGAAGGGGCCTGCATTGTTCAATCTAAATGCTCTTGAGAATAACTAAAGGTCTGTTTGAATGCTACCACCTCCATAATGACAGAAGTACTACTAATAACCCTACCAAAAGACAAAACTCCAAAGAACCCTTACAACATATGAGCAAAGCAACAAAAGAGTTGAAGTGGTATAAATAATGTAACCCGAGGGAACAAAAAGAGGTTACAAAGTAGCAGTAAAAAAACCGTTACCTCTTATGAAGTATATATTATGTAATCCCTTATAACCAAAACATCCACAACTGAGGAGTGGGATATTAAGAGGCCTCAGTGACATATGGCTATATGTGTTGCTAATTGATAACCACTGCAACGCCAGTCAGTATCGCCCTAATTTTCATTCATAGGCCTCAAAAGTAAGTTTTATAATTTTTAAATGCATTTAAAAGAGTTGAAACTGGATTGCCACTGTATAGCCCACTTGTATTCCTTACAGAATATTGGTGTTATAAATTTTGCATTGTAGGATCCCTTTGTTTTGAGGGCTAGAGTGGATTGGATATATAAATCCTTTTGTTAGGTATTGATGCTTATATTGGGTTTTTTTTCTCTCTTATTCATTCCAGTTTCCATTTCAAGATGTTGTTTCTTGATATGTTTTTGTAAATTCAGAAAGTTTAAATAAAAAAAAATAAAAAATACAAAGAGTTGAAACCACTTAGCTTTCAGTGTCGAGAAATCCCAGAACCTCAGAGCGTGAGAACACTGTAAGACCCTCAGTCGACTTGAGTTTCACCCGCCAACTCTCAGGGCTGCATCAGGATTGGTGAAACAGCAAAATTGTGGCAGGTGATACCACATTACTTGCAGAAAGTGAAAGCGTTCTGAAACATTTGCTTCTCAAGATCAAGGAACATATTCTTAAAATGGGCCTGCATCATACATGAAGAAGACAAAGATCGTAATAACTGGCAAAAACAATAATTTAATCGATGAAGGAGAAGAATTTGAAATTTGAGGACAACTTTAATCTGCTTGGATCAATAATCAATAAAGAAATAACAAGCAGTCAAGAAATCAGATGATGCATTGCTCTTTGCAGAATAGCTATGGAGAACCTAACAAAATTCTCAAGAGCAGAGATGTATCTCACCACACAAAGATTTGACTTGTCTAAACCATGGTATTTTCAATAACATCATATGGATGCGAAAGTTGGACAGTAAAAAAGAAAAGACTGACTGGAAGAGAATCGATACTTTTGAATTAAGGTGCTGGCAAAGAATACTGTATTTACCATGGCTGCCCGAAGAACAAACCAATCAATAGAAAAATCCACCTAATAATTTGGAGGAGGGAGTCAAGAAAAACAAAGACTGAAAACCACCTCCAAGTATTCAAGAACATATATATTTATCCAAATCTTAGAGGACCTCAAATAAATAGTTTTCCAGCAATATAGCCCAAAGAGTGTTAGGCTTTTGGGCCAGCATGGTATTATATCATCATCAATCCATTAGATTGGAGTTATGCCAACAGTATATGTCACCTTAGAAAAAGGACCAAAAATGATCACCCAGCAAATGGCAAATTATAGCACAGAGTATTTAAATCTTATCTCACTATAAAAAAAAAAACAACCAACATTACATTTCTATGATCACATTACTCAACATTGTACAGTCAAACCTCGGTTTTCATTTGCCCCGGTTTTCATACGCTTCGGTTTTCAACGTCTTTTCTGACTGAGATTTTGTCCCGGTTTTCATGCATTGCTTCGGTTTTCAACGTCTTTTGACTGAGATTTTGTCCCGGTAGCAGGGAAGAAAAGCTGTCAACGTAAGCAGGAGATGTTGCATGAATGTGGGAGGCAGTTCTTTCTCTTGTCTGAAGCTATATCATTAAGATTTTCTGCCATTCTGAAGCATTGAGCAGATAATGTAAAGGTATTTTAATGGACTGAATTCAATGTGATTCCGAAGAGAGCTGGGCACAGCAGCTTGTCAGGGGTGGCTAAGGCCAGATGTTAACATACTGTACTGTACAGTACTGTACTTAGCTTGCTTTCAGTGATGTTAAATGTTCATTTATCCATTTCATTAGTCATTTATATTTATTTCTCATTGTTTTCTGTATGTAAAAATATAGTTATTCTCTATAAAATGTATTTTTTGTGAATATTTTTGGGTGTCTGGAACGGATTAATTGGATTTACATTATTTCTTATGGGAAATATTGCTTCAGTTTTCATACGTTTCGGTTTTAGTCAGACTTTTTCGAACGGATTAATCATGAAAACCGAGGTTTGACTGTATTTCGATGATCACATTACTCATCTGCATCAGGGAATAATCACTGCATTCAAGCCTCTCTTGCCACAGGTCTATTCAAAATTTCTTCATCAAAGAATTTACTAAATCAGTGTTTTAAAATAGCAGAAGCCACCCCCCTAATCACGCAAAACCTAATTCCTAAGACCAATGACAAACGCATGTAATGTTCGCAGTCTAATAAAGACCATATAATGCCTAAAAAACCTGAAAAGGCATTGCTTGCTAGTAAAGATCCCTCTAACATCTATCAGAGACAACAACCTTAGAACCCCAAGGAAGGAGACACCCCCATTAACTTGCGCACTCATTAATTCATGCTGTGCTAGGAACAAACTCCAGACTATATCTGATTTTATACAAGAACACACCCTAGACATTCTGTACATCATTGAAAAATGGTTTAGTGACTCCGACTCAGTTCTCTTGAACCAGATTTGCCCCCCCCCCCTCGTATACAATATTCATTTCAAAGAGAACTAACAGCAGAGGTGGAGGTGTATGTGTAATTTCCAAAGAAAATCTGAAGCTCAATGTCACAGTCTAGCTCTAATTCAGATAGCGACACCTTAAACATAGTAAATGATTCCATCTCACTCTGTTTAGCATACAGGGCCCCTCATGGCAACATTTCTGAGCTTGTGACCTCTTAGAAACAGCCTGCTCCAACACGAATAGACACCAGCCACAAGTAATTCTTGGCGACTCTAATCTAGCCTCTGCTCCCACACCTCAAGCAAATGCATTCCTTGATGCCATGGAAACCCTAGGATACACCCAGATCCTCTCCAAACCAACTCACACAAGAGGAAATACCATCAACATCATTGTCATGCCTGCAGACCTCCTACCTAACTCCCAACAAGCACCTCACACCATTCTTCCAGTACCCTGGTCTGACCATGCAGCCATTCTCTTCCTCATACCTCTCCTCACACAACAAACACAGACCTCCACACCACAATCAGCCAGAAGGTTTCGAGAATTCGATAATGAACAATTCCTCAAAACAGTCATCCCACAACTTGAAAACCTCAAAGATAGGGAGGTTGATCTCGATAGACTAACTCAAGGATGGAATGATACCTTAGCCGACACGTCTTTTCGCCCCGCCAAAGAAAATATGAACAAAGCACCATAATAGAGCTTCATGGTACTCTTCCACTCTCCAAAAGCAGAAAAGTGACTTATGACGGCTTGAACGTAAATGGAGAGCCTCAACAAACCCCCTCCTCCAAACCACCTACATGGAATAACTCAAAAGATACAATGACGAAACATTAAAATGAAAAAAGGAATATTACAGCAATCTCATCACAGACACAATAAACAGACTGAGGGAATTATTCTCTATAAAGAAAAAACTCCTGAAAGAACCCAATACAGGAACCTCTCAAGACAAATTATGCCCTCAAAATATAGCTACCTATCTTCTTACCAAACAGACTCCAACTTCCTCACCAGATCAAACACCAATAACTCCAGGATCCAAAGAAATACTCCATACACATTGGACACAATTCGAACTTCCATCACTCCAGAACACTGAAGACATGGTTCAGTCTCTTAACACCACAACTTCAGCCCTGGACCCCTGTCATGAGTAAAGTTGGCTAGAGCTCACCTCAGCCCATATATAATGACCATAGTCTATGCATCCCTGTCCCTAGGCCTTATGCCTGCCCTACTCAAAAAGACTTTGATTCACCCTATTCTAAAAAACACAGAACTTGACCCATCCTCCCCCAAATCATATAGGCCAATATCCAGTATCCCGTTTGTTGCTAAGATAATAGAAAAAATTGTCCTCTCACAACTTCAAAACCACCTTGACGAGCATGCACTCCTAGACTCTCTATCAGCACGGATTTAGACCCTACCACAATGTCAAAACTCTTGTTACGTCTCTACTAAACACACTCTCAACTTGCTTTCAAAACACCAACAGAGCATTTATACTAATCTTCCTGGATATTACATCTGCCTTCAACTCCCTCCCACACCATCTACTACTTCAAAGGCTCTCTGAGATTGGGCTCCAAGGCACAACCCTAACCTGATTTTGCTCCTACTTAGATTCCAGAAAAACAATAGGTAAAAGTTGGTCAAACTGCATCAAAGCAATTTACCCAACAAATAGGAGTACCACAAGGCTCAAGCCTCTAATCAATACTCTTCAATATCTTCATTCAGCCCCATGCCATATATTCAAGTCACACAAGATCCTATATCAAATCTACGCCAGTGACATAATGTTCTTCACTTCCATCAACCCTCTAGCGCCAGACACCACCAGCGTCCAGAAATGCTTCACTGAAGTAAGAAAATGGCTCAACCTACACAACCTGAACATCAACCTTGAGAAAACAGAAGCACTATACATTGCCACCAACCCAACCTTCTCGCCACCTCTGACACTGCAGCTAGACGACTTCACCATCAAAAAAGAAATAACATATCTAGGCATAATAATAGACCAACAACTGACCTTCCAATCACACATAAAGTAAACTACCTCCAGTCTACAGCAAATTAAGGATATTGAGAAACCTCCATCCACTACTTACCCAAGATTTATTCAGAACTGTCTGCCAGGCCATAATTATACCCTCTTTTGACTATTGCAACATTATTTACCAAGGTCTTCCTAAAAATACCCTCCTCCCACTACAGTTAGTCCAGAGCACTGCAGCGCGAATGATCTCTAGAACCCGATGTTGAGCCCACATCACTCCCATCTTAAAGCAATTGCATTGGCTCCCCATCACTGCGAGAATCAGATACAAAGTCCTCATTATAATATTCAAAATACTTCACAATGAATCTGCCACCTGTCTTTGGACTCTGATCTTCAACCATCATACTGAGAGACTAAGAAGATATAGCACCATCAACCTCCTAATGATTCCACCAAAGAAGACTAAGAGCAAGCAAACAACATGCAACAGGGCATTCACTTTATATGCCCCCACCTTGTGGAACTCTCTTCCCCCCTCCTTAAGAGGATGCTCAGACTTAACAGAATTTCGGAAGTACTTAAAAACGCACTTCTGCCAAGAACAATACCACATCACTGTAACCCAAAACAACCAACCACGCTAGCCACATACACCTTTGTAACTAGACATAATACTGCACCATGTTAAACCCAAATTACCTGACTGTAAATAGTTTTGAACATTACTGATACATTGTTTCTACTGTTTAATTTCAATGTACAACAGAGTGCCTAACAGCCCCGTTTGTTGGTTAATTGTAAACCACTTTGAATTGTAGAAAGGTGGTATAAAAGTAAGTTTAAATCAAATCAAATAAATAAAATCACAACCGCTTGCTCTAATCTAATGAACTGATGATGATATAATACTGTTTTTGCCCGATAGCCTATAACTCTTTGGGCTATATTGCCAGAAAAGTATTTATTTGAGGTCCTCTAAAATTTGAATAAATATATATGTTCTTGAATACTTGGAGAAGGTTTTCAGTGCTTTGTTGTTTTCGAAGAACAAACCAGTTAGTATTAGAGGAGATCAAGCCTATGCTTTCTTTAGAAGCTAAGGATGACATGACTTTGGCTTTCATACTTTGGACACATCATGCGAAGAGAGAGAAAGACATCATGCTTGGCAAGGTTGAAGGTCAGCGCAAAAGAGGAAGGCCAGCAATGAGATAGATCAATACGAGCAATGGATGCCACTCTATCAACAATGACTGAACACCGAACACAGTTTAGTACAACTATCCAGAGGGTTGCCATGAGTTGGCACCGGCTTGACGGCACTTAACAACAACATTGGCACATTAGGTGCAAAACCACAGCACACTTTAATAAACGAGCCCCTTAGTCTTACATGTTATTCCTTGTGTCACCAAGAGAGCAATGCAATGATCTCTCTCTTTACCGAATTCCTTTTTTAGTTGACCTCTATTAAACAAACTCAAATCTTGTCTCCTTAAATATATAATAATAATTTAGAAAGCATTTGCTGGAGCAACCAAATGCTGTCATTATCAAATACTTTTTATAACAACCAATAATTTGGTTTGTCTGTGATCTGAAGGCTGTATGTAATGCATTTTTACTTGAAAGTTTGATTACATTAATTTTTTTAAAAAAGTGCTAGTCCTAGTCATCAAAAGCCACAAAGATGTTTGGATGTCTGGTTTTCCAGGTACCCAGTAGACAGATTAACCTGATTCTAAAAGCAAATGTATACAAATATGCCTGATGATTATTTGTTGTGAAGAACATAAATAGCATGCCTACTGTATGTATGTCTTCTGAGGACCATAATCTAAAACAAACTTTGATCACGGATGGTTAAGGTCACAAATATATCATCTTGCCCTCATTCCCTTATGAGCATCACTGCATATCAAGGAAGATAACTTGTTTCACAGAATCATAACACAACAATAAAGCAACATTATCCACTAAACCTATGATATGATAGAATGCGCTGATTGCTCTCTTTTAGGGGCTTCCGATCTTTTGGTGTGTGTGTGGATCCCTTATCAACATCCAGAAATTTTAGGAGCCTGCATTCACTCCCCATCATTCTCATTTCCCCTTAACCTTCTTTTCTCCATTCTCTTTCTTTCTCTCTCTTTCTCGACCCCTCCACTCATTCTTGACATGGGCAGTCTGAACTCGGGTAGCAGCAGCCTTAGAGCAGAGCTTCTGAGAGCTAGTCAGCTGTACTTTGGTTGTCTCCTTTTTGGCTGACATCCTGTAATGGTCTCAGGAACCCCTAGGGATCCATGGATCCTAGGCTGGGAACCACGACTCAGTACAGCACAATTCTAAGCAAATTAGCACAGAAAGATGGACAAGAAACTAGGTTACTGTCCATGACCTAACAGATATACATGAAAATATAATTATGCTTTTGTAAGCCAATGAGAATCAATGTATCACCAGCTGTACAACTGTGTTTCTGTTTGCTTTTAGGAAAAGTAATTTTATAATAAGGTGCTTAGGTAGAGAAGGCACATAGGCAAATATGTTGCATCTATTTTCTAAAAGGAACCTATTCATTTATTCACCTTTATAAAATACTGTACTCAGTAGCTCTCACACAAAGTTATGCCTTTTCCAAGGCAGAAGTAATTTTGTTACGTGTGTGTGTCATTGAAATTGGTGCATGTGTATGGTATTTTATAAAATATAAAACTACCAATCCTCCCCCCATTCTGCTCAATCTCTTTTCCTTGGGAATGGCAACGCATATCTCTCATAATGGGACCTATTTACTAAAGCACGGTGAGATTTTGCACATGCATTAACGGCAATTTTGACTGTGTTAAGTAAAAAAACTTCTATAGTAATGTGTGGCAATATGGTTAGTATTTGTGGAAGCCAGCCATAACATTAACCATGACAAACCACTAATGCACATTAACATTGCAACAGATAATGTGACTGCAATTAACTGCACCTACAATGGTTTAGTAAACTGTTCCTTGTTTTCTGCCAGTTTGCATTTACTTTGAGTACTCTGAAATTATGTCCACTGAGAGCTGTTTTCCAAAGCCATTTACTCAAGTAACTTGCCTATCTTAAAATTGTCTGCCCTTTCCATGAATAAAAGTATGCAGCACTGTACCTAGCCCTGCGTGAACGGTGCAGCCGCACAGGTTGCAAAAGGATTAGGGATGCATTTTTGGCTGCTGGTCCAGGCCCGCCACCCGCGTTGCCCTGCTGCTGCCACCACTTTTTTGTTTTCTTGGAGGTGGCGGCGCCAGCAGCAGTGAGGCAGATCCGTGTTAATAGGCAGGTTGGTTCCCTCCTTCCCTTCTCTGATGTAGGTTGCGTCAGATGTGGGAGGGATCAGGCTAGCCATTCAAACATGGATCTTTGAATGACTAGCATGGTCCCTCCCTCCTCTGACACGACCTACATCAGAGAAGGGAAGGAGGGACCCGACCTGCCTACAAACTCGGGTCTGCCTTACTGCTGCTGCCAGCATCTCCACCTCTAAAAAACACAAAAAGTGGCGGCAGCGGTGGCAGGGCAACGGGGGGGGGGGGGGGGCAGGGGCAATCAACCAGTGGGGGGTAACACAGGGCACAATGTTGGCATAGATTTTTCCACAGAAAAGTAGACAGACTTAGACAGGAGGAGGTAATACCACACCGTTTCAAAATTGCACACATTATTTTGAAGGGGAAAAGTATCTGCAGATAAAGTAGATGCAGATCCACATGAGTGCTTTTTCACTAGGCAGCTTTCAAAGGAAAGGTATGTTTATGCTTTCCTTTAGAGAACTGGTGCAAGTTTATTGATGGAATTACCTGTGGACTTTGCATATATTTAGGAACATAAGATATCTCATACAGGGTCCGACTAAGGTCCATCAAGCCCAGCATCCTGTTTCCAACAGTGGCCAATCCAGGTCAAAAGTACCTAGCAGATCCCCAAAAAGATACACAGATTCCATAATGTTTGTCCCAAGGCAAGTAGTGGATTTCCTGGTTTCTCTTTAATAATGGTGTATGGACTTTTCCTCCAGGAACTTGTCCAAACCTTTTTGTAAACCCATCTCCACTAACAGCTTTTACTGCATCCTCTGGTAATGAATTCCAGAGTTTGATTATTGAGTGAAATAATATTTACTCTTATTAAACTTAAATGAGTTACATTGTAACTTCATTGTGTGTCCCCTAGTCTTTCTACTTTTTAATGGTGTAAACAACCGATCTACGTTTACCCGTTCCACTCCATTCATTAATTTATAGACCTCTGTCATATCTCCCCTCAGCTGTCTCTTTTCCAAGTTGAAGAGCCCTAACCTTTTCCTCATAGGGGTATCCTTCTATTCCTTTTACCATTTTAATGGCGCTTCTCTGTACCTTTTCTAATTCTGCTATATCCTTTTTAAGATACGGCGACCAGAATTGCACATATTCAAGGTGCGGTTGCACCATGGAACGATACAAAGGCATTATAATATCCATTGTTTTATTCTCCATTCCTTTCCTTATGATTCCTAGCATTCTAAGGGGCATGTTTACTAAACTGCGTTAGTGTGATTCGCGTTAGGATCTGCGGTACAGGCAAAAATCCGAAATAAGGACATGGGCGGTACATCATTACAGATAACGCGCATCACCAGGCGCCATAGCCTAACGAGCGTTAAAAAACATCGTGTAGAGCACCACGCAACGCGCCCTGTATGGCGCCCATAAGGCGTCTGATAAGGTGTTTAGCAAGGCGTCTAGAACTGTAGCACAATGGTTAATACACTGACTAATGGTGCAGGGGATGTGAGTTCAATCCCCCTGTGGGTCTAATGAGTAAAGCTGGCTGAGACATCACCTTTTACTCAAAATCAGTGCTGTTTGAAGCATTTTGTTTGTTAATTTTAATTAATGCTGCCAGAAAACACACCCTCACAGGGCCGTAACCTAAGGTGCCGCATAAGGCACCCCAAAGGGCACATTATAAAGTGCACTGTCCGCCAAGGCACCCTAGAATGTCCCCTATGGGGCACCCTATAAGGCGCAGTATAGGGTGCCGCATTGGGCACTGTATAGGGCGCCTGATGAGGCACCGTAAGGAGACAGCACTGTGAGGGTTTGTTGCTGGCAGCACCAATTTAAATTAAAAAAAGAAAATGCCTCAGACAGCCCTACCAAATAACCCCACTGTGGAATCAAACCCATGACCCCTGGCTCCACAGGCAGTGAAGTAACTAGTGGGCCACATCACTAGTGCTACTAACATATCCCTGGCTGGCTGCTGAAGGACGTCAGGTCACCACACAAACTGTCTGCTGTGGTGGCCAGGATCTGGGTTAACCCACTCATACCCATGGTGCACTGCACATGTAGATCTGCAGTCTATAGATAAACACAAGATGGGGTATGCACCCCCCCAGCACCTCAGCCTGGTGGGGTGTCCTGACCATGTGCAACCCCACAGCACCTCAGCCTGGTGGGGGTACTGACCGTGTGTGTTACTGCCACAGAGTGGCTACTGTCCATCACAGTGGACGGGTCCTGTGCTCACCCTGAGGGTGAGGTGGGGTGCCCAGCACCATTTCCGCAGCACCTGGCCTTGCTGCGATGGGCTATGCTACAGGTCCCCATCGGTGTCACTGTGTGATAGGTGGTCCCTGCAGGTACCCTTAGCATTTGCCTGTGTCCATCTGTATATCACGTCTTGCCCGTGTGGACTATGATGCACCCAGAATAGTGCATACACTGTGTGGGTGCCATGGTCACATGATTTCAGGTCAGGTCGGGGGGGGGGGTTTGGGCTCATACGCGGTTTACATACCAACACCCAACCCACCCTCTGTGGCTCAGGATGGGAAACAGGGTTTCCAAATAACGGATCAACATTTTACCCCCCTACACTGGTGACAGTAGAGGGGACCATTCACCCCAGTCCTGCCAGGGAATGGACACCCCTACAGGGCAGTCTATGCAGATCTGTACGCCTCCATACATTGGGCCGTGACAGACAGACAGTAGACCTGGTACTGCGCAGCTGCCCCACACCACTATCTGACATCCTCCAGCAGCAAGCAAAGTGAGTCACCCGCCGCTGCACCCTGCAAGGTGTTCCAGCCACACACATACTAACTGCAGACAGTCTGCTTGCTAGTCCATAGTGCATGTTCCTGGAGATGATGTGTACACCCACCAAGCAGATGGGTCAGTGATTGGGCTCCAGAGGACAGAGCCCATATATCTCACTTCAGAAGGACACTATGTAGCACTATGGGGGAACCCAGCCATGCCGTGGTCACTGCACAGTCAGGGTGAGCATGACCACCCAGTAGGACATGTCGTGGCCACCCTGTCCGTGTAGGTGGTGGGTAGGCCCTACAATGTCCCAGCCATTGCCCTGGGCCCTGTGCAGGTGCATCCTGCCCAGGCCGCCCTGTCCGGCTATACCCACAGTACCTTGCTCCTCATTATGCACATTGGTTTCGCCTTTTCATTTAAATCAATCGATTTACCTTCCTGTATTCTTTCTGAGGCCTCATGCCTCTAATGCAGAAAGGAACGTTCATACTTTGGACTGTAAAAGAGCCTTGGCTTTTTACCTACAAAGAACACAGCATCATAGAAAGTCTTCTCAACTTTTTTTGCTTTTGATTCTAGTCATTTGGGATTTCCAGTCTCCAAAAGAACTCTATCTAAATGGATTGCACAATGCATATCCTTTACTTATGAGAGTAAGAGTCTTCCTCTTCAAGGCCATGTCACAGCACATAATGTGAAAGCCATGGCAGCCTCTATGGCTAACCTTCACTCTGTGTCTATCGATGACATCTGTCGAGCAGCTACCTGGGTTTCGGTGCACACCTTCACAGCCCACTACTACCTAGATAAAGCCTCCCATTGGGATGCTTTCTTTGGCCAGGCTGTTCTTCAACATCTTTTTCAGACTTAATTCAACTCCTACCCACCAACCCTGGTAGGATGCCAGAGATCCATGGGAGGAAGCATGGCCCACCTCACCATAGGTGGCAGCTTCCTGGGGCCATCTCCCCGGCATCTTCAGCTAGGGAGTCCCCATATGTGAAGACTACATTCCTGCTTGTTCCTGGAGATAGCGTAGTTACTCACCTGTAACAGGTGATTTCCGGGAACAGCAGGAATTTAGTCTTCACAACCCACCCACCTCCCCTAGGAGTTGTCTCTCTATTTCTTTGTCTATTTCCTCTCTCCCTCTATCCTTTCACTCAGCTACAAACTTAACTGAAGAGGGACAGTTGGAAAGGCGGGAAGGCAGAGCGCATGTGCTGAGGGATGCTTCCAAAAAGCATTCCTATTGGATGCTGGGGAGCGTTCCCGTGCAGGCTCCGTCGGTACCGACGATACCCATATGTGAAGACTAAATTCCTGCTGTTCCCGGAGATCACCTGTTAC
This sequence comes from Ichthyophis bannanicus, assembly GCA_033557465.1. NCBI lineage: Eukaryota > Metazoa > Chordata > Amphibia > Gymnophiona > Ichthyophiidae > Ichthyophis > Ichthyophis bannanicus. The sequence continues at coordinate 779,202,845 of CM066031.1, read as the reverse complement.
AGGTGAGTAACTACGCTTTCCAGAGCTGTGGCCTAACGTTTAACTAGATATCTGCTCAGGGCTAACCCTAATAATAGGTAAACTATTTGTCTGTTTAGAGCTGCAGACATCAGGGTATTAGCAGCACAGTGCCAATGAAGCCCAAAAGCACATCAGGAAAGCCCTTTAAAGCCGCTGTCAGTGGTGGGCATGTGATCATCTGTGTGTGCATGATCATGACCTTCCACATCCACCTCCACATAGGAGTGGTTGGGACGTGGCAGGCCTTCAGTATTCACGTGCACACATGCAGATACTTAAAGGCCCACTGCTGACCGCAGCTTTAAAAGGCTTTCTTGGTGTTGTCTGTTGATTGTGCTGCCGTTGTACTGCCACCCTCCCCACCCCGAAGGGCAACATTTTTGGCATCCTGTGGAGGTAGGTTTGGGGGCAGCAGCAGTGGTAGAAAGAGGGGAAGATAATAGACACTTTGGGAGGGATAAGGGAAGGGGGTGACATGCTGGATACCTGAAAGGGGGAAAGAGAAGGGGAAAGATTGTGGACAGGTGGAAGGGAGAAAGGAAGGGGAGAGATGATGGATAGATGGAATGGAGAAATGGAACAGGAGAGATGCTTGATACCTTGGTAGGGTGCAAGAAGGAAAGTGATGATGGCAACCTGGGGGGAGGGAGTAGGAAAGGAATGATGCTGGACTCCTTGGGGGGGTGTAGGGAAGGGAAGATGCTGCAGATATTGAGGAATTGGGAAGGAAAGGGAAGATGCTGGACTATGAGTGGGGCATGGTGGGGGTAGGGCTGGCACGAATGGCTGATGGTTTGCTTAGGGTAGCAGATAACAATGGACTGGCCCTGTATCTGCAATATTCAGCCACTTTTAGGTTTATCTTTTTATATAATATCACATAAATAACTGTGGAGGAGTAACCTAATGGTTAGAGCACTGGCTTGGGAAGCCAAGAGACCAGGGCTCAAGTCCCTCTAGCATTCCTTGAGGCCTTGGAAAAGTCACTTAGCCCTCCATTGCCTCAGAAAAATCCAAGTTATTAATGTCCCTGTTTAATGTACATTATGAAGTTCAAGTTACAACGTAAACCGCTTTGACTGAAATGATAAAGCAGTATAAAAAAACTGTTAGATAAATAAATAAATAAATAAGCAAATAATGCGGCTGAAAATATGGTTTTTTTTTTCAAAATCTGTTTATTCAACATCAAGTCAACAATACAACCATTTTGAGAACAGAGATGCTTGTTTTCATAATTTCTTCCCCCCCCCCTTGCACCTCCCCCCTCCCTCCGACAGCTATAGCAAGTACAACAAAGAACAAAGAAAAAACCTTCCCAAACAATTTCCTGGACAGGGTTGTGTCTTATCCCCATCCAAGAGCCCTCGACTCCCGAAGGGAGGGAAAAAGGAAAGAGAGAGCAAGAAAACACCAGTAAACATAGAGACCCGCTAAAGACTCCTCCCCTAGTGGTATACTAACGAACACCCTCCCCCCCCAGTCCCCCATACCCTCCCCCCCAAGCCAGAGCCGAATCGCCCCCCACAGGGAACCTGCACATCTTCCATCCCAGACCATCACCAACTCCCGCCCCGCACCCGACAACTCAGAAATGCAGAGTTACCCCATAGCTAAAACCTCACTTCTAGCTTTAGGACCTAAACTCTGGATGTAGGGAGTCCATATCAGCAGGAAGGAGGCCCATCGCTGGGGGGTCCCCCTAGCCGCCCTACTCTCCTGCAGCATGAGCTGGTGAAAACTGTTGCGCCACTCCCAAAAAGTAGGGGCTGACGCTTCTCTCCACCTACGAAGTATGGGGGCTTTCCCTACCAAACAAGCTTTACGCGTTAAGATGCGCCCCCATTTCCCTTTGACTTGTAGAGGGCCCAAACAGTCTAATGCAACCAACAAACCCGACCATCGGACGGGTTGACATAATAAGACGCTTAAATAAGCCTCAATACGCGCCCAATATGCTTTGATGCGCCCACAGCCCCACCACATGTGGCCCAAGTCTGCCAAAGGTAAGGCGCACTTAGGACAACCTCCCCAGTCAGCTAGCCCCGTTCGCAGCGCTCGCCTCGGGGAGAAATAAGCCCGTATGATGGACTTGAATTGCGTCTCTCGCCATCTGGTGCCTTCAACTAGTCGGGCAATCCGCCGTAAGGCCGCTCCAACCGCGCCTAAAGGGACCACACACCCTAGTTCTTGCGCCCAGGCCGCCTCCTCTTTGGAGAAGTCTCGGGGGTACCATATTGATCCAGCTTACGTTTAAAGTCCGCTACCCGAGGTGGGCAATCCGTCCCCAGGGCCAAAAAGTCAATAATTCTTGCCGAGTGAGCCTCCTGCAAACCCGTCCGTGGCAAAGAGTCCACGTAGTGCCGAAGCTGGATGTAGGCAAAGCTGGAGGTACCTTGATTCAACTCGTATTCCTGACAGAGCGTATCCGCGGGTTTACAACGACCGTCGAGCGCGACCACATGCCCGAGACACTTTATCCCCTTCCCCCTCCACTGCCGGAATAAAACGGAGTCCGTACCCGGAGCAAAAGTAACATTGCCCTGCAGGGGAAGCCAGCTAGACACCCGCGGAGAACTGCCCCAGATATTATTCAACTTCTGCCAAGTCTGCCGAAGCGGGGCCACCAATACGCTGTTCCGCACCTGAGGCGGCAACAACGTACCATCCAGGTGCACCACCGCCTCTAGCGCGTGGGGGGCTAGGAAGGCCGCCTCCAGGGTCCGAGGCGTATAATGATCAGTAGCACCCAGCCAATCCCCCAAGTGCCTGGCCTGACATGCCAAAGCATACTGAGATAAGTCAGGAAGTCCCATTCCGCCCATTTTCCAACCACCCCGTAGTCTAGACAAGGGTATCCGAGCTCTAACTGCCCCCCAGAGAAATTTTCGGACTTCTTTTTCTATCTTTTGAAGATCCTTATGTAACAGCCACACCGGTAATATTTGCAGCCAATACAGCAACCTAGGGAACACAACCATCCCTATAGCCGCCAATCGTCCAGACAATGACAAGGGAAGAGGGGTCCAAGCCTGCAGCTGAGTCTGTATCTTCAAAAAGAATCGATCGAAATTAAGTTTATAAAGCGCCGCAGGATCCCTAGACAGCAAGATACCCAGATATAAAAAGGCCTCCTCCGCCCAACGAAGAGGGAAGACTCCCTGCCAAGTTCTTTTTAATTGACCCCCAACATCCAGCGCCTCAGATTTATCCATGTTTATCCGCAATCCTGCAAAGGCTCCAAAAAGGGCAAACTCCTCTAGTAAGTTGGCGAGCGATTGCTGAGGTGAGAGCACATGTACTAATAAATCATCCGCAAATGCCGCCAATTTAAATTCTTGAGCTCCTACCCTTACTCCCCGTATACTTGGAGAAGACTCAATTCTACGCACCAATGGATCTAATGATAACACAAAAAGCAGTGGGGAAAGGGGACAGCCCTGTCGCGTACCTCGTTCTAGTAGAAAGGAGTCGGAAAGCACCCCATTACAGGAAATACCCGCGGTCGGATCAGTATAAAGTAAGTCCACCATTTTACAAAACATCTCTCCAATACCATACTTAGGCAAGAGAAATTGCAAATAGTCCCAGTGAACCTGATCAAAGGCCTTCTCGGCGTCGAAACTGATTAACAAGGATGATAAGTTTCGTTCGCGAACCCATTCTAATGATGCCAATATTTTACGTAAGTTGCGGACAGCGTAACGCCCTCTTACAAACCCCACCTGTGACTCGTGTACCAGCTCGCCCAGGACTTCCGCCAATCGGTCAGCCAGAATTTTAGCTAACACTTTCAGATCGAAGTTTAGGAGAGAGATAGGCCGGTATGAGGCGGCTTGAGTGGGATCCTTCCCCGGCTTGGGTATCAGAATGATGTGGGCATGGTTGTTTCCCCATGTAAAGGTGCCGCGAGCAATCTGGCTGCGATACATTTCCACTAAGACTGGAGATATCTTCTCCCCTAGCAACTTGTAGAATTCTGCCCCGAATCCATCGGGGCCCGGAGCACGGCAGCAATTAGCACCACGTATCACTTTAATCACCTCTTCCACAGACACTGGCGAATCAAGATGTGTCCGCTGGTCTTCCGTAAGCTTGGGGAGCTGCAGCTCCCGAAAGTACTCCATCATATCCAGCGGGGATGCCTGCCTTCTAGCATAGAACTTCTGAAAATAGGTGCGAAGCACCTGCGCTATCTCTCGACTGTCCTTCCGTAAGTGCCCCTGGGCATCTCGCAAGGCGACTATCGAACGAGTCCCTCTACTTCCCCGAAGACACCTCGCTAAAAGCTTCCCCGGCCTGTCCCCAAAGCGATATAGTTGGTAGCGATAATACATGTGGGACTTTTTAGCCCGTTGATATATGAGCTCATTAAGAGCCACCTGGGCCTCCCATAATCTTTTTCTGTTAATCGGGGTTGGGTCGCCTGCACATCGTCTGCGCTCTTTCACAGTCTGTTTTTCCAAGTTGAGAATCCGCGCCGTCAACATTCTACGCTTCCTAGCCGCGTAAGCTATTATATCTCCCCGCAACACCACCTTCGCTGTCTCCCACAGCAGCTCCGGGTCAACCTCACCGTTCTCATGATTTTTCCGGAAATCCAGCCAACGTTGCGTGAGATAACCCTGGAAAGCCTGATCGCGATATAAGTCCATGGGGAAACGCCAAATCCGTGATTGTGGGGCTCGAGTATCCCAAGTGAGACTGACCCAGATAGGAGCGTGATCAGATATTTCCGTGGGGCCAATCTGTGCTTCCTCCACCTGCGCAAAAGCCTCTCAGAGATAAGAGTGTAATCTATTCTAGCGTGTGAACCATGGGCCCGAGATTGGTGGGTGAAATCGCGTTCCATAGGATGTAGCAAACGCCAAGGGTCCACCAGTCCCAACCGGGTACGGAAGGCCTGCAGAGCCTTGGTGGTCGGCGCCCGAGATCTCTCCCCCGCTCCCACCTCAGTGTCCAAGGCAATATCAAGAACCCCATTCAGGTCACCCGCCAGCACCAGCGGAGCCTCCGGCCACTGCTCTATCCTAGAGGCCAGGCGAGCATATAGTGCCTTATCTAAAACATTCGGGCTATATATGGTCCCGAGAGTTATCGGCTTTCCCGATAGGATACCATATAGCAAAAAATACCGACCTGCCGGGTCCGCATATTCCCGCACTGCCTCAAATCTAAGGCGCTTGTGAACTAGAATGACCACCCCACCCTTCTTCCCGAGGGCCGGGGCCCCCCAGATCTGCCCCACCCAGTCCCGTTGCAATTTATTGTGTTCCACCATAGTTTGGTGAGTTTCTTGTAGCATAGCCACATCGCAGTGGAAGCGGGCCAAAGCCTGCAAAATTTTATATCTCTTGATAGGGTTGCCAATACCACACACGTTCCAAGATACGATCTTCAGAACGCAAATCTATTCCCGATGTCTTCCCATGCACATCTGCAAATTGAAAGGAGGGTGGCTGTCCCAGCCCGCAGCCCCCCTCCCATGGTCCATGAATTTTGAAGTGTCAGTCTCCCCTGTGTGAAGCGGCTCCACCCCGACCCTTCCCCCCTCCCCTTCCATTGCTTTGGTGCTATTCTAATAAACACTCCCCCCCTCCCAACTGCATTCCCCATCCCCTCCTCGATCCCCTCACCCAGCCTACCCATAGGCCGAAAACTTCCTGTGGTAGTCAGGCTACCCCATTGTTAACAACCCCAATGCTACTCCCAGAGAAACCCCCTCCCTTCCCCAACCCCTCCTGCCCCAAACTACCCCTGGAACAAAACCACTCTACAGACACCCCGTTCTCCACGGGAGCTCTATCCCCCCACCACCAGGTCCCAAGGGGGAAGGGACCTTCAAATCCACAGTCGAGTCTGCGGAGACTTTTCCCCACCATAACCCCCCCCTCCTCCAGCACCAACTAAATCGCACAATAGTGGGTGGCACAGGAGGCCCGCTAGCGTCCACTCGCAAACCGGTGCCTACCCCCCTGAGCTAACCCCAAATGTCACCCGCCTCCCCCCAACCCCAGTTCCAAGGAAATGGGTGCCATGGCCATGGATACCATACCCCGATATTACTCCCGTTATCTCAGGACCGGGGCAGTCAGCCGCATGCTGCAATCCAGTGCAATCTCGCTGCGACACAATGCTATGGAGCGATACAGACAGGGGGGGGGGCTGATTACAGCAAACTCAATACTGCCCCATTCTCCTCAAAAAACCTTACTCGTAGTTGAAAGTGTCGAGGGGCTGAGCAGAGAGGAAAGAAAAGGAAAAGGGAGGAGGAGAGAGGCAGAAGCAAGGACCTCCCGTGCTCCCGCCGGGCGATCTGGCTCGTCCCCCACCACCAAGGAGCAACGGAGCCAGGTCACCTCGAGCAATCGTCGCCCCCCCCTGTCACACCCGTCAGGGACAAGGGGCTCGGGGGTGTCCCCCCCCCGTGTCCTCCGAGGGAGCCCCTAGGGAGCTATACAAGCCCTCCCCCCATGGGATCCCCTCCCAACAAGGCCCAAACAGTGACCCAAGTTCTGACCCACCCCCGGAGACCGAAAGCATGCTAACATTCAAGTAGCAGCGGCCCCCGCAGGTATTAATCGTGCCGGTCTACACAACGGGCCTCGCTGTCCGGGACTTAAAAGTATGCAAAATTGCACATAGTCCCGTCGCAAACCAACGAGGAGAAAATAAAAGTGAGAAAGGAGATAAAACAAACAAAAAAAAGAAATAAATAAAGGAAGTCTCATGAAGTTTCATGGTGTCCACAGAAGCGGATAGGCCCATCTTAACAGCACAGTTACATAGTGTTGCAAACTTGCTACAAATTACCCCACTCTGTAGCAAAACTGTTGCTCTCCGCTCCACTATTGAAACATCGCAGTGCTACAATGTCATACCCTGGTGAATAGGGCCTGCGCCTAAGAGGTTGCTGCTGAAGAGTCCCCCAGCTGTTCCACGAAAGCCAAGGCCTCTGTCGGGGAGCTCAGGAAGCGTGTCTGTCCAAGGTGCTCCACTCGCAGCCGTGCTGGATATAGGAGCGAAAATCTCAGCCCCTTGCTGCTCAGTTGCTTGCACGCCGCAGAGAAGGCTCTCCTTTGCTGGCTAACCAGCTGGGAGTAGTCTTGAAATACGAGAATTTTTTCCTGATCTCCCGTATCTCGCCGGTAATCTCGGGCTGCGCGCAGCACTGCTTCCTTTTGGCGATAATCTAAGAAGCGGGCTATCACCGCACGTGGCCGGCCTGCCTGCTCACGCCTGGGGCCCAGCCGGTGTACCCGCTCTATCTGTAGAGGTGGCTCCACCCCGCCATTGGAGATCTTCACAATCCAGTCATGTAAGTACCTGGGGAGCGCATTGTCCGCAATATTTTCCGGGATTCCAACGAAGCGCAGATTCTTTCGGCGTCCCCGATTTTCCAGGTCTTCCAGTTTCTCCCCTTGTTGCTTGACGGTAGCTTCCAGGGCCTGTACCTTGGCCACCAGGGAGTGTTGAGTGTCCTCCAGGCCCGATATCCTGGTTTCCGCCTGCTCCATCCATCCCGTGAAGTCTGTAATATTTTGAGCCACTGAGTGCAGTTGATCGCCCAGCTCTCGGAAACGATCATCAAGAGCTCGCACTACCGCAGCGCTTACTTCTGCAACCAAATTCCAGCACCTACACCAATTCCTGCCCCACACACCACACACTGTAAATATTCATTTGTATAAAGTTTAATATGTTTGCTTTAATACCTATAAATGGTATATTTACTGTTTAATGTAAATAGTTGATTTCTATTGTTCTATGTTCTATGTAAAATGTATACAAACTGTGTACATGACTGTTGACTTGTTATATGTAAACCGCCCTTGATCTCTGGAAGGGGCGGTATAAAAGAAATAGTTAAATAAATAAATAAATAAATAAATAAATAAACCATGGTGTGTTCGCTGTCGGAAGCGGGACTCTGCGGGTCTCCCTCCACCATTTTAGGTTCCAGGGTCCGAGCCTTCTCTCGCCGCGAGGATTTTGTCGCCATCGGGCTGCACCCGGTAGATTGGATGGGCACTACAGCTTTTCGACCCCCGTCTCTGCTACCCGATGATTGTGTTAGGGGCATTCAGCTTCTCTGTAGTAGGAAAATTAGCAGGTTTGTGGGGTAGGATGCCCGGAGCCGATCAGCACACGTCTGGTCAGCTCATTACCACACCGGAAGTCCGCTGAAAATATGTTTAAAGATATCCAAATAATTTATTCTGAAATCTTTATATAGCAATGGCTTCACCAAATATTTATTTAAATGTGCAAAACAATAAGAGGATTAATTATTAGGTGTGTTATGGAAATAATTCATTGGTTTTGCCCTTTAAAATGTATTTAAGAGCAATAATTTGTATTATTTTGCCATAATGCACAGTTTTGCACTGCAGCATGCATTAGATTACTAAGTATACAAATTCATGCAAAACACCTCATTGGTATTCAAATAAAATAACATGGCTTGCAGAAACGCTTGGAAAAATATCACCAGCTCAAAGCTGGCATTATTTTTCCCCATTAGCAGGATCAGGCCACTAACATGTGGCCTGATGCTCTAGGCCGCAGTCTCAATGGGACAGTGTTGTAAGAAGTTGACCAGTGGCCAGTGGATCTCACCCCTTGGCACCACTTCCTCAAATACCTTATTCCCTTCCCTTAAATGCCTTTGATGCCCCCCAAAACCACAGTCTAAGTTCACCCCCTTAAGACCCCATCTAAAACCCCCTAATCCACATAGGCTTCCCATGGACTACCTGATTCAGCCTAGTCATCAGTGGTACCCAGGAGCAACCCTTGGACAGAAGCAAACCCCCTTCACTCCTCTCCAGGCCAGCACCAATTTCAAAACTGTGCCAGCTATCCCATAGAGGTAGTCTAGTGGTACTACTCTAGAGGTCAACCCCAGCAGTATTACCACAAGACTACTGTTGAGGGATCGCAGGCAACATTTTGAATCCAGAGCCAGCTTAGATGGGGGCTGGTATATTTTTCCCTTGGAAAAATTCAGTTTGTGGTGCTCATTGCAAGCTCTGTTCTCCAGAAACAAGCAGGAATTCAGTCCTCACATATGGATTTATTTTATTTTATTTATTTATTTGAACAGCTTTTATATACCGCTGCTTCCAAGGATCAGCAGCGGTTTACATTACAACATAAATCAAACAGGTACATAGAACATTATGAACTATATTACATTATAACATGAATTGTATAGAACATCATTAATGTATTACAATATAACAGGAACATTATTGAACTATATTACAATAAAATAAATTACATATGTATATGTAAGAAGAATTATCATCATGTTTAATATCATTTGCAGTTGTCGTTGTTCCAGTTGTGGATATACATTTGGATAGGGTAAATAAATTCAGTTTATGGTGGTTGGAGAATTATACCTGTTTCACCATTGGTGTAGTGTTGTGTGAATAGATGAGTTTTTAGATCTTTTCTGAATGTTAGTAGATCTTTAGTTTCTCTTAGTTGATCTGGAAGATTGTTCCACAGTATTGGGGCGACAAGGGAAAAGACACTGTTACTTGTTGAGTGTTTTGTTTTCCTTATTAGATCTGGGACTGCTAATGTATTAAGGTTTTTTCTACGTCTTATCCTATTATCGAGTGGGCTGTGAAGAAGAGTAGTTAAGTATGATGGGGCAATATTATGAATTAATTTGAAAGTGGTTAACAGTATTTTGTATTGGATCCTACTGAATATGGGTAACCAGTGTAGTGTGTATAGAATAGGGGTAATATGGTCAGATAGTTTGGCTTTGAATATAGCTCTTGCTGTTACATTTTGGGCCATTTGTAATATTTTGATGTTCTTCTTAGTTATACCATGTAGCATGCTATTACAAAAATCGAAGTGTGGTATAATCAAAGCTTGTGTGACGGTTCTAAAGTCTTCGTCTTGTAATAGTGGTCTTAGTTGTTGGATAGAGCGCAGTTTGTAATAGATTGTTTTTGTTAGTTTCTTGATGTGTGTTGTAAAACTGAGAGTTTTGTCAATGATAACTCCTAAATATTTTATTTCTTCTTTGACTGGAAGAGTTGTATTCAGGATTTTAATGTCAGATGGAGGAGTATATTTCGTGTTTTTTGTTGCAATCAGGATTTCTGTTTTTTTGAGGTTAATAGCTAAGTTGTTTAAACGTAGCCATTCTTCAGTTTCTGTAAGGCAGTTTATTAGATTGTTGTGATTTGGGTTAATTATGTTAAACTCAGAGAATAGCATAATGTCGTCCGCATATTTATAATAATTAATCTTGTATTATTTGAATATGATACATATTGGCTGGAGGTATATGTTAAATAATAGAGCAGATAATGCAGAGCCTTGGGGTACACCTTATTCTTGAGGGAAAGGGGATGATGATGATTGATTAAGTTGAACATATTGAGAACAATCGGATATGTATGATTTAAACCTAAAGTCTAAAGTAGTTTTCAGTAATCCTATTTGTTTAAGTCGTGAGATAAGTATGCTGTGATTAATGCTGTCAAATGCGGCTGATATGTCAAGGAAAACTAAAATGAATGCTTGTTTTATATTGTCCAAGCCTTTGTTAAGAGTGTCAAGAAGAGAAATGAGCAGGGTTTCAACACCATGAAAAGGGCGAAAGCCGTGTTGGTGTTCATCAAGTGGGGCAAAAGTGTCTATGTGATCTTTTAACTGTAATTGTACAGCTTTTTCTATGATTTTAGTTAGGAAGGGGATGCTGGCTATCAGACGATAGGATGATGGGTCATTTACATTACATTACATATGGATGATGTTGGCACTGACAGAGCTCATGCAGAAGCATTTCCCCAGCTTTCACAAACCTCATCTCCTGCATAACAAAAGGAGACTGAGCAAATGGCACCGTTGGTGCTGTCGTGGTTTGGTTCTCATCAGCCTGGAGCTAGGGAGTCCCATATGTGAGGACTGACGTCTTGCTTGTTCTGGAGAAAGCGTAGTTACTCACCTGTAACAGGTGTTCTCCAGGGACAGCAGGAATCAGTCTTCACAACCCTCCTTCCTCCCCTGGGAGTTGCCTCCCTACCTTGTTTTAGTTTTTAACTACCGTCCTAGCTATGTCATGTGGCTGAGCAAGATGGCACCCTTGGGTGGGAAGGGGACCATGCATGCGTGGTAGCATATCCCAAAGGCTTTCTTTGAAAGATGGGGAAATGCTTCCACGCGGGCTCCGTCGGCACCAACGTCACCCATATGTGAGGACTGATTCCTGCTGTCCCTGGAGAACACCTGTTACAGGTGAGTTACTACACTTTTTTCTTTACCCCACGATAAACTAAGCTAGAGTAAAATCTAAGGTTACGATATTCAAGGGTTTTATTCTTCTAACTTTGAGACTTATGCTTCTAAATTGGTTTCTTTGAACATTCACTTGGGGTGAGTGCCTAAATATTTTCTTAATCTTTCACTAAACTTCTATCTCCAGGAACAAGCAGGAATGTAGTCTTCACATATGGATATCGTCGGTACCGACGGAGCCTGCGCGGGAACGCTCCCCAGCGTCCAATAGGAAAGCTTTTGGGAGCATCCCACAGCGCCTGCGTGCTGCCTTCCCGCCTTTCCAACTGTCCCTCTCCAGTAATTCATTTTCCGCGGAGCCGACAGGTCACATACCCTGTCACCGCAGAAAAATTTTGTCTTTAATCTTTGTTTTTGTGGTCGCGTCTGCCTTCCTTCGACGCCATACTGGTACCGCCGGTTCTTTCTTCTTTCTTTAAAAAAAAATAAAATTATAGTTTCTGAGGTGTTTTACTTTAGAAACTTTTTTTCCTTGGTGCTACGGTTCCATTTTGGGCACTAGGCCCAATTTTTTCCTTCAAAATGGAAAAACCTATTTCAGGTTTTAAGAAATGTTCTAAATGTGGCGGTACTATTTCCGTCACCGACACCCATGATTGGTGTCTCAAATGTTTAGGTCCTGACCACTCTATTTCAGAGTGCCACTCCTATGGAATGATGTCAAAAAGGGGCCAGCAGAACTGAGCTGCTAAACTTAGCACCCTTTTTCCCTCAAACGTGGCGTCTGTTGCATTGACGTCCTCCAGGGCCCCATCTTCCTCCCATGGATCTCAGGTAACTAAACATAAATCTAGCTGGTCCTCAAAGGGTAGATCTCCTTCTAAGAATCAAGATGCCCCTGGCTTTGCCCTTGAGGAATTTTCACCGGCAAAACTGCCCCAGCGGGAGGCTTCAGCTTCCAAAGCACTAACGGGGCTCCAGGATGTTCTCGAGGCCTCAACCTCGGAAGAACTACTGGTGCCATGCTCTGGGGTTCCGGCCGCTTCTACCGGTACAGACACCTAAGCATCGGCAGCGTCGATAGACCAGAGATTACTTGCTATCGAACGCAGTCTAGTGGCTCTTCTCACGGCTTCGGTACCGTTGAAACCGCTTCAGACACCTCAACCGATACCGGTACCGACACTGGTACCGACTGCATTAGCATCGGCGGGTATGGCACCCATACCAAGTCATCCGTATGTCTCCGGCATCGACAGATCAGTACCGGAACAACCCGATACCGACCTCAGTCGATACCGGTACCATGTTTTGCATGATCACCGGGATCGGAGGTATTTTGAATCCTCTGATGAGTCTGAAGACTCCGAAGACTCTGCCGATACAAGAGTACTTCTCCCCCAGGATTCCTCTTCTCCTCAGCGCAGAATGTCTCTGCCAGAGGATATGTCCTTTCAGGACTTTATCCGTGATGTCGCCTGAGGCCTTTCCATCACATTAGCTCCTGAAAAAGAGCCTAGGGCAAAGGAATTGGAAATTCTCCAATACCCTAAGGCTCCCAAAGAGGCAGCTACTCTGCCTATTCATGAGATTTTACATGATCTTATGCTAAGGATGTGGGAAACACCTTTAAACACATCTCCTCATTCTCGAAGACTCGATACCATGTATCGAGTTCCACCTTGTCGTGGCTTTCAAAAAAGGGAATGTTCCTTAAAGAGGTCACAGGAGACTTGGAGCTTATGAGCTCCCTCCTTCCTGATAATAAAAGGCAAGACTATCTTACTTTAGTCAAACATGCTCAGGAATTTTCCAAGTTTGTAAATCATGCAGCCTTTGACTGTTTTGAGTGCATAAGCAGAACCTCGGCTATTGCCACTGGTGCACGTCGGATAGCCTGGCTTCAGGCATCTGACTTGGAAATTTGGGTACAGGATAAATTAGGAAACATTCCTTGCACAGGAGAAAATCTCTTTGGCAAGAATTGGTAGAAGGCTAATGAAATAGATGCTGACAGTATCACCTTTGATAGATTTCCAAATCTACAGCCGATCCCTCCAATGGTGGCAATCACCCAGAAACCTTCTGGTGGGATCTCCTTTCCAACAACCCTTATCCCAAGCCACCCTAACAACAGATGCATCACAGGTGGGATGGGGAGCCCACCTGCACGATCTCTCTACCCAGGGTACCTGGACTCCACAGGAGGCCTGTCTTCACATCAACCTCCTGGAGCTCAGAGAAATCTCTTTGCTCTTCGAGTATTTCATGCCCAGCTCAGCTACAAGACAGTCCTAGTTGAAATGGACAATCAGGTAACTATGTTCTATGTGAATAAGCAGGGCGGAACAGGCTCTCTGTCGCTATGCAACGAAGCTTTGCGACTATGGGCCCTCACCAGAGAGCATCAGATTCATCTCCTTGCGATGTATCTTCCAGGCATCCAAAACTCTTGGGCAGACAAACTCAGTCGAGTTCGGCTTCCACATCAATGGTCTCTCCATGCAGACTAGGTTGCCCAAATATTTCAGATTTGGGGAACCCCGGACATTGACCTCTTTGCAAGTCCGCTGAAACTTCCCCGGTTCTGTTCCAGAATTCCGGCTCGATGTTGTCAGGCAAGGGATGCCTTCCTCCTCCACTGGGGTCAGGACTTCCTATATGCCTTCCCACCCATTCCCCTCATCCCCAAAACCCTATTCAAGCTTCAGAGAGACAGAGGTCATATGATCCTCATAGCTCCATGTTGGCCACGGCAAACGTGGTACCCTCTGCTCCTACATCTCTCTCAAGCTCCGCCTCTGGAGTTGGGATCTGCTCCAGATCTTCTCTCCCAAGAGAACGGGATGCCCTGGCATCCAAATTCCCAGTCTCTGCATCTTAGGGCCTGGTTGCTGAAAGCCTAGAACTTCAGGATCTTAACCTTTCCCAACAGGTAAAGGATATACTTCATGCTTCCAGGAAACCCTCCACAAGACGCTCTTATGCTTTCAAGTGGAAAAGGTTTACCATATGGTGCTCGCAGAAGGGTCTTAACCCTCTTGCAATACCTCTGGAATTGATACTGGAGTATCTCCTTCATTTGTCAAATGCGGGTCTCAAGACAAATTCAGTAAGAGTCCATGTTAGTGCCATTGCAGCTTCTTACAAGCCTCTAAGTAGACAACCTATTTCCTCTCATCCTCTCATAGCAAGATTTATGAGAGGCCTTCTTTTAACAAAGCCTCCCATTAAGCCATCACCCGTGGCATGGGACTTAAATCTCGTGCTCGGGCAGCTCATGAAACCACCCTTTGAACCATTAGCCACTACATCTTTGAAATTCCTTTCTTGGAAAGTCATCTTCCTCATTGCAGTCACATCACTACGTGGCATCAGTGAATTGCAAGCATTAGTGGCTGATCCTCCTTATACAAGGTTCCACCATGATAAGGTAGTTTTTAGGGCTCATCCACACTTTATGCCAAAGGTGGTTTCGCCTTTCCATTTAAACCAAGCGGTTTACCTTCCTGTATTCTTTCCGAGGCCTCATGCCTCCAGTGCAGAAAGGAAACTTTATACCTTGGACTCTAAAAGAACTTTGGCCTTTTACTTGCAAAGGACACAGCAACATAGAAAATCTTCTCAACTCTTTGTTGCTTTTGATCCTAGTCATTTGGGACTTCCAGTTTCCAAAATAACTCTATCTAACTGGATTGCTCATTGTATATCCTTTGCCTATGAGAGTAAGAACCTTCCTCTTGAAGGTCATGTCACAGGTCACAATGTGAGAGCCAGGGCAGCTTCAATGGCTCATCTTCACTCTGTGTCTATCGACGACATCTGTCGAGCAGCTACTTGGGCTTCGGTACATACCTTCACAGCCCACTACTGCTTAGACAACGAATCCTGCCGGGATGCCTTGTTTGGCCAGGCTGTTCTTCAACACCTTTTTCAGACTTAATCAACTCCTACCCACCATCCCTAGTAGGATGCCAGAGATCCATGGGGGGAAGTATGGCCCTTCCACCAGGCCTAACAACTTCCTGGGGCCATCTCCCTGGCATCTGCAGCTAGGGAGTCCCCATATGTGAAGACTACATTCCTGCTTGTTCCTGGAGATAGTGTAGTTACTCACCTGTAACAGGTGATCTCCGGGAACAGCAGGAATTTAGTCTTCACAACCCCCCCATCTCCCCTAAGAGTTGTATCTCTCTCTCTCTCTCTCTCTCTCTCTCTCTCTCTTTCTCTCTCCCTCTCTCTTTTGACTCAGCTATAAACTCAACTGGAGAGAGACATTTGGAAAGGCGGGAAGGCAGCACGCAGGCGCTGTGGGATGCTTCCAAAAGCTTTCCTATTGGACGCTGGGGAGTGTTCCTGCACAGGCTACGTCTGCACCGACGATACCCATATGTGAAGACTAAATTCCCGCTGTTCCCGGAGATCACCTGTTACATATGAGTAACTACGCTAAATTTAGGAGCATAAAAGGTAGGTGGCAATGGTGGTGGATGTAAGATGGAGGAGTTAGGAGTTTAGCACTGATTTTCAGTACTGGGCACCTAAATTAGGCCCATAGTTATAGGCAAATGACTGGAGGGCCTAAATTTAGGAGCATAAATGTTAAGTTCCTAAATTAGGATGCATTTTGAGCTGAAAACGTAGGCTCCTAAATGTAGCTGATATGACAATTTATTAACTACGCCCCTAAATCTGTTGTGTGGAGGAGTGGCCTAGTGGTTGGGGCAAGGTACTTCAGGCCAGAGGGTCAGGGCTTCAAATCCCACTAGAGGACAGCAACCTTGGGCCGGAAGGACTGGGGTTTCTAGTCCCACAGGTGCTCCTTGTGGTCTTGGGCAAGCCACTTAACCCTCCATAGCCCATGTTCCCTGTAAAATAGTTATCTCCAAGTTATAATGCCCTGTTCAATGTAATTTCAGTTTGTTCAATGTAAACCGCCTTGATATCATGAAAGGCGGTATATAAGAAATGTTAAATAAATAAATAAAAATAAATCAGGATACCTGTTTTATACTCAAAAAGATGTTAATTGCAAAGCATTTAAAAGGACTGTGTAAAATGGCAGTAGTATAAGGCAAAGGGTGGATTAAAAATAAACAAATGCCTAACCTCCACCCACCACCATATTACATGAAAGGAGAAATACTGGTGATAGATGATTTCAATATGCTGGATGTTGATTGGCATATCACTGCTGTGGTGTCATCTAAAAGTAAGTGGGAGCATTTTCTGCAGCCTGAATTCGCTACGGAGGGGTGAGAGCAGCTGATGTTGAGACCTGCCAGCCCATGCGGGGCAACTACTCCGACGTCATTCCAAGGCCCCCATAAAAGATCTGTGCATACTACGGTGCTTAGCTGTCGGAGCCTTGTTTGGGCTTCTCTTAAGGGACATACCCAAAGGGGTTTGTATTCCCCTTGTGAGCCCCTTAGGAGCACATTGGGAGCAAGGGTAGTCTGGTGAGCCGCGATGTCCGGTGGTAAGATGAAGAAGAAACCCCTTGCAGCGGTGCCTGCGGGTGGTCCAATGGATAAGCATGTGATATCTACGCCGGTTACAACAACTCCAGGTACTGTCTCTTTTGACCCTGCCATTGAGGGAGCGAGTCTTAGCTCCCTGGAGCGTACTCCTCCACTTCTGCCTGTTTTTTTTTAATTGTCTGATGTGCCTCAGTCCTGTTTGAGTCTTCAGAGGGACGATGCGCTCCCCAATGTAATGGCTTGGAAGGAGCCTTCCGTTCCTTCTAATGACTCACAAGTCTCCTCAATTTCACTTTTGGATATTTGGCAGGTGGTTAATCGAACTGAGAGGATTCTTGCGGAGACTGTTCCCTCTTTATGTCAGTTTGCTAGGGATGCAGTTCTTAAGTTTCAAAATTTGGATAATCAAGTAGGGACATTTGAATTCATGTATTCTGAATATGTTAAATCTTTTGCTTTGTTCCAATCTACTAACATGAAGGAGAGTCTTATTATGCATCAAAAGCTTGAGAACTTAGAGAATTTGGCTCGGAGCAAGAATTTGAGAGTGCTTAATTTTCCTTGTAGTAGTTTATTGTCCCCATTAATTCTGTTTAGGAAATATTTGAAGGATGTTCTTCTCCTTCCGAATGCTGATTCTTTTGTATTTGCTAAATGCTATTATATTTCTACTAAAATTGCTTTTCCAAGTGCAGAAGAGGGGGAAGTGTCAGTCCTTGAGGATAAAAATAATTTTGATTTGACTGCTTTTTTGGAAGATACTCAGGATATTATTTCTACCAGAGACACTTTTCTAGTGACTCTGCTTTCTGAAGATGACAAAATTGCTATCCTTAAGGCCTGTTTTAGGAAAAAAAGCTAATCTGTATTGTGGGGACATAGTGTCTGTTTTTCCTGATGTATCTTGTACTACACAAACACGTAGGAAGTCTTTTCTTGCTCTCAAAATTAGACTCTTGCTCTGGGTGCTACATTCTTTTTGTGATATCCTTGTAAATGTTTAGTATCTTTTGGGCATGATAAGTTTGTGTTTCTGTTGCCTTCAGAATTGGAAAAATGGATTCTTGATAAGGAAAAGACATAGTGATTTTTCCTTTCCTAAGTTTATTTCCTTGGATATGGTTGTCAGGTAAAGGGGGGTTGTTTGATTGATAGACTGTTTTCTATTAGCAAGGGGCACTTTTCCTTTGGGTTCGGTGGTCTCTTGTTTTGTTTTTCTTCTCTTATTTATTATTGGTTGTAATTTTCCCTGAAATGTGGGCTAATGTACTTCTGTTTTACTTATTTACTTTGTCATGTATAATGAATGACTTATTGTGTTTCTGTATACTGTTATTTGACATTGTATAGTTTGAAAAATCCTAATAAACAAATAATACAAAGAAAAGTAAAGAGATCCTGGATTCTTTACAGGGAGAACTATTCCAGTAACTGGTAACAGAACCCACATGTGAGGGGACCATACTGGACCTGGTGTTTACCAATGGGGAGAGTGGTTTTTATTTTATAATGGGTCATCATCTTGCATCAAGTGATCATCAGATGGTGTGGTTCAGTATTAAGACTAGAACTGATAAAGTTCATTCAAAAATGAGGGTCCCAGAAACTAACTTTGCCAAGATGGGACAATACTTCAAGGAGTCGTTAGTGGGATGGGAGCAGCTGAGGGATATAGAAATGCAGTGGGCAAAACTGAAAGGGGATATTTTAAGTGCAACAAACATTTTTGTTAGGGAAGTAAATAAATGTCAAAGGAAAAAGAGGCCACTATGGTTCTCAAAAAAGTAGCTGAAAAGGTGAAGAAAAAGGGGGTGATCTTCATAAAATACAAGCGATCACAGAAAGAGGAAGACAAGCATCGATATTTGGAAATGCTAAGAGAAGCTAAGAAAGGAGTCAAGAAAGCAAAGATACAAGAATAAACAGCCAATGCAGTAAAATGGGGGAAACAAACATTTTTCAGATATATTAGTGAGAGAAGGAAATGCAAAAATGGTATTGTCAGACTGAAGGGTGAAGGTGAGGAAAATGTAGAAGCTGATGAGGATAAAGCAGAATTGTTTAACAAATATTTTTGTTCTGTGTTCACCGATGAAGGCCCAGGAGCAGGAACTCGGAAAACACCCACAAATAGGAACAGATCTGAGGGGGATTTTGAATGACTTTCAGAAGACTGTGTTCATGAGGAGCTAGCTAAACTAAAAATAGACAAAGCGATGGAATCAGCTGGGATACATCTGAGAGTATTGAAGGAACTTAGGGAAGTTCTAGCGGCTCCACTGTCCAACCTTTTTAGTGCTTCTTTAGAATCGGGAGTGGTCCCAGAGGACTGGAGAATGGCACCTGTCCTTTTAAAAGCAGAAGTAAAGATGAGATTGGGAACTAGAGGCCGATTAGTCTGACCTTTGTGATGACTAAATTAATGGAAACACTGTTAAAACAGAGGATAGTGAGGTTTCTGGAGTGTAATGCAGGATCCAAGGCAGCATGGTTTTACTTGAGGCAGTCCTTGTCAAACTAATCTAATTAATTTCTTTGACTGGGCAACTAGAGTTAGACCAAAGCAGAGCTCTAGATATGGTGAACTTAAAATTCAGGAAAGCTTTGAACACTGTTCTGCGCAGGCAACTTATAAATAAATTGAGCACCCTAGGGATGGACCCTAAAATGACTGACTTGATTAGAAATTGGTTGAATGGGACATGTCAAATGGTATAGGTAAATGGAGCTCTCTCTAAGGAGAGAGATTTTGCCAGTGGTGTGCCTCGGGGATCTGTTCTTTATCCAATTCTTGTTAACATCTTTGTTAGTGATATTGAAGTTGGTTTGTCGGGTAAAGTTTGCTCCTTTGCAGATGATACCAAAATTTGCAATAGAGTAGACACCCAGGAAGGAGTAGATAACATGAGGAGAGATCTAGCGAAGCTTGAAGAATGGTCAAGAATTTGGCAGTTGAGATTTAATGACAGAAAATGTAGGGTCATGTATTTGGGCTGCAAAAATCTAAGGGAGCGGTATGGTATTAGAGGTGAAGTACTTCTGTCCATGAAAGAAGTGCAGGACTTGGGCATGATTGTTTCTGATAATCTTAAGGTGGCTGAACGGGTAGAAAAGGTGACGAAAAAAGCCAAAAGGATGCTTGGGTTCATAGGGAGAGGTATGGCCAGGAGATGATAGTGACTCTGTATAAATCTCTGATGAGACCTCATTTGGAGCATTGTGTGCAATTCTGGAGACCACACCTTCAAAAGGATATAAACAGGTTGGAGTCTGTGCGATGGTGGCTAAAAAAATGGTACGCGGGCTTCATCGTAAGGGGAAAGACTTAAAGATCTCAATATGTATACTTGGAGGACAGGTGGGAAAGGGGTGAAATGGAAAGAGATGTTTAAATACCTCTGTGGCATAAATGCAAAGGGGGAGAATATTTTTCAATTGAAAGAGGGCTCTACAATGAGGGGGCGTAGGATGAAGGTGAAAGGGGATAGACTCAGGAGTAATATGTGGAAATATTTCTTTATGGAAAGGATGGTAGATGCATGGAATAATCTCCCAGTGGAGGTAATAGAGATGAGGACAGTATCTGAATTCAAGAAAGCATAGGGGAAGCACAGAAGATCTCAAAAGAAAAAAAAGGGACTGTAGTAGCTGGTATGGAAGAGCAGACTGGATAGGCTGTATGGTCTTTATCTGCCGTTGTGTTAATATGTTTCCATATTTCTATGGTCTCGGGGAAAATCACTTGTAACTTTGCACCAATTCCAGATAGCATGTCAAAAGATGAAATTGAATTAACACTAGAAGCCCCAAAGTGCATCAATTGACGCAAATGCATCTTCGAAGTTGTATACCAGTGCCACTGCTAGAACCATGTCAATCATGTTCTATGACTTTGTTAGCAAGATCAAGATGTTCAAATATTTGCATCAAAAATTAATGACAGATGCACCACCTAGCGGGAAAATGAATTTATATCTAGAAGCCCCAGTTAACGCACTGAATTGTCTTGGATGCGTCAATTGATGTACTTTGGGGCTTCTAGGTATAAATTCATGTTCCTACTAGGTGGCGCATCTCAATCACTGTTTACAGTTTTACTCCGACATTACAAACAATAAACACATGATGACATCATGTAATGATGTCACATACTGCACGTATTTAACAAATAAGTAACTTCACATTAATTCACATCTGCATTTCATGCTAAATGCAGTCGTCATGATAATGCGTCAATTGACGCACCTTGGGGTTTCTAGGTAAAATTTCTTTTGGGGCTTCTAGTGTTAACAGACTTCCTGAGAGTTCTCTCAATAAATATATTCAGAAACTAAATACAACAAAACCAACTTGATAAGAAAACATCCCAATCAATGTTGACATTTAAGCCATTTAGAACCACATCATTTAATACAAACTTTGCTAAGCCTTTAAGAAATAACTATTAACATTCCCACCTGTCTATTCTCTTGTCAATTTGATAGATTTCGTTTAAGATCAGCAGTCGGGGAACACAACCTACACACTATAAAGAACTGATTTCTGCTTTCAGAAAAAAACATGCTATTAAAATAATAAAAATTCAGCATTGCATTAATAGTTGTACATAGTGGTCGTAATTTTATAAAGCATTTTTGGCATGTAAGTCTGTTTTATATACAGAAAAGTGTTCAAAAATTGAACTGTGTAAAGGCACTTAAAAAGTATGCAGAAGGACTTTGTGAACTTTTATACAGACAGCACATAGGTTATTCCTGATAGCATTGTTTGGGGGAGTGGAAGCCAAGTTGCAGTGTACTTACATATTTTATAAGATACACAGGTACATGCATAGAATGCATGCACAAATGTATACCATCTTCGGGTCAGGTGTAAATTGTGCATATGAATTTGCACGCTATTGGGACTGGTTGGGGTAACCTATTTTCTCCAGAAACAAACAGGAAGTCAGTCCTCACTTATGGATGACGTCGGCACCAACGGAGCCCACACAGAGTAGTTCCCCAGCTGTCAAAGAAAACCTTTGGGATTGCTGCCACACATGCGTGGTCCTCTTCCTGCCCAAAGGTGCCATCTTGCTCAGTCTCCCTTTTTCCGTGGAGCCCTTTGGATGCACGTCCTCGTCCCTCGGAAAAAGCGTTTCTTTTGTCGGCCTCTGGCCTGCTATTTTTCCGGTTGCACCGATCTTCTACCTGTCCCTCCCCTGCTCTTCTTTCCTTTTGAGCAAGGGGACTTTTTTTATCATTTTTTCCCTTTTGCAGGCTTCGCGCCCTTTTTTCCCCTAACCACTGGCTGTGTGGGTCTTCAACCTCGCGGGGGCCCTTTTTGTCCCGATGACCACTGGTTTCAAAAAATGTGACAGGTGCTCCAAGCACATGTCGATTACAGACACCCATGACTGCTGTCTGCGGTGTCTTGGGGCTGACCATGATCCGGAGCTCTGCTCGCTTTGTAAGAAAATGTCCTCCAAGGCCCTGCTAAGTCATAAGCAGAAATCTGATGACATTTTCCGTAAGGCCACCTCGGAATCCCCGGTGGTGCCCCCGGTCGTCTCTCCGTGGGTGGGTTCCCCTACCTCGGTCCCACGCTCGAGGCGGCACTCCGACCAGGGGTCCCCTGAAATGGAGCGGCATAAGAACAAGAAGGCCTCGAAGTCGATGTCATGGGCTCTGGACAAGCGCGAGCGCTGCTGTGCTCGGTCGCTCAGCCCCCCTCGGCATTCCTGAGAGTTGGACAAGGAGCAGCCTCGCAAGGTATCTCGTACAAACACTGAGGCCTCCGGCGATGGCACCCGATCTCCTGAGGGCTGTCCCAGCAAGGACCCCCTCTCCTCCTCAACGCCTGACCCGGTGACCCCCCACACCCGCGTGAGAGTTCCGTATGCTGGCACTAGAGCGCAGTGTTTCTGCCTTCTTAGCTGCCCAGCAGGCACTCACACCCAGCACTGCTGGCTCGCGCCTAGAGACCGAGATTCCCTTGAGAGGGATGTCTAAACCCACCCTGGAAACCCCTGAGAGCCGTGGGACTCATGAGGGTCCTTGTCGGTTTCGTTCGCCTTCCCGTTCCTCGGGGGCGAGATGCTCCAGGGCCTCCAGCTCCAAACGGGTCTCGGCCTCCGGACGGGGCGACCAACCCCAATCTGATTCCTCCTCAGATCTCTTGGGTTGGGAGTCAGATGGAGATACTTCCCGCGTCCACAGGGACCTCCCTTCAGACCTGTCCTTGCCTGCCTTTCAGAGGCGTTCACCACCCGAGGACACATCCTTTCTAGTGTTCATGCGGGATATGGTGTGGGCCCTCAACCTGGCTACCCAAGCCGAGGAGGAGCTTTGAGCCGAAGAGCTCGATATTTTGCAGTACGAGTCCCCATCTCAGGAGTCTCTCACTATCCCAGTTCCTCCCATTCTGTCCAGGCTACTACTCCACATCTGGGAGACACCTGCCTCGGTTCCCATTGTGAGTAAGCACCTCGACGCGATGAACGGAGTCCAACACGGCCCCGGGTTTAGGAAAACCCAGATTCTCCACACCTCCATGGTGGTAGAATCAGTGATGTGGAAGCAAAAGAGCCTGAAGTCACACTCTTCAGTTCCGCCGGGTAGGGAGTCGAGAGCCCTCGACGCCTTGGGGCGCAAGGCCTACCAGGGGTCCATGCTCACATGCTGTATTCAAGCTTACCACTTGTATATGGGCATGTTCTGACATGACCTTGCCAAGGAGCTTGAGGGTTTCTCCACAGGCCTCCTGAGGTCCATCACGGAGTGTTCGAAGTACCTCTCCTGGGCCGCCTACGACGGATTTGAATCCTCGGCCCGTGTGGCGGCTGCCAACATCGGGGCCCGACGGCAGGCATGGCTTCAGTCCTCGGAC
Organism: Ichthyophis bannanicus; assembly: GCA_033557465.1. Lineage (NCBI taxonomy): Eukaryota > Metazoa > Chordata > Amphibia > Gymnophiona > Ichthyophiidae > Ichthyophis > Ichthyophis bannanicus. The sequence goes on along the minus strand of CM066031.1, from coordinate 779,179,206 downwards.
TTGGAGCAGTGGGTCCAGGAAAAGCTCCTAGATGTCCCCTGCCTTGGCGAGCAACTTTTCGGTAAGCCTATGGAGGATAAGGCTGCCGAGATAGAAATGGAGTTTGTAACCCGAACCCACCTCTCGCGCAAGACTTCCTCCCTCCCTCGGAAGAAACAACAAGCTAAGAAGCCGTTCTTCCCAAGGAAGGGCCTACCTTACCGGGGTTACCCACCCTACCCACTCACTCCTGCGCTGGCCACCCACTCCTGCGCTGGCCACAGCAACGGAGGGAAAGGCACCCCACGGCCACCGCAAGCCTAAAGGGCCCAAGGCCCAAACCCCGGCGCCACTTTAACCCGCTCAGGGTTTTTGACGCCAGCAGTGTAGCTTTTCACCCCCCAGCAGTTTCACAGCTGGTGGGTGAAGCCTGTCCCTCTTCACCCCTTGGTGGGCATACATCACTTCGGATACCTGGGTCCTCCGAGTGATCCAAGATGGGTGTCACCTCCACCTAGACAGGCTTCCCCCTCCCTTCTCCCCAGCAGAGCCATCTCAACTTCCCGTGCACCAAATATATCTACAGCGGGAGCTGGACAACCTCCTCGCCTAGCGGGCGGACGAGAGGGTACCGATGCACCTCCGAGGTCAGAGTTTCTATTTCCGGTACTTCCTTGTCCCGAAAAAGATGGGAGGCCTACAGCCTATCCTCGACCTCAGAAAATTAAACAAGTTTTTGGTGCGGGAGAAGTTTAAAATGCTATCGCTTGGTGTCCTGCTGCCCTGCCTCCAGCAGAGCGATTGGCTATGCTCCTTGGATCTCAGGGTCCTTATGCCCACATCAGCACAAGTAATATCTGTGCTTCAGGGTGCAAGGGGAAGACTACCAGTACAGGATGCTCCCCTTCGGGCTCACATCTGCCCCGTGGGTTTTCACAAAGTGCCTCTCCGCGGCCGCCGCCTTCCTCAGGCGACAAAGTGTACCAGTCTTCCCTTACCTCAATGACTGGCTCGTCACGGGGCCCTCAGCTGGAGAAGCTCAATCGGCGACATCGCGCACAATCCTGCTCTTCAAACGCCTGGGGTTCCTGGTCAACTACTCCAAGTCCCACCTTGAACCGGTGCAGGCCTTGGAGTTTATTGGTGCACACTTCGGCACTCAGCAAGCGACCGCCTTCCTGACGGCAGACCATGCAGCTTGCCTCTGAGCCCTGGCGGCTCAGGTCCAGAGCAACACTCGGGTCAATGGCATGGACTATGCTGCTCCTCCTGGGGTACATGGCCTCCACCATCCATTTGAACCCCCATGTCCACATGCACATACAGATGGCCCAGTGGTGCTTCAGTGCTCAGTGGAGCCCGGCTTCAGGTCACCTCCGAGACCCCATTCGGGTCTCCCATAACCTTCACAGGTCCCTGGACTGGTGACAGGACCCCGCAATCTCCTCCAGAGGCTGCCCTTCCAAACCCCACAGCATGAGCTCGTCTTGACAACAGATGCTTCCCTGCTGGAGTGGGGAGCCCACTGCGTTGCTTTGTGCACTCAAGGGCGATGGTCACCCAAAGAGTCCCAACAGCAAATAAACTTGCTCGAGCTTCGGGAAGTCCGATAGGCCCTGAAGGCCTTCGATGGCCATCTGAAAGGGAAGTCAGTACTCGTGCAGACCGACAACCAAGTAGCGATGTTTTACATCAAGGAGGGGGCACAGGCTCCCACCTCCTCTGCCGGGAGGTGGTCCTCCTCCTCTGCTCCTTTGCCTTCCATCGGGGGATGACCCTATGAGCGGTCTACCTTCCGGGCCACGAGAACATCCTCACGGACAAACTCAGCAGGATCCTCCACCCCCACGAGTGGCGGACGGACCCGGAGGTGGCCGGTCTTTTGTTCCATCGGTGGGGGACCCTGACCATGGACCTGTTCACCAGCCGGACGAACATGCAGCTCCCCCGCTTCTGCAGACCGATTCTGCACCCGAGCAGGGAGGCCCCAGATCAGTTCCTCTTGTGTTGAATCTCCGGGCTTCTTTATGCGTTCCCTCCCACTCCTCTCATTGCGAGGACCCTCCACAAGGTTCAGCGGGAGCAAGTGTCAGTGATCCTCGTCGCTCCCTCATCGCCTCAACAGCCATGGTTCCCACTCCTGCTCCTGCTCTCGTCCGAGCCCCCAGTTCCCCTGGGCTGTGCCCCGGGCCTGCTAATGCAGGAGGAGGGGCAGGTGTTCCACCCGAAATTGGCCTCATAGCCTGGCGGCTGAATGGGTATCCTTAGCCCCGCTGGACCTCCAGGAGGAGGTCGAGGAGGTCCTCCTCATGTCAAGGAAAGACTCAATGAGATGAGCTTACACCTTCAAGTGGCGGCGCTTCTCGGTCTGGTGCTCCAGGCTCCAGATCGACCTGTTCTCTTCTCCTACCCGATGAGTCCTCTAGTACCTCCTTCACCTCTCGAAAGAAGGGCTGTAGTCAAACTTGGTCAGGGTGCACCTGAGCGCCATCTCGGTGAATCACCTCCCTGTCGAGGGTAAACCCCTCTCGGAGCATCCCTTGGTCTCCCGCTTTATGCAGGGTCTCTTGCTTTCCAGACCTCCCATCCGGCCTCCCCCGGCGGAGTGGAACCTGAATGTAGTGCTCATGCAGCACACGCAGTCACCCTTCGAGCCGATGGTGACATGCTCACTTCGACACCTATCCTGGAAGGTTGTCTTCCTGGTGACTTTGACCTCGGCCCGCCAAATCAGTGAGCTCCAGGTTTTATAGGAACAGGGTGGTCCTCTGTACCCACCCCAAGTTCCTGCCGAAGGTTGTCTGATTTCCATCTCAATCAGGAGATAGTCTTACCGACCTTCTTCCTGAAATCCCATGCCAACCAGGCATCGGCGGTTTTGCATACACTCGACTGCAAGAGGGCTCTTGCCTTCTATCTGCAGTGCACCCAGCCTCATCACAAGTCTGGCCGGCTCTTCGTGTCCTACGATCAAGTCACCTGAGGCAGGCAGTCACAAAACGCACGTTCTCCATGTGGGTGGCGGACTGCATTGCCTTCGCTCATGCGAAGGCGGGCGCCCTACTGGATCGGCGGGTCACCACACATGGCGTCCGAGCCAAGGCAGCTTTGGTAGTTTCGCTGCACTCAGTGCCTCTGACGGACATCTGCTGGGCTGTGACCTGATCTTCAGCGAATACCTTCGCTTCGCACTACTGCTTGGAGAGGGAGCCCCGCCGGGATAGCGCCTTCGGCCAGGCTGTACTCCGTAATCTGTTCAGGGTATAAAAAACTCCTGCCCTCTGACCCTTCTCAATGGCTACCGAGGGTTTTGCCCCAGGGACCCTTGGACTTGGGCTCCTTCGGGCAACGGCTTCTGCTCACGACCTCGCGGAGGCGTTTTTTGGTTACAGGTTTGGTAGCCTGTAGCTGGGGAGTCCCATAAGTGAGGACTGACTTCCTGCTTATTCCTGGAGAAAGTGTAGTTACTCACCTGTAACAGGTGTTCTCCAGGGACAGCAGGAATAAGTCCTTACTACCCTCCCACCTCCCCCTGATGAGTTGCTGGATTTTTATCCTTCTCTTGCTTTCTGCTTGGTAGACTCGAGCTAAGGGACCTGACTGAGCAAGATGGCACCTTTGGGCGGGAAGAGGACCACGCATGCGTGGCAGCAATCCCAAAGGCTTTCTTTGAAAGCTGGGGAATTGCTCTGCGCGGGCTCCGTCGGTGCCGACATCACCCATAAGTGAGGGCTGATCCCTGCTGTCCCTGGAGAACACCTGTTACAGGTGAGTAACTACGTTTTATAAAGCACACTGGTGCTTATTGTTGCCTTTGTAAAATAGGCTAAACTAGACACATTTTGGGGCTTTTTACATTCACTGAAAGCTTTTTCTCATTGAGTACATAATAAGTATCGATTTTAGAACAGGTGCTAGTTATATGCATACAGAGATTTAAAGAGGTTCGTTGTGGGCATGGTTTGGATGATCCTTCAAAGTATGCATGTATTCTGTATTTTAGAATGGCAATACATATATATCCTGGAAAATGTTCCTATCAGCATTTACAATTTTTTTCGGTAATACGTAACTCTTTGCAAAATTCTCATTCAAAACTGAGATTTGGAGGAGAGCTTGAGGTGGATTGCAGTTATAAAGGGCGGTATATCGAGTGCCTAAAAAACCAGACCTCTCTGACATTCAAAAAAACTTCAACTGTAAAATGTTTTAGTTATCTGGGCAGTCTGAGGGGGCAGAAGCAAACAGCCCGTCAGCGCCGAAGTTTAAAGTTAAGCACCACAGGGCTGTTTGTGGCCATTATCGCTGTTGCCTGTCCCAAGAGGGATGACAGCCATGGCAATAGGTGCCCTTGGAAGGCCGGCACTCTAAGCAACCATCTAGTTTGCTTAATGATAGTGCTAGCTCTGCTAAGCTGTCATCTACTAGAAAGACAGCATTCAGCTGTTTTGCTCAACTTTTGTGAAATGGACTTCCTTCTGATTTATGGGTAAAATCAAATCTTCCTTTTCAGAAGACATGGCCTTTTGTGCAAGCATTCCCTTAGCTTTAAATTGGGATTAGCTTGAAATGGGACTAGTGATATTTTTGTTATTATTTGTTAATGGGGCCAATATTCAAAAGCCCTTATCCAGATAATCACGGAGGTTATCTGGATAAGGGCACAAAGAGAAATATTCAGTGGCACTATCCGAATAGTACTCCTGAATATCTCCACACACCACCTCAGCATTCTCCAGAGAGTGCTGGGGCAAACGTGCAGAATAAGGGTGATGTACTGGCAGTATCCAAAGAGTGACAATATGAAACCACTATCTAGATAATTTCTACCCTTATGTGGGCAGTCTTTTTGCATAACTTAGTAGTGTTGCCTGTGCCAAACGTGACAGAACTTTGAAGCTTGCAACTTCTTCCTTCCCAAGACCTTTTCCCTAACTGCCCCTACACTGCTTCTTAAACACCCAAGCAGGCTACACCCTGCTACCTTGTTTGGCCTTGCTTTCCTGTTAAGGTAGCCTCTACATAATGAGGTTTTTAAGGAAACCTGGCTTCCCTGAGGTCTTCTTCGGTAGTTGCTCATGGCTGTTACCTTCAGCCTCCATTGATTGGTGATCGGAGCAGGGCACTGCCCCAAAGTACACCTTTGCAGATCACCGGAGCTCCCACTAGCGAAATGAGCAGGGAACTGCCCAGGATGTGCTCCTTTGCACATCACAGGAGCTCCCTCTATTGACAGAAGCCTGGGATTGCCTTGATGTGTACCTTTGTACATCACAAGTAATGATGTCTTATTATAGTTTTCTATTGTGCCTGTCTTGGGATGCTGATGTAAGCTGACTTTCTCAAATTTCACAAATAAATTTTACAGTGAAATAAACTGTAAGGCTGGTCATCACTGACATCACCGTTAAGCAAAATGGTATTTTATATTAATTAGCTTGTATAGTCCATTGTTACAAACAAATCGTTCAAAGGAAAATAATTTAAATTTGATTTCATGCAGTAGTTTATATATCTCGAGGAACAAGCAGGAATGCAGTCTTCACTTATGGGTGATGTCAGCACCAATGGAGCCCACGTGGGAATGCCCCCTAGCGTCCAGTAGGAAAACCTTTGGGAGCACTCCACTGCTTCTGCACATCTGCCTTCCCACCGTCCCAACTCCTTTCCTCAGTTCTTCATTTTCCACAGAGCCAACAGGTTGCTAAATCCTGTCACTGTCAAAAAGCTTTTCTTCTTTGGTGTAATACCATGCTTTGCCTTTCTGTCCACGCCGGTTCCATCAGAATCGACACCGGTCCCAATAAATGTTTCTTTTTTAGTTATAAAGGGCCCGATTTTAGAAGGCCTTTACACTGGTACCTTCCCTAGTTACCCGTGTAAATGCCTTAACAGGGAATTTTCGAAGGCACCTACATGGGTAGTGTCTTTGAAAATTCCCTGGTTTGTCCCTTAAGCACACTGATGCTACGCGGTTAGCATCGGGGCATGTTGGGGCATTCCGGGGTGGAGCAGGGGCAGAGGAAAGGGCTACGTGGGTAGCAGCAATTTTCAATGCTACCTGGTTAGCCCTTAAAGATAGGCGAGGGTTTACTTCGCCTATCTTTGAGACGCTGGGGCTAACCGGGTAGCATTGAAAATTGCTGCTACTTTCTTAGCCCCGGCAGCTGTCGACATGTCCAGCCAACCCAGATTTTCACTTCTGTTGCCATGGAAGTGAAAATCCGGGTTAAGGGGGTCGACGGACAGGCTATGCGCCGATGCAGAGCATAAATGAAAATCGGTCCCAAAATTTTCTTTCTTTTATTTTATATTCCTGCGGGTTCACGGCTAACTAGTCCTTAGGACTTCCATATCGTTTCAGTTTTGAGGGATATTTTCTAAAATGGAAAAACCTTCTAGTGGGGGAGCGTTGCCTGCAGCCTAACACGCCACGGAGGGTGAGAACAGCTGGTGTTGGAGATCAGCCGGCCCGTGCGGGGCAGCTAACGCCGACATCACTCCAAGGCCCCATAAATAAATATTGTGTATTTTACGTCTCCTAAGGGGCATATCCAAAGGGGTTTGTTTGCCCCTTGTGAGCCCCTTAGGAGCACATTGGGAGCAAGTATAGAGCTGTGGAGCTGCGATGCCTGGCGGTAAGAGAAAGAAGAAGCCCCTTCCGGTGGTATCAGCGGGTGGCCTGATGGATAAGCATATATCTACGCCTTTTGCTACGACACCAGGTACTGTTTCTTTTGATCCCTCTGTTGAGGGGGCGAGTCTTAGCTTCCTGGAGCGTACTCCTCTTCCTCCTGGTTTTTTGGAACTGTCTGCTGTGCCTCAGTCCTGTCTTTTGAGTCCTCAGACGGACAGTGTGCTCCCCAAAGTTATATCTTGGAAGGAGCCCTCGGTCCCCTCTAGTGATTCACAAGTCTCCTCTGTTTCACTTCTGGATATTTGGTAGGTGGTTAATCGAACTGAACGTATTCTTGATGAGACTGTTCCCTCCTTATGTCAGTTCACCAGGTATGCGGTTCTTAAATTTCAAAATTTAGATAGATTGGGACTTTGAATTCATGTATTTCGAATATGGATATTCAAGTTAAATCTTTCTCTTCTTTTCAGTCTACTAACATGAAGGATAGTCTTATTATGCATCAAAAACTTGAGAATTTAGAGAATATGGCTAGGAGCAAGAATTTGAGAGTGCTTAATTTTCCTTGTAGCAGTTTACTGTCTCCTTCAATATTGTTTATAAGTACTTAAAAGATGTTCTGCTCCTTCCCACTGCTGATGCTTTTGTATTTGTTAAATGTTATTATATTTTTACTAAAACTGTTTATCAAAGTGCAGGGGAAGGGGATATAGCTGTCCTTGAGGATAAAAATAATTTTGATCTGACTACTTTCTTGCAAGACACTCAGGATATTATCTCTACCAGAGCTACTTTATTAGTAACTTTGGTTTCTGAAGAAGGCTTATTTCAGAAAAAGATCTAATCTGTATTGTGGAGACAAGGTATCTATTTTTCCTGATGTATCTCGTTTTACACAAACCCATAGGAAATCTTTTCTTGTTCTCAAACCTAGAATTCTTGCCCTAGGAGCTACTTTCTTCTTGTGCTATCCCTGTAAATGCTTAATATCTTTTGGGTATGGGTTTGTCTTCTTGTCAGTTTCAGATTTGGAAAAGTGGATTCTTGATAAGGAAAAGACAGTGATTTTTTCCATTTCTTGTTTAATTTAGATGATGGTTATAGGCGTCAGGTGGAGGGAGGGTTTTGATTGATGGACTATTTTTTTTGGCAGGGGCACTTTTCCTTCGGGTTTTGTCATCTCTTGTCTTGTTTTTCTTAATACTATCTTCTTATTGACTCTACTTTCCCCAAGATGTGGGCTAATGTATTTTGTTTCCTATTTTCTTTTTATGGCATTTATTATTGCTGATGTTGTAGCAGCAAAGCGCAGACAAACCAATGATACCAGGAGTCTGTTCAGAAGGTCCAAATCATTTATTTGTGCACAAGTCTCGAACCAATCAATTTCAAAATGGCTGAGCAAAGTTTTCAAGCATTACAACAACTTTTATAGACTTCTGTTCCATTCTAGGTATAGGAAAACATTTCATTGGTCCCGGTAACCTCCCGTACCTCCCGTACCTCTTCTATTGGTCCCGGTACTGATAAGTTTATCCAGTTATGTCCCTCCAGTGGGCATGACACCTGCATACCCCCCTTCTAGTCCCAATTACAATGGTCAGTTCATCAACTTGTTACTTTCACACTCTCAAGGTTATAGAACCAATTTGTACGTGCAGAGGAGCTGGGCTCTGCAACTCATCTGTCAGCACTCCTAATTATTTCTTTGCAGATGTACTTTTTCTTATCAGTAACTTTTAAACATGTTTTTTCTGTATTTTTCCATCTTTCAATACTGCAGTTCTGCTTACCTAAGCTAATTCAATACTTCTACTGAGTTCTATCTTACAATAGCAGCATATTGGGGGATGTGCAATCCTATATGCCTCTCCACAGGCCTCATTTACAGGTCAAGCTAGCCATGCTGGCCTGCTTATGTTCAGACACTGTGGGTCACAGGCCTGCACCTGCCACATTCCCCCCTTTGATTAATCTCACCCTATTACTTAATAAGGTGTGAGAATTAAATCACTTTCTGAAGAATCACATCCTGGCTAAAGGATTTCTACCAGGACTGGCTGTATATAAAGCCATGATTTTTGTTGCGGTCTTCCGCTCTACTGTACTATCAATAGTGTTATGAATGGAACGCATACAACATGGGATTAAACATGGTAATAAGAAGATAACAGCAACAAGGATTAGTACTAATACGATGAAAGTCTTAAATCCTCCCACCCATGAAAAGAGGTTAGCAAACCAATTAGGAAATTTCAATGAGTGCCACGTCTGTACTGTCACATAAGCATGTCTTTGCATATCTTTAGCAATTTCTTCAACTACTTGACCTTTATCATCTATTTTCAAACAGCAATTGGTTAAGTTCAGTTTACCACATACTCCTCCTTCAGCTGCTAACAAATAATCAAGTGCTAAGTGGTTCTGATATATCGCAGTGCGCATCTGTGTACTTTGTCTAGCTAAAAGCGTAAGAGCATGACTAGTTTCGTTAGTTATTATTTCAACTACTGCTTGTAAGCGAATAATACGATTAATCATATAAATTGGGGTACGATAACCATACATACCATCATCATTCCAAGTGGCGGGTCCATAATATTCAATGATTCTTTCTGGTGGCCAATCATCACCTTGCCATTTCTCCCACTTGCCTATCTGTAAGGCCTCTCTCTTCTGTCTTAGTGCTCTTTTGTGTCGGTGGGTAGTGTATACTGGGTATCCTAATTGTTCTCCATGTTCAGTGTTTAAAAGAAAGAAAGAAGGTCTGATGGTTCCTAAGACACATGCTCCTCCCCAGTGTGGTGGGAGTTGTGCATATGCTCGGTTTCCACAGATCCAATATAGGCCAGGTGGGGCTTGCCAGGCTTGGACTTTAGCAAGGTTAGTCCATAGACCTGCAAGTTCAGGAAATCTGGCTAATGGGTTAGGAGGTTCAGGATGTCCAATTCCTGACCACCATGCTATCTTCTTGGTCGTAGCATTATAGTACTTCTGGCTAAGACAGACCAGCTGTCCTACCTTTTGGGTGAACTGGGGTCCAGTTCTGGCATAGCAAAGACGTCCAACGATTGAGTGCGCTAACACCCATTCACTGGTAGTCTTGTGTAATTCAGTCTGATTGTAAATCATGGAATAATTTAATTCTTGGGCTTCCCATGGCCACTGATCTCCCATTTGGGTTCCGCCACAGAAATAACAATCTGTGATCTTAAGACTAGATACTACTGCTCCGGCTAATTCTAGAAATAAATTCTGTGAGGGGTGAGGGATCTCAAACTTATTTACATGCATGGCTTCATAAAAAGTATTATGAATATGATATTTAGATGACTTGTGGGCTTGGGTATTCAATCTGATATACACAATGGTCCCTGGATCTATTGCTCCTCCAGCAATACGTAAACCAAACTTATATCCTTGTTTCCATGCATGGGGATTGTGTATACGTAAGTGTAAGGGGTTGCAAGCATCTTTCTGACATTTATCATTTGTGGTTGGCTTGGTTAAGGTAGCCATTCGTTTATCTATTTTCTCATCAGTTATACCAGTGTTCCAGGTAGCATAAAAAACACATCCCCAATACGGGCAATAGTAGTCTGCTGCTGGGGCAGTACTATAGCCTGGTTCCTTTTTACCTGTACACTTTCTCCATCCCGTGGCACCTTCTGGACACATATACTTATGGTCATTTCGATACGCTTTCTCCCATGTACCACAGGTGGAATAACTATCTCTATTAATAGCATTGCATGCATCAAAATTCAAAACAGCAGGTTTAGTAATGTCCTTAAGTGGTGGCGTTGCAGCTAATATAGGTCCATCTGCATCCTTCCATCTTATTTCCATCGTGTAATAGGATGGATTCTGATGCGGATTATAGCATGTTTTAATTTTTCCATGAGTGCAAACATTTAGTTCAGTGGTGTTATAGATACACCGAGTTACTGTTCCCTTGCAGGTATAGTAAGAATGATAAAGCAAAGTCTGAGTTACTTTCAGTCCAATTCTAGTAGAAGTAATGCAGGCAGTGCATGGAGGTAAAGCATAAGTCTGTTCAAAACCTCCAAAGAAGGCAACCAAAGCAAAGCAAAAGTAAAGATGCATGTCGATGTTGATTGGAGTTCTTCTGAATCCTCAGCTTGCTGATCTTGATCACGACGGTCTTTTATTCTTCGTCCCGTTTGCTAATGAAGCAATTTAACGGGTGCTGAGTGTTGATTGAAGATCCTCAGGTTGTCCAGTACACATTGACCAACTTTTTAGCAATTTCAGTTGGCCTGTGAAGTCTGGCTTAGTCAATGTAGTCTCAAAGTAGTGTGTCAAATCACACACAAATTGGGTTCGTTGAAACAAAGCTGTTGCTGCATGGAAAACAGCAATCCTCTTCGAAAGACTTGGCTGTTGCAAAGCACTTGTGATGAAGTGTCTAAGCTGCTGGTTGCCGTCTCAAAGTAACTCGCAAGGGTGCATCAAGATGCTGTTCTGCTGTCCACTGCTCAGGTTCAGGATCGGCGGCGGGCTTGACTCTGCTGTGGTGGATCCAGGCGTCGATCTCGGCTACCTTTACTGCAGTTGGGGTAGACAGGATGACGGTGTACGGTCCCTTCCAATGGGGTTCCAACGGTGTCTTCTTCCAATCTTTGATCCACACCGAAGTACCAGGCTGGTAGGGATGCAAGGGTTCCGTCAAGTTGATAGGCAACTGGTCTTGGATCCACGTATGGAGAGTCTGCAGAACAAAACTAAGAGCTAGAAGTTCTTGTCTGGTTATTTCCGAACCAATTTGGGCTAGACTTCCTTTGATTCCCTGCACTATTGGTGGGGGTTTACCATACAAAACTTCAAAAGGGGAAAATCCTGTTGACTTTACAGGAGCTGAGCGTATTCTGAATAAAGCTATGGGGAGCACTTGGGGCCACTTCAATTGTGTCTCCTGACAAAGCTTAGACATTTGGGCTTTCAAGGTACGATTCATTCGCTCAACTTTCCCTGAACTCTGGGGTCTGTATGCAGTGTGGAGTTTCCATTGTATCTGCAAAGCTTTTGCTAACTGCTGAGTAACTTGGGAGACAAATGAGGGTCCATTGTCTGACCCTATTACTGCTGGAATTCCGAATCTGGGGACAATCTCTCTCATTAAGACTTTGGTAACTTCTCGGGCTTTCTCAGTTCTGGTTGGGAATGCTTCTACCCACCCAGAGAAAGTACAAACTAATACTAATAGGTAATGGTACCCATTGGCTTTTGGCATTTCGGTGAAATCAACTTGGAGGTTGTGCATGGGGGTCACACCTCTTGACTGAACTCGGGGTGCTGTAATAAGGCCTTGCTTGGCATTATTCTTGGCACAAGTTTGACATTGTCGTGCTACTGAAGCTGATATGGTTGTCATCAGAGGGATGTAGAAATGTGGTCTGAGTGCTTTTTCCATAGCACTTTTCCCATAGTGGGTGGCTTCGTGGAAAGCTTTGACAAAGGATGGTCCTAACAGTTCAGGGATTACTATTCGTCCAGGAGGTTGACTGCCCTCTTCTGGAGGCAGCTCAATCCATCCATCTTTCAGTACTCCATTTTCTCTGTCACAATAGTAATCCAATTCTTTGGTGGTATATCGTGGGGTCCATAGATTCAAAGGTACTGGAAACAATGCTGCTTGCATTGGCATAGCTTGTGGGGCAATTTGTCCTGTCATAGCTGCTTGTCGTGCTGAGGCATCTGCAAATCTATTCCCTCGGGCAACTTCTCCTTTTCCTGCTTGATGTCCTCGACAATGCATGACAGCTACACGTGTTGGGGCCCATACTGCATCAAGTAACATCAATATTTCGGGACCATATTTGACTGATTTTCCTCCAGATGTGATGAGTCCTCTTTCTTTATAGAGAGCTCCATGGGCATGCAGGGTAGTGAAGGCATATTTGGAATCTGTATATACATTCAGTATAAGTTTTTCTCCTAACAACAATGCTCTGGTGAGTGCTATCAATTCGGCTTTCTGGGCTGATGTGCCTGAGGCTAGGGCTGATGATTCAACTACTTCATGTTGAGTGACGACTGCATATCCGGCACAGCGTCGTCCATCAAGGATGAGACTGCTCCCATCAACATAATAGGTTTGGTCAGGATTGTCTATGGGCACATCTGTCAAGTCGGGTCGGCTGGAGAACACAGTCTCCATGACTTCGATACAGTCATGTTCTGGGAGTTCTTCACTGATGGGTATCAAGGTGGCTGGATTCAGGGCATGGCTCACTTCAAGTTGTATCTGTGGGTTTTCACATAACATGCTCTGGTACTTCAACATTCGGGAATTGGTGAGCCAATAATTTGCTTTCTGTTCCATAAGGGCAAGGACTGCATGTGGCACAGTGACTCGTATGTTCTGTCCTAGTGTGAGTTTGTCTGCTTCACTCACTAGTAGCGCTGTAGCTGCAACTGCTCTCAAGCAAGGTGGCCATCCTTTGGCCACAGGGTCCAATTGTTTCGATAGGTAGGCTACAGGTCGCTCCCAATTTCCCAATTTCTGAGTCAACATGCCTAAGGCATTTCCCTGTGCTTCATGTACAAACAAGTGGAAAGGTTTGTGGACATCTGGTAGTCCAAGTGCTGGTGATGACATCAATTCTTCTTTTAACTTTTGGAAGGCTGTATCCTGCTCAAGTCCCCACTCCAGTGGCGACTTTTCTTCTCCTTTTGTGGCTTCATACAGTGGTTTGGCAATTTGGGCAAAGTTGGGTATCCAAATTCGGCAATATCCCGCTGCACCCAGAAAGGCTCTAACTTGCTTTCTGGTTGTTGGAGTTGGAATTCTACATACTGCTTCTTTTCTTTCTCTGCCTAATCTTCTGCTCCCTTGGGTAATACGAAAACCCAAGTATTTCACTTCTTTTTGGCATAGCTGTGCTTTGGCTCTGGAAACTTTGTATCCAGCTTCATCTAGTAACTGCAAGAGATCTTTGGTGGCTAGTATACATTCACTTTCTGATACGGCAGCTATCAACAGATCATCCACGTATTGGAGAAGCACTCTCTTCCCCGGGGCTACTGGATAGCTTGAAAGGTCTTGATTCAGTGCGGCACTAAAGATGGTAGGCGAATTCTTGAATCCTTGGGGTAATCTTGTCCAGGTAAGTTGGCCCCCTCTTCCAGAGATGGGGTCCTGCCATTCGAATGCAAACAATATTTGGCTTACAGGGGCTAATCTTATGCAAAAGAATGCATCTTTCAAATCCAGTACAGTGAAATGGGTAGCTTCAGCAGGTATCAGTCCTAGGAGGGTGTAAGGATTGGGTACGACTGGATGTATGGTCTCAGCTGCATCATTTACTCTTCTCAAATCTTGCACTGGGCGATAATCATCTGTCCCAGGCTTCTTTACTGGCAAAAGTGGAGTGTTCCATGGGGATTGGCATACTTTTAGTAGGCCATACTCAAGCAATCTTTGTAGGTGGCGATGAATGCCTTCAATTGCGGCTCTTGGGAGAGGGTACTGTTTGACGTGCACTGGTGTAGCACTAGGCTTGAGGGTTACAATCACTGGAGCTATATGTTTGGCTAGGCCTGGGGGGCTGCCTTCTGCCCATACTCCAGGTGGTGCATCAATACTTTTCAAAGTTTGTTCAAAATAGGTATCTTGAATCGAATCATCAATGTAGTATCTCCATTCTTCTTCTCGGGGAACTGTCAGCAGCATCACTCCTGCTGGTTTGGTTTGGGGATTTACTGTCATTTGCATTTCTCCTTGTTCAGAGAAAGATATTTGTGCTTGAAGCTTGGCTAACATATCTCGTCCCAGTAGTGGCACTGGACATTCGGGCATGTAAAGGAATTGATGAGTTACTTGCTGTCCTCCCAGACTGCATATTCGGTTTTGAAGAAAAGACTTTGTGGCTTTGGCACCAGTTGCTCCTATGATGGTGACTGCTTTTGTAGTGAATGGGGCTATCTTTTTGTCTATTACTGAATGTTGTGCTCCAGTATCAACCATAAAGTCCATAATTTGGTCTCCTATTTGTATTCCGACCATAGGCTCCTGGAGACCTAAAGCAAACTTGGAGCCCGGTCTGTCCTAATCCACGTCATTCTCATCATGGGCTGGTGTGGCCAATGCTTGAATGGCCCCTCCTCTCTCTCGCTGGAATTGTTCTCGATTGGCTCCTCCTCGGCTTCGGGGATAGCTTCGTCTTTCTTCTTGCCACTGATGGCTGCTGTCGTCATCATGCTGGGCGTCTTCGAGTTGCGGGCACGTATCTCTCCAATGTCCTTCCTCTCTGCAATAGGCGCATTGGTTCACGCCTAGTCTCTGGGTCCGGCCTCCGCCTTGACCCCGCCCTCTTCCTCTGCTCCTTCGACTAGGGACACCTCCCCTTTTCTTTTCAACTATGGCCGCAGCCAAAAAATCAGCTTTCTTCTTCATCTTTCTGTCACATTCTCTCTGTCTTTCAGTATCACGATTCACATACACTTTATGAGCGACTTCCAATAACTGTGTTGCATTCATGCCCGCAAACCCTTCTAACTTCTGTAATTTGCGTCTAATGTCTGGTTGAGACTGGTTTACAAAAGCAGAATTCACCATACATAAACTTCCTGGTGCCTCGGGATCATAGGGAGTATACATTCTGTATGCTTCAGTTAATCTCTCATAAAAATCTGCTGGGCTCTCATCTATCCCTTGGATAACTCCTGCAACTTTGGAAAGGTTCATAGCTTTCTGGCCCCCCCTTTTCAGGCCTTGTAAAAAGCCTTGGCGAAAACGGGCTAGGGCTGTGGATCCTTCATCTGTATTTGGATCCCATTGGGGGTCTTCATTCGGGAATTCTCTCTGAGCTGCTTCTCGACGGTCTATTATATTCTGCCCCTGTGCCGGAGCTACAGGGTTCTCTGCCATCCATTCAATAGCTGCTTTTCTAATTCTTGCTCGCTCTTCTGTCGTGAATAGGGTGGTCAGGAGCTGACGGCAATCTGGCCAAGTGGGTTGGTGAGTTTCCATAATACTAGTTACTAATTCTGTCAGCTCCTGGGGCTTACTAGTATAGGAGGCGTAATGCGACCTCCAATTTAATAAATCAGTTGTAGAGAAAGGGATATACACATAAGTTAGGGGTCCCGCTACCACTTCATCATTATCATTCTTTACGGGCACTCCCGGGACTTGCCGTAAGGGAAACAGTTTGGCTGCCATGGGCGTCTTTTGGGATCTAAGGGTTATCGTTGTTGCCTTTGCAGGAGTCACTTTCTTTTTCTCAACAGGTTTTGCTTTGGGTTTCTCTCTCTCTGGCGTGCTAGTGCTAACGCTGGCTTTCTCAATTATTTGTACACTTTCCTCCTCATCTGGGGGATTCTCTCTTTCTCCTTCTTCGGTCTCCACTTCTGACTCGCTTTTTAGGTCCTCCTCTTCTTTTCCCGCTAATTCTTCCTCTTTCTCCTCCGGGAGGGGGATCAGGGGTTGGGTCCCGCCTCGGCTCTGGCCGTCTCCGGGGTTCTGGGGCAGGACGCCGGGCTACTCTTACTGGACCTGGGGTTCGGGGCTGCCTGAGAGTTATTTCTGGGGAATCAGGATCTGCCAGGATGGGCTTCTTTCTGGCTTTCTTATCCTGCTCTTTCATTCTAGGCTGTTCCGTTTTCTGTCTAGAATCTGTTTTAGCTAACATTATTCTGCACTGTTCCTCATAACAGCGCTGCGCCCAGGGGGGCGGATCTTCACAAATACTTAACCAGGAATCTATATAGGGGTACTGGTCGGGGTGCGCTATACGCACTCTACGGTGTATTGACTGAATAATCTCTACTTTGAACGTTCCCTCTCGGGGCCAGATGGGGTCTAGATCGGGCCACTCCCTAGTACACAAAATCTGCAAACGGGCTGCTGTCATTTTAATACCATAATCTCCTGAATATCCCTCTTTAAAATGTGCGATCATACATTCTAATGGAGTGTTTCTAGTAGACCCCGCCCCTCCCATTTCGATGTGTGTGCGCAACAACAGACAGAAGGGAAAAGGAGGGCGGACCGTGGGTAAGGGGTCCTCACGGCCCTGGAAACGTATAAGGAGTACAAATAACAAGACAAGACGACAATCGCTTCCCCCTTTTCGCGACCTGAACGCGGTCGCCCGGTCAGGAAATGCGCTACTCAGGGGTCCGCCTTCACTTGGTCCGTGCTGCCAGACCTCTCATTCACACTTCGTTCACACAATCATGCTAGCAACGTATCCCAGAATGCATTCGTTTCTATCTGTTCTGACTAGTCTTTTCCAATTTCCCAATTACAAAAAGGATGGGGGTTTCACCCGGCGAATTCCCATGCGGGGTTACTCGGCCCTTCCTTGAGAGGTGATCATGCTCTCTTACCAATTCCCAATATCTCGAGATTGCAAATTCCAAAGTTCCAAGTTCCAATGGCAGTACTGCGCTTTCTATTTCTGTCTAGACCCAAAATCAAAACTATACTCACCGGATCCGGTCCTCAAACTTCCCAAGCAGGCGCATGAGTTGGACCTCGGACTCCCCTCACTCGGGTTCGAGGCGTTGACTCCAGCCGGGCTCGTCACCCACCGAGGTCCGACCAGCTCCCTCCGATACAAGGGACCGGTGGCGCCAGGGAGCAGCCCTCGTCGGAAGGGCGCGATCCCGGCAGGACCAAGCCTATAGAGGCGGAAAGTCGTGGTATATTGCCCTATATACACTTTGATTCCACAACTTCCCGGCCAATGCACCAAGGAATATGTAGCAGCAAAGCGCAGACAAACCAATGATACCAGGAGTCTGTTCAGAAGGTCCAAATCATTTATTTGTGCACAAGTCTCGAACCAATCAATTTCAAAATGGCTGAGCAAAGTTTTCAAGCATTACAACAACTTTTATAGACTTCTGTTCCATTCTAGGTATAGGAAAACATTTCATTGGTCCCGGTAACCTCCCGTACCTCCCGTACCTCTTCTATTGGTCCCGGTACTGATAAGTTTATCCAGTTATGTCCCTCCAGTGGGCATGACACCTGCATACCCCCCTTCTAGTCCCAATTACAATGGTCAGTTCATCAACTTGTTACTTTCACACTCTCAAGGTTATAGAACCAATTTGTACGTGCAGAGGAGCTGGGCTCTGCAACTCATCTGTCAGCACTCCTAATTATTTCTTTGCAGATGTACTTTTTCTTATCAGTAACTTTTAAACATGTTTTTTCTGTATTTTTCCATCTTTCAATACTGCAGTTCTGCTTACCTAAGCTAATTCAATACTTCTACTGAGTTCTATCTTACAATAGCAGCATATTGGGGGATGTGCAATCCTATATGCCTCTCCACAGGCCTCATTTACAGGTCAAGCTAGCCATGCTGGCCTGCTTATGTTCAGACACTGTGGGTCACAGGCCTGCACCTGCCACAATGTATTGTGTTTCTCTATACTTTATCGATATTGTATAGTTTGAAAATCCTAATAAAAAATATTAAAAAAAAACAACAACTAGTGGTTTTAGAAAATGTACCAAATGTGCCGGTACCATATCAGTCACGGATAAATATGACTGGTATCTAAAATGTTTGGGCCTTAGCCATTTACCAGATTCTTGTCCTTTGTGTCAACAAATGACAAGGAGAGGCCTAAAGAACAGAGCCAGACAGTATATATCCCTGTTGGCCCCAGACTCGATTTCAGTGGCTTCCACATTATTAAGAACATTGGCCTCCTCTCATGGGTCTCAGGTCTCTTCCAAGTCCAAACATAAGAGTAAGTCTTTGATTTGAAAGGGGATATTTTAAGGGCAACCAACCTTTTTGTTAAAATGGTAAATAAAAGGAAAAGGAGGCTTCTATGGTTCTCAAAAGAGGTAGCTGAAAAGGTGAAGAAAAAGAGGGAGGCCTTCAGGAAATACAAGAGATCACAGAGAGAGGAAGACAGGCATCTATATTTGGAAAAACTTAGAGAGGCTGGTAAAGTAGTCAAGAAAGCAAAGATACAAAAAGAAGAAGCAGCCAATGCAATAAAAATAAGACATTTTTCAGATATGTTAGTGAGAGGAGGAAGGGCAAAAGTGGTATTGTCAGACTCAAGGGTGAAGGGGAGGAATATATAGAAGCTGATGAGGATAAAGCAGAATTGTTTAACAAATATTTCTGTTCTGTATTCATAGATGAAGAACCGGGAGCAGGACCTCCGACAATACCCATAAACAGGAACAAAAGCAAGGGGCATCTCAAATGATTTTCAGAGGACTGTGTTCGTGAAGAACTAGCTAAACTAAAAGTGGACAAAGCGATGGGACCAGATAGGATACGTCCGAGAATACTGAAGGAAATTGGGGACATTCTAGCAGCTCCATTGACTGACCTTTTCAATGCCTCTTTGGAATCGGGGGGTGGTACTAGAGGACTGGAGAGAGGCACATGTGGTCCCTTTACACAAAAGTGGAAATAAGATGTGGTTGAAAATTACAGGCCAGTTAGTTTAACGTCAGTGGTGAGTAAATTATTGGAAACGCTGCTGAAAGAGAAAATAGGTTTCTGGAGTCCAACGGATTACTGGATCCGAGACAGCATGGTTTCACCAGGGGCAGGTCTTGTCAGATAAATCTGATTGCTTTCTTTGACTGGATGACCAGGGAGAAGGACCAAGGGAGAGCCCTAGATGTGGTGTATTTAGACTTCAGTAAAGCATTTGACACTGTTCCACACAGGCGACTTATAAACAAACTAACATCCTAGGGATGGACCCTAAAGTTACTGCTTGGGTTAGAAATTGGTTGAATGGGAGGTGACAAAGGGTACAGGTAAATGGAGTTCACTCTGAGGAGAAGGAGGTTACTAGTGGAGTGTCGCAGGGATCTGTCCTTGGTCCGATTCTATTTAACATCTTTGTTAGTGATATAGCGGAAGGGCTATCGGGTAAGGTTTGTCTCTTTGCAGATGATACCAAAATCTGCAACAGAGTAGACACCCAGGAAGGTGTAGATAACATGAGGAGGGATCTAGCTAAGCTTGAAGAATAGTCTAGAATTTGGCAGCTGAGATTTAATGCAAAATAAATGTAGGGTCATGCATTTGGGCTGCAGCAATCCAAGGGAGCAGTACAATATAGGGGTTGATGTACTTCTGTCCACGAAAGCAGAACAGGACCTAGGCGTGATTGTGTCTGACGATCTCAAATTAGCTAAACAGGTAGAAAAGGCTATGGCGAAAGCTAGAAGGATGCTTGATTGCATAGGAGAGGAATGGCCAGCAGAAGAAAGGAGATGTGATAGTGCCTCTGTATAAGTCTTTGGTGCGACTTCATTTGGAGTATTGTGTGCAGTCCTGAAACCGCACTTTCTAAAGGATATAAACAGGTTGGAGTCAGTGCAGAGGGTGGCTACTAAAATGGTTAATGGTTTTCATTATAAAGCATATGAGGACAGTCTTAAGGACTTACCACCTGCTCCTCTGATCCTATCCCCACCCATCTTTTCTCACCCATCTCTGCTACCCTTGTCCTCTCCATCTCTCATATCCTCAACCTCTTGCTCTCCACTGCTATTGTCCCTGTTGACTTCAAGCATGCTGTGGCACACCTCTCCTGACGAAACCCTCACTTGATCCCTCCTGTCCTTCTAATTATCGTCCCATCTCCCTCCTTCCCTTTATTTCTAAATTGTTAGAGCGTGCGGTTCACCACCGCTGCATTGACTTCCTTTTCTCTCATGCCCTCCTGGATCCCTTACAGTCTGGCTTTCATCCTTTGCAATCTACTGAAACGGCTCTTATCAAACTCTCGAGTGACTTGGTTCCTGGAAAAATCTAAAGGCCTTTTCTCCAGGACCAAGCAGGAAGTCAGTCCTCACATATGGGTGATGTCGGCGCCGATGGAGCCCCCGTGCGGAGAATTTCCCCAGCTTTCAAAGAAAGACTTTGGGAATGCAGTGCGCCTGCGCGGTCACCTTCCTGCCCAAGGGTGCCATCTTGCTCAGTCTTTCTTTTTCTGCAGAGCCCGATGGACGTGAGTTCGTCTCACCCGGGAAAAGTTTATTTTTTTCTGCGCTTTTCACGTTGTTTTATCCAGTTCGATGCCGGTTCCCCTTCCCGTCTGGGCTCAGTACACCGGTATTGAGTCCGGAGTTTTGATTTTCGGTTTTTGTCCTTTGTGACTAGCGTTTGCGCTCTTTTTGTGTTTTGACCTTGCAGGGGCCCTTTTTTCCCCGATGGCTGCCAGCGGGTTCAAA
The DNA here is from genome assembly GCA_033557465.1 of Ichthyophis bannanicus. NCBI lineage: Eukaryota > Metazoa > Chordata > Amphibia > Gymnophiona > Ichthyophiidae > Ichthyophis > Ichthyophis bannanicus. The sequence continues at coordinate 779,158,390 of CM066031.1, read as the reverse complement.
AAGTGTGATCGGTGTAAGAAACTTATGTCTCTCACCGACACACATGACTGCTGCCTCCGATGCCTCGGGCCCGACCATGACCCGTTGGCCTGTAGCAAGTGCGGAAAAATGCCGTCTAAGGCACTTCGGAGCCGTCAGCATCAACGTGAGCGAATTTTCTCTGACTCCGCGTCCGGCCAGGCCCGGATTTCATCAGAGGCCTCAACATCTCGGGAGTCCGTCCCCGAGCGCCGTCAGGGTTCCTCTGAAAGGGAGTCTCCCACCCGGGAGCACAGAAGGAAGAAAAAGCTCGCGAGGGCGGTGTTGGTGGAGGCTCCTGGTTCCTCGAGGACCAGGTTGCGTAGCCCTGACCGCCGCCCCAGGCTCTCGGAGTCAGAGAGGCCTTCCAAGCTACCTCGCATGGAGCTGGAGTCCCCGTGTCACGTAAGTGCAGTTGTCCTCGTGGACTCTTCTCCGTGGGAGCCGACGTCAGGCTCGACGCCGTCGGGGCCTGCTGAGTCTCCTGAGCTTGGACTCAGGTTGACGGCCATGGAGAGCAGCTTAGCTGCCTTCATGGAACAGCAGCGGGTGCTGATCATCGGTCTGACCAGTGCATCTGCCCTGACCACCGGGACGTCGACGTCTAAGTTGACCCCGTAGACCGAGCCGATCCTCGAGTCAATGAAGTCTCGAGTTGATCCTCGGTCAAGGTCCCCCTCGTTCTCCCGTGCGGGGCCGAGGTCGTCGATGCCGATACCCTCGGCATCGGAGCAGGTGGCACCAAGGCCCACACGGCCGGAGCCACTCGATTCCTCCTCGGAGGAGTTGGAGTGGGAGACGGAGGACGAGGAGTCCCCGGACACCTTCCGGACCCAGTGCGTCCCTTCAGACTCACCGGAGTCCAAGCTTCGGAGACGGTCCCTCCCGGAGGATACCCGGTTCTCGGACTTCGTGAGGGACATGGCCAAAGCCTTGGCCTTCCCCGCGGACGCCGAGGAGGAGCTTCGAGCCGAGGAGCTCGATGCCCTCCAGTATGATTTTCCTCCAAAGGAAGCCTTTACTGTACCGGTTCCTCTGATGCTGGAATGGCTGCTCTTACATATGTGGGAGGCACCGGCCTCAACGCTGGTTCTTAGCAAATGGGTCGATTCCATTTATCGAGTCCATAAGAGCCCTGGGTTCCAAAAGGTGCAGATACCGCACCACTCCATGGTTGTGGAATCGGCCATGCACTGTCTGAAGAGTCAGAAGATGCACTCTTTGGTGCCCCCCGGACGAGAGGCCCGGAACCTGGATGCCCTCGGTAGAAAGTGCTTCCAGGGCTCTATGCTATCTTGCCAGGTCCATACCTACCAGTTGTACATGGGCATGTACCTACGAGACCTGGCAAAGGAGATTGCTGGGTTCTCAGCTGGCCTCTCCGAGGAACCTTTGCAGAGGTTCAAGGCTTTGTCAACAGGGATTCGAGAGCGCTCGAAGTTTATATCTCGAGCAGCCTATAATGGCTTCGAGGCTTCGGCCTGGGTAGCCGCGGCCGTGATTGGTGTACGCTGTCAGGCCTGACTACAGTCATCAGACCTGGAGCCATGGGTGCAGGACAAGTTGGTCGATGTCCCTTGCCGAGGTGAAAACCTTTTCAGTAAGCCCATGACTGAAAAGGCTGCAGAAATCGAGACTGAGACTCTCACCAGGACAAGGCTTTCCAGGAAGACTTCTGCCCCTTCTCAGAAAAAGAAGGGCTCAGGAAAGAAGCCCTTTTTCCCGAGGAAGGGTGCTGCCTACAAATCCTACCCTCAATACCAGGCCTCTCCAGCTTCCCAACAGGGCCAGCAGGCCAAGGGGAAGAGGCATGGGCCCCGTAGGCAGAAGACTCCCACAGCATAGCCTCTTCTCCACAGCTGGCTCCACTCAGCAGAGGAGGTCGGCTGCCCTGTACGCCTAAAGGTGGCAGGCCATCACAGGGGATACCTGGGTACTGAGCATAGTCCAGAAGGGCAACTTGCTCCACTTCCACCAGATACCCCCCCTCCTACTTTCCTGGGGAGCTTCCAAGACTCCCTCTGCACATAAACCTCCTCCTTCAGGAGTTGGCAAGTCTTCTAAAAGAACAGGCAGTGGAACCGGTGCCCCACCACCTGGAAGGGCAATGGTCCAGCAGATCTTTCTATGCTGGGGACTTCCATCAATCGATCTCTTTGCAAGTCCACAGAACCGTCAGCTGCCCAGATTTTCCTCCAGACAGCCGCATCCCCTGAGAATGGCAGCAGATGCGTTTCTGATCTCTTGGTCTACGGGCCTCCTGTATGTGTTTCCTCCCACGCCCCTGGTGGCCCGAACTCTGTTCAAAATTCTATGGGACAAGGCCTCGGTGAGTCTGGTAGCCCCCAGATGGCCGAGGCAACCGTGGTTTCCACTTCTTCTGCAGTTGACGGTGGAAACTCCATTCCCTCTGGGGTTGCAACCCGATCTCCTTTCTCAGGATCAGGGTTCCCTTCTGCACCCCAATCTCAGATCTCTCAATCTGATGGCCTGGCTGCTGAAAGGATAGTGCTAGCTCCCTTACTTCTACCTAGGGAAGTTGAGGAGGTGGTGTTGGCCTCTAGTAGGCAGTCCACCAGAAAATTCTATACCCTCAAGTGGCATAGGTTCTCGATATGGTGTTCTCAGCGCAGTGAGGATCCTTTCTCCTGCCTGGTGCCAGTAGTGCTTCGATATCTACTTCACCTGTCAGACCTAGGCCTTAAGTCCAACTCTGTTTGTGTCCACCTCAGTGCTCTGTCAGCACACCACTCCCCGGTGGAAGGTCAGTCTCTGTCGGTTCACCCCTTGGTGTCCCGCTTCCTCAAAGGCCTACTTCTCCAGGACCAAGCAGGAAGTCAGTCCTCACATATGGGTGACGTCGGCGCCGACGGAGCCCTCGCGGAGCAATTTTCCCCAGCTTTCAAAGAAAGCCTTTGGGAATTGCAGCGCGCATGCGCGGTCCTCTTCCCGCCCAAGGGTGCCATCTTGCTCAGTCTTCTTTTTTCCGCGGAGCCCTACAGACATTGTTTGTGATTCCCCGCAGAAAAGTTGATTTATTTCTCTTTTTTCTCTCGGTTTCGACGCTGGTTCTTTTCCCGCCCAGACCCGCGACGCCGGTTGCGAGTCCGTTCTTTATTTTTCGGTTTTTTGTCCTTCGTGACAGATTTGGCGCCTTTTTACTTTTTCACTGGCAGCCCGGTCTTTTGACCTCGCAGGGGCCCTTTTTCCCCCGATGGCTGCCAGCGGGTTTAAAAAGTGTGACCTCTGTAAGAACCTCATGTCTCTTACCGACACACACGACTTCTGCTTCCGCTGCCTCGGACCCGATCATGACCCGATGATCTGTGGTCCGTGTGGCAAAATGTCCTCAAAAGCGTTGAGGAGTCGGCAGCATCAGCGGGAACGTATCTTCTCTGAATCCGGCCGGGCTCGGACCTCGTCAGAGGCTTCGACGTCTCAGGACTCTGGTCCTGAGCATCGTCGAAGTTCCTCTGAAAGAGGATCTCCTACCCGGGAACATCATCGGAAAAAGAAACCCGCGAGGGCGGGATCGGTGGACACTCCTGGTTCCTTGAGGGCCAGGTCGCATAGCCCCGATTCCCGTCCTGGGTCCTCGGAGGTGGAGAGGCCTTCCAAACATCCTCGTCTCGAGATGGACTTGCCCGCTCACGTGAGTACTGTTGTCCTCGTAGACTCGCCTCCGAAGGAGCCGATGTCGGGCCCGACACCGTCGGGGCCCGAGTCGGGGGCTGCTGGGTCTCCTGAGCTCGGACTCAGGTTGACGGCCTTGGAGAGCAGTCTGACTGTCTTCATGGACCAGCAGCGGGCATTGATCGCTGGCCTCACCGGTGCTTCTGCCCTGACCGCCGGGACGTCGAACTCCAAGTCGACCCCGGAGACCGAGCCGATCCTCGAGTCCATGAGGGCTCGAGTCGATCCTCGGTCGCGGTCTCCTTCGGCCTCCCGTTTGGGACCGAGGTCGTCGACGCCGACTCCCTCGGCGTCAGGGCGGATGGCATCGATGCCCGCCTGACCGGAGCCGCTCGACTCCTCCTCCGAGGAGTCGGCCTGGGAATCCGAGGAAGAAGAGTCACCTGGTTCCTTTCGGACTCGGTGTGTCCCATCGGACTCCCCCGAGTCCGAACCTCGGAGACGGTCCCCCCCGGAGGATACCCGGTTCTCGGACTTCGTGCGGGATATGGCCAAGGCCTTGGCCTTCCCCGCGGATCCCGAGGAGGAGCCTCGAGTCGAAGAACTCGATGCCCTCCAATATGACTCTCCCCCGAAGGAGGCCTTTATTGTACCGGTTCCTCCGATGCTGGAACGACTTCTCTTCCGCATGTGGGAGAGCCCGGCGTCGTCGCCGGTGTTAAGCAAGCGGGTCGATTCCATTTATCGAGTCCGCAAGAGCCCCGGCTTCCAAAAGGCACAACTACCGCACCATTCCATTGTGGTGGAATCGGCCATGCATAGACTTAAGAGTCAAAAAATGCACTCCTCGGTGCCCCCCGGTAGGGAGGCCCGAAGCCTGGATGCCCTCGGTAGGAAGTGTTTCCAGGGCTCTATGCTTGCTTGTCGAGTCCAGACCTACCAGCTCTACATGGGCATGTATCTCCGGGACCTGGCTAAGGAAATTGCTGGGTTCTCTGCTGGTCTCTCCGATGAACCTTTGCAGAGGTTCCAAACCTTGTCAACTGGTATTCGAGAGTGCTCAAAGTTTATCTCTCGAGCAGCCTACGATGGTTTTGAGGCATCGGCTCGAGTAGCCGCAGCCGGCATCAGTGGACGTCGCCAGGCTTGGCTTCAGATGTCCGACCTCGAGCCATGGGTGCAGGACAAGTTGGTCGATGTCCCCTGCAGAGGTGAAAACCTCTTTGGCAAGCCCATGGATGAGAAGGCTGCACAGATCGAGACCGAGACTCTCACCAGGACTCGTCTCTCCAGGAAGACCTCTGCCCCTTCTCAAAAGAAGAAGGGCTCGGGGAAAAAGCCCTTTTACCAGAGGAAGGCGGCTGCCTATAAATACTACCCTCAGTATCAGGCCTCAGCAACTCCCCCACAGGGTAAGCAGGCCAAGGGACGGGGTAATGGGTCCCGTAGGCAGCAAGCCCCCAAGCCTGCACCACCGGCCCCTGCTCAGCAGGGTGGGGGTTTTTGACTTGATCAGCATAGCCTCTCCCCCTCAGCTGGTTTCTGTCAGCACCGGAGGCCGGCTGGTCCACTTTGCCCAAAGGTGGTCCAACATCACCACAGATACCTGGGTACTTCACATAGTTCAGAAGGGCTATCTACTTCACTTTCACCAGGTACCTCCCTCCTATTTTCCAGGGGAGCCTCCGAGACTCCCTCTGCACAGGGACTTACTCCTTCAGGAGTTAGCAAGTCTCCTTCAGGAACAGGCTGTGGAACCAGTGCCCCACCACCTGAAAGGTCAAGGGTTTTACTCCAGGTACTTTCTGATACCAAAAAGAACAGGAGGCCTCAGACCTATCCTGGACTTGCGAAACCTCAACAAGTTCCTTGCAAAGGAAAAGTTCAAGATGCTTACCCTTGGAATCCTGCTGCCCTACCTCCAGCAGGGAGATTGGCTATGCTCCTTGGATCTAAAGGATGCGTATACTCATATCCTTATTCATCCAGACCACAGACAATATCTCAGGTTTGTTGTGGGAGGAAATCATTACCAGTACAGAGTACTGCCCTTTGGCCTATCCTCCGCCCCCAGGGTGTTCACCAAATGCCTGGCAGTGGTGGCGGCCTATCTAAGACTTCAAGGCCTTTTTGTGTTTCCATACCTGGACGACTGGCTCATCAGAGCCCAGTCTTCCCAAGAGGCCACTCAAGCCACTCATCGCACTGTGACTCTACTCCAGCACTTGGGATTTGTCATAAACTTCGCAAAGTCCACTTTGCTCCCCTCTCAAAATCTCGAATTCATCGGCGCCAGGTTAGACACTCTTCAGGCGCGGGCCTTCCTGCCTCTGGGCAGGGCCCAAAGGCTCATGGATCTCGCCAGCCACTTTCACAGCAATTCCCTGGTCTCGGCCAGGCAATTTCTGAGACTGCTCGGCCATATGGCTTCCACGGTCCATGTGACCCCCAATGCCCGCCTGAACATGCGACCTGCTCAATGGTGCCTTCGCACACAATGGCATCAGGCCACGGGGAGCCTAGCAGACTCCGTACAGATCTCCGACCAGCTGGTCTCTTCTCTGCAATGGTGGCTTCACCTGCCCAACCTAGTACTGGGAGTGACTTTTCAGCCCCCTCCGCATTCTCAGGTCCTGACGACCGATGCATCTCTCCTGGGTTGGGGAGCACACTGCCAAGGGACATGTACTCAAGGTCTCTGGACTCCTTGGGAGTCTGCTCAACAGATAAACTTCCTGGAACTCAGAGCCATCCGGCTAGCGCTCAAAGCATTCTCTCACCTGGTTTCTCATCAGTCGGTGCTGATACAGACAGACAATCAGGTTGCAATGTTCTATGTGAACAAACAAGGCGGAACAGGCTCCTTCCTTCTCTGTCAGGAGGCACAAAAACTTTGCTCTTGGGCTGTCCACCACGGCATCATCCTCAAAGCTGTCTATCTCCCAGGTCAAGAAAATTACCTGGCCGACAAGCTAAGCAGGATCCTCCAGCCGCACGAGTGGAGGCTGGATCCGATGGTGGTTCAGCGGATCTTTCTCAAGTGGGGCCTCCCCACCATGGATCTGTTTGCCAGTCCTCTGAACCGGCAACTTCCCAGATTCTGCTCTCGACAACCGCATCCTCTCAGAGTAGCAGCGGATGCTTTTCTGATTCCATGGTCCACAGGCCTCTTATATGCCTTTCCTCCCATGCCACTGGTGTCTCGGACACTCTTCAAAGTTCTCAGAGACAAAGCATCAATGATCCTAGTGGCTCCCCGGTGGCCGAGACAACCTTGGTTCCCACTTCTAATGCATCCCTCTTCCTCTGGGGTGTCAGCCCGACCTCCTGTCACAGGATCAGGGGACTCTCCTGCACCCCAACCTCCGGTCCCTTCATCTGATGGCCTGGCTGCTGAAAGGGTAGTCCTTGCTCCCCTCCGCCTGCCTCCAGATGTGGAGGAGGTCGTTTTGGCCTCCAGGCGGCCCTCCACCCGGAAGTCCTACGCTCTGAAGTGGCGTCGGTTCTCCGTCTGGTGTGCTCAGCAGTCTCAAGATCCCTTCTCCTGTTCAGCATCAGTGGTCTTGCAGTACTTGCTTTCCCTCTCCAATCTTGGACTTAAGTCCAACTCGGTCAAGGTCCACCTCAGTGCTCTTTCTGCACACCACATGCCGGTGGAGGGCAGACCTCTTTCTAGCCACCCTCTGGTGGCTCGTTTTCTCAGAGGCCTCCTTCTCCTTAAACCACCTTTGCGCCCACCAGCCCCGGACTGGGATCTCAATGTGGTTTTACAGCGGCTTACCTGTCCGCCGTTTGAACCTATGGCTACCTGTCCTCTTCGTTTTCTTTCTTGGAAAACATTGTTCTTGGTGGCCCTCACTTCTGCTAGACGCGTTAGTGAGCTGCAGGCCCTGGTGTCTGATCCTCCGTACACTAGGTTCTACAAGAACCGGGTAGTCCTACGGACTCACCCTAAGTTTCTTCCCAAAGTGGTTTCCCCTTTTCACGTCAACCAGGAGGTGGTGCTTCCGACCTACTTTCCCAGGCCACACTCCAGCCGAGCTGAAATGGTCCTGCATACCCTGGACTGTAGAAGGGCGTTGACCTTCTACCTTGACCGTACACGGGAGCACAGACGGGCTGTTCAGCTCTTCGTCTCTTATGACCCCAATAAGTTGGGGCTCCCTGTCTCCAAGTGTACTTTGTCCATCTGGATTGCTGACTGTATCGCTTGGGCTTATGAGGCAGCCGGCCTCTCGTTGGAAAGTCGAGTCACGGCACATCGTGTTCGGGCGAAGGCTACGTCAGTGGCTTACCTCCTCTCTGTTCCATTGGCAGACATCTGCCGGGCCGCTACTTGGTCTTCAAGCCAGACTTTTGCGGCCCACTATTGCCTGGAGAGGGAGTCCCACAGGGACAGTGCTTTCGGACAGGCAGTCCTCCGTAACCTCTTCGAGGTATAGGCAACTCCTACCCTCCATCCCGGATGTTGGGCTACCGGTTGGGGACGTATTCAGAGAAGATTCCTTCCTTCTGGGCTACTGAGCTTGAGGGAGCTCCTTTTTGTGCTTAGGGTCTCCGGTAGCCTTAAGCTTGGGAGTCCCATATGTGAGGACTGACTTCCTGCTTGGTCCTGGAGAAAGCGTAGTTACTCACCTGTAACAGGTGTTCTCCAGGAGCAGCAGGAATCAGTCCTCACAATCCTCCCTCCTCCCCTTGGAGTTGCAGTTCTATGCTTTCTTTTTTGCTTATTTTTTGCTGTCTTTTAGCTATGTCATCTGACTGAGCAAGATGGCACCCTTGGGCGGGAAGAGGACCGCGCATGCGCGCTGCAATTCCCAAAGGCTTTATTTGAAAGCTGGGGAAAATTGCTCCGCGAGGGCTCCGTCGGCGCCGACGTCACCCATATGTGAGGACTGATTCCTGCTGCTCCTAGAGAACACCTGTTACAGGTGAGTAACTACGCTTTCTGCTCAAGCCTCCGGTTCGTCCACCAGCCACTGAGTGGGATTTGAGCGTGGTCTTGCAACAACTTACTCGCCCACCGTTTGAGCCGATGGCTACGTGCCATTTACGCTTCCTTTCTTGGAAGGTGCTCTTCCTGGTAGCTCTTACCTCGGCCAGACGTGTGAGTGAACTACAAGCTCTGCTTTCTGATAGACCGTACACACGGTTCTGTAGGAACAGGGTGGTCCTACAGACCCATCTGAAGTTCCTTCCAAAAGTTGTCTCCTCCTTCCACCTCAACCAGGAGGTGGTTCTTCCGACATTCTTTCCCAGGCCGCATACCAGCCGGGCTGAAACAGTCTTGCATACCCTGGACTGTAAGAGGGCGTTGTCCTTTTACATAGAACGTACGCGGGGGCACCGAAGGGCTACTCAGCTCTTTGTCTCCTTTGACCCTAATAAACTGGGTTTGCCTGTCTCCAAGCGTACCTTGTCCACTTGGGTAGCAGATTGTATCGCCTGGGCGTACAAGGCAGCCGGCCTCTCCTTGCAGGGTCGAGTCACGACCCACCGTGTCAGGGCGAAAGCCGCATCAGTAGCTCATCTCCACTCTGTTCCGTTGGCAGACATCTGCCGGGCGGCTACTTGGTCTGCAAGCCAGACTTTTGCAGCCCACTACTGCCTTGAGAGAGAGTCCCAAAGGGACAGTGCTTTCAGACAGGCGGTACTCCGTAATCTCTTTGAGGTTTAGGCAACTCCTACCCTCCCGCCCATGTATTGGCTAGCGTACGGGGGTGTTCTCAGAGGATATTCTTATCACGGATGCTGAGGCTCTGCCGAGGGTGCCATTTTTTCAGCTTTGGGTTCCCGGTAGCCTAGAGCTGGGGAGTCCCATATGTGAGGACTGACTTCCTGCTTGGTCCTGGAGAAAGAGTAGTTATTCACCTGTAACAGGTGTTCTCTAGGAGCAGCAGGAATCAGTCCTCACGACCCTCCCTCCTCCCCTCGAGTTGCAGTCATATACTTTATTTTGATTTTTTGATGTCTTTTAGCTATGTCATCAGACTGAGCAAGATGGCACCCTTGGGCGGGAAGGGGACCACGCAGGCGTGCTGTATTCCCTAAGGCTTTCTTTGAAAGCTGGGGAAATGCTCCGCATGGGGGCTCTGTTGGCGCCGATGTCACCCATATGTGAGGACTGATTCCTGCTGCTCCTGAAGAACACCTGTTACAGGTGAGTAACTGCTCTTACTCGGTCTTTATTCTTCTTGACCTCTTCTGCTTTTGAAACTGTTGATCATGATCTTCTCCTTGACACTTTGTTCTCGATTGGCTTTAGGGGCTCTGTTCTTTCCTGGTTCTCCTCCTATCTCTCCCATCGCTTATTCAGTGTGCGTTCTGGTGGCTCCTCCTCCTCTGCTACTCCGCTCCCTGTTGGTGTACCTCAGGGTTCTGTCTTGGGTCCGCTACTCTTCTCTCTCTATACCCAGTCCCTTGGTGCACTCATCTCCTCCCATGGTATTCAGTACCATCTCTATGCTGAAGATTCCCAGATCTACATCTCTACTCCTGATCTCTCTTCTTCAATCCAGACCTGTATCTCTAATTGCCTTTCTGCTATTGCTGATTGGATGTTCCATCGCTGCTTGAAATTGAACATGACCAAGACCGAACTTCTCGTCTTTTCCCCTAAAATTTCCCTTCCTCTTCCTCCTTTTTCAGTCTCTGTGAATGGCTCTGTTCTCTATCCTGTTCCCTCAGCTCGCAATTTAGGGGTTATTTTTGATTCGTCGCGCTCATTTTCCACAGATATTCACCTTGTCACCAAGACCTGCAGCTTCTTTCTCTTTAATATTGGCAAAATCCGCCCTTTTCTTTCAGAACTTACTACTAAAACGCTCATCCATTCACTTATCACCTCTCACCTTGATTACTATAACCTGCTCCTTGCTGGTCTTCCACTGAGTCATCTTTCACCCCTTCAGTCTATTCAGAATTCTGCTGCTCGTTTGACCTTCAGCCAACCTCGTTTTGCCCATATCACTCCTCTCCTCATGTCTCTTCACTGGCTCCCTATCCGTTTCCCCATCCAGTTCAAACTTCTCCTACTGACCAAAAAAATGCATTCATTCTGCAGCTCCTCTTTACCTTTCTTCTCTCATTTCTCCTTATATCCCCCCTCGTGAACTCCGCTCTTCTAGCCAACTTCTTCTTGCTATGCCTTTCTCCTCTGTTGCCAACTCTTTTCACCTTGCAGCACCCTACGCCTGGAATAGACTTCCTCTGTCTATACATCAGGCATCTTCTCTGACCCTCTTCAAATCCAGGTTGAAAGCTCACCTCTTTGCTTCTGCCTTTGGTTCATGGCTTACCTGTTCTCCTCCTCTTCCCTTGTCTTGTTTTCACCTGTTCCTTTTCCCTTGTTCTTACCTTTTTCCCTTGTCTTGTTTCTCCTCTTATCCTTCCTTTGCCTTTGTTCTTTCCTCGTCCTTCGCCTTCTTTGTTTTGTCTTTTTAGATTGTAAGCTCTATTGGGCAGGGACTCTGTTTTTGTCTTTTTCTGTACATCGCTGCGTGCGTCTGGTAGCGCTTTATAAATGCTCAGTAATAGTAGTAGTAGTATACTTTAGATTAAAGGCAGGACAGGGATGGTATGATTGAGATGTTTAAATACCTTCGTGGCATAAATGTACAAGAGAGCCTCTTTAGATTGAAAGCAAGTTCTGCTACGAGGGATGAGGATGAAAGGGGATAGACTCAGGAGTAATATGCAGAAATATTTCTTTACGGAAAGAGTGGTAGATGTGTGGAATTGTCTCCCAGTGGAGGCAGTAGAGATGAGGACAGTATCTAAATTCAAAAAAGCATGGGACAAACACAGAGGCTTTCTATAGGAAAAAAAAGAGAACTCTTGTAGTGGGTGATATGGGAGGGCAGACTGGATAGGCCATGTGGTCTTTTTCTGCCATTATGTTTCTATTTCTAAAAAGGCATCAGCATCAAAGACCAAAACAGAGATCAGGGGAAAGTCACAGCATACATCGAGACTCCCCTAGGGATGCCTCAGATGCAGACCAGACAGCCAAGGAGCCCCGGAGGGAGGATCTGTCATCCAAAGCAGAAGAGGGGCTCCTGGACGCTCCCGAGGAATCTACCTCTGGAGAGCTACCGGTTCCATGTTCTGGGACACTGTCTCAAAGACCTGTTGGTGATTTCACTCAGACATCAGACATCTCCCTGGACCAGCGCAGGCTGGCCCTCGAAAGGAGTTTGGCACACACTCCTGGCAGCTTTGGTACAGACAGTATCAACAGCTCCAGCAGTGCAGGCTTCGGCACCCTGCCTACAGCCAAGTGTATTGGCCCTGATGCTGACCCTCGAGCCCACATTGTTGGAGCTTGTGATGGAGCTGAAGCCATTGAAGCAATGGATGTAGAAAAAAACTCTCTTTCTTATGAAGCAACTGAGTTACAGAGGGTGCAATTACCTAGAAGTGCAGCTAGAGGGGGCAGGCACGAGGCTGCAGAAGTTAAGCTGACACACCCAAGTTGTAGCAATGCAGTAGCTAATCAAAGGCACCTGAGCAGAAAGCCAGGAAACTCAGTTGGGGAACGCCTTTTTAAGCAGTGCTCACAAGGAAGAAGACAGAGAGAGAAAGGATCTGAGAAGGAATTCGAGAGAGGATCTAAGGGGGAACTCGAGGGAGGACCTTTGAGAGAGAGAGAGAAAGGATCTATGAAGGAAGGACCTGAGGAAGGAACCTCATATACTGCAAGGCAGAGAAGCTTGGATACATGGAAAAGCAGAGCTAAGTTCCAGGGAGAACCAGCCCAGCTTAGAAAGCTCCAGAAGCCAGTCTTCAAGGAAGACAGTGACAAAGGGAGAGTCTCTGGTGGAGAGAACACCAGCAGCAAACGCTACAGAGATCCAAGGTACAGAGATACTTCATTTATTAAATGGATGCCAGGTCCTAGGAAGGTTGATAACCTAAAAAGCCATTCTGAGAAGAAACAAAGCTGGAGGAAGTTTTGCAGACCTGTACAGAGAGGTATAAGGAAAAGCACTAACAGTTATTTGCTAAACCCCGGCCAGCAAGGCTGGAAAGTGGGGGAAAGAAATACTGAACTCCTATCTGTGTTAACCAGGGAAAGCTCAGGATTAGAAGACACCACATGTGAGCTAGAACCCATGCAAATTGAGTTTGCAGAACCAGAACGGTTGACGCTTGAACCAATGGACTGTTCTCTGTGTATTACCGAGAGCCTGGAATCTCTTACTGAGATATAACAGCAGCACATGTTTTAAAGTACCTTTTGCTTGTGTTAAAACTGAAGGAAGAAGTTTTGTCTTGTTTTTCTTGCTGTTAGAGAAACTTGTTTGGATACCGAAAACTGTGAAGCATTTATAACAGTTGCTGACCTTTTGTCAGCCCTTGAATTGAAGAACCATTATGCTGCCCTGGAAGTGGAGGAGGTGAAAGCATCCCTGGAAAGGGAAGAACCAGAGCTCAAGTACCCCAAAGTTTCAGAATCAGTAACTACAAGGAAACAAAGGGTAGTGGTGGTTGGAGACTCTCTTCTGAGGGGTACTGAGGCGTCCATCTGCCGACCAGACTTGATGTCCAGAGAGGTATGCTGTCTGCCTGGTGCCAAAATCCAAGATGTTACGGAGAGTTTGCCGAGACTCATCTAGCCCACTGACTATTACCCAATGTTGCTAATCCATGTTGGAACAAATGATACTGCCAGGTATACCTCAGAACATATCAAAAGTGACTTCATGGCTCTGGGACAGAGGGTGAAGCAGTTAGGTGCACAGGTGGTGTTCTTTTCAATCCGCCCTGTTGAGGGTAAAGGCCAAGGCAAAGAGGCTTGCATACTGGAGATGAATGCATGGCTGTGTGGATGGTGTCATCGAGAGCGTGTTGGTTTCCTAGACCATGGGATGCTGTTCCAAGGGTTGCAGAACAGAGATGGCATCCATCTGTCCAAGAAAGGTCAACGCGTCTTCAGTAGTAGACTGGCTAATCTACTGAAGAGGGCTTTAAACTAGATTCGTTGGGGATGGGTAAAGAAAGCCCCCAGGTAAGTGAAAGCCCCCAGGTAGGTGATACATTAAATACCTTTATGGAAATGGGTAACAGGGGTAACATATGGAAAGCAGTGTGTATAAATGCTCGTAGCATGGGAAATAAGATCCCTGATGTTGGAGCTTTGGTGGGAGTGGCTGACTTGGATTTAGTAGCAGTTACAGAAACATGGTTCACAGAAAACCATGATTGGGATGTAACTATACCTGGCTATACTTTATTCAGAAAGGACAGGGTAGGAAGTAGGGGAGGAGGAGTGGCACTATATGTAAAAACTACTATTAAAGCTTTGGAATTACAGAGCTTAAAAGGGAGAGGGGGAGGCATTGTGGGTTAAACTAGAAAGAGGGAAAGAGAAATCTATTTACATTGGTGTGATATACAGACATCTCCAGGAACAAGCAGGAATGAGTCTTCACATATTGGTACGTCGGTACCGACGGAGCCTGCGCGGGAACGCTCCCCAGCGTCCAATCAGAAAGCTTTTGGGAGCATCCCTCAGCGCCTGCGTGCTGCCTTCCCGCCTTTCCAACTGTCTCTCCTCAGTTTTCATTTTTCCGCGGAGCCGGCAGGACGTCCTCCTGTCACCGCAGAAAATTTTTTCTTTAATTCTTTTTTTTTTTTTTTCTTGTGGTCGCGGCTGTTTCCCCGCCTCCACCGGTACCGCCGGTGGGTTTTTTTTCTTTTCTTTTTCTCAAACTCAGGGAGAGTTTTCCCTCAGTTTCTGTCTTAAATTTTTGGGCCTGTAAGGACTCTCCATCATTGAGCCTTCTTCTCCTAAGAAGTGCCTTAACTGTGGAAATACAGTTTTCTTTTTAGACTCCAATAACTGGTGTCTAACCTGTTTGGGTCCTGACCCTTTTCCTCCGGAGCCATTAGGCTACAATTTTATGAGAAGAGATTCTCCATTTCGAGTTTCCCTCGATACCGAGTTCCCTTCCAGTGTCAGGGCACCGACCATTTCTTCTCTACAGGATCAGGTAACCCACAAACAGTCTGTTAAGACTAGCCAATCCTTGAGTGGTAGGTCTCATGCCAAGCATGATGACGGCTCCGGCCTTCCCCTCAAGACCCTATTGGCTTCAAAACCCCGGCGGGAGTCTTCGGTCTCCACAGCCTTTCAGGGGTTTCAGGTTGTTCCTGGGGCTCACCCCTCACAGAACATACCTGAGCCATGCTCGGTGGTGGCATCCGCTTCGAGCGGTACCGATACCCCGGCATCGGCACTGGTGTTGAGTGATCCACTCTTCACCAGGGATCGTCATCTGGCATTCTCGGTACCTTCGGGACCGATCGATACGTCCCAGATTGACTTTCCAGTATCGGCAGAATCGCCGATACGACCACCAACGTCGGTACCCTCTATACATGCATCGATAGACTCGCTTCCTTTGATGCCGAGTCTGGAATCGATATCTAGTCTGGAAGACTGGGTACCGACGCGTCTCGGAACCGACGCTTACCGATTCTGGATGCGCGGTACCGAGGATACTCACCAAGGGTTTTTGGTTGCCTCGGTACCGCTTGAGCAGCCTCTGATGACTGCTTCGATGTCGGTATCGCCTCCGATTCCGGCACAGCTACCGGTATCGGTATCGATGTCAGTTCCTGCAGTAACATCGGGACCAGCTACTTCCATGCCTTTTTCACCAGGATCGCTCCTTTCTATTCCTAGTTTGGAGTCGATACCTGGCATGGACGATGCAGTACTGACTGTTTCAAGTCATAACCGCCAGTACCAGTATCCATCCATTAGGGCTCCTTTTCTGCACCGGACCAGTACATTCTCCGGTGCCCAGGCTACTGCTTCAACTTTAGCCTGTCCAGGGATGGTTCCCATTGGAGATCCTTCTTTTCAGAAATTTCTCCTTGACATGGCAACATTCCTTGCTATTCCTATCCCTGGCTATGATCCTACACAAGGCTTTTCTGCGGAAAAGGAAAATATAATGCTTCCTTTACATCATTCTTTGCAGGATCTTCTTCTGAGAATATGGGAAACACCTTTAAGGGTTTCCTCACCTTCTACAGCAACTGATCTTCTGTATCAGGTGCCCCCCTCTCCAGGGTTTCAAAAGACTCAACTTCACCATCATTCCATTGTAGTGGAATCAGCAATGAGGAAGGTAAAAAGCAAGAAGAAGCATTCTTCTTATCCGCCAGGTCGTGAATCTAGAACACTGGATGCCTTTGGACGTCAAACCTTCCAAACATCTATGCTGGCAACAAGGATTATCTCTTATATTTTTTGTGTGAGTCTATCCCTTCAGGAGGTCACAAAGAAATTATCTCTTTTGACTCCTTTTCTATCAGAGCCCAAGGCTGCAGACTATTCCTTACTTCTTAGTCATAGCCAAAATATCTCTTGGTTTCTTTCTCGTGCTTCCCTAGACTCTTTTGAGTCTGTTAGCAGAACCTCTGCTATAGCCATAGGAGCACGACGTAGAGCCTGGCTCCAAGCTTCAGACTTGAACAGATGGGCACAACAAAGACTGGGTAATACTCCTTGTACTGAAGAAAATCTCTTCAATAGGGAGTCTTTACGTCAGGTTGCTCATTGCTCCACTGACCTCCCTGTTTCTGAGGGCTATCCTAAGCCTTCTCCTTCCCCAGTAGGTAGGAAATGTCCTACCAAACCTTCTTTCCCTAAAAGAAGAAGGTTTTATTCTTCTCCTGCCCATCATACGGATGTTCCCAAACAAGGGAAACCTCGCTCTGATCTGAAGAATCCAAACTCAAGCCAGGAAAATTAACCCTCAATAGGGTTCTAATTATTCTTTTTATAACCTACAGTTCACTTCTTCTCAGCAGAAGTTTTTTCACTGTTTTTTCATTAAAACTCTACACATGGATTCCTGTTTTTCCAGGACATCCACTTGCTCTTAGGTAGGCTGAGCTGTCAGGAGTTTATGGGTCACAGGGTTTTCCTCCTCTTTCTACCATGAAGAGAGGTTTGCCAACTATCTCATGATAGTTTTCTCCTGTACCACCATGAATTTTTCCTTCTGCAGACTTACCATATGGCAAGTCTCCCTTCAGCTCCTATTTCTCTTTACCCTCTTTTTTAGGGCCTCCCCTGTAAGAGTGCTACCATACCACTGGAAGGCTTTCTTAGCCTTTCTAGTCTTCCTGTCCTTTCTAGTGTAGAGTTTTCTCTGGAGTAACCTCCCTGCTTCCATTGGGCAGCTCATCAGACATGATCAGGATTTTCTCCTCTTGTTCTGTCTGTTCTCTCTGTTACAAACAGAAGGATTCTCTCTGCTGTTCTATTCAGCAGCTGCCCATGAAGGAGTTCCAGTGATTGGACTACTGGTAATTTTCTACGAGTTCCAGTCTTGTCTTCCACTAATTTTTCTCTGGCCTTAGTAGTGCTTCCAAGATAGTGCTCATCTATCTTGGATAATCCTTATCGCTTCTTTTCTGTCATCTCCAAATCTCTGGAGTTGGCAGCATAACTGAAGTGGCAGCTGGTTTTCTCCAACAGCCACTTTTATTTCCCAATTCTCCTGCATAGTGCTCTCTGCAATCCTACTGAGAAGCTTTCCACTATGGGCCCTTGCTAGAGAGCATGGGGATTTTTTCTCTAATTACTATCCTATATGGTTGAAAAAGGCTTCCTCAGTCATTCCTCATGACTGTAGGGGTTCTTTACACCCTTCTATTTCCTTTTAATAAAGGACATAAACCTTCTCTATGTGAAAGTCTAAAGAGTTACCCAGTTTCTACAGGAAATATGCTCTTTTTCCTTGCAGCTTGTCCTCATGGTATCCTAATCCTTCATGGACAGCACATATTTAATTAAACAACGCATGATACCCCCCTCCCCTTGTCCCTCAAGTGGGTCAACCTGGTATCTCATCCTCTGCGTTTCTGTCCATTCACCATGTTAGAGTTCTACCGGACTCAGGACTTGCTGTTTACAGACTGATTTTATCTTCTGTTTTTTCCACGCAACCATCCTGGTTATTTCACTGGATAGTATTCCTGCTCCATCTTAACCAGGGGGAACAGATTCTCTATATCTCTCAAGTAGGTTCCACCTTCTTGTTATTAGATGAATCTTTCCTCTTCACATCTCCCATGTGAATGTTCTTATGGGCATATCTCTTATCTGCTTAATTGCAGATATTTATCTTTAGACATATATATATTCATGTATGTATATATCTCTATATACTTCTCTATAGACACATATGTCTGTAAGCTGCATGTGCATATGTTATGCCCCTCCAGATCTCACTATAGACATATATATATACCCATATATATATCTATATATACACATATATATATCTATCTACATATATGTGTAACTGTCGAGATGCTTCCTTATAGGTAGATATGTATTTACATACTTATCTCTCTAACTGTCTATGCTTATGAAGGTTTTACCTTCCTATAGGTTCCAGACAGTGGGCTTGCATATGTTCATACTGTCCCACAGTATGTCTGGGGTATTATGCACACAACCACTGCTGTGGTACTGACAGCTCCTACCTTAACCCTAGGTTTAGGTATCCCTGAAGCTCCATGCTCCAATATCTTTCCTTTCTCTCACCAGTTAGGAAAGACAGGGTGGATCTTCAGTAGATCTGAGGTTTCATCCCTTCAGACATCTGTCCTTGGGAATACGGGCTTTTTTCCCATAACCCCCCTTCCCTCCAGGACTGGGCTAGTTTATCCAAATCGGTCAGTCTTCCTCTTTTGCTCCTAACTGTGAGTAACTCTATAGCCAAAAGAGTTCCCAGCTTTTCCATAAAGCTTTCCTAAAGACCTACCGTTTTTGTACTACCCCAGTTGACACCTGGATCACCTGTCACTTCCGGATTTGGACCTTCACCTTCACTTCAGTGAGGTCACCTTGAAGATTCCTCTACTGGATCCCCAGTAGACTCCATCAGCCTCTCTACTTCCTGCAATCCAGTAGGTGAGGTCCATATTGTGATTGTTCATTTCAATATTTTTCATGATAATTATCATACATACAAGGACTCCTTACCTGTAGTCCTATTTTAGGTTAGCTGTTTTTCCCTACAGCTCCTCTCTTTTCAACTCCTACCCTCCATCCTCAGGATGCCTGGCCGTATGATGTGTAGCATGTTCCAATCCCCACCATGTAGGGCTCCAGGCATCTTAGCTTGGGAGTCCCCATATGGGAAGACTCATTCCTGCTTGTTCTTGGAGATAGCACAGTTACTTACCTGTAACAAGTGATCTCTGGGAACAGCAGGAATAAGTCTTCACAACCCTCCCACCTCCCCTAGGAGTTGTATCTCTCTATCTATCTTTCCTTTCCTCTCTCTCTTTGTCTCAGCTATAAAACTCAACTGAGGAGAGACAGTTGTAAAGGCGGGAAGGCAGCACGCAGGCGCTGAGGGATGCTCCCAAAAGCTTTCTGAGTGGACGCTGGGGAGCGTTCCCACGCAGGCTCCGTCGGTACCAACGTACCCATATGTGAAGACTTATTCCTGCTGTTCCCAGAGATCACCTGTTACAGGTAAGTAACTGTGCTATCCCTCACAAGAGGAAGAGGTGGACAGATAGTTAATTGAAGACATGTGCAGCATTGCTAGGAAAGGGGAAGTGCTACTGATAGGAGATTTCAATATGCCAGATGTTGATTGACACATTCCTGCAGCAGTATCATCTAGAAGTAAGGAGATCCTGGATTCTCTACAGGGAGAACTATTCAGGCAATTGGTAACAGACCCCACATGTGAAGGGGCCATACTGGACTTGGTGTTTACCAATGGTGAAAATGTTTCTGATGTTGTAGTGGGAGATCATTTTGCATCCAGTGATCACCAGATGGTGTGGTTCAGTATTAGGACTAGGGCTGTTAGAATCCATTCAAAGGCGAGGATCTTAGACTTTAGGAAGACTAACTTTGCAAAGATGGGCCAATACCTCAGGGAGTCGTTAGTTGGATGGGAACAGCTGAGGAATGTAGAAAAACAGTGGGAAAAACTGAAAGGGGTTATTTTAAGGGCAAACAACCTTTTTGTTAAAATGGTAAATAAAGGTAAAAGGAAAAGGAGACCGCTATGGTTTTCGAAAGAAGTAGCTGAAAAAGTGAAGAAAAAGAGGGAGGCCTTCATGAAATACAAGAGATCACAGAGAGAAGAAGACAGGCATCTGTATTTGGAAAAACTTAGAGAAGCTAGCAAAGTAGTCAAGAAGGCAAAGATTCAAAAGTAGGAGGAAATAGCCAATGCAATAAAATGGGGGGATAAGACATTTTTCAGATATATTAGTGAGAAGAGGAAGGGCAAGAGTGGTATTGTCAGCTCAAGGGTGCAGGGGAGGAATATGTAGAAGCTGATAAGGATAAAGCGGAATTGCTTAACAAATGTTTTTGTTCTGTGTTCACAGATGAAGAACCAGGAGCAGGACCTCAGAAAACACCCACAAATAGGAACAGAAGCAAAGGACATCTTGAACAGTTTTTAAAAGACTGTGTTCGTGAGAAACTATCTCAACTTAAAGTAGACAAAGCGATGGGACCGGATGGGATACACCCGAGAATACTGAGGGAACTTGGGGACGTTCTAGCAGCTCCACTGACTGACCTTTTCAATGCCTCGTTGGAGTCGGGAGTGGTGCCAAAGGACTGGAGAGAGGCTCATGTGGTGCCTTTACACAAAAGCGGAACTAAGGATGTGGTTGAAAACTACAGGCCGGTTAGTTTAACTTCGGTGGTGAGTAAATTATTGGAAACCCTGCTGAAAGAGAAAATAGTGAGGTTTCTGGAGTCCAGCAGATTACAGGATCCGAGGCAGCATGGATTCACCAGAGGCAGGTCTTGTCAGACAAATCTGATTGATTTCTTTGACTGGGTGACCAGGGAGTTGGACCGAGAGAGAGCCCTAGATGTGGTGTATTTAGATTTCAGTAAAGCCTTTGACACTGTTCCACACAGGTGACTTATAAACAAACTGAGCAGCCTAGGGATGGACCCTAAAGTTACTGCTTGGGTTAGAAATTGGTTGGGGGGGAGGCGACAAAGAGTACAAGTAAATGGAGCTCACTCTGAGGAGAAGGATGTTATCAGTGGTGTGCCCCAGGGATCTGTCCTTGGTCCGATTCTTTTTAACATCTTTGTTAGTGATATAGCGGAAGGGCTTTCAGGTAAGGTTTGCCTCTTTGCGGATGATACCAAAATCTGCAATAGAGTAGACACCCAGGAAGGGGTAGATAACATGAGGAGGGATCTAGCTAAGCTTGAAGAATGGTCTAGAATTTGGCAGCTGGGATTTAATGTTAAAAAATGTAAGGTCATGCATTTGGGCTGCAGCAATCCAAGGGAGCAATATAGTATAGGGGGTGAAGTACTTTTGTCCTCTAAAGAAGAGCGGGACCTAGGCGTGGTTGTGTCTGATGATCTTAAAGTAGCTAAACAGGTAGAAAAGGCGACAGCAAAAGCTAGAAGGATGCTTGGGTGCATACGGAGAGGAATGGCTAGCAGAAAAAAGGAGGTGACAATGCCTCTGTATAAGTCTTTGGTGCGACCTCATTTGGAGTATAGTGTGCAATTCTGGAGACCGCACCTTCAAAAGGATGTGAACAGGATGGAGTCGGTGCAGAGGGTGGCTACTAAAATGATTAGTGGGCTTCATTATAAAGCATATGAGGACAGACTGAAGGATCTTAATATGTACACCTTAGAGGAAAGGCGGGATAGAGATGATTGAGATGTTTAAATACCTCCGTGGCATAAATGTTCAGGGAGAGAGCCTCTTTCAATTGAAAGCAAGTTCTGCTACGAGGGGACATGGGATGAGGGTGAAGGGAGATAGATTGAGGAGTGATATGCGGAAATATTTCTTTACGGAAAGAGTAGTGGATCCGTGGAATAGTCTCCCAGTGGAAGTGGTAGAGATGAGGACAGTAACTGAATTCAAAAAACATGGGACAAACACAGAGGATCTCTAAAGGTAAAAAGGGGACTGTTGTAGTTGCTATGGAAGGACAGACTAGATAGGCCATGTGGTCTTTTTCTGTCGTCATATTTCTTTGTTTCCATGTTTGTAAATATCCTTGGCACTAAACCTGAAGTAAGGCAAATTCTACTTTGTTTTCCTGAAGAACCTTTTGCGTAACAAGGGAATAAAAAACCTTTTTGTTTCACCCTGCTCAAGGCTTACACTTCTATTTTCTGTAAGAAGAGGGACTACAAGGACCAGAATGCACTTGTTCTAAAAGATTTCTTTCTTCAACATAATTAAAATGTCCACCCTGACCCTTTGGCACACTGTCACTGGGAGGGGCTGTGACAAGCTCCGAGGCCAATGCCTCTGTTGGAACCAACCGATACCATCGGTACCAAACAGGCTAAGAATACCATGCCTCCCAATGCCGATACCTCTGAGCATTGGTACAGCATTGACCCTCGATGTCAAGAAAACATCAAGGTCAAATACAAGACCACTGATACTTCAACTTCTTGTCAAACTCTGATTCCAGTTCTTCCGATTCTGACAAGGGATCACTGGAACTTCCAGACCCATCCCTGCCACATGAGTGTGCAGGTCCCTACCAGAAGATATGACCTTCCAAAACTTCATCCATGACATGGCAGCAGGACTGGCCATCACAGTAGCCTCAGAGAAAGAACCGAGGTCAAAGGAATTAGAGATAATCTAATACTCTCCGACGCCCAAGGAAGTGGCTACTTTTATCGGTGCATCACATCTTACAAGATCTTATGCTCCTCTCACAGTTCCATCTATCAGCAAGAGGCTCAATACCATGTACCGAGTTCCAGTGTGCCCAGGCTTCCAGAAGCCTCAACTCCCCCACCACTCAATGGTGGTGGAATCGACGATGCGCCGAATAAAGAGTTCAAAACTTCACTCCTCCATGCCTCCGGTTAGAGACTAGAGGACACTCGATGCCTTTGGGCGTTGATGCTTTCAGGCATTTATGTTGGCCACTGGGATAAAGTCCTCCATGCTATACATGGGCAAGTTTCTAAAAGATGTCACCAGGGATCTGGAGACGTTTGCCCCCATGCTTCCTGATGATAAGCAGAGTGTATTCCAGACAATCATCAGGCAAGGTCAGAATACTTCAAACTTTTTTACAAGGGCATCATTTGATGCCTCTGAGTCAGCGAGCAGAGCTTCAGCAGTCTGCATTCAGGCTCAGAGGATGGCCTGTTACAGGCATCAGATCTCCTAGTGGGTCTAGGACAAGCTGGCCTACGTCCCATGTACAGAATAAAACCTTTTTGGAAAAGGTTGAAGAGAAAAGGCTGAGGAGATTGAGACAGATGATCTCACCCTCAAACGCCTTTCCAGAGAAATGGCTAACCCCTCCAAAAGGAAAGCTCTTCCCAAAAAACCTTTCCATTCTAAGAAGAGATATTATCCTTCCTACCCATATTCAGCTGCTTACCAACCTCAGCAGCAGCAACAGAGCCCTCACCAATCAAAAAAGTCCAAGGTTCCTAAACCACAACCAGCAGCTCAGGCAAACCCCTTTTGACTCCTTCCTAGAGAACATTGCCACGCTGTCTCTGGAGGATCCCCAGCCCCTCCACATAGCAGGCAGACTCTGTTCCTATGCTCACAGATGGCACCTCATAACTTCAGAACAGTGGGTTCTCAACATCGTTCAAAGGGGGTATCTGCTTCACTTCAAAACCTTGCCTCCTACCAGCTTCACAAGGGACTATCCCACCCATCCCCTTCAAAGCACTCTCTTAAGAGAAGAGGTGTCCACTCTGTTATCCCAAGGTGCACCTAGAGCAGGGGTTCTCAACCCTGTCCTCGGGACCCACCTAGCCAGTCGGGTTTTCAGGATAACCACAATGAATATGCATGGGAGAGATTTGCATATAATGGAGGCAGTGTATGCAAATCTCTTTCATACATATTCATTGTGGTTATCCTGAAAACCCGATTGGCTAGGTGGGTCCCGAGGACAGGGTTGAGAACTCCTGACCTAGAGAGAGTTCCCTTTTAAGGGTTTGGAATATATTTTTGACACACTGTCGTATCACTTTATGTGATTATATTTTATTTCCTTATTTGTTTTTATTAAGGAATTCCTCTGTTTCTAAATGTGGGCTTGTTCCATATGATGTGATATCTTGTATGGTCTAGATCAGGGGTGGGCTAATCCGGTCTTGGAGAGCCGCAGACCAGTCAGGTTTTCATGATGTCCCTAATGAATATTCATGGACCTATTTCCATACAATGGAAGGCAGTGGATTCAAATAGATCTCATGAATATTCATTAGGGACCTCCTGAAAACCTGACTGGTCTGCGGCTCTCCAGGACCGGACTTGCCCACCCCTGGTCTAGATGAATCTAGTTATGATTTTATTGCATTCTTTGACAATGTTTATGCTTTGTTGTATGACTGAAACTCAAATAAAAAGAAATAATTCCTCCTCAAGAAGGGATGGATTTCTACTCTCCATATTTTCTCATTCCAAAGAAAACAGGAGATTTCAGGCCCATTTTGGATCACAAAGACCTAAACAAGGTCCTGGTTCAAGAAAATTTCAAAATGATTTCCCTGGGAACTCTTCTCCCATACCTCCAAAGACAAGATTGGCTATGTTCTCTAGACTTAAAGGAGGTGTACAGCATTTACTGATCCATCCTCAGCACAAACAGTATCTGTGCTTCATGTTTCTGGGAATGTACATTGCTTTGACTTATAGAAAAGTGATATATAAGCCTAGTTAAATAAATAAGTAAAACAATACCGGGTGGTGCACTTCGGCTTAGCCTCTGCACCACAAGTATTCACAAAATGCATGGGAGTAGTAACATAGTAACATAACATAGTAACATAGTATATGACGGCATATAAAGACCAGTATGGTCCATCTAGTCTGCTCAGCAGGGCAACAAGAATAGGTGCACCTGCTGCTTCGTGCAGGTCACCCCTCCCCGTGCCTTTGTTTAGGAGTGTACCCACCACTCCGTGTATGTCATCCCTGAGATATAAGAGATAGTTATGTTTATTTTGAGTTTATCCTGTTGGCTATAAAGGGATCCACTGTGTCTGTCCAATGCCATTTTGAATTCTGTCACTGTATTTGCCCCCACACTTCCATCAGGAGGGCATTCCAAGCATCCACCACCCTTTCAGTAAAAAAGTATTTCCTGACATTGCCTTTCAGTTTACCCCCTTGCAGCTTCATGATATGCCCTTTAGCTTTACAGCTTCCCTGTCTTTGGAAGAAGTTTGTTTATTCATAATGCTCTTTTAAGTATTTAAAGGTCTTAATCATATCGCCCCTGTCCCTCCTCTCCTCCAGAGTGTACATATTTAGGTCTTCAAGTCTCTTCTCATAAGTCTTCTGACGCAGGCTCCAAATCATTTTGGTCGCCTTCCTCTAAACCGTTTACAGTCTTTTTATATCCTTTGTGAGATGTTCTACAAAACTGAACACAGTATTCCAAGTGAGACCTCACCAGCTATTTGTACAGTGACATTAGTACCTCTTCCTTTCTGCTGGTAATTCCTCTTTGTATGCAACCCAGCATCCGTCTGTCTTTTGCCACCATCTTGTCACACTGTTTCGCCACCTTGAGATCCTCAGAAACAATCACTCTGAGGTCCTTCTCCTAGTCCGCTAGTACGTGCACACCAACCTCTCGCCCCCTATCGCATACAGTTCCCTTGGATTTCTGCTTTCCAAGCGCATGACCTTGCAGTTCTTCACATTAGATCTTAATCTTCACATTAAATCTTAATAGTCGCTGCCTATCTTCACACTTTGGGGGTCTTCGTCTTCCCTTACTTAGATGACTGGCTAATCAAGGGAGACTCCCCTCAGGAGGTAAAACTCTCCCTTTATTGCACCATCACGGTGCTCCAACATCTGGGATTTGTCCTAAATTTCCCAAAGTCTCACTTCGCTCCAACTGAACGTTTGGAGTTCATCTGAGTGTTCTTATTCAACAAGCCCAAGCTTTTCTTCATCAAGATCACTGTGCCCGCCTCCTCAAACTGGTGAAACAAATGCAACAGTAAAGCTGTGTAACGGCTCAAGAAATGCTACATCTGCTGGGATACATGGCCTCTATGGTCCATGTCGTCCCCTATGCTTGACTACATATGCAACAAGCTCAATGGACTCTGTCCTCTCAATGGGCACAAGCAAAAGGGCATCTCAGGGACAAGATCCACATCACCCCTCAACTGACCAAGTCTCTTCAGTGGTGGTGTTCTCCACAGAACCTACTTGGCAGGTCACCTTTTCAGATGCCTCCACCTCAATGCACCCTGAGAACAGATGCTTCCAAACTGGGTTGCGGAGCACATCTGAATGACCTAACCGCACAGGGACTGTGGACACAACAGGAATTTGCTTTGCAGATCAACCTCCTAGAACTACGGCACTGACAAATGCCCTTCGGGTTTTTCAACCCCAACTTTCGGGGCAACAGGTATTAGTCAGGACAGACAACCAGGTTGCCATGTTTTATGTGAACAAACAGGGGGGGACAGGACCGTATCCCCTATGCAAGGAAGTGCTTCAACTCTGGTTCTTTGCCATCGTATACCACATTCACCTCATAGTGGTATACACTCTTTTTGAGATATGAAGATGGTCAGTACATCATTCCTAACATTAAGATCCAGTGAGGAATATTTCAGGGAAATTCCCTATTGCCACTTCTGTTTTGTTTGGCACTTAATCCAAGGAGTGCGCTTATCAACTCTTTGGGGTATTGATTTAGCCTGAATTCTAAAGATGATACCAACCCAGAAGCAACTTCCCATCTGCTATTTATAGATCTGAAGTTCTACAGTTCCAGCAACCAACAATTGGCGGAGCAACTTCGTCTGGTGAAAAGCTTTTCTGATGACATCAGGATGACTTTTGGCCTTGACAAGTGTCCTAAGGCAACCTTTTTCAGAGGAAAATTGAGCAAAACTGAAAACATCTCCTTTGCTGAGGGCTGTGGCATCAAGGACCTTGAACAGGAAGGTGTATATAAGTTTCTCCAGGACCAAGCAGGAAGTCACTCCTCACTTATGGGTGACGTCGATGTCGATGGAGCCCCCGTGTGGAGCAATTCCCCAGCTTTCTAAGAAAGCCTTTGGGAATACTGCACGCATGTGCAGTCCCCTTCCCGCCTAAAGGTGCCATTGACGTTTTTTCTTGCGATTTCATCGTGTTTTTTCTCCGGTTCAACGCCGCTTCCCCTTCCCGCCGGGTTCGGTACACCGGTATCGAGCCCGTCTTCTATTTTTTTTGGTTTTTGCCCTTCGTGGCTGGCGTTCACGCCCTTTTTGTCTTTTCCCTGGAAGGCCGGTCCTTTGACTTCGTGGGGGCCCTTTTTTCCCCGATGGCTTCCAGTGGTTTCAAAAAGTGTGATCGGTGCAAGAAACTAATGTCTCTCACCGACACACACGACTGCTGCCTTCGATGCCTCGGACCGGATCATGATCCTAAGGTCTGTGTCCCGTGTGGCAAAATGTCCACTAAGGCACTACGAAGCCGCCAGCATCAGAAAGAACGGATTTTTTCTGACTCCGCCTCTGGTTGGGCCCGGACCTCGTCTGAGGCCTCGACGTCTCGGGAGTCTGACACCGAGCATCGCCGGGGTTCCTCGGACAGGGGGTCCCCCGATCAGGAACTCAAGAGGAAGAAGCAGCTCGTGAGGGTGGCGTCGGAGGAGGTCCCTGGGGTTCCTCAAGGGCCAGGTCTCTGACCCCCGACCGCCGCCCCGGGCCCTTGGAGCAGGAGAAGCCGTCCAAAATGCCCCGTGTTGAGCCGGAGCCCGCCAGACACGTAAGTCCTGTTGTCCTCATGGACTCTCCTCCTAGGGAGCTGACGTCAGGCCCGGCGTCACCGAGGCCCGAGTCGGTGGCTGCTGAGTCTCCTGAGCTTGGACTCAGGCTGACAGCCTTGGAGTGCAGATTGTCTGCCTTCATGGATCAGTAGCGGGTACTGATGGCCAGCCTCGCTGGTGCATCTGCCCTGACTACCGGGACATTGACGACTAAGTCGACCCCGGAGACCAAGCCGATACTCGAGACCATGAAGGTTCGAGGTCGTCCTTGGTCATGGTCTCCTTCGACTTCCCGCTCGGAACCGAGGGCGTCGATGCCGGTGCCTTCGGCATTGGGGCGGGTGCCACTGAGGCCCGCGCGGTCGGAGCCCCCAGACTCCTCTTTGGATGAGTCTGCGTGGAAGACAGAGGACGAGGAGTCCCCCGATACTTTTCGGACTCAGTACGTCCCTTCGGATTCACCGCAGTCCGAGCCCCGGAGTAGGTCCCCTCCGGAGGGCACCAGGTTCTCAGAATTCGTCAGGGACATGGCCAAGGCTTTGGCGATTCCCGCGGACCCCGAGGAGGAGCCTCAAGCCGAGGAGCTCGAGACCCTCCAATATGACTTTTCTCCGAAGGAGTCCTTTACTGTGCCTGTTCCTCCGATGCTGGAACGGCTCCTCTTCCGGATGTGGGAGGCACCGGCCTCGGCACCGGTTTTGAGCAAGCGGGTCGATTCCATTTATCGACTCCGTAAGAGCCCTGGTTTCCAGAAGGCGCAGCTGCCACACCATTCCATGTTGGTGGAATCGGCCATGCATCGTCTCAAAAGCCAGAAGATGCACTCTGCGGTGCCTCCCGGCAGGGAGGCCCGGAATCTGGATGCTTTCGGCAGAAAGTGCTTCCAGGGCTCGATGCTTGCTTGCCGTGTCCAGTCTTACCAGCTGTACATGGGCATGTACCTACGGGACCTGGCGAAGGAACTTGCCGGGTTCTCTGCTGGCCTCTCCGGGGAACCCTTGCAGAGGTTCAAGACCTTGTCCTCGAATCCGGGAATGCTCAAATTTCATGTCCTGAGCGGCCTACGATGGCTTCGAGGCTTCGGCCCGTGTAGCGGCGGCCGGCATTGCGGCCTGACTCCAGGCATGGTTGCAGTCATCGGACCTCGAGCCCTGGGTGCAGGACAAGTTGGTCAATGTCCCTTGCCGAGGTGAAAATCTTTTTGGCAAGCCCATGGCCGAGAAGGCGGCTGAGCTCGAAACCGAGCACCTGACTAGGACAAGGCTGTCCAGAAAAACTTCTGCCCCTTCTCAGAGGAAGAAGGGCTCGGGTAAGAAGTCCTTTTACCCGAGGAAGGCGGCTGCCTACAAACCTTTCCCTCAGTATCAGGCCTCCCCAGCAGGGTCAGCAGGCCAAAGGGCAGGTACATGGGCCCCGTAGGCAGAAAACCCCAAGCCTCCGGCTCCTGCTCCCACTCAGTAGGGATGTTTTTTTTTACTCCCACAGCATAGCCTTTCCACCTCTGCTGTCCCATCTCTGCACAGGAGGTCGTCTGGTCCTGTTTGCCCACAGGTGGCCACCCATTACAGGAGATGCTTGGGTATTGAGCATAGTCCACAAGGGCTTTATGCTCCATTTCCAGCAGTTGCCTCCAACCTACTTCCCTGGAGAGCCTCCAAGACCTCCTCTGCACACAGACCTCCTCCTTCAAGAACTTCAAGGTCTGCTTCTAGACCAGGCAGTGGAGCTAGTGCCTCCCCACCTGCGAGGTCACGGGTTCTACTCCAGGTACTTCCTCGTACCAAAGAGAACCGGGGGCCTCAGGTCTATTCTCGACCTCAGGAATCTCAAGTTCTTGGAGAAAGAAAGGTTCAAGATGCTTACTCTTGGAACACTTTTTCCCTACCTCCAGCAGGGAGATTGGCTATGCTCCTTAGAGCTAAAGGATGCGTACACTCACATCCTCATTCATCCCAACCACAGAAAGTACCTCAGGTTCATTGTGGGAGGAAACCATTACCAGTACAGAGTACTACCCTTTGGCCTGACCTCCGCCCCAAGGGTCTTTACCAAGTGTCTGGCGGTGGTGGCGGCCTACTTAAGGAATCAGAGGTTTTTTGTCTTCCCCTACCTGGATGACTGGCTCATCAGGGGTCAGACTTCCCAGGAGGCCCGGCAAGCCACCCTCAGAACTGTCTCCCTCCTTCAGCACCTAGGGTTTGTCATAAACTTCGCAAAGTCCACTTTGCTCCCCTCCCAGAACCTCGAGTTCATAGGAGCAAGGTTGGACTCCCTGCAAGCAAAGGCTTACTTGCCAAACGACAGGGCTCAAAGACTCATAGACTTGGCAAACCAGTTTCTGAGCAGGCCACAAGTCTCCGCCAGACTCTGTCTAAAGCTCCTGGGCCACATGGCATCGACAGTGCATGTGACCCCCAATGCTCGCCTCCACATGAAACCTGCACAATGGTGTCTCCAAACTCAGTGGAAACAAGCCACAGGAAGTCTTGCAGACAAAGTGCGGGTGTCTAAACCATTCCTGGACTCCCTACAGTGGTGGCTACAACCCCACAATTTGTTACAGGGGGTGCCTTTTCAGGTGCCTGTTTCCACGGTGGTGCTGACCACCGATGCCTCCTTGCAGGGCTGGTGTGCACATTGCTTGGACAGGTGCACCCAGGGCCTGTGGTCTCCATGGGAGGCCACGCAGCAAATCAACCTCCTGGAACGCTGGGCTATTCGCTTAGCCCTCAAAACCTTCTCTCACACCTTGGCTTACCAGTCTGTTCTGGTACAGACAGACAATCAAGTGGCCATGTTCTATGTGAACAAGCAGGGAGGCACGGGGTCCAGGCTCCTGTGTTGAGGCACAGGCCCTGTGCTCTTTTGCTCTCCAACACAACATGTTTCTCAAAGCTGTTTATCTCCCTGGCCAGGAGAACTTCCTGGTGGACAGGTTGAGCAGGATTCTGCAACCCAACGAGTGGCAACTGCACCCCTTGGTGGTTCAAAACATTTTCCTGAGATGGGGACTTCCATCCATAGATCTCTTTGCCAGTCCCCTGAACCGGCAGCTGCCCAGGTTCTGTTCCAGGCAACCGCATCCCCTGAGGATAGCAGCGGATGCCTTCCTGATTTCCTGGTCCCAGGGCCTCCTGTATGCGTTTCCTCCCACGCCTCTGGGGGCCTGAACCTTGTTCAAGATTCTGAGGGACAAGACCTTGGTACTTCTGATAGCTCCCAGGTGGCCAAGGCAGCCCTGATTTCCACTTCTGCTCCAGCTAGCTGTGGACACACCACTACCTCTGGGGTTGCAATCCGATCTTCTCTTTCAGGATCAGGGTTCCCTTCTGCACCTCAATCTCAAATCTCTCAATTTGATGGCCTGGAGGCTGCAAGGGTAGTGTTGGCTCCCTGGGGCCTACCCCAAGAAGTGGAGGAGGTGGTCTTGGCCTCTAGAAAGCAGTCCACCAGAAAAACCTATGCCCTGAAGTGGAGAAGGTTCTCCATGTGGTGTCAGCAGCGCAAGGAGGATCCTTTCTCCTGCACTGTACCAGTGATGCTTCAGTATCTGCTGCACTTGTCCAATCAAGGCCTTAAGTCCAATTCGGTTCGGGTCCACCTCTCTGCTCTAGCAGCTTACCACTCACTGGTGGAGGGACATTCTCTGTCGGTTCACCCCTTGGTGTCCCGGTTTCTCAGAGGCTTGCTTTTGCTCAAACCTTCTCTCCGTCCACCGGCCCCTGAGTGGGAATTGAATGTGGTCTTGCAGCAACTGACTCACCCACCCTTTGAGCCGATGGCTACATGTCCTCTCGGCTTCCTTTCTTGGAAGGCTCTATTCCTTGTGGCCCTTACCTCGGCCAGGAGGGTGAGTGAGCTTCAAGCTCTGGTCTGTGACAGGCCTTACACTCGCTTCTATAGGAACAAGATAGTCCTTCGGACTCATCCTAAGTTCCTCCCTAAAGTTGTCTCCTCTTTCCATCTCAAACAGGAGGTGGTTCTTCCAACGTTCTTCCCTAGGCCCCATGCCAGCCGGGCTGAGACAGTCCTGCATACCCTGGACTGTAGGAGGGCCTTATCCTTCTACCTTGAGCGTACGCAGGGGCATAGGAGGGCTACTCAGCTCTTCATATCTTTTGACCCTAATAACTTGGGGTTACCTGTCTCCAAGCGTATCTTGTCCATCTGGGTGGCTGACTGTATCACCTGGGCTTACAGGGCAGCTGACCTTCCCTTGCAGGGTCGGGTCACGGCCCACCGTGTCAGGGCAATGGCTGCCTCAGTAGCTCATCTCCGATCTGTACCATTGGCAGACATCTGCAGGGCTGCAACTTGGTCCTCAAGCCAGACTTTTGCGGCCCATTACTACCTAGAGCGAGAGTCCCATAGGGACAGTGCTTTCGGTCAGGCAGTGCTCTGGAATCTCTTTGAGGTTTAGGCAACTCCTACCCTCCAGCCCTCTGGTTGGGCTACCGGTGGGGGTATGTTTCAGTGAAGTCCTTTCTCTGATGCTGCAGCTAGAGGGAGCTCATTTTTCAGCTCTGGGTCCCCGGTAGCCTGAAGCTGGGGAGTCCCATAAGTGAGGACTGACTTCCTGCTTGGTCCTGGAGAAAGAGTAGTTACTCACCTGTAACAGGTGTTCTCCAGGGACAGCAGGAATCAGTCCTCACAACCCTCCCTCCTCCCCTGGGAGTTGCAGTTGTACATAGTTTATTTTTCCATTTTTGTGTGCTGTCTTTTAGCTATGTCATTGGACTGAGCAAGATGGCACCTTTAGGCGGGAAGGGGACCGCGCATGCGTGCAGTATTCCCAAAGGCTTTCTTAGAAAGCTGGGGAATTGCTCCGCACGGGGGCTCCATCGATGTCGATGTCACCCATAAGTGAGGATTGATTCCTGCAGCTCCTGGAGAACACTTGTTACAGGTGAGTAACTACTGTATCTCGGAATAGAGGAAGGAATGACACTCGAGCAGAAACTATTGAGAGAGAAGATCAGTAAAGAATATTATAGGAGATTAAAACTGTTATTGAAAAGTGCTTTAACATCACGAAATAAGATACAATCCATCAATCAGCTGGCAATTCCTGTACCTCTCATACAGTTTTGGGATTGTTGATTGGATTCATAAAGATCTTGAAAAACTGGATGAGCGAACAAGAAAACTCTTCCATGCTCATGAAGTCATTTACAAGAATCAGTATTTGCCAAGATTGTACATTTCTAGAGCTGAAGGAGGGCTAGGACTTATAGAGATTGACTACACCTACAGCTACTATTGTAGGCCTCCAAGCCTATCTGACAGCATCATCAAATCCAAATATGGAAAAGTGTTGAAATATGAAAGTAAACGTCCAGAATGTCTCCATCATCAAACTTGGACAAGCGTTACGACAATTAGAAGGAATGATTGAGAATACACAGACATGATGGGAAAGGAAGTAACAGAATTTGCAAAATGAGAAAAAACTCGTCAAAGAATTAGATTAGCAGGCGAATCAAAACAAGTGGCAAATGCACAAATACAGTGGAAAATACAGTGTGTTACTCCAAGAACCTTTTGTCGATCAAAAACGGGCACATGAATGGTTGAGGAGAGGTGAATCGAAACCAAAGGATGAAAGATTGATAGTTGCAGCCCAGGACAGCAGATTACGGATGAGATGGTTTACGATGAGTATTGAAAAAACTGGCACAACAGACATATGCTGATTCTGTAAGAAAGAACTGGAAACAGTGACTTACCTAGTAGGCTGTGAAGTTTTGATGGCAGAAAATTTCTATACAGAAAGGCACAACAAAGTAGCACATGCCTCCTCTGGAAACTCTGTAAACACTACAACATCACTGTCCCTGAAAAGCACTGGGATCATGATCCTAAGAGAATAACAAAGAATGAAGAGGTTATGATCACCTGGG
The DNA here is from genome assembly GCA_033557465.1 of Ichthyophis bannanicus. Taxonomy (NCBI): domain Eukaryota; kingdom Metazoa; phylum Chordata; class Amphibia; order Gymnophiona; family Ichthyophiidae; genus Ichthyophis; species Ichthyophis bannanicus. The sequence goes on along the minus strand of CM066031.1, from coordinate 779,125,061 downwards.
ACATTCCCATTCCAACGGATAAGAAACTGGATACCAGGAAACCTGACATAGTGGTAAAGGAGAAGAATACCAGAATGGCATTGATACTAGAAGTGTTGGTACCGAGTAATTATTCTGTGAATTGCGTGGAGAGGTAGAAGATCCTGTAGTACCAAGAAAATGTGGCAGAAAGATATGGAAATATTTCCCATTGTACTGGGAGTCACAGGCTTGATAAAGAAGAATTTCCAAACACATCTTGACAAACTACCCATACATGTTACATCTTATGAACTCCAACCATTAGAAATAAATTTGAGAGACTAAGATCATATTCCACATACCCTGGCTTAGAAGTGAGGTTCATGACTGCCATAGTATGCGCAAAACTAACCCATTTGGAGAAACTACCCTGATATACTTCCTTGGCGAGCTAAATGTCCTTGCGGACAGGCTAAGCCAAATCCTTCGTCAACACAAGTGGACGTTACATCAGGAGATGGCTGCTTGGATCTTACGGACAGGAGGAACCCCATTCATAGATCTTTTTGTCACTCTGCAAAACACACAGCTTCCATTCTTCTGCTCCAAGCTTCCATCCCTGCACTGACAGGCCCCGGATGCCTACCTTCTCTATTGGGGACAGTGTCTGCCTCTGCATTCCCTCTTATCCTCTTGATACCTGAAGTGCTGTTCAAGCTACAGGCTGACAAAGGCTCCATAATCCTCATAGCCCCTTTCTGCCGCGTCAACCATGGTTTCCTCTATTTCTTCGCCTTGCACAGATTCAACCTCTCAGACTCGGATGTGCGCTTGAACTCCTCTCACAGTACCAAGGGATGCTTCTCCATCCCAATATTCGCTCCCTTCACCTCATGGCATTGCTGCTGAAGGGATACTGCTCACTGAACTTGACCTGCCAGAGGAGGTCAAAGATATCCTCCATGCATCTCACAAGCAGTCCACCAGGCAATCTTATGCCTTCAAGTAGTGCTCCACAATTGCCCCCCCCCCCCTTCATGTACCCCCTGAACTTAACCCTTAGGTTTAATAACATCTCTTGTAATTAAATTGTATATAAGTTGTTTATCCTGAATCATGTAGATTTATGATTGCTGCACCAGTTATACGGTTAAAATGTTCTATGTACTTGTTGTTCAAACTGTAAACCGCTTTGATTACCCGAAATAGCGGTATAGAAAACACACAAATAAATAAAATAAATAAATTGACCCCTTTGCCTGCCCGGTGGAGTCCCTTCTAGAATATCTCCACCACTTGTCCTTGGTAGGTTTTAGATTAACTCTGTGAGAGTTCATCTTAGTGTCATTGTGGCCTATCACAAACCACTGGATCGACAGCCTATCTCCTCACACCCTTTGTAGCATGAGGGGTTTCCTACTATCCAAGCCACCCATTAAGCCTCCTCCAGGGGCCTGGGACCTCAACATGGTTCACGCTCAACTTCTAAAATCTCCTTTCGAGCCGTTAGCCACCACTTCACTGAAGTTACTGTCTTGAAAGGTAATTTTCCTCATCGCAGTCACGTCAACTTGCCACATCAGCAAACTGCAGGCTCAGATGGCGGATCCACCATATACCCGGTTCCACCATGACAGTGCTCCTCCATACCCATCCACACTTCCTTCCAAAGGTGGTCTCCTCCTTCCATCTGAACCAGTCTATAATCCTACCGATTTTCTTCCCAAGGCCACATACACCTTGAGCGGAAACAGCGATGCATGCGAGTGCTGGCTTACTACTTGGATAGAACTAAAGTTCACAGGCAATTCTCTCAATTGTTCATTTCCTTTGATTCCAGTCACCTTGGACTACCTGTGACAAAACAAACTCTATCCAGATTGATAGCAGACTTCATTTCTTTTGCTTATGTATTGGCAAGACTCTCCCTGGAAGGTCATGTTACTGCTCAAAATGTGCAGGCTATAGCAACTTCCGTAGCCAACCTCCGTTCAGTATCCATTGAAGAGATGTGTCGGATAGCTACCTGGTCCTCCATTCATACTTTTGCTGCACATTATTGTCTGGACAGGGACTCCCATCGGGACACTGTCTTTGGCCGAGATGTACTCCAGCACCTCTTTGGGACTTAATCTCAACTCCTATCCTCCGTCCCAGACTTCTACAAGAGACCAGACTATCATTAGAGGGGGTATAGCCGCCTAGAATTGAGTCCAATGAGACACATCGTGTCCACACTCTTCAGCTCTAACATTTAGCTTCAGGGATCACACTGCTCTCCCCCACATGCCATTCTGCTAACTGGGAGCTAGTGAGTCCCATATGTGAAGTGCCGTCACCCTCACCTGGGCCAAAGGCCTAAAGGCGCAGGGCTGCCAATGTTAGTCCTTAAATAAAGAATTATACTATTCTTGTCCACAGCTTGGACTTCTGGGACTTGTAGTTGTTTCTCCTTATTTAAAGACAGTAGTGTGAAACCGATGTTTTTTTTTTTAAAGGCAAACAAGAAATTTATTTATCATCCCCAAAAGCACTAAGGCTCAACACAAACGTTAGGATTCTTCTCCAAGCAATAACATCAGGAAATTATACACAAACTAGAACTGAAACTGCTTCATAAGCCTTTTAACATGTGTAGCTGTTTTCATCAAACGTTCAGCAAACAAAACATAGCTTCTTCCTTCAAGCAAAGCAATATGTCCATTTTTGTTTCTTCTGCTTCTTTAGTAATTCAAATACAAATTATGCAAGTATCCTTTCTTATTAGAAGCGGTTCCTAGCATTAACCCAGATAGGTTAACTCACCCTGTTTCTTCAGTGCTTTCTTGGTTAAAGACTTTTTATCAGAAAGCTTTCAGTCTGCCTTCTGGCACAATGAACAGTCCATTGCTAATTCCTCTGTTATAGAATCTTGCTCAGGACAGTCTACCTGCATCTCTTCCTGCTCTACAGCATGTACGTCTGACTCTTAGCTTTCAGGAACTGTTTCTGGCTTAATGCTCTGTAAGAGCTCCTGGAGTTCTCTCCACAGGTGCTCTCCACAATAAGGAACGTTTGTATCTGAATGTGAGGATTCCTTCTCTGGATCAACTGTCTCAGCTCTTCTAACTTGTTCAGCCCTGGTTCTTTCCAACAAGCTGGGTTCTGGTCACTTCTAGCTGTGAATTTGTCCACCCACCTTTTGGCTGCCTGAACTCTTTGAGCTGGTCCATGTACCGTTTGAACTGCAGACTGACCTTTGTCAGCAATTCTCCTAGCCACACCTCGGCTGGCTTCAGGACTAACAGCTCTCCTCCTGTAAGCTTGGCTTTCTTTAGGGCTACTACTTTCACTGCTGAGCTCCTCACCGAAATCTTCACCGTTCTCCTTCCCGGTGATCTCCTTTCTGCTCCCCGGTGCTGGCCCCTTTCCTTTTCCTCCCCTGGGTTTATAAAGCTGTTTCTTAACTAGCGTACACTGCTTCCTACTCAGGTGTTTTTCATTACTCCCCAAGCCTGCACTTAGGTTAGCAGAGCTTGGGTGTGGCCTGACTTCAGTGACTGCGTGCTTTTTCCCTTTACCTGCACTCTGGAAGCTGTGAATTCCCTGCCTGTCTCTCTCCTTAAAGGTATATTTACAATTTTCCTCTATTTCCATGGGCTCAGCAGAGCTCTCCTCATCACAGAAGACTGCATTCCTGTTTGTTCTGGAGATAGCGTAGTTACTCACCTGGAACAGGTGATCTCCAGGAACAGCAAGCATCAGTCTTGACATCCCACCCTCCTCCTCTAGAAGTTGTAGGGTTGGTTTATTTTTTCTCTTCCTCTCAGCTACAAACTCAACTGAGGAGTTGGGAAGACAGATGTGCAGGCGCAATGGAGTGCTCCCAAAAGCTTTCCTATTGGACGTTGGAGGGCGTTCTCGCGTGGTCTCCGTTGCCCTTTTCTGGTGTAGTTATTCAAAAAGACTGATTCCTGTAGTTCAGAAATTGCAAATGGATGACTTTCCCGCCTCCGGCTGTGTTCCATTGCCATGCAGTAATAACTACTCGGAAAGTTTCACCAGAGAGATCGTAAAGGCTCTGAGGGGTCCCATTCACCTTTTTCAGCTGGGAGCTTCTAATTAATACTGCTCTTCACATTCAGACATCGGAGCCCTTTCATATGCAAATAAGCCCTCTTCACTTTAATTGCTATTCATTGCTTGCAGGGAGCTAGAAATATGCAAGACCAATACAGCTTTCCTACCAGACAGCTCCTCACAGCTAAGTCGAACCCCTTCAGATGTGCTGGGGCGTTTTGTTTGAATTCAGCTAAGTACTCTTGATTGCCTCTCAGATGTTTTTTTTGTTTTGTTGTTTTTTGGTTTGTCCCTGTCAGACGACGGATCGGGAGCTGCAGGAAATCGGGTGACACTGTGTTAAAGAGCAGGGAAGACAGCAGCATCGAACGGCAATAATAAAACCTGCCGATCATGCTGTAATCATGTGGTCAACTGCTCCTGCACTCTCCACGATAACAATTCAGACAAAATAAACTACATCTCTCTGGTTTTAATCGGGGATGAAGGGATCCAGGCACGGAGCCTCAGGGGAAGCCAGCTATCCTCTCTCCCCATTACTCTTCGCACTTGCTTTAGACCCTCTGGCAGTACAATTGCGTGACCAGGCTAAAGACATTGGGATTCGTCTGGGGGATCAATACGTGATCTCCTTATATGCCGATGATACTTTGATCTTTCTTAGAGATCCTGATATAACCTTACCCAAAATAGATGACCTTTTGGATAACATTTCACTCATGTCGGGATTTAAGGTGAACTTTAATAAATCCGTTTTATTACCTTGTCATACGGCTTCGGGGAAGGAGGGATGTTTATCCTCTAATGTTTTTTCCATTGTGTCCCAGTTTAGATATTTGGGAGTTGTGATCCCTAAAAGACTTGAAGATTTATATGTTTTGAATTACCAGCCTCTATTGACAACCTTGAGGGAGGATATACAGCAATGGTCACCCTTATCGGTTTCCTGGTTAGGCCGAATAAATGTGAAAAAGATGTTGCTTTTACCAAAGTTGTTATTCCTTTTTCAGCAACTGCCGATTACTATTCCCAGATCCTTTTTTGTAAATGTGTGACAGCTTCTTACAAAATTTATATGTCAAGGTAGAGGTCCAAGGATCAATTGGCAAATGATGATTCGTCCTAAAGCTCTGGGAGGCATAGGGTGCCCTGCCCTGTTGAGGCTTTCCTAACCAGGGCTCTACAGATCAACAAACAGTAAGGATTTGAGGGTTTGTTTGTTTGTTTGTTTTTATTATATTACATTGCTAGCTCTCTGACTGGGAGCTCTTTAAAGGGTTTTTTGTATATTTTTTAAAGCAAGGTTACTTTTTTTTTGGTGCTTTAGGGGAACTTTCCTTGAGCACAGTAGGTTGCTGAACTCTAGTAACCTCCTCAGGTTTGGAAACTGCTAACACCTAATCAGGTGTTAGTTCCTTCCCTACCCACCCCGACTCCCACCCACCGCTAGTGAGCAGTCTTGCTTTATAGGGCACCTCCCCCTTTAACACATCACAGAGAATTGGACCAGCACATTTTGAATATAATTAAAGAGATTTAACTGCTTTTTCTCTGAAAGGACAGCTGGGAAACTGGCTGGTACTTGGTAGATCTCTCTCTTTTGCTTTAACAGATACCTAAGCTCCACGAACAGAACAATGGCTGGGAAAAATCATATTGCTAAAGCTGTTGCCCCCATTACAGCTTCTGCCTCGGTCCAGACAGAGGTCCTAATGCCAGTTGAAGGACCAGTTCCATGTGCAGGGTGCCTGCATGCTGAAGCTCTGAGGAAACAAGTGGAGGAACTCAGAGAAGAGGTGGCGAGGCTGAGGAGCATTCAAGACAGTGAGAAGTACATTGATGAGATGCTTCTTGCAGCAACCAAGCTCTCCAGCACAGGAGAAGATGGGTGCCAACAGAATGGCGATGGTTGGACACAAGTCACCAGGGCCTGCAAAATCACCAATCCAACTTCTCCAGCCTTTGAATTGAAGAAACATTATGCAGCCCTGGAAGTGGAGGAGGTGAAAGCATCCCTGGAAAGGGAAGAACCAGAGTTCAAGTACCCCAAAGTTGCAGAATCAGTGACCGGAAGGAAACGAAGGGTAGTGGTGGTTGGAGACTCTCTTCTGAGGGGTACTGAGGCGTCCATCTGCCGACCAGACTTGATGTCCAGAGAGGTATGCTGTCTGCCTGGTGCCAAAATCCAAGATGTTACAGAGAGTTTGCCGAGACTCATCAAGCCCACTGACTATTACCCAATGTTGCTAATCCATGTTGGAACAAATTATACTGCCAGGTATACCTCGGAACGTATCAAAAGTGACTTCATGGCTCTGGGACAGAGGGTGAAGCAGTTAGGTGCACAGGTGGTGTTCTCTTCAATCCTCCCTGTTGAGGGTAAAGGCCAAGGCAGAGAGGCTAGCATCCTGGAGATGAATGCATGGCTGCGTGGATGGTGTCATCGAGAGCGTTTTGGTTTCCTAGACCATGGGATGCTGTTCCAAGGGTTGCAGAGCAGAGATGGCATCCATCTGTCCAAGAAAGGTCAACGCATCTTCGGTAGTAGACTAGCTAATCTACTGAAGAGGGCTTTAAACTAGATTCGTTGGGGATGGGTGAAGAAAGCCCCCAGGTAAGTGAAAGCCCCCAGGTAGGTGATACATTAAATACCTTTATGGAAATGGGTAACAGAGGTAACATATGGAAAGCAGTGTGTATAAATGCCCGTAGCATGGGAAATAAGATCCCTGATGTTGAAGCTTTGGTGGGAATGGCTGACTTGGATTTAGTGGCAGTTACAGAAACATGGTTCACAGAAAACCATGATTGGGATGTAACTATACCTGGCTATACTTTATTCAGAAAGGACAGGGTAGGAAGAAGGGGAGGAGGAGTGGCACTATATGTAAAGCTACTATTAAAGCTTTGGAATTACAGAGCTTGAAAGGGAGAGAGGAGGCATTGTGGGTTAAACTAGAAAGAGGGAAAGAGAAATCTATTTGCATTGGTGTGATACACAGACCTTCCTCACAAGAGGAAGAGGTGGACAGAGAGTTAATTGAAGACATACACAGCATTGCTAGGAAAGGGGAAGTGCTACTGATAGGAGATTTCAATATGCCAGATGTTGATTGGCACATTCCTGCTGCAGTATCATCTAGAAGTAAGGATATCCTGGATTCTCTACAGGGAGAACTATTCAGGCAATTGGTAACAGACCCCACACGTGAAGGGGCCATACTGGACTTGGTGTTTACCAATGGTGAAAGTGTTTCTGATGATGTAGTGGGAGATCATTTTGCATCCAGTGATCACCAGATGGTGTGGTTCAGTATTAGGACTAGGGCTGTTAGAATCCATTCAAAGGCGAGGATCTTAGACTTTAGGAAGACTAACTTTGCGAAGATGGGCCAATACCTCAGGGAGTCGTTAGTGGGATGGGAACAGCTGGGGGATGTAGAAAAACAGTGGGCAAAACTGAAAAGGGGTATTTTAAGGGCAACCAACCTTTTTGTTAAAATGGTAAATAAAGGCAAAAGGAAAAGGAGACCACTATGGTTTTCGAAGGAAGTAGCTGAAAAAGTGAAGAAAAAGAGGGAGGCCTTCATGAAATACAAGAGATCACAGAGAGAGCAAGACAGGCATCTGTATTTGGAAAAACTTAGAGAAGCTAGCAAAGTAGTCAAGAAGGCAAAGATTCAAAAGGAGGAGGAAATAGCCAATGCAATAAAATGGGGGGATAAGGCATTTTTCAGATATATTAGTGAGAAGAGGAAGGGGAAAAGTGGTATTGTCAGACTTAAGGGTGCAGGGGGGGAATATGTAGAAGCTGATGAGGATAGAGCGGAATTGCTTAACAAATATTTTTGTTCTGTGTTCACAGATGAAGAACAAGGAGCAGGACCTCAGATAACACCCACAAATAGGAACAGAAGCGAGGGACATCTTGAACAATTTTCAGAAGACTGTGTTCGTGAGAAACTAGCTCAACTTAAAGTAGACAAAGCGATGGGACCGGATGGGATACACCCTAGAATACTGAGGGAACTTGGGGACGTTCTAGCAACTCCACTGACTGACCTTTTCAATGCCTCGTTGGAGTCGGGAGTGGTGCCAAAGGACTGGAGGGAGGCTCATGTGGTACCTTTACACAAAAGCGGAAGTAAGGATGTGGTTGAAAACTACAGGCCAGTTAGTTTAACTTCGGTGGTGAGTAAATTATTGGAAACGCTGCTGAAAGAGAAAATAGTGAGGTTTCTGGAGTCCAGCGGATTACAGGATCCGAGGCAGCATGGATTCACCAGAGGCAGGTCTTGTCAGACAAATCTGATTGATTTCTTTGACTGGGTGACCAGGGAGTTGGACCGAGGGGGAGCTCTAGATGTGGTGTGTTTAGATTTCAGTAAAGCCTTTGACACTGTTCCTCACAGGCGACTTATAAACAAACTGAGCACCCTAGGGATGGACCCTAAAATTACTGCTTGGGTTAGAAATTGGTTGGGTGGGAGGCGGCAAAGAGTACAAGTAAATGGAGCTCACTCTGAGGAGAAGGATGTTACCAGTGGTGTGCCCCAGGGATCTGTCCTTGGTTCGATTCTTGTTAACATCTTTGTTAGTGATATAGCGGAAGGGCTGTCGGGTAAGGTTTGCCTCTTTGCAGATGATACCAAAATCTGCAATAGAGTAGACACCCAGGAAGGTGTAGATAACATGAGGTGGGATCTAGCTAAGCTTGAAGAATGGTCTAGAATTTGGCAGCTGGGATTTAATGTTAAAAAAATGTAAGGTCATGCATTTGGGCTGCAGCAATTCAAGGGAGCAATACAGTATAGGAGGTGAAGTACTTTTGTCCACTAAAGAAGAGCGGGACCTAGGCGTGGTTGTGTTTGATGATCTTAAAGTAGCTAAACAGGTAGAAAAGGCGACGGCAAAAGCTAGAAGGATGCTTGGGTGCATACGGAGAGGAATGGCTAGCAGAAAAAAGGAGGTGATAATGCCTCTGTATAAGTCTTTGGTGCGACCTCATTTGGAGTATAGTGTGCAATTCTGGAGACCGCACCTTCAAAAGGATGTGAACAGGATGGAGTCGGTGCAGAGGGTGGCTACTAAAATGATTAGTGGGCTTCATTATAAAGCATATAAGGACAGACTTAAGGATCTTAATATGTACACCTTAGAGGAAAGGCGGGATAGAGGTGATATGATTGAGATGTTTAAATACCTCCATGGCATAAATGTTCAGGGAGAGAGCCTCTTTCAATTGAAAGCAAGTTCTGCTACGAGGGGACATGGGATGAGGGTGAAGGGAGATAGATTCAGGAGTGATATGCGGAAATATTTCTTTACGGAAAGAGTAGTGGATCCATGGAATAGTCTCCCAGTGGAAGTGGTAGAGACGAGGACAGTAACTGAATTCAAAAAAGCATGGGACCAACACAGAGGATCTCTAAAGGTAAAAAGTAGACTGTTGTAGTTGTTGATATGGAAGGACAGACTAGATAAGCCATGTGGTCTTTTTCTGTCATCATGTTTCTATGTTTCTATATTATCAATGTTCTTGCCTACATATTATTCATTTCTGGTTACATAATCAGACGTCCTCTTGGGTACAGGCATGAAGATGACTGGCTTACACCAATTCCTTTGCTGGCAGTACCTTTCGTAGACGAGCATGCAGAAATCCAGATAATTTTGCAACATGTTCTTTTAGGTCCTGTATGAAGAACATGGGGAAAGATTTGTAAATGATCAATGATGTCTTCAAAACTGTCTCCCTACAGGGTGCTGGGGTCTCTACCCTTCATTAGAAACTTTGGGGGACCAGTGAGAGAGATTGGTTCTATGATTTGATTTTCGACCATGTATGTTCAATCCAGATTTTTGTCTAAACAAAGGCTGGAACAATTATTTTGCCACACAAATCTATAAAACTGTGTTTTTCTCAGAGCAATATTTTGTCAACTACTGCATGTCACTCTGATATTATACTCGAAAGTAAAGTGTATCTTATATTATGATGCATCTCCTAGTAAACCAATGTTCATCTTATAGCGACTAAAGGTCTCAGACTCTTTGGACATTCAAAAGTCAAACTTCAATACAGCTTCTGAGTAGCGCCCCAATTGCATCAATGGCCTTTTTATCGTAGTCGCTTATGAGCCATTGTTTAAAGTAAATTATTTAAAGTTCATATATACTGAAACAGTGCTTAGCTTTCGATGTTGTCCCCAACGCCATCTGTTGCGCTTTTCCTGCGTTTCACCCGGATTCGGTTTCTTCAGGGGAACTTTGAAAGACACCACTCATTTTTTTCAAATTTTAGCACAACATGCCCAGTTAGCAGTATTACCTGACATTATTTTAGCTACTATGGATGTGACGTCATTGTATACAGTAATTCCACAATCTGAAGCCTATGATAGTGTAATGGAAGCCCTGAGAGATAGAGGAGATTTATCAGACAGTCTTTTGACGTTTTGTCAGAGATAACAACTTTGACAGTGTCAAAAAATGTTTTTGTTTTTGAAGATGTTCTATATCATCAACTGTCAGGGGTGGCAATGGGGGCTACTTGCGCCCCTTCCGTAGCCAATTTATATATGCGCCGGTTTGAGAGAAACCGGATAGACACATCTCCTTATAAAAACCATCTCCGACTCTGGAGTAGGTACATAGATGACATTTTTTTTTTGTGGGAAGGGACAGCAGTGAAGTTACAAGAATTTTTTAATTGGATAAACAGTAGAAATGCACAAATTAAGTTTACATTTTGTCATCATACGGAGAAAATCACTTTTCGGGATGTTAACATCAGAAAAGGTTTGAACAGCTGGTACACTTCGATATACAGAAAAGAAACAGATAGAAACACGTTTTTGCACTATACTAGTCCACATCCCGCACAATTGCGAGACAGTTTGTCTTTGTCACAATTCGTGCAATACCGGAGAAACTGCACGGATGTCCAGGAATTTAAAGAGCAGTCCAAAATATTGAAAAAAAAATGTTCTAATCGGGGTTACCCACAAAGAGTTATAGATAAAGCATATAAGAGGGCACTGTTCAATAATCGAGATTTATTACTGTATCCACAGAAGAGACCGGTCTTGTCAGCTGGGTCCAGTTCACACATCAATTTTGTTACCAAGTATTCCCCGTTCAGTTCTCAATTGAAGCGTGTAATAAAAGGTCATGCTAACGTTTTGAACAGCATCCCCGGTTTGGAAGACAAAATAGTTTGCTGTGTTTGGCAGCGACATAGAAATCTAAAGGAAATGTTAAGTCCTGCAGTCTTGCGGCCCATACAGACACAATCTCAATCTGGACAAAAGGGACATAACAAATTTGGAGAATGTAAGATATGTTACATCACTGAAGGATTACGGGAATTTCAATATCACGGAAAGGTTTATTATCTACAACATCAGACATCATGCGTATCCACATATGTGGTATACTGTATTCAATGCCCTTGTGGCTTAATATATGTGGGCAAGACCATTCGAGAATTCAAAATAAGGATGTATGAATATAAGAGTAGACTCAAATGTCAGAAACATGAAGCACCCATAATGGATCATTGTTTACAATTGCACCATGCTTTCGAGGAGCTACGCTGTTTCTGTATCGATTGGGTGAAATCAGCACAACCAGGAAAATCAAGGGAGCAAAGTCTACTGCGGCGTGAACAATGGTGGATCTACAAGTTGGGATCAGTTTCCCCAGAGGGATTAAACGCCCAAATTGAATGGGAAGTATGTACGTAAAAAGTCTGTGACAGCATCTACTAATTGACATCATGGGGGAATGCTCCGGTTCAAAGCAAGTTTAAAAGCCCAGTTCGCATGCGTGGCGTTTTTGTAAGCTGGTAGGCTCATGCAGAGAATATGTATGAACGCATATATATGAATGAAAAACCGCTGAATCAAGGGTATGTGGTTTTCAATGCAAATTGATACCTATGGGATTTTGTGAATTTGATAAAATAGTAGAAAGTGTGTACATGATGAATATGGTTATGGTTTAAATTGCAGTGCTTTCAAAGTTACCCCCTGAAGAAACCGAATCCGGGTGAAACGCAGGAAAAGCGCGGCAGATGGCGTTGGGGACAACATCGAAAGCTAAGCACTGTTTCAGTATATATGAACTTTAAATAATTTACTTTCAATAATGGCTCATAAGCGACTACGATAAAAAGGTCATTGATGCAATTGGGGCGCTACTCAGAAGCTGTATTGAAGTTTGACTTTTGAATGCCCAAAGAGTCTGAGACCTTTAGTCGCTATAAGATGAACATTGGTTTACTAGGAGATGCATCATAATATAAGATACACTTTACTTTCGAGTATAATATCAGAGTGACATGCAGTAGTGGAACAATTATTTGACATATCCTTTTCTGAATTTCAGTATCTCCAGTTCACACACTGTTTTCATAAACGGGGGAATATCATGGCAAGCATGCGAGCACCAAAACAGTGGGAGAATATACTTTTTATTTGTTCCCGTTCTCGAGCTATTATGGCTCACCTTTATAGGGCTCTTTCTATAGATTTAACTTCTCCCTCCTTTACACAGAATTTCCGTTAAGCAAAGGGAGAAAGATCTTAGAGGCCACTCGGAGGAGTTTTGATTAGAAACTTTTTCATATTCTCATAAATATTCTATTTCACTGTCGTTTGTCAGTACCCAATTACAAATATTATTACAGATGTCTATTACTCCTGAAAACTTATACTGTTGGGGTAGGGCAGATGATCCCTTATGTTGGCGATTGTGTGGCCAACGAGGTACCTTTAAACATATGTGGTGGGAATGCCGGAATTCTGGATTGCAGTACATTCTCCGATCACAAGTAAGCTAGGGATTGATTTCCCATGTGAACTGGAATCTGGTGTTTTGGGGCATCTCCCGGTAGAGATCACCTCTCCTACTAGTGCTGGGTTGGTTAATTGCTTACTACTAGCGGGCCGATCTGTGATCAGTCATTATTGGAAACGTTCACATGCTCCTACATTAAAAGAATGGTGGATAAAGGTATGGGATATTTATAAGATGGAAAAGCTAACGGCTGAGCTAAGGGGACATCCAGATAAAGTCATGCGCCTTTGGGCACTTTTTCTGCCTATTAGTGGATAAACTAGCTAATATTTTTAAGTATTTCTTATATACATGAGTACTGATGAGATAGATAATGTCACTCTGTTCAGGTAGGGGGAGGAACAAATGTATCTTTTTTATCTTGAGAAGTAAATGTCTCTGATTCTGCGTGGAGGGGGGTTGAGGGGGGAGGAGCGAAAGGGAGGAGGGAGGGGAGGGAAAGTTAAATCAGACACAGACTCATCTGTCTAATTCAATATGCACTACCCCGTCTTGGGCAGTTCTTTGGGAATCAATCTATACATTTGCCTTATCACTTGGGTATGGGTCGGAATTACAGGGCTTTTTAGAGTATGGTTGATTAGTCTATGTTCACAAATGTAATTCTGTTAGGTCTATCACCCTCAGTGGTGTCAAGAGTTTAGGAGGTTCTTGGCATGTGATCACATTTATATGATGTTTGTTTGTCTACATAAGGGTGACACATTGGATGCTCATTTACAGTCATGGCATTACATTTATCAGATGTTTGTTTTATATAGGTGCTATGATACTGTTGAAGTCATGGCCATTTGTAATACATAGTAGAGGGCACCTAAGATATTTGTTCTGTAAGTCCAGTTTTTGTAACTAGACGTCAAGCTAATGCAGATGTATGAGGTTTCACATGGCGGAGGGGGTGGGGTTGGTGACGTGAAATGTCTGATATCATATTGTATTGTTTTACGTATTTTATTAAATCTTAATAAAATTGTTGAACACAAAAACAACAAAAAAAAGACTGATTCCTGCTGTTCCCGGAGATCACCTGTTACAGATGAGTAACTACGCTTTCTGGTGCATTCTGTAGTGCACAGTTAGAGCCAGGAGTATGCAAACATTCTCTTTTAAATGTACTGCTGCATGTGCTGCAGTAGCTCAGAAATAAGCTGCACCTTAAACAGCGATTAAAATGAATTTGCTATTCTGTGAAATTTTAGTTGTGAGAATGAGGAAATACCACTACACCATCATGGTGTTATACTACAATGGGTTCTGGTTTTCACAAAGGAGTTACTCTTTTTTATAACTTCTAGGAAAATATTTTTGAAAATAGGTCTCGCTTTTACAATATAGAACATGATTATTTGGCATAAAATTTAGATTCCACCATTCCGGGAGATACCTCCCACCAATGACTGGATTACAAATAATACATAAAACTCTGACAATCAGAATTTAAAATACCATGAACACTCCCCCCCCCCACCCCTCCTTTCTGTGAATATATTTAAGGGGCCATCCGAAAGGAGCTTCTGTACTACAATATCATATTGTAAACTTATCCAAATCTCGGTCATTAGCCCCCCCCCCTTTTTTTAAATTACGTGCATGAATCCCTAGTCCGATTTGGCCCATTTTTAAACTTGTATCTTGTTACCAGTTTTTTCCACTTGCTAAGTTTCAACTAAGCTTCTGCACCACAGTATTATGGTGTAAACTTAACGCTCCAAATCTCAGTCGTCAGCTCCTCTTTTTTTTTAAATTAAATGCATGAATAACTGTCCATGTTAACATTCCACTAAAACATAAGAACATAAGATATGCCATACTGGGTCAGACCAAAGTCCATCAAGCCCAGTATCCTGTTTCCAACAGTGGCCAATCTAGGTCATAAGTACCTAGCAGTTTCCCCAAAAGACACAGGTTCCACAATGCTTGTATAGGGTCAAGCAGTGTTATCCCGGATCCCTTTTAATAATGATTTATGGACCTTTCCTCTAGGAACTTGTCCAAACCTTTTTTAAACCCTGCTACACTAACAGCTTTTACTACATCCTCCGATAACAAAATCCAGAGTTTGATTACACATTGAGTGAAAAAATGTTTTCTCTTATTGGTCTTAAAAAGCTTGCCCTGTAGCTTCATTGCATAATCCCTAGTCTTTCTATATTCTGACGACATAAACAATCTATCTACGTTTACCCATTCCACTCCATTCATTAATTTATAGACCTCTATTTATGGTCTCAAATAAATGCAGCTCATTTCATGCATTTAAGTTTTACAAAATGAGAGGCTAATGACTCAGATACAAAGTGTAAATTTGCACTTTAATATTGTGGTGTTCTCTTTCATATATTTACAAAAGGAGTGTTGTTGGTGGATTACAAAGAAAGCATATAACACAAATACAATGAAGACAAGAAACAAAAATAAAACCAGTAAGTATACATAACCATGCAAGGCAAATAAGCATAAAAATATACTAAAAATCTCCAGGAACAAGCAGGAATTTAGTCTTCACATATGGGTGACGTCGGTACCGACTGAGCCCACGCGGGAACGCTCCTCAGCATCCAATAGGAAAGCTTTTGGGAGCATCCCACTGTACCTGCGTCACTGCCGTCCAGGCTGTGTGACTCTCCCTCCTCAGTTCTTAATTTTCCACACAGTCAGCAGGAAGCAAATCCTGTCACCGCAGAAAATTTCTTCTTCATTGCTTTTTGTTATTTTTTGTGGTTGCATCTGCCTTCCCGTCGACGCCGTAACCAAACTTTTCTCTTTACTACTTTTTTTTCTGGAAAAAAAAAAAGAAAAAAACCCCTTTAATTCTTCAGGCGCTTCAATGCCGTTTCAGGCCTTAGGCCTTCCATCCAGTCTACTGACGCAATGGAAAAAACAACTAGTGGTTTTAAAAAATGTTCCAAGCGTGGTAGTACTATTTCTGCCGCTGATACCCATGACTGGTGTCTCATATGCCTCGACCCGGATCACCAGCCGTCTGAGTGTCCCTTATGCAAAAAGATGACAATGAGAGGCCTACAGAATCGGGCTGCAAAGCTCAGCTCCCTGTTTGCCTTAGATGCAGTCTCGCTTGCTTCAGCGTCATCGAGGATATCGTCTTCTTCATATGTGTCTCGGGTATCGAAACACAAGTCTTCTTCTGTTACAGGTGAGTAACTATGCTATACACATCCAGCCCAAGCCAACCTACTCAACTAGCCTTGTTAAATTGTTCAGCCCTAACCTTATGAAATGCTTGAACATCCATTTCCTCCCTCACAACTTAAGCCAGGATATTCGACCAGAGTCTATCACTGAAAATATTTTTGATTGTGTCAACACCACTTAACCTCAGTAAAAGTAGGCATTTTAAAGAAACTTATATCTGTTGGTTTCAGGGATTGCCCAGGAGTAGATCCCTACATTAAATCTTTCAAATAAAGGGCTCATAACATTATGGGGCAGGGAGTGGCTATAAATGCGTAAAACGTAGGTATGTGGAATGAACATGCCTACTTTTGCACAGTCTGTGCGTGCGTAGGTGTTTCTGGGAGCATAGTTTGGGCAGAATGAGAATAAAGTTGTGATGTATATGTATATTTTATAAAATACTTTAGTACATGCATAGTATATACGGAGCAGATATAAATTGTGTATGTCAGTTTCTGCAATACTGCAGCTAGTTCTGCGTGTCTATTTTACAAAGGCATCCAGGTGCCTATGTTGCCTTCATAAAAGAGTTTAACAGCAGCACCTTTTTGTACTTTCCACATAGGTGTCATATTATAAAATTGTCCTCTTCCAGTGTAGTTATTCAAAAAGAAGATAACAGTGAGTTACTACTCAGTGTATTTAATTTTGCCAGGGCTGTGGAGTCGGTAGATAAATGTTCCGACTCCTACTCCTTAGTTTTTTGTAACTCCGACTCCGACTCTGACTCCCCGATTCCGACTCCTCTGTATTAATATGAAGGAAAGAAAGGCAACATACATGTCATTACCACAGGACTACTGGCTGGGAAGCCAACAGTCTATTGTATTGAACAGTTTAAGCAAAAGACAAACACAATGAAAACAACAACGTTTTATTAATTTTTTTTTATTAATTAATCAAGTGGCTGGATAGTAGCAGCAGGCATAAACATCAGGAACAGGAACTTTACCAGTCTAAAAATACAAACCACATTATTTGGTTGTTTTAGAACAAAAACAAAGCTTATCTATATGAACCAAAAACAAAATCTGTAAAACCTAGAAATGGTTTATATTAATCTTGAAATGTAGTTATAGGCTTAGCAAATGCAAATCAATTCAATGTAGAGTTCTAAGGAAGAGAACTGCCTCTGCCAGATCCTCTTTCATAGAGGCTCTTAAGTCAGACTTTATTATTTTTAGGGCTGAAAATAATCTTTCGACACTGACTTGGGTGGGTGGCATTGCAGTAACTATTCTGGCCACATCACTAACGATCTCTGGATAAACAAGGATGGCTTCTTCAACAGTAAGTTTTGATGAGCGATCATACTTTTCAACTTCTTCTAGTGCTTTATAAAACTCCTGTTGGAATTTTTTTATTTGGACATTTACTGGTTCTGTAACGCTTATGCAACGTCGCTTTCGTTTAGCAACTTCTATTTTGTTTAAGAAGGAATCAAAGTCTAATTCTTCGTTTGAAGAAGATGATCCTGAGTTACCACTATTGCTTAAAAGAAGAACTTCATCCTGTGGAGGTATTTCAGGTCGTAATCCCTTCATGCGAACTGCTACATCATAGAGGGCCTTTTTCCCAGTAGCAGTCTGTTCACTGTTCAACAAAATTCGGCTCATTGGATCGACATAAATAGCCGCTAACAAGATTTCATTTTCCAGCAAAAGACTCTCTCTTTTCATCATTGAAGATGCAATGCCCTCAGCTATTAACCCTCCATTTTTGTTCAGGCGATATAACAGGCTCTTCCATTCCAAGAAGAATTTACCCGGGGTTAGATCGTCACATTGCAACCTCTTGGTGACAGTGAAGGGGTGAAAAAGAAGGTTCTCCAGCTCTTTTGTTTGTGTCCACTGGCTTTCAGTTAATGCAAGATTTTCATTGTCCATTTCTTCTATGAAGTCTTTAAGTTCAAGCAAACGCTTCACCATTAAATAAGTGCTTCCCCAGCGAGTTGTTTGATCTAAAATGGCTCCTTTTCCTGCACGTCTTTTCAAAACTGCATCTGTTTTCGGGGCCCTGGCTGCAACAGTTACTTGCCGTAATTTGCCAATTAGTGTAGCTGCATGGCGATCTTTTAATCCATCTCTTATGGCAAGTTGCAGTGTATGAACAGCACATCGCA
The DNA here is from genome assembly GCA_033557465.1 of Ichthyophis bannanicus. Classification (NCBI taxonomy): domain Eukaryota; kingdom Metazoa; phylum Chordata; class Amphibia; order Gymnophiona; family Ichthyophiidae; genus Ichthyophis; species Ichthyophis bannanicus. Next base: position 779,106,862 of record CM066031.1, on the reverse strand, counting down.
TATGATGAATAGTAGCAAGCTTCAATGCTTCTTCAACAAAGTTGTCTAAAAAAATGTCAGCATTCTCTTCAGTTTCTAAACTTTCTCCAATACTTGCAGAGCTGTCTTCCTCTAACTCTAATATCTGTTTGTTACCTTCTTCATCTGCGTTCATCTTCTCAATTGTGCTCAACATGTTAGAAGCGTTATCTGTCACAACACATAAAATCTGTTCCTTTTTAATTTCAAAATCTTCTAGAACACCCTTCACTAACTTCTGAAGGTAATCACTGGTGTGATGTGCCTGAGTGTCCTTTAATCCGAGGGTCACTGTTATTGTTTTGTTATTTTCATCCACAAATCTAACATTAATAGCGAAATAATTGACTCTGTGACGTGTGCATGCATCCATTTTAAGGAAGACAAAATGTCCTTTCAGAACTTTCTGTAGTTCTTCCTTTTTACATTTGGCCTCCTCAATTATAAGTTTCCTTATACTTTCTCTTTCCAGAGAAACACCAAGTTTTTTTGCCATTTCTCCATTTAGGCCTAAAAAGGCTGTCTGTGAAAAGAAGGATAGTGGTAAACTATTTTTTACTACCATTTCAATAATGTGGTGTTTGAATTTTTCTGGTGTCATCCTTATGGTAACTTTGTCAGATATAAAGAATTTTCTTATTTGTGTTTGTTCTCCCGTAGATTTCTGAACGTTTTTTGTCACAGAAGTAGATGCAATGTTTTCATTGCTATCTTTCTCATTCACGGCTTCTAACACTTTGGGATGAAAACGCTGTAAGTGTCTTTTCAAATATGATGCTCTTGTAGGTGCATTTTTATCAGGCCCGCTGAAACTGCTAATTTTTGCATCACATTGTTTTTCACCATCATCATCTTTTCTAAAACATTGGCACACGTAATGTTTTCCATCACTTGATAATGCAAAGTGCTCATAAACAGTAGACTTTGTCGTGTTTGTTGTTAGCAGTCTTTTTGCCATTGTTTAGGATGCCTCTTTCCCTAAAATATAAAATATGTTATACTAACTGGCATATAATTAGATTTTTAATATCAACATACACAGTCTTGTAAGTTGTACGTACATGGATTTATACAAACAAATAAGCTATATATCCCAGCACTAAACCTAGACATGATTTTGTCCTATACAGAAAAACATGCACAGACATGTACTGTACACACACACATAACACAGAGCCTACATTTTAGTACTCAGAGCATATAAACAATCTGCACTATACATAAACATTCATACATTCCTGCAGCACCACACTTACAAACCTAGGATAGACAGTTTCTTCCAGAAACATGTACACATTTCTTCCCTCATACTGACAAGCAGGCATGCAGGTTTTAAAATAAATATAAACACTTACAGTTGAATCCAAGAAGCTGTTCCACCAAGTTCTTCTAAGCTCTTCTAGCAGAGAGAGGTAGTTGGGCAGAAGCTGCTGCCTTCTCCTTTTTGTGTGTTTTTTTAATTCCAATCTAAATTTAATCGGAGTCGGAGCATTGTTTGCCGACTCCGACTCCAGGTACCCAAAATTTCCTCCGACTCCGACTCCACAACTCCGACTCCGACTCCACAGCCCTGAATTTTGCTATGCATTATGGGCTGTTTTATATTATTTTATTTCATTGTCCATTTAGTTGACTTTTAATTTCTTTATTTTTATTAATGTATTTAATATACCCCAGTTCAAAAGATAGTGCGGTTTAATTTTCACTAAATTTTAAATTTTCATTTAGTAAGCATTCCAGTCACTGGTCTCATAGCAATAAGGCTAGACATTCATCTATTTTCCACAAAGTCTTATATTCCATATGTAATGCCTTCAACTAAGGTTGTTGATGTAAAGAATTACTTGGAGGCTAAAGTTCTGTTTCATAGATTTCTGCATCAAAGACATTTGTACTGTACTCCTTGTTTGTAATTTCAACTGATCCTGATTGGCATTACTATACAGATTAAATTTCTTCTTTTAATTCTTACCTTATAATGTTTTTACAGGCTTTTGGAAGAGCATCAGCTTGTTCCAGTTCTCTTTCAAGTGATTGTGGTAAGAATAAGTTTTTCTTTTCTGAAATTAAAACAATAACTAATAACTAGAGCTACATAATGCTAGAGCAACATAATGATTATTTCATGTTTTTACTTAGAGAAAAACTATCTAATTAGACAGCTTACATTTATGAGATTTCCTTAAGATTAAGGGAGGTCATATCCACCATGCCTCAAGCTGAAGAGCAACCCAACTGGAGTCTTTGCTCCTTGCTGACTGGTCCATACACATCTTGAATGAGATATGCAAGCATATTGTCATATTCACGAGTTTAATATTATTTGAAAATGTTAATACAAATCCCATAATTAAATTTTAGACTGTCCAAGTAAATAATATGATCAACCATGTTATCGGTTGTTTTATGAGGAAAATGAGCAAGATGGTATCCAGTTAAGAACATGACTCTTATGCTCAGCAGTTCTTTGAGTCCTCGGCGTTCCCCCATTGGGTAGGAAGTACAAGCCACAAGCCTTCTCAGCAGACTCTGTTGGACTGCAGGATAGGCCATGTTGTCCCCTGAGCCAGCACTTCAGCAACCCCGGCAGTGCTATCAGCGTCAGCAGTGAGTGGGGCATCTCTATGCCCCATGGAGAGGACTGCTGTGCTACAACCATCGCTGCACTGACAACCTCTCCGTTGGAAAGGGGGCTGTTGGAGAGCGTTGAGGGTACTCCGGCAGCAACAGCATCCCTGCTGGAAGAGGGCAGTGTGTCAGCTTGCTCTGCTGCAATGAAGGAGTTTGGCCCTGCTGTGAGAGGTGAACTGGCAATTCCAGGGCCGGTGGTTCTGCAAAAACCAGCAATCGTAACAATGGATTCACTTTGGGAGGCAGTGGCCACAGTGAAGTTGTCACTTCAAGCAATGGTAGGTGTATTTTCTCAAGAAATGAATAATGTTAAGGAGTTCGGGCAGGTATTCTCTCAGGAACAGGCAAGGTGTACTGCCCAGGACCTCCTGGAAGCCCATCATGGTGTGCTCCATGAGGTAGTGGGTGTGCAGATGAAAGATTCTTCCATTATTTCACGTAAATTGGAATATTTGGAGAATTTAGCCAGATGGAATCATTTTCAGTTTATTAACTTTCCCAAATCCCCACTCTTCGCACCAGTGGAGATGGTTAAGAAATATCTTCAAGAGGTTCTTGGGATGTCTGGGGAAAATCTTCCACCTATTACCAGAGCCCAGTATTTGTCCGTGATGCCAATGATGAAGGTTGGCGAGGAAGATCAAGTTCAAGTACAAACACAGCAAGAGCTGTCGGACTTAACTGGGTTCCTTGAGAGCTCATTAGGTGTGGTTTCGGGACGCTCCACTCTGGTGGTTAGTTTTGCTCTAGAGATGGATCAAATTACAGTGTTGCATTTATTCTTCCGCATATGTATTGTCACCCTCACGGTGGCCAGCCCAACGCCTAGGGTGCTGAGACTTGGTCTGCCTGTGGTGTTCCTGCCTCAGAGAACGTGGGCTTGCTTTAACTCTGCAAGGCTTTCTGGGAATGTAAGTCCCTTTACCCTTTGAGTACAGATGAGTTGCAGTCGAGTGGTTTCAGGCAATGACAAGAATTTATTTTCCCCTTCCCGGCGGATTAAATGCAAGTGAATAACTCAGGACAAAACATTGCCATACAATTGGCTTGAGGAAATTATACATGAACTCAGGTAAGTTAGCCTTGTCAGCTTCAGGCTTTAAACGTGCAGTGCTTGATACAAAACAAATCACAACAGCTTCAATTAGTAAAGAAAATGTTCCCTTTTCTTCTGCTGCTTTTACTGTCTCTCTCAGACACTTTTCAGCATAGGGAATTCACATGGTCAGCCAAAGATAATGTACAGTCCATCCGATCATCCACTATTTCATTAGGGTCAGAGTCTATCTGCATTTCCTCAGTATCAGGAATAGCAGGGTGTGTCCGTAAGCTGCTATCCTGATCTTTGCAACAAACGGTTTCTCTGACCTCACGTGGTTTCTCTCTGTAACACTCTCCTGAGCAGGGTTGTAAACTACCATATATACTGTAGTTTTTGTCTAGGGAGTTTGCTACTTTCTGGTAACTATAGGGAACTGCTTTATAGCTAGGTTCAAACTTATATGAATTACACAGGTACACTACCAAAAAACTGCCTCCAGTTTTGCAACTGATTCCTATAGATTTTGGGGTGCTGAATCCAGGAAAAATAGCCAAAATGTTCCATCACGTCACGTTTTCTTGCAAAATTAGATTTCTTACCCATATAAGGAATGTTCACATAATTTCTTTTTAGCCGACTGCAGTTTATTTTCTTGGCCCAAAATAGGGGTTGTAATGGTTAACTAACTAGAAACACTCCTTCATGATATTTTAGAGTGTTTTGTATTCATTTTATACATTAACAGGACAATTGGGAGGCGGGGGGCTAAATCCAGTACTCGCGCTGGCGCATGTTCTTTCCTGTTCGCCTCGCCTCGTTCGCTCGCTCAAACACGGTGGTTGCGACATGAACGTTCCTGTCAAATTTCAGTTTCTTGCAAGTTCATTATTACCTTTTCTTTGCTCAGTCGTAATCCAGCTTTATTCCGAAGTGGTTCACTACAGTTGTAGTTTGCAGTGCTGTGTATTTGTGATGGCTCACAGAGCCAGAGGTTGCGTCAACTCTCCGGACAGTTTTTGTTTTATTTGTGGGGAATATACCGTGAAAAAGCGGCAGAGGAACATTTCTGCATTTATTAAAAAAGTATATTTCGCCTATTTCGGTTTGAAGTTAGGCGATCAAGACAAACCGTGGGCTCCTCACAAAGTGTGCAAGACATGTGAGGAAGATCTACGCTTATGGATGAAAGGTAAAAAACAAGCATTTCGTTTCGGAATACCTATGATGTGGCGTGAACAAAGAGACCACAGCAGTGACTGCTATTTTTGCTCTTGCATTGTGAAGGGATACAACTTAAAAAATAAGAACGTAATAAGTTACCCCAACCTTCCCTCAGCAATTAGGCCTATGCCTCATAGCAACGAAGTACCTGTGCCTGAACCACCAAAATCTTTGGATCATATTTGTGTGGACGGTTCTGATCATGATGAGACTCATCAGATGGCTTTTCCCGATGAGTCCAGTACTTCCGAGTTTGAAACTGAACCAGATCAGAAACCTGAACTTTTCTCTCAAGCTGAATTGAATGATTTAGTCCGGGATTTAGGACTCCCAAAAGATGCTGCCCAACTGCTAGGTTCTCGGCTTAAACAGAAAAATCTATTGTCACCAGGAACAACTTTTTATTGGTACCGCAACCGCGAGACACAATTTTTGAAGTATTTCAGCAAAGAGGAAGATTTGGTATTTTGCAACGATATATACGGAGTGATGGAAAAGTTTAAACTCAAGTATGATCCTGCTGAATGGCGGCTGTTCATTGATTCGTCAAAAGACAGCATAAAAGGTGTTCTTCTTCATAATGGCAACACATTCGCTTCAGTTCCTATTGCTCACTCTGTTATTCTCCAAGAAAAATACGAGAATTTGGCCCTGATTCTTCAGAAGATTCGTTATGATGAGCATAAGTGGATGATTTGTGGAGACTTTAAAATTCTATCCATGCTATTAGGGCAGCAATCCGGTTTCACCAAATATCCCTGCTTCCTTTGCTTGTGGGATAGCCGGGCCCGCGACCTACACTGGGGGAAAAAAGACTGGCCAATTCGGGAGTACTTGAGACCCGGTGAGAAAAATGTTCTTCATGAGAGCTTGGTACCTCGTGATAAAATTTTATTACCACCTCTCCACATTAAGTTGGGTCTCATTAAGCAATTCATCAAGTCCCTTCCAAAAGATGGTGAGTGCTTTCGGTACCTTTGCTCAAAGTTCCCCCGACTTTCTGAAGCAAAGCTAAAGGAAGGAGTGTTTGTTGGCCCTGATATAAGGAAACTCATTTCAGATGGAGCATTCGCTGAAACGATGTCTGAGAAGAAAAAAGAAGCCTGAGATTCCTTCAAGGATGTTGTTCTCAAATTCTTGGGGAACAGGCGGGATGAGAACTATAAGGATATTGTTGCCAGGATGCTCAATGCCTTCAAAGAACAAGGCTGTAACATGAGCCTGAAAGTCCATTTCTTGCACTCCCATGTGAACTACTTTCCCGAAAACTTGGGGGCGTACAGTGAAGAACAAGGTGAAAGGTTTCACCAGGACATCAAGGACGCAGAGAGAAGGTACCAAGGAAGATGGAACACCACTATGATGGCTCATTTCTGCTGGTTGCTGCTGCGGGAAATCCCAGATGAAAAATACGCCAAGCAGCGCACCAAGAGAAGCATTCGGGGGAAGAAGAAACGGGCCCACCAGGAGATTGATTGACCCAAGAATGACTTTAAAATCGAAACTGTGTTGACAAATATCGTGTTTTTACTAAACTTTGAAATAAAAATTTGCTAGTTATTACCACAGTGTCGGATCTCATTTATTAGAATTTTATTTTCACACCATCGGGTGTTTGTCTTCATGTATTGCAATGGTGCGGTTTGCATTTTCTATTCTTACATACATACCTGTACAACATTTTTTGCACATTTCTTTGCTTTGCTTTGTGTCTAACCTCGCTCTTATATGTTCAATGTTTGTGCACATGTATGTGGCTGTTTTAAGTGCAGATAATTTTGCTACCATCACAGTGTGTTTTGTTGACATTACTCTATTCTTATGTGCTGTCTTGTTACAATTTTCTTTATTCTTATTTGAATAACTACTAAACAATTAGTATAAAGAATTCATCCAAGAAACTTTTATCTCGATCGCACTCAATCTGAAACGTTCACCTCAAACTGCTAACCCAATGTAGCAAAAAATCTGTACGTGATGGAGCAAATTGGTTACCAGATTTGGATTCAGCGCACCAAAAAACGTAAAAATCAATCGAAACATTAGAGGCAGTTTAAAAAAAAATTTTTTTAGTGTACCTGTGTTATTAAGCCTACCTTTTGGCTTTGAAAGGGAAGGAACTCTCCACTCTGCAGGGTTAGACTGGTTCTCAAACACAGATGGTGTTTGCTTGCCTCTCATGCTATTAACTTTCCCCTCAGACGTACCTGTATTCTCCAACCAGCCTGTCTCTCTCTTAGGAGAGTGTGAGCTTTGCCAAGCCTGCCTCTCAGGAAGATTCTTCTCTCTCCTGCCTTTACCAGACAACCCCTGTCCTGGGTTGCTTCCTTCTGGCCTCAGGAATATGGCTCCCTTGGTTCTCACTCCTCTTTGACTTCTTCTAGTCAGCGTGCTCCTTTGCTGGCTTCCTTTCTGGCTCTGACTCTCATTCTGCTTGGTCCAAGCTAATGACCACTTTTTATCCTTGTAACTCTCAGGTCTTCATTATAAAGCATATGAGGACAGACTTAAGGATCTTAATATGTACACCTTAGAGGAAAGGCGGGATAGAGGTGATATGATTGAGATGTTTAAATACCTCCGTGGCATAAATGTTCAGGGAGAGAGCCTCTTTCAATTGAAAGCAAGTTCTGCGACGAGGGGACATGGGATGAGGGTGAAGGGAGATAGATTCAGGAGTGATATGCGGAAATATTTCTTTACGGAAAGAGTAGTGGATCCGTGGAATAGTCTCCCAGTGGAGGTGGTAGAGATGAGGACAGTAACTGAATTCAAAAAAGCATGGGACCAACACAGAGGATCTCTAAGGGTAAGAAGTGGACTGTTGTAGTTGTTATGGAAGGACAGACTAGATGGGCCTTGTGGTCTTTTTCTGTCATCATGTTTCTATGTTTCTATGTTTAGCTGTGCCCTGCCCTGAAACAGGTGAACCTCATTACCTCCTGAGCTAGGGAATACGTCACTGCAGGGGCATGTCTCTCCAGCTCGTGACTCTCTTTGTTTACTTCTTCTTTGCAAACACTGAGCCATGTGCTCAGACTGCCTGTCAGTTTCTGAAAGCAAATCCTCATCTTGCCCTATCTTTATAGGCTCAAAAGGGACTTCTTCATGACAGTATGTATTGTTTTTGGGTTCTCGAATCAAAGTATTTCCTGATTTTTTTTTAGGACAACCCAAAAAAGATGCAAGGACTAATTGGATTTGAAACCAAGGATTCTTGCTTTGGGTGGGTCTTTTTTGATAAAATTTCCTTGTAGGTGTATGATTTTTTTGATGGGAAACAATTTCTTTTCTTTGCCCAAAACAGTTATTAACCTTTTTGCTGGGGCGGGAGGGTTTGGCAGTGGGTTAAATGCCTCCTGATTTGATGCTGGCTGTAGGTCTGGTGGATCTATTATATCTCCAGGAACAAGCAGGAAGTCAATCTTCACGTATGGGTGACGTCGGTACCGACGGAGCCCAGCGCGGGAACACTCCCCAGCATCCAATAGGATGGGAGTGTTCCTCCACACATGCGTGGCTGCCTTCCCGCCTTCTCTCCTGGTCTCCTCAACCGTTTTTTTCCGCTGAGCCATTGAGACCTCATCCCTGTCAGCCGCATCTAGAGACTTCTAAAGATTTCACTAGTACCGTCAAAAGTACTTAGGTTGCTTTCCCGTCGACTGACTCAACTCCCTGTCAATTCCAGTTCCCCTTTTTATGTTTTCCTTAATTTTTATTTTTATTTTCGTTTTTTATTTTTTCACTAACTAATTTGAGGCCTGCAGCCTCATTGGGCACCATTGCCCACTTCGATTTTGCCTTCATATGCCTAATATGGAGAAACCCCGAAGAGGTTTCAAGAAATGCTCCAAGTGTTCCAGCACAATTTCTATAACTGATGAGCATTCTTGGTGCCTAAAATATTTAGGCCCAGACCACGATGTCGATTCTTGTCCCTCCTGTTGCCACATGACTTCTAGAGGTAGAAAGAACCTTAGCCACACAGGTCAAGCAACAATCATCAGTTATGGCAAGAATATTTCTATGCCTCTTAGGCCACATGGCTTCCACAGTCCATGTTTGTGCCCCATGTATGTCTCAACGTGAGGAATGGGCAGTGGACTCTCTCACAACAATGGAAGCAGTCCACAGGTTGCCTATCTGACCTCATCAACATTACTCTGCAAATGAGAACAACCCTTTAATGGTGGTGCACACCACAGAACCTGGTCATAGGGTTACCATTTCAGAAGTCTGCAACACAGTATGCCCTAATAACTGATGCATCTAAACTAGGCTGGGGAGCCCATCTCAATGGCCTGACAACACGGAACCTTTGGTTCACGCAAGCACTTCTCCAGATCAGTCTTCTAGAGCTCAAGACGGTCTTCAATGCTGTCAGTCTTCTCTCCCCAACTCAAGGGACACTCTCTTCTCATACAGACGGACAATCAGGTGGCTATGTTTTATATAAATAGGCAAGGGGGAACAGGCTCTCAGGCCCAATGTGTGGAAGCCATTCACCTTTGGAACTGGGCAATTCTTCAGGGAATTCACCTTCAGGCAATATACCTTCCAGGAGCAGAGAATCACTTGGCCAACAGACTAAGCCAGATCCTCCATCCACACAAGTGGATAATGGAACCTCAAGTAACACAACACTTGTTTCACCTTTGGGGGACGCCACTAATCGATCTCTTTGCTTCTCCCCTCATTGCCCAACTACCTCACTTCTGCTCGAGGATTCCTTCCCCTCACAGGGAGACATCAGATGCGTTCCTCATCCATTAGGGTCAGGATCTCCTTTATGCTTTCCCTCCCCTTCCATTCATAGCAAAAACAGTCTTCAAACTTCAGGCCGACTGGGGACAAATGATTCTCATTGCCCCTTACTGGCCCAGACAACCGTGGTTTCCTCTGCTTCTTCAACTTGCTCAAGCACCTCCCCTCTGGCTCGGTTATTCACCAACCCTCTCTCAGGAACAGGGGACTCTTCTGCACTCCAGCCTCAAGACACTCTGCTTGACAGTGTGGAGGCTGAGCGCTTTGTCCTCTCGCACTTAGATCTACAAGAGGACATATAGCAGGTGCTCCTATCTTCAAGAAAAGATTCAACCAGACGTTCTTTTGCTTTTTAATGGTGCGGGTTTTCCATCTGGTGTTCTCACAAAACACTAGATCCTTTCACATGTCCCATTCTGGACTTGCTCCATTTGTCCTCCTCTGGCCTTAAGACAAACTCTGTGCGAGTACTTTTATCTGCCATTGCTTCCCCCCACCATACTTTAGAGAACTGCCCTATCTCGGCGCACCCCTTAGTAGCCAGATTTATGCGTGGTCTTCTCCTGACCAAGCCGCCTTTCTATCCACCTCCTGTGCCATGGGATCGAAATGTTCTTGCACAACTCATGCACAGTCCTTTTGAACCAATGTTTTCAGCTCCTGTAAAGTTTGTAACATGGAAGCTTCTTTTCCTCATAGCAGTCACTTCAGTGTGCAAAGTTAGAGAACTGCAAGCTTTGGTGAGCTATGCTCCCTATATCACTTTTCACCATGACAACATGGTCCTTTGCACACATTCTAAGTTCTTGCCGAAGGTTGTCACCTCCTTCCACCTGAACCAATCTGTCTCCCTACAAACATTCTTTCCATAGCCTCACACCTCCTGGCTGAGGCCAGACTACATACCCTAGATTGCAAGAGAGCCTTGGCATTCTATCTAGACCGCATGAAGCACTATCGCCAATCCTCTCAGTTGTTTGTCTCTTTTGACCAGAGTTATCTGAGGACACCAGTATCTAAAAGAACACTTTCAAACCAGCTAGCAGATTGCATAACTTTTGCTTATTTGCAAGCTGGGCTGTCTCTTCCACACTGTGTGACAGCTCATAATGTCAGAGCCATGGCTACTACTGTAGCTGATCTCTGGTCTGCCCCTATCTCAGAGATCTGCCAAGCGGCAAATGGTCTTCCATGCATAACTTCACAGCACACTATTGCCCGGACAAAGATGCCAGAGCTGATGCTCAATTTGGACAAGCAGTTCTGCATAGTCTTTTTCAAATTTAGACAATTTGCCCATCGCCCATCTGACTACCTCGTGAGGAGTGCTCTGAACGAACTGAGTCTGTTAGATGCCTGCTGCAATTTCTACCTGTACCAGTTTTATTTTCGCGTACAGTTGTCTTGGGCTAGGGAGTCCCATATGTGAAGACTGACTTCCTGCTTGTTCCTGAAGATAGCGTAGTTACTCACCTGTATCAGGTGATCTCCGAGAACAGCAGGAATTAGTCTTCACAACCCGCCCACCTCCCCATGAAGTTGTCCCATTTTTTCTTATTCCTGGTATACAAAGACTTTTTTTATTTCTCTGCTATTCACCTGACTGAGGAGACAAGGAGACCAGGAAAGAAGGTGGGAAGGCAGCCACGCATGCATGGAGGAATGCTCCCAAAAGCATTCCTATTGGATGATGGGGAGTGTTCCTGTGCTGGGCTCCGTCGGTGCCGATGTCACCCATATGTGAAGATTGATTCCTGTTGTTCCCGGAGATCACCTGTTACAGGCGAGTAACTAGGCTTTCTTTTACCCCTGGGTAAGATGCTGGCGGCGAATACTGTGTGTACCATGGACTGCCCGAAATACAAACCAGTCAGTACTAGAGGAGATCAAACCTAAGCTTTCTTTAGAAGCTCAGATGACAAGACTTCGACTTTCATACTTTGGACACATCATGTGAAGAGAGAGATCATTAGAGAAAGACATTATGCTTGGCAAGATAGAAGGTCAACCCAAAAAAGGAAGGCCAGCAATGAGATGGATTGATACAATAACAGCAGTTATGGGTGCCAGTCTGTCAACAATGAGCCGCCTGACTGAAGACCGAACACAATTTAGGACAACTATCCAGAGGGTCGCCATGAGTTGACACTGACTCAACGGCACTTAACAACAACAAAAGATGCTATTACCTATTTCTTGTTCTTCTGCATGTATGGAGGTCTAATATTGAAACAGAGATATGTGTATATTGCCTTTGTTTTTGTTTGTATATTTCTTACATACTTTGTGGATTCTTAGTTTTCTTTGTTGGGAACTAAAATGTTGTTAAAATGATAAAGATTAAATTTTAAAAAAACATGGTATCATTTTACATCATTAAAGTCAGTATGATTGTTGAGCTAGATCATGTAAAGCCCTATTTTGCATAGGACATCTAGATCAGAAAAGGACATTCAGATTTCGCAGGTATTTTACAAAAGGCTTGCTGAATGCTGAGCCTTTTGTTAAATACATCTAAGGGCATGCAGGAGTACATGTATATTTGCCTGGATGTAGGGCGGGAACAGACATTTCACAAAAAAATTGTGCAGAAAAAGAGCAGTTTTACTCAGGTGCTACAAGTGTATTTGCCGGCACATGCATGTACAACTTCCATATGTGAGTGTTAGATTTTGTAAAGCAATGTACCAAAAACCTCTCACCCAAATAGTATTAACAACAAAACTATTTGTAGAGTCTAAAAATGTGTAAAGAAGTGTGAAGAACCATCAGAATACAGCATTTAAGGAAACAGCACGTGATATCAAGACCGATGCTGTCCTTGCACTCCCCATCTCAATCATCAGTTATTTTTTCACACTCAATTTTAATTTATTATTCAGTCCAAGTTGTTGCCTCATGGATCCTTATAGCTGCATTTCGGGACTCAGTACTTCAAGAAATTGCTAATATGGAGGCTTTTGAACAACTTTGTTTTCATCTTAATTTGACCAAGGGAGAGGGGGGGGGGGGTTTGCATGAACTATCAGAAAATTCAGATATAGTTATCTGTGTGGCGGATAATTGTGGTTCTGTGGTACTTTGGGAATAGCATTTATATCATCAAGACGTGGACCTGCAGTTGGATAATACTCAACACTATCAAGTGTTAGAAGATGACCCTACTCGGTTCAAAGAGTGAAAGTCTTGGTGGAACAGGCACTGTCTGATGGTTTTCTCATTATAGGGGAGGCTGCTTTTTGCGGGTGGACAGCCCAAAGATCCCCATTTTTTACTTGGTACCTAAGTTGCACAAATCTATTTCTAAACCTCCAGGGAGACCTATAGTGTCCCCAGTTGGGACTATGTTGGAACTTTATCAAAATTCATTGATTGTCTTCTAAAATCAGCAGTTGCTAGAACTTGCTGCTGTATCAAGGATACCACTGTTTTTTTGTGACATTTGAGTGAAATTTCCAGTGTGATAGATGACACACTATTGGTCACAATGGACTTAGAAGCTTTGTATACCAATATTCTCCAAGTCGCTGCCTTACAGATGGTTGGGCAGGTGTTGGAAACATGTGAGTCTGGATTAGAATTCCTGCAAATTTTTTATATCAGCTGCATCAGTTGTCTCTGCAAGAAAACTACATGGCATCACCATGGGTACCTCGGTGGCCCTGAGTGTAACTAACATTCATGTGACCACTTTTGAAGAACAATTTTTTGTACCAATCCCATTGGTTCACCTATACTTCTGTGTGATTTAGGTTCATTGATGACATGTTTTGTTTATGGACCTCGACTGAAGAACAGCTGTTAAATTTTATCTCATGGCTCATTACATTAAAGGTTAACCTTATGTTTTCTCATGCCTGCCATTGGGAGCAAATACAGTTCCTATACATTCAGGTTTTTAAATGTGGGAACACATTGGAAACCACTTTATACCAAAAATCAGTTCATAGGAACACTCTATTGGCTTTTGATAGTCACTATCCAGTTGACTTAAGAAGATCTTTATCTATAGGCCGGTTTTTGAGAATATGCCGAGTGTGTTCCACTACCACTGAGTATAAATGCCAGGCAACCTCTTTGAAAGAATGGCTGTGATAGCAGGGATATCCTGAAACCTATATTCATTGTGCATATTTATGTGCATTATATGAAAATTGTGACATATTATTACAAGATCAGAACTGTTCTCGAATTGTCAAGTGTCTGTGATTCACTATTCCAATTTAGCCCTAAGATAGCTGCTGCAGTACGAAAGCACTGGCACATTGTGCTTCCAATTTTTGCTGAACTTCCATGTGTAGCCTACAAAAGGGGACTGAATATCAGAGATATAAACTTGTTCACACATGGCCACATTTGTCCTCTGATGCCCAGCCTATTGTTGGCCATTTACTATGTAGTTTTTGTGACTTGACATTTTTAATGAACCTTCTGTCATTTACTTGGATGTGATTAGCTGTTAAGCAAATTAAGCAAAAACAAACAGAGAGAAGATCCAGTAAGAACTGTGAGGGGAAATGGAAAGTACATTTTTTCTTAAAGTTTTTTTGAGTAATAACTCTCTTTAACTGTCTTAATAACTTTCTTTAACTTTTATTGAGTAATTTGTGTTAAATTTAGGTCGAGTATTGATCCAGGCTGATCTTGCACAATCTTTAATATTTCGCTCTTGCTCATTAGTGAGACATCTGAGCCTACATTTCATCCACCAGCTTTTTGAAGTTGGGTGAATATTGCGTGAGGGCCAGTCTCAGGGAATCCTGGAGATGTTCATCTGTCATGTTGGAACGTTGTGTACTCTTTGCCATTTTCAGATGGGAAAACGCAGATTCACACAAATAAGTTGAACCGAAACAGGAGTGTACAGCTTTACTGCATCTTCTAAAGTTGGGAAATTTGTCTCTAGGCAATAGCTTCCGAAAATATTCTTGCTCAGCACGGGTCTTGAGAAATGTCATTTTTAAGGGTTAATATTTCGTTTTCAAGAGATGGCTTGTTCAATGAGTAATTTTTACTGATAGCAGCTGCAGTTTCTTTAATGTCCACATCTACTTTGAATGGGTATGACAAGTACTCCACAACTGTTCCAATTTTTTGGACGTCACAGAATCTATTTTCGAATTCCTGGATAACAGAACAGATTTCTATCACATACTTCTCGTTCTGAAAAACAAAATTTGGATATTGTCCCAGATGGTCCTGCGTATTTGGAAAATGATCAAAAGTGTTTGCAAGGTCAGTCATCATTAGCTCAAATTTGCTCTTGTAGGATGAAACTGTACTCATCATCTCACCAATGCATTTGTTTGGGGTTTTTTAAACTTTATTTATAAAACCACACACAGGAAAAACAAAGCAACCTCACAACCGTATATGTACTATCCAACATTATGCCTCTGGGTGGGGCTGGCTCTTGTCCACCAGTACAGAGGCCCATTATTGACAAAGTGTGATAGAGCTTTTTAACTTATTTTATCACCCCCTCCCCTCACAGCTCCACTTCTCCTTCCCAACCCTATCAAGAACTTCTCTGTGGGACATGACCCCTTCTCTCCATCCTTGGGCTTCCCCCTCTGATTGCCTGCCCTACCCCATATGTAAGACTTCATTACGGGCGCATGGCCCAAGCTGCTGAATATATGGCTCCCATATCAGCAGGAAAGACGCCCACCGCTTGACATTACCCTGGGCCCCCCCTCCTCTCGAAGAGCATCAGTTGGTGAAAGCTGTTACGCCATTCCCAAAAGGTAGGGAGCTGACGCTCTCTCCATCTGTGCAGTATTGGGCCCTTCCCCACCAGACATGCCTTTCTCACCAAGATCCGCTCCCACCGCCCCTTTGGGTGAAGTGGTCCCAACAAATCCAATGCTACTAGAGCTCCAGACCACTTGATCTGCTGTTGTAATAACCCACTCATAAATTTACTTATCTTTTCCCAGTATACACGAATAAGCCTACATCCCCACCACATATGTCCCAAGTCTGCATGGGGAGACGCACACCTGGAGCATCGCCCATCGCAATCCAGGCCGCTAATGCATTTGTTTTTACCTTGTAGTTCAAGGTTCATATCACTTAGTTTGCCTGTAAAGTCAGCGAGAAATGCCAAAATCACATAATCACTCCTCATCTTCCAACTCTGCTTGGTCATCTCCCCTCTCCTTCAAAAAACTTCTTATTTCAATCAGCAAATCACGAAATCTTTGCAGAAATTTGTGCCTACTACTTAGTCACCTTACATCTTTGTGCAAAATGATTTCCGCTGCCCCTTCATCAAGAGTAAGATTGAAAAGCCGTCTTTGAAGTGATCTTCCACGAACTGAATTTACAATTTTGAAAGTGATGTCCATGACAGTCTTTGTATTGAGTCTCTTGCTTGCCAAAACTTGCTGGTGAATGATGCAGTGGTAAGAAAGGAAATCTGGGAAGTCGTCATGCTGTCTACAGAGGGCTATGAAACCGTTAAACCTCACCTGTCATTGCTCTTGCTCCATCAGTAGTGATGGAAACAAGTCTATGCAATGGAAGATTATACTTCTTCACAAAAGAATGGAAAGAACTGAATATTTCCTGACCGGTAGTTCTCCCTTTTAAATAAATCATTCCAAGTAATTCTTCTTTAACACTGAAGTCTTCAAAAACCATCTGGATAAAGACTTGTAACTGGGCTATGTCTCTTATGTCTGTAGATTCATCCAGTTGGAGTGAGAAAGCAATACAATTTGAAACATCCTCCAACAATTGTTCAGTTGTGTCTTCACACATCTTTTCTATTTGCCGCACGACGGTGTTTCTTGACAATTGTACATCTTGAATAGCAGCTATGATCTCTTTCTTATTTTTAAATCCTTCAAAAAGATTGTCAGCTGCTTCAAGAAAACAGTCTTTTACAAATTCCCCTTCAGTGAAAGGTTTGCATTTCTTTGCGATCAGGTTGCCGACCTTGAAGGATGCTATGGTTGCATTGACCGAGTGTGACCTTGGGTTCGCCATCAACTGTTGCTGAGTAGCCAATTTCGATTTAAGTTCTTTGAGCTTCAGTTTACGAATTTCACTTTTGGGTGGAAAATCAGCATCAAACTTATTGCTATGCAGAGCCTTATAATGACGTTCCAGATTACCCTTTTTGGGCAAGGATACTGGGGTGTTACAAATTAGACAACAACACTTGTCTTTCACCATGATGAAGTAGTCCATTTCCCATTCATCATGAAAGTGGTAGGTTTTGCTCTTCTTTGAAACATTCATCTTCGTTATACTGGGGTGGCTGGATGTAAGAAGGCCAAATCTGCTAAGTTAGTATGAACACTGGCTGAATCTGGTCCAAAACTGTCACTGTCCCAAAGTATTAAAGATCAACAGGAACTGAAGACCTCTGGATGACATGCAATACAAGGACTGGAGATGCCAAAACCACTCATGCAGTTCTAAAAGTAAAAATAAGAATTCAGCATACTGGCACCAATAATCAAATACCACCAAACAATCATCAAAAAAACTCAAACACCTGCCAGCAAACCAGATAAAATCAAATACCGCCAAGCAAGTTCAAATACCACCACATGCAATTTAATAAATTCTATACACAGTGTAGAATCAACGCAAAGGCAAGGCGAAATAAAATTGCAGTGTAGAATCAACACAAAGGCTAGGCAAAATAAAATTGCAGAGGCAAGCAAAAGTCACAGTGGTTTGAACCAATTCGAAGGCAAGGCATAGGCAAGTTAGAACAAAATTGGAAAAGCCCGCCAAAATCACCAAATTCTTGACACTGTGTTGTGTCTGCCCGAAAACGTTTAATGAAAGTGAACTATAAAGCGACCAATGACCAGCACACGACACAACTAATACGGTAAGTGTATTCAGGTAAAGCCTGGGCGAATGGATATCGCCCAGTATATAACAAACTTCTAAAGGGTGTTGGGGTGGGAGCAGGAATGGGTGATTCTGAGAGGCAGGAGACCAGGTATGACGCTGGGCCTGTGGCGTCTTGTCATGGGACGCGGGCGGCAGCCCCCTGAGGTACCAAAAACTATTGGCACAAAAACAACAAGCGCACCCAATACACCCGCAGGCGAGATTCCCGCAGGCAGGGAAAAAAGACAGGCAATGGATCAGCAGCGGCAGCAAGCTCTCGGCAGAGAACCTGCCGGCACAAACTCTCTCCTAGCGACGGGGCCAGCTGCTGGAGAGATGGAGCCAAGTGGGGCTGGCGATCTACCTCTGATCCCTCCACGATCGACAGGTAGATCGCGATCTACCTGTTGGACATGCCTGATATAGAGAATACCTTTCTCTATATGATAAATAAAAGCCCTCCGATCTCCCCCACCCCCAGTATTGGATTTTTCATCTAAACACAGTAAAAGCATTTGGTCTAATGACACTGTGGAATGACATACTGTGTTGTGATTTTGTTGATTATGATTAAAGCTTGTTTTGTCAGCCACTGACATCATATGATCCCCAGATGGTGGGTGTGCCATGGCCATCCATCATATTTAAGTGCTTTTTTCCATCTCTTTTCTTACACACTGGGTTGAAGTTCACAAGAAAATTCTCAGGATCACGTCACACCCCGAGGCAGAAAAACAAAACCTGCATGCAGGTCGGGTGAGAGGAGGCATCCCAGTGTTATACCAGCAGAATATATTGCAAATCTGGGGAACAGGTTGCCCCTTGAATCGCCAGCTAAGTATACATGAAGACAGCATTTTGGGGCATATTAGGAAAGGATGTGACAATTACTGAATAAGCATTATGCACAGCAGTGAGATATATTGAAGAACTACCTATAGTACACAAAACAACTACAATATATGAACAAATGGAGAGATCGTTATGACTGTTGTTCAAGTCTTTTGAGCACATTTGCAAATATAGCAAAGTCAGTTTTTAATATATATTGAAAAATTGAAAGAAAAAGTTGATTTGAATAATAAATTAAAGTTGAGTGTGAAAAAAGAACTGATGATTGAGATGGGGAGAGCAAGGAAAACAGTCTTGATACAGTGCAAAGTGTGCCTTCAAGTCAGTGCTGACTCCTGGCAACCCAGCAGCTCCTGGGTTTTCTTGGCAGTGTAACTGGAAATAGTGTGCCAGGCCTTTCTTCCGAGGCAATGGAGGGTTAAGTAACTTGCTGAAAGCCACAAGGAGTGCTAGTGAAAATCAAACCCTCGTTTCTTGGTTACCAAATCGGTGCTGTAACCACTAGGCTACTCCTGTCTCTCACCTTGATATAACATGCTTCCTCCAGGAACAAGCAGGAAGTCAGTCCTCACATATGGGTGACATCGGCACTGACAGAGCCCCTGCGGAAGCATCTCCGCAGCTAAAGCCTTTGTGAGACTCCACCATGCAGGCGTGGTCTCCTTCCTGCCCAAGGGTGCCATCTTGCTTAGTCTCCTTTTTTTCACTGAGCCCAACAGACGCCCATCTAAATTCCCCAGAAAAAGTTAGATTAATTAGTGTAAAAAGCCCTTTTTTCTTTCTCCGGTTGCAACCAGTCCCTTTCACACCTCCGAGCTCATTTCCCTGGCATCGCGTCTTGGAACCATTTTTAGGATTTTTCCCTCAGTGTGATTCACGCCTTTTTCCATTCACTGGCCACTTCAAGGGGCTTTGACCTCATCCGGGCACTTTTTCCCCCAATGGTCAGCGGGTTCAAGAAGAGTGGTCAGTGAGCAAAAAAACATGTCTCTCACTGATGCACACGATTGCTGCCTCTGGTGCATAGGGGTTGACCATGACCCAGGGGTCTGCGTCTTCTGTAAAAAGATGTCCACTAAGGCCATCCAACATCGTCAGCAGAAGCAGGACGATATCTTCTATAAGTCAGACTCTGCTCCGTTACCTCCGGTAGCCTCACATTCCAAGGCCCCGCTCAGGTCCTCAGAGTTGCGTAAAGCCCCCATGGCGTCTGACCAGGACTGCGGACACTCTGACAAGGGTTCCCCAGAGCGGGAACACAAGAAGAAGAAATCCTCAAGGACCTCATCCTGGGACTTGGAAATGTTGGACAAGTCCCGAGCCAGGTCCCACAACCCCTAGGGAGAACACGAGGAGTCGGAGTGAGAGCGGCCAGCAAAGGTTCCCTGTAAGGACATGAAGGCCTCCGATGACAGGTCCCAGACTCCCGAGGCTTGTCTCATTGAGGACTCCTCACCGACACCAGACCCAGTGACCCCGGTAACCGCATCGAAAGCTGCACCTCCGGAGTGGTTTTACTGCCTTCCTCACCATACAGCAGGTGTCAGTGCCAGGCCCCATCGGTGCACCCGCTGATACTGAGTCCAGCGAAGCCCCGGCTTCCAAAGGTTGCAACTGCCGCATACCTCCATGGTGGTGGAGTTGACTATGTGCCAGCAGAAGAGCCAGAAGACGCACTCCTCCATACCCCCGGGCAGGGAGTCCTGTGCCCTCGATGTCATGAGCTGCAAATGCTACCAGGGCTTGATTTTGGAATCCAAACCTACCAGCTGTATATCGGCATGTACCTTCTGGACTTGGCAAAGGGATTCCTGGTTTTTCCGTGGGCCTTGGAGGGGATCACCTCCAGTAATTCCAAACCCTCATGAAGTGCGTCTTGGAGTGCTTGAAGTATATGCATTGAGCTACTTATGACGGCTTTGAGTCAAACGCGAGGGTAGCAGCATACATATTTAACACATAAAAGAATGAACTAAAACAAGACCAATTCAAAAGGAAATAGTAGGAAATAGTATAAAAACTGTGACACTGCCAGGACCATGGGTCTAGGGCTAAGAAAATGTATGCCTATGACCAGCACTCTAATGTTCTGAGATCCTTTTCTCCTTATTAGAAATGTTCCATCTGATGTCTTTATGTAGAGTGGAGTGAGATATTTTTTGTGGAAGGACATGATTATTGCTACCCTTATAAACAATTCAAATCAGTTTGAACAGAAGAACCACTTTCCCATTGCAGTAAAATTAGATGCACTTGTGATTAACTGTCAGTACTCACATGAGTTGAATCAACCAATGAATGAAGATTTTAATGTTTAAAATGACCACATTCACTCCCTGTTCCATTTTCACAATGGTGAAGATGAGACAGCTGCCTGAGATCATCAAAGCCATTATCACCAAACATCAAACTTCAAAGGGTTATGAGACCATCTCCAAAGATCTTGGGATTCCTGTGTCTATGGTTCACACTGTTATTAAGACGTTTTCTGCTCATGGAACTGTCAGGAACCTTCCAGGACGTGTTGGGAAGAGGAAAATGAATCCAAGAAGTCTTTGAAGGTTAGTGCAAACTGTTGGAAAAACACCTCCTACACCATCCAAAAAGCTTAAGGCTGACCTGGAGCAATCTGAAGTGGTGGTTTCAACCCGCACCATACGCTTCACACTAAGCAAAGAAGGACTTCATTGGCAGAGACCAAGAAGGGACCCCGCTGTTCAAAGACAGACATAAAAAGGTATGTCTAATCTTTGCCCGAAACCACATTCCTTTTGGGAAAATATTGTATGGACAGATGAGACCAAACTTGCGCTCTTTGGCAATGCAGGCCAGTGATACATTTACAGGCAAAGAAATGAAGCTTATAAGTATAAAAACACCCTTCCTACAGTTAAATATCTTGGAGCTTCCATAATGTTTGCTGCCTCAGGAATTGGAGGCCTGGAATGTATTAAAAGAATCATGATGTCAGAGGACTACCAAGGTATCTTGGAGTGAAAGCTAAGTCTGGATTGAAAGTCATGTGTCCTCCAGCAGGACAATGACCTAAAACATACATCCAAAAGTATAAACAAAGGGTTAAAAAGGAACAAATGGACTGTTTTAAACTGACCAGCAATGAGTCCTGATTTCAATCCAATCTAGAACCCTTGGAAAGAGCTGAAATCTGTCATTGGTAAAAGGAATCCTGGAAACATTCATGAACTGGAACAAATCACAGTTGAAGAGTAGGAAAGACGACCAACAGACAGATGTAGGAAACTTATAGATGGCTGCAAGAAATGTTTGTAGGCTGTCATCACTGCCGAGGGTTGCGCAACCAAATATTAGTGAAGGGTGCCGTTAATCCTGTCCAGTTCATTTTTTTCTCAGAAATTACTATGTCTAAGTTGCACAGACATCTTTGTTTTGTTATATACCTTTCAAGATATTAAAATATTATGATAACATGCAGTTGGAATATTTCCAATTATTTCTCAAGATATTGTACACAACATACCTAAAATAAAAGAGTGCCAATAATGTTGACCACCTGTAGTGCAGATGTTAGTAGCTTGCATTAACCAGGGCTGCTATTGTTAGCACGGTTGCACTTAACACCATCTCAATTGATGGCTTTAAGTGCATCTAGAAACATGACAGCAAAAAAAGACCATATAGCCTATCCAGTCTGCACTTCTATACCAACTACTATAGTCCCTTTTTTTCCTTTAGAAATCATCTATGTTTGTCCCATGTTTTCTTGACTTCAGATACAGTCCTCGATTCTACTACCTCCACTGGGCAACTATTCCATGCATCTACCACTCTTTCTTTCTTTTTCTTTTTTTTCTTTTTTTTTATTTATGAATTTTCTAATAACAATCAAGGAATGCTTGTACAGAAAAACTACTGCTTGTGGAAACAGAATGTTTACAAAAAACAAAAAAGAAGAAACAATGATATATATAAGAAATTAAATACAAATTTCAACAAGCATATAATTAGTCCACCATGTAGAGGGGGAGTAACACACACATTAGAACGAGGGTAGATGAAACACCTCGAACCCAGACAATGAATTCAACAATAAGAACTAATAACACCAGCGATAGTCTGAGCTTAAACACAATCAATACGACAAAACACTCACTCAAGAGGCGAAGAGGATATTATAGTATATGCAGAAATAAACGAGGATAAATCCTCTGGTTGAAAAAAAACATATTTAACTTGTCTAAAGTAAATAATACACTTGCAAGGGAACCTCAATAAAAAAGAAGCACCCAATTGAGTCGCACCTGGTCTAAGCAGCAAAATGGCTCTACGCCTTTTTTGCATCTCTCTAGAAACATCTGGAATTACCACAACCTTTTTACCCATAAATGGAACAGAACGTCTCTTAAAATACAATTTCAAAATCCATTCCCTATCAGATGGAATAGCAAAAGAAACCAGCATTGTGGATACCTTTAGACCTTCTTCCTTGGGAGATTTCAATAAATCAGAAACATCTAACACCTCCATTTCCACAGAACCCACTACTACCTTTTTACCCACAGGCAAGAAATATGCTTTTACAATTGGAGGAGTTAAATCAGTAGGCACTAACAAAATCTCATACATATACTTCTTAAACAATTCTACAGGGGAGATTCCAGATACCATAGGAAAATTCAATAAGCGCAAATTTGACTCTCTCACTACATTTTCAATATTCTCCAACTTCACCCTCATTGCCACATTATCTTTCAGAATAGAGTCAGTGAGTAAGGAAACCGTCTCTATTTTCTGCTCTCCAGTTACCAACTTCTCATGCAGGTCATTCAGCTCACTACGAAAACCACCCAATAGGGTCTCCAGATGATCCAAGCGAGAGACTGTCAGTTCCACCTGCTGAGTCATAGCCGATGACAACTGAGTAATGGCTTTCCAAATAGCGTCCAGGGAAATAACCTTCGGTTGCTTCAGGGCAAACCCCTTAAACACAGAGGACACCGGGGAAAACTCTTGTCCCACTGCAGCTACTTCACCTCACTGAGTAAGATGTGTCCCCTCGAGAGCCAGACCTCCAACCACGGGAGCAATCCTGGGTTCCAAATGCTGACCGCCAGTTTCCTCCTCGGGCGAGACCCGCTCCGGAGACGCCGCTCTCACACCCTCAGGTGAAGCCGCACTCACTCTCGCGAGAGGAAGTACCGGACTATCGATCCGGATCGGAGGACTCCATTCGTCGGGGGAGAGAGACACCTCCAGGGCAAGCAGCTCCAAGTCTACCTCAACCTGGGCTGCAGCACCCACTTGAATCTCCCCAATCTGTTGCTCAGACAGATGAACAAAATGATCCATCGGACCAGAGGTAACCGCAGGCTTAGGCTCCGCGGGAAGAGCCTTCTGCCTGCCCTTCCACTTTGGCATGCTCTCACTAGGAAAACGCTATCGCCGCCATCTTAGATTACAGCCACTCCCCCTTGAATCCGATGCCCTACCACTCTTTCTGTAAAGAAATATTTCTGCATATTACTCCTGAGTTTGTCCCCTTTCACCTTCATGAAAAACCTGTGAGAGTCAGTTGGACCATTAGATGATAGAGGGGTAAAAGGGGCAGTAAGAGGGGACAAGGCTATAGTGGAGAGACTGAATGAATTCTTTGCTTCGGTCTTTAATGAGGAAGATGTAGGGATTTTACCCATGACTGAAGTGGTATTGAAAGTTGATACTGCAGAAGAATTGAAAGAAATATCGCTACACCGGGAAAATGTATTACAACTATTTGATAAACTGAAGAGTAGCAAATCTCCTGGACCAGATGGTATACATCCAAGGGTGTTGAAAGAACTGAAATATGAGATTGCAGACCTGCTATTAGTAATCTGTGAACTATCATTAAAATCATCTGTAATACCTGAAGATTGGAGGATCGCCAATGTAACGGCAATTTTTAAAAAGGGTTCCAGGGTTGATCCGGGAAACTACAGACCGGTGAGCCTGACGTCAGTACCGGGAAAAATGGTAGAAACCATCATAAAGAACAAAATTACTCAGCATGTAGATATTCATGGCTTAATGGGAGACAGACAACATGGCTTTAGACAAGGAAGATCTTGTTTTACTAATCTGTTATGTTTTTTTTGAAGGTGTGAATAAACAGGTAGACAAAGGTGAGTCGGTTGATATAGTGTATCTGGACTTTCAGAAAGCCTTTGACAAGGTCCCTCATCAGAGACTTTTGTCAAAACTAAAAAGTCACGGGATAGGAGGTGATATACTATTGTGGATCAGGAACTGGTTACAAGATAGAAAGCAGAGGGTAGGGCTAAATGGCCAATTTTCCCAAAGGAAAAAGGTGAATAGGGAAGTAGCCCAGGGATCTGTGCTGGGTCTGCTGCTTTTTAACATATTCATAAATGAACTGGAAAAGGGAATAATGAGTGAGGTTATCAAATTTGCAGATGACGAAACTATTTGAGTATGGAAAATTGCAAGAGGATCTTGATAAATTGGAAGACTGGGCATCCAAATGGCAGATGAAATTTAAAGTGAACAAGTGCAAAGTTATGCACCTAGGAAAGAACAACCCAAACTATGGTTACACGATGCAAGGTTCCACATTGGGAATCACCACTCAGGAAAAAGATTTAGGCGTCATTGTCGATAACATATTAAAACCCTCCGCCCAGTGTGCAGTGGCGGCCAAGAGAGCAAATATAATGCTAGGTATCATAATTTCCTAACTGGGGCTCTACAGATCAACCAACAGTAAGGATTTGAGGGTTTATTTTATTATATTAAATTGCTAGCTCTCTGACTGGGAGCTCTTAAAAGGGTTTTTTGTATATTTTTAAAGCAAGGTTACTTTCTTTTTGATGCTTTAGTGGAACTTTCCTTGAGCACAGTAGGTTGCTGAACTCTAGTAACCTCCTCAGTTTTTGGAACTGCTAACACCTAATCAGGTATTAGTTCCCTCCCTACCCACCCCGACTCCCACCCACCCCTAGTGAGCAGTCTTGCTTTATAGGGTACCTCCCCATTTAACAAATCAGAGAGTTGGACCAGCACATTTTGAATATAATTAAAGAGATTTAACTGTTTTTTCTCTGAAAGGGCAGCTGGGAAACTGGCTGGTACTTGGTAGATCTCTCTCTTTTGCTTTAACAGATACCTAAGCTCCACGAACAGAACAATGGCTGGGAAAAATCGTATCGCTAAAGCTGTTGACCCCGTTACAGCTTCTGCCTCGGTCCAGACAGAGGTCCTAATGCCAGTTGAAGGACCGGTTCCATGTGCAGGGTGCCTGCATGCTGAAGCTCTGAAGAAACAAGTGGAGGAACTCAGAGAGGAAGTGGCGAGGCTGAGGAGCATTCAAGACAGTGAGAAGTACATTGATGAGATGATGCTTGCAGCAACCAAGCTGTCCAGCAGAGGAGAAGATGGGTGCCAACAGAATGTCAATGGTTGGACACAAGTCACCAGGGCCTGCAAAATCACCAATCCAACTTCTCCAGCCCTTGAATTGAAGAACCATTATGCAGCCCTGGAAGTGGAGGAGGTGAAAGCATCCCTGGAAAGGGAAGAACCAGAGCTCAAGTACCCCAAAGTTGCAGAATCAGTGACCAGAAGGAAACGAAGAGTAGTTGTGGTTGGAGACTCTCTTCTGAGGGGTACTGAGGCATCCATCTGCTGACCAGACTTGATGTCCAGAGAGGTATGCTGTCTGCCTGGTGCCAAAATCCAAGATGTTACGGAGAGTTTGCCGAGACTCATCAAGCCCACTGACTATTACCCAATGTTGCTAATCCATGTTGGAATAAATGATACTGCCAGGTATACCTCGGAACGTATCAAAAGTGATTTCATGGCTCTGGGACAGAGGGTGATGCAGTTAGGTGCACAGGTGGTGTTCTCTTCAATCTTCCCTGTTGAGGGTAAAGGCCAAGGCAGAGAGGCTCGCATCCTGGAGATGAATGCATGGCTGCATGGATAGTGTCATCGAGAGCGTTTTGGTTTCCTAGACCATGGGATGCTGTTCCAAGGGTTGCAGAGCAGAGATGGCATCCATCTGTCCAAGAAAGGTCAACGTGTCTTCGGTAGTAGACTGGCTAATCTACTGAAGAGGGCTTTAAACTAGATTCGTTGGGGATGGCTGAAGAAAGCCTCCAGGTATGTGATACATTAAATACCTTTATGGAAATGGGTTGTTGTTGTTGTTAAGTGCCGTCGAGTCGGAGTCGACTCATGGCGACCCTCTGGATAGCTATCCTAAATTGTGTTCGGTCTTCAGTCAGGCGGCTCATTGTTGACAGACTGGTACCCGTAGCTGCTGTTATTGTATCGATCCATCTCATTGCTGGCCTTCCTCTTTTGCATTGACCTTCTATCTTGCCAAGCATAATGTCTTTCTCTAATGATCTCTCTCTTCGCATGATGTGTCCAAAGTATGAAAGTCGAAGTCTTGTCATCTGAGCTTCTAAAGAAAGCTTAGGTTTGATCTCCTCTAGTACTGACTGGTTTGTTCTTCGGGCAGTCCATGGTATACACAGTATTCGCCGCCAGCACCATAATTCAAAGGCATCAATTTTCTTCCTGTCTATCTTTTTCACTGTCAAGCTTTCACATCCATATGATGTTATTGAAAATACCATGGCTTGAACAAGTCGAATCTTTGTATGGAGAGAGACATCTCTGCTCTTGAGAATCATATCTAGGTCTTTCATATCCATTCTGCCAAGAGCAATGCGTCATCTGAATTCTTGACTGCTTGTTGCTTCTTTATTGATAGTTGATCCAAGTAGGTTAAAGTTGTTCACAATTTCAATTTCTTCTCCTTCAACGATGAACCTGTTGATTATGCCAGTTGTCATGATCTTTGTCTTCTTTACATTAAGGTGCAGGCCCATTTTGAGACTATGTTCTTTGATTGTGAGAAGCAAATGTTTCAGATCATCTTCACTTTCAGCCAGTAATGTGGTATCATCAGCATAGCGTAACAGGGGTAATATATGGAAAGCAGTGTGTATAAATGCCCGTAGCATGGAAAATAAGATCCCTGATGTTGAAGCTTTGTTGGGAGTGGCTGACTTGGATTTAGTGGCAGTTACAGAAACATGGTTCACAGAAAACCATGATTGGGATGTAACTATTCCTGGCTATACTTTATTCAGAATGGACAGAGTAGGAAGAAGGGGAGGAGGAGTGGCACTATATGTAAAAACTACTATTAAAGCTTTGGAATTACAGAGCTTAAAAGGGAGAGAGGAGGCATTGTGAGTTAAACTAGAAAGAGGGAAAGAGAAATCTATTTGCATTGGTGTGATATACAGACCTCCCTCACAAGAGGAAGAGGTGGACAGAGAGTTAATTGAAGACATACACAGCATTGCTAGGAAAGGGGATGTGCTACTGATAGGAGATTTCAATATGCCAGATGCTGCAGTATCATCTAGAAGTAAGGAGATCCTGGATTCTCTACAGGGAGAACTATTCAGGCAATTGGTAACAGACCCCACACGTGAAGAGGCCATACTGGACTTACCAATGGTGAAAGTGTTTCTGATGTTGTAGTGGGAGATCATTTTGCATCCAGTGATCACCAGATGGTATGGTTCAGTATTAGGACTAGGGCTGTTAGAAGCCATTCAAAGGTGAGGATCTTAGACTTTAGGAAGACTAACTTTGCGAAGATGGGCCAATACCTCAGGGAGTCATTAGTGGGATGGGAACACTGGGGGATGTAGAAAAACAGTGGGTAAAACTGAAAGGGGATATTTTAAGGGCAACCAACTTTTTTGTTCAAATGGTAAATAAAGGTAAAAGGAAAAGGAGACTGCTATGATTTTTGAAAGAAGTAGCTGAAAAAGTGAAGAAAAAGAGGGAGGCCTTCATGAAATACAAGAGATCACAGAGAGAGGAAGACAGGCATCTGTATTTGGAAAAACTTAGAGAAGCTAGCAAAGTAGTCAAGAAGGCAAAGATTCAAAAGGAGGAGGAAATAGCCAATGTAATAAAATGGGGGGATAAGACATTTTTCAGATATATTAGTGAGAAGAGGAAGGGCAAAAGTGGTATTGTTAGACTCAAGGGTGCAGGGGAGGAATATGTAGAAGCTGATAAGGATAAAGCGGAATTGCTTAACAAATATTTTTGTTCTGTGTTCACAGATGAAGAACCAGGAGCAGGACCTCAGAAAACACCCACAAATAGGAACAGAAGCGAGGGACATCTTGAACAATTTTCAGAAGACTGTGTTCGTGAGAAACTAGCTCAACTTAAAGTAGACAAAGCGATGGAATCAGCTGGGATACATCTGAGAGTATTGAAGGAACTTAGGGAAGTTCTAGCGGATGGCATACACCATAGAATACTGAGGGAACTTGGGGACATTCTAGCAGCTCCACTGACTGACCTTTTCAATGCCTCGTTGGAGTCGGGAGTGGTGCCAAAGGACTGGAGAGAGGCTCATGTGGTGCCTTTACACAAAAGCGGAACTAAGGATGTGGTTGAAAACCACAGGCCGGTTAGTTTAACTTTGGTGGTGAGTAAATTATTGGAAATGCTGCTGAAAGAGAAAATAGTGAGGTTTCTGGAGTCCAGCGGATTACAGGATCCGAGGCAGCATGGATTCACCAGAGGCAGGTCTTGTCAGACAAATCAGATTGATTTCTTTGACTGGGTGACCAGGAAGTTGGACTGAGGGAGAGCCCTAGATGTGGTGTATTTAGATTTCAGTAAAGCCTTTGACACTGTTCCTCACAGGTGACTTAGAAACAAACTGAGCACCCTAGGGATGGACCCTAAAGTTACTGCTTGGGTTAGAAATTGGTTGGGTGGGAGGCGACAAAGAATGCAAGTAAATGGAGCTCACTCTGAGGAGAAGGATGTTACCAGTGGTGTGCCCCAGGGATCTGTCCTTGGTCCGATTCTTTTTAACATCTTTGTTAGTGATATAGCGGAAGGGCTGTCGGGTAAGGTTTGCCTCTTTGCGGACGATACCAAAATCTGCAATAGAGTAGACACCCAGGAAGGTGTAGATAACATGAGGAGGGATCTATCTAAGCTTGAAGAATGGTCTAGAATTTGGCAGCTGGGATTTAATGTTAAAAAATGTAAGGTCATGCATTTGGGCTGCAGCAATCCAAGGGAGCAATTTAGTATAGGGAGTGAAGTACTTTTGTCCACTAAAGAAGAGAGGGACCTAGGCGTGGTTGTGTCTGATGATCTTAAAGTAGCTAAACAGGTAGAAAAGGCGACGGCAAAAGCTAAAAGGATGCTTGGGTGCATATGGAGAGGAATGGCTAGCAGAAAAAAGGAGGTGATAATGCCTCTGTATAAGTCTTTGGTGCGACCTCATTTGGAGTATAGTGTGCAATTCTGGAGCCTGCACCTTCAAAAGGATGTGAACAGGATGGAGTCGGTGCAGAGGGTGGCTACTAAAATGATTAGTGGGCTTCATTATAAATCATATGAGGACAGACTGAAGGATCTTAATATGTACACCTTAGAGGAAAGGCGGGATAGAGGTGATATGATTGAGATGTTTAAATACCTCAGTGGCATAAATGTTCAGGGAGAGAGCCTCTTTCAATTGAAAGCAAGTTCTGCTACGAGGGGACATGAGATGAGGGTGAAGGGAGATAGATTCAGGAGAGATATGTGGAAATATTTCTTTACGGAAAGAGTAGTGGATCCGTGGAATAATCTCCCAGTGGAGGTGGTAGAGATGAGAACAGTAACTGAATTCAAAAAAGCATGGGACAAACACAGAGGATTTCTAAAGTTAAAAAGGGGACTGTTGTAGTTGTTGATATGGAAGGACAGACTAGATAGGCCATGTGGTCTTTTTCTGTCATCATATTTCTATGTTTCTATAATGAAAGGAATGGAAAATAAAACAAAGGAAATTATAATGCCTCTGTATCGTTCCATTGTGCGACTGCACCTTGAATATTGTGTGCAATTCTGGTTGCCGTATCTTAAAAAAGATATAGCGTTATTAGAAAAGGTACAGTGAAGAGCCAACAGAATGGTAAAGGGGATGGAAGGATACTCCTATGAAGAGAGGCTAAAAAGGCTGGGCTCTTCAACCTGGAAAAGAGACAGCAGAGGGGAGATATGATAGAGGTCTATAAATTAATGAATGGAGTGGAACGGATAAACATAGATCGATTGTTTACGTCATCAGAATATAAAAAGACTAGGGGACATGCAATGAAGCTACAGGGTAACCTATTCAAGACTAATAAGAGAAAATATTTTTTCACTCGACGTTTAACCAAACTCTGGAATTTGTTACTGGAGGATGTAGTAAAAGCTGTTAGTGTAGCTGGGTTTAAAAAAGGTTTGGACAAGTTCCTGGAGGAAAGGTCCATAAACCATTATTAAAAGGTACTCGGGATATCACTGCTTGACCCAATACAAGCATTGAGGAACCTGTGTCTTTTGGGGAAACTGCTAGGTACTTATCACCTAGATTGGCCACTGTTGGAAACAGGATACTGGGCTTGATGGACCTTGGTCTGACCCAGTATGGCATATCTTATGTTCATCCTATGCCCCCATATTGCAGAGCTTTCTTTCAATTGAAAGAGTCTCTTCTCCTGTGCATTTATGCCATGGAGATATTGAAACATCTCTATCATATCCCCCCTCTCCCGTCTTTCTTCCATAGTATACATATTGAGATCTTTAAGTCTGTCACCATATGCCTTGTGATGAAGCCCTCAGACCATACCAGTTTGCGTGGTGCTGTGTCTTTGCACTGCATTAACTGCAGGTGGTTGGACGCATATGCCCCCTGAAGTTAGCACTGCCCACACACACAATACAGATGCGGGCTTTAGTAAACCTGCCCATTTGAGTTTTTGTTTTTTTCTAGATTGTTTATAAAACCATAGTGCAATTGTGCACTCACTCATTCCTCAAAAAAACAAGTCCAAATGAATAGTTTGCTCACATTTAGGGATATGTTTGTACATGCTAGGTCTCTTGTTATATGGTGGGACCTAGTTATAATTAGCATGTGCTATTAGCCCAGCTTAGTAAACATGCTTCTTATGCTTGATTTGAAAAAGGTGTCAATCCTTAAAAGTAAACTTTGGAAATATATGGGTATTCCCCTTCTGAAATGGGAAGTACATGCATACTTTAAAAATCCTCTTACCAGAAAGTGGCGCCACAGCCTGGCATGGACAGCTAGGGTGATAGCTCCGTGAACCGTTACCGCAAAATAGAGCATATCCTCCGAGGAATCCAGTGAAAACTCTCCGGGGGGGGGGGGGGGGGAATTCACAAGAGAACCTCCCAGAGGAACCGGGGATGGCAGCAACATGGCAAAAAACTGCTGATCTGAAAGACTTTGTATACTGCAAAACCAAGCTGACCATGAAGGAAGGAAGTAAAATGGCAGAGGCCTGCAATCGCGCCGGCAAGAATGTGGAGTCAGATTCCGAAAGTGAGGGATCAGTGCATACGAACCAATGCTGACTCACCAAGGAAGAGCTGCTCAAGTGCTTTGCGGAGGTACGAAAAGACATTGCTGGCATTAAGGAGGAGGTAGCAGATATGGTAGCGGGCCTATGCTCAGAAATAATGGAGGTGGGCAGACACATGGAAAAACTAGAGAGTAGACTGGAGGATACAGATAAGGCAGTGGAAGAACTCCATAGAGAGGTAATACGCCTGGAAGGAGTGAATAATGACATGATCATAAAAATTGATGTCTGCGAGAATCTGTCCCGCAGACAGAATTTGCAGATAAAAGGCGTACCTGATGAATTTCAGAACTGCACTAGGGTGGCGCAAGAGATTTTTGGCTTTTTGTTGATACAAGGGTCGGAGGAGGCACCAGTAGCAGACATTAAAAAAGATTGTGTGCACAGATCTCTGGGTCCGATAAAACCACATGTGCCACAAGATATAGTGGTATGTCTGCATGAGTTTAGTGTTAAGGAGAAAATCACACAGCAGATGCGGAAAGCCGGCAAGTTTGATTTGAGACAGAAATGGGAAGCCGTGGATCAGTCCAGGAAGAAGAAGACAGGCACAGTGGACGGCTCATAATTTGAGCACTGGACAGTGTGCTGGTTCTAAGTTTCAGGCCAGAGAAGCTTTTTGTGCTGTTATAGGTTTCTAGTTAATATTAAGTGTAATTTGAGTTGGAATGCTGATACAGGATGTTAAAGACAGAGATAGAAATGCTGATAAATGGTTGAATTGTAGGAGGGGGTGTATAGGGGGAGAGGGAAGGAGGGAAAAGATTGGATGTGAGATGGATGATTGAATAAGGAAGGGGGTAGAAGGAGGGGGAAAGTGGGGAGGGGAGATGAGGAAGGAATTCCCGCTAAGTGAGGAGTACTAGAGAGAACAGAATGGGCCGGACATGGGGGCCAAGAGGTCATTACTCATATTGAGCACAATACCGCTAAGAGAGCGGGTGGGGGAGGGGGAAAGAGGGAGGGAGGGAGAGGAGGAATCAGAGATGGGGAAAACTAAGGAGGAGAAAATAAAAGGGGGAGGGCGAAAGGAGGTAGTGTCACCCACCTACTTACCCCGCTAGGAGGCAGCCTAGGGGACTTTCAGTGGGGCCTCTTCTTTAATGTAGCTGGGGCTCTTTTAAGGCCGTTCTAAAGGTTGTAGTTGTGACGAGCAGCCAGGCTTTTTAGTAAGAGGTATTTTTATTATCCCTTTCCGGGTGGATTCTTGCACGTGAGAAATTAACAGAAACAGACCATGTTTTCTGGTACAAATAAAAATACTACTGGAACCAAAAGTGCTTCATTTCAGCTTAACTCAAAATATAACAGCTACTAAATTTATACAGGTAGTTTTCAGAAATCCTTTTTCTTTAAAAGGTTATCTTCTTAGCACAGCCTAGCATAAGGAAGACACATCATTAGCCAGGGTCAAAGCACATTCCATTTGAGATACCTCTGTATTATCTTCAGCTAATTCAAAGTCCATTGCCTCGTAGCTTCCCTGGTTGCTACTCTCTGAACAGCTGTGTCTCCTTTCTTGGCTGTGCAAGCTTCCGTCTTCTGCAAGACTTCCCTTCCCCCCTTCACCAAGGTAGGATGGGAAGTTACCGTATTTCTCACAGTCTGCCCTAGGGGACCCAACCTTCCTAGTTGTGTAGAGGGAAAACTTATGCTTCTAAGGCCCTCTCTATTACAGGCTTTCAGCCAGTCCTCAGGGAGGATTTCTCTCGAGCTTTTACAGCATGGAAAGTCAGCATTGATACTTCTAAAAGCAGGCTTTTTACTGCCTCTAGCCACTGGCTGGTTTTTATACAGGTAAGTGTCCCTTCTAAACCCCTTACTGTTTTCTGGGTACCTGTTAGCAGAAGGACCGTCTCTCAAGGGTTTCTCTTTCCTGTTGGATTGAATCCCTCTGTGATTCTTTTCACTGGCTTCTTGCTCCGTGCTTCCTAGCACCCTGTAATTGCCCTTGGATATTCTTTCCTTAGGAACTTTATAGCAACTCCAATGAGAAGTATTCTCCTTTTCTGCCCCAGCTGTTGTAGTATCTTTAGTGTCTCTCTCCTCTGAGAAATCCCAGTTAGCTCCTCTCTCTGAGAAATCCTCGTTAGCTCTGCTCTCTGAGAAATCCTGCTTAGCTCTGCCGGTAAGTGACTCTGTATGCATTTTAACTGCGTCACTACCTGCATTCTGTTGACCTTGCCCTGCTCTCAGCTGCCTTTAATTAACTGATTGAGGATGAGGTAATCCTTTGCAGGAGCACGTTCTACCTCTGGTTACCTTTGTTTTCCATGGTTGCTTATAGCAACCCTGCAACATGTGCTTGGATCTGTCAGCTTCAGATCTACCTAGCCCTGCTCTTTCTGTTTCCATAGGTAATTCCTGCTCTACCCCGTGACAGTAGGCAGGAGGAGAGAGGCAAGGGTGA
This sequence comes from Ichthyophis bannanicus, assembly GCA_033557465.1. Taxonomy (NCBI): domain Eukaryota; kingdom Metazoa; phylum Chordata; class Amphibia; order Gymnophiona; family Ichthyophiidae; genus Ichthyophis; species Ichthyophis bannanicus. Next base: position 779,072,601 of record CM066031.1, on the reverse strand, counting down.
AGGGGGGAAGTGATGGGGGTAACAATTATGATCTTAAATATCAAAGGCCTGTCACCCTGTCAAAAGCGGCGCAACTTGCTGAGGGAAGGGGTCTGGGCCAAAGTAGATATCTTATTAATTCAGGAGATGCATTTAAAAAACACACAAGATGGAATATTCTCCAGGAACAAGCAGGAAGTCAGTCGTCATATATGGCTGACTTCAACGCTGATGGAGCCCTCATGGAAGCATCTCCTCAGTTTTCAACTAAAGCTTTTGGGAGATGCCACCACGCATGTGTTGTTCCCTTCCTGCCCAAGGATGCCATCTTACTCAGTCTCCCTTTTTCCGCGGAGCCCTTCAGACGTTTGTCTTGTTCCCTCGGAAAAAAGTTGATTTTCTTGTATTTTTGTGCATTTTTCTGGCTAGCGCCAGTCCCTTTCCTGCTTTTAAGCTCCGCTGTCCCGGCATCGGGCCTCAAGACCTTGTTTTAGGTTCTTGTCCTTCCCAGTGCTTTCACGCCTTTTTCAACTGCTGGCCGCATTGAGAGTCTTAGACACTGCTGGGGTCCTTTTTGCCCTGATGGCCACCAGTTTCAAGAAGTGTGATTAGTGCTCCAAAAACATGTCTCTCACTGACACACATGATTGTTGCTTCCAGTGTCTGGGTGCCAACCACGAACTAGAGGAGTGCTCCCTGTGTAAAAAGATGTCCACCAAGTCCATCCAGAGTCGCTGGCAGAAACAGGAAGACATCTTCCATAGGACAGACTCAACCCCAGTATCCCCGGTAGCCTCGCGCTCTAAGGCCCTGCACGGATCCTCGGAGTCATGTAAAGCTCCTGCAGTTCCTGAGCGGTCTTGCAGACACTCCGACCAAGGGTCCCTGGAGCAAGAGCATAAAAAGAAAGCAACCTTAAGGGCCACGTCCTGGGAGCCGGACAAGCATGGCAAGTCCCGCACACAGTCCCTCAGCCCCCAGCAAGCTTCCGAGGAGTCGGAGAGGGAGCGACCTCGAAAGGTACACAGGACCGACGTCAAGGCCTTCGGCAACGGAGCCCGGTCTCCTGAGGGCCATCCCATCGAGGACCCCCTCTTCTCTTCAACACCTGACCTGGTGACTCCGGTGTCAGTGTCAAAGGCTGCTACCCCTGAGTGAGAAATCAGAATTCTAGCACTGGAATGCAGTGCTTCTGCGTTCATGGCCTCCCAACAGGTGTCGATGCCCAGCCCCGCCAGTTCTTGCGCCAAGACCACAAGGACCTCGATGCCAAGGACTCCCCGGGCTGCCGAAGTGATCCCCAAGAGGCAAAGGCCTCATTCGGATCCTTGGAGAGGGTCTCTATCCCATTCCTGATCCTTGGGGGTGAGGTATTCTCAGGTGAGCGCCTCTGGCTCCGGCCATGACTTGGCCCCGAGACACCGAAGACCGGAGCCAATGGCACCCTTGGAGCCATCGGGCCTCGAGTCTTCCTCGGACTACTCAGATTGGGAGTCCGATATCGAGACTTCTCCGGAGACTCTGGCCCATTGAGATCTTCCTTCGGACCCATCTCCACCAACCTCAAGACTCCACCACTGAGTCGGAGGACGACCTCCGTATGAAGGAGCTCAACATCCTCCAGTATGATGCACCACCCCAGGAAACCTTTACGGTCCCCCTCCCCTCTATCCTCAGTCGGCTCTTTCTCTGGATGTGGGAAGCACCGGAAAGTGGGTCCAGCAAAGACCGGGCTTCAGGAAGGCACAACTCCCTCACACCTCCATGGTGGTCGAATCGGCCATGAGTCAACAGAAAAGCCCGAAGATGCACTTATTGGTGCCCCCGGACAGGGAGTCCTGCACCCTTGATGCCCTCGGGCGGAAATGTTTCCAAAGCTTGATGCTGGCATGCTGCATACAAACCTATCAACTGTATGTCGACATGTTCCTCCGAGACCTCACTAAGGAACTTGGGGGTTTCACAGATGGCCTCAATGGAGATCACCTCCGATGCTTCCAGACTCTCATGAAGTCCATCAGGGAGTTTTCTAAATACTTGTCTCGAGCCGCCTACAATGGCCTTCGAGTCAAGCTCGAGGGTAGCCACCACCGGCATTGGTGCCCAACGCCAAGCCTGGCTCCAAACTTTGGACCTTGAGCAATGGGTCCAAGAGAAGCTCCTCAATGTCCCTTGCCTTGGGGAGCAACTCTTTGGCAAGCCAGTGGAGGACAAGGTGGCCGAGATCAAGACTAAGTATGTCACCAGGACTCGGCTCTTGAGAAAGACCTCTACTCTTCCCAGGAATAAACCACCTGGGAAAAAACCTCCTTTTCACAGAAAGGTCCAGCCCTATAGAGGCTACCCTCCATACGCTGCCACCCAGACCCCTCAGCAGGGTCACCAAGGCCAGGGGATAGGTCAGAAACCACAAAAAAACCAAAGGACCCAAGCCCCAGATGCCAGTCCCAGCCCAGCCTGGGTCAGGTTTTGACTCTTACAGCATAGCTTCTCTTCCACTGGAGGATCAGCTACCCAAGAGCAGGGCTTGATTCTCCATCCCAACCTAGGATCCCTGTCTCTCATGCCATGGTTGCTGAACGGGTCGCTTTAGCACCCCTCAACCTCCCCAGGGAGGTAGAGGAAGTCCTCCTGGCCTCTCGTAAGGACTCCATGAGACAGGCCTATGCCTTCAAGTGGTGCAGGTTCTCAGTATGGAGCATGTAACAATGGGTAGATCTGTTCTCCTGCCTAGTACATTTGGTGTTGCAATACTTGCTCCACCTTTCACAGGCCAGACCTAAGTCCAACTCTGTCAGGATACACCTGGGCGCGCTCTTCGCAAACCATCACGCAATAGAGGGCAAACCTCTTTCTGTGCAGCCCCTCATTACCCGATTCATGCAGGGCTTGCTGCTCTCCAAGCCTCACATCCAACCACCTCTGGCGGAATGGGAGGCTCTCCAAGCCTCCCATCCAACCACCTCCTGGCGCAGCTTACCAAGCTGTCCTTCAAGCCTTTGGCTGCTTGCCATTTGCGTTACTTGTCCTAGAAGGTGACCTTCCTGGTGGCACTCACCTCTGCCCGCAGAGTCAGTGAGCTTCAGGCCTTGGTGGCTGAGCCACCCTATACCAGGTTCTGCAAGAACAGGGTCGTGCTCTGCACTCACTCGAAATTCCTTCCGAAGGTGGTCTCTGATTTCCACCTCAACCAGGAGGTGATACTTCCTACCTTCTTTCCACAGCCCCACACCGACATGGCGTCGGCCATTCTCCATACTCTAGACTGCAACAGGGCCCTGTCCTACCTGCAGTGGACTCGGGGCCAGCGCAAAGCCTCACAGTTTTTCGTTTCCTATGACCCCAGTCATCTGGGGGAGGCTGTCACCAAGCGGACTCTGTTCATTTGGGTGGCGGATTGCATCGCCTTTGCCCACAATCAGGCTGGGCTGCTGTTGAAGTGCCGGATCATGGCGCACAATGTCAGAGCTATGGCAACTTGTCAGACGGCTGCCTGGGTGAGAACGTTCACAGTCTTGGCAAGTGCATATGTCAATATGATTTGCAAGGGATTGTGGTCAATGCAGTCCATTCACACCAGACACAGCTGCTAACAATAATTTAGTTGTGCTCAAGTGTTAAAGCCAATAAGATATTTATTTATGGGGTTATTTCTCCCAACACAGATATGCTTGGTAGCACATAAATCAGGTTACTTGCTTTCAGTGTTAAACTTGAAAAAAACAAAATCAAGAAAACAACATTTGAACTTGTCAGGCAATCAAAGCAAAAAAAGAAGACCTGGTTGGCAAAAAACTGGTCTTTTCTGTAGGCTTTAGCTAATATTCTCTTAGCAATATATCAAACAATAAACAAAAGCCACAAAGAAAGGAAAAACTGTTCTTCTCAGGTTAACTTCTTGTATCTTCCCACATAGATTCAGAAGTGATTCTCTCAGAGCCCACAAGCAATTAGGTAAGGCTCAATTGCTAGCAGTTATCCAGCTGAAACCCCTTAGCTGGCTGCTTTCTACTGCGTGGCTAGAAATCCTACACAGGAGCTTTTCTGAGTAGATTAAAGAACAAGTTTGTATTTCTTTGTGATGGTTGCTGTACTTTATAACAGAAAATCACCAAAGGAGTTTAGACAGAGAGCAGTCCATGTAAACATATTCTTCATCTGCTATCACCCCCTCTTCTTCAACAAGCATGGGTTCAATATCATGGATTGGCACAGATGAATCTCCCAATGGAGCACTTTCAGGAGAATACTTGTTTCCCTGCTGTCTTTCAAGGTTATAGCTAGGGCATAGATCAGTGTTCATACCTGAGCTTCCATTGCTGTTAGAGTTCCTCTCTATATAGCCTGGCCAGTATGTAGTCCAGTTCTTATGTCCAGCCTTCCAATCCAGATCCCTGGACACTGGATCTCTCTTCACATACCTTCTGGCACGGGTCTTAGGGTCCCTTCCACGTGCAGCCGTCTCCCTCACAGGTACCGTCTGGAGATTCCTAGCTCTGCAGCACCATTCCTCTGGCTTTCCCCAGTCCAATGGTGTATGCTGGCCCTTGGAATGCCTCCCAGTATACGTACTGCTCTTGACTCTTCTAGACCTCTCAAAGGCTTTTCTCCTCTTTCTTCCAAAGGGTTTCTTTCCCTCTCTGTCCGTCCGGTTTGGCTTCTGCTTCTGATGATCCTCCTGATGATGAAGATGATCAAGCTCAAGCTGATTTTCAGGATAATTCTCTGTAGAATAAACTCTACCTTTATTCTGCTTAGATGAGTGCTCCTCCCTAACACAGCGCAGCTGTGCTGAATCAGGCCCTGCCCTTTGAGATGAGTGCTTAGGGATTACCTCATAGCCCTCCTGATTGAACACACGTTTCCCCACTTCAGCTCCTCTAATGGCTGTTGGAAACCTGGTGCATTCTGGGACTGGTAGTCTTTTATGGGAAAATTCTGTTTTCTTATTTCTATCAGAACTGACAGGTTGCTTGTTCAGAGTCACTTCACCTTTTCTATAGCTCCTTCCTGAGCTATGATAAGCTTCCTTATCACATACCGCCCTGCTTAAGTTATTACGGACTGGTGTCACTGGTGAAACTTCTTCTCTACAGTCCGTAATACGGGAAAGGGCATCCGCATTCTTGTGTAACTTCCCAGCACGATGTTCAACTTGAAAATCAAATGCCTGTAAGGCCATGTACCAGCGTGTCAACCTGGCATTGTGGTTCTTCATTTGCTGCAACCACTTAAGTGGGGCATGGTCTGTGACCAACTGGAACTTTCTCCCTGTAAGGTAAAACCTTAACGCCTCCACTGACCACTTAATAGCTAAACATTCTTTTTCTATTGTGGAATACTTTTGTTCAGCTGGTGACAACTTCCTGCTCAGGTACATCACAGGATGCTCCTCTCCTTCATGACACTGGGATAGAACCGCTCCTAGCCCTACATCCGATGCATCTGTTTGAACCAGAAAGGGTTTCTTGAAGTCCACCCCTTTCAGTACCGGTCCTGTACACTATTTTCCTTTTAGGACTGAAAAAGCTTTTTCAGCTTCAGGTGTCCACTTTAGCTGGTTTGGAAAATTCTTCCGCAGCATATCCGTGAAAATTGCACTTTTCTCTGCAAATTGCGGTATAAATCTGCGGTAGTATCCAATAAGTCCCAAGAAACTTCTTAGTTGTTTCTTTGTTGTTGGAGGAGGAAAATTCCTGATGCTATCTACTTTACTCATTAGAGGTTTAATTTTTCCTCTTCCCACTAGGTGGCCCAGGTATTTTACCTCCCTATTTGCAAAGGCACACTTCTTCGGGTTTTTTAAAGTGATTCCCGCTTGCTTCATGGAGCACAAGACTGCCCTGATCCTCTTTAGATGCTCCGCCCAGGTGTTACTATGGATTATGACATCATCCATATATGCAAAAGCATAATTTTGGTGGGGTCGAAGTACCTGATCCACTAACCTTTGGCAGTTAGCCGCTGCTCCATGCAGTCCGAAAGGCATCCTCTTGAACTGGAAAAGGCCAACGGGGGTGCTGAACGCAGTCTTCGGCTTCGACTCCCTGGTGAGAGGGATTTGCCAATATCCTTTTGTCATATCAAGGGTGGTTAAGTATTGAGCCTGTCCCAGCTGGTCCAACAGCTCTTCAATTCTTGGCATTGGATAGGCATCAAAAACTGATATGGCGTTTACCTGCCGGAAGTCAATACAAAATCTTAAAGATCCATCAGGCTTTGGCACCAGGACTATGGGGCTATTCCAGAGACTCTGACTCCTCTATTACTCCCATGTCCAACATCTCCTGGACTTGTGCCACTACTTCCTGTCTCTTGGCTTCAGGCAAGCGGTATGGCCTTTGACGAACTAATTTCCCAGGTGGCGTTATTATTTCATGGGCAACCAAATGTGCCTCCCCAGGTATGGGTGTCAACACATCTGGGAATTCTTTAAGCAATTTCCTAATTTCTTCCTGTTGTACCACTGTCAGGTCCTCACCTATTTGGGGCTCTGATTTTTCTTTACAATCAGATACCTGGGGTCCCAAATCTTCCTCTTCATTCACCTCCCTCTCTCGGGCACAGGTGGCAGCTAGGCTTTTAACCCCTTTGACGTCAGTAGAACCAAAGCCTTTGGTTCCACGCTCAGAATTTTCCAGGGATGTGACCTCCTCCACAGGTGGAAAACCAAGCCTCTCACAGATCAATTGGGCAATTCTGTCTCCTGTCTTCACGTGATAATCATTCTGTCCAAAGTTAAATAACAGAACTTTAATATTGCCCCTGTAATCGGGATCAATTACTCCCGCACCCACATCGATGAAATATTTAAGGGCTAATCCGGACCTTGGGGCTACTCTCCCATAGCATCCAAGAGGTATTTCCACTTGGAGACCGGTGTCAACCAGGGCTCTCCCTTGGCTAGGTACAGTCACATTTTCTATGCTGCACAGGTCAAACCCAGCAGCTTGAGGGGTTGCCCGCTTAGGAGCTTGGGCCTTCTCTGTGACCCTATGGTACTTTAGGACGAATGTCTGCTTTGGGGTAGCTTGGTCTTCTGGACGCTTAACCATCTTTTTAGCTGGGGTCTGAGGACTTCCAAATAAAGGCCCGGGAGCTATTACCATTAAACCTTCTCCCTCCTTCTTTCCTAGTCCTTCCACTAGACCCTGCTTAAATCTTGGCCAGTCTCTTCCTAGAACCAAATCAAAGGGTAGCCTAGGCACCACTGCTAACAGGACTTCCTCTTGTTCCCCAGGCACTTAACCTTTAGCCTATAGGTGGGATATGATGTTGCAGCACCATGAATGCATCTGATGTGAACTTGGCTTTCAGGGGTTCTAGGCACAAATCCTTCTAGGGGCCTCTATTCTCTTCCAAAGCCTTTTTGACATCATACTCTGGTCTGCCCCAGAGTCTAACAAAGCATTTGTGGTAATTCCTTGCACATCAACCATCAAAAGAAATCCTTCTTTGGGCTGTTTTAAATCCACACCCATTAAGCTAGTGTGTGTCTGGCATCCCTTTTTTAAATATCCCCATTTTCCACACTTGAAACATTTCTTTCCATTCTACTGTGTCATCTGGTTTGATACAGTACATTCATTTTCAGAAACATTTTTAATTATTTTCTTTTCTGATACAGCACATCTTGCCTCAGCAGCAATCTTCAGAGGACCACCCATTCTATGGCAAGCCTGCGTGGCTTCCAAGAATCTCTCTGCTAGCATGGTTGCCTCTCCAAGATTTTGGCAATTTTGCTGTATAAGGAAAGTGTGCAAATCTTTAGGGACTGCAGACATAAATTGTTCAAGCATTATAATGTCTAATAACATTTCTACCGTCTTTTGCTCAGGCTCCAACCATTTTACAGCTAAACCTCTGATTCTCTGACTCAGAGCCCTGGGTGTTTCACCCACTCTCAATGTAGTAGCTCTAAACATTCGCCTATACTCTGAAATAGACAACCCTAGGCAATCTCTAATAGCAGCCTTTACATCCTTATAATTCAAAGCCTGGGCTGCTGGCATTGCTCTATAAGCTGCAAGCGCCTCTCCAGTTAATGAGGCTGCCAGCCTTACTGCCCACTGGGTCTCTGGCCATGCTAATGCTTGTGCCACTCTTTCAAAAGACTCTAGAAAATCATCAACATTATCATCTGGAGTTAACTTCCCAAAACTAAATGCCCCAATTCCTTGATTGAGTCCCACACTGTCCACATGTGGTGTACCAGTATTTACTGCTGGTCTTGCATCTGTTCCACTTTGGCTCTGCAGCTTAACTAGGGCTTGCACCAGATCAAGCACTGGCTTCTGCTGGTCCATTAAGGCTTTCATAGCAGTGTCCTGAGCCTGCTGTGCTAGCTCCTGCTGCCTGCTAAACTGGGCTGCCATCCAGCTAGCCATCTCCCTTGGATCCATCTTGATCCCTGCAAGAAACAAAGAAAAAAAACAAAGTGCACCACCTTCCAAACAGGTGGGGTTTTTTTTCTACTTTTCTTTTTTCAATTATCCCTGTGCCTTACTCCCATCCACCACTAGACATGCCCAGGTACTTATTACCTTGTGTCAGTGATGAATCCAGCTCTGCACAGGGTCTTTTCCTTCTGGGACAGCTGCCTGGAACATCCACTTCTCCTCCAAAGTGCAGATGAGGGAAAATCTTTTTTTTCCAGCTTTAAACTTGAACTTTAGTTGTAATCCTTATCAAGTAAATCCCTTTGTGCAAAAGCAATCCGAAAAACTACGCCATTTGTCTGACGGCTGCCTGGGTGAGAACGTTCACAGTCTTGGCAAGTGCATATGTCAATATGATTTGCAAGGGATTGTGGTCAATGCAGTCCATTCACACCAGACACAGCTGCTAACAATAATTTAGTTGTGCTCAAGTGTTAAAGCCAATAAGATATTTATTTATGGGGTTATTTCTCCCAACACAGATATGCTTGGTAGCACATAAATCAGGTTACTTGCTTTCAGTGTTAAACTTGAAAAAAACAAAATCAAGAAAACAACATTTGAACTTGTCAGGCAATCAAAGCAAAAGAAATAAGACCTGGTTGGCAACAAACTGGTCTTTTCTGTAGGCTTTAGCTAATATTCTCTTAGCAATATATCAAACAATAAACAAAAGCCACAAAGAAAGGAAAAACTGTTCTTCTCAGGTTAACTTCTTGTATCTTCCCACATAGATTCAGAAGTAATTCTCTCAGAGCCCACAAGCAATTAGGTAAGGCTCAATTGCTAGCAGTTATCCAGCTGAAACCCCTTAGCTGGCTTGCTTTCTACTGCGTGGCTAGAAATCCTACACAGGAGCTTTTCTGAGTAGATTAAAGAACAAGTTTGTATTTCTTTGTGATGGTTGCTGTACTTTATAACAGAAAATCACCAAAGGAGTTTAGACAGAGAGTAGTCCATGTAAACAGATTCTTCATCTGCTATCACCCCCTCTTCTTCAACAAGCATGGGTTCAATATCATGGATTGGCACAGATGAATCTCCCAATGGAGCACTTTCAGGAGAATACTTGTTTCCCTGCTGTCTTTCAAGGTTATAGCTAGGGCATAGATCAGTGTTCATACCTGAGCTTCCATTGCTGTTAGAGTTCCTCTCTATATAGCCTGGCCAGTATGTAGTCCAGTTCTTATGTCCAGCCTTCCAATCCAGATCCCTGGACACTGGATCTCTCTTCACATACCTTCTGGCACGGGTCTTAGGGTCCCTTCCACGTGCAGCCGTCTCCCTCACAGGTACCGTCTGGAGATTCCTAGCTCTGCAGCACCATTCCTCTGGCTTTCCCCAGTCCAATGGTGTATGCTGGCCCTTGGAATGCCTCCCAGTATACGTACTGCTCTTGACACTTCTAGACCTCTCAAAGGCTTTTCTCCTCTTTCTTCCAAAGGGTTTCTTTCCCTCTCTGTCCGTCCGGTTTGGCTTCTGCTTCTGATGATCCTCCTGATGATGAAGATGATCAAGCTCAAGCTGATTCTCAGGATAATTCTCTGTAGAATAAACTCTACCTTTATTCTGCTTAGATGAGTGCTCCTCCCTAACACAGCGCAGCTGTGCTGAATCAGGCCCTGCCCTTTGAGATGAGTGCTTAGGGATTACCTCATAGCCCTCCTGATTGAACACACGTTTCCCCACTTCAGCTCCTCTAATGGCTGTTGGAAACCTGGTGCATTCTGGGACTGGTAGTCTTTTATGGGAAAATTCTGTTTTCTTATTTCTATCAGAACTGACAGGTTGCTTGTTCAGAGTCACTTCACCTTTTCTATAGCTCCTTCCTGAGCTATGATAAGCTTCCTTATCACAAACTTCAGTTGCGAACCTACGCTCTGTCCTTATGGCAGACATCTGCCGGGCCGCCACCTGGTCCTCTTTTGTTTATGTTTTTGTTATTAAAACTTTATATACCGCCCAATACAGTTAGCATCTGGGCGGTTCACAATACATAAAATTGTTTAAAAGGAGAGGGCACACTTTTGCAGCCCATTACTGCTCGGAGAGGGAGTCCCAATGGGACAGTGCCTTTGGCCAGGCCATACTTCTGACCTCCAAGACGATGGCATGATTGACAGTGCTCTGGAAGCACCAATGGATGAAAGAGCAGGGCCGATGGAAATGGTATGAGGAATGGAAGTCAGGAGAGAGACAGGGGTAAAGGTAATTGAGCAGGAGTGCAAGAGATAGGAGGAAGGGCATAGAGAGGGGTGGGACGGGGATTCAAGGAAGTGGGGAGGGGATAGAATACGGATGTGGTGGAAGGGGGAGGCAATGGAGGACCAACAGCATGGAAGGGTAAAATGATACTTAGGGTTCAGGGGGAAGAATAGATATCAATATGTTAAACTGAGATTGGAAGTGTGGGACACAGTCTGCACCATTATAGATGCCATTATATGCATATTACAATGTTATATGCTGTACAGAAAATGATGATGTTGGGCTTGGGTAGGGGAAGCATTATTGGAGATGAGGGATGGGGAATGGTGGAAGGTAAAGGAGGGGTGATAAGACCTATCCACTAAAAACTGTCCTGACTAGCCTGTCCCCTCTCCCTCTACCTGTGTAAAAGTATTGTCCTGCTAGCCAACTGGCAAAGGGAGGCCCCTTGGCTTCACCAAACCCCCCCCCCCCCAAAAGTCCTACCTTGGTGGTCCAGTGGGAAGATGGGGCAGGAGCGGTCCTCCCCGCTTCTGCCCCTGTCATCAGGCCTTTTAAAATGGCCGCAATCACAGAGTGCTGCCCTCTAGCATCACACTAGGGGGCAGCACCATGAGATTGCTGCCATATTTGTTAGTACTTCCTTTCTCAAAATAACTGAGTCCAGGCCGGGAAGTGTGTTTTGAACCAAAGAGTTTACTTAAAGAACTTCAGGGTCACTAATAACAGTAGCAAACTTATGAATGGCAGAGAAAACAATAAAAGAACTATATTAGAAGCAGTTAGTAGTAGTATTTGATATACTGCCCTTTAAGCAAAGTTAACTACGTTTCATGTCTCTCGAAATATTTTACAAGCAAATTAATTTTTTCTCTTCCCATTCTGTTATATTACAACTCTTCACTCTTAATACTTCTTCCCTGGTACTGGAATTTTACTCCAAGCTTCTCCAGTCCTTCACTTGTTACTCCTTGTGGTTACCCTGAGTGGGAACCCTCCTCCTGTTCTAGTGTTCTTTTTCAGTGTACCTTAAGCTGATAGCTGTGCAGGTAGCCAGTACTGCCCTATGGTCACTCCTGAGTCTGTTGTCATTGGTTGCTGATGGCTAGACAGGAGCCAAGTACTGCTCCTTCCCTTCTCAGTGGTACTCACAAATATGGCTATGATCTCATGGTGCTGCCCCCTAGTGTGAGACTAGAGGGCAGCACTGCTTGATTATTACTACTACTAATCATTTGTATAACACTACAAGGCATATGCAGTGCTGTACGTATAGAAGTAAGACACAGCCCCTGCTCATCAGAGCTTACAATGTAATGAAAACAAAGAAACATTGCAAAACTGGGGACAAGAATATGGTAAGGTACACATAAGTAGAGGACAAGAGAGTGAGCAGCATCAGGATCCAAAAGTAGCCTCAAAGAGGTGGGTTTTCAGCCTGGATTTGAACAGGGCTAGAGAAGGAGCCTGGCGCACTGACTCAAGTAGTTGCTCCAGGTATATGGAGCAGCAAGATGGAATGAATGAAGTTTAGAGTTCGCAGTGGCAGAGAAGGGCATGGATAAAAGGGATCTGCCAGAGGAACAGAGTTCCCAAAGGAGGGGTGTAGAGTGGGATAAGTGAGGAAAAGTAGTGAGGAGCTGCAGAATGAATACACTCACAGGTCAGTAGGAGAACTTTCTACTGGATGCGGAAACAGATAGGGAGTCAGTGAAGTGACTTGAGAAAAGGGGTTGCATGGGTATAGTGACACTAGTGAAAGATGAGCTGTGCAGCTGAGTTTTGAACAGATTGAAGGGGAGAGAGATAATTCAGAGGGAGCCCATTGAGGAGCAGGTTACAATAGTTAAGACAGAAGGTGACTACTGAGTGCATAAGGGTCTTAGTAGTGTGTGTAGAAAGAAGGGATGAATTTTGCTGATGTTATAGAGCTGGCATCATTATGGCCATTTTGCAAGGCCCAATGACGGGGCAGGAGTGGCGTATTACACTCCTGCCCCCAATCACCACTGGACCACCAGAGAATGGTGGGGTGTCAGGTGGATGAGGGGGCTAGCCAGTTTTCAGTGTTTAGGAGAGGGAGGGGGAAACAGGGAGGAACCCCCGACTGGCTAGCTGGGAATGTTTAAAGAATCAGGAAGGGAGTGGGAACCCTTTTTGCTCTGACTGGATAGCCGGGATAATGGAGTTGGGGGTACACTGATCCACCCAGACAGCTCCCAATGGGGATCAGGAGCTGTCTGGGGGGATGTGCTGAAGGAGGGCCAGCACTTCTTTAGAAATTGTCGGTGCCATGGATCTTTAGTTCTCCAGGAACAAGCAGGAAGTCAGTCTTCACATATGGGTGACATAGGCGCTGCCCCCTGGAGAACACCTGTTACAGGTGAGTAACTACGCTATCTGTGGCACAGATATTGTGTTGCAGCCAAGTAGCTGAAAAAGCTCTAATTCTCTCACTCACCCACAGAAGGAAACTCACAGACAGGCTGGAATGCAAACAGGATCTTTTAATGTGCGCACAGGCCCAGACAGAGAGCCGGTACCCTCCAACAAAAAATCTGAGCCCCGAAGGACGTCCTACAATGTCTTATATACAGTACAATTTTAAACTCATTCTACAATCTCATTCGTCTCAGGTATTTTCTGTCCACCAATCAGTAGCCCCTGGGGAAGGTACCTGGGTGACCTGCCCAAACCGGTATGGTCTGGTCTGCTGATTTCTGAGCAAGGGGGTATTGTGCTCAGACCTGAAGTGGGGGAAGGGTGCCTACTGAAATCTTTATGTCTTCTCTTAGCAAGCTGATCACCTATGTAAGAACCTCATGGCTGGGGGAGGGTTACCCACAGCTAAACCTTATGGCTGCCTCACTCCCCCCTTTTTAAGTGAGACCTCAACCACTAGAGGCGGTAGAGGGCAGTATTACTGGAGGCAAGCCGCAGAGGGGTGTATTTGGGTCAGGGCCATGACAGTGGTAGCAGCCTTGCGTTCTACTTTCCCCGAGCTCTGCGGACGGTAAGCTGTGTGTAGCTTCCAGTCGATCTGCAAGGCCTTGACTACCTGCTGTACCACTTGGGTCACAAATGCAGGTCCATTATCCGATCCCACCACTACTAGAAGCCCAAAACGGGGAATGATTTGATGCCGCAGCACCTTTGTAAGGCCTCAACCCACCCCGTGAAAGTACAGACTAATACTAGCAGATACCGGTACCCATTTGCTCGGGGCATTTCTGAAAAGTCAACCTGGATGTTTCCCATAGGGGTGACCCCATAAGACTGGACCCCTGGGGGCTGGCTTGGACCTTGACGGGCATTGTTTTTAGCACATGTGGTGCAAAGGATGATAGGAATGCTGGGGCAAGACTGTCTGGGATGACTATCACTGGAGCTGTCCCTGTTCTAGGTAACCTTATCCAACCATCTGTGTGTAACACCCCACCCTCCTCCTGACAGAAGAAATCTAGTTCTCGTGTAGTGTACCTCTTGGCCCATTGGCTTAGTGGGACCGGAAACAGGGGGGCTTATAGATCCTGGGAGCCCTCTGGGAAGGACTGGAACAAGGATGTGGTTGCGACCCGCCGGGCTTCTACATCAGCCCGTCTATTTCCCTTGGCTATCTCACTGTTCCCTTTCTGGTGGCCTCTGCAGTGCATAACGGCTACTGCTTTAGGATGCCAGACTGCTTCTAACAGGGCCAATACCTGGGGGCCGTTCTTTATTTCTGAGCCAGCTGCAGTAACCAACCCTCTTTCCTTGTACAGGGCCCCATGGGCATGGAGAGTGGCAAAGGCATACCGGGAGTCTGTGTATATATTCACATGACGGTTAGTCCCAAGGGTTAAGGCACGGGTAAGGGCAATGAGTTCCGCCTTCTGTGCGGAAGTTCCAGGGGGCAAAGGCTGAGCTTCGACTGTCTCTTCCATCATCACCACCGTGTACCCCGCACACCTGCGGCCCTCCAACACCAGACTGCTTCCATCTACGAAGTAGGTCTCATCCGGATTGCTTAACGGCACATCTGTCAGATCAGGGCGACTGGAGAAGATTGTATCCATCACTTACAGGCAGTCGTGATCAGGTGGCCCCGGGCCAACAGGTAGGAATGTAGCAGGGTTTAAGGCTTGGCTGGTAGTTATCTGCACTCTGGGATTTCCCCATAACATGCGCTGGTATTTCAACATCCGGGAGCTGGTGAACCAGTGACTTCCTTTATGCTCTAACAATGTTTGGACTGAATGTGGGACGGTGACTAGAAGGCCTTGGCCCATGGACAGTTTACATAAGAACATAAGAACATAAGATATGCCATACTGGGTCAGACAAAGGTCCATCAAGCCCAGTATTCTGTTTCCAACAGTGGCCAATCTAGGTCATATGTACCTAGCAGTTTCCCCAAGAGACACAAGTTCCACAATGCTTGTACTGGGTTAAGCATTGATATCTTCGGTCACTTCTTAATAATGGTTTATGGACCTTTCCTCCAGGAACTTGTCCAAACCTTTTTTAAACCCAGCTACACTAACAGCCTTTACTACATCCTCCGGTAACAAATTCCAGAGTTTGATTACACGCTGAGTGAAAAAATATTTTCTTTTATTAGTCTTAAATAGTTTACCCTGTAGCTTCATTGCATGTCCCCTAGTCTTTCTATATTCTGATAAGGTAAACAATCGATTTACGTTTACCCGTTCCACTCCGTTCATTAATTTATAGACTTCTATCATATCTCCCCTCAGCCGTCTCTTTTCCAGGTTAAAGAGCCCTAACCTTTTTAGCCTTTCTTCATAGGAGTATCCTTCCATCCCCTTTACCATTTTGGTGGCTCTTCTCTGTACCTTTTCTAAAATCGCTATATCCTTTTTAAGATACGGCGACCAGAATTGCACACAATATTCAAGGTGCGGTCTAACCATGGAACGATATAGAGGCATTATAATATCTTTTGTTTTATTTTCCATTCCTTTCCTTATCATACCTAGCATTCTATTTGCTCTCTTGGCCGCCGCTGCACACTGGGCACACTCTTCTACCAACAAGGCTGTTGCAGCTATTGCTCTCAGCAAGGTGGCCATCCCTTGGCCACTGGATCCAGCAGTTTAGACAGGTAGGCGACTGGTCGCGGCCAAGACCCCAGTTGTTGGGTCATGACCCCCAAAGCTGTTCCTGCTGCTTCGTGTACATAGAGGGTGAAAGGCTTAGAAACATAGAAACATGATGACAGAAAAAGACCACAAGGCCCATCTAGTCTGTCC
The DNA here is from genome assembly GCA_033557465.1 of Ichthyophis bannanicus. Lineage (NCBI taxonomy): Eukaryota > Metazoa > Chordata > Amphibia > Gymnophiona > Ichthyophiidae > Ichthyophis > Ichthyophis bannanicus. Next base: position 779,056,724 of record CM066031.1, on the reverse strand, counting down.
TTCCATAACAACAACTACAACAGTCCACTTTTTACCTTTAGAGATCCTCTGTGTTGGTCCCATGCTTTTTTGAATTCAGTTACTGTCCTCATCTCTACCACCTCCACTGGGAGACTATTCCACGGATCCACTACTCTTTCCGTAAAGAAATATTTCCGCATATCACTCCTGAATCTATCTCCCTTCACCCTCATCCCATGTCCCCTCGTCGCAGAACTTGCTTTCAATTGAAAGAGGCTCTCTCCCTGAACATTTATGCCACGGAGGTATTTAAACATCTCAATCATATCACCTCTATCCCGCCTTTCCTCTAAGGTGTACATATTAAGATCCTTAAGTCTGTCCTCATATGCTTTATAATGAAGACCACTAATCATCTTAGTAGCACCCCTCTGTACCGACTCCATCCTGTTCACATCCTTTTGAAGGTGCGGTCTCCAGAATTGCACACCATACTCCAAATGAGGTCGCACCAAAGACTTATACAGAGGCATTATCACCTCCTTTTTTCTGCTAGCCATTCCTCTCCGTATGCACCCAAGCATCCTTCTAGCTTTTGCCGTCGCCTTTTCTACCTGTTTAGCTACTTTAAGATCATCGGACACAACTACGCCTAGGTCCCGCTCTTCTTTAGTGGACAAAAGTACTTCACCTCCTATGCTGTATTGCTCCCTTGGATTGCTGCAGCCCAAATGCATGACCTTACATTTTTTAACATTAAATCCCAGCTGCCAAATTCTAGACCATTCTTCAAGCTTAGCTAGATCCCTCCTCATGTTATTTACACCTTCCTGGGTGTCTACTTTATTGCAGATTTTGGTATCATCTGCAAAGAGGCAAACCTTACCCGACAGCCCTTCCGCTATATCACTAACAAAGATGTTAAAAAGAATTGGACCAAGGACAGATCCCTGGGGCACACCACTGGTAACATCCTTCTCCTCAGAGTGAGCTCCATTTACTTGTACTCTCTGTTGCCTCCCACCCAACCAATTTCTAACCCAAGCAGTAACTTTAGGGTCCATCCCTAGGGTGCTCAGTTTGTTTATAAGTCGCCTGTGAGGAACAGTGTCAAAGGCTTTACTGAAATCTAAATACACCACATCTAGAGCTCTCCCTCGGTCCTATAACATCCTTGGTAACATCCTTGGTAACATCCGGAAGGCCTAGGGCTGGTGATGACAGTAATGCCCTTTTCAAATGTTCGAAGGCCTCCTGTTGGTCACGACCCCATTCAAGGGGGCTCTTCTCTGGGCCCTTTGTAGACTCATAGAGGGGCTTTGCAATCTTTGCGAAGTTGGGAATCCAGATACGACAGTACCCAGCGGCCCCGAGAAAGGCGCGTAATTGCTTACGGGTTGTTGGCACTGGGATCAGGCACACTGCTTCCTTCCTCTCGTTCCCCAGCCGTCAGCTTCCTTTCGACAGATGGAATCCCAGATACTTCACTTCCAACTGGCATAACTGAGCCTTTTTTCTGGAAACTCGGTAACCCGCATCGTACAAAAGTTGGAGAAGCTCTGTGGTTGCCAGTATACATTCAGCCTCAGAGTCAGCAGCGATTAGCAGGTCATCAACGTACTGCAGAAGTACTCGTCTGCCGGGATCCCCTGGGGGGAAACTAGCGAGATCTTGGGCCAATGCTGTGCTGAAAATGGTAGGGGAGTTCTTGAATCCCTGTGGTAAGCGAGTCCAGGTAACTTGGGACTTTCTGCCAGTAGCAGGATCCTCTTTCTCGAAAGCAAACAAGTGCTGGCTTGCAGTAGCCAGGCGTATACAAAAGAAGGCATCTTTTAGGTCCAGTACTGAGAAATGAGAAGCAGTCGCCGGGATGAGGCCCAACAGTGTATAAGGGTTTGGTACTACTGGATGCAGAGTCACAGTGGCCTCATTGACACGACGGAGATCCTGAACAGGTCGGTAGTCGGTGGTTCCAGGTTTTCGGACTGGCAGCAAAGGAGTGTTCCATGCCGATTGGCAGGGCCGCAGGATACCATGCTGTAGTAGCTGCACCAGATGATGATGAATTCCTTCCACAGCTGCCCGCGGCAGCGGGTATTGTCGCACATGTACCGGGGAAGCTCCCGGCTTCATTTCAATGCATACGGGAGGGATGTTGATGGCCATTCCGGGGGGTTTCCTTCAGCCCATACTCCAGGGGGCACCCACGTATCCAGGGTAGCCACATCAGATTTGGGCCTGTTCTCATATAACCACCATTCTTCTTCTCGGGGGACGGACAGTACCAAAACTGCTGGGCCCAGGCTGGATATTTCGAGCTCAGCCTGGCCGTCAGGCCCGAATGAGATTTGGGCCTGGAGTTTTGCCAGAACATCCTGACCCAGCAGGGGTATGGGACATTCAGGCATATACAGGAACTGGTGAGTGATGGTCCGTCCCCCCAACTGGCACGTGTGGTTTTGCAGAAAAGGTCTCTGGGCCCTCTCCCCCGTGGCTCCCACAATAGTTACTGATTGGGAAGAGATCAGAGTCACTTGTTGGGTGACCACTGAGTGTGTTGCTCCGGTATCGACCATGAATTGCATTTTCCGGTCCCCTAAATTCCTGTTGACCATAGGCTCCTGGGGACCCAACAGAAACTTGGAGCCCGGTCTGGCCTAGTAGCCATCCGAGTCATAATGTTCCATAGTTGCAAGGCCTTCGAAAGCTGGTCCCGGTGGAGGCGGGAAAGCATCATGCTGGTCTTGCTCCCATGTAGTTCGTACGGGTGCTCTTACACCCCTTGTGGGTGGATATCTCCCTCGCCTTGTGTTACGATTTGGACACTCATTCTTCCAATGTCCCTCCTCTTTGCAGTAGGCGCATTGATTGGGGCCTAGGGGAAACCTCGGCCCCCCGTATCCGCAGCCTCGTCCTTGTCCCCTATTTTCTCCTCTGGCCCAGGCTGGAACTGGTGGTCACTCGGCTAGGGCGGCTGCTAGGAAGTCTGCTTTTTTCTTCATCCGACGCTCTGACTCTCGCTTCTGCTCCTGGTCACGATTTACATATATTTTTGTGCTACTTCCATCAATTGTGTTGTATTCATGCCTGCAAACCTTTCCAGTTTCTGCAGCTTCCGCCGTATATCACCTTGTGCCTGTGCCACAAAGGCAGTATTCACCATACAAAGATTCTCAGGGGCCGATGGATCGTAGGGGTGTATAATCGGTATGCTTCAGTCAGATGCTCATAAAATGCCGCCGGACTCTCATCAGGAAGCTGGAGAACTTCTGCGATTTTACTGATGTTCATAGCTCGTTGCCCCCCCTTCTTAAGGCCCTCAAGGAGCGCAGTCCAGAAACGAGTGAGAGCCAGTGCTCCAACAGGGTCATTCGGGTCCCAGCGGACGTCTTCATTCGGGAAATCTGCCTCTGCCCGCTGCCGTGGATTTATAACTCCCTCACGGGCAGGATGTGTCTCCAGCCACTCGAGGGTGGCCTGTACAATGCGCACCCGTTCTTCTGTACTGAATAAAGTGGAAAGCAATTGTCTAGTGTCCAACCAGGTAGGCTGGTGTGTTTGCATAATACTGGTCATAAGATCTGTCAGTTCTTGGGGCTTTTCAGTATAGGAGGCATAGTGGGTTTTCCAGTTCAACAGGTACGTGGTGGAGAAAGGGACATAAATCAGGCTGGATGGTCCCACTGCCACACGCCCAGCAGCATCAAGGTACGGGAGCCCCTGTACTTGTCATAGTGGCATTTGGAGATCGTGCAACCGCAGGCGGTGGGCCACCGGGGTGGACGATCCAAGCTCAGCCTGTGTGCTCTCAGGGGAGGAGATGGTGGCACTAGAGGTGGTACCAGGAGTGGGAGGGGTGGAGGATGTGGGAGGGGAATCTGAAGATGAGGGGCTGGAATCCGCAGAATCTTCCCTAAATCTGGCATCACCCACCCCAAGAGGAGGTCTTCCTGACTCTTCAGCTATGGGCAGATCCTTCAGTGGTGCAGACGGGACAAGGGGTTAGAACAGAGGGAGAGGGCGTGGAGGAATATCTGTAGAGTCCCGCCCCTGGTAGATAGGGGCGGGTGTCCATCCCTTTCAGCGACTGATGGCCGCCACCATTATTCTACACTGATCCTCGTGGCAGCGCTGGAGCCATTTTGGCCTGAGCTGGCATATGGCCAGCCATGAATCAATATAGGGAAACTGGTCTGGGTGCTCTTTTGCTACAATTTGATGGACCAAAAACACAGTGGGCAGATCAGTGGACCCCTGGGGGGGCCACAGCTTAACTAAGGCTGGCCATTCCCTCTCACATAGAAAAGATAATCTGGAGGCGGAGAGGGGTACCCCGTAATCCTCCCTAAACCCAGATTTAAAATTGCGAAGCATGCACTGTAGGGGCGTTTGCACTTTTGACTTTCCCGACCCCATGCTCTAATTCTAGTTCAATGTCTAAATGCAGTATACAATGTGGGTCTTCTAATCTATTCTCAATTCTGGAAATGCAATGTACAGCATGGATCTTCTAATCTGATCTCAATCCAGGAAAATGCGATATTACAATATAGATCTTCTAATCTAATCTCAATTCAGGAAAATGCAATATTACAATATAGATCATCTAATCTAATCTCAATTCAGGGAAATGCAATATTACAATATAGATCATCTAATCTAATCTCAATTCAGGAAAATGCAATATTACAATATAGATCATCTAATCTAATCTTAATTCAGGAAAATACAATATTACAATATACACACACTCTAGCTGCAGCATGAGATTTGATTTGGATAATAGTGATATGAGAAAGTATAGCTAGCTATCTTTTGAATGTCCACTAGATGGCGCTCCAGGATTACTTTTACCATGAGGATAATAGTAGTATGAGAAATACAGCTAATGTCCACTAGATGGAGCTCCAGGATTACTTTAAGTGCTGTTTCTTTTAGTATCTCAGTGTAGAGAAATTCTTACACGTGGTCTTCACAAAATGGCTGCCTCCTCGTGCGTTCCACACCGGCTCCGGCTCACTCACCACTAATGGCACTGCACACTTCCCAACACCGACTCAGCTGCTCCTGAACTTAAAGACAAGAGGTAGGCATCGGGTTAACTCTCTCACACATGTGGGGAGGCTCAGCAAGGAGGGCACAATGGCGACATCTGGGCAACACAAAAGAGATCCCCTCGAAACTCCCGCCGCACGCGCCGAGGCGCCCGGTCCACTACCCCCCACCCCCCGGAGAGGAAGCTGCGAACCCAGCGACCAGCAGACCAGAGCACAAACAGCGGGAGGAACCACACAAACCTCATCGGCACATAAGGGAACTCTCTCCTGCACTCCGCAGCGCTCATCGGCGGCAATAAATACATGTAAGGGGATTTAACATATTGGAGCAACACTAAGAGCACATGGACGACAGCTGATCAGCACAAAGGAAAACCTCAATGCTCCCATCCCGATGCGCTGCCCGGCTCCGACATTAAAAACATCAGGAAAGCAGCAGCGGCCACGCTTCAGAAGGGTCGCAGCAACGCCTGTTAGGCAGAAAGGAAAGAGGAGAAGCAGCGATCGTCCGTCCTCCTTTTTCCCCCAGGTATGCTTCATTAGAGACAGCGTGTTTGTGCTCTAAATCGCCCCGATCATCGGAGAATCGCGGTCAGTACAATTTTTAATAAGCAGCTTGGAGGACACACTTAAGGGGGCTAAGTGCCAATATTCTAGGCATTCCAATAGCTTTGGCAGCGCTTTAAATACCTTTAAGGGACCCGAGGTGGCAGAGATTAATTTATACTGCAGTCATTTAACGGCGCTTGCAAGCGCGCCCCCCCCTTCTTATTCCTACCCCCCCCCCCCTATTCCTACCAGATTTACCAGATACTCAACACAGACTGGACGAGCAATGGTTTCAGGGCCTCTGGGACCCTTACTCGGACTGCTCGTTGTGGGTGATCAAGCCGCTACAGGTTCACAGAAATTACCAGATTTACCAGAATTACCAGATTTACCAGATACAGGAATACAGAACTACCCAAACAGTAAGGCAGTAGTACTCACCAGACCTCTGATCAGAGAGAGTTTGGATGCTAGTCTATCCAGCCGGTTTTCAATCGGGGGGGTCAACCACAGGGACTGACCGACCAGACGAGTCAAGGTGTCCTTCCGGAGCACAAAGGGGCCCGGGGCGCCAAGGACCGTCAATCACCTGGAGGGGCCGGTCCCTGACTGGTGGAGGCCCGATGCTGCAACAGCAGAAGTCTTCCCACCGTGGATGTGATGAGAGAGGCTTTTATTTAATTTAATTTAATACTGTCCCACCTGGGGTGCCAAAATGTTGCAGCCAAGTAGCTGAAAAAGCTCTAATTCTCTCACTCACCCACAGACAGGGCCGGATTTACCTTGAGTGAGGCCCTACGCCAACAAAAATTGTGGGCCCCCAGCAGGGGCGGCCCAAGGGGGGTGCGGGGCCTCATTTGCATAAGGGGCCTCATTTGCATAAATATTTGCATAATGTTACCATATACTAACTTTTAGTAAACGTGCCTCTTAATGAGTGTATGGATAAAGAAAGACTAAAAGATTTCTACATTACTATAATCCAGTGCCAACTGCCAGACACATTAGGAACTACTACAAACACTGCCCATTTAGAACCCATAGCAAACCCGCCGTATCCTAACAGCACTACCAGGACTCACAAAGCACCATACTCTACCAATCAAAAGGCAACACTGCAAATATTAAACCAATACATTTCAGAGAACAACAATACATGACCTACTGGGGAAAGAGAACAAGTGGCAATGTCAAATAGGAATTATATAAACAGAACACCTCAGCTCAGTTACACATGCAGAACATAGACCATCACCAAACAAGTAATCACAATTTAGAAACAGAAAGACAATAATTAAACTGGGAATCCCAAAAGCCAAACTTGGAATGTACAACACTGTAGAAATAAAACTATACATTAATTTGCTCTTGTACTAAACAAAGCGCAGACGTTAATGATGCACATTTACCAGAGCTGACATATTCCAATTAATAAATTCAAAATAAAGAGATATTTTTCTACCTTTTGTGCATTTTTTTCAGCTGCAATTGCTCCAGCCACTTTCTTCTGGTTTCTTTGTGTCTTCTGCTAACTCTCCATCGTCTGCTGTCCATTTGTCCTTTCTTCTCTCTTCTAGTTTTTTTCCATTCTCTCTCTACATCTGCTTTAACATACTAATCTTTCTCCTTTTTCTCTTTCCTCATTCCTATTTCATCCACTTAAATTTTTACGCCTCCATCCTCAATCAGCTCTTACTCTCCCAATACCCGGCCAATTGTAGATTTTTTATCCCTCCCACACAAAATATTTTTCCCTTCTCCATTTTACTCTTCCAGCCCCATCCCATTCTAATCCTCCCCCAACATCAGCTCCCTTCTAGTTCCAGCCTCACCCAGCATCCATTCCCTTCTAGTCCCTGCATCAGCCCATTTCCAGTCCTAGCCACCCATCAGCCCATTTCCAGTCCTAGCAACCCCCCAACCCAATACCAGTCCTAGCCCCCCATCAACCCACTTACAGTCCTAACCTCCCATCACCCATTTTCAGTTTAAGCCCCCCCTATAACCCATTACCAGTCCTAACCCCCCATCAGCCCACTTCCAGTCCTAACCCATCAACCCATTTCCAGTCAGCCCCCCATAGCCCATTGCCAGTCCTAACCCCCCCCATCAGCCCACAGCCCATTACCAATCCTAACCCCATCAGCCCACCTCCAGTCTTAACCCCCCCAGCCCATTTCCAGTCCTAGCCCCCCCATAGCCCATTACCAGACAGCCCCCATCAGCCCACAGCCACTTACCAGTCTTAACCACCCCAAAGCACTTTACCAGTTCTACCCCCCCCCACAGCCCATTACCAGTCCTAACCTCATCAGCCCACCTCCAGCCTTAACCCCCCCCAGCCCATTTCCTGTCCCAGCCCCAGCCCCCCCAATAGCCCATTACCAGTCCTAGCCCCCCCCCCGGCCTAAAGCAAAATTTAATTTAAAAAAAAAAACCTGCTGGCTGCCGCCGCGGGGCCCCCTCTGCTGCCGTGGCAGCATGGACTGACCCGCGGGGGCCCCCTCTGCAAGGTCGATCCGTCCCTCCGTGCAGGCTGTGAGAGGCGCTCCCTTCGCGCCTCTCACAGCCTACACGGAGGGAGGGAGGGAGGGACCTTGCAGAGGGGGCCCCCGCGGGTCAGTCCATGCTGCCGCGGCAGCAGAGGGGGCCCCGCGGCGGCAGCCAGCAGGTTTTTTTTTTTTTTTTAATTTTAAAAAAAAAGCTAACTTCCATTTTTGTGGGCCCTTGCCAGCTGTGGGCCCTACGCCATGGCGTACATGGCGTATAGGTAAATCCGGCCCTGCCCACAGAAGGAAACTCACAGACAGGCTGGAATGCAAACAGGATCTTTTAATGTGCGCACAGGCCCAGACAGAGAGCCGGTACCCTCCAACAAAAAATCGGAGCCTCCAAGGACGTCCTACAATGTCTTATATACAGTACAATTTTAAACTCATTCTACAATCTCATTTGTCTCAGGTATTTTCTGTCCACCAATCAGTAGCCCCTGGGGAAGGTGCCTGGGTGACCTGCCCAAACCGGTATGGTCTGGTCTGCTGATTTCTGGGCAAGAGGGTATTATTGTGCTCAGACCTGGAGTGGGGGAAGGGTGCTTACTGAAATCTTTGTCTTCTCTTAGCAAGCTGATCACCTATGTAAGAACCTCATGGCTGGGGGAGGGTTACCCACAGCTAAACCTTATGGCTGCCTCAATTGTTTAAGGGTGGGACACAATCGGCGCATGGGAAGGGGGCACAGAAGCAATAAGAGCTCTGTGCACTCGATCGCTATCTGTTCTCCCCATTAATTTACCGCAGAGGCCCACGATACCTGCATCAGCAGGCTCTACAATACTTCCCACACTACCTGCATTCTCATTTAGACTTGCACTTTATACAGCACATTGAGTGGATCTCTAGCAAACTACAGAGCAAAAACCTAGAGGTTGATATTCCACATAGCACTTAGGACAACATTTTGCATGTCCTAAGTAAAAACTGCAATGTGTGCCTTTGAGTCAGTCCTGACTCCTGGCCACCCAGAAGCTCCTGGGTTTTCTTGGCAGTGTCACTGGAAGTAGATTTCCAGGTCTTTCCTCTGAGGCAATGGAGGGTTAAGTGACTTGGCCAAGGCCACAAGGAGTGCTAGTGGGAATTGAACCCTGGTTGCTTGGTTACCAAGCCAGTGGTCTAACCACTAGGCTACTCCTCCACTCCTATCCTAAGTAATGTGGATAGTTTTCCAGGTTATGACGCTGAAAATTGCTGGCTCTATCCCAGCTCTGCACATGGACCTCCCTGGTACTGTAGAGATAATGCTGAGGTGGTCAGAGGAAATATTCCGCCATCCTATCAAAATAGTGCCACTGAATATCTTTTAGTCTTCATATATGTTTTATTTATTTAAAAAGCATTTATAGACCACCAGTTACAGCAGATCTAAATGGGTAACAACTAAAACATTTGAAATACTTTCCTACACACACAACATAATAAGACAATAAAATAAACAAAACAATCATATATTGAATGCCAACAATAAAAAATGTATTCATAAAATAAAAAAATGATATAAATAAGTATTCATAGCAGGTCAGGAAATGCTAAAACAAAATAATGAGCTTTCAGTTTTTTGCAGTGAGTTTGTAAGTCTTGTTAAAATATTCAGGCAAATGGTTCCACCCCTTAGGATTACAATAGAAAACATGCAGGCCGTAGTCCTCACTCTATGTGCAATCTGCAACAGGGGCAGTACCTGCCCTGGATAATACAAAGATAGTGAGAATACAAATGGATCATCATAATAACCTTAAAAGCTAAAACTAATAGCTTAAACCGTATTTGTCACTTAATGGGAAGCCAGTGTAATGAATGAAGAATTGGTGAAACACGGTTCATGAATAACTTTTTCTCTCTTCCAAGTGAGTAGTGCAATTCTAGACAATTTGCACCTTGTTTAAGGTGGACACACAAAGACCAACATAAACTGTATTATAGTAATCAGAAAGAAAAAGCTGATGCAAAACAATTGTAAAATCCCCATTAGAAGTATATTGTCAAAGACTATGCAACTTATAGAAGGAATTGCAAATCGTACCTTATATCTACATTGCAAAAGTGAAGCCTGTATTAAGAATAATTTCCAAGTAATTAACCTTCTGAACTAGATAAATTGACTATGCCCCAATTTCAACATCAGCAGACGTTTCCAAAGATTTTGAGGCGTCAATGATCATAATCTCCATCTTGGCAAGATTTAAAGTACTGTATGTCCATTGTTGTCTAATCATACAACTGCCTCCTTAATTGCTGAAACCATTGAAGAAAGGGTGTTAGATATGCTTTTCTTACCAGTTAAGGAAAAGGTAACAACATCAGCACAAAGCCGAACACCCCCTCCCTCCCCCCAACACACACACATTTGTTGCTAGCAAAACATCACACATTGGATGCAAATATAAATTGAACAGTACAGAGGACAGAGCTGACCCTTGAGTCACACCTTTAATAATCGGATGCCAATTTAAAACTTTCCCATTCAAGCATGTATTCTTTGAGTCCAATCCTGCAAATATGCACACCATTTCACCCCTTCAACATTACCATCATTATCTAAGCTGTATATAGTTCAACTTGTACATAGTTAGATGCAAATAATTTCCCCATCTACTGATTTTCCCCCCAGTTGATGTAACCCCACAATGTTTAATGTATAATGTTGATTTTTTTTGTAAACCGCCCCTGATCTCTGGAAGGGATGGTACATAAAAAATTTGAAAGTAAATAAATAAAATAAAATGTCTGGCCCCACATCATACTACTGCTACTACTACTACGATTAATCATTTGTATAAAACTACAAGGCATACGCAGTGCTGTACATATAGATATAAGACATAGTCCCTGTGCATCAGAGCTTACAATCTAATCAAGACAAAAAACATTGCAAAACTGGGGACCAGAGTATGGTAAGATACATATAAGTAATGGACAAGAGAGTGAGCAGCATCAGAATCCAAAAGCAACCTCAAAGAGGTGGGTTTTCGGCCTGTTTTTGACCAGGGCTAGAAAAGGAACCTGACGCACTGACTCAGATAGTTTGTTCCAGGCATATGAAACAGCAAGGTGGAATAAATGTTGTCTGGAGTTGGCAGTGGCAGAGAAAGGCACAGATAAAAGGGATCTGCCAGAGGAGCGACATTCCCGTGTTGGGGTGTTGAGTGAAATAAGAGAGGAAAGGTAGTGAGGAGCCGCAGAATGGATGCATTTGTAGCTCAGTAGGAGAAGTTTGAATGATGATAAGAAACCAGTGAAGTGACTTGGGAAGAGAGGCTACAGGGGCATAGCAACACTGACGGAAGATAAGCAGCTGAGTTATGAACAAATTGAAGCGGAGAGAAATGATTCAGAGGGAGACCAGTGAGGATCAGGTTACAATAGTCAAGATGGGAGGTGACTAGAGAATGGATCAGGGTCTTAGTAGTGTGTATAGAAAGGAAGGGACAAATGTTGCTGCTGTTACAGAGGGGAAAGGTTTTAGCAGAGACTGAGAGAGTAGAGTCAAAGGTGATCCCAAGTTTGTGAGCTGAGGAAAGAGGGAGGAGTGCATTATTAGCCACAGAAATAGAGAAGGGAGAAAGAGGGGAAGGAAGTGAGTTTAGGAGGAAAGATAAGGAGCTCAGTTTTAGCCATGTTCAATTTCAGATGGCTGTGAGACATCCAGACAACAATGTAGGATAAGCAGGCAGAGATCCAGGTCTGGATTCCTGGAGAGATTTCAGGCGCAGAGAGATAGATCTGAGAGTCGTCAGCGTAAAGATGGTACTGAAATCCATAGGAGGAAATAAGTGCGCCAAGGGACTGAGTGTAGAGAGAGAAAAGAAGAGGTCCCAAGACAGAGCCCTGAGGTACACCAACTGAAAGCGGGCTGGCAGAAGAGGCAACAACTTAGTACCAGAAGCTGTTGGGTGTTGATGTCAACGGCTCAGGAATTAACCAGGTAGCCTTCCAAATACAGCTCTTAGACACACTTGAGTATCTATACATTTGTGATAGTCAATTGCTGCAGTCTCAGATGAAAATTGCCACTGTTGGAGGCAGCTTTATGGTGGCAGAAGCTATTGGGTGCTTACGCCATTAGGAGATTTGGGCACAGCTTAAATCAAAGTGAAGGAAACAAAACAGCTTCCAAATGCAGTTCTGGGACAAACTCATGGCTTTAATGTTATAGCAGATAATAACTACAGCCCAAGATGAAAAATACTGCTGCTAGAGAAAGCTTAATGGTGCCAGAAGCCATCAGGTGCTGATGACATCAGTAGCTCAGGACATGAATATTGACCATCCTCCACCCCTTATATCACATAGGACTTTTTCTCTCATTGAGAAGTCCCCTATTGTGGAAGGTCTTTGGCTAGGATGTGGAAGACAACTTGGCAGCTGGAAAGTCCCTGACTGTGTCTATTGATGACACGTAGGCCTGCTTGTCTTAATTAAGTTTTGGGACAGTGAGTGGTACATGGCTGAGATTGGAACTCAGATGGTCAGCCTGCAAGAGGAAATAGAGAAGAGAGTTCAAGGCTCAGATAGACATCATAGTAAGAAGATGTTTCAGGGCCAAACCTTTTCAGTATGGAGGCCTATTCCTTTCTTAGGTCTCTTTTAAGACATTTTTCCAGGCTCATCAGTTCTTCATGCAAATGTCGAAAGGGCTTTCTATACTAGGTCATATTGGTACCAGTACCACATTCTGTAATCTGATCTCTTGCAGTAATACAATGAGATTCCACTAGGAGTCACACACACTATTTTGATCCCAGGATGTGGACAATCAGGAGCAGCTGAGGATCGCTCCCATTCTCTCTAGACCCCCAGAGACCGAAGATTAGGGGGTAGTGGGACTTTTCTGGAGCATCACCAGGGGATTCTTGATGCCAGGAAGGGTTCAGATGGGGGCTTGATGTGGACTGGTAAAGCTGGCGAATTGGATGACAGGAGGGACAGGGGGAATGAAATCATGGAGAATCAATGTCAAGGGGCCCTGACCCCTCAGCCTTTATGCCTGCCTCTGGAAGTAAACGCTTATTTGTGCCTTGGGGCAGCTATAAATGCCAATGTCTAGGTTTCTTTTTAAATCAACATTAATTCCTCTTGTAATGGGGAATACACATCAATATTTTAAGCCCATCCAAATTCTCCCTCACCATATCCTAACTATATTCCTTTGAAATATGGATGTGGTGTGGATCTCCACGTATAAATAGTGGCTTTATAAAAACATATTTATAAGGGTATTCCAATCTGCATGTCTAAATGCCAATTTTTACATGTGGAGATGGTTTATGCACTATGAGACAAATTCCATTAATGCACTTCCAGCTCCTGTACTGCCAGGCAGAATCGGGCGTGCAAAGTTAGACCCGATTCTGATCCCGCAGCCCCCGCGGGATCAGAATCGGGTCTAGCGCTTAGATGTGCAGGTCTGGACCCGATTCTGTCCGGCCGTATGTCCCAGCGACTACTCGGCTAACTCAACCGGTCCTGTGAATGGAACTGCGGTGCCATGACTTCCCATCTCCATGGCACCATTGCTCCATTCATAAGCTGCGATCCTGGCCCGCCGAACCCAGATGCCTGTTCCTCCACAGCCCAACCCCTGATCCAGCCTTCCAAGGCCTGGGTCGGGCTCCAGTGAACCCCCTGTGCCCCCTCACCTGTGTTCCCGGGTCCTGCGCCATGATTCCCTTCCTTCCAGGAGGACTTATTCCACCTTCGAGGTGGAATAAGTCTCCCCCGTCTAGATTCGAGGCCCCGGATGTACAGGGCCAACCTCTGAATCAGCCCTGTATGTCCGGGGTCACAGCCCGCCCATGCTCTGCCCTCGCTCTGTCTCCGGAATGTCCCATCTAGGCCTCCCCGTACAAACCCACTGTTCATACAGGAAGGATATTGACGGTGCTGGCAGGGGGACGAATAGCAGGGTTGGGACGTCCATCTCCGCTATTTACGGAACAGAATGACTCCCTGTACCACTAATTATTTGATACACAACACCGCCGTGCCAAGGACTTAATCAACTGAAAAAAACCTCAGCATACTATTAATTACTCACTACAATCAATTATTACATGACCTCCAGAGAATAACATCTGTGATGGTAGTGGCAGCAGTTCCCTTGAGGCAGTGAATAACTGCTCTATAGATGAACAGTCTACATTACTGAGGTCTTTTCTCCTTCTCAGCGTAGTTAGTTTGTGTTTTTCTCTTCAGTTCATGTAATTGATTATAGTGAGTAATTAATAGTATGCTGAGGTTTTTTTCAGTTTATTTACTATACCGCCTTCTGAGGAGGTTTTTCTAAAATAACCCTCTTAGTCTCTCTGCTATGGTCCTATTTTCCCTGAGTGCCTCTTTTATCCCATGATCATCTAATCATCCAGTTGACTCCCTGACAGGCTTCTTCTATGACAAGCTTCTTTTCAATTTTTCTTTTTTGTCTTCCTTATCAATGCTATGCTCCCTTTCTGACTTCCTTCAAATTCATGCTTACTTCTTTCCTGTCCGCCATTGCATTCTCTAAGCAAAGCTGTTTTATAGAAACATAGAAATATGACAACAGAAAAAGACCACATGGCCTATCTAGTCTGTCTTTCCATATCAACAACTACAACAGTCCCCTTTTTATAGAAACATGATGACAGAAAAAGACCACTGACGACAGAAAAAGACCACATCTGACTGTTTTTCCTCTAACCCCCGCTGTCTCTTCTCTACTCTCAATTCCCTTCTTAAGGCACGACTGCCTCCAGTCCCTCCTTCTCTATCTGCACAAACCCTAGCAGACTATTTCCATGACAGTCCATAAGATTACTCTTCAATTCCCCACTAATTCTTCTTCTCCCCCATTTCCCCCTCTCCAATACCAACTTTTCCCATCAATATCTACCACCCTTTCATCCTTTTCTAAAATCTCTGAAAAGGAAACCTCTCTTCTTCTTCCCTCCTCTATACTCACTATTTGTTCTTCTGATCCTGTCCCTACCCATCTCCTCAACTCCATCTCTTCCTCCATCATCCCTTCCATCTCACATATTCTCAGCCTTTCACTCCCCACTGCAACCTTCCCTGCGCGCCTTCAAGCATGCTATGATCACGCTTCTCCTCAAAAAATCTTCACTTGACCCTACTTGTCCTTCTAATTACTGACCCATCTCCCTTCTCCCATTCATTTCCAAACTTCTTGAACTTGCAGTTCTCCACCACTGCCTCAAATTTCTCTCCTCTCATGCCTCCTTGATCCACTCCAGCCTGGTTTTCGTCCCTTTCATTCTGCTGAAATGACTCTTGCCAAACAGTGACTTGTTCCTGGCTAAGTCCAAAGACCT
This sequence comes from Ichthyophis bannanicus, assembly GCA_033557465.1. Lineage (NCBI taxonomy): Eukaryota > Metazoa > Chordata > Amphibia > Gymnophiona > Ichthyophiidae > Ichthyophis > Ichthyophis bannanicus. The sequence goes on along the minus strand of CM066031.1, from coordinate 779,041,292 downwards.
TTACTCAGTTCTCATTCTTCTTGACCTTTCTGCTACTTTTGACACTGTTGACCACCTTCTCCTCCTCGACACACTATCCTCTCTTGGTTTTAGGAGCTCTGTACTGTCTTGGTTCTCTTCTTATCTCTCCAATCACTCTTTCAGTGTTTGTTCTGGTGGTTCCTCCTCTACTGCCATCCCTCTTTTGGTTGGTGTACCCCAGGGGTCTGTTCTAAGCCCTCTCCTTTTCTCTCTCTATACCCAGTCCCTTGGTGCCCTCATCTCCTCCCATGGCTTTCGGTATCATTTTTATATTGATGACTCTCAAATCTATCTATCTTCACCTGACATTTCTCTTACACTCCAAGCTCGTATCTCTGTCTGTTTATCTGACATCGCTGCCTGGATGTCTCATCGCCATCTGAAATTGAACATGGCTAAAGCCAAACGCCTTATCTTTCCTCCTAAACCCTCCTTCCCCCTTCCTCCTTTCTCTATCACTGTTTACAATACTCTTCTTCTTCCTGTTTCCTCAGCCTGCAACTTTGGGGTCATCTTTGATTCCTCCCTTTCTTTCTCCACACATAGGGGGTTATTCATGCCGGCGGCAGCCCCCGACTAACTTCCCCGCATGTTGTACGGGAAGTTAGTCGTGGCGGGAAAGTGGCGGACCGAGGGTAGAGAGTTTGCAGGCAGTGGGCGGTCACTGGCCCTGGACGAACAATGCCTATTCTAATGTTGGCCCTATACGTCCAAGGCCAGCGAAATGGCTAGGGAAGTTATTCAACCTCTGAGGTGGAATAACTCCCCTGGTTGTGTTTTTTTAAGTGGCCCGGGGCGCGGAAGGGACTGGGGGACAGAGTTAATTCCCTACAGCCCGATCCTGGCCTTAGGAGGCCAGATTGGGGTTCGGGCTGCAGGGAATTAACTCTGTTTGCAGGCAGCTGGCATCGTGGCTTTTAAGTGGAGCTGCAGTGCCATGGCAACATGATGCCATGGTGCCACGGCTTCATTCAGAAGCCCTGATTGAGTTAGCCAGTCTGTGGCTGTACGTGCAGGCTGGGACTGAATCACAGTCCCGGCCTGCACGTAGATGCCTGTTCGCGATTCTGATCATGTGGGGCTAGATGTGCCCAGCTGGCTTAGAATCGCGATCTCCTTTGTTCGTCTGGGTCAGCCCGGATGTACAAAGGAGATGTACTTGTGGGACAGAATCAGGTCCATATTCAACAGATTGCTAAAACCTGTTGTTTCTTTCTCTATAACAGTAACAAAATTTGCCCCTTCCTCTCTGAACACACTACTAAAACTCTTGTCTATTCTTTGGTTACCTCCAGTCTTGACTATTGCAATCTCCTCCTTGCTGGTCTCCTCTTCAATCTATTCAGAACTCTGCTGCACAGCTATTCTTCTGCAAGCCACGATACAATCATATAACCCCTCTTCTGAAATCACTTCACTGGCTCCTCTTCCTTTTCTGTATTCATTTCAAACTTCTCCTTCTAACCAATAAATGCATTCACTCTACTGCCCTTCACTACCTTTCCCCTCTCCTCTCTCCCTACACCCCTCCTTGTGAACTCCGTTCCTCCTCTGGCTTTCTTCTGTTTGCCCTTTTCTTCTACTGCCAACTCCAGACTTCAATCTTTTCACCTTGCTGCTCCTTATGCCTGGAACAAACTTCCTGTATCTTTACTTCAAATCTCATCTCTCTCCCTGTTCAAATCCATACTAAAGGCTTACCTCTTTGAAGTCGCTTTTAGATCCTAATCTCTTGTTCCCCTTGTGCCTCCACTCCTTATTGAACCCTTATTTCTCTTATTGTGCTGTCTGTCTTAACTAGATTGTAAGCTCTTTGAGCAGGAACTGTCTTCTATATGTGTTTGTACAGTGCTGCGTATGCCTTGTAGCACTATATAAATGATGCATAATAGTAGCAGAGTGGAGGAGTAGCCTAGTGGTTAGAGCAACTACCTAGTACCCAGAGGTTCAAGGGTTTGATTCCCATTGGCACTCCTTGTGACCTTGGGCAAGTCACTTTACCCTCCATTGACTTAGAAGAAAAGGCCTGGCAATCTACTTCTGGTGATATATTGCCAAGAAAACCCAGAGGCAGCTGGGTCACTAGGAGTCAGCACTGACTTGACCACACTAAAAAAAAAAAATACTAGTAGTAACTTGCCAATAGTTATGCTGTTCCTTGTTTTCTTCATTTGGATCCTTTTTCCATTTCTTAAATGATGTTCTTTTGGCTATAATATCTCTTACACCTAATCTTGTAACCATGCTGGCTGCCATTTGGCCTTCCTTCTTCCTTTTTAATATGTGAAATACATCAGGTTGGGCTTCTAAGATAATATTTTTGAACAATGTCCACGCCTGATGTAAATTCTTAACCTTTGTACCTACTCCTTTTAGTTTTTTTTCTTTATTATTTTCCTCATTATATCACAGTTTGCCTTTTGGAAATTAAATGTTAACACACTAGATTTCCTTAGCATCCTCACTCCAGTTATTACGTTAAATTTGATCATGTAGAGCGGCAGTCTCAACCTGTGGGTCGCGACCCACACGAGGGTCGCCACAGGATTTAGCGGGGGTCGCCTCACTCCGCCGTTAAAAAAAAATAAAAAAGTGCAGAAGTTGCTGCCGCTGCCGAGTCCGCTTCTCGGCAGCGGCAAACTCACCGCTTCCCTTCTATTGCAGCCGCGGCTCCCTGCCTCTTAGGGAACCGCGGCTATGCCTGTAAAACCGTTCCGGAGCCTTCCTGCCTCTCGACAGGCTCCATGCAGCATTGTCCCGCCTCCAAAGGAAGTTTTTTACCACTTCCTTTGGAGGCGGGACAATGCTGCACAGAGCCCGTTTAGAGATAGACAGGTTCCGCAACGGTTTTACAGGCATAGCCGTGGTTCCCTAAGAGACAGGGAGCCGCGGCTGCAGAAGAAGGAAGCAGACATGGGGAGAGCAGAGCAGGGAACCTGCAACGGGGCTGACATGGGGGGGGCGGACATGGAGGGAGGGAGGGGGGCTGATATGGATGGATGGAGGAGGGGCTGACATGAACAAAACCAAAAACAAAGGAGTGACAGGTTCACACACAATATGTTTATTAAATGATAAATGAGTGGCCTAAACCCAACACAGGACCGTGTTTCGTGTTGTACTTCATCAGGGGTTATCAGGGCACACTGATTAGTGTGTGTTGGTCACTAACTTCACAAAGCACCACCTTTGTGAATGAAGTCACTTATTTGTCAAAAAATAAATAGAAAGTCTTCTGTTTTAAAAGCCTTCAAAGGCACTGCTGCAAAGACATGTTGCTCGTCTGAGCTGCAACACGTCTTTGCAGCAGTGCCTTTGAAGGCTTTTAAAACAGAAGACTTTCTATTTATTTTTTGACAAATAAGTGACTTCATTCACAAAGGTGGTGCTTTGTGAAGTTAGTGACCAACACACACTAACCAGTGTGCCCTGATAACCCCTGATGAAGTACAACACGAAACACGGTCCTGTGTTGGGTTTAGGCCACTCATTTATCATTTAATAAACATATTATGTGTGAACCTGTCACTCCTTTGTTTTTGGTTTTGTTCTGCCTTGAGTGGCGGTTGCTGTTTTCTTGTTGGTCCGGAGGGGCTGACATGGACAGGGGGGCTGGCATGGACAGAGGGGGGACTGACATGGAGGGAGGAAGGGGGGCTGACATGGACAGGGGGGCTGACATGGAGGGAGGGAGGGAGGGGGGGGGCTGACATGGAGGGAGGGAGGGGGGCTGACATGGACAAAGGGAAGAGACGGGGACATACTGGACAGACGGGGGATAAATGCTGGACAGAGGGGAGAGACAGTGCGGGTTAGGATTATAATGGGCAGATAGGGGGCTAGGACTGGTAATGGATTGATTAGGGAAGGCTAGGACTGGGAATGGACTGATCAAGGAGGGGTTGGGACTGGTAATGTGCTGATAGTGGGGTAGGACTGCTAATGGACTGTTGGGGGGCTAGCACTGGAAATGAGCTGATCGGGGAGGTTAGGACTGGAAATGGGCTGATTAGAGGAGGTTAGGACTGGTAATGGGCTGATGGGGGGGGTAGGACTGGTAATGGGTTGATTAGGGGAGCCTAGCACTAGTTGGTGATTCAATCATTAGGAATGTAGATAGCTGGGTGGCTGGTGGACGTGAGGATCGCCTGGTAACATGCCTGCCTGGTGCGAAGGTAGCAGATCTCACACACCGCCTAGATAGGATCATAGATAGTGCTGGGGGGGAGTCTGCTGTCTTGGTACATGTTGGTACCAATGACATAGGAAAATGTGGTAGGGAAGTTCTGGAGGCTAAATTTAAGCTTTTAGGTAGGAAGTTGAAATCCAGAACTTCCAGGATAGCGTTCTCCGAAATGCTTCCTGTTCCACGTGCAGGACCCAAAAGACAGGCAGAGCTCCGGAGTCTCAATGCGTGGATGAGACAATGGTGCAAGGATGAGGGTTTTGGATTTGTTAGGAACTGGGGAACATTCTGGGGAAAGGGGGGGCTCTTCCGAAGGGATGGGCTTCACCTTAATCAGGATGGGACCAGACTGCTGGCATTAACCTTTAAAAAAGAGATAGAGAAGCTTTTAAACTAGAAAATAGGGGAAAGCCGACAGTCACCCAGGAGCGCATGGTTCGGACAAAGGTATCCTTGAAGGATACTACCAAAAACAGTGAGGTTCCAAAAGGGAGTATAGTAGCCCAAATGCCCTTGAGTAAGGAGCAGACGGAGCATAAAGATTCCCAATTACCCATGCCTACCAATAGCCAGATTAATATTAATAAAATTAATAAAATACAGTCACTAAAATGCTTGTATGCCAATGCTAGAAGTCTAAACAATAAGATGGGAGAATTAGAATATATAGCACTAAATGAGAGGTTAGATATGATTGCACTCTCAGAGACATGGTGGAAGGAGGATAACCAGTGGGACACTGTGATACCTGGATACAAACTATATCGTAATGATAGAGCTGAACAAATTGGTGGAGGAGTTGCGCTCTATGTTAAAGAGGGCATTGAGTCAGAAAGGATTAAAGTTTTGCAGGGAACACAATTTGCTGTAGAATCTCTATGGATTGAAATTCCATTTATGAAAGGGAAGGTGATGGCAGTGGGAGTATACTATCGACCGCCTGGCCAGAATGAACAAATGGATGATGAAATGCTCAAAGAAATCAAGGAAGCTAACAAAAGCCACAACAGAGTAGTAATAATGGGTGATTTCAATTACCCCGGTATCGACTGGGACAGTCTCACAGCAGGACAAGCTAAAGAGATAAAGTTTCTAGATGAAATAAATGACTGCTTCTTGGAGCAGCTGATTCATGAACCGACCAGAGGGGAAGCCATACTGGACCTAGTCCTTAGTGGAACGCCAGATCTGGTGCAAGAAATAAGGGTGTTGGGACCACTTGGCAATAGTGATCATAGTATGATCATGTTTGATTTAATCAGTGGAGGACAGATAGTAAAGGAATCCACAGTACTACCTTTTAACTTTCAAAAGGGAGACTATGATAGAATAAGGAATATAGTTCGGAAAAAACTAAAAGGAGCGGTTCAAAAGGTTAAAGACTTACAGCAAGCTTGGGTGTTATTTAAAATTACTATCCTTGAAGCCCAGACCAGCTGTATTCCACGCATTAAGAAAAGTGGAAGAAAGTCCAAAAAACTGCCAGCATGGTTTAAAGGTGAGGTCAGAGAGGCTGTTGCTGCCAAAAGAGCAACCTTCAGGACATGGAAAAAAGAGCCAAATGATGAAAACTGGAAACAACACAAGCACTGGCAAGTTAAATGCAAAGCATTGATAAGGCAGGCAAAGCGGGAATTTGAGAAGAAACTTGCTACGGAAGCAAAAACACGAAATAAAGACTTTTTCAAGTACATTCGTAGCAAAAGGCCTGTGAGAGAGTCAATTGGACCATTAGATGATAGAGGGGTAAAAGGGGCAGTAAGAGGGGACAAGGCTATAGCAGAGAGACTGAATGAATTCTTTGCTTCGGTCTTTACTGAGGAAGATGTAGGGATGTTACCCAAGACTGAAGTGGTATTTAAAGGTGATACTGCAGAGGAATTGAGAGAAATATCGCTACACCGGGAAGATATATTACAACTATTTGATAAACTGAATAGTAACAAATCACCTGGACTGGATGGTATACATCCCAGAGTGTTGAAAGAACTGAAATATGAGATTGCAGACCTGCTATTGGTAATCTGTGAACTTTCATTAAAATCATCTGTAATACCTGAAGATTGGAGGGTCGCCAACGTAACACCAATTTTTAAAAAGGGTTCTAGGGGTGACCCGGGAAATTACAGACTGGTGAGCCTGACGTCAGTACCAGGGAAAATGGTAGAAACCATCATAAAGAACAAAATTACACAGCATGTAGATAGCCATGGCCTAATGGGAGACAGCCAACATGGCTTTAGACAAGGAAGATCTTGTCTTACTAATCTGATCTGTTTTTTTGAAGGTGTGCATAAACAGGTAGACAAAGGTGAGTCGGTTGATATAGTGTATCTGGACTTTCAGAAAGCTTTTGACAAGGTCCCCCATCAGCGACTTTTGGCAAAGCTAAAAAGTCATGGGATAGGAGGCAGTGTACTATTGTGGATCGGGAACTGGTTAAAAGATAGAAAGCAGAGGGTAGGGCTAAATGGCCAATATTCCCAATGGAAAAAGGTGAATAGTGGAGTACCCCAGGGATCTGTACTGGGTCCCCTACTTTTTGACATATTCATAAATGACCTGGAAAAAGGAATAACTAGTGAGGTTATCAAATTTGCAGATGACACAAAACTGTTTAAAGTTGTTAAAACCCAAGAGGATTGTGGAAAACTGCAGGAGGATCTGGATAAATTGGAAGACTGGGCATCCAAATGGCAGATGAAATTTAATGTGGACAAGTGCAAAGTTATGCACCTAGGAAAGAACAACCCACACTATAGTTACACGATGCAAGGCTCCACATTAGAAACCACCACCCAGGAAAAAGATTTAGGAGTCATCGTGGATAACATGTTAAAACCCTCCGCCCAGTGTGCAGCGGCGGCCAAGAAAGCAAATAGAATGCTAGGTATCATAAGGAAAGGGATGGAGAATAAAACAAAGGATATTATAATGCCTCTGTATCGCTCCATGGTACGACCGCACCTTGAATATTGTGTGCAATTCTGGTCACCGTATCTTAAAAAGGACATAGAGTTATTAGAAAAAGTACAGAGAAGAGCCACCAAATTGGTGAAGGGGATGGAAGGCTACTCCTATGAAGAGAGGCTAAAAAGGTTAGGGCTCTTTAACCTGGAAAAGAGACGGCTGAGGGGAGATATGATAGAGGTCTATAAATTAATGAATGGAGTGGAACGGATAAACGTGGATCAATTGTTTACGCTATCAGAATATAGAAGGACTAGGGGACATGTAATGAAGCTACAGGGTAAACTATTTAAGACAAATAAGAGAAAATATTTCTTCACTCAACGTGTAATCAAACTCTGGAATCTGTTGCCGGAGGATGTAGTGGGGGCTGTTGGTATAGCTGGGTTTAAAAAAGGTTTGGACAAGTTCCTGGAGGAGAGGTCCATAAATCACTATTAAAAAGGGACCCAGGATATCAATGCTTGACCTAGTACAAGCACTGCAGAGCCTGTGTCTTTTGGGGAAACTGCTGGGTGCGTATGACCTGGATTGGCCGCTGTTGGAGACAGGATACTGGGCTTGATGGACCTCGGTCTGACCCAGTATGGCATTTCTTATGTTCTTATGTTCTTATGTTCTTAATGGGGTTGAGGAGGGACTAGCACTGGAAATGAGCTGATTAGGGGAGGTTAGGACTAGTAATGAGCTGATGGGGGGGTAGGACTGGTATTGGGCTGATTAGGGGAGGCTAGTGCTGGTAATGGGGTTGAGGGGGGACTAGCACTGGAAGCGAGCTCATTGGGGGGCTTTGACTGGGAATGGGATGATTGTGGGGAGGGGAGGATAGAGCTGCTGCCCCTGGAAGAAAACTGGGGGCTAAGGCTACAAATGGGCTGATATGAGGGGATGGGAGAATGGAACTGGAAGGGAGTGGATCTGAGAGGGGCTGCCATGGTATTTGTACTAGAAGGGATTGGTCAGTGGGGAAAGAGGGGGACTGGAAGGGAATGGACACCAGTGGCAGTCATGGGAATGCAAGTTGACATTGGAAGGTACTGAGAGTGAGGACTGGAAATGGGCTGATACTGGGGAGGGTTACTGGGACTGGAAATGGGCTGATGGAAAGAAGTGAAGAAAACGAAAGAAGAGATAAGAAATGGCAGATGGACCATAGACCACAGAAAGAGAGCTAAGAGAAGACAGGAAAGTAGAAGCCTCAGATCAGGACCAGCATGATCAGAGAATAAATTGGTCAGACAACAAAGGTAGAAAAAAATAATTTTATTTCATATTAATGATTTGACTACAAAATCATCATAATTTTGAAATCAAATATTGTTGTTATTGTGATTAATTATTGTGGTTTAAATAAGTAAATTTTCTAAATAAAAACATATTGCAAAGTCCTATAATATATTAATAATTCAACAAATGATTACAGCGACAATGCGTTAACGGTAAAGGAAGAGAGACGCATTTGATTTTATCATGGGGGTCACCACAAGTTGACCAATGGTAAAAGGGGTCACAGTACAAAAAAGGTTGAGAACCACTGATGTAGAGGAATAGCTTAGTGATCAGAGTAGTGCCCTGAGAACTAGAGAAGCCAGGGTTCAAATACCATTAGCAGTTCTTGTGAAATTGGGCAGATGACAGTCTTCTATTGCCTCAGGTAGAAGCTTTGGTGGATAGTTACTCAGCTGAGGTAAAAGTCACATTTATGGAGCTGTGATAGATCTACTTAAGAAATACCAGTCTTCTAACCCAAAGCTTACAGGTATGAGGCCAGACTCTGACTATAAAAAAGTAAAACTGAAGTTGGGTTTTGTTAGAGGTGACAGTATTGGGGCCACTTGGAAAGAGTGATCATACCATGATCGTATTTGATTTAAGAAATGGATGGAGGACTGCAAGGAAATCCATTGCACTGGCATTTAGCTTTCAAAAGGGAGACTTTGATACAAAGAGGAAAATGGTTAAAGAAAAACTAAAAGGAGCACCTACAAAAGTTAAGAGTTTACATCATGCCCGGGAATTATTTTAAAATATTATCTGAGAAGCCCAAACCAGATATATCCTAGGCTTTGAGAAAAGTGGTATGAAGGCCAAACAACTGCCAGCATGGTTTAAAGGTGAGGTCAGAGAGGCTATTACAGCCTAAAAAGCATCTTTCAAGAAATGGAAAAAGGAGCCAAATGATGAAAACAAGAAACAACACAAGCACTGGCAAGTTAGTTGCAAGGCATTGAAAAGGCAGGTAAAGAGAGAATTTGAAGAGAAGCTTGTCGTGGAAGCAAAAACTCATAATCAAATCTTTTTCAATTACATTTGTAGCAAAAATCCCGTGAGAGGGTCAGTTGTACCATTAGAAGATAGAGGAGTAAAAGGGGCAGTAAGAGAGTAAAGGGCAATATCTGAGAGACTGAATAAATTCTTTGCTTTGGACTTTGCTGAAGAAGACGAGGGAAGTTACCAATGCCAGAGATGACATTTAAAGATGATGTATTGGAGAAAATGAAACAAATCTCAATAAATCTGGAAGATGTAATGTAGCAGTTTGATAAACTAAAAAGTAGCAGATTACCTGGACTGGATCATATAAATCACAGGGTGCTGAAAGAACTCAAAAATGAAACTGCAAACCTTCTATTAGTAATTTATAAACTGTACTTAAAATCATCTATAGTACCTGAAGACTGGAGAATGGCCAACGTAATACCAATTTTTAAAAAGGGTTCCAGGGAAACTATATGCCACTTAGTCTGATTTTAGTACCAGACAAAATGGTAGAAACCATTATAAAGAACAAAATTACTGAACATATTGTATAGAGAGTCATAATTTAGTGGGGCAAAGCCAACATGAATTTAGCCAAGGAAAGTCTTATCTCACTAACCTGCAATATTTTTTTGAAGGTGTGACTTAACAAGTGGATAAAAGTGAGATGATTGATATAGTGTGTCTGGATTTCCAGTCTTTGACAAGGTCCCTCATGAGAGACCTTTGAGGAAATTGAATTGTCATGGGATAATCTAAAGTGGAGTCCAACGTTTGGTAATAGGTTCCCTCATTCCCAGAATGTTCCCTAGTTCCTAGCAAATCTAAATCCTTCTTTCCTGTACCATGTGTCTCATTCATGGATTGAGACTGCAGAGCTCTACCTACCTCTTGGGTCTTGCATGTGGATTGGGTAGCATTTCTAAGAATGCTACCCTCGAAATTCTGGATTGTAATGTCCTATCTAAAAGTCTAAATTTGGCTTCCAGAACCTTTCTCCTGCACTTTCCTGTGGTATCCACATGTACCAAGACAGCTGTCATCTCCCCAGGACTTTCTAAAATCTTATCTAGGTGACGCATGAGGTCTGCCACCTTCGCACCAGGCAAGCAAGTTTCCTAGCGAGCCGCATCATCTGTGTCTCCAGAATACTGCGTCACCTGGAGGGCAGGTCCTAGTTACAGGATCACTTCCTGCCATATCAAGGTGATGTTCACCCTTCAGGTGAACTTCCTCTTCCATGGTAGCACAGAGGCTGCCAGACTGGAGGTGGTATTTATATAATATGTCCTTGACTGTCTCTGTACACCTCTGTCTGCCTCAGCTCCTCCAAGTCTGCTACTCTGTCCATCAGAGATTGGACACTACCTGAGAACTCGGAGCACTTTGCACTGAGTTCACACATACAATGTCTCGCCAACTGAGATAATCATGCATGTAGCTTTCAGACCGGATAGCCTTCATCTCACTGTTAGACTGCTGTCTGCATCTTAGTATTGAGAAGTTGTTTAGTCATGTAAAGTTGCTAAGAGAGTAGGGATACATAGACTAATATGAAGTACCTTAAACTTATTAGGTATTTGGTATGCTATATATTTTATGTTTGCTTCAAGATGAACTGCAAAGACATAGAACTACTCCTTTATTCCTAAGGGTTAATAACTTGCTGATGAAAATGACCAATTAAAACTTGAGATCAAAAATATCCATTCTTTCTTCTTAATTGGCTTAACAGCCTCTATATCAAAGATTGAGCCTTGGGTGAATGGGAGTTGCCGTAGGTGGGTAGAAATCAAACAGAGTTTGGATCTTTAGCTACTGTTGTGGTTAACATTATTGGCACCCTTGCATTTTAGGTATGTTGTGTACAATATCTTGAGAAATAATTAGAAATATTCAAACTGTATGTTGTCATAATATTTTAAGAGTATGATTCAAGGTATACAACACAAACAAGATGTCTGTGCAATTTAGACATAGTAATTTCTGAGAAAAAAAAAATATGACCTGGACAAGATTAATGGCACTCTTCGCTGATCTTTGGTTGCACAACTCTTGGTAGTGATGACCTCCAAATGTTTCTTTTAGCCATCTATAAGTTTCGTACATCTGTCTCCTGGTAGTTTCTCCCACTCTTCAACTGTGATATATTCCAGCTCATGTATGTTTCCAGGATTCCTTTTACCAATGGCAGATTTCAACTCTTTCGAAAGGTTCTCAATTGGAATGAGATCAGGACTCATTGCTGGCCAGTTTAAAACAATCCTTTTGTAAGCATTCTTTGGTACATTTGGATGTATGTTTGGGTCATTGTCCTTCGACCCAGACCCAGCTTTCCAACTCTACGTAGCGCATTTTGCTCCAAAATATCTTGATAGTCCTCTGACTTCATGAATCCTTTAATACATTCCAGGCCTCCAGTTCCTGAGGCAGCAAAACAGCCCCACAACATTATGGAACCTCCACCATATTTAACTGTAAGAAAGTTGTTGTTTTCCTTATAAGCTTCATTTCTTTGCCTGTAAATGTATTGCTAGTCTGCATTGCCAATGAGTTCAGGTTTGGTTTCATCTGTCCACAGAACATTTTCCCAGAAGGATTATGGGTTTGGGCAAAGATCAGGCATGCCTTTTTATATCTGTCTTTGAGCAGTGGGGTCCTCCTTGGCCTTTACCCATGAAGTCCTCCTTTGCTTAATGCATAGCATATGGTGTGTGTGGAAACTACAGCTCAGATTGATCCAGGTTAGCCTAAAGCTCTTTGGATGTTGTGCGCGGTGTTTTTCTAACAGTTCGCACTAACCTTTGAATACTACTTGGATTAATTATCCTCTTTCCACCATGTACTTGAAGGTTCTGGACAGCTCCATAAGCAGAAAACTTCTGAATAACATTTCAAACTGTAGACACAAGAATCCCAAGGTCTTTGGAGATGGCCTTGTATCCCTTTGATGTTTGGTGATAATGGCTTTTCTGACAGTCTCAGGTAGCTCTCCTGTCTTCACCATTGTGAAAATGGAACAGGGTATGAATGTGGCCCTTTTAAGCATTAGAGCCATCATGCATTGGTTGGTTTAAGTCATGTGAGTACTGACAATTGACCACAGGTGCATCTAATTTTACTGCAATAGGAATGTGGTTCTTTTGTTCAAACTGATTTAAATTGTTTATAAGGGCGCTAATAACACAGGTACACTAAAAAATTTTTTTTTTAAACTGCCTCTAATGTTTCGATTGATTTTTACGTTTTTTGGTGCGCTGAATCCAAATCTGGTAACCAATTTGCTCCATCACGTACAGATATTTTGCTACAATGGGTTAGCAGTTTGAGGTGAACGTTTCAGATTGAGTGCGATCGAGATAAAAGTTTCTTGGATGAATTCTTTATACTAATTGTTTAGTAGTTATTCAAATAAGAATAAAGAAAATTGTAACAAGGCAGCACATAAGAATAGAGTAATGTCAACAAAACACACTGTGATGGTAGCAAAATTGTCTGCACTTAAAACAGCCACATACATGTGCACAAACATTGAGCATATAAGAGCGAGGTTAGACACAAAGCAAAGCAAAGAAATGTGCAAAAAATGTTGTACAGGTATGTATGTAAGAATAGAAAATGCAAACCGCACCATTGCAATACATGAAGACAAACACCCGATGGTGTGAAAATAAAATTCTAATAAATGAGATCCGACACTGTGGTAATAACTAGCAAATTTTTATTTCAAAGTTTAGTAAAAACACGATATTTGTCAACACAGTTTAGATTTTAAAGTCATTCTTGGGTCAATCAGTCTCCTGGTGGGCCCGTTTCTTCTTCCCCCGAATGCTTCTCTTGGTGCGCTGCTTGGCGTATTTTTCATCTGGGGTTTCCCGCAGCAGCAACCAGCAGAAATCAGCCATCATAGTGGTGTTCCATCTTCCTTGGTACCTTCTCTCTGCGTCCTTGATGTCCTGGTGAAACCTTTCACCTTGTTCTTCACTGTACGCCCCCAAGTTTTCGGGAAAGTAGTTCACATGGGAGTGCAAGAAATGGACTTTCAGGCTCATGTTACAGCCTTGTTCTTTGAAGGCATTGAGCATCCTGGCAACAATATCCTTATAGTTCTCATCCCGCCTGTTCCCCAAGAATTTGAGAACAACATCCTTGAAGGAATCCCAGGCTTCTTTTTCCTTCTCAGACATCGTTTCAGCGAATGCTCCATCTGAAATGAGTTTCCTTATATCAGGGCCAACAAACACTCCTTCCTTTAGCTTTGCTTCAGAAAGTCGGGGGAACTTTGAGCAAAGGTACCGAAAGCACTCACCATCTTTTGGAAGGGACTTGATGAATTGCTTAATGAGACCCAACTTAATGTGGAGAGGTGGTAATAGAATTTTATCACGAGGTACCAAGCTCTCATGAAGAACATTTTTCTCACCGGGTCTCAAATACTCCCGAATTGGCCAGTCTTTTTTCCCCCAGTGTAGGTCGCGGGCCCGGCTATCACACAAGCAAAGGAAGCAGGGATATTTGGTGAAACCGGATTGCTGCCCTAATAGCATGGATAGAATTTTAAAGTCTCTACAAATCATCCACTTATGCTCATCATAACGAATCTTCTGAAGAATCAGGGCCAAATTCTCGTATTTTTCTTGGAGAATAACAGAGTGAGCAATAGGAACTGAAGCGAATGTGTTGCCATTATGAAGAAGAACACCTTTTATGCTGTCTTTTGACGAATCAATGAACAGCCGCCATTCAGCAGGATCATACTTGAGTTTAAACTTTTCCATCACTCCGTATATATCGTTGCAAAATACCAAATCTTCCTCTTTGCTGAAATACTTCAAAAATTGTGTCTCGCGGTTGCGGTACCAATAAAAAGTTGTTCCTGGTGACAATAGATTTTTCTGTTTAAGCCGAGAACCTAGCAGTTGGGCAGCATCTTTTGGGAGTCCTAAATCCCGGACTAAATCATTCAATTCAGCTTGAGAGAAAAGTTCAGGTTTCGGATCTGGTTCAGTTTCAAACTCGGAAGTACTGGACTCATCGGGAAAAGCCATCTGATGAGTCTCATCATGATCAGAACCATCCACACAAATATGATCCAAAGATTTTGGTGGTTCAGGCACAGGTACTTCGTTGCTATGAGGCATAGGCCTAATTGCTGAGGGAAGGTTGGGGTAACTTATTACGTTCTTATTTTTTAAGTTGTATCCCTTCACAATGCAAGAGCAAAAATAGCAGTCACTGCTGTGGTCTCTTTGTTCACGCCACATCATAGGTATTCCGAAACGAAATGCTTGTTTTTTACCTTTCATCCATAAGCGTAGATCTTCCTCACATGTCTTGCACACTTTGTGAGGAGCCCACGGTTTGTCTTGATCACCTAACTTCAAACCGAAATAGGCGAAATATACTTTTTTAATAAATGCAGAAATGTTCCTCTGCCGCTTTTTCACGGTATATTCCCCACAAATAAAACAAAAACTGTCCGGAGAGTTGACGCAACCTCTGCCTCTGTGAGCCATCACAAATACACAGCACTGCAAACTACAACTGTAGTGAACCACTTCGGAATAAAGCTGGATTACGACTGAGCAAACAAAAGGTAATAATGAACTTGCAAGAAACTGAAATTTGACAGGAACGTTCATGTCGCAACCACCGTGTTTGAGCGAGCGAACGAGGCGAGGCGAACAGGAAAGAACATGCGCCAGCGCAAGTACTGGATTTAGCCTCCCGCCTCCCAGTTGTCCTGTTAATGTATAAAATGAATACAAAACACTCTAAAATATCATGAGGGAGTGTTTCTAGTTAGTTAACCATTACAACCTCTATTTTGGGCCAAGAAAATAAACTGCAGTCGGCTAAAAAGAAATTATGTGAACTTTCCTTATATGGGTAAGAAATCTAATTTTGCAAGAAAACGTGACGTGATGGAACATTTTGGCTATTTTTCCTGGATTCAGCACCCCAAAATCTATAGGAATCAGTTGCAAAACTGGAGGCAGTTTTTTGGTAGTGTACCTGTGTAATCATTCTGGCAATGTCCCAATTTTTATACTATTTCCTACTATTTCCTTTTTTAATTGGTCTTATTTTAGTTGATTATTTTATGTGTCAAATATGTGGGCAATATATAGTCTAAAGCTATTTTACTTGCCACTTTATTTTTGGAGATATTGGACATTAAGGGGTTGAACTGCAATGGTGCAAATAATGTTGACCACAACTATATGTCCTAACTGGCTTCAAGAAAATATTAACAGAGGGCTTGATGCAGCAGAGAGCCCAACTGATAGTTTGTGTTTGCGTACAATTTTCTTTGCTAGTATGGGTGCAGAATGTCGGTAGGGTTCTAATGAGAGCATAATCAATGCACAAAAAGCTGCATTAATGGGAGCACACAGCACATTTTAAATCTGTTTGATTGGATGTTAATGAATCAATTAGCTATCCAATACAGATGCAGAGAATTGGGCAGAAGACCAGAAGGCTGAACTCAGTGCTAGGATTTTAACGCAAAGTCTGAGGAGGTGATAAGGGTTAATAAGTCTGTGGTCAGTGCTGGTGAGGAATTTGTCTGTTTCTTGGGCATACAGCACACTCAATTTTTTTCTGATTTTAAGAAAACAGTAAGTGAGAATTTGACTGTTAAGCTACAGTGGTGTGCAACAGTCTGGAATCACTTGTGAGTTTTGCGTTTTTAGTACTTTCTAACGTTTTGTTTTTTTAAATTTTGCATTAGCCCAGCATATTCATCTTTCAACCACGTTAAAAGGGATACATTTGGCTATTAGAGTTGACTTTTTTGCATTCCTTGCTTCCGATTTAAATACTTTACAGACACTGGGAGATAGCTACTGCGAGTTTTGTGGCTCCTGCGTCAAAACTGGATTGAGATTATCCAATATGCACACGTTATTTCTGACCAATCAGGAGGCTGGTTTCACTAACCAATCACAATGCAGATATGTAGCCAACAGTGCAACTATAAAAACGCTCAGAATTTTTGAATTTCATACACTTTCTGGATCGACCATGAAGATGACTCGGACCCTGATGTTGGAGGAGTGTGTTCGTGTGTCCTTTATGAGCGAGGAAGGATTTTCAAGCCGTCAGATAGCCAGGAAAGTTGGCTGCAGTGAGAGTGCTGTTGGTAAGATTGTACAGAAGAAGAAAGAAATGGGTTCAGTGGCGGACAAGCCTCGTTCAGGTCGTCCACGTGCATCAACATCACGCCAGGACCGTGCACTACGATGCATTTCACTGACTAATCGCAAGTTGACCTCTTCTCAGCTACCTCAAGAGTGGTCAGACAAGAGTGAGATCAGTGTCAGCTCATCAGCAGTTCGTCGCCGGTGCCTGCAGTTTGGTCTCTGGGGCTGCAAAGCACGGAATAAGCCACTGATGACTGACATACAAAGGTTCAACCGGATCGTGTGGGCGAGAAAGCACTCAACCTGGTCGACTGAAATGTGGGAAAAGGTGCTATTCAGCGATGAAAGCACCTTCTGCCTGTTTGGTAACCAGGCCCACACCTATGAGGAGATTTTCTGGAGAAGAATTCAAGCCCGAGTGTCTCAACCTCACTGTGAAGCATCCTTTGAAGGTCTGGGGCTGCATGGCTGCCAGTGGCATTGGACATCTTCACATCGTCGATGGAATGGTCAACGGGACCAAGTACATCACCATACTGCAAAAGTGAATGGTGCCATCAGCACACCAGCTGTTTCCTGGCCAGTTCCTGTTCCAAAATGACAATGCACCCTGCCATCGCTCCAGACAGGTGATCAGTTGGAAACAGCGGAACAACATCAAGTCAATGGACTGGCCTGCCCAGTCTCCAGATCTGAATCCATTCGAGAACCTGTGGCACAAGGTGGCCTTGGAAATATCCAAGAGGCATCTGACATCAAAGCGTGAACTGATTGAGTCACTCATTGCAGCTTGGAACCGCATTGTCACCAATGATCACCTTGTCAGACTGGTTCATTCAATGCCGACAAGGTGCAGTCAGGTGATCAAGAACAAAGGGTGGCTCATCAAATACTGAGCCATCACTGACACATAAAAACGGCCTTTTTCAAGGCCACATACATTAATTTGAAGGAAACCTGGCCTGCATCCATAATATTTTAAAGCATACTTACAATAATATTGTTCGCCAACTATGTACATTACTCGATTTTCACAGAAAATCTATCAACAGGACAACTATGGGGAACAAACTCAGAAATTAAGGGCCAAACCAATGCCAAAAGTTGGCCTTAATAGCCAAATCTATCACTTATTATGAGATACACAGAAAAAGCCACTGGAAGGAAAAAGAAATTAAGATATAAGCTCACAAAGTTGAAAAAACATCAAATTTACAAGTGATTCCAGACTTTTGCACACCACTTGTATGTCCTAACTGATTTGATAAAGCATTAACATAAATTTCGCTGTTAGATGTTTTTCTAACTGGCTTTAATAAATACCAACAGAAAGCTTGGCTGTTTAGCTTTTTGCTAATTGGAAATAGGGGTATTTTAGAAACTCTCTTCATGATTGTCACATATGAAAATGATGATTTACAAGTGCAAATCAAATCCATGTCCCAACAGTGATTTTAGAAAGGCCTGAATTTACACATCTCCACCATGATCATATCCAAATCACATGGGGGATGTCAGAGGCATGTCCAAGGTGGCCCTAAGAAGATCCACATGCATCGCTGATTTCAGAACTGCACCACACTTGTAAAACTGCCAACAGACATGTTGTGGCAGGTGCAGGCCTGTGACCCACGGTGTCTGACATAGGCAGGCCAGCATGGCTAGCTTGACCTGTAAATGAGGCCTGTGGAGAGGCATATAGGATTGCACATCCCCCAACATGCTGCTATTGTAAGAAAGAACTCAGTAGAAATATTGAATTAGTTTAGATAAGCAGAATTGCAGAATTAAGAAATGGAAAAATACAGAAAAGATGTGTTTTAAAGTTGCTGATAAGAAAGAGTACATTTGCAGAGAAATATTGAGGAGTGCTGACAGATGAGTTACAGAACCTTGCTCTTCTGCACGCACAAATGGTCCCATAGCCTTGAAAGTGTGAAAGTAACAAGTTGATGAACTGACCATTGTAATTGGGACTAGAAGGGGGGCAGGCAGGTGTCATGCCTACAGAAGCCCACAGAAGGAACATAATTGGAGAAACTTATCAGTACCGGGACCAATAGAAGGGCTACGGGAGGTACGGGAGCGTACCGGGACCAATGAAATGTTTTTCTATACCTAGAATGGAACAGAAGTCTATAAAAGTTGTTGTAATGCTTGAAAACTTTGCTCAGCCATTTTGAAATTGCCTTGCTTGAGACTTGTGCACAAATAAATGATTTGGACCTTCTGAACAGACTCCTGGTATCATTGGTTTGTCTGCGCTTTGCTGCTACATATTCCTTGGTGCGTTGGCCGGGAAGTTGTGGAATCAAAGTGTATATAGGGCAATATACCACGACTTTCCGCCTCTATAGGCTTGGTCCTGCCGGGATCGCGCCCTTCCGACGAGGGCCGCTCCCTGGCGCCACCGGTCCCTTGTATCGGAGGGAGCTGGTCGGACCTCGGCGGGTGCCGGGCCCGGTCGGAGCCAACGCCTCGAACCCGAGTGAGGGGAGTCCGAGGTCCAACTCATGCGCCTGCTTGGGAAGTTTGAGGACCGGATCCGGTGAGTATAGTTTTGATTTTGGGTCTAGACAGAAATAGAAAGAGCAGTACTGCCATTGGAACTTGGAACTTTGGAATTTGTAATCTCGAGATATTGGGAATTGGTAAGAGAGCCTGATCAACTCTCAAGGAAGAGCCGAGTAGCCTGGCATGGGAATTCGCTAGGTGAAACCCTCATCCTTTTTGTAATTTGGGAAAAGACTAGTCAGAACAGATAGAAACGAATGCATTCTGGGAATACGTTGCTAGCATGATTGTGTGAACGAAGTGTGAATGAGAGGTCTGGCAGCACGGACCAAGTGAAGGCGGACCCCTGATTAGCGCATTTCCTGACCGGGCGACCGCGTTCAGGTCGCGAAAAGGGGGAAGCGATTGTCGTCTTGTCTTGTTATTTGTATTCCCTATATGTTTCCAGGGCCGTGAGGACCCCTTACCCACGGTCCGCCCACCTTTTCCCTTCTGTCTGTTGTTGCGCGCACACATCGAAATGGGAGGGGCAGAGTCTACTAGGAACACTCCATTAGAATGTATGATCGCACATTTTAAAGAGGGATATTCAGGAGATTATGGTATTAAAATGACAGCAGCCCGTTTGCAGATTTTGTGTACTAGGGAGTGGCCCGATCTAGACCCCATCTGGCCCCGAGAGGGAACGTTCACCGTAGAGATTATTCAGTCAATACACCGTAGAGTGCGGGTAGCGCACCCCGATCAGTACCCCTATATAGATTCCTGGTTAAGTATTTGTGAAGATCCGCCCTCCTGGGCGCAGCGCTGTTATGAGGAACAGTGCAGAATAATGTTAGCTAAAACAGATTCTAGACAGAAAAAGGAACAGCCTAGAATGAAAGAGCAGGATAAGAAAGCCAAGAAGAAACCCATCTTGGCAGATCCCGATTCCCCAGAAGTAGTCCTCAGGCAGCCCCGAACCCCAGGTCCAGTAAGGATAGCCCGGCGGCGTCCTGCCCCAGAACCCCAGAGACTGCCAGAGCCGAGGCGAGACCCAACCCCTGACCCCCCTCCTCCTGGAGGAGAGGAAGAGAAAGAATTAGCGGGAAGAGAAGAGGAGGATGTAAAAAGTGAGCCAGAAGCGGAGCTAGAAGAAGAAGGAGGGAATTCCCCAGAAGAAGAAGAAGAGGACAGTGTACAAATAAGTGAGAAAGCCAGCGCTAGCACTAGCAAGCCAGTGAAAGAGAAACCCAAAGCAAAACCAGTTGAGAAAAGGAAAGCGACTCCTGCAAAGACAACGACAATAGCCCTTAGATCCCAGACCCAAATGACGCCTGGGACGACAGCCAAACTGTTTCCCTTAAGGCAAGTCCCGGGGGTGCCCGTAAAGAATGATAATGATGAAGTGGTAGCGGGACCCCTAACTTATGTGTATATCCCGTTCTCTACAACGGATTTATTAAATTGGAGGTCGCACTATGCCTCCTATACTAGCAAGCCCCAGGAGCTGACAGAATTAGTAACTAGTATTATGGAAACTCACCAACCCACTTGGCCAGATTGCCGTCAGCTCCTGACCACCCTATTTACCACAGAGGAACGAGCAAGAATTAGAAAAGCAGCTATTGAATGGATGGCAGAAAACCCTGCAGCTCCAGCGCAGGGGCAGAATATAATAGATCGTAGAGAAGCAGCTCAGAGAGAATTCCCAAATGAAGACCCCCAATGGGATCCAAATACAGATGAAGGATCCACCGCCCTAGCCCGTTTTCGCCAAGGCTTTTACAAGGCCTGCGAAGAGGAGGCCAAAAAGCTATGAACCTTTCCAAAGTAGCAGGAATTATCCAAGGAATAGATGAGAGCCCAGCAGATTATTATGAGAGATTAACTGAAGCTTACAGAATGTATACTCCCTATGATCCCGAGGCACCAGGAAGTTTATGCATGGTGAATTCTGCTTTTGTAAACCAGTCTCAACCAGACATTAGACGTAAATTACAGAAATTAGAAGGGTTTGCGGGCATGAATGCAACACAGTTATTGGAAGTCGCTCATAAAGTGTATGTGAATTGTGATACTGAAAGACAGAGAGAATGTGATAGAAAGATGAAGAAGAAAGCTGATTTTTTGGCTGCGGCCATAGTTGAAAAGAAAAGGGGAGGTGTCCCTAATCGAAGGAGCAGAGGAAGAGGGCGGGGTCAAGGCGGAGGCCGGACCCAGAGACTAGGCGTGAACCAATGCGCCTATTGCAAAGAAGAAGGACATTGGAGAGATACTTGCCCGCAACTCGAAGACGCCCAGCAAGATGACGACAACGATCATCAGTGGCGAGAAGAAAGACGAGGCCGTCCCCGAGGCCGAGGAGGAGCCAATCGAGAACAATTCCAGCGAGAGAGGGGAGGAGGAGCCATCCAAGCATTGGCCACACAGGCCCATGATGAGGATGACGTGGATTAGGACAGACCGGGCTCCAAGTTTGCTTTAGGTCTCCAGGAGCCTATGGTCGAAATACAAATAGGAGACCAATTTATGAACTTTATGGTTGATACTGGAGCAGAACATTCAGTAATAGACAAAAAGATAGCCCCATTCACCAAGAAAGCAGTCACCATTATAGGAGCAACTGGTGCCAAAGCCACAAAGTCTTTTCTACAAAACCGAATATGCAGTCTAGGAGGACAGCAAGTAACTCATCAATTCCTTTACATGCCCGAATGTCCAGTACCCCTACTGGGACGAGATATGCTAGCCAAGCTTCAAGCCCAAATATCTTTCTCCGAACAAGGAGAAATGCAAATGACAGTGAATTCCCAAGCCAAACCAGCAGGAGTAATGCTGCTGACAGTACCCCGAGAAGAAGAGTGGAGATACTACATTGATGATTCGATTCAAGATACCTATTTTGAACAAACTTTAAAGAACATTCATGCACCACTTGAAGTATGGGCAGAAGGCAGTCCCCCAGGCCTAGCCAAGCATATAGCACCAGTGATTGTAACCCTCAAGCCTAGCACTACACCAGTGCACGTCAAACAGTACCCTCTCCCAAGAGCCGCAATTGAAGGCATTCATCGCCACCTACAGAGATTACTTGAGTATGGCCTACTGAAAGTATGTCAATCCCCATGGAACACCCCACTTTTGCCAGTAAAGAAACCTGAGACAGATGATTATCGCCCAGTGCAAGATTTGAGAAGAGTAAATGATGCAGTTGAAACTATACATCCAGTTGTGCCCAATCCTTACACTCTTCTAGGACTGATACCTGCTGAAGCTACCCATTTCACTGTACTGGATTTAAAAGATGCATTCTTTTGCATAAGATTAGCCCCTGTAAGCCAAATATTGTTTGCATTTGAATGGCAGGACCCCATCTCTGGAAGAGGGGGCCAACTCACCTGGACAAGATTACCCCAAGGATTCAAGAATTCACCTACCATCTTTAGTGCTGCACTAAATCAAGATCTTTCAAGCTATCCAGTCGCCCCGGGGAAGAGAGTACTTCTCCAGTACGTGGATGATCTGTTGATAGCTGCCGTATCAGAAAAAGAATGTATATTAGCCACCCAAGATCTCTTGCAGTTACTAAATGAAGCTGGATATAAAGTTTCCAGAGCCAAAGCACAACTATGCCAAACAGAAGTGAAATACTTGGGTTTTCGTATTACCCAAGGAAGCAGAAGATTAGGCAGAGAAAGAAAAGAAGCAGTATGTAGAATTCCAACTCCAACAACCAGAAAGCAAGTCAGAGCCTTTCTGGGAGCGGCAGGATATTGTCGAATTTGGATACCCAACTTTGCCCAAATTGCCAAACCACTGTATGAAGCCACAAAAGGAGAAGAGAAGTCACCACTGGAGTGGGGACTTGAGCAGGATACAGCCTTCCAGAAGCTAAAAGAAGAATTGATGTCATCACCAGCACTTGGACTACCAGATGTCCACAAACCTTTCCGCTTGTTTGTACATGAAACACAGGGAAATGCCCTAGGCATGTTGACTCAGAAATTAGGAAATTGGGAACGACCTGTCGCCTACCTATCGAAACAATTGGACCCTGTGGCCAAAGGATGGCCACCCTGCTTGAGAGCAGTTGCAGCTACAGCGCTATTAGTGAGTGAAGCAGACAAACTCACACTAGGACAGAACATACGAGTCACTGTGCCACATGCAGTCCTTGCCCTTATGGAACAGAAAGCAAATTATTGGCTCACCAATTCCCGAATGTTGAAGTACCAGAGCATGTTATGTGAAAACCCACAGATACAACTCGAAGTGAGCCATGCCCTGAATCCAGCTACCTTGATACCCATCAGTGAAGAACTCCCAGAACATGACTGTATCGAAGTCATGGAAACTGTGTTCTCCAGTCGACCTGACCTAACAGATGTGCCCATAGACAATCCCGACCAGATCTATTATGTTGATGGGAGCAGTCTCATCCTTGACGGACGACGCTGTGCCGGATATGCAGTCGTCACTCAACATGAAGTAGTTGAATCATCAGCCCTAGCCTCAGGCACATCAGCCCAGAAAGCCGAATTGATAGCACTCACCAGAGCTTTGTTATTAGGAGAAAAACTTATACTGAATGTATATACAGATTCCAAATATGCCTTCACTACCTTGCATGCCCATGGAGCTCTCTACAAAGAAAGAGGACTCATCACATCCGGAGGAAAATCAGTCAAGTATGGTCCCTAGATATTGATGTTACTTGATGCAGTCTGGGCCCCAACACGTGTAGCTGTCATGCATTGTAGAGGACATCAAGCAGGAAAAGGAGAAGTTGCTCGAGGAAATAGATTCGCAGATGCCTCAGCACGACAAGCAGCTATGACAGGACAGATTGCCCCACAAGCTATACCAATGCAAGCAGCATTGTTTCCAGTACCCTTGAATCTATGGACCCCACGATATACCACCAAAGAATTGGATTACTATTGTGACAAAGAAAATGGAGTATTGAAAGACGGATGGATTGAGCTGCCACCAGAAGAAGGCAGTCAACCTCCGGGAAGAATAGTAATTCCTGAACTATTAGGACCATCCTTTGTCAAAGCTTTTCATGAAGCCACCCACTATGGAAAGAGTGCTATGGAGAAAGCACTCAGACCGCATTTCTACATTCCTCTGATGACAACCATATCAGCCTCAGTCGCACGACAATGTCAAATCTGTGCCAAGAATAATGCCAAGCAAGGCCTTATTACAGCACCCCGAGTTCAGTCAAGAGGTGTGACCCCCATGCACAACCTCCAAGTTGATTTCACCGAAATGCCAAAAGCTAATGGATACCATTACCTACTAGTATTAGTTTGTACTTTCTCTGGGTGGGTAGAAGCATTCCCAACCAGAACTGAGAAAGCCCGAGAAGTTACCAAAGCCTTAATGAGAGAGATTGTCCCCAGATTTGGAATCCCAGCAGTAATAGGGTCAGACAATGGACCCTCATTTGTCTCTCAAGTTACTCAGCAGTTAGCAAAAGCTTTGCAGATACAGTGGAAGCTCCACACTGCATACAGACCCCAGAGTTCAGGGAAAGTTGAGCGAATGAATCATACTTTGAAAGCCCAAATGTCTAAGCTTTGTCAGGAGACACACTTGAAATGGCCCCAAGTGCTCCCCATTGCTTTACTCAGAATACGCTCAGCCCCTGTAAAGTCAACAGGATTTTCCCCTTTTGAAGTTTTGTATGGTAAACCCCCACCAATAGTGCAGGGAGTCAAAGGAAATCTAGCCCAGATTGGTTCAGAAGTAACCAGACAAGAACTCCTAGCTCTTAGTTTTGTTCTGCAGACTCTCCATACGTGGATCCAAGACCAGTTGCCT
Source organism: Ichthyophis bannanicus (assembly GCA_033557465.1). Taxonomy (NCBI): domain Eukaryota; kingdom Metazoa; phylum Chordata; class Amphibia; order Gymnophiona; family Ichthyophiidae; genus Ichthyophis; species Ichthyophis bannanicus. Next base: position 779,016,383 of record CM066031.1, on the reverse strand, counting down.
ATCAACTTGACGGAACCCTTGCATCCCTACCAGCCTGGAACTTCGGTGTGGATCAAAGATTGGAAGAAGATACCGTTGGAACCCCATTGGAAGGGACCGTACACCGTCATCCTGTCTAACCCAACTGCAGTAAAGGTAGCCGAGATCGACGCCTGGATCCACCACAGCAGAGTCAAGCCCGCCGCCGATCCTGAACCAGAGCGGTGGACAGCAGAGCAGCACCCTGATGTACCCTTGCGAGTTACTCTGAGACGGCAACCAGCAGCATAGACACTTCATCACAAGTGCTTTGCAGTAGCCAAGTCTTTCGAAGAGGATTGCTGTTTTCCATGCAGCAACAGCTTTGTTTTAACGAACCCAATTCGTGTGTGATTTGACACACTACTGTGAGACTACATTGACTAAGCCAGACTTCACAAGCCAACTGAATTGCTAAGTTGGTTAATGTGTGCTGGACACCTTGAGGATCTTCAATCAACACTCAGCACCCGTTAAATTGCTTCATTAGCAAACGGGACGAAGAATAATAGACCGTCGTGATCAAGATCAGCAAGCTGAGGATTCAGAAGAACTCCAATCAACATCAACATGTATCTTTGCTTCTGCTTTGCCTTGGTTGCCTTCTTTGGAGGTTTTGAACAGACTTATGCTTTACCTCCATGCACTGCTTGCATTACTTCTACTAGAACTGGACTGAAAGTAACTCAGACTTTGCTTTACCATTCTTACTATGCCTGCAAGGGAACAATAACTCGGTGTATCTATAACACCACTGAACTAAATGTTTGCACTCATGGCAAAATTAAAGCATGCTATAATCCGCATCAGAATCCATCCTATTACACGTTGGAAATAAGATGGAAGGATGCAGATGGACCTATATTAGCTGCTACACCACCACTTAAGGACATTACTAAACCTGCTGTTTTGAATTTTGATGCATGTAATGCTATTAATAGAGATAGTCAGTCCACCTGTGGTACATGGGAGAAAGCGTATCGGAATGACCATAAGTATATGTGTCCAGAAGGTGCCACGGGATGGAGGAAGTGTACAGGTAAAAAGGAACCAGGGTATAGTACTGCTACAGCGGCAGACTACTATTGCCCGTATTGGGAATGTGTTTTCTATGCTACCTGGAACACTGGTATAACTGATGAGAAAATAGATAAGCGGATGGCTACTCTAACCAAGCCAACCACAAATGATAAATGTCAGAAAGATGCTTGCAACCCCTTACATTTGCGTGTACATAACCCCCATGCATGGAAACAAGGATATAAGTTTGGTTTACGTATTGCTGGAGGAGGAACAGATCCAGGGACCATTGTGTATATTAGATTGAATACTCAAGCCCATAAGTCATCTAAATATCATATTCATAATACCTTTTATGAAGCTATGCATGTAAATAAGTTTGAGATCCCTCACCCTTCACAGAATTTGTTTCTAGAATTAGCCGGAGCAGTAGTATCTAGTCTTAAGATCACAGATTGTTATTTCTGTGGCGGAACCCAAATGGGAGACCAATGGCCCTGGGAAGCCCAAGAATTGAATTATTCCATGATTTACAATCAGACTGAATTACACAAGACAACCAGTGAATGGGTGTTAGCGCACTCGATCGTTGGACGTCTTTGCTTTGCCAGAACTGGACCCCAGTTCACCCAAAAGGTAGGACAGCTGGTCTGTCTTAGCCAGAAATACTATAATGCCACGACCAAAAAGACAGCATGGTGGTCAGGAATCAGACATCCTGAACCTCCTAACCCATTAGCCAGATTTCCTGAACTTGCAGGTCTATGGACTAACCTTGCCAAAGTCCAAGCCTGGCAAGCCCCACCTGGCCTATATTGGATCTGTGGAAACCGAGCATATGCGCAACTCCCACCACAATGGGGAGGAGCATGTGTCTTAGGAACCATCAGACCTTCTTTCTTCCTGTTAAACACTGAACATGGAGAACAATTAGGATACCCTGTATATACTACCCACAAACACAAAGGAGTATCGAGACAGAAAAGAGAGGCCTTACAGATAGGCAAGTGGGAGAAGTGGCGAGGTGATGATTGGCCACCAGAAAGAATTATTGAGTATTATGGACCTGCCACTTGGAATGATGATGGTATGTATGGTTATCGTACCCCAATTTATATGATTAATCGTATTATTCGCTTACAAGCAGTAGTTGAAATAATAACCAATGAAACTAGTCATGCTCTCACGCTCTTAGCTAGACAAAGTACTCAGATGCGCACTGCCATATACCAGAATCGCTTAGCCCTTGATTATTTGCTAGCAGCTGAAGGAGGAGTATGTGGTAAACTGAATTTAACTAATTGCTGTTTGAAAATAGATGATAAAGGTCAAGTAGTTGAAGAAATTGCTAAAGATATGCAAAGACATGCTTATGTGCCAGTACAGACTTGGCACGCCTTGAAATTTCCTAATTGGTTTGCTAACCTTTTCTCTTGGCTGGGAGGATTTAAGACTTTCGTTATCTTAGTACTAATCCTTGTTGCTGTTGTCCTCTGCTTACCATGTTTAATCCCATGTTGCATGCGTTCCCTTCATAGTGCTATTGATAGTACCGTAGAGCGGAAGACCGCAACTAGAATAATGGCTTTATACAAAGCTAGCCCTAATGGAACAAGTAAGAATCCTTTAATCAGGATGTGAATTTTCTGGAAAGTGATTTAATTCTCACACCTTATTAAGTAATAGGGTGAGATTAATCAAAGGGGGGAATGTGGCAGGTGCAGGCCTGTGACCCACGGTGTCTGACATAGGCAGGCCAGCATGGCTAGCTTGACCTGTAAATGAGGCCTGTGGAGAGGCATATAGGATTGCACATCCCCCAACATGCTGCTATTGTAAGAAAGAACTCAGTAGAAATATTGAATTAGTTTAGATAAGCAGAATTGCAGAATTAAGAAATGGAAAAATACAGAAAAGATGTGTTTTAAAGTTGCTGATAAGAAAGAGTACATTTGCAGAGAAATATTGAGGAGTGCTGACAGATGAGTTACAGAACCTTGCTCTTCTGCACGCACAAATGGTCCCATAGCCTTGAAAGTGTGAAAGTAACAAGTTGATGAACTGACCATTGTAATTGGGACTAGAAGGGGGGCAGGCAGGTGTCATGCCTACAGAAGCCCACAGAAGGAACATAATTGGAGAAACTTATCAGTACCGGGACCAATAGAAGGGCTACGGGAGGTACGGGAGCGTACCGGGACCAATGAAATGTTTTTCTATACCTAGAATGGAACAGAAGTCTATAAAAGTTGTTGTAATGCTTGAAAACTTTGCTCAGCCATTTTGAAATTGCCTTGCTTGAGACTTGTGCACAAATAAATGATTTGGACCTTCTGAACAGACTCCTGGTATCATTGGTTTGTCTGCGCTTTGCTGCTACAATGTCCATATTTAGACCTGTTCCTCAGCACAAATAGGTCTTCCAAAAATGCTCATTTCAGCCAGCTCAATAACAGGTATGACAGGGGAATGCCCTCTCATGTCCCCAATTATTTACTCTCACTCAAAAAATGTATAGCAGGTAAATAACAAGGTCTCTTTGTTTACTGCCATTCCACTGCATGACTTCATTTGCAAAATGGTTGTGACATACAAGGATGTGGCGACACATCCATGTCCAGATTCCAAAATACTGGCATGGACACGTCTATATTGCTGGGTCTCAGATGTTGAAATTTTGCACATGCATGTTTCTGAAATTGCCCATCTACCTGCACGACCCTGTTGTCTGGGATATTGATGGGATTTTTATCTTTTAGGGTGAATGTATATGGATTTCAGAATGCATTTACACATGTCTACCTCCTCTATTGCCTCTCCTATAGAATTTTATATGCTTTGATGTGTACATCCAAGGGGGCAGCTAAACAGCCTTTTGAAAATGTGCCTTTACATAAAATAGCCACAGATTTTTTTAAAACATACATAATTTTTCTGTTTAGCCCAAATCTCCCTTTCCCCCCAAGATTTTGAGAAAAGTTGCCAGCAGGTAAACAGTCACAAGTATGGTTTCCTTTCTAGTAGTAGCCAGTTCTGTCTCAGCACTCCTTCAGGATTAATGATAACTGAGCTCTGGTTTACCTAACTATGCTTCTACTGCAGTGTCTTCTAACAATAGTTTTGGTGATTCGCACTGCAGTTGTTTTGACAGCGGGACTCTTTCAACTTGTTCCTTTTATCTATTGTAAAATCTGTTTTTGTTTGATCATGTTTTAAATTCTGGCTTTGTAGTTAATGATTCTTTGCAAAACTGTGGAAAATTATATTTATATTGTGAAGTTATGATATGGTGGGTTAGTAATGTTTTAAATAAATAAATACATAAATAAATACATATCTAGCACAGCTCAGTCAGCATCCTGTGGGGCCTGGTTGTAATTCTTAGGAAGGTATTAATCTGGCATTGTATTGCTAGGGTTTCTAAGGATTTGAGGTCATTTTCATGTAGTATGTACTTTAGGAGAAGATTAAGATTCTGGAAAGAGTAAGGTATTTGCTTTGATTTGTTGTACAGGACCATTTGGCTGTGGTCTGATAAATTAGACTGTGATCTGACAGTCAAGGTATTAATCTCCTTGATGTATAGGTCTGTTGCGGAATAATGAATAACACGTTTTGTCCCTTTATTGAGTTGAAAATAAATCTGCCCATGGAGTCTCTCGCTCTGCTTTTCAAACTGTATAATCCTTGGGTTGTCCATGGATTAAGGAGTCAATTCCTATTTGTATTAATTACATAGGCGTAGCTGTTCCCTTCTTGAGATACCAAAGCAAGGTATTAAATCTTACAATCTGTATTTGTTTTCTTGTTTGAAGATAAAATGAGTTTTTTGTGCATGCATTTATATTCCTAAATAAAATGATTTTGCCTTTTATTTGGAAGATAGCAAGTTCAGATTGAACAATTGTAAAATACAGTTAAAATAGAGAGAATATGGGATCAGTTTTTAGAAGTCATGGAGCTGTGTTTCTGAGGTAATTCTTGATATTTTTACCCACAGATGTGTTTCATATTTTTAAATAAGTATAATAAATTCTTATAAATTCTTTCTGTATTATTATTCTCCCAGAATTCCCTTCCATTATTTTCTTTCTTATTTTAGGAGTTAACAGCTTTTTAAAGTCTGTTGAGCAGTGTGTAGTTGAGTATTTGCTTAGCCAGATTTCCTGTATTATGAGCATGTTGTGGTTTATCACACTGTTACTGGCTATATTTTACATTTGTTTAATATATGTAATTAAATCACAAAAAGTCCTGAATTCATTCACATGATGTCTGAAATAGGCTTGGTCTCATAAGAGGTCATGGAATGTTGAAGGGAAAGGCATTGAACATTATGGAACCCATTTTCAATAGGAAGTCTGGGTCTGAAACTGAAACATCTATACAAGACATTTCAGTTTATGCCAATACTCAGCAGCACTGAATGTTTGCTTGATACCACTGAGATAGGTGCCTGGGCGTGCACAAAAGTGTGCACCTAGTTTCAATGTCTGGGTGCGAAAATAAACGCCTATAGGGGTCATTCTAAATTGTCCTGCTAAGCCAGGCCAAACAAGTGGGTTGTGTTTTCCTCCCAGCAGAGGTGAGGACAGAGAAAAAGCCAGAGGTATCTGATGACTTCACCCTGAACTATATCTGGAGCAGCTAGGGGCATGCAACCCCAATATTTATCTGTCTCCTGCAGAGTGTGGACACATCTGAGCAGTTCTGTGAAAACTTTGAAAAAGATTGATTTAGCTCATGAGCAGCCACTCTTAGGGGGTGACTTGCTCACTTGAACTCAATATGGGAGGCTCCTGTTGGGTCACCCTTAACTCTGTGCCCTCCTGGGTTTGCCAAAGGAGGAGAGCTGTTGGTTCAATTTCCCATCCTCATCCTGTTAAGGGTCAGTTGAACAGCTGCAATTGTTGAATCAGGACCTCAAGCCTAGCACAGCCTCAGTGGCCCCTTCCCCTCCTCCTCCTCCTCTGGCTCTCTACTGAAGATTGGATGAAGGTTTCAAGGGATATGTGACTGCAAGACTTGACTGCAGGGGAGTAGCAATGAGCCCGACACTGTTGTTGCTTGGGCTCCCTGGGAGTGAGTTCCAGATCTAAGTTCCTGTTTCTGTACTGTTTCTGTGATTGTTTAATGTTATCTGTGGGGGCCCCTGACTTCAGCCACTGAGTGGAGTGTTTGTTGGGTCTGGGAGCAGAACCATTGGTGATTGTGATTTTTTCCTGCAGGTTTCTACCTCGTGCTTGCACTATGTGAGCACACTACTGGAGCATGGCTGTGCATTAACCTGCATTCTGCATTGCCAATATTGGTGCGCACAGTATCTGAGCACTTCGGCACATTCGGTGCTTGTGCGCCTTCATCACATGCCATGAGCGTGCTGGCTGAGCACTGTCTTTGCAACGTGCAGCAACTCCACGTTTCGAGTGCATGCACTATAAGCACAACTTACCCAAATGTGCTTATTTGAATGGAAGGATTTGTTTCAGAAAGCCGCTCTGCTTGACGTAGATGCCTGTATTCTGGGAGAAGATGCTGCCTTACTGCCCTCCCTCTGCTTCTGCTTATCCTTTGAGGGTGTCATCCTTGCAGTTCGTAGACATAGACTTCTTTTCTACCTGGCTGGAGAAAAAGACAGCACCCCTCCTTGGGATCCCTCAACTCAATTTATGTGCTCAGGCTACGAGACCTTTCCTTGCAGGTTTCCCCAGTGACAGGCCTTCCTCTCACTAGAGAGATAAAGGGCCCCATTATGAAATGCGGGTTGCGGGCCTGCACATCCCGGTGGGATGTGCATCCCCGCAACTGTCAGGTCCTGATTCTCCCACTGGCTCTCCCTTTACGTCCTGTGCATTCTGACAGGGAGAGCCGGCGGGGGTAGAGGGGGCGGGATAGTGGCGGAGCAGGGGCGGGCCAGCCTGATAGCAGATAGAGGGCCGATTCAGGTCACGGCCTTGTACGTGCTGCTGGGCCCATGGGGACGTGCTGCTTATACCACCTCAAAAGTGGAATAAGCAGTACTTTGCCACGATCAGGGCTGGGTGTGGGGGGGTCCCCGCCACCCGATCCAGGCCACTGCATGCCAGCCTTGGGTCAGGTGGCAGGGAGAAGGGGGGCCGGAAATGGCGGAGTCGAGGGCACATGCGGGGAGGACGTCCCCGTAGGTTACAGTAGCATGCCAGGCCGTCCTCGGACCCGATTCTGGCTACCATGGGAAAATTTTGTTCCCACAGTCCAGAATTGGGTCCAAACAGGCCCATCTTGCTTGGGGCCGTCTGGATGGCCCGGACGTGCTCCTACCGGAATCAGGCTCCATGTTTCTAGATTAAATAAATGACTGCTTCTTGGAACAGCTAGTTCATGAACTGATAAGAGGGCAAGGTATTTTGGACCTAGTCCTTAATGGAACACAGGATCTGGTGCAAGAGATAAGGATGTTGGGGCCACTTGGTAATAGTGATCATAGCATGATCACATTTGATTTAATAGATGGAGGAAGGAAGCAAGGAAATCCACAGTACTAGCTTTTGACTTTCAAAAGGGAGACTATGATAAAATGAGGAAAACAATTAAGAAAAAACAATTAAGTAAAAGGAGCAGCTGCAAAGGTTAAAGATTTACATCAAGCATGGGAATTGTTTAAAAATACTGTCATGGAACCCAGACCAGATGTATTCCACGCTTTAAGAAAAGTAGAAGAAAGGACAACAGACTCAGAAGAGTTCTCCAGCCACACGAGTGGCAGCTGGACCCCAGGGTAGCCAGTTGGCTTTTCTGGCTCTAGGGGAACCCTTCATGGACCTGTTTGCCAGTCCGGATAACTTTCAGTTGCCCTGCTTCTGCTTCCGGCAACCTCACCATGTCAGGGTGGCAGCGGATGTATTCCTAGTCTCATGGTCGGAAGGCCTCATGTACTCCTTCCCTCCAATGCCGCTGAATGCCAAGACCTTGTTCCGGACCCATGGCGACAGGGTTTCACTCATCCTGATAGCTTTTTGGTGGCCCAGGCTGCCATGGTTCCCTCTGCTTCTACAGCTGACGGCAGAAGCCCCCATCCCCTTGGGGACTGCCCTGGGACTCCTATCTCAGGAGGGGGGCTTTTTCCTGCACCCCATCCTGGAGTCCCTGTCACTGGCAGTATGGCTGCTGAGAGGGTGACTCTGGCCCCTTTCAATCTTCCGATTGAGGTGGAGGACATTCTGCTAGCCTCTCACAAGGCCTCTACTAGAAAGGCTTATGCCCTCAAATGGCACAGATTTTCTGCTTAGTACGCCAAACACGAAGCTGATCCTTTCTTCTGCCTGGTGACTCTGGTGTTACAGTATTTTTTTTTTTTTATTTAGCTGTATTTATATCCCGCTTTTCACCGGGTCAAAGCGGTCAATTGGGGGATACATTTAACACGAGGGGATATGACACACATACGCTAATACTTACAGGGAACATGGGCAATGGAGGGTTAAGTGGCTTGCCCAAGACCACAAAGAGTGCCTATAGGACTAGAAATCCCAGTCCCTCCGGCCTGAGATTGCTGTCCCCAGGTGGGACTTGAACCCCCGGCCCTCCGGCCTGAAGTACCTTGTCCTAACCACTAGACCACTCCTCCCTTCTTCACCTCTCTGTCTGAGTTCAAGTCTGTCCGAGTGCACCTCAGTGCCCTGGCAGCATACCACCATTTGGTGGATGGTAAGCCTCTCTCGGTCCAGGCATTGGTGACCCGTTTCCTTCGGGGCCTGTTCTTATCAAAGCCCCCGGTTTGCCCATTGGCAACCGAAAGGGACTCAATGTGGTGTTTGGGGCAGCTCACTCGCCTGCCCTTCGAGCCTCTGGCTACCTGCCACCTTCACTATCTTTCTTGGAAGGTGGCTTTCCTGGTTGCACTCGCCTCACTCGCAGAGTTAGCGAGCTCCAGGCCCTGGTGGTGGAGGCACTTTATACCAGGTTCTACAAGAACAGAGTGGTGCTTTGCACGCACCCCAAATTCCTGCTGAAGGTAGTGTCGCCCTTCCATCTCAACCAGGAAGTGGTGCTTCCTACCTTCTTTCCAAGTCCTCACTCCAGTCAGGCAGAGATGGTCCTTCACACCCTGCACTGTAAGAGAGTCTTGTTCTCCTATATCCAGTGCACTCAGGGCCACCTCAAGGCTTCTCAGCTCTTCATCTCCTACGACCCCAGTAGGCTGGGGGAGGCAGTGACCAAGCGTATGCTGTCCATATGAGTGGCGGACTGTATTGCCCTTGCTTATGATTACCATTAAATTACTTGATAACCAAAGCTCGCCGGAAAGTGCTGTGTGAAACTACCTAAAACTAACCACACTGTAGTTTTTCTATTTTTGTCGGATTGCTCACCGATGAATGGAAATTTTACCACTCTCGAAGTGAGCTCCCCATTTTATTCAAGAAATATTTTAAAATGGCCCATCACAGGTCATTATATCAGGTGCACAGCACAACCAGCCGTTGCTCCTGCACTGCGAGAACCAAAGGATATTCAAAGGACGTTTCCAAATGGACCCGCCAACCATCAGCTCCGATGGTAGCACATTGCCAAGAATATGGACATCAGTTTGAGGATCTTCGCTGGCGTGTTTGGGAAGTGATCCCTCCCTTATTGATGGGAGGTGATCGCCATAGTAAGCTTCATTTTAAGGAACAACAATGGATTTTCCGTTTGGGATCTGTCATTCCGGCAGGTATGAACATGGACATCGATTGGTGGAGCCTCCACCTATGATCATCCGTCTCTGCCCAATTGCAGTTTAGTCCCTGTACGTCACTGTTGCGTCATCAAGAGGGACCTATAAAGAGGTATCGCTGCATGGTATGATTCATTCGCCTGAAGAAGAGCTGCAAAGCTGAAGCGGCTTGAAACACTGATTAGTGTTGTGCTTTGAATCATACGACTCCTTCACTGGTTCAGAAGATCTGGTACAGTTGATTGGGACAGTTTCGGTTCTTTTAAGTGGGTTATGCTACGGTTCCTATGTTGGGCCATTGTCATAGCGGTGTGACCGTCTTGAAAGATTTGAGATGATCGTCTTGCTATCTTCATTATTCCAAGCCATGAATTAAGGACTTCAGAGTAATTTGGAAACGTCCTTTGAATATCCTTTGGTTCTCGCAGTGCAGGAGCAACGGCTGGTTGTGCTGTGCACCTGATATAATGACCTGTGATGGGCCATTTTAAAATATTTCTTGAATAAAATGGGGAGCTCACTTCGAGAGTGGTAAAATTTCCATTCATCGGTGAGCAATCCGACAAAAATAGAAAAACTACAGTGTGGTTAGTTTTAGGTAGTTTCACACAGCACTTTCCGGCGAGCTTTGGTTATCAAGTAATTTAATGGGATTCAGTTGGGTTGATTCCATTGGGTGTAATGTGTGTTTAGCTTGCTTATGATTAGGCAAGGCTCCCGCTGGAAGGCCGTATCACAGCGCACCGTGTCAGGGCCATGGCGGCCTCGGTGGCAAACTTGCGCTCTGTCCCAATGGTGGACATCTGCCGGGCCGCCACCTGGTCGTCAGTCCATATCTTTGCAGCCCATTGCTGCCTGGAAAGAGAGTCCTGACAGGACAGTGCCTTCGGCCAGGCTGTGCTCCGTAACCTTTTAAGGGCTTAGGCAACTCCTACCCTCCGACCCTTCTGTGTTCAGGCTACCGGAGAACTGGTTCATTGGACACAGGGGTCTTACTGTGGTCTGTGTACACGGGCTAATTGCTGCTGCTTGCAGCTCCCCATGAGGGAGCCCCTATTTTCACTATGGGCGTTCGGTAGCCTGTAGCTGGGGAGTCCCATATGGGAGGACTGACTTCCTACTTGTTCCCAGAAAAAGCGTAGTTACTCACCTGTCACAGGTGTTCTCTGGGGACAGCAGGAATCAGTCCTCACAACCCTCCCTCCTCCTCTTGGAGTTGTTCCTTGTAAACGGGGGCGCTGGTCGTGAATGTCCACAGTCTTAGCAAAGGCAAAAGATTATTATTATGACTTGCAAAGGATTGTGGGGGTTGTAGTTCATTCATAGCAGAATCAGCCGTTCACAAAATAATGAGTTGTGATGCTCGAGTGTAAGCAAAGAAAAACAGATTTTATTCATGGGGTTAATTCTCCCACACAGATTTACTTGGTAACACAAAAGGACACTTGCTTCCAGTATTGTACTCAGGAAAAACAAAACATGATATAAGGTAACTGAACTTCTTAAGCAATAAATCAATAAAGACCTTGATGGGAAACAGAAAAGGTCTTTTTGATGGCTCCTGCTAATGACCTTCTTAGCAGTGCTCCAAAAGGCAAAAACAAAACCCAAAAGTAACAAAAAACTGTTCTTTATCAAGGATAACTTTCTTCTATTCACACACACACACAAAAAAGAGAAGTTTCCTTCCAGAGCTCACGTGCACTTGTGCCTGGCTCAATTACCAATAATTAGCCAGCTGCAAACCCCTTTGCTGGTTCATTCTCTCTACGTGGCTCAATCCTACCCTAAAGCTTTCTTGCAGAGACTTTTCTGGGTAGATAAAAGAACAAGTTACAGTTCATTTTGGTGGTTGTTGTATTAGTGAGAAAGTACTTTAAAACAGCAGCCTAGACAGAGAGCAGTCCATGTATTCTAACTGATCATTTGAGATATCTCCTTCTGCCTCAAATATCATGGAATCAATATCATGGTCTGGCTCAGAGGAATTCCTTAATTGATCACTCTCAGGATAATATTTGTTTCCCTGCTGTCTTCCTGGAGAAGAGCTAGGGCATAGATCAAAGTTCATACCTGAGCTTCCTTTGCTGTTAGGTTTCCTCTCCAGGTATCCTGGCCAGTAAGTAGTCCAGCTTTTATGTCCAGCCTTCCAGTCAAGATCCCTGGACACTGGGTCTCTCTTCACATACCTTCTTGCACTGGTCTTAGGGCCCCTTCCAAATGCAGCCGTCTCCTTCAAAGGTGCCGTCTGGGAATTCCTGGCTCTATAACCCCAATCCTCTGGCTTCCTCCAGTCCAATGGAGTATGCTTGCCTCTGGAATCACTCCTAACACACGTACTGCTGTGGGCTCCTTCTTTAGACCTCCAAGATGTCTTTCTCTTCTTCCTTCCACATTGCTTCTGCTGTTGTAGTCCTCTCTCTTCTTTCTCCAATGGCTTCTGCTTCTGTCTCTCCTTGTTCTCCTGGTTCTGTCTGCTCTGTCTCTGTGTAGAATATCCTTTACTTTTAACGTGCTTAGAGGGACACTCCACCCTAGCACAGCCCAGGTGTGCTGAATCAAGCCCTGCCCTTGGAGATGAGTGATTGGGGATTACCTCATAGCTCTCATGATTGAACACACGTTTCCCCACTTTAGCCCTCCTAGAGGCTGTTTGTAACCTGGTGCATTCTGGGACTGGTAGTCTTTTATGAAAACATTCTGTTTTAGTATTTCTACCAGCAAAGACAGGTTGCTTGTTCAGAGCCAATTCACCTCTTTTATAGCTCCCTCCTGAACTATGATAAGCTTCCTTATCACATACCCCCCTGCTTAAGTTATTACGGACTGGTGCAACTGGTGAAACCTCTTTCCTACAGTCCGTAATACCTACGAGAGTATTTTCTTTTGAATGCTCACCTACTTCTTGGCTGGCTTTTGGGTCATTATTTACAGGCCTCTCCTTCCAAGATTTAAGTACATTAATGTGGTAGGTCTGTCTACGACCTCTTGCATTTTCTACCACATAAGATACTGGGCTCACCTGTCTAACAACCTTCCATGGCCCTTTCCACTGTACTTCAAATTTTGGGACTGTACATGCTACTTGAACCAAAACCCTTTCACCAATGCTTAATTGGCGGTTTTTGGCCTTCCTATCATACCACCCTTTCTGGCGCACTTGACTGTCCTGCAGGTTTTTCTCAGCAACCTGCGAGGTCCTTTTTAAACGTGCTCTCAAGTCACGTAGAAACTGTGGCACCTCCTGATTTTCTGGTTCAGGATCAATCCATTGTTCCCTCAAAATATCTAACAAACCCCGTGGAGCCCTACCATACATCAATTCATATGGAGTTACACCTAGGGACACCTGAATTCGTTCCCTGCAGGCATATAAGGCAAAGGGCAATAACATATCCCATTCTTTTACCTCTCCTGCTAACCCCCTTCTCAACATTTGTTTGAGAGTTTGGTTGAATCTCTCTACCAAACAGTTTGATTGAGGATGGTAGGCTGAGGTTTTCACGTGATGAATGCCAAAGGCATCCCAGACCTGGGCCAAATATTTGGATACAAAATTGGACCCTCGGTCAGTCAACACCTCTCTTGGGAATCCCACTTTGCAAAACAATTTGACTAGCTCTAAAGCTATTGTTTTTGCAGAAACATTCCTCAATGGTATGGCCCAGGGAAACCTTGTTGCCTGATCTACCATAACTAGGATGTATTGGAAACCTCGGGGCGTTTTGACTAATGGGCCTACAATATCCATAGCAATGCGACCAATTGGGTCTGTGATAATTGGTGTGGGAATCAAAGGCACCACCGGTGGGTGAGTCGCTGTAACTCGCTGACACGCTGGACATGCAGCACAAAACTGGGCAGTTTCTTTGAAAATACCTGGCCAGTAAAAACGTATAAGTATTTGATCCAGCGTTCCTTGCATCCCTTTATGACCTCCAACTGGATGATCATGTGCTAATCTAAGTACTAGTCCTTTGAAAGTTGTGGGTACCACTAATTGTTTACGCATAGTCCCATTTCTGGGGTCCTGACTCTCTCTATATAATATTTCATTATCTAGCCTGAATCTGACAACTCCTCCCTGACCTCCTGAGCATACTTAAAAGCTCGGGTGAGAGCTTGATCAGCTCGCTGTTCTTGTGGAAAGTTAGGAAACTTTGCCACTAACTCAGCTGGCACCCAGGGTAAACTTTGACCAGCCAACATCTCAGCCCTACCCTGTGCTCTGCAAAGTCTCTCATGACACTTTTGTGCTTTCAACTTTCTTACTTTCTCAGATGGTGGAGTTATTAAATCATCATGAGAGGGTAAGTCTCCTAATAACTCTGCCTGCTCCCCCTCCTCTTGGCTCTTTACCTTAGCCTGTGAACGGGTGGATACAAGGCCCCTCTTCTTCCCTAGTTCCTTCTTTATAGTTTGGCCTTCTGGAAGCTTAACCATCTTTTTAGCTAGGGACTGAGGACTTCCAAACAAAGGCCCGGGAGCTATTACCATCATTCCTTCTCCCTCCTTCTTTCCTAGTCCTTTCACTAGTCCCTGCTTAAATCTTGGCCAGTCCCTTCCTAGAACCAAATTTATTTATTTATTTTATTTATTTAACAGTATTTCTAAACCGCCTTATCTTAATAATCAAGGTGGTATCACAGCAAGCAATCAGGTAAAGTGTGTGTGTTGTACATGCAGTGAGGATAAAACTTAGTTGTGTGAGGGATGTGTTGGGTGCTTGATTTGTTTGAGCTATATACAGGGTGGGCTATTTACAGTGGTGCTAGAATCATATTTTATATATATTCAGTTGTTTGGGAGGATTGGGGTGCTGTTATCCATTCTCTTAGGTTATGTGATGTGACCATAGTGCTCTATGAACAGCATGGTTTTCAGTTGTTTTCTGAAGTCTTTGAGGTCTGGAGTTGCCCTTAGATCGTCCGGTAGATTGTTCCATATTGTTGGAGCAGCCATGGAGAGAGCTCTGTCTGTTGTGTCCTTGCGTGTGTGCTTGTACTCATTTGGGGTGCTGACTCGGTTGCGTGTTTGACTTCTTCTGGGACGTGCGCTGGTTTCCGGTTGTATGAGCAGGTGGAGGCTGTTGGCTGATGTGTGTTCTTTTATCTTAAATAGGTTTATGATAGTCTTGTATCTGATGCGAGCAATGATTGGGAGCCAGTGTAAGTCCTTTAGTGTAGGTGTGATGTGCTCCTGCCTTGCGGCTCCGGATATGATTCGAGCTGCAGTGTTTTGTGCCAGCTGTAGTGGTTTGAGAGCTTGTTTTGGTAGTCCGAGGTATATCCTTTAGTTTTGTGCCAGCTGTAGTGGTTTGAGAGCTTGTTTTGGTAGTCCGAGGTATATCCTTTAGTGTAGGTGTGATGTGCTCCTGCCTTGCGGCTCCGGATATGATTCGAGCTGCAGTGTTTTGTGCCAGCTGTAGTGGTTTGAGAGCTTGTTTTGGTAGTCCGAGGTATATCGGATTGCAGAAGTCCAGTATTGGGGTTATCAGTGCTTGACAGACTGTACGGAAGTGTTCTGGAGCGAGGAGTGGTTTCAGTCTCCTGATGATTCGCATCCTGTAATATGCTTTTTGGATTGTTTTGTCTATGTGTGGTTTGAGGTTGAGTTTACTGTCCAGAGTAACCCCAAGGTATCTCACCTCCGATCTTATCGGTATCGTGGTGCTTTGTATCTTTATGTTTGGTGGGTGTGTGAAGCTTTGGTTTCGAGTGATGATTAAAGCTTCAGTCTTGTTGTAGTTTATAGCTAGATTGTTGTTTTGGCACCACTTCGCCATTTGGGTAAGGCAGTCTGCTATCTTAGAGAAGTCCGGGTTTTCGATTGATATCGGGGAGTATACCATTATATCGTCTGCGTATATTGTGTATTGGATGTTGTTCTCTTTCATAATGTTGCATATTGGTTGGATGTAGATGTTAAAAAGGAGTGCTGAGAGTGCGGATCCTTGTGGTACTCCTTGTTGGACGTTTATGGGCCGGGAGGTGTCCTGTCCCACCTTGACCTGTAGCTGTCTTTCTGTTAGGTACGAGTGGAACCATTTTAGAGTGGTACCGTGTATACCAGTGTTCTTCAGTCTCTCCAGGAGTATATTGTGATCAACTGTGTCGAACGCTGAGGAGATGTCGATGAAGATCATTATAATTCCATTCCTGATGTCGTCAATTATTCTTATGATGCTGTCGAAGAGGTAGATCAGGAGAGTTTCGACTCCATGGTTGGGACGAAATCCGTGTTGGTTGTCGTCGAGAGTTCCGTGTTTGTCAATGTGTTCCTGAAGTTGTAGTTGAACCGTCTTTTCGATTATTTTTGCGAGGAAGGGTATGCTGGAGATTGGTCGGTATGCTGCTGGGTCCTTTTTGTCGAGAGAAGTTTTCTTTGTGATTGGTCTTACTGAGGCAAGCTTTAATTGCTGTGGCATGAGTCCTTGAGTGAGTGAGTTGTGTACCATTTTATGAATGTTTGGTGTGAGGCTTGCTTTGGTGGCTTTGACCCATGACACTGGGCAAGGGTCTGTAGGAGCAGTGCTTGTGTTGATTGTGGAGATGATGTCTGATATCTGCTCTTTTGAGGGTGAGTGGAATGTGCCCCAGGTTTTGGGGTGGAAGCCTAGGCACCACTGCTAAAAGAACTTCCTCTTGTTCCCCCAGGCACTTAACCATTAGCCTATAGGTGGGATATGATGTTGCAGCACCATGAATGCATCTGATGTGAACCTGGCTTTCAGGGGTTCTAGGCACAAATCCTTCTTGGGCCTCTATCCTCTTCCAAAGCCTCTTTGACAGCATACTCTGGTCTGCCCCAGAGTTTAACAGAGCATTTGTGGTAATTCCCTGCACATGAACCACCAAAAGGAATCCTTCTTTGGGCTGTTTTAAATCAACACCCATCAAGCTAGTGTGTATCTGGCATCCCCTTTCCAAATGTCCCCATTTTCCACATTTGAAACATTTCTTTTTACTCCACTTTGTAATCTGGGTTGGCACAGTACAATTATTCTCAGAAACATTCTGATACAGCACAGCTTGCCTCAGCACCAACCTTCAGAGGGCCACCCATTCTATGGCAAGCCTGCGTGGCTTCCAAGAATCTCTCTGCTAGCATGGTTGCCTCTCCAAGGTTCTGGCAATTTTGCTGTATAAGGAAAATGTGCAGATCTTTAGGCACAGCAGACATAAATTGTTCAAGCATAATAATGTCTAATAACATTTCCACAGTCTTTCCCTCTGGCTCCAACCATTTTACAGCCAATCCTCTGATTCTCTGACTCAGAGCCCTGGGTGTTTCACCCACTCTTAATGCAGTAGCTCTAAACATTCGCCTATACTCTGAAATAGACAACCCTAGGCGATCTCTTATAGCAGCCTTTACATCTCTATAATTCAAAGCTTGAGCTGCTGGCATTGCCCTATTAGCTGCAAGCGCCTCCCCAGTTAATGAGGCTGCCAGCCTTACTGCCCACTGGGTCTCTGGCCATGCTAATGCTTGTGCCACTCTCTCAAAAGATTCAAGGAAATCATCAACATTATCATCTGGAGTCAGCTTCCCAAAACTAAATGCCCCAATTCCCTGATTGAATCCCACATTGTCCACATGTGGTATACCAGTTGTTACTGCTGGTTTTGCATCCGGTCCACTTTGGTTATGAAGAGCAATTAAGGCTTCCACCAGATCAAGCACTGGCTTCTGCTGGTCCCTTAGTGCTTTAATTGCAGTGTCCTGAGCCTGCTGCACTAGCTCCTGTTGCCTGCTAAACTGGGCTGCCATCCAGCTGGGCAGTTCCTTCGGATCCATCTTGTATCCCTGTAAGAAAACAAAAGAAAAAAAAAAAAACACAGAGCAGCACCCTCCAAACAGGTGTTTTTCTCCTAATTTTTTTTTTCAATTACCCCTATGTCTTACTCCCATCCACCACTAGACATGCCCAGGTACTTATTACCTTATGCCAGTGATGAATCCAGCTCACACAGGGTCTTTTCCTCCTTGGAACAGCTCCTGGAACAGCCACCTCTTTTTTTCTCCAAAGTGTTGTTAAGGGAAAAATCCACTTTCCAGCTTTTGACTTGAACTTTTTTTCTTTCAGATTTCAGTTGTAATCCTTATAAATCCTGTAAATCCTTTGTGTAAAAGCAATCCTGCCAACTACGCCACTGTAAACGGGGGCGCTGGTCGTGAATGTCCACAATCTTAGCAAAGGCAAAATATTATTATGACTTGCAAAGGATTGTGGGGGTTGTAGTTCATTCGTACCAGAATCAGCCGTTCACAAAATAATGAGTTGTGATGCTCGAGTGTAAGCAAAGAAAAACACACAGATTTACTTGGTAACACAAAAGGACACTTGCTTCCAGTATTGTACTCAGGAAAAACAAAACATGATATAAGGTAACTGAACTTCTTAAGCAATAAATCAATAAAGACCTTGATGGGAAACAGAAAAGGTCTTTTTGATGGCTCCTGCTAATGACCTTCTTAGCAGTGCTCCAAAAGGCAAAAACAAAACCCAAAAGTAACAAAAAACTGTTCTTTATCAAGGATAACTTTCTTCTATTCACACACACACACAAAAAAGAGAAGTTTCCTTCCAGAGCTCACGTGCACTTGTGCCTGGCTCAATTACCAATAATTAGCCAGCTGCAAACCCCTTTGCTGGTTCACTCTCTCTACGTGGCTCAATCCTACCCTAAAGCTTTCTTGCAGAGACTTTTCTGGGTAGATAAAAGAACAAGTTACAGTTCCTTTTGGTGGTTGTTGTATTAGTGAGAAAGTACTTTAAAACAGCAGCCTAGACAGAGAGCAGTCCATGTATTCTAACTGATCATTTGAGATATCTCCTTCTTCCTCAAATATCATGGAATCAATATCATGGTCTGGCTCAGAGGAATTCCTTAATTGATCACTCTCAGGATAATATTTCTTTCCCTGCTGTCTTCCTGAAGAAGAGCTAGGGCATAGATCAAAGTTCATACCTGAGCTTCCTTTGCTGTTAGGTTTCCTCTCCAGGTATCCTGGCCAGTAAGTAGTCCAGCTTTTATGTCCAGCCTTCCAATCAAGATCCCTGGACACTGGGTCTCTCTTCACATACCTTCTTGCACCGGTCTTAGGGCCCCTTCCAAATGCAGCCGTCTCCTTCAAAGGTGCCGTCTGGGAATTCCTGGCTCTATAACCCCAATCCTCTGGCTTCCTCCAGTCCAATGGAGTATGCTTGCCTCTGGAATCACTCCTAACACACGTACTGCTGTGGACTCCTTCTTTAGACCTCCAAGATGTCTTTCTCTTCTTCCTTCCACGTTGCTTCTGCTGTTGTAGTCCTCTCTCTTCTTTCTCCAATGGCTTCTGCTTCTGTCTCTCCTTGTTCTCCTGGTTCTATCTGCTCTGTTTCTGTGTAGAATATCCTTTACTTTTAACATGCTTAGAGGGACACTCCACCCTAGCACAGCCCAGGTGTGCTGAATCAAGCCCTGCCCTTGGAGATGAGTGATTGGGGATTACCTCATAGCTCTCCTGATTGAACACACGTTTCCCCACTTCAGCCCTCCTAGAGGCTGTTTGTAACCTGGTGCATTCTGGGACTGGTAGTCTTTTATGAAAACATTCTGTTTTAGTATTTCTGCCAGCAAAGACAGGTTGCTTGTTCAGAGCCAATTCACCTCTTTTATAGCTCCCTCCTGAACTATGATAAGCTTCCTTATCACATCCTTTACCATCTTTTATTTTTGCCTTTTTTAAGCTATGTCATCTGACTGAGCAAGATGGCACCCTTGGGCAGGAAGGGGACTGCACATGCATGGTGGCATCTCCAAAAGGCTTTCTTTGAAAGCTGTGGGGATGCTTCCGCG
Organism: Ichthyophis bannanicus; assembly: GCA_033557465.1. Taxonomy (NCBI): domain Eukaryota; kingdom Metazoa; phylum Chordata; class Amphibia; order Gymnophiona; family Ichthyophiidae; genus Ichthyophis; species Ichthyophis bannanicus. The sequence goes on along the minus strand of CM066031.1, from coordinate 778,996,802 downwards.
AGGGCTCCATCGGTGCCAACATCACCCATATGTGAGGACTGATTCCTGCTGTCCCAGGAGAACACCTGTTAAAGGTGAGTAACTACGCTTTCAGACCATAGGAAGGTAGTCTGTGTCACCCAATCTAATGGAAATGCATATAAGCTCCTGTATAGGTGTTATTTAATCCCAGAGAGGCTTTGCAAAGCTGGAACAATTCATACGGTTTAATGTTGGAAGTGCAGCAGTCGGTGGGATTGCCCTGTGGTGAGATGCTACTGGGGAGAAGCTTGCTGTGGAAGCAAAAACATATAATAAAGACATTTTCAGGTACATTCATAGCAAAATACCTGTGAGAGGGTCAGTTGGACCATTAGAAGATAGAGGGGTAAAAGGGGACCTAAGAGGGGACAAGGCCATAGTGGAGAGACTGAATGAATTCTTTGCTTCAGTCTTTACTGAAGAAGATGTAGGGAAGTTACCCATGACTGAAATTGTATTTAAAGGTGATGCATCGGAAGAATTGAAAGAAATAGCGATAAACCGGGAAGATATATTATAACTATTTGATAAACTAAATAGTAGCAAATCATCTGGACCAGATGGTATACTCCCGAGGGCGCTAAAAGAACTGAAATATGAGATTGCAGACTTCCTATTAGTAATCTGTGAACTATCATTAAAATCATCTGTAGTACCTGAAGACTGGCAAATGGCCATTGTAATGCCAATTTTTAAAAAGTGTTCCAGCGGAGATCCAGGAAACTAAAGACCGGTGAGCCTAACATCAGTACTGGGCAAAATGGTAGAAACCATTATAAAAAACAAAATTACTGAACATGACAATAGTCATAGTTTAATGGGAAAAAGCCAACATGGCTTTTGCCAAGGAAGGTCTTATCTTACTAATCTGTTAGATTTTTTTGAAGGTATGAATAAACAGGTAGATGAAGGTGAGCCAGTCAATAGAGTGTATCTGGATTTTCAGAAAGCTTTTGACAAGGTTTCTCATAAGAGACGTTTGGTGAAATTAAAAAGTCATGGGAGAGGAGGCAGTGTACTATTGTGGATCAGGAACTGGTTAAAAGATAGAAAGCAGAGGGTAGGACTGAATGGCCAATTTTCCCAATGGATAAAGGTGAATAGTGGAGTACCCCAGGGATCTGTGCTGGGTCCGCTGCTTTTTAACGTATTCGTAAATGACCTGGAAATGGGAATAACGAGTGAGGGATTCAGATTTGCAGATGACACATAATTATTCAAAGCCATTAAAACATGAGAAGATTGTGAAAAATTGCAAGAGGACCTTGATAAATTGGAAGACTGGACATTCAAATGGCAGATGAAATTTAATGTGGACAAGTGCAAAGTTATGCACCTAGGAAAGAACAACTCAAACTATGGTTACAAGTTTGAGTACATTAGGAACCTCCACCCAGGAACAAGATAGTAGGCATCATTGTGGATAACATGTTGAAACCCTCCACCCAGTGTGGAATCACTGGGTGGAATCATAAGGAGAATAAAACCAAGGATATTATAATGCCTCTGTAACATTCCATTGTGCAACCGCACCTTGAATATTATGTGCAATTCTGGTTGCTGTATCTTAAAAAGCATAATGTGGAATTAGAAAAGGTACAGAGAATAGCCACCAAAATGGTAAAGGGGCTAGAAGGATACCCTTATGAGGAGAGACTTAAAGGGTTAAGGTTTTTCAACTTGGAAAAGAGACGGCTGAGGGGAGATATGATAGAGGTCTATAAATGAATGAATGAGTGGAACGAGTAAATGTAGATCGATTCTTTACAACATCAAAAAGTAGAAAGACTAAGGGACATGCAATGAAGCTACAGTGTAACCCATTTAAGACTAATAAGAGAAAATATTTTTCACTCAACGTGTAATCAAACTCTGGAATTCATTACCGGAGGATGTGGTAAAAGCTGTTAGTGTAGCTGGGTTTAAAAAAGGTTGGAAAAGTTCCTGGAGAAAGGTCCATAAACCATTATTAAAGAGAACCCAGTTAATCCACTGCTTGTCTCAATACAAGCATTATGGAACCTGTGTCTTTTTGGGAAACTGCTAGCTAATTGTGAACAGGATTGGCCACTGTTGCAAATAGGATGCTGGGCTTGATGGACCTTGGTCTGACCCAGTATGGCATTTCTTATATTCTTATGTTCTTATTAGATTGATGGAAGAAATTCTAGACTTTTTCCCAATCTAGAGATCCTGCTGTTTATCTTCTACATAAGCAGGATCCAGGTTGGCTGGAAGGGGTGGGTCCCACCGAAACATTATATAGTGACTGCACACTGTGAGATTGCGATGAATTGGGCACCATTGCTTGAGGTAAAGGGGTTTGTGAAAAGGGTAAGTGATTGTGCATTGCAGTCAGCTTATGCATATCATACAGAGGTGGATTGGCGCAAATCGAAAGCCAGTGGTTGGTACTTTGGAACTGGCTTCAAATGGAGAACTGGGGAAGGGAGGAGGGAGGTAAGGTGGGGTAGTAAGGGGAGGAGGGAGGGGTTTAGATTGGAGGAGGGGGTAAATTGTTATGTATTTGCTTCAGTGTTCTGTAAAGATCTGTTCATTGGCTTGAGTTCAATAATAATAAAACCCTCCACCGAGACCCGGAAGTGTATTGCCAGTTGAAGCTGTGCTCCCCTCCGGCTTGCCGATGAGCACGCCGTTTAAGAAAGGTGAAGAGGGCGCTTCGCTGGTGAGGGTAGTTACTCCAGAGAGTGGGACGCTATGCGGAGGTGTTATGGAGCCATTGTCTGCTGCTATGGTGGTGTCAGCAGGGCAGTCTGGAAATTTGCCTGCTTCTGGAGTTAAAGATTTAGCTAAGCCTAATGTTATTACAATGGATGCACTGTGGGAAGCTATAGTGATAGTGAACTCTTCTCTTAACCTTCTTGTGGGTGCTGTGGGTTCTGAATTGATTGAGGTTAAGCGTAACTGTTCATCTAACACCAATGTTTTGGAGCAGCAATCAGGGAAAGTTCCCCAATTGAAACAGGAACTGTGTCAGCTTCGGGACCTGTTGGTGGCCCAGATTAAAGACAGGACTGTAATTACATGGAAGACTGAGTATTTAGAAAATCAAGTTCGCCGGAATAACATTAGATTGTTGAACTTTCCTAGGTCTCCAATTATGTCACCAATGGAGATGCTGAGGAAATACTTTGGAGAGGTGTTAAAACTCCCCTCAGAGCATTTCTCATCTGTGACGCATGTGCAGTACCTGTCTCTGGGGCCCGGAAACCAAGGTGCTGGGCCTGAGACTGTTTCAAAGGGGAGAGGGGACCTGACAGGATTTTTGGAAAACTCTTTAGAGGTGGTTACAGATATGTCCACCTTGCTTGCTACCCTGGCGTTGGAGTCATAAAGTGTTACTTTCCACGCTTATTTTAAGAACTTTAATGAGCAATTCTTAGGTTCTCAATTTAGGATGTTTCCAGATCTGTCTCGGGGTTCCCAGATGAGAAGGAGGGAGTTCCTGGGCCTTCAGCTTAGAGTCTTGGCTCTTGGAGCCACTTTTCAATTAAAATTTCCTGTTAAATGTGTTTCATTTAAAGATAAAATTTATCTATTTTTTGAGCCTAAGCAACTCTTGGAGTTCTTGAGTGCTAGAGAAGAAACTTTGGTTCAGGCTGCTGTTCCCTCCCATATGGCTGACGTTTAAGCCTCCACCTGCTGAATTTAGTTTCTCTTTTTCTTTTTTCTATGGTGAGCGTTTGGCTGGGTTGTCCAGCCACTGCTGGCTTATTTCGTGGTACCCTCCTTATATTTCCTTCATTTGTGGACTAGAAATTATGGTTGTTTAATTTCTTGTAATAGTTGCCGTAAGTTTTTCTTTATGTACACCATTATCTTTTCATTCATGTTAATACTTGGAAGTTTAATGTCGAAAATCTAATAAAATATAAATAAAAAATAAAAAAATAATTTCTCAGGCTCCAGCCTACCACAGCAATGTTACCTGGGTTGCAAGAGCTTTCAAGTAATGATTTGAAAGCTTCATTCTTCCTTTGCACCCTCAGCTTGGGAAGCCACCCATATGTGTGGCTATTTGTATTCTGCTTGTCTATGGAGAAAGAGATGTTACTTATCTGTAACAGTGGTTCTTCATGGACAACAGGATAAATCAGCCATGGAATCTACTACTGCTATTAAACATTTATAAAGGCATATGCAGCGCTGTACAAACACAGACAGAGACAATCTCTACTCGTGAGATTTTACAGTCTAATCAGGACAGACAAAACAAAAGATAAGAAGGATAGAATAGAGAAGGGTAAGGAGACACAAGGATCAAGGGATCAGGATCCTTTTGAGTATAGGCATTGTTTGGGGAGGAATATAGGGGCAGTAACCCCCCTCTCCCAAAATGTTGTAGGCACTAATGATGATCTGGTACACATGCCCCCTGTGTCAGTATGACTTCCTTACCCTTTGTCCCTCCAAAGTAAGAAGGCACCAATGCTTTAGAGACATTGCCTTAGCTATGGAATAGACTGAAGAGGGAAGAGCAGACATCATGCAGGAGGGATACTTGCACATACCCAGAGAACTTTCTAAACTCTTCTGGGCTCTGGGAGAACAGATTCGACCTCAGTGCCGTGAGGGTTGACATCACCCGTACATGTGACTGATTTATCCTGCTGTCTATAAAGAACCACTCTTGTACATTACTAGCTTCTCTTTCTTGCCTCTTATCTAACACATTTCTTTCTGGTACAACATAAGCACACAGTCTCCCTGCTTCGGTCAGTTGGATGCCTGACCTTTTATTCTTTCTTTTGGCCAGTTTTTTCTGTGCTAGGTTTTTCTCTTAACTGTACCATTGTAATATCTCAAGAAGAACCATGAAAGCCCTTCCCACTAGTAGAATGTTATTTTACCTGCAGAAATCAGAACTTTGATCACTGGTCAACATGGAAATTGTTACTGACTTTAAAAGGCCCTAATCTGTAGTATCTTGGTGAGCTGAACACGAATATAACATTAAAAAAATTTTATTGGCTCTCGTGAAGATATTGCATGTAGTTCATTTTTGACGTTTCACTGTGTAAATTTATCCAGTAGGACATCAACAACATCCCAAATAAGCCTTGAATGATGTAATATTGCATCACATTGCATAAATCACTCATGACCCACAAGACTGGAGACTATTTATAGACTCTTCAAAACTGAGTCTGAAGGCTGTGCTTTTGACCAATGGAAACCGTCTTCCATCTATTCCAGTAGTGCATGCCCTCCACATGAAAGAGACATACGATAACTTAAAGCATCTACTAACTTCCATTAACTATAACAAGTAGAGCTGGCACCTCTGTGGTGACTTGAAGGTAGTTGCCCTTTTAATGGGACTGTAGCAGGGATATATAAAATACATGTGTTTCTTATGTGAGTGGGATAGCCGAGCAAGGGATTGGCACTACTTGCAGAAGGAATGGAATTGCAGACAAAATGTAACAGTTGGAGAGAAGAATATCCAGCACCCAGCTCTGGTTGAGGCTCACAAAATCCTGCTACCACCCCTTCACATCAAACTAGGTTTGATGAAAAACTTCCTGAAAGCCATGGACCGCACTTCGCCAGCTTTCCGATACCTGCATGAAAAATTCCCTCGACTCAGCGAAGCAAAGATTAAAGAGGGAGTTTTTGTGGGTCCTCAGATTCAAGAGCTCTTCAAAGATGACTGGTTCAACAACTTGCTGCAGGGTGATGCGAAACAAGCATGGAATGCTTTTTGCCTAGTGTCAACAAACTTTCTCGGGAATGTTAGGGCAGAAAACTACAAGGAACTAGTAGAAGACATGCTGATGCAGTATCAGAAACTTGGCTGCAATATGTCTCTAAAGATCCATTTCTTTGATTCCCATCTCGATTTCTTTCCTGACAACTGTGGTATGGTTAGTGATGAACAGGGCGAACGTTTTCACCAGGATATCGCAACGATGGAGCAAAGATACCAGGGAAAATGGTCCACTACAATGCTGGCTGACTACTGCTGGACACTCCCCAGAGAAGTTCCTGAACAGCTGTACAATAGGCAGGTGAAAAAATCTAAGAAGTAGTCTGTGACTTGGTTTTTTGCAGGTATTAACCAAAGGCCTATTATATTTACTATTGACGTGATGTAAACATTAATTCTTATAGATTACCAAAATCTAGAGCCAACTTTGCAATTTCACTGTCATATTCGTGTTTAGCATATAAAAATTGATAAGAAATGACTATTTTTATTTCAGTAACATGACTTTTGTAAAAATTTGTTGACCAGTGTTGTCTATCCTGTTTACAGGTGAAAGAACACATGTTGTTGAAATTCTGCCTACGGATTTAAGAGGCAGTCCTGGTGGCATACAGAAATTGGAACTACATGTGTAGTTTTTATATACATGCCAAGGGACATAGTTTTCAACTTAAGAATTACCTGCAGAAGAAAGAGGAATAAATCTGTGTGAGCAATTTTTCATTAGGCAATAATGAAAATAAAACTACATACAGTTTTGCTTTGATTATTGCACAACCCCCCATGGATTAAAATTAGTCTGGTTGTTTATCCTGAAATGTTTAGAATAAAGAATGATACCACACTGGGCTATATACTTAGAGGCAAAACACTTTACAATAAAAGAGAAAAAAAGCATCTTTGTTTTTGCTTTCGTCCTGAAAAGTAGCTTTAATGAATCATCACTAAATAGAAACATGATTCTGAATTTCTAAACTGGCAGCTAAAATATTGACAGCACCTTCCATTATTCTTGAGGATTAAGAATAATTCAGCAAGATAACCTAATTCACGTCTTATATCTATGTTCCAATATTCTTTGTTTGTGGATCTTATGACTAGTCCTGGAATGCTATTTTAAATTCACTACACATAGCTGTCTTCAGGATTCACATCTGGATGGCATTGCATGATCATATTGCTGAAAGCAAACAGAATAGCATTTTAGATCAATAACAGTGCAGTTAGTGAAAGCACTAGAGGCTTAAACAGAATCTGTGTGCTTCTTCAAGAAAAATGAGTGAGAGAACAGATACTTAATGCAGTCCATTTAATGTGGAACTCTCTAGAGAATGAAGTGTGGCTTATGCCCATCCCTTTCCTTAGTAAATAATCAAAAATCAAAAACTTGTAGAGCATCCTGACAGGATGAGTAGCATATTCATAACAGAAGCTATCTTCTGTTGAATGGATTTTCCTAATTATGTCTTAATGATCTTAGTAATAAATCCAAAAACAAAGCCTTTATCTGTGCAAATGGTTGCATATATTGCTGCAGGATTATCTAAAAGCAGAATACCTACTTCCTGTTAATCTCAGGTATGGTTTTATTTTGTGAAAATGAGACTTGTTTATGGCAGAGAATTAAATTACTGTTCAAGATTATTTCAGTAGAAGGGAAATCATAATAAAATAATTAAGTAAAAATGGGGACTACAGTATACTTAATGGAACATGATTAGATTTAATTTCCTTATTACAGTAACAAAAAGTGCATTATCCTTTTTTGAGTCCTAATTTAGACTCGCTATCAAAGCCTTTTCAGAAGCACTTTCAAATAAAGCACATTAAAACGCAATACATGTTCCATTAGGCACTAGGTTTTATGAACAATCAGAATTACTGATAATGCACTATACATGCCTCCATTTTAAACTGTTGGGTAACAGCATCAGGAGAGAGAAGAACTTGAGCAGCATCAAGAGGCATGCAAAATTTGAGCAGTTTTTTCAAGGGGAAAAGAAAGCTGATGAGAAAATCCGATGATAGTTTTGGAGGACTATGATAATATATATAATCTCTCCTTATAAAAACTCAAGGTAACAAATAATAAAGATCTTGAGCACACAGTAAAGGAAAAGACATTTCAGAAGAAGATATTACTCAGAAAACAGAGTATGATTTTCTTTCTGTATTTCTGATGGAACTCTATGGTTGCAATTCTGAAATCATAAGAGCCAGGTTGAATACAGTTATTCTCAACTAACAAACAACATGAATCAGCCCTATATGTGGGTGATGTCATCCAATGGCACGGAGAGACTTTGCTTCGGTCTTTACTGAGGAAGATGTAGGGATGTTACCCATGACTGAAGTGGTATTTAATAGTGATATTGCAGAAGAATTGAAAGAAATATTGATACACAGAGAAGATGTATTACAACTATTTGATAAACTGAAGAGTAGCAAATTACCTGGACCGGATGGTATAGATCCAAGGGTGTTGAAAGAACTGAAATATGAGATTGCAGACCTGCTATTAGTAATCTGTGAACTATCATTAAAATCATCTGTAATACCTGAAGATTTGGAGGATGGCCAATGTAGCACCAATTTTTAAAAAGGGTTCCAGGGGTGATCCAGGAAACTACAGACCGGTGAGCCTGATGTCAGTACTGGGAAAAATGGTAGAAACCATCGTAAAGAACAAAATTACTGAACATGTAGATAGTCATGGCTTAATGGGAGACAGCCAACATGGCTTTAGTCAGGAATATCTTGTCTTACTAATTTGTTATGTTTTTTTGAAGGTGTGAATAAACAGATAGACAAAGGTGAGTCGGTTGATATAATATATCTGGACTTTCAGAAAGCCTTTGACAAGGTACCTCATCAGAGACTTTTGGCAAAACTGAAAAGTCATGGGATAGGAGGCAGTGTGCTATTGTGGATAAGGAACTGGTTAAAAGATAGAAAACAGAGGGTAGGGCTAAATGTCCAATTTTCCCAATGGAGAAAGGTGAATAGTGGAGTACCCCAGCGATCTGTGCTGGGTCTGCTGCTTTTTAACATATTCATAAATGTCCTGGAAATGGGAATAACGAGTGAGATTATCAAATTTGCAGATAACACAAAGCACTTTAAAGTTGATAAAACCCATGATTGTGCAAAATTGCGAGAAGATCTTGATAAATTGGAAGACTGGGCATCCACATGGCAGATGAAATTTAATGTGGACAAGTGCAAAGTTATGCATCTAGGAAAGGATAACCCAAACTATGGTACATGATGCAAGGTTCCACATTAGGAACCACCACCCAGGAAAAAGATTTAGGTGTCATCGTGAATAACATGTTAAAACCCTCCGCCCAGTGTGCAGCGCCGGCCAAGAGAGCAAATAGAATGCTAGGTATCATAAGGAAATGAATGGAAAATAAAACAAAGGATATTATAATGCCTCTGTATCGTTCCATGCTGCGGCTGCACCTTGAATATTGTGTGCAATTCTGGTCGCCGTATCTTAAAAAAGGATATGGCGTTATTAGAAAAGGTACAGAGAAGAGCCACTAAAATGGTAAAGGGGATGGAAGGATACCCCTATGAAGAGAGGCCTAAAAAGGTTAGGGCTCTTCAACTTGGAAAAGAGACGTCTGAGGGGAGATATGATAGAGGTCTATAAATTAATGAATGGAGTGGAACGGGTAAATGTAGATCGATTGTTTATGTTATCAGAATAAAGAAAGACTAGGGGACATGCAATGAAGCTACAGGGTAAGCTATTTAAGAGAAAATATTTTTTCACTCAACGTGTAATCAAACTGGAATTTGTTAACGGAGGATGTAGTAAGAGCTCTTATTGTAGCTGGGTTTAAAAAAGGTTTGGACAAGTTCCTGGAGGAAAGGTCCATAAACCTTGCTTTTATTACTTTCCTATCTGACCTTTCCCTTCGCCAATTTGTCTCCTTTCCCACCCACTCTGCTGGTCACTCCCTTGATCTTCTCATTTCCCATACCTCCTCTCCTTTCCTCCCCTCCTTGCTTTCCTCCCTTTCTCCAGGACCAAGCAGGAAGTCAGTCCTCACTTATGGGTGACGTCGGCGCCGACGGAGCCCTCGCGGAGCAATTTTCCCCAGCTTTCAAAGAAAGCCTTTGGGAATTGCAGCGCGCATGCGCGGTCGTCTTCCCGCCCGAAGGTGCCATCTTAGCCAGTCTTCTTTTTTCCGCGGAGCCCTACAGACGTCCCCGTCTTGTCCCCGCGAAAAAGTTGATTTTCTTCTTTATTTTATCCTTTTTTCTTTCGGTTCGACGCCGATCGTTTTCCCGCCCGGACTCGCGACGCCGGTCTCGAGTCCTCTTATTTTTTTTTCGGTTTTTTCTGACTTAGTCAGCTTTCGTTTTCGTTTTCCCTGGCAGCCCGGTCCTTTGACCTCGCAGGGGCCCTTTTTCCCCCGATGGCTGCCAGTGGGTTTAAGCGGTGTGGTCGGTGTGACCGAAATATGTCACTAACCGACACACACGACTTTTGCCTCCGCTGCCTGGGCCCGGATCATGAGGAACTGATCTGTGGGCCCTGCAGCAAACTGTCCTCAAAGGCGTTGAGAAGTCGGCGGCATCAGCGTGAGAGAATCTTCGCTGACCCCAGCCGTACCCGGACCTCGTCGGAGGCCTCCGTGTCGAAAGGCTCCAGCTCGGACCGTCGCCGGAGCTCCTCCGACCGGGGTTCTCCCTCCGGGGACCATCGTCGGAAGGAAAAACCCGCGAGGGCGGCGTCGGTGGACGCTCCTGGCTCCGCGAGGGCCAGGTCGCATAGCCCCGACAGCCGCCCCGGGTCCTTGGAGAAGGAACACCTCCCGAAGCGACCTCGCCTGGAGTCCGAGATGCCTGCCCGGGTAAGTCCTGTGGTCCTTCTGGACTCGCCTCCGCGACAGCCGACGTCGGGCCCGACGCCGTCGGGGCCCGAGTCGGGGGCTGCTGGGTCACCTGGGCTCGGACTCAGGTTGACGGCCTTGGAGAGCAGACTGTCTGCCTTCATGGACCAGCAGAGGGCACTGCTCGCTGGCTTCGCTGGCGTCGCTGCCCCGACCGCCGGGACGTCGACGTCCAAGTCGACCCCGGAGACCGAGCCGATCCTCGAGTCGATGAGAACTCGAGTCGATCCTCGGTCGAGGTCGCCCTCGGCCTCCCGTTCGGGACCGAGGTCGCCGACGCCGACTCCCTCGGCGTCGGGGCGGCTGGCGCCGCACCCTGCCCGGGCCGACCCCACCGAGTCCTCGTCGGAGTCGGTCTGGGAGTCTGAGGAGGAAGAGTCACCTGATTCTTTCCGGACTCGGTGTGTCCCCTCGGACTCACCGGAGTCCGAGCCTCGGAAGCAGTCCCCCCCGGAGGATGCCCGGTTCTCGGACTTCGTTAGGGATATGGCCAAGGCTTTGGCCTTCCCTGCGGATCCCGAGGAGGAGCCTCGAGCCGAAGAGCTCGACGCCCTCCAGTATGACTCTCCCGCGAGGGAACACTTTACTGTGCCGGTTCCTCCTATGCTGGAACGACTACTCTTCCGCATGTGGGAGAGTCCGGCCTCCTCGCCGGTCCTGAGCAAGCGGGTCGATTCTATCTATCGGGTCCGCAAGAGCCCTGGCTTTCAAAAGGCGCAGCTGCCACACCATTCCATGGTAGTGGAATCGGCCATGCATCGTCTTAAGAGCCAGAAGATGCACTCCTCGGTGCCTCCTGGAAGGGAGGCCCGTAACCTGGATGGCCTTGGCAAGAAGTGCTTCCAGGGCTCTATGCTCGCATGTCGTGTCCAGACTTACCAGCTATACATGGGCATGTATCTCCGGGATCTGGCTAAAGAGCTAGCCGGATTCTCCGCTGGTCTCTCCGAGGAGCCCTTGCGGAGGTTCCTAGCCTTGTCCACGGGCATTCGGGAATGCTCAAAGTTCATGTCCCGAGCAGCCTATGATGGCTTTGAAGCCTCGGCTCGAGTGGCCGCAGCCGGCATCGGTGCCCGCCGACAGGCTTGGCTTCAGTCGTCAGACCTTGAGCCCTGGGTACAGGACAAGTTGGTCGATGTCCCCTGCCGAGGCGAAAACCTCTTTGGCAAGCCCATGGCGGAAAAGGCTGCACAAATTGAGACTGAGACTCTCACCAGGACCAGGCTTTCTAGGAAGACCTCCGCCCCTTCCCAGAAAAAGAAGGGCTCGGGGAAAAAGTCCTTTTACCCGAGGAAGGCGGCTGCCTACAAACAATACCCCCATTATCAGGCCCCTGCAGCTCCCCAACAGGGCCAGCAGGCCAAGGGACGGGGTAACGGGTCCCGTAGGCAGCAAGCCCCCAAGCCTGCACCACCAGCCCCTGCTCAGCAGGGTGGGGGTTTTTGACTCGCTCAGCATAGCCTCTCCCCCCCCGCTGGTCCCCCCCAGCACCGGAGGCCGGCTGGTTCACTTCGCCCACAGGTGGTCCAGCATCACCGCAGATGCCTGGGTGCTTCAGGTCGTGCGAGAAGGCTACCTTCTCCACTTCCATCAGGTCCCTCCCTCCTATTTTCCGGGAGAGCCTCCGCGCCCCCCTCTGCACAGGGAGTTGCTCCTTCAGGAGTTAGCAGGTCTTCTGCAGGATCAGGCGGTGGAACCGGTGCCACACCACCTGAGAGGTCAAGGCTTCTATTCAAGGTATTTTCTGATACCAAAGAGAACAGGGGGCCTCAGACCCATCCTGGACTTGCGCAACCTCAACAAGTTCCTTGTGCGGGAGAAGTTCAGAATGCTTACCCTTGGAATCCTTCTGCCCTACCTCCAGCAGGGAGATTGGCTATGCTCCTTGGATGTAAAGGATGCCTACACGCACATCCTCATCCACCCAAGCCACCGCCAATACCTAAGGTTTGTGGTGGCGGGAAATCATTACCAGTACAGAGTACTGCCCTTTGGCCTGTCCTCCGCACCGCGAGTCTTCACAAAATGTCTCGCGGTCGTGGCGGCCCATCTCCGGCTTCACGGCCTCTATGTCTTTCCGTACCTCGACGACTGGCTCATCAGAGCAGCGTCCGCTCAGGAGGTCACCAACGCCACGTGCCGCACGGTGGCTCTGCTGCAGCACTTGGGCTTTGTCATAAACTTCGCAAAGTCCACTTTGCTCCCCTCACAGGATCTCGAGTTCATCGGCGCAAGGCTGCACACTCCTCAGGCGCGAGCGTATCTACCGCTCGACAGGGCTCAGCGGCTCATGGACCTAGCCGACCGCTTTCGCAGCCAGCCCCTGGTCTCCGCCAGGCGCTTCCTGAGACTGCTCGGCCATATGGCTTCCACTGTCCATGTGACCCCCAATGCCCGCCTGAATATGCGGTCTGCTCAATGGTGTCTCCGCCGGCAGTGGCGACAGGCCACGGGCGGCCTCGCAGACCTAGTGCGCGTTTCCGAGCCGCTGATCTCGTCTCTCCGGTGGTGGCTCCGGCAGCCGAACCTGACCTTCGGTATGCCCTTCCAGTCACCTCAGCCGACCCGGGTGCTGACCACCGATGCATCCCTCCTGGGCTGGGGAGCGCATTGCCAAGAGGCGCGTACTCAGGGCCTCTGGACCACGTGGGAGTCTGCTCAGCAGATCAACTTCCTGGAGCTCCGGGCGATCCGCCTAGCTCTCAAGGCCTTCTCCCACCTGACTTCCCAACAGTCCGTCCTTGTCCAGACGGACAATCAAGTTGCCATGTTCTACGTGAACAAACAGGGGGGCACGGGCTCCTTTCTCCTCTGCCGGGAGGCTCAGAAGCTCTGCTCTTGGGCCGTCAGTCACGGCATTCTCCTCAAGGCAGTTTACCTCCCGGGCCGAGACAATTGCCTTGCGGACAAACTCAGCAGGGTCCTCCAGCCGCACGAGTGGCGTCTGGATCCCTTGGTAGTTCAGAAGCTCTTCCTCAAGTGGGGCCTCCCCACGATGGATCTCTTTGCCAGTCCTCGCAACCGGCAGCTTCCTCGCTTCTGCTCTCGTCTGCCACACCCCCTTCGGGTTGCGGCGGACGCCTTTCTGATCTCATGGTCGGGGAGCCTTCTGTATGCGTTCCCTCCCATCCCGCTAGTCTCTCGGACTCTTTTCAAGGTTCTCCGAGACAAAGCCTTCATGATCCTGGTGGCCCCTCGCTGGCCCAGGCAGCCGTGGTTTCCGCTCCTGCTGCAACTGGCGGTGGAGGATCCAATCCCTCTGGGGGTACAACCGGATCTCCTCACTCAGGATCAGGGGTCCCTCCTGCACCCCAACCTCAGGTCTCTCAACCTCATGGCCTGGCTGCTGAGAGGGTAGTCCTTGCTCCCCTTCTCCTGCCGGCGGAGGTGGAGGAGGTCGTCTTGGCTTCGCGACGGCCTTCTACCCGCAAATGCTACGCCCTTAAATGGCGTCGCTTTGCAGTCTGGTGTACCCAACAGTCTCAGGATCCCTTCTCCTGCCCGGTGTCGGTGATCTTGCAGTACTTGCTGCACCTCTCTAATCTGGGACTTAAGTCCAACTCCGTCAAAGTTCACCTCAGTGCTCTTTCAGCACATCATGTGCCGGTGGACGGCAGACCTCTCTCCAATGACCCTCTCGTAGCGAGGTTTCTCCGAGGTCTCCTTCTACTTAAACCACCTCTGCGCCCGCCAGCGCCTGACTGGGACCTGAATGTGGTGTTGCAGCGGATCACCTGTCCGCCTTTTGAACCTATGGCTACCTGTTCTCTCCGTTTTCTGTCTTGGAAAACACTGTTCTTGATAGCCCTCACTTCCGCTAGACGCGTAAGTGAATTGCAGGCCCTCGTGTCTGATCCCCCTTACACTCGGTTCTACAAAAATAGGGTAGTCCTACGGACTCACCCTAAATTTCTTCCAAAAGTGGTCTCCCCTTTTCACATCAATCAGGAGGTGGTACTTCCAACCTTCTTTCCCAGACCACACTCCAGCCGAGCTGAAACGGTCCTCCATACCCTGGACTGTAGAAGGGCTCTGAACTTCTACCTTGACCGTACGCGGGAGCACCGTAAAGCTGCTCAGCTTTTTGTGTCTTTTGACCCCAATAAATTGGGGCTCCCGGTCTCCAAGCGTACTCTGTCCATCTGGGTTGCGGACTGTATCTCTTGGGCTTATGGGGCAGCCGGACTCTCCTTAGAAAGTCGAGTCACGGCTCATTGCGTTCGGGCAAAGGCTACGTCAGTGGCTTACCTCCGCTCTGTTCCGCTGGCAGACATCTGCCGGGCCGCTACTTGGTCTTCGAGCCAGACTTTTGCGGTCCATTACTGTCTCGAGAGGGAGTCCCGTAGGGACAGTGCTTTCGGACAGGCAGTCCTCCGTAATCTCTTTGAGGTCTGAGCAACTCCTACCCTCCATCCCGGATGTGGGCTACCGGTGGGTGATAATTCAGCGAAGATTCTATCCTTCTGTGCTGCTGAGCTAGAGGGAGCTCATTTTTGTGCTTAGGGTCTCCGGTAGCCTTGAGCTTGGGAGTCCCATAAGTGAGGACTGACTTCCTGCTTGGTCCTGGAGAAAGCGTAGTTACTCACCTGTAACAGGTGTTCTCCAGGAGCAGCAGGAATCAGTCCTCACTACCCTCCCTCCTCCCCTTGGAGTTGCAATCGTCTGCTTATGTTCTTTTTGCAAATTTTTATGCTGTCTTTTTAGCTATGTCATCTGACTGGCTAAGATGGCACTTTCGGGCGGGAAGACGACCGCGCATGCGCGCTGCAATTCCCAAAGGCTTTCTTTGAAAGCTGGGGAAAATTGCTCCGCGAGGGCTCCGTCGGCGCCGACGTCACCCATAAGTGAGGACTGATTCCTGCTGCTCCTGGAGAACACCTGTTACAGGTGAGTAACTACGCTTTCCCTCCCATGGTCCAACCATCTCTGTATTTTCTTTTCCCTCCCCTTTCCCTCTACCCCCACCCCCATCTATTTCTTCCTCTGTTTCCCAAACCTACGCATGTCCCACAGATTTCAACTCACTTCCTGTTGACACTCAGTGCACCTCTGGAACTCTTCTCTCTCAGCTGCTCTTGATACTGTTGCCCCCCCTTCAGCCTTGTCTTTCTTCCCAACGCTGTTCTCATCATCCCTGGCTCCACCCCGGTCTTTTCCTTCACCGTAGGTATCTTCGACCGTAGATATCTTCGACTTTGGCATAAGCACCCCTCTTCCTCTAGCTTGCACCACTTTCATCTTTGTCATCGTCTCTATCGCTCCCTTCTCCATTCTGCCAAACGAAACTATTTTCCAACCTTATCTCTTCTGCTAATTCCTCCCATGAACTCTACTCTGTCCTCCGTTCCCTTTCCGCCCCTCACTCTACTCCTTCTCCCCCCTCCTCTACTTCCCCTGACCCTGCTTCCCTGGCTTCTCATTTTACCTCTAAGGTCCATTCTCTACATCTTTCCTTTCCCTCCTGCCCTCCTCCCCTCTCCCCCCCTGCTTCATCCCCTCTTTCTAGGTCCCCCCTCCCTCTCCCCTTTCCTCCCCTACCCTTCCGCTCTCGCATCTCTGGTCCACCTTCATACTATTCTCTGCTTCCCTTCTATCAAATGCTTTCTCTTCTACTCGGAAAACCACTTGCCTTGCAGATCCCATTCCCTCCCATTGGCTCTTTGAACCCTCCCTCGCTTTTTCCCCTCACATTCTCTCTCTTTTCAACTCAAGCTTATCTTCTGGTACCTTTCCTTCTCCCTGGAAGCATGCCACAGTCTGCCCCCTTCTGAAAAAAGGTTCCCTCGACACCTCTTCCCCTTCCAGTTGGCGCCCATTTTCAATCTTCCATTTCTCGCGAAACTCCTAGAAAAGCTGGTTTTCTCTCAACTCTCCTCTCATCTTGAAGCCTCCCTTACCCTTCACCCATGACAATCTGGTTTCCGCCCTGGCCACAGCACGGAATCTGTCCTTCTTTCCCTCCTTAACAATCTGCATTCTGCTCACGATCACAGTCTTTTTTCCCTTGCTGTTTCTCTTGATCTATCTGCTGCTTTTGACCTGGTCGATCACCGCACTTTTCTGACACGTCTTTGGGAAGCTGGTCTCACTGGCACGGTTCTTCGTTGTTTTCATTCCTTTCTCTCCTGTCGGTCTTTCTCAGTTGTCTCTGGGTCCTCTTCTTCTCCCTCCACCCCCCTCCCCTGCGCTGTCCCCCAGGGTTCCGTTCTCGCCCCCCTTCTATTTAATGTTTTTCTTGCACCCCTTTGTCTCTTGATTCAACAACACGGTGTTCCTTTTCGTCCCTCTAGTCCAGTCCCGGAACCATTGAGTCTAGAATTTCCTCCAACAGCTTTGGAGACTGAAAACTTGTCATCGCTTTGATGACCTCTGCACATATATAGGCAAGGACCGCCCCTTCCTCTTCAGTAGTTTCAGTCTCCAAGCAGCTGGAGAAGCTTCTGAGCCATAGGCTCACTCAGCACAAATAAGCAGAGCTAGGAATAGGCATTAGCTTATCTTTAGATTTAGGTTTTCTTTTAAGTATATTTGGAAGTGTTTCTTACGTAGTGTTTTGATTTACAGGAAAGGTGCTGCTGCTCCGGGGTGTCCTCTGCTACCGCTGGCCAAGTTCTCTATCCTTGTCTCTCTTCTTTCCCCCCCTCTCCCCCTCCCCCCCACCTCCCCTTCACTTTAACGAGCAGTGGAGGAGAAGCAGGGGCCGTTAAAGGCAGGACACAGCGCAGCACTTTCGCCTCCCTGCTCCCGAACCCGCGGTAATGGGTGAGGAGCAGGTGGCAGGCTTAGGATCTCAGCATGGGCAGGAGAGGGCTTAGCAGCCTGCCGAACACGCTGAGAGCAGCTGGAGCCGAAGCCGCGGTCCAGCTGAGCTCCGGAGAATTTACAAGGTCCCCTTCCCGGGCATGGTGAGGTGAGTCAGGGCGGTGGACTGTGCGAATTTGCCTGGGGAGCAAGTGACAGGGGGAACCGCACTTAGGCAACCGTCCCGCCCGCTCAATTTCGGGCGGGAAAAAGTGACGGCGGCCATTTTGGCTGCCGTGGGGTGAATAGCGGCAGCCGGAGCTGGCTCTTTCTGGCCGGTCGGGGGGCTTTCGGGCCTCGTTTCAGAGGCGCTTTCATTCCTTTGCGCTGGGCAGTCCTCAAAGGCTGAGGTAGTAAAAAAAAAAAAGAACCGATCCACCGTCGGGTCTGTTGGAGGCAGGCAGTGCTTTCTGTGTGCAGGGAGCATGCCAGCCAAGCTGCGTTGTCTAGTGTGCGGCTCAAAGAAGGGGGAGCTGATGGAGTCCGGTGTGTGTAGGCCTTGCTCCCAGGAGGCAGCCTTGCTTGAGGATCCTATGGAGGGTCCTAGCGGAACACAGTTGGGAGATGGTCAGGAGAAGGGGGTTGCCCTTCTCTCCTCGAGTGCTGCCGTGGAGCAGAAGTCGGGGCCGGCTTCGGGGGATGGAGCGGTTCCTGGGTCTTAATTCAACCAGGCGAGGGGTCCGGGGGGGTTCCTGTCGGAATTTCTCGCTCTCTTGCAGCAGGCCTTGGCTTCCTTACAGCCAGTAATGGTAGTGCCACCTCAGAGTCTGCGGGGGCGCAAGCAGGAGGCGGCAGCGGTGGTAGACGTTCCTCCGCTTAAGAAGAATACAGGAGCTAGTGCAGAGTATCTCGTGGATCCTCTCTGGGAGGACCAGAGTGCGGGGGAAGTGGATCTCATAGGTGTCTCAGAGGATGATTTGGAAGAAGGGGAACTGCCTGAGGAGGACCAGCAAAGCAGGGTGCTGCCCGCCTTGATTGCGGAGACTCTGAAGACGCTCAATATGCCCTCCATGGAACCTTCCTCGGAGGAAGCGCTGGAGGACCCCTGTTGCAGGCAGTCCGCACATCCCAGCGTGTGTTTCCCATCCATAGGGTGTTTCGGCATATGATTCAGGAAGAATGGGATTTGCCGGAGTCAGTCCTGCGGGGCTCTAGGGCGATAGCTAGGTTGTATCCGCTCTCAGACCAGGATAAGGAGCTTTTTTGCTCCCCAAAGGGGGATGCCGCAGTGTCGGCGGTCATGAAGAAGACTACGATCCCGGTAGAGGGCGCCGCAGCTTTGAAAGATGTTCAGGACAGGAAGTTGGATACCCTGTTGAAGCAGGTGTTTGATGTTAGTGCTCTCTCCATGCAGACCTCGATAGCGGGGGTGTGGGTAGCGAGAGGCTGTCTCCGTTGGGCCCAGAGACTGCAGGGGGATCAGTTGGGGGAGCAGGATTTGGAGGCAGCGTGGATAGAGTCGGGGACGGCTTATTTAGCGGATATTCATTACGATCTTATCAGGAATCTGGCCAAGGCGATGGCGTCGGTCGTTGCGGCTCGCTGTTCCCTGTGGTTGAGAAACTGGGCTGCAGACACGTCATCTAAGGCTAGGCTCAGTAGGCTTCCGTTCCGAGGGAAACTGTTGTTTGGAGAGGATTTGGAGAAGTTGGTTAAGGATCTCGGGAAGTCCAAAGGGGGTCGTCTGCCGGAGGATAAGCCCAATCAGGGCCGGGGGCTTTCCGGGTCAAAGGGGGCTCAGAAGGACTTTCGTAGGTTTCGGTCCTCTCATTTTGTTCCCTTGCAACGCAGAAGGTTTCCAGGGAGGAACCAGAATTTTCGGGGATTTCGGGGGGCAGGCAGAGGGTTTGCGCCCTTTCAGTCCTCAGGTGTTAAGAAGTCCCAATGAAGTTAGGCGGACTCAGGTGGCGGTGCTGCCCGTGGGAGGTCAGTTACGGGAGTTTTACCCTGCCTGGGTCCAGCTTACGTCGGACCAGTGGGTCTTGGAGGTCATTCGAGAGGGGTATGCGTTAGAGCTCCACCGACCCGTCTTAGATTCCTTTGTTCTGTCGCCTTGCAGGGCTCTGCTCAAGGTGTGCACGGTGTCCGAGACGCTACACCGGTTGCTGGCTCTCAAGGCGGTAGTTCCCGTCCCCGCGGCTCAGTGCGGTTGCGGTCGTTACTCCATCTACTTCGTAGTGCCGAAGAAGGAAGGTTCATTTCGTCCGATTCTGTATTTGAAAAGGGTGAATCGGTGTCTCAGAGTATCGCATTTCAGGATGGAGACCTTGCGGTCCGTGATTGCGGTGGTCAGAAAGGGGGAATTCCTAACGTCGCTGGATCTCACGGAGGCTTATCTGCATATCCCTGTTCGGCAAGAGCATCAGCAGTTCCTGCACTTTGCGCTCCCCATGGGGCATTTCCAATTTCAGGACATGCCCTTCGGGTTAGCGACGGCGCCTCGCGTGTTCACCAAGGTCATGGTGGTGGTGGCGGCAGCGGTGCTCCGGAAAGAAGGCGTACTGGTGCACCCATATCTGGACGATTGGTTGATTCGGGCAAAGTCGCGCGACGAAAGTGTCAAGGCCACTGCCCGGGTGGTACAGGTGTTGGAAAGCTTGGGCTGGGTGGTCAACCGGACAAAGAGCAGGTTAGTCCCCTCTCAGTCTCTGGAGTACTTGGGGGCACGTTTTGAGACGGCGTTGGGCGAGGTGTTTCTCCCAGAGCACCGTGCTCGCGCTCTGCGGAGCTTGGTGAGTTTTTGGCTCGATGGGCTCCGACGGCGTGGCAGTACCTACAGCTGCTGGGAACGATGGCGGCATCTATCGAAGTGGTGCCGTGGGCCAGAGCGCATATGAGGCCGCTGCAGCGGGCGCTGCTGCGGCGGTGGTCGCATCAATCGGACCCGTTATCTTGCTGGCTAATCTGCCCTCAGGATGTCCGAAATGAGTTGGAATGGTGGTTGCCGAAGGAGAGTCTGGAGACCGGCGCCCCATTGGAACCTCCATCCTGGCGACTCTTGACCACGGATGCCAGTCTGCTGGGGTGGGGAGCCCATTGCGAAGGGAACATAGCCCAGGGCTGCTGGTCTCTGGAGGAGAAGCGATGGTCCATCAACCAGTTAGAGATGAGGGCGGTGTTGTTGGCCCTGTGAGAGTTTCAGGCGTTGCTGAGGCGGTCAGCGGTCAGAGTGCTGTCCGACAATGCGACGACAGTGGCCTACATCAATCGTCAGGGCAGCACAGGAAGTGCAACTCTGGAGGCAGAGGCAGGCCTTCTGCTAGCCTGGGCGTAACAGAACCTGGCGTGCCTGCCAGCGCAGCATGTGGTCGGAGTGGACAATACCGCAGCGGACTTTCTCAGTCGGAGGAGGATGGACCCGGGGGAGTGGGTCCTCCACCAGGAGGTGTATTCTCTTCTGGTACAGCGTTGGGGTTCTCCAGTCATGGATCTGATGGCAACCTTCGAGTCCGCAAAGGCATTCAGGTTTTTCAGCAGGAGGCGGGAACGCATGTCGGAAGGGCTCGATGCGTTGGCGCAGAGATGGCCAAGGGCAGGTCTGCTCTACATGTTTCCGCCTTGGGCTCTCATAGGTCGCGTGGTGCAGCGCATAGAGCGGCACCGGGGCAGAGTAATCCTCATTGTACCCGATTGGCCCAGGAGACCGTGGTATGCGGACTTGGTGCGGCTTCTGGTGGACATCCCGTGGAGGCTTTCTCAGCAGGAGGATCTGTTGCTACAGGGGCCGTTAAGGATGCCTCAGGTGGCTCGATTCTCGCTTATGGCATGGCTCTTGAACGGGCTCGGCTGAGAGCCAAGGATTATTCTTCGACGGTCATTTCTACTTTGTTGCGGGCGCGTCGGTGGTCTACGTCGTTGGCATATATTCGGATTTGGCGCATTTTTGAGGGATGGTGTACAGAGGTCTTACTGCGCTCGCGGCGTCTGTCCCTCAGATCCTTTCCTTCTTGCAAGGAGGTGTGGAGAAGGGATTGGCATCCAGTTCCTTGCGAGTCCAGGTGGCAGCGATTTCCTGTTTTCGGGGCAAGATTCAGGGTAAGTCGTTAGGGGTGCATGGCGACATCCAGAGGTTTTTGCGAGCGGTATTGCTCATGCGGCCTCCTCGCAGATGCTCAGTTCCGGCCTGGGATCTCAATTTGGTGTTGGAGGCCTTGGTCAATCGACCGTTTGAGCCGTTAGGGCAGGCTTCAGTTAAGGATCTGACGTTGAAGACGGTGTTTCTGGTAGCTATTTGTTCTGCTCGCAGAATCTCCGAGTTGCAGGCGTTGTCCTGCAAGGAGCCGTATCTCTCTTTCTTTGATCACAAGGTGGTGTTGCGCACCGTGCCGGCGTTCTTGCCCAAGGTGGTGTCCATTTTCCATGTTAACCAGGTGGTCTGTCTTCCGGTATTTTCGGGGGAACAGGCAGCGCGGACTGATAGCCATTTGCATCTTCTCGATGTGCGGCGGGCATTCCGGCGCTATCTTCGCGGCACGGAGGCCTTCTGTAGATCCGACAGGTTGTTTGTGTCATTCGGTGGCCCGCGAAGGGGGAAGCGGCTGCGAAGTCGTCTATCTCCAGGTGGCTGAAGGAAGCTATTGCATCTGCCTACCTTTTGAAGGGTAGAGGAGTGCCAGAAGGTCTATGGGCTCATTCTACTAGGGCGCAAGCGACGTCTTGGGCGGAGTTTAGTCCGGTGCCCGCCGTGGACATTTGTAGGGCAGCGACATGGTCGTCGTTACATTCCTTCGCTAAACACTATAGGCTTGATGTGCAGGCGGCGGAGGATGGCCGGTTTGGATCCTCAGTACTTCAGGCTGCGCTAGCTAGGCCCTCCCGTTGACTCTCACTGCTCTGTTACATCCTCAATGGTTCCGGGACTGGACTAGAGGGACGAAAAGGAAGAGTAAATTAGACTTACCTGCTAATTGTTGTTCCTTAAGGAACTCTAGTCCAGTCCCGGTTCCCTCCCGAGCTGTTTAGTTTCAGCCTGAAGTTCAGTGCGGGTGTGGATGTCTCGGCGGGACAGATGTAGGGAGACAGCAGCGGGGGAGATCTGGTGCAGCACTGTGTCGTCCCCCGACAGTCTACTAATTGGTCAATCAGTTAAAAAAAAAAAAAAAAAGAAGAAGGCAAAAAAGTACAGAGATGGGAGGGGCAAAGCAGTAGGACTGCGAATGCCAGCCTTCCCGGGGGGGGGGGGGGGGTGTAGAGATAGTTGTTGAGTTATAGGTTTTCATTACTTGTTTACCTGCTTATTTGTCAATAGGTACTGAAGAGGAAGGGGCGGTCCTTGCCTATATATGTCCGGAGGTCATCAAAGCGATGACAAGTTTTCAGTCTCCAAAGCTGCTGGAGGAGATTCTAGACTCAATGGTTCCGGGACTGGACTAGAGTTCCTTAAGGAACAACAATTAGCAGGTAAGTCTAATTTACTCTTTCTGCTTACTACTACGCGGATGATATCTTTCTCTTGCACCACACAGATTCTTCCACTCCTGATATTTCAGTTCTCAACACCTGCCTTTCCGCGGTGGCTTCTTGGCTTTCTTCTAACTTTTTACACATTAATCTCTCTAAGACCTCTGCAATCTGGTTCACCTTTGGAAGCCCCCCCCCCCCTCTCTTGTTCCTTCATTTTCTTCCTCACCTATTCCTATTGTTTCCTCCCTTTGGTATCTGGGCGTCACACTTGACTCGTCTGTTGTACAGCGTTCCTTCTTCTCCCTGAAACAACTTTGTGCAGTCCGTCCTTTAACCACTCTGCTTCTTTCTCTTGTCATTTCATGCCTCGACTATTCTAACGTCTCCCTGGCCGGTCTCCCTCAGTCCCAGCTCACCCGTCTCCAACGTATCCAAAATACTGCTGCTCGTCTTCTCACTCACGCCTCTTGCTTTGACCATATAACTCCCCTCCTTCTCCATCTGCATTGGCTCCCTATTTCCTTCCGGATCCAGTACAAGTTCCTCATATTTGGTCACGGGTCCATTCACACTGGCACCCCCCTTTACCTTGCCGATCAAGTTCACCTTCACACCCCTCACCGTTCCCTTCGGTCCATTCACGCCAGTCGCATGTCCCTTCCTTCCCCATCCCAAGCCCACCTGGAATCCACCTGCTCCTCTGCCTTCTACTTCCACGGCCCACTTCTCTGGAACTCGCTACCCCCTCCCTCCGTTTAGAATCCTCATTCAAAACTTTTAAGGTTAAATATCTATTTTGCTCTGCCTTCAAACTCCCCCCTTCTGTTCCTTTCTCCCCCCCCCCCTCGTTAATTTCCAACTTTTTACTTGTTTCTTGGTCTTATCTTGTCTGTCCTTTTAAAATTTTAATGGCGTTCCTTTTCTTTTCACTGCAGCATTTTTAAAATTTTGTTTGTAAACCGTCCAGATGCCCTGGTTATGGGCGGTATAGCAAGTTTGTAATAAACATAAACATTATTAAAAGGGACCCGGTATATCACTGCTTGACCCAATACAAGCATTGTGGAACCTGTGTCTTTTGGGGAAACTGCTAGATAGTTATGACCTAGATTGGCATATCTTATGTTCTTATGTTCTAGAGCTATAAAGTCTTATATAACACCTTTCTGCTCATCTACAACAATTGCCATACAGCCACAAACCATCAGGTCTCCTTAGTCTTTTTTTCAAGGAATAAACCAGAAGCGTTTCTGTCCTGAACCAGCCACTGATGTTGACGTCAAAAAGCTTTGAAAACATCAACACTGAAAAAGTTTCAATTTCAATTTATTCCACCAATTAGCCATTGATATTAAAGTTAATCTTTTCTTCAGAGTTGAATATGAGGCTAATAAAGATATATCTAAGGACATTTCTTCCTTTTAGCTCCTCTGCATAAATCATCTGGGTGGAGTGTAGGCTTGGGAGCTATCAAGGTCAAATAGAAGGGCAGCATTTGTCGCGCCTGACTTTACCCGTGGGTCGCTAACCAAGCAGAGACTCATCATTGCCTCTGCCTAGTTAGCGACGAGTGCCACCTCCACTCCACCCTGGAATGCCCACAACATGTCCCAATGCTAACCACTTAACATCAGGGCATATAGCCACGGCTCCTGCGAATATCCAGTGGCACTGTGTTAGTGCCATTGAATATCCTGCTAACCGACATTTACACAGTTTCCAGGTTTGCAAACCATATAAATGCCTTTGGATATCCTCCCTCACAATACTTTTTAAGTATTTTACTTTTTTTTGTATGTATATATGTGCCTGCTCTTGCTACAGGTCAAAGAATTGGGTTGTGGCTCTTTCAGTTTGTCTGACTGTCAGGATCTTTTGTTTTGTTTTGCATGCTGCTGCTCTTTGCTGCCTCCTGTCCATTTTCCAGCTTCATCATCTTTGTCATAGTCCTGATATTTAAAAGCACTTATCCAGATAACCGCACCTGTTATCCAGATGTGCCACTGTATCATCACAGACTCCTCCAAATAGGGCCAAGGCAGAGCGTGGGCAGTCCCAGTAATTATCCAGATAAAGGTAATATTCAGACCACTATCTAGATAGCTATCTGGATATGTGATGGGTTCTATAGAATGTTACCTGTCCCTTTCCAAAGGGAGTATCAACAGTCCCCTTTAAGAGAGTCTGTAGCCCAGAGTTCAAGGCTGGGAGGACATGGCTCACAGGGAGAGATTAAGAGCCCAGCAGGCTCCAGGAGGGAGAGATGCCTGTGCAGCCAGAAGTCCTTCCAAGGCAAGCTGTGCAGAGAAGTTCTGAGGTAGGAACTTTGACTGGGGCTGGAGGAAGAGCTGGGAGAATCAGCTTGTGGAGGTTTAACAAGCTGGGACAGAATGAAAACTGCTTTTGTTTTCCCTGAATTGCTGTCTGGTCTGTGTTATAAGGAAAACCCATTCCCATTGCATGCCAGACTACCACATATGGTGGCATCTTGGGGATTTCCTCTAACCACGTGACTGAAGGAAAATCCATGTTCCTCCAGGGCTGGGCCTCTATCACAGGACAGGATTTTTTTTTTGTGCTTGTTTATATGAGCTAAGAGGTTCAGTCTCACCCTAGTTAGGGAGCTTGAAAAACGTATAAGTGCTGGGAATGCAAGCTTTGTTTTGGCCACTAGAGGACTATAAAAGTTTGTTGGAGCTGGAATACTGCAGGATTAACAGCTGCAGAAGAGGAAGTAGTGGTAGTGTTGCAAGAGAACCGTGACAAGCCAGGATGGAGTGGATCCTCCAGATTGTGGCAGAGGGTTAGCAGTGACAGCAACAGGTTCAGCAGCAGCAACAACAACAATGTCTTCAGCAGTTCAACACACCCTGCTCGAAGGGCAGCAACACCAGCAGCAGATACTGAATCTTATTCAAATGCAGGGTGAGCTACAGAAGACTTCCCTAGCTCAGTTGAATCCGGCCCTGCAGAGACCGCAACTCCACCCTCCAGCACAAGCGCTTCTTAAAATGACAACAGAAGATGAACCAGACCACGTTTTGGTGAACTCTGAATGAACCGCCTGCAAGGCTGGGTGGCGACATGAACTACCAATATGGGGAATCTGTTGACAGGCAGCAGTCAGGCTGCATTCCAGGACACCAACCAAGATGGGAGAGCTACGTATGCAGCTGTCAAGGTCGCAACACTGGAACGGGCTGGCTGTATCCCAGAGGCCTACTGCCAGCAATTCAGAAAGGGGGGCTCCAGATAAAAGAGAGCCCTCAAAGGTTCCTCTTTTGGTTGAAGGATCTCGCATGGAAGTGGCTGCAACTGGAGAGAAAGATCGGGCCTGAAATAGCCAAGATTGTGCTATTGGAGCAGTTTTTGGAGGGCTTGACCATCCCGATGAAAGAGTGGGTATGACAGCACCCCCAAACGTACACTGGAGAGTGCACTGGAAATAGCCTAAGGGTATCATGAAGCCCAGCTGGCGACCGAAGTGGACAGTGAGAAAGGAAAGAAATCACCCGTTATCCTAGCACAGGGGTGGGCAGTTCCAGTCCTGGAGGGCCGCAGACCAGTCAGGTTTTCATGATGTCCCTAATGAATATTCATGGACCTATTTCCATACAATGGAAGGCAGTGGATGCAAATAGATCTCATGAATATTTATTAGGGACATCATGAAAATCTGACTGGTCTGGTGCCGTCCAGGACTGGAATTGCCTACCCCTGGCCTAGGAGGACAGAAGGGGAAGTCAGAACGGATGTTGGCTCCTATGTTCTGACCCCAAAGTCACCTCCTAGGCAAGGATATGGTCCCATTTATGACCCCGTCACCTGTTTTAGGTGTGGACCCCAGGAGCACTTTGCTCAAGAATATCCCTTGGGTACAGAAGAACCCATGGATGTCAGCCTAACCAACCCTCACACCTGCACTTTTGTGGACATTCCCCAACCAGGGGCACAGAACTTTGTGATTCCAGTGGAGCTTGGGAGAACCCACCTGATAGACTCTGGGAGTGTGCGGACCCTCATTTGTTGGGAAACCATAACCCGATTTCAAATTGACAATGCAAAAATGGTAACATTGGCCTGTGTACATGGAGACCAGAAGCAATATCAAACAGCACAGGTTTCACTTAAGACTCCAGCAGGGCAAGCCACATTCGAGGTCATGGTGCTGCCATGCCTACTGTATCCAGTGGTGATTGGTTGAGATTATCCAAACTTCAGAGCGATATGGACCCAGCTAACTGACAGCTCCACTAAGTCAGACCAGGAGGATTTCCCAGAGATTTTCCCCCAGAAAGACCTGAAGCTATATGTCAAGAATTCCAAGCCCGCTAAGTCCCGGAGTTGACATTACTGGGAAAAGCTACACTATCTGCAGAATCTGGGGGCAGCTATGGGGGAGGGATCTGAGGAGGGAAAGCCTAGGGAAGAAGCCCCTGGGGATAGCTCAGGGGTGCTCAATGGTAGTGACCCAAATACAATTGTTCCCTTCCCAGAGTGGGGGCTGGGGGAAAACCCAGGGTGTTTCAGGGCTCAGCAAGAGGATGAGTCCCTTAAACATGCCTGAGAGCAGGTTTTGGAGGTGAATGGGGTTCCAGTAGGTAATGGATAGTCCCCTGCAAGAATCTTTCCCTATTTTGTGCTAAAGGAAGATTTATTATAGAGTGGCTGAGGGTGCCCTAGAAGGGAAGAGGTAGAAAAACTTATAGTTCTTCGGCCCTATCATCAGCAGGTGTTATCATTGACCCATAGCCATTTATTAGGGAGACACCTGGGGGTAGAGAAAACACTAAAACATGTTTTAGCCGATTTTTCTGACCTGGAATCCATAAACAGGTACAGTTATATTGTCAGTCATGCCCCACCTGCCAACTTCATAACCCCACCAGAGTCTGACCTGCCCCTCTTGTGCCTATACCCATCATTGAAACCCCATTTGAAAGAGTGGCCATGGATCTGGTAGGACCCTTAAAAAAAACCACCTGAGGCAACAACTATATCTTAGTCAAACTGGACAACCCTACCCGATACCTGGAGACCATTGCTCTGAATATGAAGACTACTACGACTGAGAATGCCCTCTGGGAAGTGTTCTCGCAGATGGAAATACTCAATGAGATCCTCACAGATCAAGAAAAACCCTTTGTATTCAAGGTGATGAAGCAATTGTGAGCCTTGATGAAGATCAAGATGCTGTGAATATAAGTATATCAATCGCAGATGGCTAGCCTCATCAAGTGATTCAATAAAACTCTGAAACAGATGATAAAAAGGTTTATACAGGACAGGAAGAATTGGGACATTCTCCTACCCTATTTAATGTTTGCCATCCGCAAGGTACCTCAGAGTTCCACGGTGGTTTTGCCTTTTGAGTTTCTCTTTGGAAGATGGCCAAGAGGCATATTAAACATGGTAAGGGAAATCTGAGAAGAAGAACCCCGTGCCGGGTGTAATTTGGTAGAGTATGTTACACAAATGCAAGACTGTAGAGGTAGCCAATCTCAGTCTGGAAAAAGCCAAAACCGAGCAGGTCAGGTGCTACAATCGGCAGCCATGCACCATGCCTTCCAACCGGAAGACAGACATGCTGCCCTCATCCAAGAGCAAGTTACTCTCTAAATGGCAGGGGCCTATGAGGTGGAAGAGAAAGTGGGGTCTGTTAAATAGAAAATTGCCAGCCAGATAAATGGAAGAAAGCCAAAATTTACCATACTAATCTATTGAAAAATTGGACTTCAGTGACAACTATGAAGATACAGGGAGATGATTTTGTGCCGAAAATTTCAGATCCGTTGTATCCAGCTCAAGTTCTGACTGGAGACCAGCTCTTTGCTTCCCAGAGCAGAGATTTCGAAGGTTTGATCCACTGGAACCTAAAGGTGTTCTCCTCCTGCCCAGAACAAACCCACCTCATTTGTCATGATATCATTGCTGACCCTAGGGTGGTTATCTGGCAATGACTCTACCAGATTCCGGAGGCCTGGTGATAGGCCTTCGCCAGGGAGCTAGAAGAGATGCTTAATCTGGGAGTTATAGAAGAGTCTATGAGTAACTGGTTGTCACCCATTGTCTTGGTTCCTAAACCCGATGGAAGCATCAGATTCTGCATTGACTTCTGGAGGGTCAGCGCAGCTTCCAAACTGAAAGCCTATCCCACACCCTGAGTAGATGAGCTAATCAAGTGGAGCACACTTTATATCAACTTTGGACCTGACCAAGGAATACTGGCAGGTGCCCTTAACTCTGGCTGCCAAGGAGAAGACTGCTTTTTCAACACTGCAAGGTCTGTACCAGTTTATAGTATTGCCCTTTAGATTACACGGGGGCCCAGCCACATTTCAACTTTCCTACTGAGACCGCACAAGGAGTATGTGGCTGCATACTTTGACGACATCATCATCTACAGCAGAGACTGAACCACCTTATTGCCAGTTCATCCCTAATTTTGCAGAGGTGATGGAGCCATTAACCAGTCTCCTCCAGAAAAGAGCTCCCGAATGGATTCACTGGTCACCAGACCTGGACCTGGCTTGCCAATGCCTCAAGAAGGCCGTGCGCTCTAAATCAGTCCTGATTAGCTCTGATTCCTCTTTACCTTTTGTTGTGCAAACTGATGCCTCAGAGGTGGGCCTAGGAGCCGTTTTAGCCCAGGAAGTCAGGGGTGAAGAACATCCCGTAGCATTCATCATCAGGAAGCTGCTTCCTCAGGAACAGATTATGTTGTGATTGAGAAGGAAGCCCTGGCTTGAGACCTTCAAATACTACCTGCTCGGTCGTTCGTTTACACTAGTAACGGACCACCAACCCCTCAAGTGACTGGCTCAACATAAGGAGTCTCCAACCCTACCAGTTTCGAGTCCACCATAGGGCTGGTCAGATTCACCTGAATGCAGACTTCCTTTCCTGGGAGGAGAGGGGGTTCCAGGTGAGGCAGGCGCTCAACAGGACATGGTTGAGCTGAGGGGGAGGGTGTGTGATGGGGGTCTTTAGAATGTTACCCGTCCCTCTCCAAAAGGAGTATCAACAGTCCCCTATAAGAGAGTCTGCAGCCTAGAGTTCAGGGCTGAGAGGATGTGGCTCACTGGGAGAGGTTAAGAATCCAACAACCTGCAGGAGGGAGAAAAGCCCGTGGAGCCAGAAGTCCTTCCAAGGCAAGCTGTGCAAAGAAGTTCTGAGGAAGAAACTTTAACTGGGACTGGAGGAAGGGCTGGAAGACCCAGCTTGTGGAGGATTAACAAGCTGGGACAGAATAAAAACTGCTTTTGTTTTCCCTAAACTGCTGTTTGGCCTGTGTTGCAAAGAAAACCCCTTCCCACCACACGCCATATTACCACAGGATAACTTTAGGAAAGCAAAAAAGCTGTTTAAAATTATACAGATAGCTGACTGGACAGCGATCGCAATATTGCTATCTGATTAGCAGCAGCACTCATTTCTCTGTATGGATATTCAGCTCTGGCCACAATCCAGGAACCAGCACTGACTATCCCAGTTATTTTTAAATGCCAAGATTCGTACTTTAAAAAATGATGACTGTGGTATTTAAATATCGACCCATATGTTTCTTCCTTAGCTCTATATTTTGTCACCATTCTCCAGTGACCTCAGTTTAAACTCTTCCTCATTAGGTTGACAAGTCTGTGGAGCAAGATACTGTTACTTTTGCTTGTGTTATATATTTATTCTCTCTTCAGCAGAATATCTTCTTTGAATCACACCATGATCATTGATAGTTTTTAGTACCTATATGAATATTACAAAAGGCAAAGGAAGTAGTACTATGGTTAGAGCACTAGGCTAAGAACCAGGAAGCTAGGGTTCGAAACCCACTTCTGCCACTTACACTCCTTGTGACCTTGGGCAAATCACTTTCTCCCATCACTTCAGGTACACACTTAGCCTGTAAACTCCTTAGAGCAAGGATATATTGTACCTGAATACTTATCACCACTGTACTGCTATAAAAATGATGAGTAATAAAACTAGGCAGAAAGAAGGCCTGAAAACTGGATTATGTATCAAAGAAGAAGACAATCTTGTTAGCCTGGAAGAATGTACACCCCAGATGGTGGATTCTAGTACTCATAATAGAATCTGGACATGCTTGTGCCGTATTTGGAAGGCAGTGGTAGGAACAGTGTTGAGATGTTAAGGAAACCTGGTGATTCGACAAGTAATAGGGGAAGTGGGTCGGAACAAGCAAACCATGATTCCCCAAAAGCCAATGAGGTCATTGCTGGTAGATTGGTGATGGTCTAGTATGTTTGGGCAGTGGCTTCACTAGTTTGGGTGGCTGCTTGAATTGTTGGAGGGTTTAAAAGTAAGATTTGGGAACTTACATCTGTAATACCTGAAGATTGGAGGATCGCCAATGTAACACCAATTTTTAAAAAGAGTTCCAGGGGTGATCCGGGAAACTACAAACTGGTGATCCTGACGTCAGTACCGGGAAACATGATAGAAATCATCATAAAGAACAAAATTACTCAGCATGTAGATAGTCATGGCTTAATGGGAGACAGCCAACATGGCTTTAGACAAGGAATATCTTGTCTTACTAATCTGTTATGTTTTTTGAAGGTGTGAATAAACAGGTAGACAAAGGTGAGCCGGTTGATATAGTGTATCTGGACTTTCAGAAAGCCTTTGACAAGGTACCTCATCAGAGACTTTTGGCAAAACTAAAAAGTCATAGGATAGGAGGTGATGTACTATTGTGGATCAGGAACTGGTTAAAAGATAGAAAACAGAGGGTAGGGCTAAATGGCCAATTTTCCCAATGGAAAAAGGTGAATAGTGGAGTACCCCAGCGATCTGTGCTGGGTCTGCTGCTTTTTGACATCTTCATAAATGACCTGGAAAAGAGAATAATGAGTGAGGTTATCAAATTTGCAGATGACCCAAAACTATTTAAAGTTGTTAAAACCCATGAGGATTGTGGAAAATTGCAAGAGGATCTTGATAAATTGGAAGACTGGGCATCCAAATGGCAGATGAAATTTAAAGTGGACAAGTACAAAGTTATGCACCTAGGATAGAACAACCCAAACTATGGTTACACGATGCATGGTTCCACATTGGGAACCACCACCCAGAAAAAAAAGATTTAGGCGTCATTGTGGATAACATGTTAAAACCCTCCGCCCTTGGAGAATCAGCTGTGCCTTCTACCGGGACCGGCGGCAGTTTCCTGCAATTACCTTTGATTGGCTCAGTGGTCTCTTCTCCTGTCTCCCGTTGGCTCCTGCTGCCTATTTAAATCGCTGCCTGCCTGGACGCGGTGAGAATCAGCTGTGCCTTCTACCGGGACCGGCGGCAGTTTCCTGCAATTACCTTTGATTGGCTCAGTGGTCTCTTCTCCTGTCTCCCGTTGGCTCCTGCTGCCTATTTAAATCGCTGCCTGCCTGGACGCGGTGAGAATCAGCTGTGCCTTCTACCGGGACCGGCGGCAGTTTCCTGCAATTACCTTTGATTGGCTCAGTGGTCTCTTCTCCTGTCTCCCGTTGGCTCCTGCTGCCTATTTAAATCGCTGCCTGCCTGGACGCGGTGAGAATCAGCTGTGCCTTCTACCGGGACCGGCGGCAGTTTCCTGCAATTACCTTTGATTGGCTCAGTGGTCTCTTCTCCTGTCTCCCGTTGGCTCCTGCTGCCTATTTAAATCGCTGCCTGCCTTGCGGCCGCGGTCGCGCGCCCGAAGGGGGCGTGACCAAAGGGGGAACGCCCCTTTGGTGCCCCTTCGGTGCCACTTATGGGCCTTCGGCCCTAGCCGCTGTGGGAATGCTTCGGAGCCATATGAAGAGGAAAAGTAAGAAACATAAGTCTGCTAAAGAACCCGCTGCCGCCTCTTTAACCCCAGTGCTTGTCACTGGCCCTATGGATCAACATGTGGTGGTTCTATCGAATCCTGTTTCAGCTGCTCTGGGTTCCTCCTCAATGGCCTCCGAGGTCTCTCTAAGTTCCATCGATAGGACTCCTCCGCCCAACCCAGGATCTTTTCAGGCCTCTGAAGCAACTTCTTCTTCTGCTGATATATCTTCGTCCTCAGGAGATGATGAGGGGTCTCCTGTTATTTCATTATCCACTCCTTGTGAGGTACTGCCTATTCTTCCTATTTCTGCTGGGGGCAATGAAGCCTTGGTTTCTTCTCAGACTCCCAATGAAGGAGAAATTACCTTGTCTGACATTTGGAAGCAAGTTTCTGTGACTAATGCTCTATTGTCTCGATTTATGGATCAAACTGCAGTGTTTTCTCAGCAGGTTGCAACTAGACTCCATTCAGTGGAGGTCTCAGTTAATAATCTCTCTCAGCGTGCTGACAGGGTTGATGCTCAGGTTGTCTCTTTGCAGTCGGCCGGTGCATCTGCCCTGAAAGACACTGCTCTTATGTACCAACAGTTGGAATTGTTGGAGAATGTTTCTCGTGCTAAAAATATTCGTATCTTAAATTTCCCGAAGACTCGTTTGTTAACACCTGTTCTTTTATTTCGACAATATTGCAAAGAGGTTCTGTTGCTCCCTGATGCCGATAGTCTCTTGATTGATCGTTCTTTTTATTTGCCGTCTCGAGTAGAACCCGGGGAGGCCAGTGTGGCGCTGGGAGTGGAATCTGCCTCTCCAGATTTAACTGATTTTTTGGAGACTTCTCAAACTTCAATTTCCACCCGCGCCACTCTGGTGGTTACTCTGGTCAACTTTGGTGATAAGACCTCCATTATGAAGGCATTTTTCTCTAAAAAGGATTTTTTGTTTTATGGCCAGAAGTTATCCATCTTCCCCGATGTCTCTCGATATACGCAATCTCGACGCAGATCCTTCCTTCAGCTTAAACCGAGAGTTGTGGCTGAGGAGGGGACCTTTTTCCTCCGTTATCCGTGCAAATGTTTGGTATCCTTGCAGGGCATGAATTATGTATATACTGACCCTTCTCACCTCGAATCATTACTAGTTTCTTTGCAGGCCGGAGAGGGATAAATTTAGGGGGGTTTTTTTGTTTATTGGTTATTATATTGTGATTTGTTGGGGGTTGTAGCCTTTAATAATCAATTGTCCTGGTGTGTGAGTCTCGCTGTGTTCTCCATGATGTGGGTTGTCATGTAGTATTTCTATTTTGCTGTAATGTATATTTCTTCATTGTCATTGGTATACTACTTATTTTCATTGTATTACATTATTTGGATTGCAAAATAAAAAAAAAAAAAAAAAACCTCCGCCCAGTGTGCAGCGCCGGCCAAGAGAGCAAATAGAATGCTAGGTATCATAAGGAAAGGAATGGAAAATACAACAAAGGATATTATAATGCCTCAGTATCATTCCATGGTGCGACCGCACCTTGAATATTGTGTGCAATTCTGGGTGCCGTATCTTAAAAAGGATATAGCATTATTAGAAAAGGTACAGAGAAGAGCCACCAAAATGGTAAAGGGGATGGAAGGATACTCCTATTTAGAGAGGCTAAAAAGGTTAGGGCTCTTCAACCTGGAAAAGAGACGGCTGAGGGGAGACATGATAGAGGTCTATAAATTAATGAATGGAGTGGAATGGGTAAACGTAGATCGATTGTTTACATCATCAGAATATAAAAGGACTAGGGGACATGCAATGAAGCTACAGGGTAACCTATTTAAGACTAATAAGAGAAAATATTTTTTCACTCAATGTGTAATCAAACTCTGGAATTTGTTACCGGAGGATGTAGTAAGAGCTGTTAGTGTAGCTGGGTTTAAAAATGGTTTTGATAAGTTCCTGGAGAAAGGGTCCATAAACCATTATTAAAAGGGACCCGGGATATCACTGCTTGACCCAATGCAAGCATTGAGGAACCTGTGTCTTTTGAGGAAGCTGCTAGGTACTTATGACCTAGATGGGCCACTGTTGGAAACAGGATACTGGGCTTGATGGACCTTGGTTTGACCCAGTATGGCATATCTTATGTTCTTATGTACAGTTATTGTACTGGATATGAAAAATGACATGGCATGATGTAAAACTGAAGAGGAAGAAAACATAATCTGATTTAGCTAAGGAACAAAACATTCTAGAAGCTTTTAAGCTTCTCTGAATGATAGATTGGATATATTCTTGGACCAGAGTAATTGAGCAAAGATTTGGTCTTTTTCTGCCATCATCTGTGATAGATAACATTCCTGCAGACATATGTTTGTCTCTAAGATGTCTGCCATGGCTTTACCTTTGAAGAGCTTAATAGAAGAGCATGCTATCTGTGCCAGTGCCTCTTTCCCCCATACACCCAGTGTCATGTTCCTTTTGATGCATACACAGTCATTTCTATTACAGTAATTGAAACCCATATAGATAAGCAGCATAGGGTAGTAGACAAAGTTCCTTTTGTATTTTAGCAATCTTTTCTTTATATCTTGACTTCAGGCTCCGTTCAGGCAGCTGATCTAGTCTGAAAAAAAATCTAGATGGCCAATGCAGCCCCTATACCCAAAAAAGAGTGAAACTACTAACATTGTAGAGTTGGAGTAGAGGAGTGGCCTAGTGGTTGGGGCAAGGTACTTCAGGCCAGAAGGTCAGGGGTTCAAATCCCACTAGAGGACAGCAACCTTGGGCTGGAAGGACTGGGGTTTCTAGTCCCACTGGTGCTCCTTGTGGTCTTGGGCAAGCCACTTAACCCTCCATAGCCCATGTTCCCTGTAAATAGTTATCTCAAAGTTATAATGCCCTGTTCAATGTAATTTCAGTTTGTTCAATGTAAACCGCACTGAGGCAGAATAGCGCAGTATATAAGAGAATATAAATAAATAAATAAACATCCTCCCCAAAAAAGAGTGAAACTACTAACATCCTGCTTTTTGGAGAGCCATCTAAAGTCCTCTGCTTTCCCTCTTCTGTGTTACAGTATGATCTTCCTTCCCTATTAGATTCAGTCTTCAATCCTTTATGAAAACTTGTGAAATCTTGCATACTTTGCAAGGCAAAAAGGTAATGTGTTCCATAAATTTAGAAAAAAATTGAGAACACGTATTTAGGGGTAAGATATACATGGGCTAGCTAAAGAAGACAAGAGTAACAACAGAGCAAGAGGACAAGAGTAACAACAGAGCAGGAGGACAAATCCAAGTCCAAAAGTGAATGGAAACTAGATGATAGTCACAGCACATCAATGAGTCCCCATCAAATGGATTAAAGCTCTGTTCCACAGTAAGAATATCATAGTTTCCATTCACTTTGGGACTTGTCTTATTGTTTTGTTCTCTTTTTTGTATGTGCTACCATATTACCACTTATAGTAGAAATGTTTTGATAGGCAGTTGAAAAATGAAATGAATGAAATGAAACCATCATCTTCAGGCTCACCACCACCTCTTGCTGCTCCTTTCCCTGCTTCCTAAGGGAATCCACCAGAATTTATTATTATTCGTGAACAAGCAACAAGTAAGTCCTCATGTATGGGTGACGTCACCGACGGAGTCCGGCACGGAACACTCCCCAGCTTCCAAAGGAAGCCTTTGGGAGAAACATCACCATGCACGTGTGCCTTTCTTCCCGCCTGCTGCAGCGCCATGTTCTCCAGTCTTTTTTACTCCGAGCCCCTTGAACATGTTCCTGCAGTCCTGAAAATGTTTGATTTTTCTGGCCCTTAGGGCTGGGTTCTTTTGTCTTTCCTTGCTACCTGTCGTCGGTTCAGTCGGTCTTCTGACTGATTTTCTTTCTTTTTGTTTTTTCAAATTTTTTTGCAGTTTTCACCCTTCGGGGTTGTTTTCCAGCCCACAGCAGCTCTCCAGTTTAACTTGGCCATGGCAGTATTTTCTGGCATGTCTATGCCAGCTAGTGGTTTTAAAAAATGCACCAAGTACGGCAAGACCATCTTGGCCACCGATCGCTATAACTGGTGGTTACAATGCCTTGGACCCAATCACTAGCCTGTGTCCTGCGAGCTTTGCCTACAGATGACATGATGAGGACTGAAGGGTTGGGAAAAACAGAAGGAGTCCCTCTTCGACTCATCGGATTCAGGATCCTCAGTCCCGACCCTGTCATCTATGTTTTCCAAGACTCCCAAGATGTCTAAGGGAAAAGAGCTTCATGCCCAAATGGAACCCAAGGGCCTGAGCAGGGAGAGACTCTCAGATGACCTCTTGTCAGTGTCGAAGGGTGAGCACCGGGAGAAAATCTGGGTGCACTGTCATCACAGCCCTCCTTGATGTGATGTAGAAAGCGATGGTCGGGAGCAACCAGCCAAGCTTGTCCGGCAGGAGGACTCAACCGGACAGCTGAATGTCTCCCGATGCACCAATCATTGTGGCGTCCCAGGCCGAGGTGTCAACAGTGGTAACAAATGTATGCAGCATCGGTCCCCTCGCAGGTGGTGGTTCTGGAGGAACACCTTAGAGCCCTCGATGCTCATTTGGTGGTGGTTATGGCCTTACACAATGGAGGCTTTGCAGTGCTGAGTGTGTTGTCACTGCAGTCCATTCAGCTCTTTCTGGAGACCCATGCTCTGCCCATTGAGGTTGGCGCATCAGGTGGGAGATCAGAATTGACACTGATCCCAGAGCTATCTCCATGTCTAGTGTGTCAGAGTCCAGTGCCCAAGGGCACTGGTGCCAGTGCATTGGCCGACATGGGGGTCACCGGCTTCCATTCTCTCCCCTGCTGAGGAGCAGGCAGGAGGAAGAGACCTGCCACTACTTCAGCGTCCTTTCAGAATTCAAATCGGACTGGGAGTCCGAGGAGGGGTTGATGACTTTGGACCTATGGTCCCCGGACCTCCCGTCTGATCTGTCACCTCCCCCTGAGCGGTGCAAGTTGCCTCTGGAGGGCATGCTAATTATTATTCCAATCAGTTTACTTATCAAAGTCTCATACAATGCTTTTTGTAAGAACTAGTTTCTGTTAACACTCACAACCAACCATCAGTATCAAGGGAGCTCACCTTCAAATCTAGTTCAACAAAGATAGCATTCTGTTGTAAACAAATTCTCACAAGGTTTCTTAAAATGCATCTCTTGGGTTCAATATTGGCCATAGGCTTTATAGGAGCATTGATCTTATTTACCATCTCTCATGCCCTCTCTCTTTCCAACCACCCAATCCCAGTCATACACACTTATCAGCGCTTCAGAACGGAAATGAAAAATTATAATCCATGGCCCAACAATTCAGTACGTAAACAACATCTTATACAGATGGAGAGGGGGCAAGCTAAAGTCATATCCAATATAGCTGCACCCAGCATCAAATGCTTGCTAATCAATCCGCGCTCAATTTGGAATAAGATACCAGTAATATTCAGTCACATTACAGATAACAGCTCGGACATCCTATTCATAACTGAATCATGGCTAACGGCAAACGACACAGTTCTAATAAACCAACTAAAACCAGAAGGATAGGATATCTGAATTTATCAGAGGACAAATAAGAGGGGAGGAGGTGTAACCATAATAGCTAGGAAAGAATTACAACTATCAAAAGGACCAAACAAAGTCTCCCAGGACATGGACATACTACTAGTCAAAAATAAGAACCTGATCTTTTGCCTAATTTACAGACCTCCATGATAAGATGGAAAGGAACTTGCTAACAAGCCAGATAATGTGTGCAGCTGGATTTGGTGCTCACCAACAGAGATAGTGTGTCGAATATCCAGTTGGGTGCCCATGTGAGCAGCAGCGATCATCACACAGTGTGGTCTGAGATAAAAGCCAAGTTGGAATCCAATCACAGCAAATTCAAAGTCTTAGACTTCAAAAACGCTGACTTCAGTAAAATGGCCAAGTACCTGAAGAAGGAACTGGTAGGGTGGGAGGGGTTAAGGGAAGTGGAATTGCAATGTGCTAAACTAAAGAAAGCAATAAAAAGTGCAAAAGATATATACATAAGGATAGTAAATAAAAACAAGATGAAAAGGAAACTTATTTGGTTCTCCAAAGAAGTGGCTGCACAAATCAAGGCAAAAAACACAGCTTTCACAAAATTCAGAAGCTCGCAAACAGAGGAACACAGAAAAGAATACAAGATCAAACTGAAAGAGACAAAAAGAGAAATAAGGCTAGCAAAATCAAAGGCAGAAGAAAAGATAACTAAAGATGTGAAGTGTTGCGACAAGACTTTTTTCAGTATATTCGGGAGAGAAGGAAAATCAGAGGTGGAATTGCAGGACTCAAAAGTACTCGGAACAGATTTGTGGAAAGTGACATTGAAAAAGCGACAATGTTAAACAAATACTTCTGTTTTCACTAGAGAAAATCCTGGAGAAGGACCACCTGTGATTGACAGATATACAAATGGGGAATGGAGTAGATACCACACCGTTCACAAAAGATGATGTGTTAGAACAGCTTGCAAAACTGAAAGGGGACAAGTCTATGGGACCAGATGGGATACATCCTAGGATACTGAAAGACCTCAGAGAGGTTCTTGCAGGGCCTTTATAGGATGTTTTTAATAGATCCTTGGAGACAGGAGAAGTTCCACAGGACTGGAAAAGGGCTGATGTGGTACCTCTCCACAAAAGGTGGTAATGGGGAAGAAGTGACAAACTACAGGCCAGTTAGCCTTACCTCGTTGGCGGGAAAAGTAATGGAGGCGCTTCTGAAAGAGCAAATAGTGGACTTCCTCAAAACCAATAGGTTGCATGATCTGAGGCAACATGGTTTTACCAAAGGACAATCTTGCCAAACAAATCTGATTGAGTTCGTTGACTGGGTGACCAGAGAACTAGAACAAGGGCTTGCGTTGGATGTGATCTACCTAGATTTCAGCAAAGCCTTTTATACTGTGCCTCATAGGAAGCTTGTCAATAAACTCAATAGCTTGGGGATGGGATCAGATATTGGTTAACTGACAGACGACAGAAGGTTACCCCAATCATGTTATTGTTACCCAATCTTGGTCCATGTAAATATCTCATGTATATAGTTCTCCCCTGTTATCCAAGTTTGTACGCCTGTTCTATGTAAAACCAAACAGCTTGTTGTTATGGTCATTGTGTTATAATGTAAACCGTGCTGATACCGAATAGTGCGGTATATAAGAAATTGTAATAAAAAAATAAAAAATAAAGGTGATGGTAAATGGAACTCACTTGGATGAAAGGAAGGTGATTAGCGGTGTGCCCCAGGGTTCAGTCTTAGGACTGGTACTGTTCAATATATTCATGAGTGATATTGCCAAAGGGCTGAATGGAAAAGTCTGTCTTTTTTCAGATGACATCAAAATTTGCAACAGAGTGGACTTCCCTGAGGGAGTGGGGAACATGAGGAAAGATCCACAAAAGCTGGAAGAATGGTCTAATGCTTGGCAGTTAAGATTTAATGTGAAGAAGTGCAGTGTCATGCACTTGGGAAGCAGAAATCCAAAGGAATTGTATGCAATAGGAGACGAGAGATTGATGTGCACGGACCAAGAGAAGGACCTCGGTGTGATTGTTTCTGACGATCTCAAGGTGGCGAAACAGTATGACAAGGCGGTGGCAAAAGCCAGAAGGATGCCAGGTTACATACAGAAAGGAATTACCAGCAGAAAGGAAGAGGTACTAATGCCACTGTACAAGTCACTGGTAAGGCCTTACTTGGAATATTGTGTTCAGTTTTGGAGACCGTATCTCGCAAAGGATATAAAGAGTCTGTAAGCATTTCAGAGGAAGGCGA
Organism: Ichthyophis bannanicus; assembly: GCA_033557465.1. Lineage (NCBI taxonomy): Eukaryota > Metazoa > Chordata > Amphibia > Gymnophiona > Ichthyophiidae > Ichthyophis > Ichthyophis bannanicus. Next base: position 778,956,321 of record CM066031.1, on the reverse strand, counting down.
CCAAAATGATTTGGAGCCTGCATCAGAAGACTTATGAGAAGAGACTTGAAGACCTAAATATGTACACTCTGGGACAGGGGAAATATGATTGAGACCTTTAAATACTTAAAGAGTATTAATGGACAAACAAACCTCTTCCAAAGAAGGGGAAGCTGTAAAACTAGAGGGCATAACATGAAGTTGCAAGGGGGTAAATTGAAAGGCAATGTCAGGAAATACTTTCACTGAAAGGGTGGTGGATGCTTGGAATGCCCTCCCGATGGAAGTGCTGGGGACAAACACAGTGACAGAATTCAAAATGGCATGGGGCAGACACAGTGGATCCCTTTATAGCAACAGGATAAAATCAAAATAAGCATAACTATCTCTTATATCTGAACAAATAGGGGCAGCCTACATGGAGCGGTGGGTACACCCCTAAACAAAGGCATGGGGAGGGGTGACCTGCCTTGCTGGGCAGACCAGATGGACCATACTGGTCTTTATCTGCCGTCATATACTATGTTACTATGTAAAAGCATAATAGTATTAGGTGATTTCAATCTACTATCAACCACAGCACACCAAGCATGAGGGTTCGTAGAATCAATGTATGCTCTAGGTTTTTGGCAAATAGTCCAAAAATCCACACATATTCAAGGAAATACGGATTTCATTTTCCTTCTACCAGTATTGAAGAATTACAACGTAGATCCAAATGTGCAGATTCAATAAGTCCCTTGATCTGATCATCACACGATACGTTTCACCATCCCACACATAACTAGAGGAGCCATTACAAATCAAATCAACACAAGCTCCAGGAAATTCCGCAAATTTGTCAAGGAAGAGTTCTTAGGTGAAGTGTTGCTACAGCTCCGAACGGATACCATAGACACTGATACACTCATAAGCAATTGGAACTTTGTGATAAATCAAGCAGCCTCTGTCTCTGACGGACCCTCACCTCCCATGAACGAGTCAAGGAAGAGTGCAGTGTGGTACACAAAAGATATCCGAAACATCAAGAGGCAGCTAAGAAAACTAGAAAGGAGATGGAGAAGATCATAAAGTGATGACGCAAAAATAACTTATACAAATAAGATGGCTGAATACAAAACAACCATTAACAACAAGAGAGATTAACACACCAAACTTATAATGTCAGCACTGAATAAACCAAAAGAGGTGTTCGACATTGTAAAAACACTAATATCGAACCCAAAGGAAGACACATCAATGCTTTTGCCAAACGTGCAAGCAATGACCAAATATTATGAGGAAAAAGTGGGAACATTGGCCTTAATTGATCACCAGCCCAAATCAGTAGACTCTCCCACCAACAACATCTGGAATAAATTTTCATTAATTTCTGAAAGGCAACTAGACAACACAATCAAACTACTAAACACTTCAACTTCACCACTTAACCCATGACCAGTTACATGGATAAGAACATCCCGGGAAAGACTTACACCCTTTATGCTGAATTTGAACAGCTCTTCCTTGGAGCAAGGATACATACCCAAAGAATTAAAAACATCTCTATCCGACTCCTCTTTAAAGGCAAAGACCTGGATAAATCTGATCCAAGCTCTTATAGGTCAATTTCGAGTTTTCCATTTATGGCAAAAATCTTAGAAAAATGGTACAGGTCCAATTACAGGATCACGTCAATAACTTTGCTCCATTTGACCTGCAACAACACGGGTTCAGAATAGAACACGGTGTGGAATCTCTTCTCCTATCATTAACAGACTATTAAAAAGAATAGAAAAACAGGGATCAGGTTTCATCCTAATATTCTTAGATATAACAGCAGCTTATGACTCCATAATCCATCAACACCTCCTAATCAGGCTGCAAGAAATTGGTTTTATTGATAGAGCGGTAATGTGGTTCAAATCTTATTTATCCAATCAAACACTACAAGTGAAAATGGGTAACAACATATCTATCCCATTCAGCCAAAAGCTAGGCATCCCCCAGGGTTCAGCATTATCAGCTCTCTTATTCAATGTATATATTCAACCTATATGCAAAATAATCCAGGGTCACAACATATATTATCACTTATATGCAGATGATATCATGTTGTACACTCAAATCAACACAAAAAAGCCAGTTATTACAAAAATAGAAGGATGCTTTAGCAACATTATCACATGGCTAGCTGAACACAACCTACGAATTAACTACAAGAAAATGGAAGTTCTCTTTATTATGAAAGACAACTTCTTCACCCCACCAGAAACTTTAAAGTTAAAAGAAACAACCCTTCGAGTAAAAAGAGAAGTGAGATACTTGGGTGTCACTCTAGACCAGCGTCTCAGTTTCTCTAAACACGTGAGCAATACAACCAGGGCCATATACTCTAAACTAAACATGCTTCAACACCTAAGACCTCTCTTCTCAGCATGTGACTTCAGAACAACAATCCAAGCAATGATCTTCCCACACTTAGATTGCTGTAACGGCATACTAATGGATCTACCTAAACAAACCTTTCGCCATCTTCAGTTGGTCCAAAACACAGCTGTTAGAGTCTTCTCTCAAGTTCCAATCAGAAAGCACATTACTCCGATTTTAAAGCAATTCTATTGGTTACCAATAGACAGCAGAATAAAATTCAAAGCAATACACACAATCTTCAAAACTCTTCAAATGGAACCACCATCAAGCTTGAGAATGATCATACAAACCACCCCAGAGAACAGACTACAAAGAAATGGCGGCAAAAACTTAGTAGTACCACTGGACTTCAGGAACAATAACGCATCTACCTCCAAGACAGCATTCTCCCTGTACACCCCAACTCTGTGGAACTCACTCCCCGACACTATAAGAGATGCTAAAGAACCAAACACTTTCCGCAAGCTCCTAAAAACCTTTCTGTTCAGGGACCATTTTGGAGAGTTAGTTAGCTGACACAAGTTATACAAGGTCACCTGATTCCAATGTTCCTCAATAACTCAGCAATTTATACAATATCTCCATTATAGTAGATCATAATTCTTATAGCAAGTGACATGATAAACTAACAAGGATAGAATTAACCATCTTATATTTATTCAAACAAGTAAATAGGTTCTAAAATCCTGCTGTTAACCTTATTAAAGTTATTTGATCCATTAATCCCCTGCACACCTTGTTAATTCAGTTCCATGTAATACCGTGTTGGATGTAATGATTTTTTACGTTCATTGTAAACCGCTTTGATTCCGGAAAAGCGGTATATAATTGCACATAAATAAATAGATAAAATGTCCTTCCAAGACTTCATCAGGGACATTGCCAAGGCCATCCCCTTTTTTCTAGAATCGGAGGAAGAACTGAGTGCAGAGGAACTGGAGCTGCTCTAGTACCCCTCTGCCCCCAAGGAAGCGGTGATGGTTCCCATGCACCGTGTCCTGCAGAGTTTACTGCTGCAGCTGTGGGAGACCCCCTTAAGGTGCCTGTTGTCAGCTGGTGACTCGATTCCTTGTACCGGGTCCAGAGAGCCCCGGGATTCGAAAAGCCTCAGTTACCACACACTTCCATCGTGGTGGAGTTAACCTAGAAGCGAGCTAAGAGCGCCAAGACCCACTTGTCGGTGCTCCTGGACCGGGAGGCCCAAACCCTGGACTCCTTCAGGAGGAAATGTTATCAGGGTTCCATGCTGTTGCCCAGATGCTGGCTTAGCAGATCTATATGAACATTTTCCTTAAGGACATCATGCTGGACCTCACGGTCCTCATCCCTGAGGATTGTCACAAGGCCTTCTGGGCCTTGGTGGCCCATTATAAAGATTGCTCCAAATTCATGGTTTGTGGTGCCTACGATGTCTTTGAGTCCACAAGCTGAGTGGCAGTGGTAGGCATTGCTGCTTGCCAGATGGCATGGTTGCAGTCCTCTAACCGTGAGCAATGGGTCCAGGACAAGACCGCCAATATCCCTTCCAAGAGGAGTGCCTCTTCCAGAAACTGGTAAAGGAAAAGGCGGAGGAGCTCGAGAAAAAACATGTGAGTCTCTCAAGGCTCTCCAGGAAGACAGCAGATCCCTCATGGAAGAAGCACCATGCACCGAGGGAGCCGCTTGCCTGCCTGCCCGCCCACCATCTAACTCCTGCCCAATCGGGGCAGTGGGAGTCCGACCCGGTGCAGCCCAAACCCCACATGAGCGGCGTCCCTGCACCGAGGGAGCCGCTTGCCTGCCTGCCCGCCCACCATCTAACTCCTGCCCAATCGGGGCAGTGGGAGTCCAACCCGCGGCAGCCCAAACCCCACATAAGTGGCGTCCCTGCACCGAGGGAGCCGCTTGCCTGCCTGCCCGCCCACCATCTAACTCCTGCCCAATCGGGGCAGTGGGAGTCCGACCCGCGGCAGCCCAAACCCCACATAAGCGGCGTCCCTGCACCGAGGGAGTCGCTTGCCTGCTTTCCCGCCCACCATCTAACTCCTGCCCAATCGGGGCAGTGGGAGTCCGACCCGCGGCAGCCCAAACCCCACATAAGCGGCGTCCCTGCACCGAGGGAGCCGCTTGCCTGCCTGTCCGCCCACCATCTAACTCCTGCCCAATCGGGGCAGTGGCAGTCCGACCCGCGGCAGCCCAAACCCCACATAAGCGGCGTCCCTGCACCGAGGGAGCCGCTTGCCTGCCTGCCCGCCCACCATCTAACTCCTGCCCAATCGGGGCAGCGGGAATCCGACCCATGGCAGCCCAAACCCCACATAAGTGGCATCCCTGCACCGAGGGAGCCACTTGCCTGCCTGCCCGCCCACATAAGAACATAAGATATGCCATACTGGGTCAGACCAAGGTCCATCAAGCCCAGTATTCTGTTTCCAACAGTGGCCAATCTAGGTCATATGTACCTAGCAGTTTCCCCAAGGGACACAGGTTCCACAATGCTTGTATTGGTTCAAGCATTGATATCCTGGGTCCCTTCTTAATAATGGCTTATGGACCTTTCCTCCAGGAACTTGTCCAAACCTTTTTTAAACCCAGCTACACTAACAGCCTTTACTACATCCTCCGGTAACAAATTCCAGAGTTTGATTACACGTTGAGTGAAAAAATATTTTCTTTTATTAGTCTTAAATAGTTTACCCTGTAGCTTCATTGCATGTCCCCTAGTCTTTCTATATTCTGATAAGGTAAACAATCGATCTACGTTTACCCGTTCCACTCCGCTCATTAATTTATAGACTTCTATCATATCTCCCCTCAGCCGTCTCTTTTCCAGGTTAAAGAGCCCTAACCTTTTTAGCCTTTCTTCATAGGAGTATCCTTCCATCCCCTTTACCATTTTGGTGGCTCTTCTCTGAACCTTTTCTAATAACTCTATATCCTTTTTAAGATACGGCGACCAGAATTGCACACAATATTCAAGGTGCGGTCTCACCATGGAACGATATAGAGGCATTATAATATCCTTTGTTTTATTTTCCATTCCTTTCCTTATCATACCTAGCATTCTATTTGCTCTCTTGGCCGCCGCTGCACACTGGGCCGAGGGTTTTAACATGGTATCCACAATGACGCCTAAATCTTTTTCCTGGGTGGTGGTTCCTAATGTGGAGAGCCTGCATCAGATCAACTTCCTTGAGTTGAGAGCGATTGCAAATGCCCTCCATGCCTTCTGAGCGCACCTGGCCAATCAGGTGGCCCTGATCCAGACGGACAATCAGGTGGCGATGTTTTGTGTGAACAAACAGGGGGGCACAGACTCGTATCTCCTGTGTTGGAAGGCTGTTCGACTGTGGAGGTTCACCCTGCTCAATGGCATGAACCTTCGAGCGACTTCTAGCCTGCGAGCTCAACGGTCTGGCAGTCCAGCTCAGCCAGGTGCTTCAACTGCATGAGTGGACCCTCAAGAGGTCGGTAGTGACCCAGATCTTTCGGGAGTGGGGCACTCCAGTAGTGGACTCTTCACCACGCGCACAGTGTCCAAGTGGCTCGGTTCTGGTCCCAAAGGCCAGCCAGTCAGCAACCACCTGACCTCAGACACCTTCCTCCTCCACTGGGCGGCGGGCTTGCTGTATGTATACCCCCTGATACCACTCATGGTGAAAACCCTCCCGAAGCTCCAGGCTGACAAAGGCTCCATCATACTCATCGCCCCATACTGGCCTCAGCAGCCATAGGTCCCGCTACTGCTACAGCTATCACAGAAGGTGCCTCTTCGCTTGGGCCCAGCCCTGGACCTCATCTCGCAGGAGGGCGATTTCTTGCTGCACCCAAGTGTCTGCTTGTTGGCTCTCACAACATGGATACTCAGCAGATAGTTCTCTTCAAGCTCCATCTTCCGGAGGGTGTTACCAACATCCTTCTGGCATCCCACAAGGCCTCAACTCATAAGGCCTATGTACTAAAATGGCACAGGTTCGCTGCATGGTGCAAGGGCAGGGCGCAGGACCCTTTCTCCTGCACCATAGACCTGCTGCTGGAGTACCTTCTGCAGCTCTCTGATTCCGGCCTGAAGTCCAGTTCAGTGCGAATTTACCTCAGCGCGATCAGGTCATTCCGTCATGGCTCTGGGGGGGGAGTTCATCTCTGCCAGCCTCTGGCTCGCTTCATGAGGGGCCTGCTCCTCCCGAAGCCCCCAGTCAAGCCTCCAACAGTGGCTTGGGACCCCAACATGATACTTGCCCAGCTGATACGGGCCCCTTTCAAGCTGCTGGACTTGTCCCCCCTGAAATTCCTGTCCTGGAAGGCCTTCTTTCTGGTGGCAGTAACATCAGTGCGATGCAACAGCAAGCTTCAGGCTCTGGTCACTCATCCTCCATACACCAGGTTTCAACAGAATTGGTTAGTGCTCTGTACACTCCTCCACTTTCTGCCGAAGATGGTCTCAGCTTTCCACCTCAACCAGTCGTCTTATCGACTTTCTTTCCCTAGCTTCATGCAAATTGTGGTGAGGCGGCTTTGAATACACTGGACTGCAAGCATGAACTAGCCTTCTACCTGGAGCACACGAAGGTGCACCACCAGTCCATCCAGCTGTTTGTCTCCTTCAGCCCCAGTCGGCTCTGCATTGCTGTCTCGAAGCGCACGCTGTTCCTCTGACTAGTGGACTGCATCACTCACACGTATTTTCGGGCTGGGTTGAGACTTGAGGGTCCTGTCATGGCTTACAAGGTCCATGCAATGGCTATGTCAGTAGCCAACCTCCATTCTATTTCCGCAGAGGAAATCTGCAGGGCTGCAACGTGGTCTTTGGTCCATACCTTCACAGACCATTACTGTCTGGATGGGAATTCCCGACAGGACAGCAGTTTTGGCCAGGCCATGTTTCGGCATCTCTTTGAGTCTTAGAGTCAACTCCTGCCCACCAGCCCTTCTGTCTGCCCTGGATACCTGCTGAAAATCCCCTCGGGTCAATGTCTGCTGAGGACACTGGATCAGATGAGTTCCTCGGCAGGGCTTCCTTTTTGGTCTTTCTGGCTTCTCCAGTTCTTGTTGCCTGGTTAGGCTGCTTATTTCCTCAGGTTCCAGTAGCCTGTAGCTTGGAAGTCTCATGCGTGAGGACTTACTTCCTGCTTGTTCATGGAGAAAGCGTAGTTACTCACTTGTAGCAGGTGTTCTCCATGAACAGCAGGAATAAGTCCTCACAACCCTCTCACCTCCCTGGGGAGTTGCCTTTTTTGGCTCCTGCTATGTTATTGTACTGCAGAACATGACGCCACAGCAAGTAAAAAGGCCAGGTGTGCATGAGCGGGGTGTACCTCCCAAAGGCTTCCTTTGGAAGCCGGGGAGAGTTCCGTGCGGGCTCTGTCGGTGATGTCACCCATACGTGAGGACGTATTTTTGCTGTTCATGGAGAACACCTGCTACAGGTGAGTAAGTATGCTTTATTCAGTATCAGGGTCATTCTGAACCCCGTTTAGTGGATCTGGATGTTGATCCGGACGTCCAGACCCACTAAACGGCCGGGCAGCCTGCCGGTGACATAGCTCCCCATATGAACAGGAGATTTGAATGGAAAGCTCTGTTCGTGGGAGTGATGGGGCAGGACAGAGGTGGAGCGAGGGTGGGCGGTGGGCAGAGAGCAACTCCGGACATAGAGGGCCGATTCCGAAGTCGGCCCTGTACATCCAGGGTCGGCCATGGAGATGGAGGACCGTGGTGACAGGAGGTGAAAGGGTGTAGGGACACCCCGCAGCCCGATCCTGGACATGGGAGGCCAGATCGGATGTCGCAGGGAAAGATTATTTTCTGTGGCTGGGGATTGTGGCTCCTGAATGGAGCCACGGTGCTATGGCAATGGGACACAATGGCACTGCTGCTCCATTCAGGAGCCTGGTTGAGTTAGCCGGGTATGTGGGCTGGACTGCGGCCAATTGGAATCAGGGCCCGGCCTGCATGTCCAGGCCGTAGACTCGATTCTGATCCCTCGGGCACAACTAGCCCCCACGGGATCAGAATCGGGACTACCTCTGTATGGCCCGATTCTGTTCAGCCGTACAGGTGGAAGACGGCCAACACAGGATGTCCCTCTATCTCTTTTGGCAAACTGTTAACTCATGTTGCAATTTTTCCTTTGTTGTGGGCTACCTTTTACATGTGCTCAGCTGCTTTATCTGGTAAGCTCTCTAGATGTTTCTCTAATAGTGCATATGACAAAATTCTCTTGCGCTATGTTTGTGACTTCTCTGAGATGCTGCCATCAGCAAATGAACATTGCAGAAAAATAATCACTATATTATGATGAGATTCCGAACACTTGAATAAGTAAGGTCTTCTCTGGAGTCTGAATAGGAACTCTGAATAATGTCTTTTATTAAACAGTTAACCTAGCTAATTTAGCCCTGAATGTTGAATGTCCTATATAACATCCTTGAAAAGCAGCTTTATTTCTTTCCACACGTATTTTTTTGTTATACCCTTGGTATTCATAGCTGTCCTGTTTAAGTACTGAAGCAATTATTTTTGGGAAGGTTGATTCTTCAGGGTCCAGTGCTTTCCTGCCTTTCATGTGCAGAAGCTGTACATTTTAATTGGTTTGTTTCATCTGTATTGCAAAACACTAGAATGTTGTGGCTTCAGTTCTAATTATCTCTGCTGGCTATTGCTATGTTTTATTAAACCTGTCAAATGTACTATTCATTAAATATCTGTAGTCTTTGGTATAGCACACAAATTAGATTAGCTTTCCTCACTGATGGATTGTGTACAAAATAAATATTTCCTCCATCCACCATAAAAACCAGTGAACTCATAGGGCCAATAGAGGCACTCTTGTGGCGTTTGCTGTAATAGCCTGTTGCAGACACTAGCAGTGTTTTAATTTTATTTTCCTAAGATGCAATCCAAATGCAGTGATTTCTGAAATGCTAAAACTCATGCACACTTTTTTTTCAATAATATATGCAATCAGTTCTGTAAATTAATTTTTGATGAATTATAAACAACTGTTCATAGAGTTTTATGGAGTGCTTCCAACAATCAATGAAATACAGTGCAAACTAGTAGTCATAAAAGTTAAACTGTTTCAACCTCTTGTGCCTTACATTAGCAGTATATTGTAGAAAATTCTCAAAGCAAAGTGGCCTGTACCTGAATTTGAGCTGGCAGTGTAGCACAGTAGATCACAAATCTGCAAAATCAAGATTCTTCTTGTGGTTTTCAGAACACCTCTCTCTTCATCTTTCAGTGCTCAACGTTAGATTATGAGTGCACTTATTAAGGAATATATAAGAAATAATTGAAATTATAGAGCAGATGCTGATGTTCTTAAATCTTTAATCCATATATACCAATATAACTCAGAAAGCAACTCTTTAGACCATTTCTATGGTCCCATTGAAGAGACCACAGCCACATAGAAGTCCAACATCATCTGTAATACCTTTAGTAGAGAGAGTTTTATGCCATAATTATTTTTGCTTGTATGTGATACAATTTGATGGCATATAAAGACCATATGGCCTCTCCATTCTGCCCTTCCATACCAACTACAAAGCTTTACAGTCCCTTTTTTACTTTAGAGATCCTCTGTGTTTGTTCCAAGCTTTCTTAATTCAGATACAGTCCTCAACACCATCACTTCCACTGGGAAACTATTCCATACATTACCACTCTTTCCATAAAGAAATATTTCCTGAAATTACTGCTGAGTCTATCCTCTTTCATCTTCATCCTATACCCCCTAGTTGTAGAGGTTTTTTTTTTCAATTCAAAAATGCTCTCTCCCTGTGCATTTATGCCACGGATGTATTTAAATGTCTCTATCATATTGTTCCTCTCTCTCCTTTCCTCCAAAGTATACAGTACATATTGAAATTTTTAAGTCTCTCCCCATATGCCATACAACAAAGTCCACTGACCGTTTTGGTAGCCACTCTTTGCATCTACTCCATCCTGTTTATATCTTTGAAGGTGTAGTCTCCAGAATTGTACACAATACTCCAAATGGGGTCTCACCAAAGATTTTATATAGAGGCACTATCATCTCCTTCTTCCTGCTGGCCATTCCTCTCCCTGGTTCTGGTTTTTACCACTGCTCTTTCTATCTGTTTAGCTACCTTAAGATCATCAGAAACAATCATGCCCAGGTCCTGCTCTTGTTTCGTGGACAAAAGTACTTCATCTCCTATACTGTAAATCTCCCTCAGATTTTTGCAGCCATATTCACAATCATTCTTCAAGCTTCGCTAGATCCCTCCTCATGTTATCTACTCCTTCCTGGATGTCTATTGCAGATTTTGCTATCAAACGCAAAGAGGCAAACTTTACCCAACAGCCCATCTGTAATATCACTAACAAAATGTTAGAGAATCGAACCAAGGACAGTTCCCTCTAGCATACCAATGGTAACATCTTTCTGCTCAGAGAGAGCTCCATTTACTTGTACCCTTTGTCGCCTCCCACTCAACCAATTTCAAACCCAGTCAGTCAGACTCCCATTGGGACGCTGTCTTTTTTTTTTTTTTTTACATCTTTATTTAACTTTTCACCAAACAATACAAATAAGCGTAACCTATAATAAAACAGATATAACAAAACATATAACCACAGAATTACTACTCCTCTCCACCCCCCCACCCAAATGTCCACCATCAGAACAAGCAACAACACGTTTGTGCACATCTGCTCCTACTACAAGGATCCTTGACAAAGTGGGTTACATTTATTTCACAGTTAGCATTGAGCCGCCTCCCCAAACTCTATTAAAGCTTTTCATTTATTTCTACTATAAGGGTATTGCAGCCAACCCTTTCGGGGCATCAGTTCATATTTACTGTACACACAGACTTGATTCCACCTGTGCGTCTGTGAGTGACACACGGTACAAACAACAAGCTGCAATTGAATTCTTGGTGGAGGAGAAAGAAAGTTTGAGAAACATTCACAAACGGTTGTGTGCTGTGTATGGACGTTCTGCGGTAGATAGGAGCACCGTTGGACGATGGGTGAAGAGATTAAAGGCTTCAGGAAGTGGTAAAATAGAACTGGAAGATCGGCCGCAGTCTGGGCGTCCTGCCTCATCCACCAGTCCAGACAAGTTGCAGCGTGCTGATGACATTATTTGTGCAGATCGGCGCATCATGAGTCGGGAATTGTCCGTACAGCTTTCCGTCAGTAGAGGTAGTGCAATGGAAATTATTGACTCTTTGGGATATTCAAAGGTGTGTGCAAGGCACACCGCAACAGCTTACAGTATTTTAATGCCCGCTGACAGCTATCGCAGGGCACTGCAACTTGTCTGGACTGGTAGCTGAGGCAGGATGCCCAGACCGCAGCTGATCTTCCAGTTCCGTTTTACCACTTCTGAATTCAATTACAGCTCATTGTTTGTACCGTGTGTCACTCACAGACGCCATTTGAAGGATAACTACCGCCTCGCTATTTGTCGGACGACTGTAAACTTACACACATGTGTCCTTTGAAGTTCCAAGTTACTACCCCTTCAATTTCACACCTCTGTCTTCATTCTGTACTGAGAAAAAACATGTGGGGCATTACTTTCTGAGCAACCCTCGTATATATATATATATATTTTTTTCCTTTTCAAGTCCCTGTTCGGGTGCCATATATGTTGGGGGGTTTTGCCCTCTTGTTAATTGTCGTGGCTGCAGGGTCCACCCCAACATAAGTATAAAGCAAAAAACACTCTTTTAAATAAATTATCATGCCACTGAAGTAAAGTGGAAATTTTATTGTCAGGTATGTAATATCACAAGCTTCGCAAATAAAAGTTAATGCTCTAATCTCTATTGTTGTTGTTAAGTGCCGTCGAGTCAGAGTCGACTCATGGCGACCCTCTGGATACCTATCCTAAATTGTGTTCGGTCTTCAGTCAGGCGGCTCATTGTTGACAGACTGGTACCCGTAGCTGCTGTTATTGTATCGATCCATCTCATTGCTGGCCTTCCTCTTTTGCGTTGACCTTCTATCTTGCCAAGCATGATGTCTTTCTCTAATGATCTCTCTCTTCGCATGATGTGTCCAAAGTATGAAAGTCGAAGTCTTGTCATCTGAGCTTCTAAAGAAAGCTTAGGTTTGATCTCCTCTAGTACCGACTGGTACTAGAGGAGATCTCTATATTAAACAGGAAAATGAATATAAAATTGTCTTTATGCGCAAAGCACCTGAAGTCTCCTATGAAGGGTCCTGGGGACAGAGTAGCGTTGCTCTCTAAGGAGGGTCTGCAAGAGTCTGTCCAAATACTTGTGTTCTTCTCCTTTATTTATATTCAGTTTTGGGCTTGTAAATCTGCACTGCTTGCAGTCAAGTTTCCTTTCCCTCATTTGTTCCCTGTTTTCAAGTATGTGTGTTCCTTAACCTTTTGCCTTCTACGTTCCTCTTATGGCATCCTGTTATCTCCAGGAACAAGCAGGAATGTAGTCTTCACATATGGGTATCGTCGGTACCGATAGAGCCTGCGCGGGAACGCAACCCAGCGTCCAATAGGAACGCATTTGGGAGCATCCGTCAGCACATGCGCGCTGCCTTCCCGCCTTTCCAACTGTCCCTCTTCAGTTCCTCGTTTTCCGCGGAGCCGACAGGACCCATACCCTGTCACCGCAGAAAATTCCGTCTTTAAAATTGTTTTCTTGTGGTCGCGTTTGCCTCCGCACGACACTTACCAGTACCACCAGTTCTTTTCTTTTCTCAAAAATGTTATACTTTGAACTGTTTCTCTTCAGAAACTTTTCTTTTTCGGTGCTAGGCGCCATTTTGGGCATTAGGCCTCATATTCCTGAAACATGGAAAAACCAACTAGTGGTTTTAAAAAATGTACTAAGTGTGGCGGTACCATTTCCGTCACTGACACCCATGATTGTTGTCTTAAATGTTTAGGGCCTGAACATTCTCCATCTGAATGTCTCTCCTGTATGGGGATGACTAAGAGAGGAAGACAGAACCGGGCTGCAAAGCTTGGTACTCTCTTTTCTTCCATTGCATCGACATCTTCAAGAGCCTCCTCTTCCTCCCATGGATCTCAGGTAACTACACAAAAAAAACGGTCCTCAAAGGGTAGCTCTCCTGCTAAGCATCGCGAGGCCATTGGCATTGCCCTTGAGGGAATCACACCAGCAAAACAGCCCCGGCGGGAGGCTTCGGCTTCCAAAGCATCAAGGGGGCTCCAGGATGTTCTCGAGGCCTCAACCTCGCAAGAACTACTGGTGCCATGCTCAGGGGTCCGGCCGTTTTCACCGGTACCGACATCCAGGCATTGGCAGCGTCGATAGACCAGAGGTTCCTCGTTATTGAACACAGCATTGCAGCTCTTCTCACAGCTGCGGTACCGTTGACACCTATGGTTCAACAGGCACCAGTACCGACATCGATACCGATGCCGGTACAGACACCGGCCCCGGTGGGAATTCTTCCCACGCCATCTTTGGCTGGAATCGACAGATCGGTACCGGATCAACTCGGTACCAACTTCGATCGATACCGGGACCGTGCTTTGCATGAGCATCGTGGTCAGGAATACTTCGAATCCTCCGATTCCGAAGACTCTGACAATTCTGCTGGTACCAGAGGGTTTCTCCCGGAAGATCCCTCTTCTCCCCAACGCAGAATGTCACCTCCAGAGGACATGTCTTTTCAGGATTTTATTCGTGATGTGGCCAAGGGCCTTTCAATCACGGTAGCTCCTGAACAGGAACCCAGAGCAAAGGAATTGGAAATTCTCCAGTATCCTAAAGCTCCAAAGGAGGCAGCCACTCTGCCCATCCATGAAATTCTGCATAACTTGATGCTCAGAATGTGGGAGACACCTCTGACTACATCTCCTCATTCTAGGAGGCTTGATACTATGTATCGAGTTCCGCCATGTCCTGGATTTCAAAAGACTCAGCTGCCACACCATTCAATGGTGGTGGAGTCAGCCATGTGTAGGATGAAAAGTGCAAAGAGGCATGCATCCAATCCCCCAGGTCGTGAATGCAGGACTCTGGAGGCTTTTGGGCGCCAAACCTTTCAGGCTTCCATCCTTTCAGCTAGGATCAGTTCATATATACTATATATGGGCATGTTCCTCAAAGAAGTTACAGGAGACTTGGAGCTTATGAGCCCACTTCTCCCAGATGACAAGAGAGAAGACTTTCTTGCTCTAGTTAAGCATGCTCAAGATGTCTTCAAGTTTGTGAATCGTGCAGCCTTTGACTGCTTTGAATGCATTAGCAGAACCTCTGCTATTGCCATTGGCACACGACGGATTGCCTGACTTCAGGCATCAGACTTGGAGACTTGGGTACAGGACAAGTTAGGCAACATTCCTTGCACGGGAGAGAATCTCTTTGGCAAGAACTGGCAGGAAAAGAGTTAAGTGCTGACAATACCACTCTAGATAGATTGTCAAAATCTGCAGCCACTCCAGCCAAAAAGAAGCCTTATAAAAAAAACCTCTTTCAGCAAAAAGAGGAAATTTTATCCTTCCTATACCCTACAGAGTCAAACTCAGGGTCAGGTTGCCCAAAAGGGACAAACTAGACAGCAAAAGAAGCCAAAAGGCCCTAGAGCCCAACCAGCTCCACAGGTTCAGCCCCTCAAGGGCATTGACTCCTTCCTAGAGAGCTTAGCCTTCCTACCTCTGAGGGGTCCCCAAACCCCCAATATCCCAGGCAGGTTATGCCAATTTGCCAACAGATAAATAAAAAAAATCACTAAATCCTTATCATGAATCTTTTAAATTTTAAAAAAAAAATTTAAAAGATTCATGATAAGGATTTAGTGATTTTTTATTTATAAGTTTATTTGGGATCACTACGATTGGGACTTTGGAATTTAATTTGCCAACAGATGGCATCAGATAACAGCAGAAGATTGGACTGTGTCCATTGTAGGAGAGGGGTACACACTCCATTTTCACAGCATGCCCCCTCCTACAATTCTAAGGCAATTCAATTCTCAAACCTCCGCAGACAATCTGCTAGATCACGAGGTCTCAACACTTCTTGCCCAAGGGGCAATAGAAGAGGTACCCATTCTTCAACGGGGTGCAGGGTTCTACTCCCCCTATTTTCTTATTCCAAAGAAAACAGGAGGACACAGACCCATTCTAGACCTCAGAGAATTGAACAAATACCTGTTCCGAGAGAAGTTCAAAATGATTTCTCTTGGAACTCTTCTGCCATACCTTCAAAGCCAGGATTGGCTTTGCTCTCTAGACTTAAAGGATGCATACACTCACATTCTGATCCATCCAAATCACAGGAAATTCTTGCGATTCTGTTTCAAGGGAAAACATTTCCAGTACAGGGTTCTTCCCTTTGGTCTGGCTTCAGCTCCAAGGGTATTCACGAAATGCATGGCAGTAGTAGCTGCATTTCTGCGAACCCTGGGGATATTCGTCTTCCCTTACTTAGACGACTGGCTTATTCGAGCCCCTACAGTTGCAGTGGCCAGCTCTGCACTGTCTCGCACAATGCAAATCCTCCAATACTTGGGGTTGGTAATAAACTTCCCAAAATCCAAACTTGTTCCTTCCTAATGCCTGGAATTCATAGGGGCCTGTCTAGATACCAGATAGGCAAAGGCTTTCCTTCCACAGGCCCGGTGTCTTCGCATAATGCAACTAGCTTCTCAAGCAGCAGGGAAATCCTCCCTAACTGCTCGAGAGCTACTACAGTTGCTGGGACATATGGCATCCACAGTTCATGTAGTCCCATATGCTCGCCTCCACATGCGAGCAGCTCAGTGGACCCTATCCACACAGTGGACACAGGCCACAGGACATTTATCAGACAAAATAGTAAATTCTCTACGACTAATTTTGCCCCTCCAATGGTGGCAATCACTAGAAAATCTGACAGTGGGGTCTCCTTTCCATCAACCCCTTTTTCAGGCCACTCTAACAACAGATGCATCACAGGTGGGTTGGGGAACACACCTGAATCATCTCTCTACCCAGGGCACCTGGACTCCACAGGAGACTGGTCTACACATAAACCTCCTGGAATTAAGAGCAATCTATTTAGCTCTTTGAGTATTCCACGCCCAGCTCAGCTACAAGACAGTCCTAGTCCAGACGGACAATCAAGTAGCCAGGTTCTATGTGAACAAGCAGGGCGGGACAGGCTCTCTGTCGTTATGCAACAAAGCTTTACGAGTGTGGGCCCTCGCCAGAGAGTATCAAATTCAACTTCTAGTGGTATATCTTCCAGGTATTCAAAACCTTTGGGCAGACAAACTCAGTCGAGTCTTGCTGGCTCATGTGTGGTCTCTCCACTTAGACCAGGTGGCAAAGATATTTCATCTCTGGGGCACTCCAGACATAGACCTCTTTGCAAGTCCACTGAATGCCAAACTTCCCCGGTTCTGTTCCAGAATTCCGGCTCACAATTGTCAGGCAAGGGGTGCCTTCCTCCTTCACTGGGGTCAGGACTTCCTTTATGCCTTCCCACCCATTCCCCTCATCCCCAAAACACTCTTCAAGCTTCAGAGAGACAGGGGTCGCATGATTCTCATAGCGCCATGATGGCTACGCCAAGCGTGGTATCCCCTGCTTTTACATCTCTCTCAAGCTGCACCTCTGGAGTTAGGGCATGCTCCAGATCTCCTTTCCCAAGAGGACGGGACGCTATGGCACCTGAGTCCCCAGTCCCTGCATCTCACGGCCTGGTTGCTGAAGGCTTAGACCTCCAGGATTTCAACCTGTCCCAACAGGTAAAGGATATCCTTCAGGCTTCTAGAAAACTTTCCACAAGAAGACCACTGTCCTCCATCTTGTGCTAGCACAAGATGGAAGACAGTGGTGTAATATGGGATTGTGGTACCTGAAGGGGGATTCATTTTTCCCTCATTGGGCAAGGTGTTGCAACTCTGCATAGAGATTTTTTGCTGCAAAGTTGCTAAATTTTGGCAAACAGTGAAGCTACCTAATAAGGTTTTCCTTCAATATAGGTTGTGGATGGTGTATACGTTAAGTCTTGAATGTATGTATATAGCTCACCATGTATATAGTTCACCAGCAAATCTAGCACACCACATCCCACCACTCTTCTCAACTTACCCATTGAATGTTTCTGACCACACATTTATCTTGATTGTTTGTTGTGCTAATTCCTTTGATTTAATGATAAAGCGGTATATCAAATCCATCTAAATAAATGAAATAAATAAATAAGTTGTATCTCTGCACTGAACAGGGGGCGCTTGAGTATTTATGAGTGACTGTGAGCCCCCTTTGCTAGCTGGATGAAGGACAACATACCCAGGAAATAAAGATTGATAGGTTAATTGGATAACTGGATGTATACAAGTACAGGCGTGAGTGGGCTGAGGGAGGCACTCTGTGACATTTGTCAATAGTGGCTTATCGCTGATGAATTCAGATTGCAGATGCTTCTGGTAACCTCTTCTGTCTTGTGGAGATTTATTCCTGAGAAGTGGATTTAGGATTGGTTGGTTGGGAAGGGGAGGTGGGGGTGGGAGGATCCAATAGATCTCTGTAAGGTCAGTTTCTTTGCTGTCTAGGTATTGAGGAGATGTGGTCTGATGTTGTTAATGTGGGGGATGCAAACTGATTGGTTCATTGTTGTAAAAATTGAAAATATTGAAAAATAGTAATAAAAAAAAAAGAAACGGGCGAGGCAAGATGGCGTCAGAGCTTTTCCGGCGGTAAGCAGCTCCACGGTTTTTGAGCCCTGTTTGCTGCACCAGTGTGCGTTTTTAAGATGGAGCACCGAAAGAGAAAGCAGGCTTCCTTACCCTCGGGGAATGGAGCAGCGTCTTCGGCTGAGCCGGGGATTTTGGAGTCCTCGGCTCTGAGTGCATCGGGGGTGTGGTTGTCGCCGGAGTTGCGCTCACCGACGGAGCCCCTGTGCGGAGCATTTCCCCAGCTTTCAAAGAAAGCCTTTGGGAATGCAGCGCGCATGCGCGGTCCCCTTCCCGCCCAAGGGTGCCATCTTGCTCAGTCTGATGACATAGCTAAAAGACAGCAAAAATAGCAAAAATAAAGCATATGACTGCAACTCCAAGGGGAAGAGGGAGGATTGTGAGGACTGATTCCTGCTGCTCCTGGAGAACACCTGTTACAGGTGAGTAACTACTCTTTCTCCAGGACCAAGCAGGAAGTCAGTCCTCACATATGGGACTCCCCAGCTCAGGGCTACCAGAGGCCCCAAACCGAAACAATGAGCTCCCTCTAGAGCCTCAGCATGCAAGAACAGAATCTTCTCTGATAACGCCCCCGACCGGTAGCCCAACACCAGGGCCGGAGGGTAGGAGTTGCCTAAACCCCAAAGAGATTATGGAGTACTGCTTGCCCGAAAGCTGGGGAAATGCTCCGCATGGGGGCTCCATTGGCACCGACATCACCCATATGTGAGGACTGATTCCTGCTGCTCCTGGAGAACACCTGTTACAGGTGATTAACTACTCTTTACTTTTCCCGTCACCGAGGTAAGGTTTACTGGCCTGTAGTTTGCCACTTCTTGCCTATTACCACTTTTGTGAAGAGATACCACATTGGCCCTTTTCCAGTCCTGTGGAACTTCTCCTGTCTCCAAGGATCTATTAAAGACATTTTTTTAAAGGCCCTTCAAGAACCTCTCTGAGCTCTTTCAGTATCTTGGGATGTATCCCATCCGGTCCTATGGCTTTGTCCACTTTCAGTTTTGCAAGTTGTTCAAACACATTATCTTCTGTGAATGGTGTAGTATCTACTCCATTTCCATTTGTATATTTGTCAATCACAGGTGGTCCTTCTCTAGGATTGTCTTTAGTAAAAACAGAAATATTTTTTAGCATTTTCGCTTTTTCAATATCACTTTTCACGAACCTGTTCTCAGCACTTTTGAGTCTTGCAAGTTCACCTCTGATCTTCCTCTTCTCCCGAATATACCTGAAAACAGTTTCATCACCATGCTTTAGATCTTTAGTCATCTTTTCTTCTGCCTTTGATTTTGCTATCCTTATTTCTCTTTTTGTCTCTTTTAGCTTTAACCTATATTCTATTCGGTGTTCTTCTTTTTGTGAGATTCTGAATTTTGTGAAAGCTGTTGTTTTTTCCTTTATTTGTATCTATTTATTTATTTATTTGGTTTTATGTACTGCACTTTTTAAGATCAGCGTGATTTACATAAGAACAACTCAATACATTGAACAGGTACAAATTTGTACAGCCACTCCTTTAGAAAACCAAATAGGTTTCCTTTTCCTCTTGTTTTTATTTGCTTTCCTTACATATGTATCTGTTGCCCCTTTTATTGCCTCCTTTACTTTAGCCCATTGTAATTCCACTTCCCTTACCTCCTCCCACCCTGCCAGCTCCTCCATCAGGTACTTGGCCATCTTCCTGAAGTCAGCCTTTTTTGAAGTCAAGGACTTTGAGCATGCCGTGAGGGGATTCTGCCTTGGCTTTAATCTCAAACCACACCATGTGATGATCGCTGCTGCTCACGTGGGCACCCACCCGAACCTTCGACACACTTTCTCCGTTGGTGAGTACTGAATCCAGCATCAAACTTTCCCTGGTTGTTTCCATCACCATTTGTGTAAGCAATACATCTTGGAAGGCATCCACAATTTTTTTACTTCTTTCCAGATTTGCAGAAGGAATACTCCAGTCCACATCGGATAGATTAAAGTCACCCAATATGATCACTTCCCCCTTCATGGCTACCTTTGTAATATCAATAATCAAGTCTTTATCTATTTCTTTGGTTTGAGTTGGAGGCCTGTAGACTACACCATCATGAATGACAGTGCTATCTCCTCTTTCCAACACAATCCACAGTGCTTCTTCTTTGACCCATGTCCCCTGCATTTCAACAGTTTTAATATTGCTTTTGACATATAGGGCTAATCCTCTTCCTTTTCTGTCTTCTCTATCTCTGCTAAATAAATTATAGCCAACTATGGCTGTATCCCATTCATGTGACTCATTAAACCATTTTTCTGCAATGGCCACAATGTCCAAGTCCATTTCCACTATTAGGGCTTCCAGGTCAGGAACTTTATTGCTAGGCTTTGAGCATTTGTGCTCATTGCTTTCCAGCATTTGTTGACTGTCTTGCCTGTATTTTGCATGGATTTTGTTCTACGTGCTTCTTCACGCTTGCTATTAATGTGTGCTTTAAAAGTATGACTGTTTCCAATGTTATTATGCTTTTGCTGGGAGTGACGTCCTGAATTTGTCTTTCTCCATCCATCACCCCCTTTCCCTAGTTTAAATGCCTGTCCACATACCATCTGAATTTTTCACTTAGGATTCTTTTCTCTGCCACAGAGAGATGCAGTCTATCAGCACAGTATAGTCTCTTGTTGATCCATCTGTTTATCCAGTCGCCTATATATCTAAATCTTTCTTGATTGCACCAGGTTTCAGCCATGTATTAGTTGTTTATGCGATGCAGTCTTTCTGCCCCCTTACTAAGAAGAGGTAGAATCTCTGAGAATGCTATAATGTTAACAGTGGGCTTGAGTTTCTCTTCCAGAGTCTGGAGGTCCCGTTGAATTGCAGAGGCACTGTTTCTAGCCAGGTCATTTATACCCAAGTGGATGACGACATCAATTTTGGAGTGCTCACTTTCTGAACTAAATATGCTAACAATTCGGTTCTTATTCCTGCTGGCTGAAGAGCCTGAGAGGCATTTGACCATCTTCTCTCCTTTGAACTGTGTTCCCAAGTTGGTGCCTCTGATGATGGAATCTCCAAGTAGTAGTAGTTTTCTGTTTTGTGATCTTTTTCTTCATATTTGGTGCATTATCAGTAGATTGGGCTTTGCCTGTCTTATTTAAGGGCACTTCTGTTTCCATGGACTGGGCACCCTCATTATCCAAGACAGAGAAAGCATCTTGATTTAGAGGGTGTCTCCGTGTTACAGGTTGCAACCTACCAGAGCCCACTGTGATCCATTTGTTCCTGGGCTGTTTGATTCTTTGTGGGAGTGGTGGTGGATTTTTTTCAGTTTGTACCCTAGAAGAGGTGTGTTTAATTGCAGCTAATTCTTCCCTTAGTAGAATCAATTCTTTATGCATAGCAGATAACTTGAGGCATAGAGGGCAAGCTCTTAGGCTCCAAATGATTCTTCTTAGAACGAAAGCACTAGAGTTTTTGCATTGAATACTGTCATGAGGCTGGAGCTAGGGAAGAAACAGCCTTGAAAAAGAATCCTGATTTGCATAAATCTCAGAAAAGCCAAAGAGCGCAGTTCCAGTGTAACTCAGCCAGAGGGCGCATGAACAGCTACACAGTGCCTGAACCCACGTGCTCAAGCTCTGAGCACCTTAATGATGAGTGTTTTCACCTGTCCTCAAACTCACAGCGTGCAAGCTGGAAATCCCTTTATAAGGGAAATCAGATGAGCAGAGAGAGAGAACCGAGGGAAGAACAGGACAGAGAACCGAAGGGAGAACGGGAAGGAGAACGGTACAGGATCCAGTACAGAGACCGGTACAGAGACCAGAAAGAGGGCTCAAGAGACCCAGGTGTGCAGCAAGGACTGCAGCAAAGAGTCCAGCACAGAGACCAGGAAGAGAGCTCAGATACCAGCACAGGAGTGCAGCAGAGAGACCAAGGAGTCCAGCAAAGAGAGTCACCCAGGAGGGTAGCCGACAGACCAACCGGAAGGTTACCAGCGAGGGTACCAGGAATAGTAACAGGAGAAGGAAGGAGAAGAACGGATACAGACAGAGGCAAGTCTCAGCCCTGGGATAAGGCCCAGAGAAGTAGCCTGCCTGCTAAAAGAAGTTCTCCAAGTAAAGACTGGAAATCCACGTCTGGTTTTCCTAGCAGCCTTAATTGTGGAGCAGTGCACAGGACAGAGGATTAACAGGAAAAGCTACAAAGTAAGCTGAATCCTAGGCGTGGCACTCCACGGAAGATAAGGTATGAAAAGCCTTTTATTCTAAAAGGGACTTTCAACGAAGACAGTCTTATGCAGGTAGATAAACCTCAGTACCTGAGAAGAAGCAAAGTTAACTATTTAAAACCACTTTCCAAAAGGGTTCTAGCGAAGTTATATGAGAAGCCAAAGAACTTTTGTGAAGAACTAAGTAACACTGAGGATACTCTAAACATTGAAGAGTGTAGTGAGCCAGAATCAATGGACTTGGATTACAGCTCCAGTGTTCCCATGCCTCACACCGAACCTATGGAATGTAACCTTTGCTTAAGAGGTAGTTGCTTGCCATAATAATTGTATACTGAAGAAATGATTCTGCAAATGGTGAAGCTGATAACCATTCTGTTCTAATTGTTTTTCTATTGTTTGGAAAATCCCTTAACCCAGCTAAACAGTCAATTGTACAGCCGACAATATTTAACTGTTTAGTCCATGGTGAAACTTTGTTATTATTTGAGGAAAGCCTTACCTCCACTTTAAGTTGTTGTCTCATTTGAACCTAGAGCATTAAGCGGGGAAATAAAGCCTTATTTACCCTCCATTTGGCGTAGTGATTCATTTCAGGGAGCACTACACTACAAGGACCACAATCCTTTGGGTCCTGCAGCTCAAATACTCCCTGATACAAATTAAATGTCAGCAGACGCCCTTACTCTACTACGCCAGTAGGGGTGCGGCCCGACATAATGGCGTAGTTGTTGGATGTTGGGACAACGCCCTAAAACGATAAAGTGGAAAACAAAGTAAAAAGAAAGTAAAGAAACCACCAGTACTGGGTGGGAAAGCCCGGAGTGGAGTATGAGAAAGCCCGGAGTGGAGTCTGAGAAAGCCCGGAGTGGAGTCTGAGAAAACCCGGAGTGGAGTCGAAAAAAAAAATCCTGATTGGGTTCAAGAGAAAATCCAGGACCAAGACCACACCAGGAGAGGAGTTCGTCCAGTGCGATCAGCAGTTGTGGAGGCTACCTCAAGGAGCTGCTGCAACCTCTTACTGGAAGTGTGAATCTACTCTGCTACCAGGTAAAAGATAGATGGGTAGACTGGTCTGGATACAGGTGGAAAAAAAAAAACCACAGTAAAGGGAAAAGGGGCTAAGTGTTGTGGAACCACACTTGGTTTTGTTTTCTTCTCTGTCTTTTCTAGGTGAAGGCCATCATCATGGAGCAGAAAGAGCTGCTAGAGTGGATGATGATGCAGTTTGAAAAGCAGAGGGAGCTTGCTGCTCACACACAGCAACAAGCTATTCTTGCGCTACAGGAGCAACAGAAACCCATTCTTCAGCTAATGGAGGCTTGGGCCACCCAGCAACTGAAGATGCCAGGGGGAGCCTCCGGCCAACAGGAACAGGTTTCTGGACTAGGCAAATGGTCACTAGGGCCAGGCGCCTTTGACTCTTTGTGCTTAGGAAAACTGTCACCTAGCGATGATATTGACGACTTTATTGACTCCTTTGAAAGGATAGCGAGTGCAATAAAGTGGCCACAAGAGCAATGGTCAATTAGGCTAGCTGCTTCACTTACAGGGGAGGCGCTATCCGCCTATCGGACGATGCCAACTGCATTAGCTGCAGATTATAGCGAGGTGGTAAAAGCCATTCGCGAGCGCCTAGGCTTGACCCCACTCGTCTATAATCGCATGCTGCGGGCCGCTCACCTTAAGAGGGGTGAGACTCCAAAAGTACTAGGCCACAGGCTTAAAAGCTTAGCGGAAAAATGGCTAAGACCTGCTGGTAGGACTGTGGAAACAATTATGGACGAGGTAGTCCTTGAACAGTTTATGCATGCAGTGCCTAGTAATGTGCAGAGCTTTCTAATTCTCCAAAATTGTAGTACCACGGCACAGGCCATCAGCCTAACGGAAAGATATTTGGAAGCAGATTTGGCTACCCAAAATTCTAAAGATGTATCTGAAAAGGCCTTGGGTACTTACAAACAGTCTTTAGGAGATCTATCTCAATCTAATCCACACTATAAAGTGTAAAGATGATTTGTCAAAGGATGTTGATAAAAGATGTTTTGCTTGTGGAAAAACAGGTCATATGCGAGCTGAATGCCAAGCACGCATGGTTCTCCTAGGAGAAAACCGAGAAATGTCATGTGAGGGTTTAGTCTTGGATGTGCTTGTGCAAGGAGTTCCAACCAAGGCACTACTTGATTCCGGTGTGGATCAAACAATGATCTCTCGCAAGCTTTGGGCTTTAGTCAAAGAGCGAGCAGAGTCCGCACCTGATCAACCAGAGCGCCAAGTAAAAATAAAATGTGTTCATGGCACGGCAACATTGTATCCTGTGTATAACCTAACTGTAAGAGGTTTGGGAACAACTAAAAAAATGTTGATAGCTGTGGTACCTAGGCTACCACAAGACTTAGTTTTAGGCCGGGACTGGCCTCATTTTGAAAAAGCGATAAATGAAGGGTTAACGTCTCGGGAAGTTTTGGCATCTATGAGTATCCTTACTAAAGGAACCTCCATTCCTAGTCCCCTCCTAGGAAAACCCAAAGGAACAAAGGTCAAGAAACCGGAGGAACCGGTAAAGAAATTTGCCTTGAGGTTTTGTAGGACATCCAAACATGCACGTAGTCCTTGTCGAGCGTCAGACCAAGCTGCGGGATACGATCTGTACAGTGCGGAAAGTAAGATCGTTCCAAGAGGTGGAAAAGCTCTGATTGACACGGGACTTCAGTTGGAATTACCGCCCGGTTGCTATGGGAGAATTGCACCACGTTCCGGCCTAGCAGCCAAGTATTTTATCGATGTTGGGGCCGGAGTGGTGGACCCTGATTACAGGGGCGTAATAAAGGTCCTCCTGTTTAACTTCGCTAAAGAAGACTTCGAAGTCAAAACCGGAGACCGGATCGCACAAATAATTTGTGAGCGTGTGGGTTTCCCAGTTCTCGAGGAGATAGAAATGGTAACCCCTACAAGCCGAGGAGTCGGGGGCTTTGGCTCCACAGGACAAGCCGAAGTGAAGAGTTTTGTAGCTGTGACCAAGGAGGCGGTCGATGAAGACCTAGGTCCAGTCCTGTCAGACTGCAAAACCCATCCTGTGCCACATATCAGTGAGGAACTGTCACTGACACAACGGCAGCAACTGTCCAACCTCCTGAGGGAATTTAAGGATGTGCTGACACCCCTTCCTGGGGAAACTAATCTTGTGGCACACGAGATAATTACAACCCCCGGAAAAATTATTCGGCTAAGGCCTTATCGCCTACCGGAGGCGAAAAGACAGGAGGTCATTTCGCAAGTCCAGGAGATGATGCAGATGGGCGTGATCGAAGAGTCCAGGAGCCCCTGGAGTAGTCCAGTCGTTCTAGTGCCCAAACCTGATGGAACCATGCGTTTTTGCATAGATTTCCGTCAGGTCAACGAGATTTCTACGTTTGACGCTTACCCCATGCCCCGGATTGAAGAACTGCTGGATAGGCTGGGGCAAGCTAAATTTCTAACGACATTAGACATGACGAAGGGGTACTGGCAAGTGCCCCTAACTAGGGAAACGCGCCCCAAGACAGCATTTAGCACACCTATTGGGCTGTTTCAATTCACGCGCATGCCCTTTGGTTTGCACGGGGCCGCCGCCACTTGCCAGAGACTAATGGATATTGTTTTACGCCCCCATCAAGTATACGCCACTGCTTATATGGATGACGTGGTTATCCACAGCGCCACCTGGGAGCAACATTTACTCCATGTGGAGGCAGTGTTATCTGCTATGTGGCAGGCCGGGTTAACACTGAACCCTAAAAAGTGTACGTTTGCGGCCGCAGAGGTAAAATATCTGGGACACATTGTTGGTCGAGGCACAGTACGACCATTATTGGACAAAGTGGAGAGCGTACGCACTTTTCCCATTCCGCGAACTAAAAAACAACTGCGAAGCTTTTTGGGCCTTATTGGGTATTATAGGCGCTTTATACCCCACTTCGCAGAAGAAAGTGTTTTGTTAACAGGGATGTTAAAGAAAAACGCTCCGACGACGCTCCACTGGTCGCCAGAGGCAGAGGAGGCCTTCCAGAATTTAAAGGAAAAACTCTGCAGGGCCCCAGTTTTGCGAGGAGTCGACTTCCGTCAACAATTCCTGCTCCAGACGGATGCATCAGAAATAGGCTTAGGAGCCGTTCTCTCACAGGTCCAGGAGGGGGCTGAACATCCAATTCTTTTCCTCAGCAGGAAGTTGAACCAAGCGGAACAGAAGTATTCCACTATCGAGCGCAAGTGTCTCGCTATAAAATGGGCTGTAGAAGCTTTAAAATTCTACCTGACAGGAAGGAAATTTATCCTTATTACAGACCATGCTCCTCTTAAATGGCTGAGCCATATGAGAAACGAAAACAGTCGACTCACTCGATGGTACATGGCGCTACAGCCATATGATTACAAGGTGGAACACAGGGCTGGAAAGCTCCACTACAATGCGGACGCGATGTCCAGAATTACAAACTGTAGTGAAACTGAACACTCAGCTTGTAATATTTTAACTCGGAGGATATGTCATGAGGCTGGAGCTAGGGAAGAAACAGCCTTGAAAAAAACTCCTGATTTGCATAAATCTCAGAAAAGCCAGAGAGCGCAGTTCCAGTGTAACTCAGCCAGAGGGCGCATGAACAGCTACACAGTGCCTGAACCCACGTGCTCAAGCTCTGAGCACCTTAATAATGAGTGTTTTCACCTGTCCTCAAACTCACAGCGTGCAAGCTGGAAATCCCTTTATAAGGGAAATCAGATGAGCAGAGAGAGAGAACCGAGGGAAGAACAGGACAGAGAACCGAAGGGAGAACGGGAAGGAGAACGGTACAGGATCCAGTACAGAGACCAGTACAGAGACCAGAAAGGGGGCTCAAGAGACCCAGGTGTGCAGCAAGGACTGCAGCAAAGAGTCCAGCACAGAGACCGGGAAGAGAGCTCAGGTACCAGCACAGGAGTGCAGCAGAGAGACCAAGGAGTCCAGCAAAGAGAGGCACCCAGGAGGGTAGCCGACAGACCAGCCGGAAGGGTACCAGCGAGGGTACCAGGAATAGTAACAGGAGAAGGAAGGAGAAGAACGGATACAGACAGAGGCAAGTCTCAGCCCTGGGATAAGGCCCAGAGAAGTAGCCTGCCTGCCTGCTAAAAGAAGTTCTCCAAGTAAAGACTGGAAATCCACGTCTGGTTTTCCTAGCAGCCTTAATTGTGGAGCAGTGCACAGGACAGAGTATTAACAGGAAAAGCTACAAAGTAAGCTGAATCCTAGGCGTAGCACTCCACAGAAGATAAGGTATGAAAAGCCTTTTATTCTAAAAGGGACTTTCAACGAAGACAGTCTTATGCAGGTAGATAAACCTCAGTACCTGAGAAGAAGCAAAGTTAACTATTTAAAACCACTTTCCAAAAGGGTTCTAGCGATGTTATATGAGAAGCCAAGGAACTTTTGTGAAGAACTAAGTAACACTGAGGATACTCTAAACATTGAAGAGTGTAGTGAGCCAGAATCAATGGACTTGGATTACAGCTCCAGTGTTCCCATGCCTCACACCGAACCTATGGAATGTAACCTTTGCTTAAGAGGTAGTTGCTTGCCATAATAATTGTATACTGAAGAAATGATTCTGCAAATGGTGAAGCTGATAACCATTCTGTTCTAATTGTTTTTCTATTGTTTGGAAAATCCCTTAACCGAGCTAAGCAGTCAATTGTACAGCCGACAATATTTAACTGTTTAGTCCATGGTGGAACTTTGTTATTATTTGAGGAAAGCCTTACCTCCACTTTAAGTTGTTGTCTCATTTGAACCTAGAGCATTAAGCGGGGAAATAAAGTCTTATTTACCCTCCATTTGGTGTAGTTATTCATTTCAGGGAGCACTACACTACAAGGACCACAATCCTTTGGGTCCTGCAGCTCAAATACTCCCTGATACAAATTAAATGTCAGCAGACGCTCTTACTCTACTACGCCAGTAGGGGTGCGGCCCGACAATACACGACATGCTGATTTAGACTGTTATAAAGTGGTCCTATAAGAAGGAGAAAAAGTGGGTGTAACACCTAATTAAGTGACAGATGTCAATGTATATGATGACTATATAGGCAATGCAATCCTGGGGTGGGTGAGGTGAGGGGTAGAGTGGGGTAGAGTGGGTGGGAAGTTAAGTATCCCTGACAAATAGACCTTATATAAACTGAGTGCACATTCAGATATCTGATTTAAAGGCTATGCAAGGAATGTAGGCAACCTAAATATTCCTAAACTTATAGCTAAATGTTCAAATTTATTTTAAAAAAACAGGCAACTTATAGCCAAAAGTTAAAAATGATATTTAAAAACAGGCTATTGTAAAGTCTGAAAGCTTAGCTTTGTGTAGAGTCTCTTGGAGCTGTGATAACCAGAACTGGATCAGGTGGACTTGCTCAGGCTGCAGAACTGATTGAATTAACCACACCCTGTGAAGCAGGCTAATAACAAAAATATGGAAACCGAAAAGTTCAAAATGAAATCTTCTATCTATCAGCCCACTATGCAAAGGACCCTGTAACCTTAAAATGTATACCATTGCTGCAAAATTAAGTAGGAGACTTAAGTAGAAGACCAGGTCTCTGTAAATCTAAAAGCAAATGTGTACTTCAATTCCAATTAACTATATATCAAAAGTACCCCTGACCAGTAGACCTTATATAAACTGAGTGTACACTCAGATATCTGATTTAAAGGCTATGTAAGGAATGTAGTCAATCTAAATATTCCTAAACTTATAGCCAAAATTTAAAATTTATATTAAAAAAACAGGCAATTGTAAAGTCTGAAAGCTTAGTTTTATGTAGAGTCTCTTGGAGCTGTAGCACCATTGCCCAGTTTGATTTTGCCTCCATATTATTCCCTAATATGGAGAAGCCCTGGAGTGGTTTCAAAAAATGCTCCACTTCTTCCAGCACAATTTCTATCACTGATGAGCATTCCTGATGCCTAAAATGTTTAGGCCCAGACCACGATGTCGATTCTTGTCCATCCTGTTGCCACATGACTTCTTGAGGTAGAAAGAACCGGGACAAACAGAAGACTAAGCTGTTTCCTATAGACTCAGCTCCTTTGGTGCACTCCTCGGGGGCGTTGACTCCTTCAAAGACTTCCCATGTGTCCAAGTCCTCACCAGCAAAGGAGAAGCATCGTTCGGAGTCACCAGTGCTTAAGAAAAAGAAGACATCGGCCTCAGCATCGATGTCCTTGACTTCCAGGTTGGCGTCTGCTTCAGACACTGAGCATCAGCACTGTCATTCACCACATTGAAGACTATCCATTAAAGGCAACCCCGGTGGGAGGTGTCACCCTCCAAAGCCACACAGGGGTTCGGGGATGCCCCCGAGGTCCAATCCTCTGTGGAACCCCGATACTGGCATCGGGAGTTGTGGCCCACACAGCTGTGTCTGGAGCCACTCCTCCCCCAGTACAGTCATTAGATGATCATGTCATCGCCATCGAGAGCAGGTTTGCTAAGCTCTTAGCTGCAGTAGCGCCAATGACATCGAGTGCTCCGCAGCCGGCATTGGTTCCGCCGATGCCGACGACAGCCACAGAGCTCAGCACACTTACACAGGCATCCTCTGCCTTGCATAGCTCCGTGGAGCAGCCGATACCAAGGCCCTCAGCATCACCATGTCCGATACCTTCTACATCAAAACAGCAAAGCTCTGAACAGCGAAGGTATCAAACATCTCATAAGGATTATTTTGACTTCCTTCCAGACTCCGATTCCGAAGAGACCTCCAAGGTGGAATCCATCGATTCTGATACCCATAGGGAGGTACCGTTGGATCCATCGCCACCTTATGAATGTCGACGAGGTCATGTCCCTTCAAGATTTTATTAAGTATATGGCGGCAGCTTTCGATGTTTCAGTGGCTATGGAAATGGAACTAAGAGCTGAGGAGCTCGATATTGTCCGATACTCATTGGCGCCAAAGGAAGCTGCTACCCTCCCGGTGCATAACATCTTAAAGAATCTAATGGACCGAATGTGGAAGGCCCTCATATCAACCTCTTGGTGAGTAAGATGCCCGATCTTGGTGAGTAAGATGCCCGATACCTTTTATAGGGTCCCTCCCTCCCCAGGTTTCCGGAAGCCACAACTCCCCCATCACTCCATGATTGTGGAGTATGCCATGAGGAGGATAAAAAGCCAGAAAAAATCACTCCTCAGTGCCCTCTGGAAGAGGGGCCAGGACCCTGGATATATTTGGAAAGAAGACATTCCAAGCTACCATGCTGGCCTCTAGGATAGACTCCTATATGCTATATAAGAGCATGTTTCTCAAAGATGTCAGTCCCTTGACAAACAGGCGGCTCATCGGGTCTTGGTAACATATGCCCAGAATACATCAAAGTTTTAAACAAGAGCAGTTTTGATGCATTTGAGGCCAATAGCAGATCTGCTGCAGCCTGTACTGGGGCTAGGAGAATGGCATGGCTCCAAGCATCTGACCTGGAACAGTGGGTCCAGGACAAATTAATCAACATACCCTGTAATGGTGAAAACCTTTTTGGTCAGAGGTGGAGGGAGAAGGCCGATGAGATAAAAAACTGACGATCTCACCATGAAGAGGCTTTCAAGGAAGACAAAAGACTCTTCTAAGAAGATGACTACCACTAAGAAACCTTTCTTCATTAAGAGGAACAGGTTTTATCCTCCATATCATTCCTATTCTGGCTACTCTGCCCCACAATAGCAACAGAGACAGCAGAGCCAGAAATAGGTCTGGAAAACCAAAGTTTCCAAACCACAGCCTGCAGCTACTACTCAACCTCCTCAGAGCTTTTGACTGCTTCAAAAAGAGCATGGCCAGTTCTCACATAATCTTTTCTCTTCCACCTATGATCCCAGGAAGATTTTGCAGACCATTAGATCAACATCACTTCCAAGCCCTGGCCTTTGTATTGTAATGGAGCTGACACTACTGAAGCTATGGAGTTAGGAGAAAACTCTGTTTCTTTAAAAGAAACTGATTTACAGAGAATGCAGTTACCAAGAAGTGCAGCTAGAGGGAGCAGGCATGAGGCTGCAGAAGGTAGGCTGACACACCCAGATTGCAATGATGCAATAGTTAATCAAATGCACCTGAGTAGTGGGCCAGAAAACTCACTAGAGAAACGGCTTTATAAGCAGTGCTCGGTTAGAGTACAGAGAGGACCACAAAGAGAGAGAGGACCACAGGAGGAGAGAGGACCACGAATACAAGGAGGATCACAGATACAGAGAGGAACAGAAGCCCCTGCTACTAAGGAGAGAGAAAGGGGAAAGCTTCCACTACGAAAGGAAAGGCAGTTAAGGCAGTTGGAATCCTTACAGGGAAGGGACAACTTCCAGGAAGGACAAGCCCATGCTAAAAAGCTCCAGAAAGAAGTCTTCAGCGAAGACAGAGTAAGCAGGAGAGTGCCTGGTAGAGGGAATACCAGCAACGCACGTCTCAGAGAACAAAGGTACATTCACACTTCCTTTCCTAAATGTGAGCCAGGTCCTAGAAAGGCTTGTAAACCCGAGAGCCATAGCTATAAGAAACAAAGCTGGGAAAAGCTTTGCAAACCTGTGCAGAAGGTCCATATTAAAAGCCATATTAATTGCTTACCAGACCAGGTCCAGCCACGCTGGAAAGCCCTGGAGAGAACTACTGAAGTACAACCACTTTTGCCTAGGGAAAGCTCAGGCTTAGCAGAAACCATATCTGAACCAGAGGATATGCAAATAGAGCTGTTAGAACCAGAGCCAGTGCTGCCTGAATACCCCATGGACTGTACACTCTGTGTAGCTGAGAGTATAGAAGCTCTCACAGAGTTATAGCATAAGATATGCTCTAGAATGCTACTGTTTTGTTGAGCTGAAAAGAAGAAGCTTTCTGTGTTTATTTAACCTGTTTGTGTTGAAAAACCCTGCTTGAATGGAAAAGACTGTGAAGCTCTTATAACAGTTTTGGACTTTGTAAATACTTTGGTAGAAGCCCTGAATGAAGGTGAATTCTGTTGTCTTCTTGGAGAACCTTAGCGCATCAAGGGAATAAAACCTTATATTTAACCCTGCACAAGGCTCACACAACTATTCTTTATGACGAAGGGAACTACAAGGACCATAATGCACCTGGTCTAAGTTAGAATTTCCTACTTCAATAATTAATAAATGTCCGCCCTGACCCTTTAACACACTGCCACCGGGAGGGGCTGTGACAGTATCTAGTCAGTCAGGGCCTTCCAGGATCTTCCTCCCACTCACTTTGTAGGACACCCCTCCTTGGATCTCTTTCATTCCTCCTTGCTTTAGCAGGAGATTCTCTCACTGCTGAGACAAGGGGCTATAGAGGAAGTTCCCCCATCTCAGCAGGGTCTGGGATTCTACTCCCGATACGTCTTAATTCCAAAAAGGCCTATATTAGATCTCTGAAATCTCAACAAATTTCTCATCAAGGAGAAATTCAAGATGATTTCTCTAGGCACTCTTCTGCCATATCTCCAACAAAACAATTGGCTATGCCTCTCTGGATCTAAAAGATGCTTATACCCACATCCTGATCCACCCAGACTACAGAAGGTTTCTCAGGTTTGTTTTCCAGAACAACCACTACCAGTACCGAGTCCTCCCATTCGGACTGGCCTCAGCACCCAGAGTCTTCACAAAGTGTTTGGCTGTTGTTGCAGCCCTCCTTTGAACTTTGGAGAACTTTCTGTTCCCCTACTTAGATGACTGGCTGCTGAGGGCAGATACCACTTCAGCAGTCACCTCCGCCCTAAATCAAACCATTCATGTCCTCCAGGAGTTAGGTTTCATGATAAATTATTCAAAATCACATCTCACGCCAAGCCAGGACTTTGAGTTCATAGGAGCTCGATTAGACATGGTAAGAAACAGGGTGTTCCTGCCTGAGGACAAACGCCTCCGTCTCATTGCCTTAGCCACACAGGTCCAGCAACAATCATCATTTACAGCCAGAACTTTTCTACGCCTCTTAGGCCACATGGCTTCCTCAGTCTATGTCGTGCCTCACGCCGTTCTCAACATGAGGATCAGGCAGTGGGCTCTCTCACAACAATGGAAGCAGTCCACGGGTTGCCTATCTGACCTCATCAACATCACTCTGCAAATGAGAACGGCCCTTCAGTGGTGGTGCACACCACAGATCCTGGTCATAGGGTCACCTTTTCAGAAGTCTTCACTGCAGTATACCCTAATGACGATGCATCAAAACTAGGCTGGGGAGCCCATCTCAATGGTCTTACACACAAGACTTTTGGTCTACTCATGAAGCGCTTCTCCAGATCAATCTCCTAGATCTCAGCGTGGTCTTCAATGCCGTCAGAGTCTTCTCTCCCCAACTCAAGGGACAGTCTCTTCTCATACAGATGGACAACCAGGTAGCTATGTTTTGTATAAACAAGCAAGGGGGAACAGTCTCTCAGGCCCTATGTATGGAAGCCATTTGCTTTTGTAACTGGGAAATTCCTCAAGGAATTCACCTTCAAGCAGTATCTCTCTAGGAGCAGAGAATCACTTGGCCAACAGACTAAGCTGGATCCTCCATCCACACGAGTGGATGCGGGAACCTCAAGTAGCGCAATACTTGTTCCACCTCTGGGGGATGCCATTACTCAACCTCTTTGCTTCTCCCATCAATGCCCAACTACCTTGTTTCTGCTTGAGGATTCCTTCTCCTCACAGGGAAACGTTGGATGCGTTCCTTATCCATTGGGGATAGAATCTCCTCTATGCTTTCTCTCCCCTTCCACTCATAGCAAAAACACTTTTCAAACTACAGGTCAACCGGGGATAATTGATTCTCATTGTCCCTTATTGACCCAGATAACCATGATTTCCTCTACTTCTTCAACTTGCTCAAGCCCTCAGGCTCGATTATTCACCAACCTACTCTCTCAGGAACAGGGGAACGTTCTGCACCCCAGCCTCAAGACACTCCATTTGACAGTGTGGAGGCTGAGCACTTTGTCCTCTCGCATGTAGGAGCACCTGCAATATGTCCTCTTGGAGATCTATCTTCAAGAAAAGATTCAACCAGACATTCTTACGCTTTTAAATGGTGCAGGTTTTCCATCTGGTGTTCTCTTAAAACACTAGATCCTTTCACATGTCCCATTCTGGACTTACTCCATTACCTGCTCCATTTGCCCTCCTCCGACCTTAAGACCAACTCGATATGAGTACATTTATCCGCCATTGCAGCCTCCCACCATACTTTAGAGAACCGCCCCATCTCAGTGCACCCCTTAGTAGCCAGATTTATGCATGGTCTTCTCATGACTAAACCACCTTTCTGTCCAACTCCCGCACCATGGGATCTAAATGTTGTTCTTGTACAGCTCATGTGCAGTCTTTTTGAACCAATGCTTTCAGCTCATTTAAGGTTTGTAACATGGAAGCTTCTTTTTCTCATAGCGGTCATTTCAGCTTGAAGAGTCAGTGAACTACAAGCTTTAGCTATGCTCCTATATCATTTTTCACTTAACAAGATGGTCCTTCGCACGCATCCTAAGTTCTTGCTGAAAGTCATTACCTCCTTCCACCTGAACCAAACTGTTTTGCTACCAACATTCTTTCCAAGGCCTCACACCTCCCCGGCTGAGGCCAGACTTCATACCCTAGACTGCAAGAGGGCATTGGCATTTTATCTAGATTGTACTAAGGACAATCCTTTTAGTTGTTTGTCTCTTTAGATCAAAGTCATCTAGGGACACCAGTATCCAAAAGAACATTTTTGAACTGGCTAGCAGATTGCATTTTCTTTGCTTATTCACAGGCTGGGCTGTCTCTTCCCCACTGTGTGACAGCTACTACTGTAGCTAATCTCCGGTCTGTCCCTATCTCAGAGATCTGCCAAACGGCACCATGGTCTTCCCTGCATACCTTCGCAGCGCACTATTGCCTAGACAAAGACTCCAGAACTGATGCTCAATTCGGACAAGCTGTTCTGTATAACCATTTTCATATTTAGACAACTTGCCCTCCGCCCATCTGACTACCTCGTGAGGAGTTCTCTGAACGAGCTGAGTCTGTCGGATCCCTGCTGCAATCTCTAGTTGCACCGGGATTCTTGTCTCGCACAGTTGTCTTAGGCTAGGGAGTCCCATATGTGAAGACTGACTTCCTGTTTATTCCTGGAGATAGCATAGTTACTTACCTGTAACAGATGATCTCCAAGAACAGCAGGAATCAGTCTTCACAACCCACCCACCTCCCTATCAAATTGTCCCCATTTTCTTCATTCCTGGTATACAAAGATTTTTATTTTTCTGTTAGTCACCTGACTGAGGAGACCAGGATGGAAGGTGGGAAGGCAGCCACTCATGCGTGAACGCTCTCAAAAGAATTCCTATTAGATGCTGGACAGTGTTGCCGCCCTGGGCTCTGTCTGTGCCGATCTCACCCATATGTGAAGACTGATTCCTGCTGTTCTCGGAGATCACCTGTTACAGGTGAGTAACTACACTTTTCAAGTACATTCGTAGCAAAACAAAGTATGAGAGAGTCACGTTCACTATTAGTAGATGATAGAGGGGTAAATGGGGCAGTAAAGGAGGACAAGGCCATAATGAAGAGACTGAATGAATTCTTTGCTTCGGTCTTTACTGAAGAAGCCATACGAAAATCCATGTCAGAAATGATATTTAAAAGTGATGTATCGAAGGAATTGAAAAAAATCTCAAACCTGGAAGATGCATCACAGCAATTTGATAAACCAAAGAGTAGCAAATTTACCTGGCCCAGATAGTATACCTCCCAGGATGCTTAAAGAACTAGAAATGAGATTGTAGACCTACTATTAGTATTCTACAAACTATCATTAAAATCATCTGTAGTACCTGAAGATTGGAGAGCAATCAATGTAACAACACTTTTTTAAAAGGGTTCCAGGGTTGATCCGGGAAACTCCAGACCAGTGAGCCTGACATCAGTACTTGGAAAAAAGGTAGAAACCTTTATAAAGAACAAAATTACTGATCATATATATATAACAAATGATCGAGGTAAAGCAATCCCTGACAGTGCACTGATGTAGATGCAGCAAAGGGTTGGTCTTATTTCTTCATGACCAACCACTCCAATTTCATCCTGCAAGATCATGTTTCATCATACAACTTCCTCAGGGGTGTATATCTTTAAATACATAAAGAATATAACATCCCAACCAAAAAAATAAACAGTAGTATAAAATAAAGATGAAGATAAAAACATAGGGGGTCTTTCCAATCTGCATTTTGAGGGTCTGGATGTCTGATCTGGATGTCCAGACCCACTAAACGATTGGATCGTGCTGGTAGACACATAGCTTCCCCCACACGTATAGCTGACCTGTGCGTGGAACTCTGTTCGTGGGTGGGAGGGGGTGAGCCGGGGGAGGGGCGAGCGTGGGAGATGGAAGGGAATGCGCCTCTGGATGTACAGGGTCGATTCCGAGGTCAGCCCTGTACGTCCGAGGTAGGCCACTAGATGGGGGACTTATTCCACCTTAGAGGTGGAATAAGTCCTCCTGGATGTCAGGGGATGGCAGAGCCAAGCCACAAACAAGAGGTGAGGGGTGCAGGGGGCTCCCCGCAGCCCAGCCCTGGCTGTGGAAGGCCAGTTCAGGGGTTGCGCTGCGGGGAACGGTGTTGATTTTCTGCAGCAGCACTTTGCAGCTCCTGAATGGAGCTGTGGTGCCATGGTGATGGGACGCCGTGGCACTGCGGCTCCATTCAGGAGCCTGGCTGAGTTATCCGGGAATGTAACTGGGTGTGCAGCCGATCAGAATCAGGGCCCGGCCTGCACATCCAGGCTAGTAGATCTGATTCTGATCCCGCAGGTATGTTTAGCCCCTGCGGGATCAGAATTGGTTGCTACCACTGCATACCCCAATTCTGCTCAGCTGTACAGGGGCAGGACATACAAGACGGAATTGACCTTATAATCATTAATTAAAGATTACATTATGCATTAAACATATGCATTAGAGGATAGTTAGTTAAACAATAGATAATATAACAAAGCAACATAAGTGGTGACTGTGCACATAGACTTCACCCAATGGATTGTACAAAATCAAATTGACTACATCTGTGGAAATCAACAATGGAAAAGCTCAGTAACATCAACAAAGTCAAAACCTGGAGCTGACTGTGGTACAGGTCACCAACTGCAAGTATGAAAGCTCAAGCTAAAGCTGAAAAAGCGCAAACTACTCATAAATGTAGCAAAATATGATCTCAAGAATATACCACTGGAATCTAAAGACTGCCTGCGAAACCAATTTGCTGCTTTGGATACAACTGACAGAGTGCCAGAAGAGTTATGTGATGACATCAAGAAAGTTGTAGTCGAAAGAAGTGAGAAGTCTCTACAAAAGGTGAAAAAGCAAAACCAGCCAAAATGGATGACTGCAGAAACTCTGAAAATTGACCAGAAATGCAAAGAAGCTAAAGCTAGAGGAGAAAGAGAGGTAATCACAGAACCTAAGAGATTTCCAATGTGCTGCAAGATGAGACAAGGAGAAGTACTACAATGATGCATGCAAGGAAATAGAAACTATTAGAAGCTGAATAAGATTGGCTTTCCTAAAACTTCCAGAGTTAAAGAGAAAATTCCAGCCTCAAATTGGAATGCTAAAAGATTCTCTAGGCTCCATGTTAAATGATGCTGAGAAGATCAAGAAAAGGTTGAAAGAATGCATAGAGTCATTATACCATTTTAGATCAAGTAGACCAACAGCCATTTCAACCTGTACCTTATGATCAGGAATTGTTGGTGATGAAAGAAGTCAAAACAGCATTGTGAGCATTATCGAAGAACAAAGCACCTGGCATTGATGGCATTTCCAATGAAGTATTACAGCAATCAGATATAGCTATTACCAAACATACAAGGCTGTGTCAGGAAATGTGGAAGACAACATCTTGGCCAACTGATTAGAAAAGATCTCTGCTCATACCAGTGTTGAAGAAAGGTAATCCAACTGACTGTGGAAATTATCGCACAATTGCTCTGATCCCACATGGTAGCAAGATTCTACTCAAGATCATTCAGTGGAAACTACAACCATTCCTGGAATGAGAACTGCCTGAAGTGCAAAAGGGTTCAGGAAAGGGTGAGGAATGAGCGACATCATCATGGATGTGAGATGGATCCTTGAAAAGACAAAAGAATATGTATATGTATTTTACTGACTACAGCAAGGCCTTTGACTGTGTAAATAATGAGAAACTCTGGGTAAAATTAAGAAGCATGGGTATACTAGAACACCTGATAGTACACATGCACATATTTTACATTGATCAAGAAACAACAGTTCGAACAGAACAAGGGTAAGCAGAATGGTTTAACATCAGCAAAGATGTACGATAAAGATGCATACTTTCCCTCTACCTGTTTAATTTATATGCAGAACAAATCATCAGAGAAGCAGGACTGTATGAGGACAACCAAGTTATGAAGATTGGTGAAAGACTCATCATCAACCTCTGCTATGCTGATGATACCATTTTGCTGGCTGAAAGTGAAGATGATCTGAAACATTTGTTTCTCAAGATCAAGGAACATAGTCTTAAAATGGGCTCATCGTTGATGGAAAAGAAATAGAAGTAATGGACAACTTTAACTTGCTTGGATCAATAATAAATAAAGAAATGGCAAACAGTCAAGAAATCCAATGACACATTGCTCTTGGCAAAATAGCTGTGAAGTACCTAGACAAGATTCTCAAGAGCAGAGATATATCTCTCCACACAAAGATTCAACTTGTCCAAACTATGGTATTTTTGATAACATCATATGGATGTGGAAGTTGGGCAGTAAAAAAGATTGACAGGAAGAAAATCGATGCCTTTGAATTATGGTGCTGGCGAAGAATACTGTGTATATCATGGACTGCCGAAGAACAAATCAGCTGGTACCAGAGGAGATCAAACCTGCTTTCTTTAGAAGCTCAAATGACAAGACTTCGATTCTCATACTTTGGACACATCATGCAAAAAGAGATCATTAGAGAAAGACATCATGCTTAGCAAGGTTGTAGGTCAGCGCAAAAGAGGAAGGCCAGTAATGCAATGATAGAATAACAGCAATTATGGATGCCATACTATCAACAATTAGCTTGTCTGACTGAAGACCGAAAAAAGTTTATGACAATTATCCTGAGAGTCACCATGACTCGGAATTGACTCAGTGACACTTAATAACAACATATCACTTTTAAAATTATAAATCTACAAGCATAT
Organism: Ichthyophis bannanicus; assembly: GCA_033557465.1. Taxonomy (NCBI): domain Eukaryota; kingdom Metazoa; phylum Chordata; class Amphibia; order Gymnophiona; family Ichthyophiidae; genus Ichthyophis; species Ichthyophis bannanicus. The sequence continues at coordinate 778,916,845 of CM066031.1, read as the reverse complement.
CGCACATATTAAAAATATAAAATGTGTTAAAGACACTAATAATATAAACTTATGTAACCATATATGAAACATAAATATGGAATGAACCAATTAGTATAAATTTAAAGGACAATGAGCCCAGCCCACATTGGTGAATTAAAAATAATATGGTGGGGGTTAATGTATTTACTATATTGCTATTTTGGTTTGGATTAGCATTAATATGTTTATAAACTCAACTTCATGGGCCCAGTATTCAGCGCCGGCAGCTAGGCATGAGTACAGCACTTAGCTGTCTGCACTGAACACTAAACTAGGATATTCAATACCGGGTCATATGCGGCCCCGGCATTGAATATCCAGGGTCGCCGCACAGCCTCCATAGCGACAGAAGCTAACTAGGTAGCTGCAATATTGAGCCACTGCCCATTAGCTCCTACGGGTAAAACTGGGCTAACTTTTGCTGCACCTAACTTTACCTGTGTGGAGCTAACCACTAGCGGTGCATACTATTTCCCACATTTACTCTGAGCATTTGTTTTTTTTATTTGAACTTTATTAGATTTTTAAATAAAGTTTACAAACACTCCCCCCTCCCAATAGAAAGTCACCCTTCACCTCAATGTGGTAAAAGTAAAATTTTATCTTCTAAAAGGAAAAAATAATATTTTCTGAATTTTTATTATTATTACAGGTTCACCAAGACAATATACTGGGTAATGCCGTACAGAGCATTATAAGAGTATTGAACAATTTGGTCACCCACAGGGATACTGATATGAAGTTGCTTTACAAGCAAGGTATGTGATTGTCCCACTGTTACTGTTACCTTCTATATGCAAGGATCAAGCATATTTATATGAAGAACAGCAATCATTTATATAAGAAATAATGCAAGACTTTAGACCAAATTTTTTGTTGAAGGTGATGCAAGTGAATGTGCAAAATGTTGGTTATTTATTTATTTGGTTTATTTATTTATTTATTTTGGCTTTAAATTGGCACGGTTTACAGCAGAACAACTCATTACATAGAACGTCTATGTTGTTTGCTACGTGTTTCTAGGCCAGGCCATAATATTTGTAATTGCACTCATTTTGCCTGGATGTCCTAGTGTGTGGCAGTTCAGGAGCTTTAAGGGACAGAGGGAGGAGTGCTTTTCCCCCTCTTGCTCTTCTAGTTCCCAGCCATTCGGGAGTGGGAATAAGTTTTGTGCCTGTGTTTATTCTTGACTAATACTGTGTACATTCCTTTGGGAAAAAGTTAACTTTGTTCTTTACAAAATTGTTAACCTAGAGATGTAAAGTTTCTAGGACTTCTGGCGGAGAGGAGATTTTCCTTGTCCCCATGGAGGCCAGGGCTATTATGCCTGAGCACGTTTTGTGTACTAGGAGAAAGGAAAACCCGTACTGGCTCAGCTTAAGGACACAGTAGCTAGGAAACAGCCAGTGCTTGGCAGAGGATACTTTTTTTACTCTGCTTTTGTTTAGAATTTTTATCCCATTTGAGAACGTTGCAAGTTAAATTATTTTATGACTTTGGGAGTAAGACTTCAGGAGGCGGGCATTGACATTTTGATATTGATGGAGCTGTTCAAGTTTCACTGAATAACTGGAGAGTCTCTTGGAGATCCTCTGCCTTACAGCCAGTCAGCTTATACTGGTGCTGCAAAAGTGGACGCACAAACTCATATGATATCCCAGGGCAGAGCTTCTCTTCCGGACCCACTGGCAGATCACTTTCCATGACGCAGCCTATCTTTAATACGGAAGCATAATTCCATTGTTAGCTTTTAAAGTATATGGAAATTTTTATTTCTCTATTTGCTTTTTTATCATGTGTATTCAGGAAGAATTATTGGATACAAGGATTGTTTTTTTAATAACAAATGTCATCAGCAAAGGGACACATGGGTCATGTGAGCTCTATCACAGTCAGAAGAATATCTTTTGAGCATCTTAGGGACCAACTGACAACTTTATGTAATTCTTTGCATCAAAACCTCTACTTTTTCTCATAATCATGTTACATTTACTTATTCCTCATAATATCTGTATTCCATATCATTCTGCTAGACCAGTACAAACAAGTGGGTTGTGTTCCCCTACTAGCAGATTGGCAGAGACAAAGAACCAATGAAAAGCCCAAGTTTCAATGGCCTCACTCCTATGCCTCTATTCACCTCAGCCACCAGAGGTCTCTTCAGTATTTCTTCATCTCCAGCAGATAGTGGATGGATTTTCTCCTCTCTGGAGAAAATCTGAAGATTGGGAGGAAAGGATTGATTAAATGCTTGCGAACGACCATCTTTAGGGTGACTCTCTCACTTGAGCATGACGTGGGAGGCTCCACTAGACTGCAGTCTTTTCGGTAGCCATAGGAGGATGGAAAATTGGTTGAGCTCCACATGCTTATCATGATAAGAGCCTGTTGAGCAGCCAGAATTTGGAAGGATTTGGAAGGCTCTGGAAGAGTGCAGCAGCCTCACACAACTTCAGCACCCCTTCCCTTCTCCTCTGTCCCCCGTGCTCTCTCCCAAAGATTGCAGAAGGCTATCAGAGGGATCTGCCCGCCAACCACCTTAAACACAGTGATACAGAGGAGTAGAGCTGAGCCCAGCATGGATCCTCTGCCTGAGGCTTTTAGGGGGTGAATACCAAGGCTTGACCTCGTCATTATCCTTGTTGGTGGCTCCTGATTCCATCTGCCTGGGATGTAATTTGGGGTGGACTGTTGGCAACCATTGACGAGGTATGGGGGTTTCCTACCATTTTCTGCATGCGTTAAAAGCATTTTTACCTATTGTGTGCCTGGTGGTTGTGTGGTCCTAGCACGCGTTCCACCCATGCAGTTCCAATGCACATTCCTAGCCTAGCACCTGTAAGAAGTAAAAGCGCAGTTATAACTTGCCCTGTGGGTCACTGCAGCTTTATTGCGTGCTATTGTGATACTTGCCTTAACTCTCTATGTCTTCTTCCAGGAAATGTTGTCTGGCCTGTGGCAAGCGAGGTGCGTCATCTCCAGATTCTGGAGTCTGCTCTTCTTGCATGACAGCTCTGAGTCATCCCTGGAGAGCTCTTTCTCAGCGGGGGATGCAGTTAGTCTGGCCTTGCCTGCCTCAGGGCAAGAGGTGATGGATGGTACTGTGGGTAAGGATATCCAGCCAGCCGGAGGCTCTGCCAATTGTGCTGTGAGCCACACCACGTCCTTTAGGGGTTTGCAGCTGCTATGCCCCCTGGTGTTGGGGGTTCATTTCCGAGAGGAGAGCTTCTGGACTCTGGATTGTCCTCCCCAGAATTATTTTCCTTTTTTACAGCAGGCAAGGAAATTCAGACCTTGCGGCCTCTGGGTTCGCCCCAGATGTAGTCTCTTGAGGGGCAAGCTGAGAGTGGAAGCCCTGTATGTCTGCCTTTAGCTAAGCTTCCCCAGCAAGGGATTCCCCCCTGGAGATGGGGATAAGCTGGGATCTGTTTGAGATTTGGATAGTGACTTGGATTCAGATGCAGGACCGTACCTAGCCCGGTGCGAGTGGTGCAGCTATACAGGGCGCAAAAATCTGGGAGGCACATTCAGAAAGGGACTGGAAATTAAGCTCTCACTTCCAGTGGGGCCAGGGGTTTCAGAATAATTATACCTCTGTGCATTGTCCCTTGAGTTATTTTCTTATTTTTTTATCATCCGGATCCTCCTTCCTCTCAGTGGACTGGAGTCTGGACTTCTCCATGGCACTCGTTACAACTACACAGCCGTGGAACCTTTTTCCTTCGGTCCCATGGCTGTACTAAACTGCAGCCGCCCACCAGCATGATTGCTTAGCCCGCACTGTTAAAAGTGAAACGGGGAACTTCATCTCTTGCGCAAGAGAAAGGAAGTTCCCCATTTCACTTTTAACAGTGTGGGCAATCGTGCCAGCAGGCAGCTGCAGTTTAGTACAGCCACGGAACTGAATGAGAATGATCCTGTGGCTGTGTGGAGAGTGGGTGCCACGGAGAAGTCCAGACTCCAGTCCACTGGGAGGCAGTTGGATAAGCGATGAGTGAGGGGGAAAGGACTGCTGCTCTGGCGGGGGGAGAAGGCATGAGAGGACTGCTGCTCTGGGGGGGGGGAAGAAACCATGGGAAGACTGCTGCTCTGGGGGGGGAAGGAATGGAAGGACTGGAAGCAAACTCATGCTGAGAGGGACTAGGACTGAAGGAGAGCTGATGCTGCTAGGGATAGGGCCTAGAAGTGAACTGATGCTGGGAGGGACAGGGACTGGAATGGAGCTGATGCTGGGAGGGATAGGGACTGGAGGGGAGCTGATGCTGGGAAGGGCTGGAACAAGCAACAAGCTCATGCTGGGAGGGATAGGGACTGGAGGGGAGGTGATGCTGGGAAGGGCTGGGACAAGCAACAAGCTCATGCTGGGAGGGACAGGGACTAGAAGGGAGCTGATGCTGGTGAGACCTGGAAAGGGGTGATGCTGGGGGGCTGAAAGGGGGTGATGCTGGGGAGCTGAAAGGGGGCAGATGCTGCTATCAGAGTGGAGAAAAAGGCTGGGGCAGTGAGGCTGGGGAGGAGGACATCTATTTTGTGTAAGAAGGAAGAAACAAAGCGGATGTAGAGAGAGTGCAAAAAATTAAGAGACGAGAGAAGAAAGGATAAATGGATAGCTGACAATGGAGAGTTAGCAGAATATATGAAGAAATCAAAAGAGAGACTGGGGCAATTATGATGGAAAAATAAAATGCCCAAACAACAAAAGGTAGAGAGAAATTATTTTATTTTGAATTTATTAACTGGAATAGGTCAGCTCTGGGACATGTACATCACTGATGTCTTTGTGTTTGTTCAGTACAAGAGGAAATTAATTTATAGTTTTAGTTTGCTAGTGTTGTGGTGCATTCCAAGTTTGACATTTGGGGTTTCCAGTTCAATCATGGCCTTCATACTTCTAAATTGTGATCCCTTGTTCTGTATTTAATGATGATCTGTCTGTTTTGCATATATGACCGAGCTGCAGTATTCTGTTTGTGCAGTTTCTGTGTAGGAGTCCTACTTGTTCTCTTTTCCCAGTAGGAGATGTATTGTTTTTCTAAGGTATATTGGTTTTATATTTTCAGTGCTGCCTTTTTATATGTAGAGTTTGGTGCTGTGTGAGTCCTGGTAGTGCTGTTATGATATGGCAGGTTTAGAATGGGTTCTAAATGTGCAAGATTTTGTAGTACTTTCTACAGTAATGTACCTGGCAATTGACACTGGAGGATGGTAATGTAGAAATATGATAATCTTTCTTTATCCTTACCGCCCATGCAAATGATATTAAGACACTCGCTCATTAAGAGACATGTTTACTAAAGGTTAATGTGTATTCACAACTGTTAACATGCACTAAGTGCAGCAGCACCCATTAATTTCTATAGATGTAGTGGCATTTAACGCACATTAATAATTAGTAAACATGTTCCTAATTCTTTGCTGGGATAAAAAAGAGCTCCTTTGGAAGCCTGAAGTCGAAAGGACCAGTTAAGCAGCATAGAGATGCTTTTAAGTAAATAAAAAATGTAATTCATAAAAGTCTGATGTCATTGGGGGGTGGGGCACCAGTTTCACAAGTCTCACATGGTGCAGTTATAGCTTGATACGGCCCTGTTCAGATGTCTCTGTACTGGGCTCTGATGTAACATAGTAACATAGTATATGATGTGGATGAAGTACTCTTGCCTTCGGAGTATTGTGAAGAAGCCAATGTGATCTGTCTGTTCCGGGAGGAGGAACTGGAAGCGTTGATTCCCAATGTCTATAACCTTAGGCTTGCGGATCCTCCAGTCATGGAGCAAGAATCAAAGATGCATCCACTCCTGCAAGGAATCCACTACTGTCTTCCCATTCCTGGAGGTGATCAAAGACCTGTTCTGGTCGGAGTGGAATTCTCCGCCTAGGGGCTAAGGGTGTATAAGAAAATGCACGCTTTCCTGGAAAAGGAGTGCATTTGTGTGGTTTGCTATTTCCAAGGTGGATATGCAGGTCACGGCGGTTGCCAGTCAGACCATCATACCTGTGGTAGGATGCTCTGGACCGAAAGATGGATTCGTGTTGAAGAACCAATTCGCTGTGGTGGCTGCTATTCTTCAGTTGATCTGGACATTAATATGGACGAGAGAGATTTTTTTGAGCATTGAGACAAAGCTTTGAAGATGTTTAATAAGCTCTAACATAAGAACATAAGTTAGAACATAAAATATGCCATACTGGGTCAGACCAAGGTCCATCAAGCCCAGTATCCTGTTTCCAACAGTGGCAAATCTAGGTCATACGTACCTAGCAGTTTCCCCAAAAGACACAGGTTCCACAATGCTTGTATTGGGTCCAGCATTGATATCCTGGGTCCCTTCTTAATAATGGTTTATGGACCTTTCCTCCAGGAACTCGTCCAAACCTTTTTTAAACCCAGCTACTAACAGCCTTTTACTACATCCTCCAGTAACAAATTCCAGAGTTTGATTACACGTTGAGTGAAAAAATATTTTCTTTTATTAGTCCTAAATAGTTTATCCTGTAGCTTCATTGCATGTCCCCTAGTCTTTCTATATTCTGATAACGTAAACAATCGATCTACGTTTACCCGTTCCACTCCATTCATTAATTTATAGACTTCTATCATATCTCCCCTCAGCCATCTCTTTTCCAGGTTGAAGAGCCCTAACCTTTTTAGCCTTTCTTCATAGGGGTATCCTTCCATCCCCTTTATCATTTTCGTGGCTCTTCTCTGAACCTTTTCTAATAACGCTATATCCTTTTTAAGATACGGCGACCAGAATTGCACACAATATTCAAGGTGTGGTCTCACCATGGAACGATATAGAGGCATTATAATATCCTTTGTTTTATTTTCCATTCCTTTCCTTATGATATCTAGTATTCTATTTGCTCTCTTGGCCGCCGCTGGACACTGGGCGGAGGGTTTTAACATGTTGTCCACAATGACACCTAAATCTTTTTCCTGGGTGGTGGTTCCTAATGTGGAATCTTGCATTGTGTAACCATAGTTTGGGTTATTCTTCCCTAGGTGCATAACTTTGCACTTGTCCACATTAAATTTCATCTGCCATTTTGATGCTCAGTCTTCCAATTTATCAAGATCCTCTTGCAATTTTCCACAATCCTCTTGGGTTTTAACAACTTTAAATAGTTTTGTGTCATCTGCAAATTTGATAACCTCACTCGTTATTCCCTTTTCCAGGTCATTTATGAATATGGAGATCTGATACGGTTCCTGCAAGCACCACGTCTTTGTTTGCCTCCAGCTCGGGGCCTATTGTGTCAGGGGCCGCTTGTCCTGGAGGGATCTGGTGCTCTTCTGGCTTATGGCTTGGCTCCTGTAAGGAGACAGTATGTACGGTTTCTCTCTGGCAGTGGTTTTCCACTCTGCTTAGAGCCTGGAGGAGGTCTACCAACCTGACATAAATGAGAATCTGATGCCTTGAATGCTAGTCCGTCGCACGGCAGCTGTTTCCTGAGGTGGCCAAGGGTACCGTCTCTGTTGGCCCTTTCTGCAAGACAATCTGGAGAAGGTCCTTTTTCTCTTAGCTCCTTGAAGGTTCAGGTGGCAGCTTTGGCCTGTTTCAGAGGTCTATTGACTGGTAGGTCTCTAGCCTTACACATGGATGTTTCGAGCCTTCGTCTTGGGGTTTGGAATCTGTATCCCCCCCCCCCCCCCCCCTCCGGTCTGTGATCCCTTCCTAGTATCTGTGTCTGATGCTCGAGGTTTTGATGTCTGAGCCATTGAAGTGTGCTGCTCTGAAAGATTAGATGGCCTTCTTGGTTGCAATTTGTTCCACAAGGAGGATTCTGAGCTGCTGGCTTTGTCTTGCCAAGATCCTTAACCATTGAGATCCTGATATAAATTCCCCACTCAGTTCTTCCTTTTTTTTGTTGGAGCTGGTCAGCCAAGCAAACAGAAGCAATCTATGTGCCACTGTGACCTCTCCTTTTTATTTTATATATCTAAAATGAAAACTTCACTTAGCTTTTTTGTGGTTTTGAAAAACAAGCCATACTGCTAGCTTGAAACAACTCATCCAGAATTCAGATCTTGTTGTCCTCGAGGACTCTCTTCCCAGGGAGCCGACGTCAGGCTCGGCGCCGCCGTGGCTCGAGTCGGTGGCTGCTGATTCTCCTGAGCTTGGACTCAGGCTGACAGCCTTGGAATGCATACTGTCTGCCTTCATGGATCAGCAGCGGGTGCTGATGGCCAGCCTGACTGGTGCATCTGCCCTGACCACCGGGATGTCGACGTCTAAGTCGACCCCGGTGACCGAGCCGGTTCTCGAAGCCATGAAGGCCCGAGTCCGGACTCGGTCACGGTCTCCCTCGACCTCCCGTTCGGGACCGAGGGCGTCGACGCTGATGGCCCCGGCGTCGGGGCGGGTGTTGCCGGAGCCCGTGCAGTCGGAGCCCCTCGACTCTTCTTCGGATGAGTCTGCGTGGGAGACGGAGGACGAGGAGTCCCCCGATACCTTTCGGACTCGGTGTGTCCCTTCGGACTCACCGCAGTCCGAGCCCCGGAGTAGGTCCCCACCGGAGGACACCCAGTTCTTGGAGTTTGTCAGGGACATGGCCAAGGCTTTGAATGTTCCTGCAGATTCTGAGGAGGAGCCTCGAGCCGAAGAGCTCGATGCCCTACAGTACGACTCTCCCCCGCGAGAGGCCTTTACTGTGCCAGTTCCTCCGATGCTGGAACGGCTCCTCTTCCGAATGTGGGAGGCACCGGCCTCGGCGCCGGTTTTGAGCAAGCGGATTGATTCCATGTATCGAGTCTGAAAGAGCCCTGGGTTCCAGAAGGCACAGCTGCCGCACCATTCTATGGTTGTGGAATCGGCCATGCATCGTCTGAAGAGCCATAAGATGCACTCTGCGGTGCCCCCCGGCAGGGAGGCCCGAAGCCTAGATGCCATCGGCAGAAAGTGCTTCCAGGGCTCGATGCTTGCTTACCGTGTCCAGTCCTACCAGCTGAACATGGGCATGTACTTGCGGGCCATGGCTAAGGAGATAGCCGGGTTCTCAGCTGGCCTCTCCGGGGAACCTTTGCAGAGGTTCAAGTCCTTGTCCTTGGGGATCCGGGAATGCTCCAAATTCATCTCCCGGGCGGCCTACGATGGCTTCGAGGCTTCGGCCCGCGTAGCGGCAGCCGGCATCGGTGCTCGACGCCAGGCATGGCTACAGTCATCGGACCTCGAGCCATGGGTACAGGACAAGTTGGTCGATGTCCCATGCTGGGGTGAAAACCTCTTCGGCAAGCCCATGGCCGAAAAGGCCGCTGAGCTCAAAATTGAGACTCTGACAAGGACAAGGTTGTCCAGAAAAACTTCTGCCCCTTCTCATAAGAAGAAGGGCTTGGGGAAAAAGACCTTTTACCCGAGGAAGGCATCTGCCTACGAACCTTTCCCTCATTATCAGGCCTCCCCAGCTCCCCAGCAGGGTCAGCAGGCCAAGGGGCAGGGACATGGGCCCCGTAGGCAGAAAGCCCCCAAGCCTCCAGCTCCTGCTCCTACTCAGCAGGGATGGGGTTTTTGACTCCCACTGCATAGCCTCTCCACCTCTGCTGGCCCAACTCAGCACGGGAGGTCGGTTGGCCCTGTTTGCCCACCAGTGGCCGCCCATCACAAAGGATGCTTGGGTACTGAGCATAGTCCAGAAGGGCTATCTGCTCCATTTCAATCAAGTACCCCCCTCCTACTTCCCAGGGGAGCCTCCAAGGCCTACTCTGCATCAGGAACTCCTTCTCCAGGAACTGTTCAATGTTCCACATATGTAGATAGTTTCCCCTGTTATCCAAGTTTACTGCTCCTGTTCATTGTAATGACCTGACTCTTGTTTATTGTCGGATATTGTTTGTTCTATGTAAACCGCGCTGATCGCAAATAGTGCGGTATATAAGAGATGTAAATAAATAAATAAAATAAATAAACTGCAAGGTCTTCTTCAAGACAGGGTGGTGGAGCCTGTACCTCCCCACTAGCTGGGGCAGGGCTTCTACTCCAGGTACTTTCTTGTGCCAAAGAACTGGAGGTCTCCGGCCCATTTTGGACTTGAGAAATCTCAAATTCTTGGAAAAGGAGAAGTTCAAGATGCTTACTCTTGGAACACTGCTGCCCTACCTCCAGCAGGGAGATTGGCTATGCTCCTTAGATCTGAAGGATGCATACACTCACATCCTCATTCATCCAGACCACAGAAAATACCTAAGGTTCGTGGTAGGAGGAAATCATTTTCAATACCGAGTACTGCCTTTTGGCCTAACCTCCACCCCACGGGTCTTCACAAAGTGCCTGGCGGTGGTGGCGGCCTACTTGAGAAACCAGGGTATATTTGTCTTCCCCTATCTGGACGATTGGCTCATCAGGGGTCAGACTCTCCAGGAGGCCAGGCAAGCCACCCTCCGTACTGTGTCTCTCCTGCAACAACTAGGCTTTGTCATAAACTTTGCAAAGTCCACTTTGCTCCCCTCCCAGAACCTGGAGTTCATAGGGGCACGGTTAGACTCCCTGCACGCAAAGGCTTACTTGCCAGAAGACAGAGCGGGAAGGCTGATGGACTTGGCCAGCCAGTTTCTAGGCAACCCACTGGTATCCCCCAGACTTTGTCTAAGGCTCCTGGGCCACATGGCTTCAACAGTGTATGTGACCCCCAATGCCCACCTGCATATGAGGCCTGCACAGTGGTGTCTCAGGACTCAGTGGAAGCAGGCTACAGGAAGCCTAAGAGACAAAGTAAGGGTGTCCAAACCCTTCCTGAACTCCCTTCAGTGGTGGCTGCACTCCCCCAACCTTCTACATGGAATTCCTTTTCAGGTACCTGTTTCCACTGTGGTACTCACAACCGATGCCTCCTTGCAGGGCTGGGGTGCACATTGTCTGGACAAGTACACACAGGGCCTGTAGTCTCCTTGGGAGGCCACACAACAAATCAATCTCCTGGAGCTCAGGGCGATACGCTTAGCCCTCAAGGCCTTCTCTCACACCCTGGCCCACCAATCTGTCTTGGTGCAGACAGACAACCAGGTGGCGATGTTCTATGTGAACAAACAAGGGGGCACGGGGTCCAGACTCCTGTGTCAGGAGGCACAGACCCTATTCTCTTTTGCACTTCAACACAATATGCTGCTCAGGGCAGTCTATCTTCCTGGCCAGGAAAATTTCCTGGCAGACAGATTGAGCAGGGTTCTACAGCCTCACGAATGGCAACTGCACCCTTTGGTGGTTCAGAACATTTTCCTGAAGTGGGGACTTCCATCCATAGACCTCTTTGCCAGTCCCCTGAACTGGCAGCTGCCTCAGGTCTGCTCCAGGCAACTGCATCCCACGAGATTCGCAGCAGATGCCTTCCTGATATCATGGTCCAAGGGCCTCCTGTATGCGTTTCCTCCCACGCCCCTGGTGGCCCGAACCTTGTTCAAGATCCTAAGGGACAGGGCCTCGGTCATATTGGTAGCCCCCAGATGGCCGAGACAGCCCTGGTTCCCGCTTCTGTTACAGCTGACGGTGGACACCCCACTCACTCTGGGGTTGCAACCCGATCTTCTTTCTCAGGATCAGGGTTCCCTTCTGCACCCCAATCTCAAAGCTCTCAATTTGATGGCCTGGAGGCTGCAAGTGTAGTGCTGGCCCCCTGGGGCCTGCCTCATGAAGTTGAAGAGGTGGTCTTGGCCTCTAGGAAACAATCCACCAGAAAGACCTATGCCCTGAAGTGGAAGCGGTTCTCCTTGTGGTGTGATAAATGCCAGGAGAACCCTTTCTCCTGTCCTGTGCCAGTGGTGCTTCAGTACCTGCTGCACTTGTCTAATCAGGGTCTTATGTCCAATTCTGTTCGGGTGCACCTTTCTGCTCTGACAGCCCACCACTCACAGGTGGAAGGGCACTCTTTATCAGTTCACCCCTTGGTGTCCAGGTTCCTCAGAGGCTTGCTCTTGCTAAAGCCTCCTCTCTGTCCACCAGCTCCTGAGTGGGAGTTGAATGTGGTTTTGCAGCAACTTACTCGTCCTCCCTTTGAGCCGATGGCTACGTGTCCTCTCCGCTTCCTTTCTTGGAAGGCTCTTTTCCTAGTGGCACTGACCTCGGCCAGACGAGTGAGTGAACTTCAAGCCCTGGTCTGTGACAGGCCATACACTCGTTTCTATAGGAACAGGGTAGTCCTTAGGACTCATCCTAACTTCCTCCCGAAGGTAGTCTCCTCTTTCCACCTCAGTCAGGAGGTGGTTCTTCCAACGTTCTTCCCTAGGCCCCTTGCCAGCCGGGCTGAGGAAGTCCTGCATACCCTGGACTGTAGAAGGGCCTTGTCTTTCTACATTGAGCGTACTAAGGGTCATAGAAGGGCTACTCAGCTCTTCGTCTCCTTTGACCCAAACAACTTGGGGTTGCCTGTCTCAAAGCGTACCTTGTCCATCTGGGTGGCGGACTGTATCACCTGGGCTTACAGGGCAGCAGACCTTCCCTTGCAGGGTCGAGTCACAGCCCACCGTGTCCGGGCAATGGCTGCATCAGTAGCTCATCTCTGTTCTCTACCATTGGCAGACATCTGTAGGGCTGCAACTTGGTCCTCAAGCCAGACTTTTGCAGCCCACTACTGCCTGGAGAGGGAGTCCCGTAGGGACAGTGCTTTTGGTCAGGCAGTACTCCGGAATCTCTTTGAGGTTTAGGCAACTCCTGCCCTCTAGCCCTCTTGTTGGGCTACCAGTGGGTTCTCTTCTCAGAGGGAGCTGTATTTTTCAGCCTGGGTTTCTGGTAGCCCAGAGCTAGGGAGTCACCCATATGTGAGGACTGACTTCCTGCTTGGTCCTGGAGAAAGAGTAGTTACTCACCTGTAACAGGTGTTCTCCAGGAGCAGCAGGAATCAGTCCTCACAACCCTCCCTCCTCCCCTGGGAGTTGCAGTTGTACATAGTTCATTTGTTTTTTGTGCTGTCTTTTAGCTATGTCATCTGACTGAGCAAGATGGCACCTTTGGGTGGGAAGGGGACTGCGCATGCGTGGGCGTATTCCCAAAGGCTTTCTTAGAAAGCTGGGGAATTACTCCGCACGGGGGCTCCATCGACGTCGATGTCACCCACATGTGAGGACTGATTCCTGCTGCTCCTGGAGAACACCTGTTACAGGTGAGTAACTACTCTTTTTCAGCCTGGATTTGGAAAAGGACAGAGATGAAGCTTGACACACAGACTCAGTAGGTTGTTCCAGGAGTAAGGAGCAGCAAGTTGGAAGGAGCAAAGTCTGGTATTGGCAGCAGAAGAGGAGGGCACAGATAGAAGGGATCTGCAAGAAGAGAGCAGCACCCGAGAAGGGGAGGAGGGGTATAGGGAGAGATAAGAGAGGAAAGGTAATGAGAAGCAGCAGAATAAGTGCACTTGGAGGTCAGTAGGAGAAATTTGAATCTGATACAGAAATGGATAGGGAGCCAGTGAAGCAACTTGAGAAAGGGGGGGTTATATGAGCATGTAGAGTCTGGCGGAAAATTAGCCGTGCAGCTGAGTTTTGAACAGATTGAAGGGGAGAGAGATGATTCAGAGGGAGACCAGCAAGGAGGAGGTAATTAAAGAGTGGATAAGTGTCTTAGTTGTGTGTATAGAAAGGAAGGGATGAATTTTGCCAATGTTATAGAGAAAGAAGCAACAGGTTTTAACTATCTGTTGGATGTGTGCAGAGAAAGAGAGAGTAGAGTCAAAGATGACCCCAAGGTTGCAAGCTAAGGAAACAGGGAAGAGTGTAGTATTATCCACAGAAATAGAGAAGGGAGGAATAGGGGAGAGGTAGGTTTAGGGGAAATATAAGGAGCTCAGTTTTATCCATGTTCAGTTTCAGATGCTGGTGTGACATCCAGGCAGTGAGATCGGATAAGCAGGCAGAGATCCAGGCCTGGATTCCTGGAGAGATTTCAGGCACAGAAAGGTAGATCTGAGAGTCATGAGCATAAAGATGGTACTGAAAACCATTAAAGGAAATAAGTGCACCAAGGGACCAAATGTAGAGAGAGGTGCACCAAATGAAAGCGGGATAGCTGTAGAAGAGGAACCACCAGAACATATGCTAAAAGTGTGATGGGAGAGATAAGAAGAAAAACAGGACAGAACGGAGCCCCTAAATCCAAGCGAGGACGGAGTATCGAGAAGGTGGTGGTGATCAACAGCATTAAAGTAGCAGTAAGATCAAGAAGGATGAGAATCGAGTAGAGGCCTTTGGATTTGGCAAGCAACAAGTCACTGGAGACTTTGGCAAGAGCTGTTTCTGTGGGAAATAGAGAATGAGCACCAGATTGCAGTGGGTTCAAAAGGTCTTGAGAGGAAAGAAAGTCAAGGCAGTGGTGGTGAACCGCTTTTTCAAGTAGTTTTGAAGCAAAGGGGAGGAGAGAGAGAGGTCAATAACTGGAAGGACATGTAGGATCTAGTGAAGGCTTTTTGAGGAAAGGTGTGACCACAGCATGTTTGAAGGCCACAGGAACAGTTGCAGTGGAAAGCAAAAGGTTAAGGATATGACAGATGGAAGGGATGACGGCAGACGAGATAGAACTTAGTAGATGGGAGGGGATTTATTTATTCTCCAGGACCAAGCAGGAAGTCAGTCCTCACATATGAGTGACGTCGGCACCGACGGAGCCCTCGTGCGGAGCATTTCCCCAGCTTTCAAAGAAAGCCTTTGGGAATTGCAGCACGCATGCGCGGTCCCCTTCCCGCCCAAGGATGCCATCTTGCTCAGTCTTCTTTTTTCCGCGGAGCCCGACGGACGTAGTTCGTTTTTCCCCGAGGAAAGAGTTGATTTTCTCTGTTTTTTCTCTTTTTTCTCCGGTTCGACGCCGGATCCTTTTCCCGCTCAGACCGATACGCCGGTATCGAGTCCTTTCTCTCTTTTTCGGTTTTTGTCCTTTGTGACTGGCGTTCGCACCTTTTTTCTTTTTTCCCTGGCAGCCCGGTCTTTTGACCTAGCAGGGGCCCTTTTCCCCCCGATGGCTACCAGCGGGTTTAAGAAATGTGATCGGTGTAAGAAACCTATGTCTCTTACTGACACATATGACTGCTGCCTCCATTGCCTCGGACCCGATCATGACCCGATGATCTGTGGTCCATGTGGCAAAATGTCCTCGAAGGCGTTGAGGAGTCGGCAGCACCAAAAGGATAGGATTTTTTCTGACTCCGCGTCCGGCCGAGCCCGGACCTCGTCAGAGGCCTCGACGTCTCGGGACTCCGGCCCAGAGCAGTGTCGGGGTTCCTCTGAGCGTGGGTCTCCTTCACGGGAACATCGCAGGAAGAAGAAACCCACGAGGGCGGCGTCGGTGGACGGTCCTGGTTCCTCGAGGGCCAGGTCGCATAGCCCCGATAGCCGTCCCGGGTCTTCGGAGTCGGAGAGGCCTGCCAAACATCCTCGTGTCGAGATGGAGTCTCCTGGACACATAAGTGCTGTTGTCCTCATGGACTCTCCTCTGAGGGAGCTGACGTCGGGCCCGACGCCGTCGGGGCCTGAGTCAGGTTGACGGCCTTGGAGAGCAGCTTCGCTGCCTTCATGGAACAGCAGCGGGCATTGATCGCCGGTCTCACCGGTGCATCTGCCCCGACCACTGGGACCTCGACGTCCAAGTCGACCCCGGAGGCCGAGCCGATCCTCGAGTCCATGCGGGCTCGAGTCGATCCTCGGCCACGGTCTCCCTCGACCTCCCGTTCGGGGCCGAGGTCGTCGACGCCGATACCCTCGGCGTCGGGGCGGAGGGCATCGGTGCCCACCCGACCGGAGCCGCTCGATTCCTCCTCCGAGGAGTCGGGCTGGGAGACGGAGGACGAAGAGTCACCCGACACTCATCGGACTCGGTGTGTCCCATCGGACTCGCCCGAGTCCGAACCTCGGAGACGATCCCCACCGGAGGATACCATGTTCTCGGATTTCGTGCGGGATATGGCCAAGGCCTTGGCCTTCCCTGCGGATCCCGAGGAGGAGCCTCGAGCCGAAGAGCTCAAGGCCCTCCAGTATGACTCTTCCCCCGAAGGAGGCCTTTACTGTTCCGGTTCCTCCGATGCTGGAGCGGCTGCTCTTCCGCATGTGGGAGACCCCGGCCTTGATGCTGGTGTTAAGCAAGCGGGTCGATTCAATCTATCGAGTCCGCAAGAGCCCCGGGTTCCAAAAGGCGCAATTACTGCACCACTCCATGGTTGTGGAATCGGCCATGCATCGACTGAAAAATCAGAAGATGCACTCCTTGGTGCCTCCCGGCCGGGAGGCCCGGAACCTGGATGCCCTCGGTAAGAAGTGCTTCCAGGGCTCTATGCTTGCTTGCCGTGTCCAGACATACCAGCTCTACATGGGCATGTACCTCCGAGACCTGGCAAAGGAGATTGCCGGGTTCTCTGCTGGTCTCTCCGAGGAACCTTTGCAGAGATTCCAGGCCTTGTCCACTGGTATTCGAGAGTGCTCGAAGTTTATCTCTCGAGCAGCTTACGATGGCTTCGAGGCTTCGACCCGAGTAGCCGGGGCCGGCATCGGTGCCCGCCAACAGGCTTGGCTACAGTCATCCGACCTCGAGCCATGGGTACAGGACAAGTTGGTCAATGTCCCCTGCCGAGGTGAAAACCTCTTTGGCAAGCCCATGGCTGAAAAGGCTGCAGAACTCGAGACCGAGACTCTGACCCGGACTAGGCTGTCCAGAAAAACCTCTGCCCCTTCTCAGAAAAAGAAGGGCTCGGGAAAAAAGACCTTTTACCCGAGGAAGTCATCTGCCTATAAACAATACCCTCATTATCAGGCCTCTGCAGCTCCCCAACAGGGTCAGCAGGCCAAGGGGCAGGATCAAGGGCCCTGTAGGCAGAAGTCCTCCAAGCCACCAACACCGGCCCCTGCTCAGCAGGGTGGGAGTTTTTTACTCAGAAAGCATAGCCTCTTCTCCTCAGCTGGCTTCTCTCAGCACAGGAGGCCGGCTGGCCCACTTTGCCCACAGGTGGTCAGCCGTCACATCAGATACCTGGGTTCTTCATATAGTCCAAAAGGGCTATCTTCTCCATTTTCACCAGGTACCTCCCTCCTATTTTCCAGGGGAGCCTCCATGACTCCCTCTGCACAGGGACCTACTCCTTCAGGAGTTAGCAAGTCTACTACAGGATCAAGCTGTGGAACCGGTGCCCCACCACCTGAGAGGTCACGGCTTTTATTCCAGGTACTTTCTGGTACCAAAAAGAACAGGAGGCCTCAGACCCATCCTAGACTTGCGCAACCTCAACAAGTTCCTGGAGAGGGTAAAGTTCAAGATGCTTACCCTTGGGATCCTGCTGCCCTACCTCCAGCAGGGAGACTGGCTATGCTCCTTAGATCTAAAGGATGCTTATACTCACATCCTTATTCATCCAGACCACAGACAATATCTCAGATTTGTTGTGGGAGGAAACCACTATCAGTACAGAGTACTACCCTTTGGCCTGTCCTCCACTCCCAGGGTGTTCACCAAGTGCCTGGCAGTGGTAGCGGCCTACCTGAGGTTTCAAGGTCTCTTTGTGTTTCCGTACCTCGACGACTGGCTCATAAGGGGCCAATCTTCCCAGGAGGCCAATCAAGCCACCCTTCGCACTATGGCTCTACTTCAGCACTTGGGGTTTGTCATAAACTTCGCAAAGTCCACTTTGCTCCCGTCCCAGAACTTAGAATTCATAGGGGCCAGACTAGACACTCTTCAAGCGAAGGCTTTTCTGCCTATGGACAGAGCCCACAGGCTGATGGATCTAGCCAGGCAGTTTCACAGCAATTCCCTGGTCTCTGCCAGGCAATTCCTGAGACTACTCGGCCATATGGCTTCCACGGTTCATGTCACCCCCAATGCCCGCCTGCACATGTGGCCTGCTCAGTGGAGTCTTCGCACTCAGTGGCATCAGGCCACGGGGAGCCTAGCGGACTCAGTAAGAATATCCGACCTGCTAGTCTCCTCTCTGAAATGGTGGCTTCACCTTCCGAATCTAGTACTCGGAGTGGTTTTTCAATCCCCTCCGCATTCTCAAGTGCTGACAACAGATGCTTCTCTTCTCGGTTGGGGAGCACATTGCCAAGGGACATGTACTCAGGGTCTCTGGACCCCTTGGGAGGCTGCTCAACAGATAAACTTCCTGGAGCTACGGGCGATACGCCTAGCTCTGAGAGCCTTCTCCCACCTCGCCTCTCACCAGTCTGTACTGGTCCAGACGGACAACCAAGTTGCCATGTTCTACGTGAACAAACAAGGAGGCACAGGCTCCTTCCTTCTATGTCAGGAAGCACAACGGCTGTGCTCTTGGGCTGTCAATCATGGAATCCTTCTCAAAGCTGTCTACCTCCCAGGTCAAGAGAATTACCTGACGGACAGACTAAGCAGGATCCTGCAACCACACGAATGGAGATTAAATCCTTTGATGGTTCAGCAGATCTTTCTCAGGTGGGGCCTTCCCTCCATGGATCTTTTTGCCAGTCCTCTGAACCGGCAACTCCCGAGATTTTGCTCCAGACAACTGCATCCTCTCAGAATAGCAGCGGATGCGTTTCTGATCTCGTGGTCCACAGGCCTGCTGTATGCGTTTCCTCCCACACCACTGGTGTCCAGAATGCTGTTCAAAGTCCTCAGGGACAGGGCTTCATTGATTCTGATAGCCCCCAGGTGGCTGAGGCAACTGTGGTTCCCGCTTCTGCTGCGGCTAGCGGTGGACACCCCTCTCCCTCTAGGGTTTCAACACGATCTCCTGTCTCAGGATCAGGGGACTCTCTTGCACCCCAACCTCCAGTCCCTTCATCTGATGGCCTGGCTGCTGAAAGGGTAGTCCTGGCTCCCCTCCTACTGCCTCGAGAGGTGGAAGATGTGGTCTTGGCCTCTAGGCGACAGTCCACCAGGAAATCCTACGCTCTTAAGTGGCGTAGATTCTCCGCATGGTGTGCTCAGCACAGCGAGAATCCCTTCTCGTGCTTGGTAGTGGTAGTATTGCAATATTGGCTTTACCTCTCCAATCTGGGCCTTAAGTCTAACTCTGTCAGAGTTCACCTTAGTGCTTTCTCCGCGCACCACTCGTCGGTGGACGGTAGGCCTCTTTCCAACCACCCTTTGGTGGCTCGTTTTCTCAGAGGCCTCCTTCTGCTTAAGCCTCCTTTGCGTCCACCGGCCCCTGAGTGGGATCTGAATGTGGTCTTACAGCGGATTACTTGTCCGCCTTTTGAACCTATGGCTACCTGCCCTCTCCGTTTTCTCTCCTGGAAAACCTTATTTCTGGTAGCTCTTACCTCTGCTAGGCGAGTGAGTGAACTTCAGGCACTAGTGTCTGATCCTCCTTACACTAGGTTCTACAGGAATAGGGTAGTCTTACGGACTCACCCTAAGTTTCTTCCTAAGGTTGTCTCACCTTTTCACCTCAATCAGGAGGTGGTTCTTCCGACCTTCTTTTCCAGGCCGCATGCCAACCGGGCTGAAATGGTCTTGCATACCCTGGACTGTAGGAGAGCGTTGTCCTTCTACCTTGACCGTACGCGGGAGCATCGAAGGGCTGTTCAGCTCTTCGTTTCTTTTGACCCCAATAAGTTGGGGCTACCTGTCTCCAAGCGTACTTTGTCCATGTGGGTCGCTGACTGTATCGCCTGGGCTTATGGGGCAGCCGGCCTCTCGTTGGAGGGTCGAGTCACGGCTCATCGTGTCAGGGCGAAGGCTGCGTCAGTGGCTCATCTCCACTTTGTTCCGTTGGCAGACATCTGCCGGGCCGCTACTTGGTCTTCAAGCCAGACTTTTGCGGCCCATTACTGCCTTGAGAGGGAGTCCCGCAGGGACAGTGCTTTCGGACAGGCAGTACTCCATAATCTCTTTGGGGGTTTAGGCAACTCCTACTCTCCGGCCCTGGTGTTGGGCTACCGGTCGGGGGCGTTCTCAGAGAAGATTCCTTCCTTACGTGCTGACGAGCTAGAGGGAGCTCATTTTTTCCGCTTGAGGTCTCCAGTAGCCTTAAGCTGGGGAGTCCCATATGTGAGGACTGACTTCCTGCTTGGTCCTGGAGAAAGAGTAGTTACTCACCTGTAACAGGTGTTCTCCAGGAGCAGCAGGAATCAGTCCTCACAACCCTCCCTCCTCCCCTTGGAGTTGCAGTCATATGATTTGTTTTTGCTAATTTTTTGCTGTCTTTTAGCTATGCCATCAGACTGAGCAAGATGGCACCCTTGGGCAGGAAGGGGACCGCGCATGCGCGCTGCAATTCCCAAAGGCTTTCTTTGAAAGCTGGGGAAATGCTCCGCACAAGGGCTCCATCGGCACCGATGTCACCCATATGTGAGGACTGATTCCTGCTGCTCCTGGAGAACACCTGTTACAGGTGAGTAACTACTCTTTATTTATTTGAAATGATTTTCTATACTGCCCCTTCCAGAGATCAGGGGTGGTTTATATTGTAACAAGTTTTTTACATGGAACATTGTAACTGTTATAACAAGTAATTATTTACATTCAAACTATGTACATTTATAATACCTTTGGGGGAATGTTTTCTTGTACAATATAAATCATTCCTGTATAGTATGGCTTCAACCTATATACTTCAGTTTATAAGTTGTTGTGGAGCTATGTGGGCTGTTTATGATTGTGAGGGAGTGGGGAATGGCAAGGAGTGGAGAGTAGGGGGGGAAGATTCTATTTTGGGGGTAGAATTTGAGGCTTGTGTGCTCTTGGGGTTGTGATTGCCGTAATATTTAATGAAGAGAAACATTTTTAACTCTTCACGGAAAGATTGTAGGTCTTTTATTGTTCTTAAAGTTTCAGGGAGTGCATTCCATTGTGTAGGGGCTAAATATGTGAAGGCACTGTTGCTGGTCATTTGTTTGGTCTTGCGGACTGAGGTTTGTACTGTGAGGGTGTGCTGGTTTGTTCCTCTTCTGGCTCTAGTGTCTGTTTGTAGATGGATCAATGAGGAGAAGTGTGAGGGGGCTATGTTATTGATTAGTTTGAAAGTTATCATTATGATTTTATATATTGCTTTGCTAGCAATTGGGAGCCAATGAAGTTGATACAAGATGGGAGTAATGTGGTCAGACATACTTGTCTTAAATATAACTCTGGCTGTGCCATTTTGTGCCGTTTGTAATATATTTGGTTTCTTTTTTGGTAATCCGTGTAGCAAGCTGTTAGAGTAGTCAAAGTGGGATGTGATGAGAGCCTGGACTACTATTCTGAAGTCATTTGGGTCGATAAGAAGTCTTAGTTGTTAGTCCTTAATTTGAAGAATATGTTCTCCAGGAAGAAGCAGGAAGTCAGTCCTCATTTATGGGTGACGTCGGCACCGACTGAGCCTGCGCGGAGCAATTCTCCAGCTTTCAAAAAAAGCCTTTGGGATTGCTACCACGCATGCGTGGTCATCTTCACGCCCAAGGGTGCCATCTTGCTCAGTCTCCCTTTTTCCGCGGAGCCATTCGGAGCACGTCCTCGTCCCTCGGAAAACGTTTTCGTTTTCTCGCCTTAACATAAGAACATAAGATATGCCATACTGGGTCAGACCAAGGTCCATCAAGCCTAGCATTCTGTTTCCAACAGTGGCCAATCTAGGTCATACGTACCTAGCAGTTTCCCCAAGGGACACAGGTTCCACAATGCTTGTACTGGTTCAAGCATTGATATCCTGGGTCCCTTCTTAATAATGGTTTATGGACCTTTCCTCCAGGAACTTGTCCAAACCTTTTTTAAACCCAGCTACACTAACAGCCTTTACTACATCCTCCGGTAACAAATTCCAGAGTTTGATTACACGTTGAGTGAAAAATATTTTCTTTTATTAGTCTTAAATAGTTTACCCTGTAGCTTCATTGCATGTCCCCTAGTCTTTCCATATTCTGATAAGGTAAACAATCGATCTACGTTTACCCGTTCCACTCCGTTCATTAATTTATAGACTTCTATCATATCTCCCCTCAGCCGTCTCTTCTCCAGGCTAAAGAGCCCCAACCTTTTTAGCCTTTCTTCATAGGAGTAGCCTTCCATCCCCTTTACCATTTTGGTGGCTCTTCTCTGAACCTTTTCTAAAATCGCTATATCCTTTTTAAGATACGGCGACCAGAATTGCACACAATATTCAAGGTGCGGTCTCACCATGGAACGATATAGAGGCATTATAATATCTTTCGTTTTATTTTCCATTCCTTTCCTTATCATACCTAGCATTCTATTTGCTCTCTTGGCCGCCGCTGCACACTGGGCCGAGGGTTTTAACAAGGTATCCACAATGACGCCTAAATCTTTTTCCTGGGTGGTGGTTCCTAATGTGGAACCTTGCATCGTGTAACCATAGTTTGGGTTGTTCTTCCCTAGGTGCATAACCTTGCACTTCTCCACATTAAATTTCATCTGCCATTTTGATGCCCAGTCTTCCAATTTATCAAGATCCTCTTGCAATTTTCCACAATCCTCCTGGGTTTTAACAACTTTAAATAGTTTTGTGTCATCTGCAAATTTGATAACCTCACTTGTTATTCCACTTTCCAGGTCATTTATGAATATGTCAAAAAGCAGCGGACCCAGCACAGATCCCTGGGGTACACCACTATTCACCTTTCTCCATTGGGAAAATTTGCCATTTAGCCCTACCCTCTGCTTTCTATCTTTTAACCAGTTCCTGATCCACAGTAGTACACTGCCTCCTATCCCATGACTCTTTAGTTTTGCCAAAAGTCTCTCATGAGGGACTTTGTCAAAGGCTTTCTGAAAGTCCAGATACACAATATCAACCGACTCACCTTTGTCCACCTGTTTATTCACTCCTTCAAGAAAACATAACAGATTAGTAAGACAAGATCTTCCTTGTCTAAAGCCATGTTGGCTGTCTCCCATTAGGTCTTGACTATCTACATGCTGAGTAATTTTATTCTTTATGATGGTTTCTACCATTTTTTCCCGGTACTGATGTCAGGCTCACTGGTCTGTAGTTTCCCGGATCACCCCTCGAACCCTTTTTAAAAATTGGTGTTACATTGGCGATCCTCCAATCCTCAGGTATTAGAGATGATTTTAATGATAGTTCACAGATTACTGATAGCAGGTCTGCAATCTCAAATTTCAGTTCTTTCAACACCCTTGGATGTATACCATCCGGCCCAGGTGATTTGCTACTCTTCAGGCTCTCATTTCTTTTTTTCCAGTTGCACCAGTCCTCTACCCATCCTCCCCTTGTTCTCTTTTGGAGTTTACAGAGATACCTTTTCCTACTTTTTCTTTTCGGGCTTCGTGCCCTTTTTTTCTTCCTAACCGCTGGCCGCGTGGGTCTTCGACCTCACAGGGGCCGTTTTTGCCCCCATGGCCACTGGGTTTAAAAAATGCGATAGATGCTCTAGGAACATGTCGCTTACAGACACTCATGACTATTCTCTACGGTGTCTGGGAGCCAACCATGACCTAGAGCTCTGTTCGCTCTGAAAGAAAATGTCCTCTAAGGCCCTGCTCAGCCATAAGCATGCGTAGAGTCTCTCAAGTTGACAAGCTGGAAGGAACAGCTGATGGCTACCGGAGAAAATCACATGCAGTAAAGATGGTTGCTTGAGAAAGCTATGCTGAGATTAAGTTAATATTGGTTAATATTTGGGCTGAAAGCACTACAACAATATCCCCTGAAGAACCTCATCACACTGAGTGAAACGCAGTTTACAACGTTGCAAGAGAGGCGTCGGATTGAAGATTCCTTAGTGAAATATTACCACTATTTAAGAAGCTAAGTGCCGGTCTCATGTTAAATTAAGATTATAATAGAATTTTGATAACACAAGGGAGAGGGTGTACAAGAGTATTTCAAGAAAACGCTGGAATAAGTCATTGATGCCATCAGGCTGTGCAGATGAAGTTTCTTTCAATCTAGCCATTATCAGCCGAATTGTCTGAGACTAATTCCATGCCATTACTAAGAATTTAAAAACAATAACCCTCCCAGTCTTTACTGTAAAAGTCTGTTTGTTTGGAGTAATTTCTGGAATATTATTGAGATTTTATTACTCTAAGAAGTTGACCCTAATCGGTTTGTGAATTGGCCAATTCTATCTCGGCTACTGCACCGCATGTGGGAGGCCCTAGCCTCGGTTCCCATTGTGAGCAAGCACCTTGACACAATGTACAAGGTGCAGTGCGGGCCAGGCTTCTGAAAAACCCAGCTCCCACACACTTCGATGGTGGTGGAATCAGCCATGCGGAAGCAGAAGAGCCCAAAATTGGTGCCACCTGGCCAGGAGTCGACAGCCCTTGATGCCCTGGGCCGCAAGGCCTCTCAAGGTTCCATGCTTTCCTGTCGCATCCAGGCTTACCATTTTTATATTGGAATGTTCCTATGCGACTTGGCAAAGGAAATTGTTTTTTTTTCTGCAGGCCTCACAGGGGAGCCCCTGGAGAGGTTCCGCACTCTGCTGAAATCCGTGGCTGACTGTTCTAAGTACATATCACGAGTCTCCTATGATGGCTTTGAGATATTGGCTTAGGTGGCAACCGTGGGCACTGGGGCTCACTGCCAGGCATGTCTCCAATCCTCGGATTTGGAGCAGTGGGTGCAGGAGAAGCTCCTGGACGTGCCCTGTCTTGGTGAACAACTGTTTGGGAAACCGATGAAGGAGAAGGCTGCGGAGATCGAGACGGAGTTCGTTACCAGGACCCATCTCTCCCGCAAGACCTCAACGCTGCCTCGGAAGAAGTAGCCAGCCTAGAAACCCTTCTTTCCCAGGAAAGGCCTCCAGTATCGCTGTTATCCACCATACCCTGCTACCCCCACGCCAGCCTGGACAGGGGCACCGCAAACCAAAGGGCCTGAAGACACAAACACTGGCTCCCCCACAGCCCTCTCAGGGGTTTTGACACCAGCGGCATGGTTCCTCACCTTCTGGCTATGCAGCAGCCAGTGGGGGGACGTCTGTCCTGTTTCGCCCCATCGTGGGTGCTCATCACCTCAGACACTTGGGTCCTCCAGGTTGTCTGGGAGGACTATCACCTTCATTTCGACAGGCTCCCTCCACCCTTCTCACCGGCGGAGCCTCCTCGACTCCCCACGCACCAGCTTCTGCTGCAGCTGGAATTACACTCCCTCTGTGTCCAACGGGCAGTTGAGAAGGTCCCTATGCACCTTTGAGGTCGGGGATTTTACTCCCGGTACTTCCTCGTCCTGAGAAGATGGGGGGTCTGCAGCCCATCCTCAACCTCCGCAGGCTAAACAAGGTCCTGGTGTGGGAGAAGTTCAAGATGTTATCTCTTGGCATGCTGCTGCCCTTACTCCGGCAGGGTGACTAGCTATGCTCCTTGGATCTGAAGGACACTTATGCCCATATCTTGATCCACCACCAACACAGGCAGTACCTATGTTTCAGGTTCCAGGGAGAGCGCTTGCAGTATAGAGTGCTCCCCTTTGGCCTCATGTCCGCTCCACAGGTCTTCACGAAGTGCCTCGCCATGGCTGCTGCTCACCTGCAGCGGAGTGGTGTGCCGGTGTTTCCCTACCTTGACGACTGGCTTATTACAGTCTCCTCCATTGAGGAGGCCCGGCAAGCGATGTCGCACACTGTCCTCCTCTTGGAGAACTTGGGGTTCTTGGTCAACTTCCCAAAGTCTCATCTCGAGCCAGTGTAGGCTTTCAAGTTCATCGGGGCGTGCCTCAATACTCAGCAGGCCATGGCCTTCTTGCCGGTGGATCATTCCACCCACTTCTGAGCTCTGGCGGCTCACGTCCAAAGCGCCCACCAGGTAACTGCTCGGTCCATGCTACATCTCCTGGGCCACATGGCCTCGACCATGCATGTGGTTCCCTACTGTCGCCTGCACATGTGGACGGCTCAGTTGTGTCTCAGTGCCCAATGGAGCCAGTCCCTCGGATACCTCAGGGACCCCGTCAGGGTTCTCCCCGATCTCCGCTTGTCACTGAATTGGTGTCAGAACCCCCGCAACCTCCTGCAGGGATCGCCCTTTCAGACCCCACAGCAAGATGTGGTGCTGACTACAGACGCTTCCCTGTTAGGGTGGGGAGCCCATTGCGGGTCTCTCTGTATGCAGGGGCAATGGTCACCCACGGAGGCTCAGCAGCAGATAAACCTGCTCGAGCTCCGGGCCATCCGGTGGGCCCTGAGGGCCTTCGTCGATCTCCTCAGTGGGAAGTCGGTTCTAGTACAGACCGACAACCATTTAGCAATGTTCTACATCAACAAAGAGGGGGGCACGGGGTTGCGCTCCCTCTGTAGGGAAGCGGTACTCATCTGCTCTTTCGCCGCCTGATGGAGGATGTCCCTCAGGGCAGCGTACCTCCCAGGTCAGGAGAATGGTCTGGTCTGGCGGACAGACTCAGCAGAATCCTTCGCCCCCACGAATGGCGGCTGGATCCCAAAGTGGCAGGCTGGCTGTTTCTCTGCTGGGGCACTCCAGCGATAGACCTCTTCGCCAGCCCTCAGAACATGCAGCTCCCTCGCTTTTGCGGCCCAGTACCGCACCCGGCAGGGAAGGCCTCGATGCATTTCTCCTGGACTGGTCCTCCAGTCTCCTATATGCATTCACTCCTTTTCCCCTCATTGCGAGGACTCTGTTCAAGGTTCAATGGGACGGGGCATCGTTAATCCTTGTGGCCCCATCGTGGCCTCGGCAGCCTTGGTTCCCGCTCCTGCTCCGGCTATCAATGGAACCTCTGTTTCCCCTGGGCTCATCCAGGGACCTGCTAACGCAGGAAGAGGATCAGGTTCTCCATCCGAACCTAACCTCCCTATCCCTCACGGCCTGGCAGCTGAACAAGTCTCTCTAGCCTCTTTGGCCCTTCCTGAGGAGGTCGAGGAGATCCTCCTTGCCTTGAGGAAGGACTCCACTAGGCGGGTCTATGCCTTTAAGTGGAAACGCTTTTCCAGCTGGTGCTCGGAACACCAGATCGACCCCTTCTCATGCCCGGTTCATTGGGTTCTCCAGTACCTCCTCCATCTCTCGAGGGAAGGACTGAAGTAGAACTCTGTTAGAGTTCATTTGAGTGCCAAATCGGCTAATCATCTCCCTATCGAGGGAAAACCTCTCTCGGGGCAGCCGTTAGTCTCCCGCTTCATGCGGGGTCTTCTGCTATCCAAGCCATCCATCTGTCCCCCTCCGGCGGAATGGGACGTGAACGTGGTGCTCACGCAGCTCACCCGTCCACCCTTCGAGCCGATGGTGATGTGTTCGCTTCGGCATTTGTCCTGGAAGGTAGCCTTCCTGGTGACGCTGACCTCGGCTCACCAAGTCATTGAGCTTCAGGCGCTCATGGCTGGCGCCCCTTACACCAGGTTTTATCGAACAGGGTGGTCCTCCAGACCCATCCTAAATTCTTTCCTAAGGTCATGTCGGCTTTTCATCTCAATCAGGAGACCTTCTTCCCGAGCCCCACGCTGACCAGGCATCGGCGGCTTTCCACACCCTTGACTGCAAGTGGACCCTCGCCTTCTACTTGCAGCGTACTCAGACTCATCGCAAGTCTGATAGGCTTTTCGTGACCTACGATCCCAATCAGCAGAGACACGCAGTCACCAAGCACACCCTCTCAGTTTGGGTGGCGGACTGCTTCGCCTTCACCCATGCGAAGGAGGGCGTCCCTCTGGATCGTCGAGTCACCGCTCACAGGGTCCGAGCCAAGGCAGCCTCGGTGGCCTTGGTGCACTCTGTGCCCCTAATGGACACCTGCCGGGTGGCGACCTGGTCTTCCACCAGCACCTTCGCTGCCCACTACTGCCTGGAGAGGGAGTCCCACCGGGACAGCGCCTTCGGCCAGACTGTACTCCATAATCTGTTTGGGGTATCAGCAACTCCTGCCCTTCGACCCTTCTTCACGGCTACCGAGGGCTTCGCCCCAAGAACCCGAAGACTCGGGCTCCTTCGGGCTTCGGTTTCTGCTTACGGCCTTGCAGAGGCGTTTTTTTTTTGTTACAGGTTCGGTAGCCGGTAGCTAGGGAGTCCCATAAGTGAGGACTGACTTCCTGCTTGTTCCTGGAGAAAGCATAGTTACTCACCTGTAACAGGTGTTCTCCAGGGATAGCAGGAATCAGTCCTCACTACCCTCCCACCTCCCCTGATGAGTTGCTGAATTTTTGTCCTTCCCTTGCTATCTGCTTAGTAGGGCTTGAGCTAAGGGACCTGACTGAGCAAGATGGCACCCTTGGGCGGGAAGAGGACCAGGCATGCGTGGTAGCAATCCCAAAGGTTTTCTTTGAAAGCTGGGGAATTGCTCCACACGGGCTCCGTCGGTTTCGATGTCACCTATAAGTGAGAACTGATTCCTGCTGTCCCTGGAGAACACCTGTTACAGGTGAGTAACTATGCTTTTCCGTTTATTTGTTTCAGTTGGGGTTCCGTGCTGAGAGTTTTGTCTAGTATAACACCTTATTTCTTGTTTTACTTGGAGTGATGTTTTATTTAAGCTGATTGTTGGTAAAAGGGAGAAGTTTTGATGCCTCGATATAAACAGGAATTCCATTGTTTGATTAAAGGTATTTTTCTGCTTCAATTTGGCAGGTTGCTAGGTTATCATAGGTAGGGTAAGTATGTCCAATGGGGAGTACACCATAATATTGTCTGCATATATGTGGTATCTTATTTTGTGCCTTTTAAATATAGAGCAAATTGGCTGGATATATAAATTGAACAGTAGGGCAGAGAATGTGGAACCTTGGGGTATTCCCTGATTTTGGTGGAAGGTCAATGATATTTTGTGATCTATTTGCACGTATTGGGAACGGTCTGATATATAAGATTTGAACCATTTGAGGATTTGACCTTTTATACCTATGTGATCAAGTTTAGAGAAGAGGGGATTGTGATTTACATTGTCAAAAGCTGCTGTAATGTCCAGAAATATGAGAATTAATGCCTGTTTGGTGTGGTCCATTGCCCTTGTAAAGATGTTGAATAATGCCTGTAGGAGCATTTTGACCCCATGGAATGGTCGAAATCTACATTGATGTTCGTCTAGCGGAGCATTTGAGTCAATGAAATCTTGGAGCTGTCGTTGGACTGCTTTTTCAATGACTTTATCAAAGAAGGGGATGCTGGCAATGGGTCTGTAGGAGGATGGTACATTTTTGTTGAGTTTTTTATTCTTTAGAATAGGACTAATTGTGGATATTTTGAGTGAGTTTGGCATGATCCTTGTTGTAGGGATTGATTGACAATGTTTAATTGGTATGGGGCTATTTCATTTTTTGTCACTTTGATCCAAGTGACAGGGCAAGGATCTAGAGGGGAGGTGGTTGTATTGAGTTTCGAAATTATGTCTATTACTTGTCTTGAGTCCATGGTGCTAAATGACTGCCAGTAATTGGTATTAGCTGTTTGTTAAGCAGGGGAGGTCTACAGAGTCCTTAGGTTTTAGCTTGTTGGCGTAGTAATCTGCTAGTATTTGGGGGTAGATTGGTATTTTGTTTGAGTCATCATAAGGAGATTTGGTTATTGATTTGACAATTTCAAACAATTCCCTTGGGCGTTTGATGGCTTTGTTTAGGACTTTTGTGTCGTAGTTTCTTTTTGCACTTTTTATTGCATCTTTGTAGGTGTTAAGCTTTCACATATATAGTATTTTGTAGTCTGTAATCTTTTTTGATCTGCATTTGCATTCTATTTTTCTGAGTTCTTTTTTATCTTGGCTAAGTCGGGAGTATACCATTTTGCAGACTGTGCGCAGAGGTTTCGGGGGTTTGGGTATTGGTTTGGCTGAAGTAGTGATTACTGAATTCCATTTTATTAGTAATTCATCGAGGTCATTTGATGTTGAATTGAGCTGAGGTATGGTGGAGTTTATAAAGGTTTCCCTGTCAAAGGGTCTAAAATGAGTATTTTGATGGGTATTCATTGAGGATGTAGTAGTAAGGGGAGGTAAGGGTAATATAAAGGAGAAGCAGAGTAGGACGTGGTCTGACCAAGGAATTTGTGATGCTTGTGGGGGGGTGTAGGATGGGTGTTCAGATGTATATTTTGGCTGAAACACCAGGTCGAGTGTATTGCCCTTACTGTGGGTGGGACATTGTATTATTTGTTGGAAACCCATCTCTTCCATTGAGTCTAAAAAGGCATTTGGCTGTGTGTGTGTATGGGACGGGAGGATAAAATCGCCTAGTATGATATGAGGCTTCCGTATAGTGGAAGCGCAGGCTGATTCGAGTATTGTTGTGAGGTTTTGATTATTGGGTGTGGGGGGGGTCTGTACAGAAGGCATATTGCTAAGTTTCTGTTTTCTGTTTTATATGTCTATTCCATCATGGCTGTTACATATGCTGGTTGATACTTTTAGTTCTTCTTTGGTGATAGCAAGTACTTCCTCCACCTTTTTTATGGTCCCTAGTGCAATTAAAGAGGTTGTAACCTTGTACTTTTAGCTGATTCAGGAGAATATTGTCTGTTTTAGAGAGCCAGGTTTCTGTGATACACAGAACATCTGGTTTCTTGTCAGTGGTGAGGTCCTGGATGAGTGGAATTTTGTTTTTTATTGATCTTGCTTTAATTAGGATAAATCTTAGACAGGTAGGAGATAGTGTGCTGTTTTGGGGTATGCTTGGAGATGTATCTATGTGGATACGTTTCTGATGGTTTCTCTTCAGATTTTGGGGGAACCTCTGTAAGTGGTATTTCTATGTATCAGTAGGAGTCTGTTTTGTCTTGGGTGTTGATGGTGGGGATGAGGAAGGATTGGTGTGGATCATCTAAGGGGAGAGGGCTTTATTTATTTAATTTATTTATTTAGTATAAATTTGTATACCGCTACTTCCAGCGATCAGCAGCGGTCTACTTGCAAGACAAACAGGGAGGATGTACAGTGCAATTTAAGCATACAGACTGATTACAGAGAGGAGAACAGTACAAATTAAGCATACAATCTGATTACATGGAGGAGGACACATAAGGTACAGTTATACTTTGATCAGAAGGGGAGTATTTAATCTAAGAGGAGCTGCAGGGTTCGAATATATACATATATAACTTATCTTAGGGGTAGGTCAGCAGGGTGGGATAAGAAGGGTGGGATTATTTGAGTGGCTATGAGCAGGATGTATATAGCATACGTTATCATTATTCTAGTTTCCATTGTGTTCTGGGCTTGTTCTAGTTTACAGCTGAGTTATAAATTATACAGTATATAATGATTATGCAGTCACGTAGTTATAGCCAAATGGTCATAAAATTCGATTTTCTTGGGAAAAGAACAATAATTACAAGATTACTGGTAATAAATCATTCATAGATTATGGTAGAGAGAGCATAGGTTATTAATCAGTGGTAGTAGCCATACACATAAGTCAGAGGATAACAACTTTGAACAATGGAAGAGCAGAAGTGTTTACAGTAAAGCAAAAATATGAGACCGAAGAGGCAGTACTGATTTAAAAGGTGCATGTGAACATTTAAGCATGTATGCGTCGGAGAGTAGGTATGCAGTGTCAGGACTGGTAGTATTATAAGATTATGTTCAATGACGGCAATCCTGTGTCACTCTCAGGTGGTTTTGTGTGGCATAGATTTAGAGTTTTTGGTGTGGTAACTTACTGAGGTGCAGGTCATCCAGTTAGAAACTGAAGACACGTAGCGAACTTCTAGCCACCAAGATCGTGCTGATTTCCAAACTGTTGTGGTGCTTTTCCTGTAGCTTTATCTCTTATTTGTTGCAGCCTTTATGCGTCGTTAGTTTGTGTGGATGATTGTCTTCCTGGAGACGAGCCTAGGTGTTGACCAAGTGGCTTGCCTCAGGTCCGTGCCTAAGAGCCATGCCAAAGGGCCCTCTGGCGAGGCCCTCAGGCACAGGCCCGCCAGGCGTGGGCACGCCTGGGACATGCTGCAGATTTTAAAGAGATGCTGAGCCCCGATTGGGCCTTGGCGGGGGGAGTGGGAGGGGCAAGAAGTTCCCGCTTTCACCCCCGATGCCAAATCGGGTGCTGCTTGATGGCCAGAGGAACAGGCTAAAGTCCTGTTGTGCTGCAGATTTTAACACTAGAAGCCCCAAAAGGCATTTTACCTAGAAACCCCAAAGTGCGTCAATTGACGCATTATCACGATGACTGCGTTTAGCATGAAATGCAGATGTGAATTAATGTGAAGTTACTTATTTGTGAAATAAGTGCAGTATGTGACGTCATTACATGACGTCATCGTGTGTTTATTGTTTGTAATGTTGGAGTAAAACTGTAAACAGTGATTGAGATGCGCCTCCTAGTGGGAACATGAATTTATACCTAGAAGCCCCAAAGTACATCAATTGATGCATCCAAGACAATTGAGTGTGTCAATTGACATACTTTGGGGCTTCTAGGTATAAATTCATTTTCCCGCTAGGTGGTGCATCTATCATTAATTTTTGATGCACATATTTGAACATCTTGACCTTGCTAACAAAGTCATGGAACATGACTGACATGGTTCTAGCAGTGACGCTGGTATACAACTTCAAAGATGCATTTGCGTCAATTGACACACTTTGGGGCTTCTAGTGTTAAAGAGACGCTGAGCCCGATTGGGCCTTGGCAGGGAGAGCAGGATGGGATCAGAGGAGCAGATAGTCAGTTTGGAGGAAGAGAGATGATTTGCTGTTTCCTTCTCAGTGATTTCAGAAAAGGAAGAAAGGGTGCCCAAAGGTGAGGGAAGGATTTGGGATTGAAGAGGGCGAAGATGAGGTGTAGGTGACCCTGTAGAGAATCCAAAGCTAATCTTCTGGACTTTGTCATGGAAGTAATCAGCTAAGTTCTGGGCATACAGCAAAGGAGAGATTGGGGGAGAAGGGACCTTGAGGAGAGAGTTGAGCATAGCAAAGAAACGGCAAGGGTCAGAGGCAAGAGAGTTAGTCTGATGGACATAGTACTCTTGCTTTGAAACTGCTATGGCCAACTTGAAGGATGTTAGCATGAATTTGAAATGTAGGTAGTTAGCAAGGGTACCTAAGTTAAGCCAACAGCACTTAGCTGAGTGGGAACAGGAATGTAGGTAGCCAGGGTTGACAAACGGTATACTTCACAGGGTATGGAATGGGAGAAGCAAGTGCATCCAGAGCAGAGGAGAGTATAGTGTTATAGGAGGATATTGCCACATCAATGGACTCAGATGACATAGTGGAGGAAAGAGTTGAAAAGAAAGCAGTGGAGAGAGCTGAAGGGTCGACAGTGTGAAGATTCCTAAACATGTTGGTGGAGATCGGGCGAGACCAAGATGGGGGATGGTTGATGGTGAAGGTTAGCAGGTGATGGTCAGATAAGGGCAGAACTGAGGTGGAGAAGTCTGAGGGTGAGCAGTTGGAGGAGAAGACAAAGTCAAGGCAGTGGCCATGCTTATGAGTAGGAGCAGTAGAGCAGAACTGGAGGTTGAATGAGGAGATTAGGAAAAGGAGCTTTAAGGCAGAAGGGCTATCAGCATGAATGTTAAAATCCCCAAGAATAAGGGAAGGGGAAGACGCATCCAGAAAGGAGGAGAGTCAGTATTAAAAGTCTGTAAGAAAGGTAGAGGTGGACTTGTTGGGGGGGTCCATAAATGACATCTACCCAGAGAGGTAGTGGAGAAAATATGTGGATGGCATGGACTTCAAAGGAAGCAAAGGAATTAGATGGAGGCAGAAGGAGGGGCTGGAATTTGCAGGAATGAGAGAGTAGGAACCCAACACTGCCACTACGGCTGATGGGCCGAAGTGTATGGGAAAATAGGTAGCCTCCATGACAGAGGGCAGCAACTGAAGCTGAATCTTCAGGGAGAAGCCAAGTTTCAGTAAGAGCCAGGAGATGTAGAGTATTAGAGATAAAGAGGCCATGAATGAAGGCAAGTTTATTGGAGACAGAATGTGCATCCACATTGCGAATGAAAAAGAGAGAGAAGAGGGATACGAACAAGATTAGAAAGGTTATGCATTGACTTCCCCTGGGAGTGTGAAAAAAGTCTAGAGGGCCAGGTTTGGGGTTGACATTTCCAAATGAGAGAAGGAGAAGGAAAGAACGGGGGAGAGAGGAGGCGGCACGATGGAAGCGAGGGTGAGGTTCCCTCAGTGAGAGTGAAGATGGCTGAATGAGAGGAAGAAAAAGATGAAGCTGAAGGGCAGATGACAAGATCAAAGACAAAATGGTAGGGGACAGTAAGGAGTGGATAATGAGAAGTAAGGCCATGGAGCCGAGGGACCAAGTGGAAAAGATTAGGGAGAGTTAACATCAAGAAGAAAAAGTGATGTGGATCCATAGGAGAGCAATAAGAGGAGAGAATGCAAATCAAGGAGATGTAGGTTGGGGGGGGGGGAGGAGTCCTGGTGGCTTCAGGTACACTGGGGTAATTGTGTCAATGAGCAGAGGAAGGCTGTGAAAGAGCATTAAGCCAAGGGTGAGTGAGGTATCTATGTTAATCAGATAATTACACTTATTTTGATTATTGTCAGTGTGTCAAACTATTCGGTAAGATAAGAGCCTTCCTAAGAATTTTTGGTAAACAATTGAAATGAGTTGAATTTATTTACCATAAACTGTCAGTTGTGCTTTAATGTTTGTTACCCCTTAAGTAATAAGATTAGCTATACCTTATAAATTGTCGCAGTTGGAGAGTAAATCACAACCATAATTAGTGATATGAACAATTGTGCACCTGATAAGAGAGATGTGTCTATTAGGATGTGGCCTAACATTTAATTTGGTAGATAAACAGAATAAATTAAGGAATGTAGATGCAAGATAGAAGTATGCTACAAGGACCAGCGCTAACCGGGTCTTTGTATAGTTAAATAATTTGGTATACTTTAATGCTAGTAGTCAATATATTGTAATATAGTCATGCTTGTTTGCAGTTCCATAGAATCAGAGGGGTGGGTGTTGTGGTGAATTTCATTCTGCAAATTATATATTGCATGCACTGAATCCTACGGGCTGAAGACAGTGGCTACTGTAAATGAAAAGAAGTCTGTGGTAGTACTGAATGTGTGGCCTCCAAGTAGAAGCCAAGATCAGTGATTCCAGCAGGATTACTCATAGATATGCAGCCATGAAGCCTGGGTGGACAGTCACTGAAACTGTCCAAGATGTGCATAGTGAAAAGAGATGCAGCTGAAGAATTTGGAGTTATTACCAATGTCAAGATGTGACTGTGGGTGCAAACCTCTGAACTACTGGAAGATCTATGTAGGGCAGTTGGCCACTGCCAGCAGATGGCGCTTGCAAGAATAATCGGCAGAGCTTTACTTTCTGTACTCATTCTTCTTGAGACTTAGCAAGAGTAAATATTGTCACATCACTTTGGTTAATTTGCAGGATGATTGTAATCCTTTTTCTATATTGTCAAAGTGTATGTCTAAATAAATCCATTCTCCCAACCAGCAAGATGAAATTCACCTGTGGACCAGATGTGGTACCTAGGACTCTGAAGGTGATTCTCCGCTTCTGCAAAGTGAAACTGAAGGAGTTCCTCACTGTGGCAGAAGACGTATTCTGGACTTGGACATGTCTGAACTATAATTCTTTTATAGTGATTCTTTACAGAATCATAGGGGGAACTGTAGAAAGGGACTCAAAGGGAGGGTCTCAGGGAAAAATTTAGAGTGTAAGAACAGCTCTGAATATACTGACAGCTACACAGGGGGTATTTATGAATAAGAGAGACACTCAAGGTTATATCTTCTAAGACAGGGAGCTTTTCTTTGCAGGAAGCTTGTCCTGATTAAGTGTGAGCAATATGTCTGTGCTTGGCTTGACCTGAAACATGTAGGGCCCGATAATCTTCTGGGACGGCTATGCGCTGCTATGCACACAGCCGTCACCGCCGACCTTTAACTCCGGATATTCAGTGCTGGGATCATATGGACTATGGCATTGAATATCCAGGGTTGCCACACAGCCCATAAACCCACAGAGGTTAACAGGGTAGCCGTGATATTGAGCCGCTGCCTGGTTAGTTCCCATGGGTAAAGACAGGCCAGCTTTTGCAGCGCCTATCTTTTACCCGTCGATGCTAACTGGGCAGCAGTGCAATATTATCGCTGCTCCCTGAGCGACTGGTGCCACCCCCAGAATGCCCACGACATGCACTGATGCTAAATGGTTAGCATCGGGGCATGTAGCAGAGATAATTTGGGATATTCAGTGGAATTAATCATGTTAGGGCCGCAAAATATTTATATATTTTATTATTTATTTATTTACATTTATATATCACTTTTTCCAGTGATTAAATGCGATTTACAATGAACAAGAATAATAAGTAATTACATGTAACATTTCAGTAGCTATGTATAATGAACTCTAAACAATGAACTTACGACTGGGCTAGCAGTCCTGTTGTAAACTATATACAATGCGCCATAACTTGGGTCTGGGCTTAAAGTCCAATGGTGAGCTAGGTATAGTTAGAGTATGTTTGCTGTATGTGGTAGTGGTTGTGTTCTGTGTAGTTTAGTTATGGTATTAGGTAGGATCAATGTTTATGGGTTCATATGAGTTTACAAAATGCAGTTTGAAAATATGAGTTTTTAGTTCTTTACGGAATGTGGAAAGGTCTTTGATTGCTCTTAGTTCATCAGGCAATTTGTTCCATAGTATAGGCGCAAATTGCGAATGCTTTGTTATTAGTGGCTCGATTGGATTTACGGAAGTCAGATGGGACTGCTAGTTTTTTCTGTGTACAATCTTTTCTAAGTCTGGAGTCTTCTGTTTTGGTGATGAGTGATGTGAGGCAAGATGGGGCTATTGCCCTAATAGGTTTGAATGTTGTCATTAGGGTTTTGTAGTTTATGTGGCTTTGGAGCGGGAGCCAGTGTAGGTTATATAGAACAGGTGTGATGTGTTCTGTTATTTGCGTCTTCCAGGCTATTCGGGCTGACACATGCTGGGCCATCTGGAGTTGGTTTAGGATTTATTTAGATAGGCCTTGCAGGATACTGTTACAGAAGTCGAAGTGAGGGGTGATTAAAGCCTGGAGGACTGATCTAAAGTCATGATTTGGGAGTCAGGGTCTTAGCTGTTGTATCATTCTGAGTTTTTAATAGATTTTCTTTGTATTGAGTTTTATGGAGATAGATTGAGGAGTGGACAGTAACTGAATTCAAAAAAGCATGGGACCAACACAGAGGATCTCTAAAGGTAAAAAGTGGACTGTTGTAGTTGTTGTTATGGAAGGACAGACTAGATAGGCCATGTGGTCTTTTTCTGTCATCATGTTTCTATGTTTCTATGTGTGTGGTGTCAGACGGCTGCCTAGGGTGAGAACTTACACAATCTTGACGATGCATATATTCATATGATTCTTGCAAGGTATTGTGGGTATTGTAGTTCATTCACTCCCAAACACAGCTGATGACAATAATTTGAGTTGTGAAAACAAGTGGTAAGATCAATAAAATACTTCTTTTATTGATGGGGTTTAATTCACCCAGCACATGTATGCTTGATAGCACTATAAATGAGGTTACTTGCTTGCAGTGTTTAAAATGGATAACAAAAAGTCACAAAGTAAACCAGAAAACAACCTTCAGCTTGTCAGGCAATTAGCTAATGTGTTCTTAGCAAATAATTACCAAATACAAAGGCACAAAGAAAAGAATAAACTTTGCTGGTTAGGTTAACTTCTGCTTATTTTCCACGCAGATCTCAGCAGTCATTCTCCCTTGCTCACACACACAATCAGGTGCAGCTTTAATTACTATCAATTGACCAGCTGTAAGCCTTTAGCTGGCTGGCTGCTACTGTGTGAACCCAAATCCTGCTTTAAGAGCTGTTTGCAGTGGAAATAAAGAACAAAGTTAGGTTTCTTTGTGATGGCTGATGTGTTTGCTCATAGAAAACTAGCAATAGCATTTAGATAAAGAACAGTCCATGTAAATAGTTTCATCTGCTGTATTTCCCCCTGCATCAACAATCATAGGGTCAATATCATACATTGGCACAGATGAGTCTTTCATTAAGGCACTATCATGAGAATGCTTATTCCCTTGCTGCCATTCTCTATTATAGATAGGGTCTGGATCAGTGTTCATACCTGAGCCTCTCCTGCTATCATTATTCCTCTCTGTATAGCCTGGCCAATATGTAATCCAATTCTGATGTCCAGCCTTCCAATCTTGATCCCTGGACGCTGGATCTTCTCTCACATACCTTCTGGCCTTGGTCTGAAAGTCCCTTCCACATGCAGTCTTCTCTCTTCCAGGTAGCCACTGGTGATTCCTATCTCTGCCACTCCATTCCTCTGGCTGAATCCAGTCCAATGGACTCTGCTGGCTTTTGGAATACCTCCCAGTATGAGTACTGCCTTGGAATCTCCCAGACCTTCCAATGGCCTTTCTTCTCTTCCTTCCAGAGAGTTTCCTTCTCTCTCTATCTGCTTGGCTTTTGCTGAAGCTGTTCTTCAAACTCTCCTTGAAGCTGTTATCTGAAGAATAAGCTCTATTCTTATTCTTTCCTAATGTGTGCTGCTCCCTAACACAGCGCAGCTGTCTTGAATCAGGCCCTGCCCTTTGAGATGAGTGCTTAGGGATTACCTCATAGCTCTCTTGATTGCACACACATTCTCTCACTTCAGCCCCTCTCATGGCTGCTGGAAACCTGGTGCATTCTGGGACTGGTAGTCTTTTATGTGAAAACTCTGTTTTCTTGCTTCTACCAGAACTGACAGGTTGCTTGTTCAGAGTCACATCATCTTTTCTATAGCTCCTACCTGAGCTATGATAAGGTTCCTTATCACAGTGGTCATGCTAAGGGACTGTTCCTTATCATCCCTCCAGTCCAGTCCACCTCTGGGTAGTGCACCTCCTCAAGCATCTTGGAGACTGAGCATGTCATCTTTTTGATGACACTAGTGTACATTTGCAGCTGGCACCGCCCACCATCCCAGTAAGCTCAGTCTCCAAGCAGCTGGAGGAGGTTGTGAGCCAAGGTGCTGGACTCACTGAAGAGACAACTAAAGAGATAGGTTTAGTTAGAGTTTACTTTTTTTTCCCATGTTAAGGTGCAGGTTTCTTTGTTTTTAAAGGCAGAAGTATAAAAAAAAAATCAGAAGGAACAGAGAGAACCCGGGGGACAACAGGGCTGAGGGGAGGATATTCCTTCTTCCCCCTCTCCCCCAAGGATTTCGGGTGGGGGGAGTTCTGTGGGGGTCTTCCTCAGTCCGAGGCTTCTGGCTACTCCCAAACCCGCTATCAGGTGAGGAGCCGCTGCAGTTGCTTGACAGGAGTGAAAGCTGGCAGCCCCGAGTCACCCCCCTCAGAGCTGAAGCCGGGAAGGATGGCTGAGCGTGAGGGGTAGAAAAGCCATGCAGCAAAGAGACTCCAAGGCAAGAGTGGCGGGGGTGGGGGGGGGAGTTCAGCAGGAACCCCTGGCAACCACCAGAACACGAGGAGACAGAGCGGCCTGCAGCCGCATGTTTGGGAGCCTGCAGTGGTGTGGGAATCTCACCATGCTGCATTTAGGCACAATTTCTTCTTATTCAGGCCCGCATGTGTTTAACCCCCTGCTGTGTTTTGGGTACCTGGGAGAGGCAGCCACCGGAGAATAAAGCAGGACAAAGCAGCCTCTTCCTAGGGGGCCATTTGCAGTTTCTTTTTAATTTCAGTTTCAGTTAATTAGATTTTGATTTAGTTTTATTTTATTTTAGTTCAAGTACTCTAGTGCTCTGTGCCTGAGCCTGTGGAGGTGCACTGTGCTGGCAATCCTTTTACCTACCCGGGTACAGATTGAGGGCATTCTTGGGGAGTGCCCCCAGCCCTTCCCACCATGCCAGCCAGACCGCAGTGCCTGGTATAGGATCGTATCAGGGGGCGTGAACCCCATTTAATCCTTAAGCATTCCTTATGTTATCCAGCTCAAAACTGATTCCTTAGCGTCTCTCCAGGCTAGTCCTGAAACATTGGGGTCTTGCTCCTCCTCCAGCAGCCTTGGAGACTGAGGAAACGTCACTTCTCTTGATGTCACCAGAACAAGTACCGTGGATCCGCCTCCAGAGATCAGTATTTCTCAGTCTCCAAGCAGCTTGGAGGTCTGGTGAGCCCCAGGTTAGGGCTCACTTTGAGGAGCAATTAAGTGTTGAGCCTTTTTTTTTCAAATTTTTAGGTATCCTGGTTTGGGGGTGGCTGATTTTTGGCAGTAACTGTGCTGAGTTGCTTATTTCTAGCTTTCAGCTCTTCTTTTTCTGCTTTCTGTTTCCCCCCCCCCCCCCCTCGTTTGGTTGGGAGCTCTGCCTGCCTCGTTTTTGGAGAAGCCCGGTGGAAGAAGGGGCTGCAGTCCTTCTGTTCCCGAACCCGCTCCTTTGGGTGAGGAACCGGAGAAGGCGAGTTGCTGGACAGCGGTTCGCGAGCCTGTCAGTCTGCCGAAGTTCATGCTGGCGAAACTGTGAAGGCACAGCGGGAGGCAGGAGCCGGAGCAGAGCCTGGGCGCCGAAGCCGCATTCACGACTGAGCGCTAAGGTGCTGGTTGCCCCAAATTCGCGGATCCTTTCATGAGGTAAGGGGCCGGGGTCATCGATTTAGTGCGGTAACGGTCCTTGAGCCGCATGGGGAGCCGGCGGTAGGCCGCGCGCTGCAGAAGTCGAACGCGCGCAGGAAACCTCAGTGCAACGGAGTTTTTTTTCATTTCGGCTGCGTTTCGGTCGGGAGAGCCTCGTTTAGCTGGGGGCTTGTTAGTTTGTAGGTCGGGGCAGTTCGGGGGTCCCGTTCCAAAGTTAAAAAAAACCAAAACCCAAGGGCTCTGTTGTCATTGCGGGGGCTTGTGGGTTTGGCAGTAAGACCGGTGGGGCTGTAGGAGGCAGTGGGCCTTTCTCCTGCTTCCAGCGGCATGCCATCAAAGTCTCTCTGTCTCATTTGTGGTTCTAAGAGAGGGGCTGTTTCTGAGGCAGGTGTCTGCCGCAGCTGTTGCAGGGAAGAAGTCTCCATGGAGCACGGCCTGACGGACAGTGGCGAGGGCCCAATGGAGGGGTCCTCGGGCCTTGCGGAGCCAAAGGTGCTGGAGGTTTCTTCCCAGGGGCCAGTGGCAGGGCCTTCTTCCGTCCCGGGGGAACAGGTCTCTCAAGGGCCGGTCCCGGGGGGATTGGAGGCAATCTTTTCCCCGCATTTTGTATCCCTCCTTCAACAAGTGTTTGCAGGGGTGCAGGGTTCTCCCTCCCCTAGTTCGGCGGAGAAGGGTTTGGGGGAAAAGCGCCCGGGTCCTTCGCTGAGCCTCGGTGGAGCCAGCAGTCCAGCAAAGAGGCTGCGGCCTGGTATGGATCCGTCTGGTCGGTCGTGTCATTCGAGTCCGTGGAGTTGGGGGACCTAGGGCAGGACCTAGGGCAGGATTTGGAGTTGGATGAGGACTTGGAAGAGGGTGAACTTCCCAAGCAGGAGGACCAGGCCCGGGTTGTTCGGCTTTTTCGGAGGGAGGAGTTACCGGCGCTCATTTCGGAGACGCTTAAAGCGCTTAATATGCCCACAGTGGGGCAACCGGAGGAATCCGAGGTGGAGGATCCCTTGTTGCTGGCCTTTCGGAAGCTGCAGAAGGTTTTCCCTATGCACAGAGTGTTTAAGGAGATGATACAGGGGGAATGGGATATGCCGGAGTCTGGCCTGAAGGGCTCCCGGGTGATATCCTGCCTTTATCCTTTAGCTGACCAGGATCGGGAGTTGTTGAAGTCTCCTAAGGTGGATGCCGCGGTGTCTGCGGTAACGAAGAAGACTACTATTCCGGTTGAAGGCAGTGCAGCGTTGAAGGATGCGCAGGACCGGAAGTAGGACACCTTGTTGAAGCAAGTTTTTGATGTTAATGCGCTGTCCCTCCAGGCGTCCATTTGTGGCGCTTGGGTAGCCAGGGCGTGTTTGCAGTGGGCCCAGGGGCTACGAGAGGGGCAGGCGGAGGAAGTGGCGACAGAGGCGGCCCGGTTGGAGACGGGGGCCACTTATCTGGCGGATATCCATTATGATCTCGTTAGAGGTTTGTCCAATAGCATGGCGTCCGCGGTAGCGGCCAGAAGATATTTGTGGTTACGGAATTGGTCGGCGGATTCCTCTTCGAAGTCGAGGCTTAGTAAGCTGCCGTTTCGAGGGAAACTTCTGTTTGGAGATGACTTGGAAAAGCTGGTGAAGGATTTGGGGGAGTCAAAGGGCGGTCGGCTCCCCGAAGATAAGCTGCGCAAGATCGAGCGGGTCCGCCGGCCAAAGGACAGCAACGGGAGTTTCGCCGTTTTCGTTCCCCGAGATTTGGTCAGACGCAAAGGGGTCGGTTTCCTTTTCGTAGCCAAGGATTTCGAGGTTTTCGAGGGGCCATCAGGGGCTTTGCGTCCTCCTCGGCCTCCAATTCCCGAAAGTCGCAATGATGCCAGGGGGGTCCAGGTGGGGCAGGAACCGATCGGAGGTCGTCTGAGGCGTTTTTACCCTGCCTGGGCCCAAATCACCTCCGATCAGTGGGTACTGGATGTCATCCGCGAAGGCTATGCATTGGAGCTGCAATGGCCCGTGACAGATTCTTTTGTGATGTCCCCGTGCAAGGCACAGTTCAAGTACGCGGCGGTGGAGGAGATGCTGAACCGCCTGCTTTCTCTCGAGGCAGTGGTTCCAGTGCCTACAGACCAGTGCGGCTACGGTCGTTACTCTATTTATTTTGTGGTGCCGAAGAAGGAAGGAACCTTTCGGCCGATTTTGGATCTCAAACGCGTAAATCGCTGTCTCAGGATGTCTCATTTTCGGATGGAGACCTTAAGGTCGGTCATCGTAGCAGTACACAGGGGCGAGTTTCTGACGTCGCTCGATTTGTCGGAAGCGTATTTGCACATTCCCATTTGTCAGGACCATCAAAAGTTCTTGTGGTTCGCGCTCCCGATGGGGCACTTCCAGTTCCAGGCGTTGCCGTTTGGCTTAGCGACGGCGCCACGGGTTTTCACCAAGGTGATGGTGGTGGTGGCCGCGGCGTTGAGAAAGCAAGGAATTCTGGTGCATCCTTATCTGGACGATTGGCTGATTCGGGCAAAGTCCAGGGAGGAGAGCGAGTCTGCCACGAGCAAAGTGGTGGCGTTCCTGGAAAGTCGCGGTTCGGTAGTCAATCGGGCCAAAAGCAGATTAACGCCTTCTCAGTCCCTGGAGTATCTCGGGGCGCGGTTCGACACGGAGGCGGGGCAGGTGTTTCTTCCGCAGAGCCGAGCGCAAGGTCTAAGGCGGCTGCTTCGCCAGTTTCTCCGCAGCCCGTGTCCGACGGCCCGGCAATACCTGCAGGTGTTGGGCACCATGGCGGCGACGATAGAGGTGGTGCCCTGGGCGAGGGCGCACATGAGGCCGCTACAGAGAGCGTTACTTCGGCGTTGGTCCCATCAGAACGACAGTCTCGGCCAGCGGTTGCCCTGTCAGCCGGGGACACGTCTCTCTCTGATATGGTGGTTACAACCGGAGTCATTGGAGAACGGGATGCCGTTGGAGGTGCCGGATTGGGTCCCCCTGATGACGGATGCCAGCTTGTCCGGTTGGGGAGCGCATGTCCAGGGTGCGTTCGCACAAGGGGAGTGGTCCATGCAGGAAAGGGCGTGGTCCATCAACCTGTTGGAGTTGCGAGCGGTGGTGCTGGTGCTACGGGTGTTCTGGGGGTGCCTGCGCGGGAAGGCCGTGAGGGTATTCTCCGACAACGCGACGGCCGTGACCTATGTCAAACGGCAAGGGGGGACCTGCAGTTCGGCGCTGGAAAGCGAGGCGGACCAGTTGTTCGTGTGGGCCGAGAGATATCTGTTTGCATTGTCAGCGGCGCATGTCGCAGGAGTGGAGAATGTGGAGGCCGACTTCCTCAGTCGAGTGCGAGTAGATCCGGGGGAATGGGCCCTTCACCCGCAGGTGTTCGAGATGTTAGTTCGGCGGTGGGGCGCTCCCGTCATGGATCTCATGGCAACCTTTCAAACCGCAAAAGCCAGTCGGTTCTTCAGCAGAAGGCAAGAGAGGATGTCGGAGGGCCTGGATGCCTTGATTCAACCATGGCCGGAAGGTCGTCTGCTCTACGTGTTCCCGCCGTGGGTCTTAATAGGCCGGGTCCTACAGCGTATCGAGCTTCACAGGGGGCCAGTGCTTTTAATCGCACCGGATTGGCCGAGGAGGCCGTGGTATGCGGATATGGTCCGGCTTCTAGAGGGCAAACCTTGGCGGCTGCCGGTCTGGAAAGACCTGCTGAAGCAGGGTCCTCTGTGTATGCCTCAAGTGGATCGGTTCTCGCTTACGGCTTGGCTATTGAAAGGGCGCGGTTGTTAGCGAGAGGGTATTCATTGGAGGTAGTCTCGACATTGCTGAAAGCTCGCAGAAGGTCAACGTCGCTGGCGTATGTTCGTGTTTGGCGAGTTTTCGAGGAGTGGTGTGAGGTCCGCGCGGTTTTACCTTTGCGAGCGTCAATTCCACAGATACTGGCGTTTTTGCAGGATGGTTATGACAAAGGCTTAGCGGCGGCGTCTCTGAAGGTGCAGTTGGCGGCGTTGTCTTGCTACCGCGGGAAGATCGGTAGCCAAGCACTTAGCGCTCACCCGGATATCAAACACTTTCTGAGGGCGGTGGTGCTTTTGCGACCGCCCCATCGACAGGTAGTTCTGCAGTGGGACCTCCGTTTGGTTTTGGACGTTTTGGTGCGAGCGCTGTTTGAGCCTTTGTCGGGGGCGTCTTTGAAGGATTTGACCTTAAAAGTGGTTTTTCTGGTGGCA
Source organism: Ichthyophis bannanicus (assembly GCA_033557465.1). Classification (NCBI taxonomy): domain Eukaryota; kingdom Metazoa; phylum Chordata; class Amphibia; order Gymnophiona; family Ichthyophiidae; genus Ichthyophis; species Ichthyophis bannanicus. The sequence continues at coordinate 778,872,308 of CM066031.1, read as the reverse complement.
ATTGCCTCTGCTCGGCGTATTTCGGAGTTACAGGCTTTATCCTGTCAGGAACCCTTTCTGGTTTTTGGTGAGTCCAAGGTAGTGTTACGGACCGTGCTGTCCTTTCTGCCTAAGGTGGTATCGCCCTTTCATGTAAATCAGGTGGTCTCTCTGCCGGTGTTTGTAGGCGGCACGGAGGACTCCGCTGTTCCGCGGTTACATAAATTGGATATTAAGAGAGCTTTGAAGATGTATTTGAAGGTTACCGCCTCGTTCCGTCGATCGGATAGGTTGTTTGTGCTGTTTGGGGGTCCTAACAAAGGCAAGCAGCGTCAAAGGCCTCTATTGCTAGTTGGTTGAAAGAGGCGATTGCGTCCGCTTATCTTTTGAAGCGACGGCCAGTTCTGGTAGGTTTGCGAGCACATTCAACTAGGGCGCAGGCTACCTCTTGGGCGGAGCGTTGTTTGGTTCCGGCGGTTGACATTTGTCGGGCGGCTACTTGGTCTTCTTTGCATTCTTTTATAAGGCATTATCGGCTGGATTTGCAGGCGCAGGGAGATGCCTGTTTTGGAGCGTCAGTGCTTCAGGCGGGGTTGGTAGGTCCCTCCCGATAATTCTTGGCACTGCTCTGTTACATCCCCAATGTTTCAGGACTAGCCTGGAGAGACGCTAAGGAAGGTGAAATTAGACTTACCTGCTAATTGTTGTTCCTTTAGGATCTCCAGGTTAGTCCTGTATCCCTCCCGGAATTTTTCATGGATTTGCGCCTGAAGCAGTGAAGGTATAATAGGTAAGCATCTCGAGGGGCATTTACCCGAGAGGAGTCCATAACGGGGAGGTTGTGTGGGATATCTCTGCATCCTGATACTCTGTATTTCTTTTCTGTTAGACAATGGGGATCTCAGCACTTGCGGAACTATATTTCGCAGCGAATCAGTTTTTCATGAATTGTAAATAGTTTGTTTATAGAATATCTACTTAATTGTTGCTCTGGTGAGTTGCTTTGTCACTAGGTTACTGATCTCTGGATGCGGATCCACGGTACTTGTTCTGGTGACATCAAGAGAAGTGACGTTTTCTCAGTCTCCAAGGCTGCTGGAGGAGGAGCAAGACCCCAATGTTTCAGGACTAGCCTGGAGATCCTAAAGGAACAACAATTAGCAGGTAAGTCTAATTTCACCTTCAGTGCACAATGACTTGATGCAGACATGTGGGAAAGGCCTAATCAGATAGGCCATTGTTTGTTGCTGGGCGGATTTTCAGAGGACTGTTGTGCTAGGTCAGGTGATGTAACTGGCACTTGGTTGAAACCTTGTTGCTTTCTCCTGAGAAGGGTCAGATAAAAAATCAGACAGAAATAAAGCTAAGTGTAAAAAAAAAAAAAAAAAGGTGCTGCATATAGGTTTGTAGCAGCTACAGCTCTGGGGAAAACAAGGAAGTACCTGCATACAAGAAATGCATGTAATTTGAAAGATAGTCAGTCAGTGGATTGTACGCAAATGAAATCCTTCCATCTATCTATGGTCAGTGAGTAACCTGATATGATCATCTCGTCGCTTAGCCCAGATTATGTACCTATTAAATTTGTAATATTGCTTGTAAGGGAAGCTGTACTCCCTTATAGCCATTTGTAGTATTAGAAGAAAAACGTAAACTTTACTCGGAGAACGTGTCAGTTTGATTGGATCAGGGCAAGGTCCATTTCATATCTTTAAGATACAACACTGCAGTGCAATCTTAAAATCCTCAAGATATGCAGTCCCCGATGTGGTGTGATCTCGGAGGCAGGCATCTGCCTATACTGCATGCAAGAGACTGTCATGGGAGCAGGACCTGCAGGATGAGATGAGGCAGGAGAGTCCCTCCTGGTTGCAAAAGACTCTGGGGGTGGGGGGCGCCATGTTACCTTCAACGGATCCGGCCCCCAGTCCCTGCACAATGCCCGGACCATGCACCCCTTGGGTGTAGGGCTCCTGGGGGAGCATGCACCCCTTGGGACCATGCACCCCTTGGGTGTAGGGCTCCTGGGGGAGTTCTCACCGGAGTTTTTCTTACTTTTGCACAAGGCGTTTTGCCTACCAAGTGGCTCTCAGGTGCAGAACACAGGGCTAAGAGGATGTCAGACGCAAAAGGAGCAGTGGTGTCTAAGCGGGCTAGAGGCTTAGAGGAGTGGCAGCAATTGCCGTTGTCAGAGGGGCTGGATGGGGAAGACCTTGACACGAGCTAGATCTGCAGGAGGAGTTGGAAGAAGGAGAGAGCCTAGAACAGGAGGATCAGGCCCAGATTGTTTGGGTTTTCCACCGGGAGGAGCTACCAGTGCTCATCTTTATGCTTATGTTTATGCAATTTCTCAATATACTGCCCGGGCCGAAGGCCATTAGGACTGTTTACAATCAGTACAAGCAGTTACTGATACAATTCTCGTCCCCAAAGGGCTCACATTCTATGTGTACCTTGGAGACCCTCAAGGCCCTGAATATGCCTGCTAACTTCCGGCAGAGGAAGAGGCACTATAGGATCCGCTGTTCCAGGTGGTATGGAAATCTCAGAAAGCCTTACCAGTACATGGAGTGGGATCTGCCGGAGGTTGGCCTTATAGGGGTGCAATCCATGACGCACCTATACCCGCTGCCAGAGCAAGAACGAGCTCCTTTGATCACCCAAAGTGGGCGCAGTCAAAGAGATCTTGACTTGTCTCCTGCAGCTGAGAGCCGTGGAACTGGTTCCGCGAGACCAGTACGTCTGCGGTCGATGCTTCATGCATTTCGCGGTGCCCAAATGGAAGGTTCCTTTCGCCCAATTCTCGACTTTGAGGGCATGAACTAGGGTCTCCGGGTACCGCATTTTCACAGTAATAATGGAAGTAGGAAGTGGAGATTTTGGGTGACTCTCTTTCTCGCAGAGGCATATCTGCACATTCCCATCCATCCAGAACATCGGCAGTTTCTCTGCTTTGCGGTGCCAAGGGGCCATTTCAAATTTCGAGCGTTGCCCTTCGGTCTGGCGACCACCCCCCATACCTTCACCAAGGTCATGGTGGTAGTGGCGGCAGCTCTCCACAAGGAAGGGGTTTTTGTCCACCCGTACCTAGACGATTGACTGGTCCAGGCGAAGTCCAGGGACGATAGCAAAAAGAGCAACAGCACAGGTGGGAGAGTTCCTTCAAAGTCTCTGTTGGGGTCAACCTGGCCAAGAGTCAGTTACGGCTTGCCCAGGAGCTAGAGTATTTGAGAGCGTGCTTTGATACCTGCATGGGCAGGATTTTCCTGCTGGTTCGCCGGGCGCAGGAGCTATGACAGTGGATAGGGCAGGTCCTGAAGATGGCAAGACCATCAGAGTGGCGGCATCTTCAGGTTCTGGGGACCATGGCAGCCACTTTCGAGCTAGTCCCATGGGCAAGGGTGCACATGCAACCACTGCAGAGGGCTCTGCTCTGTCAATGGTCCCATCAGAGTCAACCCTTAAGCCAAGTACTTCCCTTACCGAAAGAGCACCAGGAGAGCCCTCAGTTGATGGCTGCATGTGAGGAGCCTGGAAGGAGTCCCCGGTGTGGGTTCCTCTGATGACCGATGCCAGCCTGTCAGGTTGGAGAGCCCATTGCGAAGGACGCTTTGTTCAGGGACAGGAGTCCGCAGGAGGCTCTGTGGTCGATCAACAGGCTCGAGATGCGAGCGGTGACCTTGGTGCTAGAAGGTTTTGAGCCATGGTTGCAGGGGAAGGTTGTCCAAGTCCTTTCGGACAATGTGACCATGGTGGCTTACATCAACCGGCAAGGAGGCACAGGCAGTGCAGCCCTGGAGGAGGAGGCTGAAAAGCTGTTCAGATGGGCAGCGATTCGTCTCCAGGCGTTATTGGCGGTGCACCTAGCAAGAGTTGACAATGTGACAGCAGTCTACCTCAGCCAAGTGCGCATGGACCCCAGAGTGTGGCAGCTCAATCAGGAGGTGTTCAAACAGGTGGTCCGCCGATGGGGCATTCCGGTCATGGACCTAATGGCAGTGTTCGAGTTGGCCAAGGCCTGCCGGACTTTCAGCAGAAGAAGAGAGGAAGTCCAAGGGCTTGGATGCTCTAATTCAGCAGTGGCTCGAAGAGGGTCTTCTCTGGTTTACCCCTTGGGTTCTCATAGGTTTGGACATTGGTATTTTGTGCAGAAGGGTGGTGGCGTTGTTGTTGTTGTTAAGTGCTGTCGAATTGGTGTCAACTCATGACAACCCTCTGGATAGCTGTCCTAAACTGTGTTCGGTCTCCAGTCATTGTTGATAGAGTGGCATCCATTGTATCAATCGATCTCATTGCTGGCCTTTCTCTTTTGTATCGACCTTCAACCTTGCCAAGTGTAATTTATTTATTTATTTTCTCTTATATACCGCGCTATTCTGCATCAGTGCGGTTTACATTGAACAAACTGAAATTACATTGAACAGGGTATTATAACTTGGAGATAACTATTTTACAGGGAACATGGGCTATGGAGGGTTAAGTGGCTTGCCCAAGACCACAAGGAGCACCTGTGGGACTAGAAACCCCAGTCCTTCCGGCCCAAGCTTGCTGTCCTCTAGTGGGATTTGAACCCCCAACCTTCCGGCCGGAAGTACCTTGCCCGAACCACTAGGCTACTCCTCCACTCTATCTCTAATGATCTCTCTCTTTGCATGTTGTGTCCAAAGTATGAAAGTTGAAGTCTTGTCATCTGAGCTTCTAAAGAAAGCGTTGGTTTGATTTCCGCTAGTACTGACTGATTTATGCTTCGGGCAGTCCATGGTACACACAGTATTTTTCACCAGCACAATAATCCGATTTTCTTCCTGTCTGTCTTTTTCACTGTCCAACTTTCGCATCCCTAAGATGTTATTGAAAATACCATAAATTAAATGGTATTTCATACTTTGGACACAACATGCAAAGAGAGAGATCATTAGAGATAGAGTGGAGGAGTAGCCTAGTGGTTGGGGCAAGGTACTTCCGGCCGGAAGGTCGGGGGTTCAAATCCCACTAGAGGACAGCAAGCTTGGGCCGGAAGGACTGGGGTTTCTAGTCCCACAGGTGCCCCTTATGGTCTTGGGCAAGCCACTTAACCCTCCATAGCCCATGTTCCCTGTAAAATAGTTTTCTCCAAGTTATAATACCCTGTTCAATGTAATTTCAGTTTGTTCAATGTAACCCGCACTGATGCAGAATAGCGCGGTATATAAGAGAATGTAAATAAAGCCTCTGGAACTCCCTACCACCACACATCAGAGCTATCCCCAACTTGAGCCAGTTTAGGAAGGCCTTAAAACACTTCCTCTTCATTAAATACCTCTCAGCCTCCCCCGAACCCCAGCCACCATGCATGAGCAACACACAATAGCTCCATCTCTCATATATACAGTTACCTTGTTCAATGTTTTACACATGTAGATAGTTTCCCCTGTTTTCCAAGTTTACTGCTCCTGTTCATTGTAATGACCTGACTCTTGTTTATTGTCGGATATTGTTTGTTCTATGTAAACCGCGCTGATCGCAAATAGTGCGGTATATAAGAGATGTAAATAAATAAATAAATAAATAAATTACACTTGGCAAGGTTGAAGGTCGATACAAAAGAGGAAGGCCAGCAATGAGATCGATTGATACAACAGCAGCAGCTATGGATGCCACTCTATCAACAATGACTGGAGACCGAACACAGTTTAGGACAGCTATCCAGAGGGTTGTCATGAGTTGACACCAATTCGACAGCACTTAACAACAACAACAACGCCACCACCCTTCTGCACAAAATACCATAGTTTAGTCTCAACAATTGAAAATACCATTGCTTGGACAAGTCAAATCTTTGTATGGAGAGAGACATCCATGCTTTTGAGAATCTTGTCTAGGTTCTTCATGGCCATTCTGCCAAGAGCAATGCGTCATCAGATTTCTTGATTGCTTGTTGTTTCTTTATTGATTTTTGATCCAAACAGGTTAATGTTGGGCACATTTCAATTTCTTCTTCATCAACGATGAGCTTATTGTTCTCCAGGAACAAGCAGGAAGTCAGTCCTCACATATAGGTGACATCGGCGCCAACAGGACCCCCACGGAAACATCTCCCCAGTTTTCAAAGAAAGTTTTTGGGAGATGCCACCATGCATGCATGGTCCCCTTTCCACCTAAGGGTGCCATCTTACTCAGTCTTCCTTTTTCTGCGGAGTCCAACAGACGTCCATCTTCTTTCCCTGGAAAAAAGTTGATATATTTGTGCATAAAACTGCACTTCTTCTCCGGTTAACACTGGTCCTTTTCCCACATACGAGCCCCGTTGCCCCAGCATCGATTCTCAAAACCATTTTTAGTTTTTCTTCCAGCACAGTTTCACTCCCTTTTCTAACCACGGGATGCGTTGAGGGTCTTTGACCTTGCAGGAGTCCTTTTTGCCCCAGTGGCCAGTGGGTTCAAAAGCGTGATCGCTGCGCAAAGAACATAGCTCTAACTGACATACATGACTGCTGCCTCCAGTGTCTAGGTGCCGACCATGACCCAGAGGTTTGCGACTTGTGTAAAGATGTCTTTGAAGGCCATCCAAAGTTATCAGCAGAAGTGAGACGACATCTTCCACAGATCAGATTCTGCCCCGGTATCCCCGGTAGCCTCACACTCTAAGACCTTGCATGGATCCTCAGAGTCTCATAAAGCCCCTGTGGTGCCTGCTCGGGCCCACATTCACTCCGACAGGGATTCCCCAGAACGTGAGCGCAAGAAGAAAAAGAAATCTTCCAGCACCACATCCTGGGAATTGGACACATACGGCAAATCCTGTGCCAGGTCCCACAGTCCCTGAAGGGTATCGGAGGAGTGGGAATGGCCAGCAAAGGTGCCCAGAACAGAGGCCAAGGCCCCCCTTGATGGATCATGGACCCCCAAGGCCTGTCCTGTCGAAGACTCCCTCTTGTCATTGACATCGGAGCCAGTCACCGCAGTGTCCGCGTCAAAGGCTGCAACTCCTGAGTGGGAAGCCAGAATGATGGTGCTGGAGCTCAGTGTTACTCCCTTCTTTGCCTCGCAGCAAGTGTGGATGCCCAGCCCCACCGGTGCTCGCGCTGATATTGCAGGGACCTCGATATTGAGGAATCTCCATGAACAAGCAGGAATGTAGTCCTCACATATGGGTATCGTCGGTACCGACGAAGCCTGCGCGGGAACGCTCCCCAGCATCCAATAGGAACGCTTTTGGGAGCATCCCTCAGCACATGTGCGCTGCCTTCCCGCCTTTTTAACTGTCCCTCTTCAGTTTTTCGTTTTCCGCCGAGCCAACAGAACCTATTCCCTGTCACCGCAGAAAATTCTGTCTTTAAAATTTTTTCTTGTGGTCGCGTTTGCCTACCGCACGACGCCTACCGGTACTGCTGGTTCTTTTCTTTTCTTTTCTTAAAAAAAAAACAAAAAACCCTAGACTTAGATTGTTTCTTTTCAGAAACTTTCCTGTTTTGGTGCTAGACGCCATTTTGGGCATTAGGCTCCATTATTCCAAAATCATGGAAAAGCCAACTCGTTGTTTTAAAAAATGTACTAAGTGTGGCGGTACCATTTCCGTCACTGACACCCATGATTGGTGTCTAAAATGTTTAGGACCTGATCATTCTCCAACTGAATGTCTCTTCTGCATGGGAATGACCAAAAGAGGAAGACAGAAGCGGGCCACAAAGCTCGCTACCCTCTTTTCTTCAGATGCCAGATCCATTGCATCGACATCGTCAAGGGCCTCTTCTTCCTCCCATGGATCTCAGGTAACTAAACAAAGGGTAGCTCTCCTGTTAAGCATTGAGAGGCCATTGGCATTGCCCTTGAGGGAACCACACCGGCAAAACAGCCCCGGCGGGAGGCTTCGGCTTCCAAAGCATTGATGGGACTTCAGGATGTTCTCAAGGCCTCAACCTCACAATAACTACCTGTTCCATGCTCAGGGGTTCCGGCCGTTCTTACCGGTACCTGCACCCAGGCATCGGCAGCATCGATAGACCAGAGATTTCTTGCTATCGAACGCAGTATCGCAGCTCTTCTTTCAGCTGCGGTACCGGTGGTCCCAAGGGCACCGGTGCCGACATCGACACCGATGCCGGTACCGACACCGGTACAGGCACCAGTACCGACACCGACGGTACCAGCCCCAATGGTAACTCTTCCCATTCCACCTCCGGCTGGAGGGGATAAACTGGTACCGGGTCACCTCGGTACCGACTTCGATCGGTACCGAGATCGTGCTTTGCAAGAGCATCGGGGTCAGGAATACTTTGATTCCTCCGATTCCGAAGACTCTGACAATTCTGCTGGCACTAGAGGGTTTCTCCTAGAAGATCCCTCTTCTCCCCAACGCAGAATGTCACCTTCAGAGAACATGTCTTTTCAGGATTTCATCCGTGATATGGCTAAAGGTCTTTCAATCACAGTAGCTCCTGAAGAGGAACCCAGAGCAAAGGAATTGGAAATCCTCCAATATCCTAAAGCTCCTAAGGAGGCAGCTACTCTGTCTATCCATGAAATTCTGCATAGCTTGATGCTCAGAATGTGGGAGACACCTCTGACTACTTCTTCTCAATCTAGGAGACTTGATACTATGTATCGAGTCCCACCATGTCCTGGATTTCAGAAAACTCAGCTGCCACACTATTCAATGGTAGTGGAGTCAGCCATGCGTAGGATGAAAAGTGCAAAAAGATATGCATCCAATCCTCCAGGTCGTGAATGCAGGACTCTGGATGCTTTTGGACGCAGAACTTTTCAAGCTTCCATGCTTTCAGCTAGGATCAGCTCATATATCCTATATATGGGAATGTTCCTCAAAGAAATCACAGGAGACTTGGAACTTATGAGCCCATTTCTCCCAGATGATAAGAAACAAGATTTTCTTACTCTGGTTAAGCATGCTCAGGATGTCTCCAAGTTTGTCAACCGTGCAGCCTTTGACTGCTTCGAATGCATCAGCAGAACTTCTGCTATTGCCATTGGCGCACGACGGATTGCCTGGCTGCAGGCATCAGACTTGGAGACTTGGGTACAGGACAAGTTAGGCAACATTCCTTGCACGGGAGAGAATCTCTTCAGCAAGAACTGGCCGGAGAAGGCTAACGAGTTAGATGCTGACAATTCTGCCTTAGACAGATTGTCAAAGTCTACAGCCACTCCAGCCAAAAGGAAGCCTTATAAAAAACCCTCTTTTAGCAAAAAGAGGAAGTTTTATCCTTCCTTTACCCACCAGACTCAGACTCCAGGTCAGGTTGCGCAAAAGGGACAAACTAGACAACAATTGAAACCAAAAGGCCCAAGAGCCCAACCAATTCTCCAGGTTCAGCCCCTCAAGGGCTTTGACTCCTTCCTAGAGAGCTTTGCCTTCCTGCCTCTGAGGGGTCCTCAACCCCCCAATATTCCCGGCAGGCTATGCCACTTTGTCAACAGATGGCATCAGATAACAGCAGAAGATTGGACTTTTTCCATTGTAGGGGAGGGGTACAAGCGTCATTTTCACAGCTTACCCCCTCCTACAATTCTAAAGCAATTCAATTCACAAACCTCTACAGACAATCTGCTAGATCACGAGGTCTCCACATTTCTTGCCCAAGGGGCAATTGAGGAAGTACCCATTCTTCAGCAGGGTGCAGGGTTCTACTCCCCCTATTTTCTTATTCCAAAGAAAACAGGAGGACACAGACCCATTCTAGACCTCAGAGAATTGAAAAAATATCTGTTTCGAGAGAAATTCAAAATGATTTCTCTGGGAACTCTTCTGCCATACCTTCAAAGCCAGGACTGGCTTTGCTCTCTAGACTTAAAGGATGCATACACTCACATTCTTATCCATCCAGATCACAGGAAATTTTTACGTTTCCTTTTCAGGGGAAGACATTTCCAGTACAGGATTCTTCCTTTTGGTCTGGCTTCAGCACCAAGGGTATTCACAAAATGCATGGCAGTAGTAGCTGCATTTCTACGAACCCCTGGGGAATTTTGTCTTCCCTTACTTAGACGACTGGCTCATCCGAGCCTCCACAGTGACAGAGGCCAGCACTGCACTGTCTCGTACAATGCAAATCCTCCAATACTTGGGATTGGTAATAAACTTCCCGAAATTTCAACTAGTTCCTTCCCAATGCCTAGAATTCATAGGAGCCTGTCTGGATACCAGACAGGCAAGGGCTTTCCTTCCACAAACCCGCTGTCTTTGCATAATGCAGTTAGCTTCCCAAGCAGCAGGCAAATCCTCCCTCACTGCTCGGGAGCTACTGCAGTTACTGGGACACATGGCATCCACAGTTCATGTAGTCCCATATGCTCGCCTCCACATGCGAGCAGCTCAGTGGACCCTCTCCACACAGTGGACACAGGCCACAGGTCATTTGTCGGACAAAATAACAATCTCTCAACGACTAATTTTGTCCCTCCAATGGTGGCAATCATTAGAAAATCTGACAATAGGGTCTCCTTTCCATCAACCCCTCTGTCAGGCCACCCTAACAACAGATGCATCACAGGTGGGTTGGGGAGCACACCTGAATCATCTCTCTACCCAGGGCACCTGGACTCCACAGGAGGTTGGTTTACACATAAACCTCCTGGATTTAAGAGCAATTTATTTAGCTCTTCAAGTGTTCCACGCCCAGCTCAGCTACAAGACAGTCCTAGTCCAGACGGACAATCAGGTAGCCATGTTCTATGTGAACAAGCAGGGCGGGACAGGCTCTCTGTCGTTATGCAACGAAACTTTACGACTATGGGCCCTCGCCAGAGAGCATCAAATTCACCTTCTAGTGGTATATCTTCCAGGCATTCAAAACCTTTGGGCAGACAAACTCAGTCGAGTACTGCTACCTCACAAGTGGTCACTCCACCTAGACTAGGTGGCAAAGATATTTCATCTCTGGGGCACTCCAGACATAGACCTCTTTGCAAATCCACTGAATGCCAAACTTCCCTGGTTCTGTTCCAGGATTCCGGTGCACAACTGTCAGGCAAGGGATGCCTTCCTCTTTCACTGGGGTCAGGACTTCCTTTATGCCTTCCCACCCATTCCCTTCATCCCCAAGACACTCTTCAAGCTTCAGAGAGACAGGGGTCGCATGATTCTCATAGCACCACGATGGCCATGCCAAATGTGGTATTCCCTGCTTCTGCATCTCTCTCAAGCGGCACCTCTGGAGTTAGGGCATGCTCCAGATCTCCTTTCCCAGGAGAATGGGATGCTATGGCACACGAATCCCCAGTCCCTGCACCTCACGGCCTGGTTGTTGAAGACTTAGACCTCCAGGATTTCAACCTGTCCCAGCAGGTAAAAGATATCCTTCAGGCTTCTAGGAAACTTTCCACAAGGAGATCTTATGCCTTCAAATGGAAACGTTTTACTATATGGTGCTCCAAAAAGGGATTAAACCCCCTGGTCATACCCTTAGAATCGATACTAGAGTATCTCCTTCACTTATCGAATTCTGGGTTAAAGACCAATTCGGTAAGAGTCCATCTTAGTGCAATTGCAGCTTCTTATAAGCCTCTGAATGGACAACCAATTTCCTCTCATCCACTCCTATCAAGATTTATGAGAGGCCTTTTATTAACTAAACCTCCCGTTAAGCCACCACCAGTAGCATGGGATCTAAATCTAGTTCTCGGGCAGCTCATGAAGCCGCCTTTTGAACCTTTAGCCACTACAGCCCTTAGGTTTTTGACTTGGAAGGTCATCTTCCTGATTGCAATCACCTCTGCCCATCGCATTAGTGAATTGCAAGCTTTAGTGGCTGATCCTCCTTATACTAGATTTCATCATAAGGTTGTTCTTCGAACTCACCCACACTTTATGCCAAAGGTGGTTTCGCTTTTTCATTTAAACCAATCAATTTATCTTCCTGTATTTTTTCCGAGGCCTCACGCCTCTAATGCAGAAAGAAACCTTCATACTTTGGATTGTAAAAGGGCCTTAGCCTTTTACATTCAAAGAACACAGCTACATAGAAAGTCCTCGCAACCTTTTGTAGCTTTTGACCCTAGTCATTTGGGACTTCCAGTCTCCAAAAGGACTTTATCTAAATCTATTGCCCAATGCATATCCTTTACTTATGAGAGTAAGGGTCTTCCTCTTCAGGACCATGTCACAGCTCATAATGTGAGAGCCATGGCAGCTTCTATGGCTAATCTCCACTCTGTGTCTATCGATGACATTTGTCGAGCAGCCACCTGGGCTTCGGTACACACCTTCACAGCCCACTACTGCCTAGATAAAGCCTCCCGTCGGGATGCCTTCTTTGGCCAAGCTGTTCTTCAAAATCTCTTTCAAACCTAAACCAACTCCTACCCACCAACCCTGGTGGGATGCCAGAGATCCATGGGAGGAAGGATTCTCACCTTCGACGGTGGTACCTTCCTGGGGATATCTCCCTGGCATCTTCAGCTAGGGAGTCCCCATATGTGAGGACTACATTCCTGCGTGTTCCTGGAGATAGCGTAGTTACTCACCTGTAACAGGTGATCTCCGGGAACAGCAAGAATTTAGTCCTCACAACCCACCCACATCCCCTAGGAGTTCTCTCTCTCTCTCTCTCTTTGTCTCTTTCCTCTCTCCCTCTATCCTTTCAGTCAGCTACAAACCTAACTGAAGAGGGACAGTTGGAAAGGCGGGAAGGCAGCGCGCATGTGCTGAGGGATGCTCCCAAAAGCGTTCCTATTGGACGCTGGGGAGCGTTCCCGCGCAGGCTCCGTCGGTACCGACGATACCCCATATGTGAGGACTAAATTCCTTCTGTTCCCGGAGATCACCTGTTACAGGTGAGTAACTACGCTCTCCCTGGGCTGCCGAGATGATCCTTGAGAGTTCTGAGCCTCGAGCTGATCCTCAGCGAGGGTTCGATCCCGCTCCCTGTCCTCAGGAGCGAGATCCTCCCCAGCAAGCTCTTGTAGCTCTGGCCAAGCTGCCACCGTGGGTCACCGAGGACCTCACCTGAGTTTGATGCCTCAAGCGCCATCCAGTCTGGAGTCCTCGACCGACTACTCAGACTGGCAGTCTGAGGACAAGGCTTCCCCAGAGATGCATAAACACCACGATCTCCCCTCGGACCCATCTCCCCCTCCAGTCCACACCCGAGGACACATCATTCCTCAAGTTTGTCTGGGACATGGTGAAAGCCTTGTCTCTCACCACAGAGTCAGAGGAGGACCCTCTCATGGAGGAGCTTGAAATCCTCCAGTCTGAGGCTCCACCTAAGGAGACCCTGGCGGTCCCCGTCCCTGCCTTCCTCAGGTGACTCCTCCTTCGGATGTGGAAGACACTGGCGTCGGTGCTAATAGTTAGCCAATTCCTCAACACTATATACTGGGTTCAGCAGGGCCCCGACTTTTAGAAAGCGCAACTCCCTCAAACCTCTATGGTGATAGAGTTGACCATGTGCTGGCAGAAAAGCCCGAAGACTCACTCCTCCATGCCCCCAGGCAGGGAGTCCCATCCCCTCGATGCCCTTGGACGCAAATGCTACCAGGGCTTGATGCTGGTTTGTCGAATCCAAGCTTACCAGTTGTATATCGGCATGTATCTCTTGAGACCTTGCGAAAGAACTCACAGGTTTCTCGGCAGATCTCAGTGGAGATCACTTCCAACAATTCCAAACCCTCACGAAGTGTGTCAGTGAGTGCTGTAAACGGGGGTGCTTGTTGTGAAAGTTCCACAATCCTGGCAAAGACAGGAATTTACTTGACTTGCAAAGGATTGTGGGTGTTGTAGTTCAATCACACAAAACTAGCCGTTCAACAAGAATAATGAATTTGTAGTTGCTCGAGTGTAAAGCAGAAAACAGATTTTATTTATGGGGTGTTATTCCCTCGCACAGATATGCTTGGTAACATCAACAGGATAATTTCTTCAGGAATTGTATTCTGGAAACAAAACAAATAAGGCAACTGAATTACTTATGCAACAACTTAGTAAAGACCTTGATGGAACAGAAAAGGTCTTTCTTCTAGCCCCTGCTAATATACTTTCTTAGCAGTGCTGGAATGTAAAATAAACCCAAAAGGAAAATTCTCTTTATCAAAAAAAAACAACTTTCTTCCTTTCACACAGTGAAGAAGTTTTCTTTCCAAAGTCCCACGTGCACTTGTGCCTTGCTCTAATCACAGGTGCTTAACCAGCTGCAAACTATTGCTGGTCCACTCTCCACGTGGCTCTAACTTTCCCCAAAGCTTTCTCTCAAATAAACTTTTCTGCGAAGCTAAAAAAACAGTTCCTTTTGGTGTTTGATGCCTAACTAATTACTTTAGAACAGCAGCCTAGAAAGAGAGCAATCCATGCATTCCACTTTCTCATTTGATATTTCCCCTTGCTCTTGAAATATCATAGGATCACTTTCATACACTGGCTCAAAGGAATTCTCTAACTGATCTCTACCAGGATAGAAACTGTTTCCCTGCTGACTTCTTTGTGCAAAGCTAGGGAACAGATCAGAGTTCATACCTGAGATCACGTTGTCATTAGGTTTCCTCTCTGGGTATTTTGGCCAGTAGGTAGCAAATCTTCTGTGCCCAGCTCTCCAGTCAGAATCTCTGGACTTTAGGTCTCTTTTCCCATACCTCCTTAAATAGGTATTAGAGCTCCTTCTTTCTGTAGATGCAGCCGTCTCCTTTACAGGTGCTGTCCGAGGGTTCCTGGCTGTATATCTCCAAGCCTCTGGTTTCTTCCAGTCCAATGAAGAATGCTTGCCCCAGGAATCTCTCCCAGCATACGTACTGCCTTGGACTCCTTTCTTAGACCTCCTGGACGTCTTGCTGTTCTTCCTTCTACTCAGGCTCTGTCTCCTTCTCTTGCCGTTGCTGTTGCTTTCCTTCCTCTCCTTGCTCTTGCTGTTGCTGTCTGTGTTCTCTTTGCTCCCCTTGCACTTGCCTTCTGTCTGACGAATTTCTTCTAGCTTTAAAGTGCCTAGATGGACACTCCACCCTAGCACAGTCCAGGTGTTCTGAATCAAGCCCTGCCCTAGGAGATGGGTGATTAGGGATTACATCATTGCTTCTCTGATTAGGCACACGTTTCCCTATTTCAGCTCTCCTAGAGGCTTTCTGTAAACCAGTGCATTCTGGGTCTGGTAGTCTTTTAGGTAAACACTCTGTTTTAGTGCTTTTACCAGCCAGCACAGGTTGCTTATTCAGAGCCAATTCACCTCTTGTATTATTTTTCCTGAACTATGATAAGCTTCCTAATCACAGTGCTCAAAGTACATGTCTCGAGCCACCTACAATGGCTTCCAGTCCAACGCGAGGATGGCCACCACAGGCATCGGTGCCTGATGCCAGGCCTGGCTCCAGACATTGGACCTCGAGCAGTGGGCCCAAGAGAAACTCTGTCTTGGTGAAAGCCTCTTGGCAAACCAATGGAGGATAAGGCGGCGGAGCTTGAGACTCATCACAAAGACTCGGCTCTCCAGGAAGACACCATCAGGGAAGAAGCCCCCTTTTCACAGAAAAGGCCAGTCTTACCAAGGCTATCCCCAGTACCAGGCCCCCCAGACCGTGCAGCAGGGTCACCAGGATAAAGGAGTGGGCCAAGGCCAACGCAAGCCTAAGTGTTCTAAGCCCCAAACACTGGCTCCTGCCCAGGCTGGGTCAGGGGTTTGACTCCCTGAGCATATTCTCTCCTCCCGGGGGCAATGTTCCCTCTAATTTTCTGTAGACTGTGTGCGCATAAAATATCAGCTGTACAGCTTTTGAAAGAAGGTTAAATTTTTGTGTGCCACATAGAAACATAGAAACATGATGACAGAAAAAGACCACATGGCCTATCTAGTCTGTCCTTCCATAACAACAACTACAACAGTCCACTTTTTACCTTTAGATATCCTCTGTGTTGGTCCCATGCTTTTTTGAATTCAGTTACTGTCCTCATCTCTACCACCTCCACTGGGAGACTATTCCATGGATCCACTACTCTTTCTGTAAAGAAATATTTCCGCATATCACTCCTGAATCTATCTCCCTTCACCCTTATCCCATGTCCCCTCGTAGCAGAACTTGCTTTCAATTGAAAGAGGCTCTCTCCCTGAACATTTATGCCACGGAGGTATTTAAACATCTCAATCATATCACCCCTATCCCGCCTTTCCTCTAAGGTGTACATATTAAGATCCTTAAGTCTGTCCTCATATGCTTTATAATGAAGCCCATTAATCATTTTAATAGCAACCCTCTGCACCGACTCCATCCTGTTCACATCCTTTTGAAGGTGCGGTCTCCAGAACTGCACACCATACTCCAAATGAGGTCGCACCAAAGACTTATACAGAGGCATTATCACCTCCTTTTTTCTGCTAGCCATTCCTCTCCGTATGCACCCAAGCATCCTTCTAGCTTTTGCCGTCGCATTTTCTACCTGTTTAGCTACTTTAAGATCATCAGACACAACCACGCCTAGGTCCCGCTCTTCTTTAGTGGACAAAAGTACTTCACCTCCTATACTGTATTGCTCCCTTGGATTGCTGCAGCCCAAATGCATGACCTTACATTTTTTAACATTAAATCCCAGCTGCCAAATTCTAGACCATTCTTCAAGCTTAGCTAGATCCCTCCTCATGTTATCTACACATTCCTGGGTGTCTACTCTATTGCAGATTTTGGTATCATCTGCAAAGAGGCAAACCTTACCCGACAGCCCTTCCGCTATATCACTAACAAAGATGTTAAAAAGAATCGGACCAAGGACAGATCCCTGGGGCATACCACTGGTAACATCCTTCTCCTCAGAGTGAGCTCCATTTACTTGTACTCTTTGTCGCCTCCCACCCAACCAATTTCTAACCCAAGCAGTAACTTTAGGGTCCATCCCTAGGGTGCTCAGTTTATAAGTCGCCTGTGAGGAACAGTGTCAAAGGCTTTACTGAAATCTAAATACACCACATCTAGAGCTCTCCCTCGGTCCAACTCCCTGGTCACCCAGTCAAAGAAATCAATCAGATTTGTCTGACAAGACCTGCCTCTGGTGAATCCATGCTGCCTCGGATCCTGTAATCCGCTGGACTCCAGAAACCTCACTATTTTCTCTTTCAGCAGCGTTTCCAATAATTTACTCACCACCGAAGTTAAACTAACCGGCCTGTAGTTTTCAACCACATCCTTACTTCCACTTTTGTGTAAAGGCACATAACGACACTCGGAGTTATATGCTTTAAAATTTGACTACACGTCAGAATACAGTATGTACACCACATTGATTTTAATCAAATGAAATGAAAGTAGACGATTATAATGAAGCAGAAAATTTCTAGTAATTACAATCACAAATGCGGTATTATTTCAGTTAATTTTTATGGAAAGTCATTGTTATTTCATGTAAATAATTTATGTATGGAAGAAGAGAATGAGCTTACTATTAACAGTTCATTCTAGAATTTTTTCTCTTCGATCTTTCAAATTTAACCAGTCTGAATAAATTTTATCAAGGTCTACCGATCTGCCATCTTGAAGATGACTCTTAACACGCATCAGCATTTCCAAATGTTCTAACTGTAAGCGATTCCTTATTTTGTTTTTTAAACTGTTCATCAAGCTGAAACCACGTTCACAATCTGCACTAGAAGCCAAAAATGTTCCACCAATGTCCATCAATTTCGCTAAATCTGCAAAGTGAGCATTCTGAAACGCCAAAGTCACCATATCGAGAAAACTGTTTATCAGTTTGCTTTTGATTTTTTCTGCGACTAAGAACTTGAAGTCATTGTACTGCTGAATAACAATATGTTCCTCCGTAAGAAATTGTTTGTACTTTAAGCAGAGTGATCGGACGTTTTCAATTCCAAATTCATAATCACACTGTGCTATTGCTGTCAAGTCATTCCTCAATTTCATTTTCAGAAAATCTTTCCCCTAAATGCAGACACAGCATATTAATGAAAATAAGTGTGGAACCAGTATCCACTGAAACATCTCCAGCTATCTTGTCGAGAAGATTTTTAACATTATCACTCCATTTTAATGTGTCACCCAAGTATTGCATTCGGATTTTGTTCAGCTTACCCTATGCAAGATGATATGCTTCCAGTGGTGTTAGCCCATGTTTTTGAAATGCCATTGTTAATGAAGCTAGTTCAGATAAAACATCATTCAAAATTTGCAGTGTTATATGGAATTGATGGCTGTTTAGCTTTTTATAACAGTACTTTGCAATGGGATCATTATCCTTCTCTTCTTCAAAGTATTTTAATAATGGATCATAATTTCGAATAATTGCTTGAAGAGCAAAATGTCTAGATAACCACCGCACTTTGTTCAGAGGTCTAAGAGCAATTGACTCGCATTCAGAAGCATCTGCTAATTCTTTAAATTGTGAACTTTTAGTAGAAGATCGACAAAAGGTTGTGTAAACAGTTCTTTCATCAACTTTACTTCCTTCCATGATTCAGAGATCCCCAAATCTTCACGATGGGCAACACAATGCTGCTGCACTAAATGCAAAACGTTTTTTTTAGCTGCGCAGCAACACCATTTATTCTACCTGACATGACAGAGGCACCATCTAAAGTAAACATGACCATTTTGTTAAGGTCAAGCTAGTATTTCCCATAGAATTCCCAGAGTGCACTGACTATTGATGCAGCATCACATGCTTCCAACTGTAGCATCCCACCAAATGAAGTTTTATACAGACATGAATTTACTGGCCGATATTTGAAGTACAGTATTAAGTATTTGTTGACAGAAATGTCTGTGCTTTCATCAATAGTTAATGTATGATACGCTGCTGATACAACATCTACTATGAGCTTATCTTGGACATTGATGTTTATAATTTCAAGAAATTCAAACAAATAGTTTTTGCTTCTCCATCTTTCAGGTATGGTTATGTACTTGGACATGTGTTCATTAATATCTTGAACAGAGAGCATGGAAATATTCATCCGAACAGCCAGCAAAACACTATCAATTAGAATTTTAATTTCTTCTGTTGTAGAACCCTTCCGTTCATTACTAATTTGCCTTTTCTCTTTTTCAGTGGTGCTCTCAAGCAACAAGTTAAATAATCCTCCTCTTAAATTTGGATTTTTAGCTCTAAGTTTCTTAACACTTTCAGTATGAGACTTACTAGACAGATGTTTCAAAAAGTCCAGTTTCCACACATCCTTCCAAAATTTGCCACTCGAAAACTCTCCAATGGTTTTTGCATCTCGGCAGTATAAACAGACTACTCCGTCATCCTCTTCGTAAGTGAATATTTCATGCAGTTGAACGCACATTTTATCCTGAGATTTCGGTGTCTCCGTTTCAACAATTTCTTCAAGCTATTCAGGCTTAAAAGCTCCGGCCGTTCTCTTACGTTTTGTACCTCTCATCGCTATCGGTTTCGACATTTTAAAAATTAACTTCTTTCAGTTTTCAATGTAATAAAAAATTTAATAATGCAATTCGAATTACAGATTACAATTGGACTACTCATGCATGTCGCAAGCCAAAGTACAGAAGCGGAAGTTTCTCAATGCGCCAATTAAAGTTTAAGACCAAAGATCTTATATCCTGAAGGTCTATAAGATTGCACTAGAAAATATTATAGAACTTGTGAAAACCGTAAATACACAACTTTTAAATTTTAAGACATCTGTGTTGTTTTCTATCAGAATCAGAACCGTAATTTTTATGCACTCTGTTGTAAAGTATGTGCACTCGCTCGGCGAGGTGTGTGCCCAAGCATAGCTTAGAGGGAACAGTGCCCGGGCATCTGATCCACTGCCCATCAGTGCCGGCCATAACCACCGATGCCTGGGCCCTCCAGGTGGTCAGAGAAGGCCTCCTCCTTCATTTGGACTGTACACCTCCCCCTTTCTCTCCGGGAGAGTCCCCTCGGACTGCTCTGCACCAGACCCTGCTACTGCAGAAACTCGCAGGCCTCATCAGGGTCAGAGCCGTGGACCCAGTACCCCTTCATCTCAGAGGCAAAGGGTTCTACTCCCATTACTTTCTGGTCCCAAAAAGAACAGGAGGCCTAAGGCCCATTTTGGACTTGAGAAACCTGAACAGGGTCCTGGTACGGGAGAAGTTCAAAATGCTATCCCTTGGAACATTACTGCCCTACTTCCAGCAGGGAGATTGGCTATGCTCCTTGGACCTAAAGGATGTTTACACCCACATCCTTATTCATTCCAGTCACAGGCAATACTTAAGGTTCATGGTTGGGGGTGATCACTGCCAGTACAGGGTACTACCCTTCGGCCTAGCCTCTGCACCAAGAGTCTTCACCAAATGCCTGGCAATAGTGGCTGCCTACCTCCGTCTCCAAGGGGCTTTCATTTTCCCATACCTGGACGACTGGCTCGTAATGGGGGACACGACCACCAATGTGCAACAGGTCACGGCCTACGCTGTCCGTGTCCTACAGTATCTGGCGATTGTGATAAACCACCACAAGTCCCACCTCACTCCAACGCAGTACTTGGAGTTCATAGGAACTCAACTGGACACTTTCCAGGCCAGGGGCTTTCTTCCCTTGGACAGGGAAGATCACCTTAGAGCCCTGGCCACATCGCCTCAGAGCCCTGGCCACCAAGGTGCAATGCCATCACACAGTGTTGGCACAGTCCATGCTCTAACTACTGGGCCAAATGGCATCCACAGTCCCTGTGGTTCCCAATGCCCACCTACATATGCAGCGGCTAAGTGGTGGTGTATCTGCTCACAGTGGACACAAGCCACAGGCAGGCTCCAGACAAAGTCTTAGTGTCTCGTCAGCTAGCGGAGTCACTCGACTGGTGGCAGATTACACAACACCTGCAGGAGGGCATACCCTTCCAGTCCCCATATCACCAGAGGGTTCTCACCACTTATGCATCCCTACTGTGCTAGGGTGCTCACTGCGAGGAACTGCGCACGCAGGGCAACTGGTCCCTAGCAGAGAGCCAGCAACAGATCAACCTGCTGGAGCTCAAGGCCATTTATCTGGCAATCACGGCCTTCCACCACTGCCTGTGAAACCAGTCGGTGCTAGTTCAAATGGACAACCATGTCGCGATGTTCTGCTTGAACAACCTGAGGGGCACGGAGTCTCAGTGCCTCTGCCAGGGGGTAGTAGCCCTGTGCTCATATTTGATTGGTCAGGGAATGCTCCTCAGGTCGGTATACTTTCCAGGCCAAGACAATGTACTTGCGGATAAACTGAGCAGGGTCCTCCAGCCGCACGAATGCCAACTAGACCCCAGGGTGGCACAGCGGCTCTTCTGACTCTGCCCTTCACCAGCCCAACCAATGCTCAGCTGCCCCACTTCTGCTGTCCCCAACTGCATCCGTCCCGGGTAGCAGCGGACACCTTCCACATCTCATGATCAGAGGGCCTTCTGTATGCCTTCCCTCCCATGCCACTAATTGCCTGAACACTCTTCAAGATCCTGCGGGACAAGGCCTCCATGATCCTTGTGGCCCCACGGTGGACCAGGCAACCTTGGTTCCCCCTGTTGCTCCATCTCTTGACAGAGCTTCTGATCCCTCTGAGAAATGCCCCGGGACTACTGACCCAGGAGGAGGGCTCCCTTCTTCACCCTAACCTGGGGTCCATGTCGTTAACAACATGGCTGATAACGGGTAGCCTTAGCACCCTTCAACCTCCCAAGGGAGGTGGAGAAAGTCCTCCTGGCCTCTCGGAAGAACTCCACGAGATGAGCCTCACGCCGACAAGGCAGTGGCTGTTCTCCAATCCAAAGGGCCCTGTCCTTCTACCTGCAATGTACCCAGGGCCACCGCAAAGCCTCGCAGCTTTTCGTTTCCTATGACCCCAGTTGACTGGGAGAGGCAGTTACCAAGTGGACCCTGTCCACCTGGGTGGCGGACTGCATCGCCTTTACCCACGATCAGGCTGGGCTCTCGGAGCCCCAGGTCACAACATCATAGGTATTCCGAAACGAAATGCTTGTTTTTTACCTTTCATCCATAAGCGTAGATCTTCCTCACATGTCTTGCACACTTTGTGAGGAGCCCACGGTTTGTCTTGATCACCTAACTTCAAACCGAAATAGGCGAAATATACTTTTTTAATAAATGCAGAAATGTTCCTCTGCCGCTTTTTCACGGTATATTCCCCACAAATAAAACAAAAACTGTCCGGAGAGTTGACGCAACCTCTGCCTCTGTGAGCCATCACAAATACACAGCACTGCAAACTACAACTGTAGTGAACCACTTCGGAATAAAGCTGGATTACGACTGAGCAAACAAAAGGTAATAATGAACTTGCAAGAAACTGAAATTTGACAGGAACGTTCATGTCGCAACCACCGTGTTTGAGCGAGCGAACGAGGCGAGGCGAACAGGAAAGAACATGCGCCAGCGCAAGTACTGGATTTAGCCTCCCGCCTCCCAGTTGTCCTGTTAATGTATAAAATGAATACAAAACACTCTAAAATATCATGAGGGAGTGTTTCTAGTTAGTTAACCATTACAACCTCTATTTTGGGCCAAGAAAATAAACTGCAGTCGGCTAAAAAGAAATTATGTGAACTTTCCTTATATGGGTAAGAAATCTAATTTTGCAAGAAAACGTGACGTGATGGAACATTTTGGCTATTTTTCCTGGATTCAGCACCCCAAAATCTATAGGAATCAGTTGCAAAACTGGAGGCAGTTTTTTGGTAGTGTACCTGTGTAATCATTCTGGCAATGTCCCAATTTTTATACTATTTCCTACTATTTCCTTTTTTAATTGGTCTTATTTTAGTTGATTATTTTATGTGTCAAATATGTGGGCAATATATAGTCTAAAGCTATTTTACTTGCCACTTTATTTTTGGAGATATTGGACATTAAGGGGTTGAACTGCAATGGTGCAAATAATGTTGACCACAACTATATGTCCTAACTGGCTTCAAGAAAATATTAACAGAGGGCTTGATGCAGCAGAGAGCCCAACTGATAGTTTGTGTTTGCGTACAATTTTCTTTGCTAGTATGGGTGCAGAATGTCGGTAGGGTTCTAATGAGAGCATAATCAATGCACAAAAAGCTGCATTAATGGGAGCACACAGCACATTTTAAATCTGTTTGATTGGATGTTAATGAATCAATTAGCTATCCAATACAGATGCAGAGAATTGGGCAGAAGACCAGAAGGCTGAACTCAGTGCTAGGATTTTAACGCAAAGTCTGAGGAGGTGATAAGGGTTAATAAGTCTGTGGTCAGTGCTGGTGAGGAATTTGTCTGTTTCTTGGGCATACAGCACACTCAATTTTTTTCTGATTTTAAGAAAACAGTAAGTGAGAATTTGACTGTTAAGCTACAGTGGTGTGCAACAGTCTGGAATCACTTGTGAGTTTTGCGTTTTTAGTACTTTCTAACGTTTTGTTTTTTTAAATTTTGCATTAGCCCAGCATATTCATCTTTCAACCACGTTAAAAGGGATACATTTGGCTATTAGAGTTGACTTTTTTGCATTCCTTGCTTCCGATTTAAATACTTTACAGACACTGGGAGATAGCTACTGCGAGTTTTGTGGCTCCTGCGTCAAAACTGGATTGAGATTATCCAATATGCACACGTTATTTCTGACCAATCAGGAGGCTGGTTTCACTAACCAATCACAATACTTTTTTCGATACTTGTTTGAGTCGGTGCTAGTTGAAACAGGTCCAGTTCCGATTTAACACACTCTTCAGAGCCGTGGTGTACAAAAGCCATGGTGCTTTTTAGAATATATCTCGCTGCCTAGAGCTAGCGCTTCTCTTCTTAGACCGGCGGTTAAGCTTCTGAGACCTGCCACCCACGGGTTTCTTTCTTTTAAAAGGTTTGGGCGGTCCTTGTGGTAACTCCCGAGACTCGGTTCTCTTTCTTTTAACAGCTCTTCTAATCACAGCCAGTCCTGATCCTGCCTGTTCTGTAGCCTGGTTCATTTTATTTAGAACGGCCGTTGTGACATGGCTCATGACATCCTTGGCTATGTTTTTTGCGGCGCCTTTCACGTGTGGTTTAATAATTTCAAAACCCCTTCTCAAAAACGGCATAGCTTTTCTAAAGAGGCTGCGAAAAACACCACCTACACCGGCCCCATACATGACCGGTACTCCATGATATCCTGAAAGCCCATAGCCGGCTTGTGTTGTATAATAATGCCTGTATGCTTTGGGGTCTCCGTAGTCTTTAGCCACAACCATTTTAAAAAACAGTCACCCTCCGGGGTCGCAGATGAAGCTTAAGGATCACCTTCCCGTAACGAAATGAGACGTACTTGTCCTGATCCGTCTTTATTTCAAATGTGATGGTATCAATATGCTGTTTGTTCACAGGGACATAGTGCGGCTTATCATAAGTTAACGTGATAAACTCATCCCTAACCCCTTTAGTTGGAACACAGCGCAGCAGTGGCACAAAATGGTCACCTACTAACTGGTGCTCTACAATATCTGTGTACAGGTAGAGGGTATTAAAACCGGCCGTGATATCCGTTGGAAAATGGGAACGTTGTGTATTAACGTATGCTTCTATTCCCAAAATGGTTGCCAAATCACCATACGCATAAATAGTAGACCTATCTTCCGATTTTATCCGGATTCTTCGCGCATGGGGCTCATAAATGATTAGTGGTGCCGCCGATTTATAGATGTTGCTAATGTCCTGATTCATGGATTCCACTAAACGCTGCATGGTCGCGTAATGTCCTTTCCTGACTATAAGGTGCTGTATATTTCCTGCTGCGGAAACGATAACATACTTATGGTCTTCCTTAATATTCTCCCAGGTGTTGGGGTATTGTATTTCCACGAGCCCCACTTCCCACTGTCCTTGTAAGTCCAAAGGCCTTGCTAGTTGTATGGTAAAATTAGAGCTGGTATTTTAGGAAAACACATCTGCTGAGGCATTGCTAGGCAGGGTGATATAAAAGCCACCATCATTCATTTTCAATTTTATTTTAATGCTGCTTCAAAACAAAGAAAGAAATCAGATGTCTTGAATCTCTGATGCTTTAACCCAACTGTTAAATTTAACAGGCCATCCCCTCCATTTCACGAGGTAGAATCTGTTCCTGCCACATCCTTTTACCTTTAGAACCTTTTCGATTCGGTATATTCTGTCCTGTTGCTGCGTGACTTTTAGCAATTCTTCAGGATAAAAAGAACCTTGTATGGCTTCACCGTCATAATCCTGTATCTTGTATGTTGCTTTCTGGCCCCTGTTTAAAATGTCCGTTATTATAAATACCTCGTCAGTCCACGTTTGCTCGTAACCTTTTTCAAATTTTCCTTTAGTTTTTGAAAGTCTTACATGATCTCCTTTCTTTAAGGGATTCTCGGTATGCTTACGCTTGATGCTATCACCATAGACTCTTTTCCAGATCTGCAGAGAATTTGTGTGTGTCACATCTACAGGTCTCGTCTTTATTGTTCTGTGAAAACTATGATTATAACTGTGCACAAAAGCCTGCAATACATCTTGGTACCTAAAGGTGTTGTGTGTAGTAAAATAACGCCACATTTTGGATTTCAAAGTCCTGTTAAACCTTTCTACCACCGCTGCTTTAACATCGTTATTGGTTACAAAATGATGAACCCCTCTTTGTTTTAATAAATTCTTCAGCGACCTATTTAAAAATTCTTTACCCTTGTCTGTCTGTATTTTTTCAGGTATACGACCTAGATTAAATATTTTTTCAAAGGCTTTAGCAACTTCATGACCGGTTTTCGATTTTAAACTTGCAACCCATGCATATTTTGACAGGATGTCTACCACTGTTAATATGTATTTATAGCCATTGTTATAATGGGACAAGGCTGCCATATCAACTAAATCAGCCTGCCATTGCGCATCCACATCTGACACGATCGTCTTGTTTCTTTTAAAACGGACCCTAGCAGGTCTGTGTAAAGTATAAGCATCTTGTCCGGTAGCCCATCTAACTACATCATTTCTGTTGACTGTTTTATCCTGCTTTTTAGCAGCTTGAAGTAGAGGATTTATGCCCCCAAAGCTCCCTGCTGCTTTGGGGTTATAGTAAATGCTCTTCAATAAGGTTTCCTTCATGATTGCCATGCTTTGACTGTTCTTTTTATTTTGCCAACATCTTCAGAATGGTTTTAGTAATTAATGTTGTGTGCCCTGCTGGAAATTCTGCTTGGTGTTCCAAAAAGAGCCATTTTTTCCTTTCTGAAAGTCTGTGTTCTGAGCATGCTCAGAACACCTGGAGCATGCTCAGAACAGACCTCTTGTTTCAACCAATAACGTGTTACCACACCCTAGAGAGACATGTCCAGGCTTGTCTCTCTGTATTGGTTTTTTCAAAGCCACTAAAAAATAGCTGTATTTGGATTTGAACTCGGCTCTCTCAAAAAAATAGCTGTATTAGGGGGATTTGAACTCAGGTCTCTCTGTATTTCAGTCTGAACTCTACAGGTCTGTCAGAATATTTCTAACAGTGAGGTCTTAAAAGTAAAATTCTATCACATGGACCGCACTAGTTTTTCTAACAATTGCATTTGTAATTGCATTTGTAAAGAAAATTGTGTCTCTCTGTGCTGTGAATCTTTTTGTGAGAAATAAGAACTGGTGCAGTGGGAGAGAGAAAAGCATTTTATTTTTCCAGGGTTCCTGCTTTTTTTTTTTTGCAGGTGTAAACATTAACCAGAAGCAAAAAAAAAACACATTTCCGGAGTCAGTCACACTGCTCCCCGCTGATGTCAGCACAAAGGGACAGTCCATTTCCGATGATGTAGGCAGGGGCGTGGTTGAGGGTGAGAGGGTGATCCCTCTAACAAAGATGTGCTAATTGCATTTTGGAAAGAAAAAAGATTCTAGCTTGCCTGTCTGTGCTAGGAATCAGTTTTTGTGTGAGAAAGAAACAACTGAGTCTGTGTGGGAGAGAGAGACAGAGAGAAAAGCATTTTTGTTTTTCAGTATTAAGCAGAAGCAAAAACACATTTCCGGAGTCAGCCATACTGTTTCCGCTGATGTCAGCAAAAAAGGGACAGTCCCTCTTCTGATGACGCCCTGTTTCCGGTGATGTCATTTCCGATGATGTAGGCAGGGGGCGTGGAGGAGGGTGGGAGGCTGTGGGCGTAGCACAAACCCCGGAAGTGGGTGCTGATTGGCTAATGTCATATTGTGGGGCGTGGCATGGGTGTGACACACCCCCGGAAGTGTATGCTGATTGGATGATGTCATCCTTGGGGCGGGGGCAGGGGTGTGTCAAGTGGGGGGCGGTGGCCACGCCTGGGGGTGGGACTGGGCGGGGCTAACTCACCATTCACTTCTATGGGAGGGGGCGTGGCCTAAGGCAGGACATACACCGGAAGTGGGCGCTGATTGGTGCCTGTCAACATTTTGGGGGCGGGAGTGGGCGGGGCTGGGCGGGGCTAACTCACCATTCACTTCTATGGGAGGGGCGTGGCCTAAGGCGGGACATACACCGGAAGTGGGCGCTGATTGGTACCTGTCAACATTTTGGGGGCGGGAGTGGGCGGGGCTAACTCACCATTCACTTCTATGGGAGGGGGCGTGGCCTAAGGCGGGACATAGACCGGAAGTGAACGCTGATTGGCTCCTGTCATCCTTATCTCACCTGTCAATCAGTTTGATGAGTAGTGTACCCATTATACTACTACTCAGGTGTTCTCCAGGGACAGCAGGAATCAGTCTTCACAACCCTTCCTCCTCCCCTTGGAGTTACTGTGCAATTTTTGCCATCTTCTTGGATCCCTTTATAGCAACAGGATAAAATAAAAATAAACATAACAATAGGGGTGACCTACACAGAGCGGTGAGTATACCCCTAAACAAAGGCATAGTGAGGGGTGACCTCCACGAAGCGGCAGGTGCATCTGCTCTTGCTCCCTTGCTGAGCAGACTAGATGGACCATACTGGTCTTTATCTGCCGTCATATACTATGTTACTATGTTCTTGTGTCGGCTCTAGCTATGTCATCTGACTGAGTAAGATGGACCCTTAGGCGGGAAGGGGACCACGCATGGCATCTCCCAAAGGCTTTCTTTGAAAGCTGGGGAGATTCTTCCGCGGAGGCTCCATCATCACCAAAGTCACCCATATGTGAGGACTGATTCCTGCTGTCCCTGGAGAGCATCTGTTACAGGTGAGTAACTATGCTATTTTGCCAGTTGTCAGGATCTTTGTAGTCTTTATGTTAATGTGCAGGCACACCTCTCTTTTTGCTGCAGTGGTTTAATGAGCAGCAGTAATCACATCCTCAGTCTTCAGAGACCCTTGGTTTTCCTTTTCAATTGCAGAAAAAATAAACTTCAGAATGTAACAGTGTATTCCTTTTGCATCGTACACACACATATATGATACTATAATACTGCTTTACTGAACCTGTCAAACAATTCCATTAAAATCCAGCAGAAAAACCTAATTTCTTCTTCCTTGTGATTTCCCTGAGGAAATTAAAGTATTATAAAGTACTACAATTGAGAAATATCTGCACAAGAACTGAAACAAAATAGCTACCCTTCAAGGTTACAAACAGTTGAAGGAAATGAGTTTGATAAAATTACCTCAAAAGCACTGAACAATTGACATGATGAGGAGGAAAACTGTTTAGTTTCCCCTATGTCAGTGTAGAAAAATATGGTTATTGGAGACTGTGACTCATAAAGGAGGCCTGGAAACCAGGTGTACAGTTGTATTGACATTCAAATTAGTTAATGGAAATTATAAACCACTTGTAAATTAAAGTCCTTTGATACTTCTAATTAACAGCACTATTGAAACTGATGCAGTCTAGTTACACGTTTGTAGTAAGAAGTTACATTTTCAATGAAACTTAAAAAACAAGTGGTTATTAAAGCAAGGTGGGTATTATTGCGTGCTATGAAGTCTATTTACTAAGTTGCATTATGGAAAATAACACAATTTAATGCCCAACTAATGAGAGTTATCTGGGCTTAGTGTACATTATTCTACGATAATGCAGCTTTAATGCAAAAAAGATCTGGTCGAAAATCAGGCAAAAAGAATAAGCTGTGTGGCACACAAAGCAGCTCATTATTATGAAAATGTAGTAACACAATTTGCACTAATATTGGCAAGCTGCTTATTGCTAGGAAAAAAATTACCCACTTATAGTCCTCTCCAGGCTTAAAACTCTGCATCTTTGCTGTATAAAATGCCTTCCCACTTCCAGATCTTCCCCTATGGGTTTTGAGGGATCAGGGATGATCCACACTCATTCCTTTCCTATGCATGCCATTTTTCAAAGTAATACCAGCTGGCCCCAGATATTCCTTTGCCTTTTACTACAGGGCTTAGGGTCAGCTGGTGCTATTTTGAAAGATTGTGGGGCAGGAACAAGATGAGATTGCTTCTGTCCCTGAAGGCTTCCAGGATTTAAGGGGTAACCTGTAGAAGGTCTGAAGTTGGGAGGTGACTTTCTAAAGGGAAGACACTTTAAATTGCAAAGGTGCAGGGCTTTAAACATGGGTGGGAGCCTTAAATGTAGGTATAATTATTGTATAGTCGAAATAGGAGTGCAAGGAGAAGACATGGTATCTGTCCCACGGACCACCAGGTTATTTTTACAGGGGTTGGGATACTCTTACAAACTTTGCAGCCAGGCATCGTAATCTGGAGATATTCTCTTGGGGAACAGGGAGCAATTATCTATACCTGTTGAAGAGTAGCTAATTATCTCCAGGAACAAGCAGGAATGAGTCTTCACATATGAGTACATCGGTACCGACGGAGTCTGCGTGGGAACGCTTCCTAGCGTCCAATCAGAAAGCTTTTGGAAGCATCGCAACACGCCTGCGTGCTGCCTTCCCGCCTTTCCAACTGCCTCTCCTCAGTTTTCGTTTTTCCGCGGAGCCGGCAGGACGTCCTCCTGTCACCGCAGAAAATTCTTCTTTTATTTTTTAGTTTTCTTGTGGTCGCGGCTGCCTTCCCCGACGCCACCGGTACTGCCGGTGTTTCTTTTTCTTTTCTTGTAAAATTTTTCCCTTTTAGGGAATATTTTTTCCCACTTAGTGTCTCACGGTTTCTCAGGCCTTCTAGGCCTCTCCATCTTCCTTCATGGAACCGCCAGCCACTTTCCCCAAGAAATGTACAAACTGTGGCGGTACAACCTTATTTTTAGACACTCACAATTGGTGTCTAACCTGCTTGGGTCCTGACCATTTTCCTCCAGAGCCCTTGGGCAATAGTATGGTGAGAAGAAGTTTTCAACATAGAGTTCCCCTCGACACGCGGTCCCCATCCAGTTTCTGGGCACCGACCATATCTTCTTCTACACAGGATCAGGTAACCCAAAAACAGTCTGTTAAGACTAGCCAGTCCTCGAGCGGCAGTTCTCATGCACAGCATAGAGATGCCTATGGCCCTGTCCTCGAGAATCCACTGGCTTCAAAACCCCGGTGGGAGTCTTCGGCCTCCAAAGCCTGTGTGAGGTTTCAGGTTGTTCCTGAGGTTCACCACTCACAGAACATACCTGAGCCATGCCCGGTGGTGGCATCCGCTTCGAGCGGTACCGATACCCCGGCATCGGCACTGGTGTTGGATGAAACATTCCTCACCAAGGATCGTCGTCTGGCGTCCTCGGTACCTGCGGGGCCGGTGGATACGCTCCAGACCGACCTTCCAGTATCGGTACCGGCACCGATGCTAGTACCGACGTCAGTACCCTCCAGACATACATCGATAGACTCGCTTCCTTCGATGCCGAGTCTGGAATCGATCTCCAGTCTGGAGGACTGGGTACCGACTCACCTTGGTACCGACTCCCGTCGGTACCGAAGATTCGGTTCCAATAATTCGGATCCGCAACTCTCGGTTCCTCCGATACCGTTAGAGTTGCCACCGGCTGGCCTTCATCCACCGATATCAGATACAGTACCGAAGTCGGTACCGATATCCACATTACCATTGCTGTCGGTGCCTTCCATGCTTTTCTCGTCAGGCTCGCTTCCCTCGATGCCGAGTTTGGAATCGATCCCTAGCATGGATGATGTGTTACCGACTGTCGCTGGTCCTGACCTGCAGTGCCAGCGACCACCCTCTAAGGCCATACTGCACCATTCAGGATCTTCTATCCCTATTTACATATACTTGGATAGATCCCTCGGTGCCAAAACTAGTTCTTTATCATATCTAGCCTATCCAAGGGAAGTTCCCTCTGGGGATCCTTCTTTTCGGACTTTCCTCCTGGATATGGCAAAATCACTTGCCATTTCTATTCCTGGACAGGATCCTACACAAGGAAATACAGAATCCCTCTCTGTTCCTAGCAAAGCAAAGGAGGACATAATGCTTCCTTTGCATCATTCTTTGCAGGATCTCCTTCTATGAATGTGGGAAGCTCCTTTAAAGGTACCCCCACCTTCCAGAGCAACTGATCTTCTATATCAGGTGCCCCCCTCTCCAGGGTTTCAAAAGACTCAACTTCCTTATCATTCCATTGTGGTAGAATCAGCAATGAGGCGAGTGAAGAGTAATAAAAAGCACTCTTCTTATCCGCCAGGTCGTGAGTCTAAGACACTAGATGCCTTTGGACGTCAAACCTTCCAGACATCCATGCTTTCAGCAAGAATTCTCTCATATATTTTTTATATGGGTCTATCTCTTGAGGAGGTCACAAGGAAATTACATCTTTTGACTCATTTTCTTCAAGAGCCCAGGAGTGCAGACTATTCCTCACTGGTTAGTCATACTCAACATATTTCTAGGTTTCTTACTCGTGCTTCCCTAGACTCCTTTGAGTCTGTTAGCAGGACTTCTGCTATAGCTATAGGGGCATGACGTAGAGCCTGGCTCCAAGCTTCAGACTTGGACAAATGGGCACAAGAAAGACTGGGAAATACTCCTTGTACTGGAGAAAATCTCTTCAACAAGGAGTCCTTACTCCAGGTTACTCAGTTATCCACTGACTTTCCTGTTTCCAGAGGCTGTTCTACGCCTTCTTCTTTCCCAGTAGGTAGGAAATGTCCTACCAAACTTTCTTCCCCTAAGGGGAGAAGGTTTTACCCATCATTTGCCCATCATACAGATGTTCCCAAACAGGGGAAACATTGCCCTGGTCTGAACAATCCACAAACTCAACAGGGTCAACAAACCCAGCAGTCGCAGGGTTTCAAATAGATCATTGTCCCTCTTGGTTGATGGTTAGGCTGGCAGTATCTGCACTAAATTTATCCTAACCTACCTAGATATCTCTTCATGAGACATCTTTTCTCTAAGAGTCTTTATGATGATCATGCCCATACTTAACAGTTTTCCTCTTCCTCTTGGAGGAAAGAGAGGTAACGACTATCAATGGACAGTTGTTTCCCTGTACTGGCATGTATCATCTTACCTGTCAGAGACTTCCTCCATAGTCGGTCTCTTGCAACTCTGTCTTACCTCCCTCTTACTACAACACTTGGTTTGTAAGAGTGGCTCTCTTACACCGGTAAGCCCCTATAGTCCTCTACCTGTTCTACCGGGGGATTCTCCCTTCTGGAGTTGTTTTTCCCCCTTGTTACCTTAGGGCAGCTCATCAGACAATAGGAAGTCCTACCATGTCTGTTGTTTCTTTTTCCCAATCTAGAAAAGGAAGAGGGAAAATAAATTTTCTATGCTGCCCTGGTACTTGCTACAGATACAGCAATTCCTAGTGGTTAAGCCACTGGTTTTGTTCACTACACAACCAGGGCTTCCCCTCCACTAGCAATCCTCCTAGCCTCAGTGCTAAGTCCCAAACAGGTCATCAACCTTGTTTGGGAA
Organism: Ichthyophis bannanicus; assembly: GCA_033557465.1. NCBI lineage: Eukaryota > Metazoa > Chordata > Amphibia > Gymnophiona > Ichthyophiidae > Ichthyophis > Ichthyophis bannanicus. Next base: position 778,839,682 of record CM066031.1, on the reverse strand, counting down.
ACCCTATTATCACAGTCTGGTTGGTTAACTTCTATTCTTCGCCCCCTTGTCCTGGGCAGAATAGCTGGTCGCCTGCTGGTTTTCCACTGCCAGTTTTTTCTTCTAACCAACCTGCAGCATGCTCTCTGCATCTCTACAGAGTAGCTTTGCACTATGGGCCCTTGCTAGAGAGCATTAGTATCTTGCCTAGCAGACTTTTGAGGCATAAGCCTTGGGCTTTTCCTTACGTGAAAGCCTAAAGGAGGGCCAATTCCCTGGCTTGGCCCATAGCTCCTTGGGTCTTCTCGTCAGAGATAAATTTCTTCAATGGCAGCTAGAGGATGCCTAATACCCATCTTGCCCTCATAGGCAGATCACCAGGGTATCTTCCTCCAGAGGCGTCCTCTATCCATTCTCCATACTGCAATTCTGGAGATATCTGGACTTCCTGTCTGCAGACTGACGTTATCCTCTGCAATTTTCATGTACGCCATCCTGGTTATTCAAGAACTCGAATTCTGCAAAGACTTCAGCCTTCTTCTTGTCAGGGATACCTTTCCTCTGACTCTGCCAGTCATAACCAGGAGAAGAGGATTCTCTATTTATCTATTCAAGCAGGTATCAACCTTCTTGCTGTCAGATGAATCTTCCTCTTTCCCTATATCCCTAGGAGGGATGGGGTTCTATGGACATCTCTCCATCCATATACCTGGAGACATGTGTCTATATGCCTGCCTATTCATATAGGTATATATAGATACAGATATATACTTATCTATATCTATCTTTGTTTCTTCTGCCCATACATATCTCTTTATAGATATATGCATATATACCCTATATGGTTATATATTTATATATAGATATAGATATAATGAGATATATTTTTAGATAGATCTGTATCCATCTACTTATTTATCTGTCTGTTAGGTTCAGATATCCTTACATTCCTATATGATCCTGACAGATGGGCACTACCCCTATCAATGCTGTGCCAGCATACTTAGGGGGCTACACCTATAACCACTTCCTGTGGTAATTAACAAACTTTTTCCTTACCATAACCTTTTCAGGTTAGGTACTCCTGAAGCTCTCCATGTACCTTTTTCTTTCCTAATTCACCCCATTTAGGAAAGACATTGCGGAGCTTCAGTTCCTCTAAAGCTTAGCGCTTCTGAGTCTGTCCTTACTTTCTTATCAGATACAAGGGTCTCCATACCCTTTCTCCCCTACATGGACTGATCCAACCCCAGTCCAGTTGGGTCAGACTCATTTTTTCTCTTGGTCCTAGATTTGTTTTTGGGACCAAAGCAGCTTAAGCTTTCTTTAATAGTACCTTCTGCGTCTCCGCTGAAGCTCTACCTCTTATACTACCCCAGTTTTCCCCTGGGGCCATTTCTCACCCTGAAGGGTTCTGACCTCCACATGTTTTTGTTCTACTTTATTACCTCTACTTCTCAGTGAGGTACCCCTTGAGCACATTCACCGGCTCTTCTATCAGATCCAGATGTAGCTCCGTGCACTTGTGCAATACCAACAAGGGAGGCCCAGATTACAATTTTTTACTACTAAATACCCCCTATACAGGGTCTTACCCTTTTGAAGCCCTGTTCTAGCCAGCTGTTCCACAGCTCCTGTTCTATATTCAACTCCTACCCTCCATTCCCAGGATGCCTGAGGTCCTGAGGAATAGCATGGCTCGTTCTAGACTTGCAAACAAAGGAGAAGAGTAGGTATCCGCAGAAAACAGGGTGAGGCAAACCAGAAGCGGAACCTAAGGACCAGGCCTACACATAGGTATCTTAATGCAGACAAAGTTTATTGAGGACCCAACTAAAAGGTTTCGGCCGGAGGCCTTCTTCAGGGGTCTAAAAATAAGTAAAACATACATTAAAACACGCATATTAAAATATAAATAAATATTGTACATATACTGTAGCATCAAAAAGCAAAGGGTCGTAAAATGGACAGAGAAAAGACATCTATATAAGGGCGTTACATAAAAATACATAGCTGATAAAAACATAGGATATACAACCACAAGGTGTAGCACCATACAATATAACAATAAAAACCAAAAAAGACTTAAAATATAGAGAAAGGCAAACAGAAACATCTGTATGAGAGCATTACATAAATTGCACAGCTGTTAAAAGTATATACAATGAAAATGTAGAATACATTACCACAGGGCATAGCAACAACAAGTAAAGAAGCAGAATGCTTTCCTCAATCTGTGTGAATTAAAGGAAAAATATAACATAAAACTTCATGTTGTGTCAAAGTCTCTAAGAGACATAAGTACAATACAAATAAATGTATTATATATGGAAAAGAATTGTTTAGAAAATTTCGTTCTTCTAATACACTACTCTGATTGGTATGATCATATTGCACTTCAACAAGTCCTAATTGCAAAAAGGGATTGATGAAAAACCGCGAGTCTGACAAACAAAATATACGATGAGCCCTAAAAAAGACCGTTAGGGCCAAACATATAAGCAAAACATCACTAAGGCTTAGCTGAATGTTGGACACATTTACAGCGCATTGATAGTGGGCTCAAAGATAAAATAAAAGCGCAAAGAAAAAACATTATATAAAAAAGCATGGGACCAACACAGAGGATCTCTAAAGGTAAAAAGTGGACTGTTGTAGTTGTTGTTATGGAAGGACAGACTAGATGGGCCTTGTGGTCTTTTTCTGTCATCATGTTTCTATGTTTCTAAACCTTAAATGTATAGACACAAAACATGAAGGTAAAAATGTACAAAGAATACGATGAGAATTGTGTAATGAATCAACGTAGCAAAAACCTTGCGGCAAAAAACATCAATTATAAACCGGTCTAACATGTGAACGTAACATATAAAAGCAACTGATTAAGACTCGATGCAAAGAAGGGCATGATAGTATCGATTACATAGGAAGGAAATTTGTATGTGCAAGACTGCAAAAAATGCTACCAGAGCAGCCACTTGTATCAAAAGCTTTAAAGGTTTTGATACACCACAAGGTAGCAAACTGTTACAAAAACAATTGGTATTGAGCCGCTGCAAGCATGTCAGTAAATAAAATTGAAACCGCATTGGGAACAAGATAAAAATCTCCTACTGTAAAAACAACAGCATGTATCTAAATGTAACATTATATGGGCACATAAATATACAAGGAATGATGATTTAAATAGGGGCACATATAATAACCGCCGAAATGCGATATAATCGAAAAGTGCATATATTTCCCAGAGTGTAAAGAAGACTTGATGCAAATACCACCATATAGCAAAAGGAGCCATAAACAAAAATATCTATACACAAACTTATAACTTAGAACCGAAGAAAGAAGGGAAGGCTCGAAAGAAGCTGCAAACGTTACCGGAATCGTTGCTATGCGCGGGAAACGCCGCGCAGAAGCAGAGGGGACATTTAAATGGTACTGAAGCGGGGCTGTAAACTTCCCGTCTGAAGAAAGTTAAAAACGTTATAATTATAAATGCATGTACTGTAAACACAGGAGGACAAAACAATAACTACATTAAAATCAAATATGTGCAAAAATAATAAAACAACGATGTTTCTCTAAATGGTGTCCCCAGAGTTGCGAATCAGAGGACTGTCAAATTGAAAGTAAACAAAAATCTAAGCAGAATCGTGCAAAAAGAACCATATTTCATAAAATTAATAAAACAACAATCAAACAGTAAGTGGAGGTGAAATTGATTATATATTAAGTGAGGAGCAAACTGAGAACGCTAACGATGCATTGGTACATAATCTAAACGTTGCAGACATACTACTGTAAAAGGGGAAATGTCCTTAGCAAATCAGCTATGTCTGTGTGGATGAACCTTTAGGCAGGTGAGGAATATCCTCTTAAGATGCAATATTAAAAACTCAAACATACTGTAAGATAATATATAATATAAAAATATAGTACTTAATATAAAAGTCATCAGAAACCACAACATTATAATTAGGGAAAGCATGCAAAATAGGGGGTAATATGAACCACAAGCGTAACATAAAGAGAAATTAAAAAGCAATAACTATGCACATAAGGATTAATAATTAAAACACTGCCGACAAGGGCATGTAGTAAGTAACAGAATAAATTAATAATAATAATAAATTACAGTAGAAAGTATTACACTGGACACATATACTGTGCAAAACCTAACAATATCATGGGGTTCTAACACGGGCTCCGGATTAATCAGCAAAATAAATATGACATACCTCAATTATATATGTTTTTTGTTATCCTCTTTGAGGACATACCTCAATTATATATGTTTTTTATCCTCTTTGAGGACATACCTCAATTATATATGTTTTTTGTCATCCTCTTTGAGGACATACCTCAATTATATATGTTTTTTGTTATCCTCTTTGAGGACATACCTCAATTATATATGTTTTTTGTTTCCCTCTATCATATTTATTTTGCTGATTAATCCGGAGCCCGTGTTAGAACCCCATGATATTGTTAGGTTTTGCACAGTATATGTGTCCAGTGTAATACTTTCTACTGTAATTTATTATTATTATTAATTTATTCTGTTACTTACTACATGCCCTTGTCAGCAGTGTTTTAATTATTAATCCTTATGTGCATAGTTATTGCTTTTTAATTTCTCTTTATGTTACACTTGTGGTTCATATTACCCCCTATTTTGCATGCTTTCCCTAATTATAATGTTGTGGTTTCTGATGACTTTTATATTAAGTACTATATTTTTATATTATATATTATCTTACAGTATGTTTGAGTTTTTAATATTGCATCTTAAAAGGATATTCCTCACCTGCCTAAAGGTTCATCCACACAGACATAGCAGATTTGCTAAGGACATTTCCCCTTTTACAGTAGTATGTCTGCAACGTTTAGATTATGTACCAATGCATCGTTAGCGATCTCAGTTTGCTCCTCACTTAATATATAATCAATTTCACCTCCACTTACTGTTTGATTGTTGTTTTATTAATTTTATGAAATATGGTTCTTTTTGCACGATTCTGCTTAGATTTTTGTTTACTTTCAATTTGACAGTCCTCTGATTCGCAACTCTGGGGACACCATTTAGAGAAACATCGTTGTTTTATTATTTTGCACATATTTGATTTTAATGTAGTTATTGTTTTGTCCTCCTGTGTTTACAGTGCATGCATTTATAATTATAACGTTTTTAACTTTCTTCAGACGGGAAGTTTACAGCCCCGCTTCAGTACCATTTAAATGTCCCCTCTGCTTCTGCGCGGCGTTTCCCGCGCATAGCAACGATTCCGGTAACGTTTGCAGCTTCTTTCGAGCCTTCCCTTCTTTCTTCGGTTCTAAGTTATAAGTTTGTGTATAGATATTTTTGTTTATGGCTCCTTTTGCTATATGGTGGTATTTGCATCAAGTCTTCTTTACACTCTGGGAAATATATGCACTTTTCGATTATATCGCATTTCGGCGGTTATTATATGTGCCCCTATTTAAATCATCATTCCTTGTATATTTATGTGCCCATATAATGTTACATTTAGATACATGCTGTTGTTTTTACAGTAGGAGATTTTTATCTTGTTCCCAATGCGGTTTCAATTTTATTTACTGACATGCTTGCAGCGGCTCAATGCCAATTGTTTTTGTAACAGTTTGCTACCTTGTGGTGTATCAAAACCTTTAAAGCTTTTGATACAAGAGGCTGCTCTGGTAGCATTTTTTGCAGTCTTGCACATACAAATTTCCTTCCTATGTAATCGATACTATCATGCCCTTCTTTGCATTGAGTCTTAATCCGTTGCTTTTATATGTTACGTTCACATGTTAGACCGGTTTATAATTGATGTTTTTTGCCGCAAGGTTTTTGCTACGTTGATTCATTACACAATTCTCATCGTATTCTTTGTACATTTTTACCTTCATGTTTTGTGTCTATACATTTAAGGTTTATATAATGTTTTTTCTTTGTGCTTTTATTTTATCTTTGAGCCCACTATCAACGCGCTGTAAATGTGTCCAACATTCAGCTAAGCCTTAGCGATGTTTTGCTTATATGTTTGGCCCTAACGGTCTTTTTTAGGGCTCATCGTATATTTTGTTTGTCAGACTCGCGGTTTTTCATCAGTCCCTTTTTGCAATTAGGACTTGTTGAAGTGCAATATGATCATACCAATCAGAGTAGTGTATTAGAAGAACAAAATTTTCTAAACAATTCTTTTCCATATATAATACATTTATTTGTATTGTACTTATGTCTCTTAGAGACTTTGACACAACATGAAGTTTTATGTTATATTTTTCCTTTAATTCACACAGATTGAGGAAAGCATTCTGCTTCTTTACTTGTTGTTGCTATGCCCTGTGGTAATGTATTCTACATTTTCGTTGTACATACTTTTAACAGCTGTGCAATTTATGTAATGCTCTCATACAGATGTTTCTGTTTGCCTTTCTCTATATTTTAAGTCTTTTTGGTTTTTATTGTTATATTGTATGGTGCTACACCCTGTGGTTGTATATCCTATGTTTTTATCAGCTATGTATTTTTATGTAACACCCTTATATAGATGTCTTTTCTCTGTCCATTTTACGACCCTTTGCTTTTTGATGCTACAGTATATGTACAATATTTATTTATATTTTAATATGCGTGTTTTAATGTATGTTTTATTTATTTTTAGACCCCTGAAGAAGGCCTCCGGCCGAAACATTTTAGTTGGGTCCTCAATAAACTTTGTCTGCATTAAGATACCTACGTGTAGGCCTGGTCCTTAGGTTTCGCTTCTCGTTCTAGACTTGCAACATGCTAGGACTCCCTCTGGGCATCTGAGCTTGGGAGTCCCCATATGTGAAGACTCATTCCTGCTTGTTCCTGGAGATAGCACAGTTACTTACCTGTAACAGGTGATCTCTGGGAACAGCAGGAATAAGTCTTCATAACCCACCCACCTCCCCTAGGAGTTGCATTTCTCTATCTCTGTCTTTCCCTCCTTGTTCTCTCTCTTTGTCTCAGCTTTAAAACTTAACTGAGGAGAGGCAGTTGGGAAGGCGGGAAGGCAGCATGCAGGCGTGTTGGGATGCTTCCAAAAGCTTTCTGATTGGACGCTGGGAAGCGTTCCCGCGCAGACTCCGTCGGTACCGACGTACCCATATGTGAAGACTTATTCCTTCTGTTCCCAGAGATCACCTGTTACAGGTAAGTAACTGTGCTTTCCCACAATAGTACAGCTTGCAAAGTTTTTTAAATGTTATTAATTTATTTATATTTAGCTCATACCTTCTTAATAGTAGCTCAATGCAAATAACATTAAGATATTTCCCTTTTACCAGAGGGCTTACAATCTAACAGACCAATGCAGAAAGCTAGCGTGGGCTTTATGAGCCCAGAGCGCCATGCTTAAGCACATTTTAATGATCATTTATATGCAGGAAATAGACGTAAACGACAGCAAAAAAACTAGCGCCCAATTAACGCCACGTGTATTTAAACCAATCCTTAATAATTTAAATGCATTTTAATCTGCAGGACTGGTATGCAAATCATTGCTACGCCCAATGCAGAGACAGGCATAGATGATTTCTCCAAGACCAAGCAGGAAGTCAGTCCTCACATATGGGTGACGTCGGCGCCAACGGAGCCCCCATGCGGAGCATTTCCCCAGCTTTCAAAGAAAGCTTTTGGGAATGCAGCGCACATGCGCGATCCCTTTCCTGCCCAAGGGTACCATCTTGCTCAGTCTTCTTTTTTCCGCGGAGCCTGACGGACGTGTTTCGTTTTCACCCAAGGAAAAAGTGGATTTTGTTCTGTGTTTGACCCGTTTCTTCGGTTCGATGCCGGTTTCCCTTTCCCGCCTGGGCCCGATACATGGGTATCGAGCCCGGTCTTCTTTTTCGGTTTTTATCCTTAGTGACTAGCGTTCGCGCCATTTTTCTTTTTTCACTGGCAGCCCTGCCTTTTGACCTCGCAGGGGCCCTTTTTCCCCTGAAGGCTGCCAGCGGGTTTAAAAAGTGTGATCGGTGTAAGAAGCTTATGTCTCTCACCGACACACATGACTGCTGCCTCCGGTGCCTCGGACCCGATCATCACCCGATGATCTGTGGTCCGTATGGGAAGATTCCTTGAAGGCGTTGAGGAGTCGGCAGCACCAAAAGGAAAGAATCTTCTCTGACTCCGCGTCCGGACGGGCCCGGACTTCGTCAGAGGCCTCGACATCTCTGGACTCCGGCCCCGAGCAACGCCGAGGTTCCTCTGAGAAGGGGTCTCCCTTGCGGTAGCATCGCAGGAAAAAAAACCCCGCAAGGGCGGCGTCGGTGGATGCACTTGGCTCCTCGAGGGCCAAGTCGCATAGCCCCGAGCTCCGTCCTGGGTCTTCGGAGTCTGAGAGGCCTGCAAAACAACCTCATGTGGAGATGGAGTCCACGGGTCACATGAGTACTGTAGTCCTTGTGGACTCTCCTCCAGGGGAGCAGACGTCGGGCCCGACGCCGTTGGGGCCCGAGTCGGGGGCTGCTGAGTCTCCTGAGCTCGGACTCAGGTTGACGGCCTTGGAGAGCAGCTTGGTTGCCTTCATGGAACAGCAGTGGGCACTGATCTCCAGTCTCACCGGTACATCTGCCCCGACCACCGGGACATCGACGTCCAAGTCAACCCCGGAGGCCGAGCCGATCCTCGAGTCCATGCGCGCTCAAGTCGATCCTCGGCCAAGGTCCCCCTTGGCCTCCCGTTCGGGACCGAGGTCGTTGACGCCGGTACCTTCGGCGTCGGGGCGGATGGCATCGGTGCCTGCACGACCGGAGCCGCTTGATTCCTCTTCTGAGGAGTCCGGCTGGGAAACGGAGGATGAGGAGTCACCCGACACCTTTCGGACACGGTGTGTCCCATCGGACTCACCGGAGTCCGAGCCTCGGAGATGGTCCCCACTGGAAGATACCCGGTTCTCGGACTTCGTGCGGGATATGGCCAAGGCCTTGGCCTTCCCCGCGGATCCCGAGGAGGAGCCTCGAGCCGAGGAGCTCGAGGCCCTGCAGTATGACTCTCCCCCAAAGGAGGCCTTTACTGTACCAGTTCCTCCGATGCTGGAACGGCTGCTCTTCCGCAAGTGGGAGGCGCTGGCCTCGACGCCGGTTTTGAGCAAGTGGGTCGATTCCATCTATCGAGTCCGCAAGAGCCCCGGGTTCCAAAAGGCGCAATTACCGCACCACTCCATGGTTGTGGAATCGGCCATGCATCGTCTGAAGAGTCAGAATATGCACTCCTTGGTGCCTCCCGTCCGGGAGTCCCAGAACCTGGTTGCCCTCGGTAAGAAGTGCTTCCAGGGCTGTATGCTTGCTTGCCGTGTCCAGACCTACCAGCTGTACATGGGCATGTACCTTAGAGACCTGGCAAAGGAGATTGCCGGGTTCTCTGCTGGTCTCTCCGAGGAACCTTTGCAGAGGTTCAATGCTCTGTCCTCGGGTATTCGTGAGTGCTCGAAGTTTATCTCTCGAGCAGCCTATGATGGCTTCGAGGCTTCAGCCCGGGTAGCTGCGGCCGGCATCGGTGCACGCCGTCAGGCCTGGCTACAGTCATCGGACCTCGAGCCATGGGTGCAGGACAAGTTGGTCGATGTCCCCTGCCGAGGTGAAACCCTCTTTGGCAAGCCCATGGTTGACAAGGCTGCAGAACTCGAGACCGAGACTCTTACCCGGACAAGGCTGTCCAGAAAAACCTCTGCCCTTTCTCAGAAGAAGAAGGGCTCGGGGAAAAAGACCTTTTACCTGAGGAAGTCATCTGCCTATAAACAGTACTCTCATTTTCAGGCCTCTGTAGCTCCCGAACAGGGTCAGCAGGCCAAGGGGCAGGGACATGGGGCCCGTAGGCAGCAAGCCCCCAAGCCACCAGCTCCGGCTCCTGCACAGCAGGGAACGGAGTTTTGACTCCAGTGGCATAGCCTCTTCTCCTCAGCAGGCCCCTATCAGCACTGGAGGCCAGCTGGCCCTGTACGCCCACAGGTGTTCAGCCGTCACAAGGGATACCTGGGTACTAAGTATAGTCCAGAAGGGCTATCTCCTCCATGTCCACCAGGTACCCCCTCCTATTTTCCAGGGGAGCCTCCCAGACTTCCTCTGCACAGGGACTTACTCCTGCAGGAGTTGGCAAGTCTTCTAAAGGAACAGGCAGTGGAACCGGTGCCCCACCACCTGAGAGGTCATGGCTTCTATTCCAGGTACTTCTTGGTACCAGAAAGGACAGGAGGCCTCAGGCCCATCCTAGACTTGCCAAATCTAAACAAGTTCCTGGAGAGGGAAAAGTTCAAGATGCTTACCCTTGGAATCCTGCTGCCCTACCTCCAGCATGGAGATTGGCTATGCTCCTGAGACCTAAAGGTTGCTTATACTCACATCCTCATTCATCCAGACCACAGACAATATCTCAGATTTGTAGTGGGAGGAAACCACTATCAGTACAGAGTACTGCCTTTTGACCTTACATCCGCCCCCAGGGTATTCACCAAGTGCCTGGCGGTGGTAGCGGCCTACCTCAGAGTTCAAGGCCTCATTATCTTTCCATACCTGGACGATTGGCTCATCAGGGGTCAATCCCCGCAAGAGGCCAATCAAGCCACCCTTCGCACTGTCGCTCTCCTTCAGCACCTTGGGTTTGTTATAAACTTCGCAAAGTCCAGTTTGCACCCCTCCCAGAACATGGAGTTCATAGGCGCTCAACTGGACACCTTTCAGGCAAAGGCCTTTCTACCAGTGGACAGGGCCCACAGATTGATGGATCTAGCCAGGCTATTCCACAGCAATTCTCTGGTCTCCGCCAGACAATTCCTGAGGCTCTTAGGCCACATGGCATCCATGGTCCATGTAACTCCAAACGCCTGTCTACACATGAGGCCAGCTCAGTGGGGCCTCAGGACTCAGTGGCACCAAGCCACAGGACGCCACACAGACAAAGTGAGGGTGTCCGACCTACTACAGTCTTCTCTGCAGTGGTGGCTTCATCTTCCGAATCTGCTGCAAGGGGTGCCTTTTCAAGCACCTCCACACTCTCAGGTACTGACAACCGATGCTTCTCTTCAAGGTTGGGGTGCACATTGCCAAGGAGCATGTACTCAAGGCCTGTGATCTCCTTGGGAGGCCGCACAGCAGATCAATCTCTTAGAACTGAGAGCTATCCGCTTAGCCCTGAGAACTTTCTCCCATTTCATCTCTCACCAGTCCGTCTTGGTTCAGACGGACAATCAAGTTGCTATGTTCTATGTGAACAAACAAGGGGGCACAGGGTCCCACCTTCTATGTCAGGAAGTGCAGAAACTGTGCTCCTGGGCAGTCAATCACGGCATTCTTCTCAAAGCGGTCTATCTCCCAGGTCAGGAAAATTACCTGACGGACAGATTGAGCGGGATCCTGCAGCCGCACGACTGGCAGTTGAATACTCTAGTGGTTCAACAGGTCTTCCTGAGATGGGGTCTTCCAACCATGGATCTCTTTGCCAATCCTCTGAACTGTCAACTTCCCAGGTTCTGCTCCAGGCAACCGCATCCTCTCAGAGTTGCAGCGGATGCGTTTCTCATTCCATGGTCTACAGGCCTTCTATATGCGTTTCCTCCCACGCCTCTAGTGTCTAAGATGCTATTCAAGGTGATCAGGGACAAGGCCTTGCTGATCCTGGTGACCCTCAGGTGGCCAAGGCAACCCTGGTTCCCACTACTTTTGCAACTAGCGGTGGACACTCCTCTTCATCTTGGGATGCAACCCGATCTCCTGTCTCAGGAGCAGGGATCTCTCTTACACCCCAATCTCCAGTCCCTCAATTTGATGGCCTGGCTGCTGAAAGGGTAGTTCTAGCGCCTTTACTATTGCCTAGGGAAGTGGAGGACGTAGTCTTGGCCTCTAGGAGGCAGTCCACCAGAAAGTCTTATGCCCTTAAGTGGCGTAGATTCTCTACCTGGTATACTCGACACAACGAGAACCCTTTCTCGTGTCTGGTACCAGTGGTGCTGCAATATTTGCTTCACCTGTCCAACTTAGGCCTTAAGTCCAATTCTGTGAGAGTTCATCTTAGTGCTCTTTCAGCACACCACTCCCCAGTGGAGGGACAATCTCTTTCAAGCCATCCTTTGGTGGCTCGCTTCCTCAGAGGCCTGCTTTTGCTTAAGCCTCCAGTGCGTCCACCTGCCCCTGACTGGGATCTAAATGTGGTTTTGCAACGGCTTACTTGCCCACCATTTGAACCTATGGCTACTTGCCCTCTGCGTTTTCTCTCCTGATAAGCATTGTTTCTGGTAGCCCTTACCTCAGCGAGGCGAGTGAGTGAGCTTCAGGCCCTAGTATCATATGCACCTTATAATAGGTTCTATAGGAACAGGGTAGTCTTACGGACTCACCCTAAGTTCCTTCCTAAGGTTGTCTCCTCCTTCCACCTCAATCAGGAGGTGTTTCTTCCGACTTTCTTTCCAAGGCCGCATGCCAGCTGGGCTGAGATGGTCTTGCATACCCTGGACTGTAGGAGGGCGTTGTCCTTCTACCTTGACTGTACGCGGGAGCACCGGAGGGCTGTTCAGCTCTTCGTCTCTTTTGACCCCAATAAGTTGGAGTTGGCTTCTCCAAGCGTAATTTGTCCATTTGGGTAGCCGACTGTATCGTCTGGGCTTACAGGGCAGCCGGCCTCTCGTTACAGGGTCGAGTTACGGCTCACCGTGTCAGGGCGAAAGCTGCGTCAGTGGCTCATCTCCGCTCTGTTCCATTGGCAGACATCTGTCGGGCCGCTACTTGGTCTTCAAGCCAGACTTTTGCGGCCCACTACTGCCTTGAGAGGGAGTCCCGCAGGGATAGTGCTTTCGGGCAGGCGGTACTCCATAATCTCTTTGGGGTTTAGGCAACTCCTACCCTCCAGCCCTGGTGTTGGGCTACCGTTCGGGGGGCGTTATCAGAGAAGATTCTTTTCTTGCATGCTGGGGCTCTAGAGGGAGCTCATATTTCAGCTTGGGGTTTCCGGTAGCCTTAAGCTGGGGAGTCCCATATGTGAGGACTGACTTCCTGTTTGGTCCTGGAGAAAGAGTAGTTACTCACCTGTATCAGGTGTTCTCCAGGAACAGCAGGAATCAGTCCTCACAACCCTCCTTCCTCCCCTTGGAGTTGCAGTCCTATGATTTATTTTGTTATTTTTGCTGTCTTTTAGCTATGTCAGACTGAGCAAGATGGCACCCTTGGGCAGGAAGGAGACCGCGCATGCGCGCTGCATTCCCAAAGGCTTTCTTTGAAAGCTGGGGAAATGCTCCGCACGGGGGCTCCGTCGGCACTGACGTCACCCATATGTGAGGACTGATTCCTGCTGCTCCTGGAGAACACCTGTTACAGGTGAGTAACTACTCTTTCGCAACCAGCCATAGCGCCAAAATGTTTACTGCAAGGCCTGAGTGGAAGTAAACCTTTAACGCATGCCCCCAACGGTATTTTGATGGCACTGAAAAAGGCCCCCGATACCATCAAAATACTGTCAGGGGCCGCACCCCACAATAAAATCATCCCTAGTGGTCTAGTGGCCCCCAACAGTATTTTGATGGCATTGGGGGACAATCGCGACATTGGGACAAACTCCAGATGCCATCAAAATACTATCGGGGGCCGTACCCAACAATAAAATTATCCCTGGTGGTCTAGTGGCCCCTTCCCCCTAAATAAAAGAATAAACAGGTGGTCTAGTGACCCCTTTCCCCCACCACCACCCCACCCTCCATTAAATAAAAAACAAAACCTGGTGGTCTAGAGCTCCCTACCTGTTGGTCTGGCAGCCCCCAAATGCACCTATGCGGGAGCGTTGCCTATATGCTCCCACTCTGTGTTGGCCATCATGCAAAATGGCAGTCTGGCCCCGCGCATTGCATCCTGGGATGCATTGGGTGAGGTCAGACTGCCATATAAGGTAGATTCACAGGTCTGCGACTAAAAAGCTGTTTGATTATTTTCATGTAATTTCCATGTATTTTGGTGTGCTGAAAACAAATAAAATACTGAAAAAACTCCTAGACGTCATGATTTGCCACAACATGCAAAATTGTCTTCAAATTTATCAAATTTTTTTCAAATTACTATTAATTAAATCAAATTACTATTAATTAATTCACATAAGTGCATTTAAGATATAAAATGCCAGAAAAACCTTAAAGGGGTTGTCCGAGTTATGTAAAAAAAAATATAGCACTGTAAATCTGATGGTCAGCAATGTATTCATAAGCTAAGCAAGTTTTAAGTCCGTGCTTCTAATGGTAGAAGGGGTTAATCTTTCCTGAAGAATCCAGTGGGAGGGAGACACAGGGCAGATAGCAGCAGCTCCGGTCAGTGCAGGGTGGCGTGGCCAGCACTGTGACGTCTCGTGGACAGACACAGAACTGCTCTCCTGCATGCCACACCTGTGCACGAATCATCATCAGGTTCTTGGTTGTAGGCTGTTCACACTTTTTCATCGCAATTCGTGTTAGCTCGTCATTCTTCAACCGTTATGTTATGGCTCCGCAAAAGTGTATTAATTCGCCAGACAGTTTGTGTTTCATCTGTGATGAATATACAGTGTTGAAGCAACAGCAGAATATTACAGACTTTGTGAAAAAGTATATTTTGCATACTTTGGACTAAAAATTGGAGATCAAGATAAAGTCTGGGCGCCTCATAAAGTGTGCAGTGTGTTGAGGACCTCCGAAACTGGTTCAAGGGTAAGAAAAAATCTTTCCGTTATAGGATTCCTATGGTATGGCGAGAGCAAAAGAACCATAGTGACGACTGTTACTAGTCTTATGAGGACTGCCGCATGCTGGTGGCATAAAGCAGGAGACTAGTGTATCTGCTAGATTGCGATCTCTGTCATAAGCAATGACTACTTTTTTGTTACTGAACCCAGTATATAGTCTGGTGCCACGGGGTGCATCCTGGGATGCACCAGGTGAGGTCAGACTGCCATATAAGGCATAATCTAGTTCCAATGATGTTATTAAGCTGTTAAATGCCGCAGCCAGCATCGGGTCCTGACGCCAGGCATGGCTAATGTCGTCAGGCCTAGAGCCATAGGTACAGGACAAATTGGTCAATGTCCCATGCTGAGGTGACAACCTTTTCGGCAAACCCATGATTGAAAAGGCTGCCGAAATCGAGTACGAGTACTTGACCCGGACAAGACTCTCTAAAAAGACTTCTGCCCCTTCTAAAAAGAAGGGCTCGGGTAAAAAACCCTTTTTCCTGAGGAAGGGTGCTGCTTACCGCAACTACCCCACTCAAGGCCTCCCTGGCTCCCCACCAGGGGCAGCAGGCCAAGGGACAGGGGCATGGCCCGCGTAAGCAGAAGACCCCCAAGCCCCAGGCACCAGCTCCTTCCCAGCCGGTACGGGGTTTTTGACAGCCACAGCATAGTCTCTCTCCAGCCAGGGATGAGACTTGGCACAGGAGGAAGACTGGCCCTGTATGCCCACAGGTGGCCAGCAATCACTACAGATACCTAGGTCCTACAAATAGTCCAGAAGGGCTATTTGCTCCACTTCAACCAGGTACCTCCCTCCTACTTCCCAGGGGAGCCTCTCAGACCCCCTGTACACAGGAACCTCCTCTTACAGGAGTTGGCCAGTCTTCTAGAGGATCAGGCGGTGGAGCTGGTGCCCCACAGCCTACAAGGGCAAGCCTTCTGCTCCAGGTATTTTCTGATACCAAAGAGAACAGGAGGCCTCAGGCCCATCCTCGACCTGCGAAACTTAAACAAGTTCCTGGTGAGGGAAAAGTTCAAGATGCTTTCCCTTGGAATATTGCGGCCTTACCTCCAACAGGTAGATTGGTTATGCTTCTTAGACCTGAAGGATGCCTACACTCACATCCTTATACATCCAGACCACAGACAATATCTCAGATTTGTAGTGGGAGGAAACCATTTTCAGTACAGAGTACTTCCATTTGGCCTAGCCTCCACCCCCAGAGTGTTCACCAAGTGTCTGACGGTAGTGGCGGCCTTTCCCAGGAACCAGGGAATCTTCATCTTCCCGTACCTGGACGACTGGCTCATCAGGGCCCCGTCGACTCAAGAGGCCCAACAGGCCACAGCTCGCACTATCAACATACTGCAGCATCTAGGCTTTGTCATAAATCAGGCAAAGTCTACCTTGCTCCCCACACAGAACTTAGAGTTCATAGGGGCAAGGCTGGACACCATTCAAGCAAAGGCTTACCTGCCAGAGGACAGGGCAAAGAGGCTTCTGGAGCTAGTACACCAAATAAGCCACAAGTCTCAGATATCAGCAAGGCATTTTCTGCGCCTTCTAGGACACATGGCCTCCACGGTGCATGTGACCCCGAACGCCCATCTCAACATGAGAACAGCTCAGTGGTGTCTCCAAGATCAGTGGACGCAAGCCACAGGGCGACTCTGAGACAGGATAAGGGTGTCCAAATGACTGCTGAAGTCGTTGGCCTGGTGGCTTCAGCCACCCAACCTGCTGGGAGGAGTGCCTTTTCAGCCTCCAGCGTACTCAAGAGTCCTGACGACAGATGCATCCCTGCTGGACTGGGGAGCCCATTGCCAGGACTCATGCACTCAAGGGATGTGGTCTCCCCAAGAGAGGACACAACAAATCAACCTCTTAGAGCTACGAGCAATACGCCTAGCTTTTTGAGCCTTCTGCCATGTTCTCTCCCATCAGTCTGTCTTGGTGCAGACAGACAATCAGGTGGCTGTGTTCTACGTGAACAAGCAGGGAGGGACAGGGTCCCATATCCTGTGCCAGGAGACACTGGACCTCTACTCCTTTGCCATCAGACAGGGTGTCTGTCAAGGCGGTTTACCTGCCAGGTCAAGAGAATGGCCTAGCAGACAAACTAAGCAGAATTCTTCAACCTCACGAATGGCAACTGAATCCGGAAGTGGCCCAGCAGATCTTCCTCTGCTGGGGGCATCCGTCCATAGATCTCTTCACCAGCCCGCAGAATCATCAGTTGCCCAACTTTTGCTCCACACACTATTGGTCTTTTCCTGAATGATTCATACACTTACTAGCTTTTCAAACGTCGTTCATGATCAAAAACAAAAAGATAGGAAAGCTCGTTTTTTACGATTTTCTAATGACACCATGAAGAGTTAACGATAAAACGCGGGCAGCGGGTTCGACACAAAAGATAAAGACACATACAGTAGAACATCGAATGATCCCCTGAAGAAACTATTGGCGTGAAACGCATGAATGGTGCCTGGGATAAGCGTCGGGATCTTTGACAAAGGAGTTTACTCACGACAGCTAAGTGATTTATACTTATCACTATCACTATATATAAGGAGATCATACTACATAAAAAGAGTGATTTTATAGTGAGTAACCTCAGTGTGTCTTGAAAAGTCATTGATGCAAAAAGGCAAACTGCTTTAAACAAGATGAGCTTGCTCACATAAGCAGAGCCATTAAAAGTCTGAGACCTTTCTGAATTCAATTGATTTCATTAGTAATTTAAAAGCCGAGGGCTTTCCTATCTTTTTGTTTTTGATCATGAACGACGTTTGAAAAGCTAGCAACTTTTGCTCCAGACAGCCACATCCCCAAAGGATGGCTGCCGATGCTTTTCTGATCTCCTGGTCTGTGGGCCTCCTGTATGCGTTTCGTCCCACGCCTCTGTTCAAAATCCTGCAGGACAAGGCCTCGGTCATCCTGGTAGCCCCCAGATGGCCAAGACAACCTTGGTTCCCGCTTCTCCTCCAGCTGGCAGTGGAGACCCCACTCCCTCTGGGGGCGAGGCCCAACCTCCTGTCCCAGGAGCAGGGCACTATCTTACATCCCGACCTCAGGTCTCTCAACCTGATGGCATGGCTGCTGAAAGGGTAGTGCTGGCTTCTGTCCTCCTACCTAAGAATGTAGAAGAAGTGTTACTGGCCTCAAGGAGGCAGTCCACTAGGAAAACCTATGCCTTCAAGTGGCGGAGGTTTGAGGTGTGGTGTAACCAACACAATGAAAACCCTTTCTCTTGCCTTGTACCAGTGGTGTTGCAGTACCTGCTTCACCTCTCTGACTTAGGCCTCAAGTCTAACTCTGTCAGGGTCCAACTGAGCGCTCTGTCAACACATCTCTCACCAGTGGAAGGACAACCTCTTTCAGTTCACCCCTTGGTGTCCAGGTTCCACAGAGATCAACTTCTACTAAAACCCCCGGTCCGTCCTCCGGAAACCAAGTGGGATCTCAATGTGGTCTTGCAATAGCTTACTCGCCCACCTTTTGAGCCAATGTCGGCTTGCCATCTGCGCTTCCTCTCCTGGAAGGCACTTTTCCTGGTGGCACTCACATCTGCCAGGCGAGTGAGTGAGCTACAAGCTCTGATTTCAGAAAGACTGTATACACAGTTTTAGAGGAATAGGGTGGTCCTACGCACCGACCCCAAGTTTCTCCCGAAGGTGGTCTCTCCATTCCACCTCAATCAAGAGGTGGTTCTTCCGACATTCTTTCCCAGATAACATGCCAGCCGGGCAGAGGCGGTTCTGCATATCCTTGATTGTAAGAGGGCATTAGCCTTCTACTTGGAGCGTACACAGGGGCATCGAAGGGCTCCTCAGCTCTTCATCTCTTTTGACTCCAGTAAGCTGGGGCTACCTGTCTCCAAGCGCACATTGTCCACCTGGGTGGCAGACTGCATTGCCTGGGCATACAGGGCGGTCGACCTCCCATTTCAGGGTCGAGTCATGGCCCACCGTGTCAGGGCTAAAGCCGCATCAGTGGCTCACTTCCGCTCTGTTTTGCTGGGAGACATCTGCCGGGCTGCCACCTGGTCTTCAAGCCAGACTTTTGCAGCCCATTACTGCTTGGATGGAGAATCCCGACGAGACAGTGCTTTCGGCTAGACGGTACTCCGCAACTTATTTGAGGTTTAGGCAACTCCTACCCTCCGGCCCTCTGGTGTCAGACTACCGGGGGTGTTGTGTCTCCACTGGATTCCTACCACAGCTGCTGCGGCTCTTCTAGAGGGAGCCATTTCTCAGCTATGGGTTCTCGGTAGCCTATAGCTAGGGAGTCCCATATGTGAGGACTGACTTCCTGCTTGTTCCTGGAGAAAGCGTAGTTACTCACCTATAACAGGTGTTCTCCAGGGACAGCAGGAATCAGTCCTCACGACCCTCCCTCCCATCTCCCCTGGAGTTGCAGTCCTATTACTGATTTTGTTCTTTTTGCCGTCTTTTTAGCTATGTCATTAGACTGAGCAAGATGACACCCTTGGGCGGGAAGGGGACCACGCATGTGCGATGCAATCCCAAAGGCTTTCTTTGAAAGCTGGGGAATTGCTCCGCACGAGGGCTCTGTCGGCGCCGACATCACCCATATGTGACGACTGATTCCTGCTGTCCCTGGAGAACACCTGTTACAGTGAGTAACTACGCTTTACGTGGTTAAAATGGTCAGAGAGGTCAAGAAACGTGTTCAGGAGCATAAAAATTGTATCAAAAGACAAGTACTGACAGCCCCACTCGGTGAACACTGGCTCTAGTTCCATCATACCCTTACTAATGATAAATTGTTTGTTATTAGGGTTTCCCCTTCCCCTCGGGGTGGAGACATCAATCGTGCTTTGATTAAGGAAGAGCAAAAGCTTATCTTTGAGTTAGACACAGTTCACCTCAGTGCGTTGAATGAGATAGTTTACAATATATTTTTATGATACTCCTTTGCCTCTTATATAGTTCCTGTTATTATTCCTGATTTCTGTCTATAATGGTTTGTTTTTGCAGACAACCATACTCTGTATATATGAGGAATACATACAGTCCATAGCCCTTTGCTTTTTCAGTACCCCTTTTGGTTCATTTTTCAGTCCTTAAATTTCTATTCTAAGCCCAGAGATTACTAATACATTCTCAATTTACATATTTTTACCATATGTCTCTTTAATAGTTTTCTGGCATATAGTCTGTTTATTATTTGGCTTTCACAATTTTTTTTTCATTTTTCACGTTTGTTTCCCATTTACTATTGGTTTGATTCCCCTTATCTATGTAGTTCTTTGCAAACTGTTTTTTATCTACAGCAGCCCACACATATTTAAACCCTCACATAGATAATATCTCTGTTTAAATGAATCAGTGACGGTTTACTATTTACAAGTATCTCCAGGAACAAGCAGGAATGTAGTCTTCGCATATGGGTATCATCGGTACCGACGGAGCCTGCGCGGGAATGCTCCCCAGCGTCCAATTAGAAAGCTTTTGGGAGCATCCCACAGCGCCTGCGTGCTGCCTTCCCGTCTTTCCCAACTGCCTCTCTCCAGTTCTTCGTTTTCCGCAGAGCCAGCAAGTCATTCTTCCTGTCACCGCAGAAACGCTTTTCCTTATTCCTTCTTTTTTGTGGTCGCGTCTGCCTTCCTCGACGCTATACCGGTACCACCGGTTCTCTTTTCTTTTCTTCTTTTGTTTTAAAAAAATATATTCTATTTTTTTCCAAACTTTTCTTCCCAGGTGCACGCGCCTTAGGCCCAAAATTTCCTCCACTATGGAAAATCCCGCTTCGGGTTTCAAAAAATGCACCAAGTGTGGCGGTACCATCTCCGTCACCGACACCCATGAGTGGTGTCTCAAATGTTTAGGTCCTGACTGTAACACTGACCACTCCATCTCCGAGTGTATGGCTTGTGCCATGATGTCCAAGAGGGGTCGACAAAACCGAGCTGCTAAGCTCAGCGCCCTTTTTCCCTCCGATGCAGCTTCTGTGGCATCGACGTCTTCCAGGGCTTCGTCTTCCTCCCATGGATCTCAGGTAACCAAACATAAGTCCAGCCGGTCCTCAAAGCGTAGATCTCCTTCCAAGCATCGAGATGCCTCTGGCGTTGCCCTTGAGGGTTCTCTACCGGCAAAATTGCCCCGGCGGGAGGCTTTGGCTTCCAAAGCATTATCGGGGCTCCAGAATGTTCTTGAGGCCTCGACCTCAGCAGAACTACTGGTGCCATGCTCTGGGGTACCGGCTACTTCTGGTACCGATACCCAGGCATCAGCAGCGTCGATAGACCAGAGGTTCCTGGCTATTGAACGCAGTCTGGCGGCTCTCCTTGCGGCATCGACACCCTCAGAACCGCGTCAGACAGTTCAACCGGTACCAGTACTGATGCCGGTATCGGTACCAGTACCGATAGCATCGGCATCGACATCGGTGTCTGCTTTGCCGGCACCCAGTCATGCGATGCCTTCCGGTGCCGATACACCAGTACCGATGCCCCCCGGTACCGACTTTGGTCGGTATGGGTATCGGGCTCTTCAAGAGCATCTGGTCAGGAGGTACTTCAAATCCTCGGAGGAGTCCGAGGATTCTGACAGCTCTGCCGGTACCGGGATACTTCTCCCGGAGGAGCCTTCCTCCCCTAAACGTAGGATGTCTCCTCCAGAAGATATCTCCTTTCAGGATTTTATCAGGGAGGTGGCTCGAGGTCTCTCCATTACTGTGGCTCCTGAAACAGAGCCCAGAGCTAAGGAGTTGGAGATTTTGCAATATCCCAAAGCTCCTAAGGAGGCAGCTACTCTGCCTATCCATGAGATCTTACATGATCTCATGTTGAGAATGTGGGAGACACCTCTTACCACCTCTCCTCACTCTCGCAGACTGGATACCATGTATCGAGTCGCTCCTTGTCCTGGTTTCCAGAAAACTCAGCTCCCTCATCACTCTATTGTATTGGAATCAGCTATGAGAAGGATCAGGAGTGCAAAGAGATAGGCCTCTAATCCTCCAGGACGTGAGTGTAGAACCTTGGATGCCTTTGGATGTCGTACTTTCCAGGCTTCCTTGCTTTCTGCCAGGATCAGTTCCTATGTTTTATATATGGGAATGTTCCTTAAAGAAGTCACAGGAGACTTGGAGATTTTAAGCCCTTTCCTTCCTGATGACAAGAGGCAGGATTTTCTCACACTGGTTAAACATGCCCAGGATGTTTCTAAGTTTGTCAATCGTGCAGCTTTTGACTGTTTTGAGTGCATAAGCAGAACCTCTGCCATTGCCATAGGTGCACATAGAATTGCCTGACTCCCGGCATCTGATTTGGAGCTCTGGGTGCAGGACAAACTGAGCAATATCCGTTGTACAGGTGAGAATCTATTTGGCAAAAACTGGCAAGAGAAAGCCAATGAGTTGGATGCTGACAACTCTACTTCGGATAGGTTATCCAAAGCCACAGCTGATTCTGCAAGAAAGAAATCTTTCAAGAAACCATTCTTCTCAAAAAAGAAGAGGTTTTATCCCTCTTATTCCCAGCAGGGATGTTCTGCAGGTCAGCCTGCCTGGAAGAGTCAGCAACCACCTAAACAAAGGAAAGCAAAAACTGCTAAGCCTTAACCATCTCAGCAGTCTCAGCCTCCACAAGGCCTTTGACTTTCATCTAGAGAACTTAGCCTTCCTGGCCCTCAATGGACCAGAGCCTTCCACCATTCCAGGAAGGTTGTGTCACTTTGCCCCCAGATGGGGGCAGATAACAGCAGAACATTGGACACTCTCCATTATAAAAGAGGGGTACAAGCTTCAATTTTTGAGCATGCCCCCTCCCACAATGGTAAGACAGTTCAATTCTCAGACCTCTCTCGTCAACCTGTTAGATCAAGAGGTCACTATGCTTCTTGCCCAAGGGGCAATAGAAGAAGTACCCATTCATCAACAGGGTACAGGGTTTTATTCCCCCTATTTCCTTATCCCAAAGAAAACAGGGGGAGACAGACCTATTTTAGACCTCAGAGAATTGAACAAATTCCTGTTCAAAGAGAAATTCAAAATGGTTTCTCTGGGAACTCTGCTGCCATACCTTCAGAGTCAGGATTGGCTTTGTTCTTTAGATCTCATGGATGCGTACACTCATGTTCTCATCCATCCATCTCACAGAAAGTTCCTTCGGTTCCTTTTTCGAGGAAAGCACTACCAATACAGGGTGCTTCCTTTCGGCCTGGCCTCAGCACCAAGAGTGTTTACGAAGTGCATGGCTATGGTAGCAGCATTTCTCCGGACTCTAGGAATATTCGTCTTCCCCTACTTAGACGACTGGCTCATTCGCGCCCCATCAGAGTCAGAGGCCAGGATTTCTCTATCTTGCACAATGCGTATCCTCCAGTATTTGGGTCTGGTCATAAACATCCCAAAATCCAGTCTAACTCCCACTCAGTCTCTAGAGTTCATAGGAGCTTTGCTGGATACCAGAAAAGCAAGGACCTATCTTCCTCAGACCCGTTGCCTTCGCATGGTGCAGTTAGCTTCTCAAGCAGTGCTAAAGCCTTATCTCACTGCCCGAGAAATGTTACAACTACTAGGCCACATGGCATCTACCGTGCATGTGGTTCCTTATGCTCGCCTCCATATGAGAGCAGCCCAGTGGACTTTATCCACTCAATGGACCCAGGCATCAAAGTGCCTAGCAGACAAAGTAGCAAACATAAATTGCCTTATTTTGTCTCTCCAAAGTTGACAGTCCACTCACAACCTGTTGCTAGGGTCCCCTTTTCAACAACTTTTACCCCAGGCAACTCTCACAACAGATGCTTCACCAATGGGCTGGGGAGCTCATCTGCAAGACCTCTCCACCCAAGGCATTTGGACTCCACAGGAGACTCATCTACATATCAATCTCTTAGAACTCAGAGCAATCTTCCTTGCTCTTCGAGTGTTCCACACCCTGCTCAGCTACAAGACAGTCCTCATTCATACGGACAATCAAGTAGCCATGTTCTACATGAACAAGCAGGGGGGAACAGGCTCTCTGTCGCTTTGCAACGAAGCTTTGCGACTATGGGCCCTCGCCAGAGAGCATCAGATTCATCTCCTGGCAGTGTATCTTCCAGGCATACAAAACTCTTGGGCGGACAGACTCAGTCGAGTTCTGCTTCCACACGAATGGTCTCTACATGCAGACCAGGTGGCCAAGATTTTTCAAATTTGGGAAGCCCCGGATATAGACCTCTTTGCAAGTCCGTTGAATGCCACACTTCCCCGGTTCTGTTCCAGAATTCCGGCTCAGGGCTCTCAGGCCAGGGATGCTTTCCTCCTTCACTGTGGTCAAGACTTCCTTTATGCCTTTCCACCCATTCTCCTAATTCCCAAAACCCTGTTCAAGCTTCAGAGAGACAGAGGCCGTATGATTCTCATAGCTCTACATTGGCCACGGCAAATGTGGTACCCTCTGCTTCTACATCTCTCTCAAGCTCCCTCTCTGGAGTTAGGGTCTGCTCCAGATCTCCTGTCTCAGGAGGATGGAATGTTATGGCATCCCAATCCCCAGTCTCTGCATCTCAGGGCTTGGTTGCTGAAGGCCTAGATCTCCATGATCTTAACCTCCTTCAGCAAGTATAGGATATCCTTTATGCTTCCAGGAAGCCTTCCACAAGAGGCTCTTATGCTTTCAAGTGGAAAAGGTTTAGCATATGGTGTTCACAGAAGGGTCTTAACCCCCTTGCGATACCTCTGGAATCATTACTGGCGTATCTCCTTCATTTATCCAATGCAGGACTTAAAACTAACTCAGTAAGAGTCCATTTGAGTGCAATTGCAGCTTCTTTCAAGCCTCTAAATGGACAATCTATTTCTTCCCATCCTCTTATAGCAAGATTTATGAGAGGCCTTCTTCTAACTAAGCTTCCCTTTAGGCCACCACCGGTGGCATGGGACTTAAACCTGGTTCTTGGTCAGCTTATGAAGCCACCTTTCGAACCCTTAGCTACTACCTCATTGAAATTCCTTTCTTGGAAGGTTATCTTTCTCATTGCAATCACATCAGCACGCCGCATCAGTGAGTTGCAAGCATTAGTAGCTGATCCACCTTATACAAGGTTCCATCATGACAAGGTAGTCCTTAGGACTCATCCACACTTTATGCCAAAGGTGGTCTCGCCTTTTCATCTAAACCAAGCAGTCTACCTGCCTGTTTTTTCCAAGGCCTCTTGCATCTAATGCAGAAAAGGAATCTTCATACTTTGGACTGTAAAAGAGCTTTAGCTTTTTACTTGCAAAGAACACAGCAACATAGAAAATCCTCTCAACTCTTTGTTGCTTTTGATCCTTCTCATTTGGGACTTCCAGTCTCCAAGAGAACACTGTCCAACTGGATTGCTCAGTGTATTTCCTTTGCCTATCAGAGTAAGAATCTTCCTCTGGAAGGCCATGTCACAGCTCACATTGTGAGAGCCATGGCAGCTTCAATGGCTCATCTGCACTCTGTGTCTATCGACAGTCTTTAAATTCCAGTGGTATATTCTCAAGGTCATATTTTGCTGCATTCATGAGTGGTTTGCTCTTTTTCAACTTTAGCTTGAGTTTTCTTACTAGTAGTTGATGATCTGTACCACAGTCAGCTCCAGGATTTGTCTTTGTTGTCTCTGTCTTTAAGTTTGGTGTTGTTGCCGTTGTCACAGAAATGTGATCCTCCGCCGTCAACACTATCCCATTCTGCTGCTGCCCAGATGGGTGGTTTGTCTTGGTCTGGCACCTCAGCTGAGACCTGTCCATCTTGTTTAACTACCCTGCCAGTAGTTAAACTACCGATAGTTTAGCTCTCAGCATCACTGATGCACACAAGCCCTCACAGCATGACAAGCTGCAAACCAAGTAGCTTTATAGGTGCTTAAACCTCTTAAAGGAAAGGAGGTGCCCATAGTCACTCTCAGGTGCAGCTGTTGATCCTCATCAGGCATACATTAAGGACCTGAGATTAATTAATCTTGAAGTGAATAGAGTCCATTAAACATATCAGTTATAGTTTTATTAGTATAATTATCCCCAGCAAACCTAAGTAAGTAAACAACTTAAATACCTAAACACACAACTTTAAAACTAAGACGCAGACAACAGGCTTTTTCATTGAGTGTCACACATATATGATTTTCTCCCAGTTGGTGTGAGGTCTTACGTGTGCACTAGGTGCAAGGAGCTCTTTGCTCTCAAGGAGTCCAATCTCTGGAGACTAGAGTAGCAGACTTGGAGGACATAAGGAAGACAGAGGTACACAGATGAGACCTACAGGGATGTAGTACTGAAGTCCCACCTCCAGTCTGGCAGCATCCCTGTTGCCATGGAGGAGAGAGGTCATGTGACAGGAAAGCATCACCCTGCTGTGGCAGGAAATGATCCTATAGCTAGGACCTGTCCTCCAGGTGATGCAAAACCCTCTTCCACTGAGGAAGTTTCTCCAGGGCCATCTGCCCATGAGGGAAGAGTTAGGACAGCTGTTATAGTTGATGATTCGATCATTAGGCATGTAGATAGCTGGGTGGCTGGTGGACGTGAGGATCGCCTGATAACATGCCTGCCTGGTGCGAAAGTAGTGGACCTCACACGCCACCTAGACGCGGTCTTAGATAGTGCTGGGGACAAGTCTGCTGTCTTGATACATGTTGGTACCAATGACATAGGGAGGCTCTGGGGGCAAAATTTAGGCTTTAGAAAGTTGAAATCCAGAACTTCCAGGGTAGCATTCTCTGAAATGCTCCCCATTATACATGGAGGACCCAAAAGGCAGGCAGAGCTCCGGAGTCTTAATGCGTGGATGAGACGATGGTGAAAGGAGCAGATCAAATTGGTGGTAGGGTTGCACTTTATTCTAGAGAGGGCATTGAGTCACAAAGGATTACAGTTTTGCAGGAAACAAAATTCACTGTAGAATCTCTATGGATTGAAATTCCATTAAAAAGGGGAAGGCAATGGCAGTGGGGGTGTACTATCAACCGCCTGGCCAGAATGAACAAATGGATGATGAAATGCTCAAAGAAATCAGGGAAGCTAACAAAAGTTACACAACAGACATAATAATGGGTGATTTCAATTACCATGGTATTGACTGGGTCAGTATCACTGCAGGACATGCTAGGGAGATAAAGTTTCTAGATGAAGTAAATGACTGCTTCTTCGAGCAGCTGGTTCATGAACCGACCATAGGGGAAGCCATTTTAGACCTAGTTCTTAGTGAAACACAAGATCTGGTGCAAGAGATAAGGATGTTGGGGCCTCTTGGCAATAGTGACCATAACATGATCGCTTTTGATTTAATAAATGGCGGAAGGACGGCAAGGAAATCCACAGTACTTTTGACTTTCAAAAGGGAGACTATGATAAAATGAGGAAAATAGTAAAGAAAAAACTAAAAGGAGCAGTTGCAAAGGCTAAAGATTTACATCAAGCATGGGTGTTTAAAAATATTATCTCGGAAGCCCAGACCAGCAGTCTTCCACGCTTCAAAAAAATGGTTTAAAATAAGCAAAGGTGTAAGACAAGGCTGCATACTTTCCCCCTACCTGTTTAAATTATATGCAGAACAAATCATCAGAGAAGCAGGATTGTATGAAGACAACAGAGGTGTGAAGATTGGTGGAAGACTCATCAACAACCTTCGCTCTGCTGATGATACCACATTACTGGCTGAAAGTGAAGATGATCTGAAACATTTGCTTCTCACAATCAAAGAACATAGTCTCAAAATGGGCCTGCACCTTAATGTAAAGAAGATAAAGATCATGACAACTGGCATAATCAACAGGTTCATCGTTGAAGGAGAAGAAATTGAAATTGTGAACAACTTTAACCTACTTGGATCAACTATCAATAAAGAAGCAACAAGCAGTCAAGAAATGAGACGATGCATTGCTCTTGGCAGAATGGCTATGTAAGACCTAGATAAGATTCTCAAGAGCAGAGATGTCTCTCTCCATACAAAGATTCGACTTGTTCAAGCCATGGTATTTTCAATAACATCATATGGATGTGAAAGCTTGACAGTGAAAAAGATAGACAGGAAGAAAATTGATGCCTTTGAATTATGGTGCTGGCGGCGAATACTGTGTATACCATGGACTGCCCGAAGAACAAACCAGTCAGTACTAGAGGAGATCAAACCTAAGCTTTCTTTAGAAACTCAGATGACAAGACTTCGACTTTCATACTTTTGGACACATCATGCGAAGAGAGAGATCATTAGAGAAAGACATCATGCTTGGCAAGATAGAAGGTCAATGCAAAAGAGGAAGGCCAACAATGAGATGGATCAATACAATAACAGCAGCTATGGGTACCAGTCTGTCAACAATGAGCCGCCTGACTGAAGACCGAACACAATTTAGGATAGCTATCCAGAGGGTCGCCATGAGTCAACTCCGACTCGACGGCACTTAACAACAACAACAAAGCTACAATTATTCCATGGGTGAGTGTGGAGTCAGGGAGGGAGAGAGGGAGGGAAAGAAGACTTATTAAAAGATGGCTGCTACACGGTACCCTGTCC
Source organism: Ichthyophis bannanicus (assembly GCA_033557465.1). NCBI lineage: Eukaryota > Metazoa > Chordata > Amphibia > Gymnophiona > Ichthyophiidae > Ichthyophis > Ichthyophis bannanicus. Next base: position 778,811,494 of record CM066031.1, on the reverse strand, counting down.
TGTGCTTCTAAGATAATCTGTGACCAGTTTCCTGGGTGAATTACACAGCCCTTGCTTTGATAGAGAGAGTTTTTCAAAATGCCCCTTTGATATGTCATTTGGCTTTAACACCTATTTAAATCAATTTCACAGGTCTCTTGCCCCCTATATAGAAGGCCTCTTTGTTAAGGTCTCTAGAAACAATTTATTGTTCAAAAAATACTGACCCTGTTTTTCTTTTTATGCTAAGTTATACCCTGATTTGATTTAACCTAAAACTCTTTGCTGATACTAGGCCCTGACTGAGTATTAAATTTAAACCATCAGTTCTGTGCTGGGTTTTAATTTTAAACTGAAAGCTCTCTGCTGCTTTCTGAATTAAAACTGAAAGCCCTCTGCTAGGTTTTAAATTTAAACTGAAAGCTGTCCGCTGGCTTCTGAATTTAAACTGAAAGCTCTCTGCTGGATCTTAAGGTTAAACTGAAAGCTACCTGCTGAGTTTTCAATGTAAACGAAAAACGTTTTGCTGATACCAGGCCATGACTGAGTATTGTTTTTAAACTAGAAGCTCTCTTCTGGGTTTTAAATTTAGCCTGAAAGCTCTCTGCTGGATTTTAAATTTAATCAGAAAGCTCTCTGCTGAGTTTTAAATTCAAACTGAAAGCCGTCTGCTTGGTTCTGAATTTAAAATGAAAGCCCTCTGCTGGGTCTTAATTTAAACTTAAAGCTACCTGCTGAGTTTTTAAACTAAAAGCTCTTTGCTGATCCTAGGCCCTGACTGAGTATTAAATTTAAATTAGAAGCTCTCTGCTGAGTTTTAAATTTAACTGAAAGCTCTCTGCTGGGTTTTAAATTTAAAGCTAGAAGCTCTCTGCTGGGTTTTGAATTTAAACTTAAAGCTCTCTGCTGGGTTCTGAATTTAAATTGAAAGCCCTCTACTGGGTTCTGAATTTAAATTGAAAACCCTCTGGTGGGTTCGGAATGTAAACTGAAAAGTCTGCTGGGTTTTAAACTTAAACTGAAAGCTACCTGTTGAGTTTTTAATTTAACTAAAAGCTCTTTGCTGATACTAGGCCCTGACTGATTTAACAAATACACTGGATTCTAATTTACACAGATCAATCAGCTTTAATGTAAAGAATTCCTTTTTCCTCAAGATTTGAAAAATTTCCAAAAGTAAATATTTACAATTGCAGATCTCTCTCTAGAAGTAGCAGTAGCTATGGGTTCTACTTTATCGACAATGAGTCACCTGACTGAAGACTGAGCACAGTTTAGATCAACTATGAAGAGGGTCGCCATGAGTCGACATCTATTCAAAGGCATTTAACAACAGCAACACCACCACACCTCATTGCACATAAATGCCTTATTGCAGCTTAATAAATTCAACATAAATTTAGGGAACTAGTGCTGAAAGTCCGTAACCTACCCTATTCCACCCTAAATTCACAACCCATATCCACCTGCATTTTCGGTTCCTAATTTTAGACTCCTGATGATATTTAAAAATTATATTTAGAGATTCAACTGTAGTTAGTTTTCAAATAGGCTAATTTAGGCGTCTAACTTACAAATTAGGCTCTTAAGTACTTTTAAATATCAGGCCCTACATTGTTTATCTGGATAGCGGCATGTATGATCCAAATAAGTGCTGCTGGCCAGGTCTATCCTGAAGTATTCAGCACAAGAATCTGGATAGTGCCATTAAAAATCTTACTGTCTGCCCTGGCACTACCTGGATAATACCAAAGTGGAGTATGGGATAGATCATGGTCGGGTCTGGCAGTTATCTGGCTAGCAGCAATATTCAGTTTGTTATCCAGATAAACTGTCCAGATAAATTAGTTCAGCAAAAAGACTGTCTTACTGTAAGTTATCAAGCTAGCAAGCTGAAAATCATTGCTATCTAAATAACTGGCTCTGCTGACCACACTGTGGGGCATATTTGCTAAAGTGTGTTAACCATTAGTGTGGGATGTAGCGCACGGTAAGTACACCACACTAATAGTGCATGGCCCTGTGTGAAAAATCCCATACTAATCAGTTAGCATGTCAGATGGGAATTGGGCGTGTTAGGGGCAGAATGTGGGTGTTGATAGTGCAGCGCTGTTAGTGTGCGCGTCTTTGGCATGTGTGAATCGTTGCTGTTGCTGTGAGTGCAGGTGTACTTAACAGCATCTCAGTAGGTGGCATTAAATTTATGTATTTATTTATTTAGCGGCTTTTTTCTAATGCTGTATCTACAAATCACAGCGGTGTAGAGGTAACAAGTTTAACTTTACATGGAATGTAGATGATAAAATTTAACAAGTAAATGAAGTCTAACTTTACATATAACGTGGTTAATAAGTAACATGTAGTTATTAAAACAAACTATTAAATAACATGTGACTTGGAGTGTGCCACAGAAGAAATGTGCCAGTGGAAATATGCACCAGTTAGCATGATACGTGGGATTGTAATATGCTAAACATCAGGGGGATGGATGCATTCACCTCTTGAGATTAGCATGGACCTTCATAATAGTTTTGTGGCCCAATCATGCAATAATTTAGTTCATTTTACCCCTATATTTGTATTCTGTGCAGGCTTCTACTGAATATTGTGGCGCCCACTACCGCCTAGGCGGTTGCCTGGAAGTAGCGGCGTGCCTTTTGTTGTCCCTTGTTATCAAGAGGATCCAGAGCCGTGGCTTCTGGGAAATGTAGTTGTGTATAATAATTGAGTCCGAGGGTTTGTAAGGCAAAAATCACAGGAATTTATTTTATTTCCCCCAAACAGAGCATTTGGTAGCTCAACGCATGTTAAACAAAAGATAGGATGCTTCTCCAACACAAAAGAAGTTTTATAACAAAGCTTCCACAGGAACTTGAAGATAGCACTGTTTCTGGCAGTAAATAACCATAGGCATGTGTTTCTTTTCAGTCTCAGTGTTTTACAGTAAAGCATAAAAGATTCTTGCTCACTTTTGAGCATGGTGTCTGCTTCATTCAAAAGTGTCCAGCCTTTAAACTTAAGAACTGCTTCTTGACCAAAAGGTTAACACTCAAATCACAGCTTTAACTGTTACTGGTTCACTTTAAACACAGCTGACTTTCACAAACCTTTGCAGCAATTAAAGTACTTGTTGTCCAGCTAATCCAGTCCTGGTTTTCCTTTCTTTAAACTCAGAACTGCCCTTATACTGCCTTCTCAGAAAAAGAGCAATCCATACAAAATTCTATGGATTCTTGGTCAGAAGAGTAAGGGTCTGTTTGCATGGCTTCGTATTCCTGTTCTCTTGTCTCCTGGCTTTCCTCAGCTTGAGCAGGTGAAGGGTTAATCTCTTCTAACAAGTCTAAGAGTGCCTTCCAACGTGAGCTGCTTCTACCCTCAGGGATCCTAGCAGAGCTGTACTGATCCTTATCTGGTAGAAAACGACTCAGAGACTCTAACAGTTTTAAATTACTCTCAGTAAAAGTTTTATGCACAGACCTTTTCAGAGCCGGTAACTTCCTGGCAGATTTCTTCAACACAGCCTTTGTACCTTGCTCCTGGTCAACAGCTTTCCCTGGTAAAGCTTTCCCGTCTCCAGACCCAGCTGCACTTCTATAGCACTGGCATCCACGTGGACTGTGGCTTCCCGTACGCTGAGACCTTTGGGAATTCCCTCTGGGGCTGTCCCTTGAAGATTTCCTCCCTTCAAGCTTCCTGAAGGTTCTTTCTTCCTCCTCCTCACTGGACTCACTCCCCTCTGTTTCCCTGGAGGTCTGGTGCTCCTTTCTTTCTGGTTTTATTGGGTGCTATGCTCTCCTCGAGTGCTGCTTCCCGGACTGCTGTTTTTTCTCTGTTCCCTGGGGTTTTAAAGAGAGTGGCTGCACTATCCTTTCCACACCTCCCCCCAAGTGATTCCCATTACTTTCCTTGGTTGCCTTGGAGCTTGGGCGTGGCCTGCACTCAGCAACTGAATGTAGTTTTTTTCCTTTTGCTGTAGTTTGACCCTCACTGCTCTCAGGGCTATCTCTCTGCTGAAAGGTAAATGTTTTTATTTCACCTAATTCTCGGGGCTCAAATGTGCTTTCGCCACCACAATATACATATTTTATTTAACCACTTCATTCAGTGTTTAAAAGAAAATATCACTATGGTGGCTGAATATTGACCCCTTAGATGGTAAACCCTCTTGGGTAGGGAAATAACTACAGTACCTGAATTTTTTGTAGTGTTGGGCAAAGTTCTGTCAGTTAGAGTTCATTGTTTTTTGTTCCAGCTCCTCATTCACAGCTAGCTCTTTGAAACCATTGATCTCATCAGGTGTTAAATTCCTCCCTACTCTCCCCATGTGAGCATTCTTGCTTTATAGGGCAACTTCCCAATTAGGGACATAGAACAGCGCTGTTAGAACACGCTTAAAAGAGGTTAACTGCTTTTTCTCTTAAAGGACAGCTGAGGAACAGGTAGGGAATTTGGTAGGTCTCTGTTTTACTTCAGTGGGTACCAAAGTTCCACCAACTAAACAATGGCTGGGAAAAGTCATATTGCCAAAGCTGTTGCCCCCTTTACAGCTTCTGTCTATGTCCTGACAGAGATCCCAATACCAGCTGAAAGACTGGTTTCATGTGCAGGATGCCTGCATGCTGAAGCTCTCAGGAAACAAGTGGAGGGGCTCAGAGGAGGTAGCAAGGCTGAGAAGCATTCAAGATAGTGAGAAGTTCATTGATGAGATGCTTATTGAAACATCCAAGTTCTCTGACAGAGATGAAGATGGGAGGCCACAGAATGAAGAAAGTTGGACACGAGTCACCAGAGCCTGCAGACAAAAACACTCCAACTCTTCCAGCCCTTGAATTGAAGTACCAGTATGCAGCTCTGGAAGTGGAGGAGATGAAAGCATCCCAGGAAAGGAAAGAACCAGAGCTTAAGCATCCCAAAGTATCAGAATCAGTGACTACAAGGAAACAAAGGGTATTGGTGGTTGGTGATTCTCTTCTGAGGGTTACTGAGGTGTCCATCATCCGACCAGGCTTGATGTCCAGAGAGGTGTGCTGTCTGCCAGGTGCCAAAATCTGTAAAATACATAAAATTGAGAAATTAAGTCTCCCTTTGTCCAGATAATTTGTAAATAGTTGACTGTTTTATTAATCATGTATATATCTCTGATTGCTTGTTATTCACATGCAACTATTATCCTGTTCAATGTAACCCGCTATGATTGCCCAATATGGCGGTACAAAAATCACACAAATAAATAAATAAATACATAAATGTTTTGGAGAGTTTGCGGAGACTCATCAAGCTGACTGACTATTATCTGATGTTACTCATCCATGTTGGCACAGAGGTATCCCCTTGAGCATATCAAAAGTGACTTCATGGATCTGGGACAGAGGGTGAAGCAGATACGTAGGTGCATAGATGGTGTTCTCTCCAATCCTCCCTGTTGTGGGTAAAGGCCGAGGCAGAGAAGCTTGCATCCTGGAAATGAATGCATGGATGGTGTCATCAAGAGCATTTTGGTTTCCTGGATCATGGGATGATGTTCCAAGGACTGCAGAGCAGAGACGGCGTCCATCTGTCCAAGAAGGGTTGAAGTGTCTTCAGTAGCAGACTGGATAACCTACAGAAGAGGGCTTTAAACTTGATTCACTGCGGATGGATGGAGAAAGCCCCCAGGTAAGTGAAACATTAAATACCCTATGCATTGGAGTGATATACAGATCCCCCTCACAGTGAGAAGTAGATGGAGATTTAATTGAAGACGTACGCAGCATTGCCATGAAAGGAGAAGTGCTACTGATATGTGATTTCAATATGTCAGATGCTGATTGGCACATCCTTGCTGCAGTGTCATCTAGCAGTAAGGAGATCCTGGATTCTCTACAGGGAGAACTATTCAGACAACTGGTAACAGAACCCACACGTGAAGGGGCCATACTGGACTTGGTGTTTATGAATGGAGAAAGTGTTTCTGATGTTATAGTGGGAGATTATCTTGCATCCAGTGATCACTAGGTGGTGTGGTTCAGTATTAGGACTAGGGCTGATAAAATCCATTCAAAAACTAATTTTGCCAAGATGGGACAATACTCAAGGAATCGTTAGTGGGATGGGAACAGCTGGGGGATGTAGCAAACCAGTGGGCAAAACTGAAAGGTGATATTTTAAGGGTAACAAACCTTTTTGTTAGAAAGGTAAATAAATGTAAAAGGCAAAGAAGGCCGTTATGGTTCTCAAAAGAAGTAGCTGAAAAGATGAAGAAAAAGAGAGAGACCTTCAAGAAATGCAAGAGATCACAGAGAGAGGAAGACAGGCATCTATATTTGGAAAAACTTAAGCTAGCAAAGTAGTCAGGAAAGCAAAGAAACAAAAAGAAAAAAAAATAGCCAATGCAATAAAATGGGAGGATAAGACAATTTCCAGATATATTAGTGAGAAGAGGAAGGGTAAAAGTGGTATTGTCAGACTCAAGGGTGAAGGGGAGGAATATGTAGAAGCTGATGAGGATAAAGCGGAATTGCTTAACAAATATTTCTGTTCTGTGTTCACAGATGAAGGACCTCAGAAAACACCCACAAATAGGAACAGAAGTGATGGGGAGCCCGAACGATTTTCAGAAGACTGTGTTCATGAGGAACTAGCTAAACTAAAAGTAGATGAAGCGATGGGCCAGTATGGGATACATCTGAGAATACTGAAGGAACTTGGGGGCATTCTTGCGGCTCCACTGACTGAACTTTTCAATGCTTCTTTGGAGTTGGGAGTGGTCCAGAGGACCAGAGAAAGGCACATGTGGTCCCTTTACACAAAAGGGGAAATAAGCTTGAGTTTGAAAACTATAGGCTGGTTCGTCTAACCTCTGTGGTGAGTAAATTATTGGAAACGCTGCTAAAAGAGAGAATAGTGAGGTTTCTGGAGTCCAATGGATTACAGGATCCGAGGCAGCATGGGTTTACCTGAGGCAGGTGTTGTCAGACAAATTTGGTTGATTTCTTTGACTGGGTGACCAAGGAGTTGGATCGAGGCAGAGCTCTAGATGTGATGTACTTACATTTCAGTAAAACCTTTGACATTGCTCTGCACAGGCGACTTATAAACAAACTGAGCACCCTAGAGATGGACCCTAAAGTTACTGATTGGGTTAGAAATTGGTTGAGTAGGAGGTGCAAAGGATATAGGTAAATGGAGCTCACTTTGAGGAGAAGGAGGTTACCAGTGGATGCCACAGGGATCTGTCCTTGGTCCAATTCTTTTTAACATCTTTGTTAGTGATATTGCGGAAGGGCTGTCGGGTAAGGCTTGCCTGTTTGTGGATGATACCAAAATCTGCAATAGAGTAGACACCCAGTAGGAAGTAGAGGGATCTAGCTAAGCTTGAAGAATGGTCTAGAATTTAGCAGCTGAGATTTAATGCTAAAAAATGCAGGGTCATGCATTTGTGCTGCAAAAATCCAAGGGAGCAGTACAGTGTATGGGGTGAAGTACTTCTGTCCACAAAAGAAGAGTAGGATCTGGGTGTGATTGTGTCTGACGATCTTAAAGTAGCTAAACAAGTAGAAAAGGCGACGGCGAAAATCAGAAGGATGCTTGGGTGTATAGGGAGAGGAATAGCCAGCAGAAAAAAGGAGGTGATAGTGCCTCTGTATAATTCTCGAGTGCAACCACATTTGGAGTATTGTGTGCAATTCTGGATACCACACCTTTAAAAGGATATAAACAGGTTGGAGTCGGTGCAGAGGGTGGCTACTAAAATGGTTAGTGGTCTTCATTATAAAGCATATGAGGACAGACTTAAAGATCTTAATATGTATACTTTAGAGGAAAGGCGAAATAAAGGAGATATAATAGAGATGTTTAAATACCTCCGTGACATAAATGCACAGAAGAGACTCTTTCGACTGAAAGCAAGCTCTGCTATGAGGGTACATAGGATGAAGGTGAAAGGGAGAAGACTCAAGAGTAATATGCGGAAATATTTCTTTACGGAAAGAGTGGTAGATACGTGGAATAGTCTCCCAGTGGAGGTGGTAGAGACAAGGACAGTATCTGAATTAAAAAAACATAGGACAAACACAGAGGATCTCTAAAGGTAAAAAGGGGATTTTTGTAGTTGATTTGGAAGGGCAGACTAAATAGGACATGTGGTCTTTTCTGCCGTCATGTTTCTATGTTTCTATTTGGAAAGGTGCGTAATTAAATCTGAAATCCAGATCTACTCCTAAACCCTTTTGTAAATTGACCTGAAAATATTAGAAAGTAGGATTTTAGTTTGCATTACTGTTAGTTATTTCTCACTATCATTCCATTCTGAAAACAAAAATTAACATCACCTTCCGGTGAATTTAATCCCTAATTGGCTTTTCCTATCGTATCTTCTGATCCATTTACAGCAGTGTTTCTGAAGCTGGTCTTGGAGTACCCTATAAGCCAGTCTGGTTTTTGAATATCCACAATGAGAAAGCATGAAAGAGATTTGCATGTACCACCTCCATTGTATGCAGTCTCTCTCATGCATATTCATTGTGGATATTCTATAAACTAGGACCCAGTTGAGAAACACTAATCTACAGCTCTCTATTTAAGCTGCATTTGATGGAGTCTCCGGTGACTTTCTCATGCCTAAATTTGGAAGCCATTTCTCCATTTTTATCTTCATAGACTTCTCTGCATCATTCAGTATTGTTGTGTAAACACTCCGCTTAAGTATTCTGTTTACCCTCTCCTTTCTTTCTAGGTTCATTTTCAGCAGTTCCATTTCTCCCATTCTCTTTGTCTGCATGTAGCAGGGCTCCAGACTTGATTCTGTCCACTCCTCTTTTCTTTGTATAAATTCTCCAAAGTAGCTTTATCCACTTCATTAGCTACAGATGCCACAGAATTCTTTCCTTCTGTTCTGCACCTTTTCTCACTATCCAAACCTTGGAATATTGATATTGTCTTTGCTATTTTCTCCTAGATGACTCACTGTCATATAAAACTGAGTGGGGACAATTTTCATTTCATTTGTTAGATATTTTATCTGCTCTTATAAAATAGCCCTGAGCAGCGTTTTGCAGGAAATAAGGCATTTGTCTGCAAGTCCTAGTGTTCTGTTGGCCACCTTAGATGTAGCGGCACTGTATACCAGTATCCCTCAGAAGGAAGTTTTGATGGTGATACGAGAAGCTCTCACTCAACGGGGAGATCTCTGTGATGCTATGTTAGAATTTTTAATGAATCTAGCTGAGATTGCGATGAAAAAGAATTTTTTTGAGTTTGAGGGTGTCATTTATCAGCAGGTTTCGGGGGTTGCGATGGGGGCAATGTTTGCCCCCCTCTATTGCAAATTTATTTATGGGGCATTTTGAGCAGCAATGGCTGACAGTTTTTCCATTTTCCTCCCACGTAAAAGTATGGCATCGTTTTATTGACGATTGTGTTTTTGGTGTGGGATGGGTCTCTTGATAAGTTGTTGGAGTTTCATCAATGGTTGAATAGCCTTCACCTCAAGATTCGGTTTACTCTTAATTATTATGTTAATGAAATTGCATTTTTTGATGTATGGGTGGTTAGACAGGAATTGGGATGGGGTACTTCTGTATATAGAAAGAAAACAGACAGGAATACCTATTTGCATTTTTCAAGTGCTTACCCCAAAAGACTGCGAGAAGGACTCCCCTTCTCTCAATTCATCTGATATCGCCGTAATTGTTCCAGCATGGTGGATTTTGTTGATCAGTCCAGACATTTGAGAGAGGCTTTTCTAATGAGGGGATATTCTGGTGTAATTGTTGACAGGGCCTTTAGACATGCTAAATTTAATAATAGGGAATGATTGTTATCTACTCATGCTAAAGAAACTTCCAGTGAGGATAGTGAATATGTGCATTTTGTAACTAACTTTTCTCAGCTGTTATTGGTTATAACGGATCATTCAGCGGTATTTCAGGTGACAAGAGTGATTCCAGGTCAGCAAAATGTCACTCCCCGCTGTGCATGGTCTCAATAATCGAAATTTGAGAGATTTGCTTAGCCCTAGTGTGCTGAGGAGGTCAGATATGATGATAGAGACCCACACTGGGCATAGACCATGTGGTCATTGTTCAGTTTGTGAGATCACATAAACTGTTAGTGTGTTTACTTACAGAGGTTGGAAACACTGGCTGTGTTATAATACTACATGCAATTCTTGCTTTGTGGTCTATTTGATTAGATGCCCTTGTGATATGCTATATATTAGACAGACCACTCAACCTTTTCGGTTGTGTATGGGAGAGCATAAAAGTCGTCTGTGTTGTGGGAGATTAGATGCTCTGATTGTCCAGCACTGTATGGAGAAGGGTCATGTATTTGCCGATCTTGTGTGTTTCTGTATTGATCAGATATGGACAGGTATAGGTGAGCGCACTAGAAAACACTCCTTGCTCTTTAGGGAGCAAAAATTGATTTTTTGTTTAGGTACTGTATATCCTAAAGGTTTGAACTCTCAAATTGATTGGCATTTTGTGTCTGATGGGGGGGAGGGATGTTTTGTTGTTTTGTACACACTTTTGAAATGGAAGACTTTTCATAGTGTTATAATGGCTTTCAGGTGGGTGATGATGTTCCTGTGTTTCTTTTTTGGTGAAGCTTTACCTGTTTGGTTACATGCGATCTAATTAGATTCATGCAGGTCATTATTTAAGCACTGTTCATGCGTGGTGTTTTTAGCCGGTTAAAATTGCTGAGCATGTCGAATGATGGTGGCAGTCAGTTGAGGTGAGAAACTTTTTCCGGTTCCTACTTCTGGTTATCTCTGGGGAGGAATCTTTTGCTGTATTAGTTCCTCTTGGAGGGCATGATCTTTATAGGTTTGCTGTTTTTCAGATTGGTATTGTCTATTGAACAGTGGAAATTACGGCTGTATGTATTGTGGTTCTGTGTTACTTAATATGTGGTTGGGGTCTGTCTGAAATTGTTTGAAAAATCTTCTTTAACACGGGTTTTTTTGCTGTCTTCTAAAGCATTTTGTATTCGTTTGGGACCCCTTGAAAAAGCACTATGCGAAACGCTTAAGTCAATAGGATTGTTGGCGTCGGAGTGGTGTTTGAAGTCCTGGATATTTAAATGTGATCGTTAGACTGCTTCAGTTAACTTTTTGAATGACATGCTTTAGAGGAGAGCGTTATTAACTTTAAAATGTTAAATTAATGTTGAAATTTGAAAATATGATTAAAAATCTGAAAAATTGAAAATATTGAAAATGTCTTTAAAGAGGAGTTTTTTCTGCCCGTTGATGTGATGGATGGAGGCATAGGTGTTCTTTGATGCTCTAGCCTGATCCATTTATTCTGAGGCCTTTTTATGCCTGTGAAAGGAATGTTATTGGCATTTAGCCAAGTTTGTAATTTTAGTAGAGTGGATTTTTGTTTTTCATGTAATAAAGTCTACATTGGTCACACTAAATGAATGATAAAAACAAGTTTGCGAGATCATCTCTCTAGGTTGCACACAAAATCACTTTTGGCACTGACTGTACAGCATTGCTTGAAATCCTAACATACATTTGAAGATTTACAGTGGAGAACGATTGATCACGTTCCCCTCGTGGGAGCAACCATGAAGCAAAACTTAATTTTAGGGAACAACATGGGTTATTTAAATTGAGATTAGTGGCACCTAGTAGATTAAATCAACAAATTAATTGGTATACATTGATATATATTGGTCTCTGTTCCTTTAAGTGTTGACATCAGGGCTTCCGGTGACGTCATCGAACCACATGGACGGCTGAAAAAGAGCTTTGCCGTTCATCCCCACAAAAGTAACTAATCTCCCCTACAGAAGTGCACCAAATACCCCAGAGAGGATTGCTTTGGTGAGAGGGTGCAGAGGCTGGTAGAATGACGACAGCAAGGAAAAAAATGGCAGATATATGAGAGTACACATTCGCAGCGATAAGAGGGAAGCAGAAGCAGAAAGAAGGAGAAAAAATGGGAGGCGAAGCAAATATGGAGGCCGAATCTGAAGAGCAGCTGGGTACCTTAGAAGAGGTGCAGAGTAAAAGCGCCGTGGTACAAATCTCCAAAGAAGAACTGAGGTCCTGGTTTGGTGAGCTGCGGTCAGAAATGGCAGGATTCAGAGCGGACATGGAGGCGGCCATAATGGAGTTTCGCGCTGATGTGCAGGAACTGGGGAAAAGAGTGGAGGAAGCAGAAGGGCAAGTAGAGGAGGTACGAAGCAATTTGAGTGCCATCAATAAAGTAGTGAACGGCTTGGAAAGTGCGAAGGAACAGATGGAGTTGAAGCTTGAAGACTTGGAAAACTGAGCGAGAAGGCAAAATCTAAGAATAAAGGTGGTGCCGGAAAGTGAAGAGTACAGAGACTGTGAACAGATGGCACGAGATATATGTATGGCGGTGCTAGAGGATCCTGAGGACAGAGGGAAGGCACTGGAAGTGAAGATAGACAGAACGCACTGTACACTCGGTCCAAGGAAAGGGGCTGCACCAAGAGACATTATTATATGCCTCCAGGACTTTAAAACCAAAGAAAAATTAATTAACAAGGTGAGGGGAGCTGGCCCTCTTGAGTGGAAGGAAATAAGGTGGCAATTTTTGTGGACTTGGCTGCGGCCACGCTACAGCGCAGAAGAGAATGGTGAGGATTTACAATGAGGCTGAGGGAAGAAAGTATTAAATATAAATGGTTGTACCCAGCAGCAATTGCGTTTACCAGCCATTTCATCACAACGCGGGAGCAAACAGCAGCTTAGTTGGCGGCAGAGATGAAGGAAGCAGGAGTAACATGTTTACAAGTGTTTGTTAAAAGCAGGAGTAACATGTATATAAGTGTTTGTTAAAAATAAATAAATAAAATAAAAATGTTTACCAGAGGTGGGAGAAATGAGAAAAACAGGGAATGGACAGACGACAAGATGGCAGAAAGTGGAGAATAAAGAGAGGAAAAGTAAATGGGTAATGCAAAACAGAAAAGACTTGGGACTGTGCAAATAAGCAGAAGTGAGAGAAATGAAAAAATGAACGAAAGACAACAGCAAGGATAAAGAATCCGCAAAGATGGACTGAGTGTATGATATGAAGGGGGAGAAGGGGGTAAGGTAAAATGAGCAAGGACAAGAAAGGGGGGGAGATTAAGACAAGAAAAGAGTGTGCTGTGAATTAAGGAGCATGAGTGGGAGGGGGGAAATGATGCCACAGAGGAAGTGGAAGCTACAATCTGGTAGTAAGAAGGAGGAAGGGGGGAGGAGGGGGGGAGGGAACTGAGGGGGGGAGGGAGGGGTGGGAAGGGAGGGTACCTGGATCTTGTGTATGCAAGAAGAGGAGGTACAGTGATTTGAAGCTATGGGTAGTAAACAAAAGCAGCTTGATGAATGTAAGATTGTAACAATAAATATGAAAGGCCTCAACTCCTAAAGGCAGGCCCTACTAAAAGAGGGCAGCAGAGCAAGAGTGGATGTTGTGCTTATACAAGAAACGCATTTTAAAAAAGTAAAAGAAAGATGGTTGATGAATAAAGAATATGACAAAGTTTATTTGGCCCATACTGCATTACTGATTTGATGTGGAAGAAAAGGGAGGAGAGAGGAAGAGAGGTAGATAAGAACCCATACATGACATGTACACTTCGATTCTGGGACAGGAAACAAGGTACTAACACATGCGGGAGGAAATATAAGAGCACAGCGCATTATACAATGTGAGGGATTTTTGGTAGGAGAAAGCTCTGGGATATTTCAAAAATGGCATGAGAAAGGGTTACAGTATATGGGACAAATATTATCTGAGGAGGGCCACTTAAGGCCATTTGAGGAGCTTCAAGGAGTATACCAAATAGAGAAGAGTGATTGGTATGGTTACTTCCAATTGGCACACTTCTGGGGGGGGGGAACAAATGAAAGATTGCCTGAGTAGTAAAGAGACACAATTTGAAAAGATGTATAGGCTGGGAGATCTATCAAGAGGTGTATTTTTAGGCGTGGAGCCGTGGCGTGTTGAGTAAAATCTATTTCAGGACATATGCTGTAATATCATGGCTGTAACCTGCTGTTCTTCCTTCCTTCTTCTCTCTTCTGTTCTTTTGTCTATCACTGTCTCTCACTCTGTCCTATCTCATATATGGCGTTCTTTTCGTATTTTCTTTAAAAATTAAATTGTATTGTAAACTGCTCTGATGCTTCGGCCTGAGTGGTATATTAAGAAATTAAACATAAACATAAACATATTTTCTAGGCTTTACAAAGCATTGAGGGGACCCATGGATCAAGGAACGCATATGCGGGCTTGGGAGGTGGACTTGGAAGGTCAATGGGAAAAAATATATGAAGGAGTAAAAATACCTGTGGTTTCGGAAGCAATCCAAGAACATTGTTACAAGATGCTGTTCCAAATGTATCGAACCCCAGTCCAATTGTGTAAGATGGGGAGATATAAAGAGGTAATGTGTTGGAGGAGGTGTGGAGAGAGGGGGACTACATGCACATGTGGTGGAGCTGCTCTGTGCTACAGCAAACGTGGCAGTGGATGGTGGACCTTATGCGGGAGATGGTGGGCTGGGTGTGAGCTATCACACCAGCTGGAGTGTTACTGAATGAATGGGGGGCAGGGGCACTCGAAAAGTGAGCTGGTGTATATGTCGAAGATGCTGGCAATTGGAGTGCGGTTGGAAATAGTGAAGGGATGGTGATCTGAGAGAGCACCAATCCCTGAGAGGATATTAAGCAGATTGGCATATATTTACAGGATGAGTGAGATTAAGGCATATAAAACACACAGGATTGAGATCGTTCAAAGGAGATGGGAAAAGTACAAAGAGTGGTTACAAAGGGTGGATAACGATGCAAAGGGGGAAATTAGTCAAGCCTAAGAAGGGAATAGTAAAAAGAGGAAGAGGATCCGGGGGGAGGAGGAGAGAAGAAGGGAATCTTAAAATTTAATAAAAATGTACAGGTACATGGAGAGAAGTAAATGATGTACAGTAATGTAAAGTAAGGATAAAATAGAAATTAGGTAAATGATGGGCTGATGGTTGCAGCCGGATGCATATTATGCCACTGATTGTAATGGAGAAGAAAAATGATGTACTAACTTGTGCTGTACCAAATAAAAATTTAAAATAAAAAAAAGCGCTGAAATCAGGCAGTGGAATAAGCATAAAAACGCTGCAGCCATGTTGCGAAAGTAAGCTGGTTGGATTTGAAATCTGGAGGACAAATGATAAATGAAGGATCAGATTATATTAAATAAGTAGTCATGTTTAAACCCTGATACAGAACTGTATATAACTTTTGAAGTTCGAAACACAATGTTGTGTCGGTTGGGGTATATGATGAGATTGGTTATTTTCTAAAGAAGAGTGAAGCTAAGCGTTCTTTTAAAAAAGCAGTGCCACATTTAAATAAAGTAAAAAGGACCTAATGGGTAATAATCTGGATTAGTTAATGATACTGGTTTGGATAAGTTGGTTCAACAAAAAATAGCTTTTTTTCAATGGAGCTGGGTGGGTTTTATAAAATAGTCACGCCACGTTTTCCAAAACATCAATAAGCCAAACAATCCAGGGTAAGGAAGTTCTCGCTCATAAAAACCTCAAGACATCTACAGGGATTGGTAAGAGCTGGAGAAAACCATTTGCGCAACCACCTACTTTAAAATCATCATCTATCTCTGGGGCCAAAATATCTTATTTTAATACTTTTGCTTTTCACTTTTTAAGTCTTTTTCAAGTCTTATCAATGGTAGTAGCAGTTTCATAGAACACATGAAGGGCCTGACTGCAAAATTGTATACAAATGTTGCTTCAAGTCTGTCAAACGCAGCATTACTTATCTTAATATTCATAGCCAAAGCAGCATTGATGTCCATTTGTTCCAGTCTCCATCCAGCACATCAATATCCTTGAAAAAGGTATAATTTCTTCTTTATGAGTAAGTGAGAACTTCCTTACCCTGGATTGTTTGATTTATAGGCTTAAACTAGACACCTTTTTTGTACTTCTCACAAAGACAAGCATTAAGGTTCATTATGTGCAAAACAATATGGTTTAATAATAGACTCCTTCTATTCCCTCCTCAAATATAACACCCATTTTCCTAAATCCTCGCCATCTCTGAGTTGGATACCTACATGTTTCCCCTTACTATTCTCCCATTTCACGGTTTTGTTGTCAGTCGAAAACAATGCAGCCATCACAGTTTCCCTCTGCTTCATTTTCTAGTCTTTGTTGCATACTGTGACATACTTATAATCTTCTGTGTTTTCCATTACAACTCCTTTCTACTCGTAATGGTGTATATTCATTCCCTTGTCATTGTTAATGCTTTTTGCATAATAATAAGCCCAATACAATCACTATGAAGTCAGTATTTTGCCTCCAAAAATATTCTCATTAAGAATGTATGAATGATAACTGTAGAATAGTATTACTCTAGACTAGTATGATTTAAACATGATCATTTAACTATTGAATGTGATATATGTGGTCAAGTGAATGCTGATTCATGGTGACCCAGTCCTTGGGTTTTCTTGGCAAGGTGCAACCTGAAGTAGATTTCCAGACCTTTCTTCCACGCAATGAGTTTACAGCCTTTGGTATTCCAAGGTGGTCAACCATCCAAGTACTAGCCAGGCCTGATCTTACTTAGCTTCAGAGAGCAACCAAGAGCTAAAGCTTATCTCAGATAACCAGTTGTGTAATTGTACCGATAATCAAGGTAAGCATTAGAATGACAGAGAATGGACTTGACTATACATTTCATTTTCTTTATTCAGGGCTGGTCAATCAAATCTGCAATGTCCTGATTGAAACTGCAGCACTGTACCTTGAAGCAGATGATGAAGGCTGCCTGAAAACAGCAAATGCTCAACTTCTTTCACTACTTGATATTTTACACTCTATGTTGAATTACACAGCTACCCTGATACGGCAGACTTTGCAGGTATGGAACTTTTTTTCTATTACAAGTTTATCTGCAAGACATACTGTATATGTGTCAATATTGCAACACCACATTCAGTATTTTTTTTAATGCCAGCCATAGCATGTAAATATCTTACATATATTCAGCACTGCTATCCATTAAAGCAGCGATGCTGAAACATTATACAGATTTGAGTGCTGCCACTATACAGATATCTCACACTATTTCATTTTTATCCATATACCTATACAGATAAATTTAAGAAAACCTTTCTGCCTCCAGCTCAAACCACCCATTCAAAGTCTCAGACTGAACCACCTGACCCTTCCCTTCACAATCTCTCCTGGCATACAAAGCCTCTTGGCCCGCCACTTCCCAAAAGCCTCATGATACAAACCTAACTCAAACTGAGAATTACCCCAAACAGGAAGGAAGCAAGTAACTTTCTTAGACCCCGAAAAAATTCCCATGGGTTCCTCTCCATATATGTAAGGTCATCAGTATACACGGATTCATACACATAGACATCTTTTCTCCTACACAGAACAACCATAGCAAATGCTGCAGGCACTGGACTTTCAAATCATACTACTCCAACTATACCCATCATTTACCTCCCAACCACTCCAAAATAGCACAGAGCTGGACAGCCACATAATAACCCTTGATCCACAGGACTCTCATCAACCCCTCCTCTTTTGGTAAGTACAGCAGTCTCGCCGCCACCTTCAGTAGCTATCTGCACAAAATATACTTAAATAATCCTTACTGGATCCTCAAAAACAAAAGATGAACAAACATTCATTTTAATCATAGCCATTCTACCCATACAAGAAAGGAGCATCCCCGCCCATATATCCATATCCTGCTCCACAGCATGCAGTAAGGGACATAATTAAGCCAGTATGGACTTCGTAAATCTCTCACCACATTCACCCCCAGGTAACGAATGGACTCCCTAGCCCACTTAAATGGGAAGGACTCCTTCAGGGAGTTCTTCAACCGATCCTCCAAATATACCTTGAGGACCTCCAACTTACCTGTATTCATTTTATAGCCCGAGATCCTGCTATAGGCCCTAACATGCTCATTAACATAAGCAGCAAGGTCAGACGTGAAATCAATTTTAAAAAAATCACATCATCTGCAAGCTGTCTGATCTTATGTACCTGGCCCCCCACCTGCACCCCATTAATGGTTTTAAAAATAGGAGGGACAGTCCTTGAATGGTTCAAGTCATACATCTCACATAGATTAATACGGATACAATTAGGTAAAGAAACATCAGAAACCTTCCCTCAAGGTCAGGGTATCCCCCAAGGATCAGCCCTCTCCGCCCTCCTCTTCAACTTGTACCTCCAACCTATTACAAACATATTCAAGAAGCATAAAATCAACCATTTCATATACGCGGATGATATCATGCTTGCCATTCCCATAAACTCCAACAACCCCAAATACGATAGCTTACTCCAGTGCATGAATGAGACTACCACATGGCTTGAAGACAACCATCTAAGCATCAACCTCAAAAAAACAGAAGCAATGTTCATAACGAGAAAGCCAGACACTGACTACAACTACCCAACAACAATCAAAATAAACAACACACCTATACCTGTTAAAAAGGAGGTAAAGTACCTTGGAATAATTTTAGACCACTCACTCACCATGCTCCCACACATAAAACAGACAGTAAAAACCATATTCTATAAACTCAAGACAATACAACATCTGAGACCCCTACTTAACACACATGACTTTAGATCAGTAGTCAATACCCTCATCACCCCTCACTTCGACTATTGTAATAGTCTCCTAAACGGTTTACCACTAAAGAGCATATTCCAAAGAGCCCAAAACATATGCGCCAAGATGATCACAAAAGCTAAACTAACAGACCATGTGACCCCAATACTGTTAGACTTGCATTGGCTCCCTATAAGTAGCCGAATAAAATATAAAATCCTCCTAACTACTTTCAAACTCATTAATAACATCTCTCCCTCACAATTATCTACTCTAATACACCCCCCATCAGAAACTAGAACGCGCAGACAGAATGCAACCTATTCCCTCAACATAAAAACAACTTTCAGAAAAACTAAAGCAACAAGTGATAGGGCCTTCTCCTTTGCTGCCCCTACTCTCTGGAATGAAATACCATTAACCCTCCGCATGATAAAGGACCTTCATCAATTCAAAAAGGAACTAAAAACCTACCTCTTTACAAACCACTTTGAAATCCCCTATCAACAAAAAATCTCTCCCCAACAATCACAGAAACACATCCACAGCACTCAAGACAGAACAAACGACTAACACAAGAAACCTTACATACTCCACACAACATGCAAAAGATTCACCCAAACTGTCTGCTATATCGCTATTGTAAATAACTACCTGCAATTAGTTATGTTATGTTCCATGTATTATATATAACCTGTATATAGATTAAAATCAATGTTCCAGCTAACGTTTAAAAAATATGTTCCCTGTAATTACACTTGTATATAGTTAAAACCTTGTTCCATGTAAAGTATACAGAAGTATACAAATTTTTGTTCACTGTTCAATGTAAACCGCCCCGATCTCTGGAAGGGGCGGTATAGAAGAAACTGTTAAATAAATAAATGGTTTTATTAGATATTTGATATTGAGCCCTTAACATAGTTACAAGGTGATTTACAATAAGATTGCAGCTCATCTGATAAATAATGCCATCTGATAGGAAAGAATACAAATTAAAACAAATTAAGCAAAGAATTAAAACAAAACTTAAGAAAAAAGAGAGGACAACCACTCTGCTCTGGTAGCTCCTGCCCTGAGTCCCAAATAGGTGAGTCTTTAGTAATGTCACCATTAATCTCCAGGAACAAGCAGGAATAAGTCCTCACATATGGGTACATCGGAACCGACGGAGCCGGCGCAGGAAAGCTCCCCAGCTTTTCAGATGAAAAGCTTTTGGGGCTTCCCACAGCGCATGCGCGCTGCCTTCCCGCCTTCCTTACCAGCTCTCTTCAGTTTCTCTTTTTCCGCGGAGCCAGCAGGTCGTGTTCCTGTCACCGCTGAAGAAATTGTTATTTTAATTTGTTTCTTTTGACCGCGTACCTGCCTTCCCCATACCAAAACCGGTACTGCCGGTCTCTCTTTCTTTATTTCTTAAAAAAAAAAAAAAAACATTTTTTTATTTCAGCACAACGTGGTAACTTTTGCTAGGCCTTCAGGCCTACACTAATTCTCATGGAGAAGCCAGCTCCTGGTTTTTAAAAAGTGTACCAAGTGCAGTGCTATTATTTCTCTCTCAGACACCCATGAATGGTGTCTTTAAATGTTTGGGACCTGACCACTCCATACCGGACTGCCCATTCTGCTCCCAGATGTCTAAACGTGGTATGCAGAACCGGGCCAACAAGTTCCATGTGCTGTTTGCTTCAGATAATCCAGCATCACAGTCATCCAGGTCTTCCTCTCCGGATGGATCTCAGGTAACCAAACTTTCTGTGGGCAAATCCTCTAAAAGCAAATCTCTTTCAAAAGATCGAGAGGCTCTCAATCTTGAGTTCGAGGATTCTGCCCACACCAAAAAACCCCGGCGGGAGGCTCCGGCCTCCAAAGCATCACCTATGGGGTTACAGGTTGACATCGATGGCACGGCCTCGACTGATCACCTGTTAGACTGCTCTGGGGTACCAGTCGATACCGGTACCGACATCCAGGCAGCAGTGGCGTCCATGGGCAATACTGTCCAGACCATGCAGCAGGCCGTTCTGGCTTTCATTGAGGCTGCGACGCCCTCGGTACCGATTCCATCGGTACCGACCCCGGTTCCGGTATCCACACTGGAACCGAGACCATCGACTTCCAAGCGTCGATAGGTTCCGCTTGCTGGATTCAGGCTTTTGCCCGATACCAATCCCATGCCCGATACGCCCGATCTCGATCTCGATATCGATCGGTACGCGTATCGTGCATTGCAAGCACAGAGATTCTTCTGATGAGTTCAATTCCTCTGATGACTCTGCTGAGTTTGATCTTCCTGAGGAGCCCTCTTCTCTAAAGAGGGCGATGTCTCCTCCAGAGGATTTATCCTTTCAGGATTTCATTGTTGATGTAGCTAAAGGACTTCTATTGCTACATCTTCTGAAAAGAAACCCAGATCAAAAAAAATGGATATTTTACGATACTCTAAAGCTCCTAAAGAGGCAGTTACTCTGCCTATCCATGAAATCCTTCAAGAACACTTGATGGATTTGTGGGAGACTCCTCTAACTCTGTCTCCTCATTCTCGTAGGTTGGACACCATGTACCGGGTCCCTCCTTCTCCTGGGTTTCAAAAAACTCAGCTGCCTCACCACTCCATTGTGGTGAAGTCTGCTATGAAGAGGATAAAGAGTCCCAAAAGGCACTCTTCTACCCCTCCAGGGCGAGAATGTAAGACCCTTGACTCTTTTGGTTGAGGTTGCTGGCAGGGCTTCGGGAATTGCTATTGCAGCCCGACGTCTTGCTTGGCTCCAGGCTTCTGACCTAGAACCCTGGGTTGTGGATGGCCTAAGGAATCTGCCCTGTACAGGTGAGAGCTTATTTGGTGAAGACTGGCAAATTAAAGCTGCTCAAATGGATGCAGAAAATGCCACTCTAGATAGACTTTCTAAGTCTACTTCTACTCCTGCCAAAAAGAAGTCTTTTAAAAGGCCTTACTATAAGAAGGCCAGATTTTCCACAAATACTGGCCAACAATCTTCTCAGCCTCGCTTTGCTGCTAAACGTCAGCAATTTAAGCAAGTAAAGTCAAAGTCTGCAGTGTCTGCTACACTCCAGCAGGCTCAACCCCCTCAGGGGTTTTGACTTGCCCCTAGAGAACTTACCATTTCTGGCTCTGGAACAACCAGAGCCTCTCACCATACCTGGAAGGCTAGTTCACTTTGCTCCCAGATGGGAGCAAATAACATCAGAGCAATGGACCCTCTCTATCATCAGAGAGGGCTACAAACTTCATTTCTCCAGCCTTCCTCCCCATACCATGGTGAGGCAATTCAGTTCTCCCCCATCTCTTCTGACCCTGTTGGGTCAGGAAGTCTCCTCTCTCCTTGCCCAAGGGGCAATAGAGGAGGTTCCTCTTCCTCAACAGGGGTTAGGGTTCTACTCCCCTTATTTTCTCATAACAAAGAAGACAGGGGGCTTCAGACCTATCCTAGATCTGAGAGAATTGAACAAGTTTCTATTCAAGGAGAAATTCAAAATGCTCTCTCTGGGCATTCTCCTTCCATACCTTCAGAGTCAGGATTGGCTTTGTTCTCTAGATCTCAAGGATGCGTACACTCATATACTCATCCATCCATCCCACAGAAAATATCTTCGATTTCTGTTCCAGGGAAAACATTTCCAATACAGAGTACTTCCCTTCGGTCTTGCCTCTGCTCCAAGAGTATTCACAAAATGCATGGCAGTCGTAGCCGCATTTCTAAGAGGCATGGGAATCTTCGTCTTCCCATATCTGGACGACTGGCTCATCCGAGCTCCATCTCAGTCAGAAGCCCAGATTTCCTTGGACCGCACAAGGCGTATTCTTCAATATCTGGGACTTGTGGTAAACATTCCCAAGTCCCAACTCATCCCTATTCAGTCCCTGGAATTCATAGGGGCCCACTTGGACTCCACCACTGCAAGGGCCTACCTCCCTCTGGTCCGAGGCCAACGACTAATCAGCTTGGCCTCCCAGGCTCAGTCCAGAAGTCACTTGTCAGCCAGGGAACTGCTGCAACTTCTGGGCCACATGGCCTCCACGGTCCATGTGGTGCCCTACGCTCGTCTCCATATGAGGGCAGCTCAATGGACTTTGGCCACCCAGTGGTCTCAAGCATCAGGAGCGCTCTCAGACCAAGTACTCACCTCAAAACGTCTGTTTTGGTCTCTCCAGTGGTGGACATCCTCCAAAAATCTGTTGTTGGGGACCCCCTTCCAACCTTCGTTGCCCCAAGCAACCCTCACAACAGATGCCTCCCAAACAGGGTGGGGAGCTCATCTCCAACACCTCTCCACTCAGGGCACCTGGTCTCCCCAGGAGACCACCCTTCACATCAACCTTCGGGAACTGCGAGCAATCTTCCTTGCCCTCACAGTCTTCCACACCCTCCTTGTCAACCTGACTGTCCTAGTCCAGACAGACAATCAGGTAGCCATGTTCTATGTCAACAAACAAGGAGGGACGGGCTCTCTGTCGCTTTGCAACGAAGCTCTCAGATTATGGGCCTTCGCCAGAGAGCATCAAATTCATCTTCTGGCAGTATACCTTCCAGGAGTTCAAAACTCTCGGGCAGACAGACTCAGTCGAGTTCTGCTTCCACACGAATGGTCCCTGCATATGGACCAGATACGCAGAATCTTTCAGGAATGGGGGACCCCGGACATAGACCTCTTTGCAAGTCCGTGGAATGCCAAACTTCCCCGGTTCTGTTCCAGGACTCCGTGTCAGGGAGCTCAGGCCAACGACGCCTTTCTCCTGCATTGGGGTCAGGAATTCCTGTATGCTTTTCCACCCATTCCTTTGATTCCCAAGACTCTGTTCAAACTTCAGAGGGATCACGGGTCGATGATCCTCATAGCTCCACGCTGGCCATGCCAAGTGTGGTTCCCTCTACTTCTACAGCTCTCCCAGGGCTCCTCCCTGGACCTGGGAGCTGCGCCAGACCTTCTGTCTCAGGAGAAAGGGACTTTGTGGCACCCAAACCCCAAGTCCCTACATCTCCGAGCTTGGTTACTGAAGGCTTAAGCCTTCATGAGTTTAATCTTTCTCAACCAGTGAAAGATATCCTTCATGCCTCTAGGAAACCCTCTACCAGGCGTTCCTATGCTTTCAAATGGAAACGTTTTTCCATTTGGTGTGCTCAACAGGGTCTTGACCCTCTGGTACTTCCTTTGAATTCTCTACTAGACTATCTCCTGCATCTGTCCAATGCAGGCCTCAAGACGAATTCAGTACGAGTCCATTTAAGTGCTATTGCAGCATCCTTCAAACCTATAAATGGACAACCTGTTTCCTCTCATCCTCTTGTTGCAAGGTTCATGAGAGGCCTGACCTTAACTAAACCTCCCATCCGACCTCCGCCGGTAGCATGGGATTTGAACCTAGTTCTAGGTCAGCTTATGAAGCCACCTTTTGAGCCTTTGGACTCCACCTCCTTGAAATTTCTTTCATGGAAGGTAGTTTTCCTTATTGCAGTCACTTCAGCTCGCCGCATCAGTGAACTGCAGGCTTTAGTGGCTAATCCACCTTATATTAGGTTTCATCATGATAAGGTGGTCCTTAGGACGAACCCCCACTTTATGCCCAAAGTGGTCTCGCCTTTTCATCTTAATCAAGAGGTATATCTACCTGGTTTTTTTTCCGGCTCCTCATGCATCCAGTGCAGAGAGGAACCTTCATACTCTTGACTGTAAAAGAGCTCTCGCCTTTTACCTCAACAGGACTCAGCCACATCGAAAGTCTTCCCAACTTTTTGTGGCTTTTGATCCTTCTCATTTGGGACTTCCAGTCTCCAAACGTACACTTTCCAATTGGATTGCTCAGTGTATTTCTTTTGCTTACCAGAGTAAGAATATTTCTCTGGAAGGCCATGTCACAGCTCACAATGTGAGAGCCATGGCTACTTCTATGGCTCATCTTCACTCTGTATCCATCGATCAGATCTGTCGAGCAGCCACTTGGGCCTCGGTTCATACCTTCACAGCCCATTACTGTTTGGACAAGGACTCCCGCCGGGATGCCTTGTTTGGTCAGGCTGTCCTCAAACACCTGTTCCATACTTAAGCAACTCCTGCCCACCTTCCCTGAATGGATGCCTGAGATCCATACGAAGATGGTTTACCCTTGGAGGGGGATCTCCCAGGCATCTTAGCTAGGGAGTCCCCATATGTGAGGACTTATTCCTGCTTGTTCCTGGAGATAGCACAGTTACTTACCTGTAACAGGTGATCTCTGGGAACAGCAGGAATTAGTCCTCACAACCCACCCACCTCCCCTAGGAGTTGTATCTTCTATCTATCTACCTTCCTTTCCTCTCTCTATTGTCTCAGCTATAAACTCGAACTGAAGAGAGCTGGTAAGGAAGGCGGGAAGGCAGCGCGCATGCGCTGTGGGAAGCCCCAAAAGCTTTTCATCTGAAAAGCTGGGGAGCTTTCCCGCGCCGGCTCCGTCGGTTCCGACGTACCCATATGTGAGGACTAATTCCTGCTGTTCCCAGAGATCACCTGTTACAGGTAAAGTAACTGTGCTTTCCTCACCCGATCTGCCAGTGGCAACACGGGGCACCCCTGGCACTTCCCCCTTCATAGCTCAAATTCCTTAGCGTTGCTCCTGTTTACTCTAATCCCAGTTTTCTAGTCCATATAAATGGCCTAGATTCACTTCCCACCCAGTCCTATTCTACCTCCATAAACAAGCAGGAAGTAAGTCTTCACATATGGGTGACGTCGGCACCGACGGAGCCTGGTGCAGGAACACTCTCCAGCATCCAATAGGAATGCTTTTGGGAGCATTCCTGCATGCAAGCGTGGCTGCCTTCCTGCCTTCACTCCTGATCTCCTCAGTTGTCTTTTTTCCGTGGAGCCATCAGGACCTTGTCCCTGTCAACCGCGTCAAGAGACTTCTGTATTTATTTGTGGTACGACGAGTACTTATCTTTTTTGCCTTCCCGTCACGAACTTGATTTCCCATCTATTCTGCTCCCATTCCTGTTTTTCTTTTTCTTATTTTATAAATTTTTTTCATTCTTTTTTGTATCTTGTCAGGCTTAAGGCCTATGGCCTACCCGTACACCATCGCGCAATTTGACTTTGCCTTAGGCCTTTTCCCAGAAATGGAAAAGCCCCGGAATGGTTTTGAAAAAAGTGTTCAAGTACCATTTCTATCACCAACGAGCATAGCTGGCGCCTTAAGTGTTTAGGCCCGGACCACAATGTAAATTCCTGCCCCTCCTGTTGCCACATGACTGCCAGAGATAGGAAGAACCAGAATAAACAGAAGACTAAGCTGTTTCCATCAGACTCAGCTCCTTCGATGCATTCCTCGGGGGGCATCGACTCCATCTAAATCCTCCAATATCTCTAGATCACCATTTAGTCAAAAGGACAAGCATCAATCTGAGTCTCTAGTACAAAAGAAAAAAAAGACATCGACAGCATCGCGATCATCGACCTTGAGGTCGGCATAGGCATCAGACACCGAGCATCGTCATTGTCACCGACACTCCTCTTACTCCGATGCAGACTGTCCAGCGAAGCAGCCCTGGTGGGAGGCCTCACCCTCCAAAGCTGTAAAGGGGCTTGGAGGTGCAATCCTTGGCGGAACCCCTGATACCGGCGTCAGGAGTTGTGTCCAACACAATCATGTCCGGAGCCACTCCTCCCCCAGTACCTTCACTTGATGACTGGGTTATTAAGTAAAAAATTGCAATGTGCAATGGATGGTCAAGTTTTTTTGCCATTTCTTTCATAAACGTCTGTTTATGAAATGCTTTGCTCTAATAACAATGCATTTTAGAAATTAATTTAAGCCTTCCATATAAGTGGGTTATAAAGCCTATGACCGCAAGTGGGGAATATTGAACAAAAATCCTTCTTTAAAAAGAGATACTGTACCTTCAAAATCCCTGTTGGTTTGTGGAACGCTTTAGCTTGAAACAGTGCATTTTAAAGACCTTGAAATTGAGCCTCACACAGTCGGAATTTAGTTTCACTTTTAACAGGTTTTGTTTCTCCATCTCTATTTTTGCTTTTTCAGTGCTCGACAATTAATTTGATTTTGGTTCAATAAATGCTGAATTTCATTTTGATATAAATATTGATGACATTTTCAGAAGTATCCTAGACAAATATTATATTATTAGTTTGTTGGATTAAGTGCAGATGTTTTATACCTTATTTTTAATCTTGTTATATATTTTAATTGGGTTATGTGGTTTCTTTTAAAAAATCCTTCATGGCATTGCCATACAATAAATTTTATGTATTATGTTCCATGATAACTTTTAGCACTTTTATGCTATTATCATTTTGGTCTTAACATTATATTTATTTATTTATTGGTCTTTCTAATAATCAATTCTTAATTTAGTTTTAGTTTTTTAGTGTACCACGTGACAGAAATAAGGTAGCTCTTTTCCCTTTCCTGTGATCATGTCCTCCTCATCTCTCCTTTTTACTTTCACTTTCTTATAATTTTATTTCACTATATGATTTTGTCTTTTAGTCATATTAATATTTATATTCATATCAATATATTTTTGTAATTTGTTATTCCATATTTTTATCATTTTTTTATGATTCTTTGATGGTGTTTACCTTTTGTATTTCGTTTAAAGGCTCTACATCTTATATATGTTTTATATTTTGGGTTTTAATATTTATGATTAATGTTTCTATTAAATTTATGATTTTCATGTATTTATATAATTTTTAATTGATTTGTGTTAATTAATTAATTTATATTCTTTAAATGTTTACATTGTTATTATCTTTTGAGGTGTGTTTTTAAAAAAAAAAAATTTGGATTTGTGAGTACATGTACATGAATACGTTTTTTATGTATTTATTTATAATATTGGTCCATTATCAAAGGCAAATATGTTTTTAATATTTTTAATATATTTATATGTTTTATATGTTGTATGTCATTTAGCTGTGTGCCCCCTGAAGAAGGCTACGGCCGAAACGCGTAGGGGTTAATAAAAATTCGTTTACACCCACCGACGACTCTTGCCCTTTGTTGCTTTCCTGTGTTTCCTGCAAGAGCAGCTGCTCCCCCTTGTTTTTCCCCTTAAATCTAGTAAGCCAGGGTCTGCAATTGAAATTCAGAGATCTTCCACCCACTCATTTTGTAGGCCAGCCCTCCTTAGATATCCATCAAACCAACTTGTTACAACAGGAGATCCACTCTCTACTAGGTCAGGGGGCAATAGAGGAAGTACCTCTCTTTTAACAAGGCCTAGGGTTCTACTCCCGATACTTTCTTATCCCAAAGAAGATGGGAGGCCACAGGGCTATACTAGATCTCCGAAATCTCAACAAATTCCTGGTCAAGGAAAAATTCAGAATGATTTCTCTGGGTATTCTTCTTCCTTACCTTCAACCAAATGATTGGCTTTGCTCCTTAGACCTAAAGGATGCTTCTCATCCACCCAGATTACAGAAAGTTCCTGAGATTTGTATTTCAGAACAATCATTACCAATATCGGGTCCTTCCCTTCGGTTTAGCCTCGGCACCCAAAGAGTTCACAAAGGGCCCGATTCCATCCCGCACGTCCAGGCTCTCTGTGCGTCCAGCCAGAACCGGGTGCACAGAGGGAGTCATGATTCTGATCCCGCGGGGCACGTCTAGCCCCGCGGGATCAGAATCGCGAACAGGCCTGTACATGCAGGCTGGGACCCCGATTCCATCCGGCCTGCACGTACAGGCCTTCCCTGGCTAACTCAGTCCGGGCTCTTCAATGGAGCTACAGCGCCATGGCATCCAGTTGCCATGGCACTGTGGCTCCATTGAAGAGCTGTGATCCCCGGCCGCTGGCTCCAGAAGCAAATTCCCTGCAGCCCGACCCATGATCTGGCTTCCTAAGGGCAGGGTCGCCGGCCCTGAATGTACAGGGCTGACATTAGAATCGGCCCTGTACATCTGGGGCCAGTGACCGCCCACTACCCGTCCTAACGCTGCCCCCAATCTGCCCCTTTCCCGCCCCGTCTACCTTCCCCGTACAAGACGCGGGGAAGGTAAATTGAACCAGGAAGAGGCATGAATAGCAGGAATAGACGTCCCAATGGGATGACCTTTCCCGCTATTCATGCCTCAGAATGACCCTGAAAGTGTCTGGCTGTGGTGGCAGCCTATCTTTGAACTCGATTGGTTGCTAACGGCAGATACTGCTATGGCAGTCACTGCTGCCCTCAAACAAACCATCCACGTCCTACAGGAGTTAGGGTTTGTCATAAATAATCCAAAATCACACCTCACTCCAACTCAAAATCTAAAGTTCAGAGGAGCTCGTCTAGACATAATCCAAGCCTAAGCTTTTCTGCCAGATGACAGATGTGCCCGACTAATAACCTTGACCTCACAGATCCAACCACAGCCATCAATAACAGCCAGAAAATTCCTATGCCTTCTAGGCCACATGGTCTCTACAGTCCATGTCATCCTATATGCCCATCTAAACATGAGAAAAGGACAATGGATTCTCACAGCAGTGGAAGCAGTCCACAGACCACCTCTCAGACTCCATCACCATCACTTCTCAGATGAGATCAGCCCTTCAATGGTGGTGCAAACTGCACAACCTCCTTGTAGGGTTACCTTTTCAAAGGTCTGTATCACACTGCACCCTGACGACTGATGCATCAAAACTAGGTTGGGAGGCTCATCTGAAGGGTCTTATGACCCAGGGCCTATGGACTATTCAAGAAAATCTTCTACACTTCAATCTCCTCGAACTCAGAGCAATCTTCAATGCCATCCATGTCTTCTCTGCCCACTCAAGGGTCACTCAGGCCTCATCCAGATAGACAACCAGGTGGCCATGTTTTATATAAACAAACAAGGAGGCACAGGTTCTCTCCCCTTAAACAGAGAGGCCATCCGGTTGCGGAGCTGGGTTATCTCTCAGGGAATTCACCTTTATGCGGTATACCTTCCAGGAACAGAGAATTCCTTAGCTGACATACTGAGTCACATCCTCTATCCACACGAGTGGCAGTTGGAACCTCAAGTAGCACAACACTTGAGAAGAAGGGATCCTCGAGCAAAAACGAGATAGTTGAGTGTTGACAGGAGAAGCAAAGAGGTTGATTATCGGCATCCCCCAAAGATGGAAAACCAGCCTATCTCCACACATCCCTTGGTGGCTAGATTCATGAGGGGGTCTTCTCCTGATGAAACCGCCTCTCTGCCCACCACTCACAGCATGGGATTTAGATGTTGTTCTTGCACAGCTCATGCGCAGTCCTTTTGAACCCATGGCTTCAGCCTCTTTAAAATTCTTAACATGTAAAGTTCTTTTTCTCATTGCAGTAACCTCAGCCCATAGGGTCAGTGAACTGCAGGCTTTGGTGGAATATGCTCCATATACCACATTCTACCAGGACAAGGTGGTCCTTCAGACACATCCTAAGTTCTTACCAAAGGTCGTCGCTTCCTTCCACCTGAACCAATGCATCTCACTTCCAATGTTCTTTCCAAGGCCTCATAGCTCCCCTGCTGAGGCCAGACTACATACACTGAATTGTAAAACAGCATTAGCCTTCTACCTGGACCATACTAAGGTTCATCGGCAATCCTCTAAGTTGTTTGTCTCCTTTGACCAAAGTCATCTGGGGCTACCAATTTTCAAAAGAACAATTTCTAACTGGCTAGCAGACTTGCATATTTTTTCCTTACTCTTCAGCGCCATGTTCCTGCCCATAATGTCCGAGCCATGGCTACCACTGTAGAGGAAAGGCGGGATAGAGGTGATATGATTGAGATGTTTAAATACCTCCATGGCATAAATGTTCAGGGAGAGAGCCTCTTTCAATTGAAAGCAAGTTCTGCGACGAGGGGACATGGGATGAGGGTGAAGGGAGATAGATTCAGGAGTGATATGCGGAAATATTTCTTTACGGAAAGAGTAGTGGATCCATGGAATAGTCTCCCAGTGGAGGTGGTAGAGATGAGGACAGTAACTGAATTCAAAAAAGCATGGGACCAACACAGAGGATCTCTAAAGGTAAAAAGTGGACTGTTGTAGTTGTTGTTATGGAAGGACAGACTAGATGGGCCTTGTGGTCTTTTTCTGTCATCATGTTTCTATGTTTCTATGTTAAACTTCCATTCCATCCCTATTCCTGAAATCTGCCAAGCAGCTACCTGGTCTTCACTTCATACCTTTGCAGCGCACTATTACCTCAACAAGGACTCCAGAAGTGATGCCCAATTTGGTCAATCTGTTCTACGTAATCTTTTTCAAATTTAGATAACTTGCCCTCTGCCCACTGGACTACCTCGCAAAGAGTGCTCTGAACGAGCTGAGTCTTTTTGATCCTTGCTGCAACCTCTGGTTGCGGCAGGACTCTTCTCTTACTTGGCAGTCTGTGGCTAGGGAGTCCCATATGTGAAGACTAACTGTCCTGCTTGTTCATGGAGATAGCGTAGTTTCTCACGTGTTTCAGGTGATCTCCGGGAACAGCAGGAATCATTCTTCACAACCCACCCACCTCTCCTTCGAGTTGTCCCAGTTTTTCCTTTTTTTTTAATGCAATTTTACAAATAGACAATAAAAGCCAATATAAACTTGAATGAAAAGAGGAATGAGACAAAAGAAACTTCAATCAAACATAGTACAATTAGGAAACAAAAAAATATACTCATTACTCACAAGGAGATCCAAAACAGCATAAAGAAATAAGAAAAATATAGAAATGCGCAGGAAAAAACAATCTATGCCTGAACACTAGTATATATAATATCCATAGAACGCAGATCATACAGTTCCCCCCCCCCCCAGGGGCCACAACAAGGTGGGAACTTATAAAGGTAGCCAAATTGGAGGGATCATAAAAAATGTAGGAAATATAATTCAACTTAATCAAACATTTACAAGGAAATTTAAGAAAAAATAAGCCCCAGGCCTAAGAACCAAAAATTCCCCCCTCCTTCTCTGGGTATCACAACATAAATCAGGAAACATATGCATGGACAGTCCTTTAAACAAAACAGATCTTTTACGAAAATACATCTTCAGAAGCCATTCACGGTCAGAGACCAATGCCAAAGAAATCAACAAAGTAACTGGAGTAACAGAGTCCGTAGCCGATGAATTCAATAATTCTGAAACATTCAAGATGTCCATATGGTCAGATTCAGAAGAAACTTTCACACTGGATTTCCCATCTATAATAAGCTTTAGAGAGTGGTGGGTGGGATTCAGGAGGAACCCCAAGAGCCTCAAACAAATAAGATTTAAACATTTCTTTAGCTGAAATCACAGAAGAACGGGGAAAATTCAACAGTCTTAAATTAGTAGCTCTAAATTGATTTTCCAACATTTCAAGCTTAGTTCTTTGACCAGACAAATCTTTGATAACCGCAGAGCACTGTTTTCCACTTGTAAAACCTTATTTTCCAAGGTAGATATCTGGATTTGAATCCCGGCAACCGATTCCTTACAATTTTGCACAGCCCCTGCATTCTGACGAATAAGCTACAAAGTAGTATTTGTTTGAGAAACTAAACACTCACCAAGCTTTGTAGATTATCATAGGGTTACATCATATTTTCTCTTAACAGGATTGATTATACCTATTTACAGTTTGTTAACAGTTTGTGTGGATTCATAATATTCTGTTATCACAGTATTAACTATTTATAGTGAGCTATGAGTGTACTGGTATGAGTTAGGGAGAGTGATTAATGGTACTGTTGGGTGGAGATTCTCAGGGTCGAGAGGTTTGCCAAAATCTTCAATAAATAAGTATGTCTTTAGATCTCTTCGAGATCTGACTAAGTCAGTTGTGGATCTTAAGTTCTCTGGAAGATTGTTCCGTAATATTGGTGCACTGAGGGAGAAAGCTCTATTACTTGTAACATGGTTGGTCTTACGGTACTCTGTTGGAACAGTTAATGTGTTTTGAGGACAACTTCTTCTTAAACAATCATTAGGGGATATTTTTAATAGGCTGGAGAGATATGATGGTGTTATGTTTTTTATAAGTTTAAATATGGTTGTAAGCAATTTGTATCTAATTCTACTTTTGCTCAGTAGTCAATGGAGATTATCTAATATCGGGGTTCTGTGTTCTGTGATATGTACTATCTCCAGGAACAAGCAGGAATGAGTCTTCACATATGGGTACGTCAGTACCGACGGAGCCTGCGCGGGAACGCTCCCCAGCTTCCCAAAAAGGAAAGCTTTTGGGAGCATCCCACAGCGCCTGCGCGCTGCCTTCCCGCCTTTCCTAACCGCCTCTCCCCAGTTCTTCTTTTCCGTGGAGCCAGCAGGTCGTGTTCCTGTCACCGCTGAAGAAGTTCTTTGTTTTATTTTATTTCTTTGGTCGCGCGTCTGCCTTCTCCGACGTCGGACCGGTACCGCCGGTCTTTCTTTCTTTTCTTAAAAAAAAAAAAAAAAAGAATATTTTTTTTCCTCACTTAGTGTGTTTTTCCTCTTTGGGCCTTAGGCCTCACGAAAAATTTTCCTCATGGAAAAACCAGCCTCCAAGTTTAAAAAATGCACTAAGTGCAGCGGTACTATTTCTGTTACCGACACCCATGAATGGTGTCTCAAATGTTTGGGTCCTGACCACTCCATTTTGGATTGTTCGTCCTGCTCCTTGATGTCCAAACGAGGTTTACAGAACCGAGCAGCCAAGCTCCATGTTCTGTTTCCCTCTGATGCAGCTTCAGTGGCATCAACGTCTTCCAGGGCTTTTTCTTCCTCCCATGGATCTCAGGTAACCAAACATAAAACCAGCCGGTCCTCGAAGGGTAGATCTCCTTCCAAGCATCGAGATGCCTCCGGGCTTGCCCTCGAGGATCCTGCACCGGCAAAACTACCACGGCGGGAAGCTCCGGCTTCCAAAGCTCCACCTATGGGGTTACAGGTTGACATCGATGGCACGGCCTCGACCGATCACCTGTTAGAATGCTCTGGGGTACCGGCACAACCTTCCGGTACCGAATTCCAGGCATTCATGGCGTCGATGGATCAGAATGTTCTATCCATGCAGCAGGTTATCACGGCCTTAATTCAAGCTGCGACGCCGCTGATACCACAACAAACTCCATTGTCGGTATCGGCCCAGGTACCGGCACCAATGCCGGTACCAGTACCGACTGCATCGACATCGGCCATGGTGTCGTCTGCAGTGGTTCCCTGCCTAGGGATGCCCATCGGTACCGAACCGGTACCGATAACGCCCGATGTTGATACGGCTCGGTACGCGTATCGATCTTTGAAAGAGCACCCTGACAGTCGATACTTTGATTCCTCCGAAGATTCTGATGCATCGGAGGCGTCTGCTGAAGTATCCATAGCCCTTCCTGAAGAGCCTTCTTCTCCAAAAAGAAGAATGTCTCCTCCAGAAGACTTGTCCTTTCAAGACTTCATAAGAGAAGTGGCTAAAGGGCTTTCTATTTCAGTAACCTCTGAATCAGAGCCTAGAGCTAAAAAATTAGATATTTTAGGTTATTCTAAGGCTCCTAAGGAGGCAGTCACCTTGCCAATTCATGAGATTCTTTATGATCACATGATTGACTTATGGGAGACTCCTCTCACTATCTCTCCTCATTCTCGTAGGTTGGACACCATGTACCGTGTCCCTCCTTGTCCTGGTTTTCATAAAAGACAGCTTCCTCACCATTCTATTGTGGTGGAGTCAGCTATGAAAAAGATAAAGAGTGCAAAAAGACACTCCTCTGCTCCTCCAGGAAGAGAATGCAGGACCTTGGATGCTTTTGGTAGGAAAATCTTCCAAGCCAGTATGCTCATTGCCAGAATCAACTCCTATAGTCTCTATATGGGAATGTTTCTGAAAGAAGTTGCAGATAAGCTGCACACTTTCCTCCCTTTTCTTCCAGAGGATAAAAGGGAAGAATTTCTTATTTGGCTTAAGCATACTCAAGATATCTCAAAGTTTTCCAACCGTGCAGCTTTTGACTCCTTTGAGGGTGCCAGCAGAGCTTCGGCCCTTGCCATAGCTGCACGCAGAATTGCTTGGCTCCAAGCTTCTGATCTAGAATCTTGGGTCCAGGATGGCTTGGGAAATCTTCCCTGTACAGGAGAGAACCTGTTTGGCAAAGATTGGCAAATAAAAGCCACTCAAATGGATGCAGAAAATTCTGCTTTGGATAGACTTTCAAAGTCAACCTCCATTCCTGCCAAGAAAAAACCTTTCAAGAAGTCTTTTTTCCTCAAGAAAGGCAGATTCCATCCTGCTTCTGGCCAGCAATCATCTACAGGTCGTTTTGCTGCTAAGCGTCAGCAACCTAAACAAGCCAGGCCTAAGCCTACAGGGGCTGCTGCAACTCAGCAGACCCAGCCCCCTCAGGGCTTTTGACTTGATGCTAGAGAACTTAGCCTTTCTGGCTCTGAAACAGCCAGAGCCTCTCACCATTCCAGGAAGGTTAGCTCATTTTGCTCCCAGATGGGAGCAAATTACAACAGAGCAGTGGACCCTCTCCATCATAAGGGAGGGGTACAAACTTCATTTCTCAAACCTTCCTCCTCACACCATGGTGAGACATTTCAATTCTCCAACATCTCTCCTCGACCTTCTAGGTCAGGAGGTGGCTGCCCTTCTTGCCTAAGGGGCAATAGAAGAAGTACCTCTTCTTCAACAAGGGTCAGGGTTTTACTCCCCCTACTTTCTGATCCCAAAGAAAACAGGGGGCTACAGACCCATATTAGATCTCAGAGAATTGAACAAATTTCTATGCAAGGAGAAATTCAAGATGCTTTATCTGGGCACTCTCCTTCCATACCTTCAGAGTCAGGATTGGCTTTGTTCTCTAGATCTCAAGGATGCGTACACCCATGTCCTCATCCATCCATCTCACAGAAGGTTCCTCCGTTTCCTTTTCCAAGGAAAGCATTACCAATACAGGGTGCTTCACTTCGGTCTGGCCTCTGCTCCAAGAGTGTTCACCAAATGCATGGCAGTAGTAGCTGCATTTCTACGCACTCTGGGAATATTTGTATTCCCATACCTGGACGACTGGCTCATCCGAGCTCCATCTCAGTCAGAGGCCCAGACTTCCCTGGACTGCACAAGGCACATTCTGCAGTATCTGGGACTTGTGGTAAACCTCCCAAAGTCCCAGCTCACCCCTACTCAGTCCCTAGAGTTTATAGGGGCCTGGCTAGATACTACCACTGCAAGGGCCTATCTTCCTCAGGCCCGTTGCCTACGCCTAGTGCAGTTAGCCTCCCAGATTCAGTCAAAGAGCCATTTAACTGCCCGGGAGATGCTACAACTCCTAGGCCACATGGCATCCACAGTGCATGTGGTCCCCTATGCTCGCCTTCACATGAGAGCAGCTCAATGGACTTTGTCCACCCAGTGGACTCAAGCATCAGGGGGTCTGTCAGACAAAATAGCAACCTCCAGGCGCCTCTTTTGGTCTCTCCAGTGGTGGAAGTCCACCCAAAATCTGTTGCTGGGGTCCCCCTTCCAACAGTTGTTACCCCAAGCAACCCTCACAACAGATGCCTCTCCAACAGGTTGGGGAGCTCATCTACAAGACCTCTCCACTCAGGGCACTTGGTCTCCACAGGAGACCTATCTACATATCAACCACTTGGAGCTCCGAGCAGTTTTTCTAGCTCTCAAGGTCTTCCATACCCTGCTCAGCTACAAGACAGTCCTCATTCATACGGACAATCAGGTAGCCATGTTTTACATAAACAAGCAAGGAGGAACTGGCTCTCTGTCGCTTTGCAACGAAGCTTTAAGATTGTGGGCCTTCGCCAGAGAGCATCAAATCCATCTCCTGGCCGTATACCTTCCAGGAATCCAAAACTCTTGGGCAGACAGACTCAGTCGAGTTCTGCTTCCACACGAATGGTCCCTGCACATGGACCAGGTACTCAGAATCTTTCAAGAGTGGGGAACCCCGGACATAGACCTCTTTGCAAGTCCGTGGAATGCCAAACTTCCCCGGTTCTGTTCCAGAATTCCGTGTCAGGGAGTTCAGGCCAAGGATGCCTTCCTCCTTCACTGGGGTCAAGACTTCCTGTATGCCTTTCCACCCATTCCCTTAATTCCCAAGACTCTGTTCAAGCTCCAGAGGGATCAAGGATCTATGATCCTCATAGCTCCACGCTGGCCACGCCAAGTGTGGTACCCTCTACTTCTGCATCTCTCTCAAGCTCCCTCCCTAGACTTGGGAGCTGCTCCAGACCTCCTGTCCCAGGAGGAGGGGACTTTGTGGCACCCAAACCCCAAGTCCCTTCACCTCAGGGCTTGGTTGCTGAAGGCTTAGACCTTTAAGGTTCGAATCTTTCTCAGCCGGTTAAGGATATTCTCCATGCTTCCAGAAAACCTTCTACTAGACATTCCTATGCTTTTAAATGGAAAAGGTTTTCCATTTGGTGTGCTGAGAAGGGTCTTGACCCTCTAGCACTACCTTTGAATTCTCTATTGGAATATCTCCTGCATCTCTCCAATGCAGGCCTCAAGACGAATTCAGTAAGAGTCCATTTGAGTGCTATTGCAGCATCCCTTAAACCTCTCAATGGACAGCCTATTTCCTCTCATCCCCTTATTGCAAGATTCATGAGAGGCCTAACTTTAACTAAACCTCCCATTAGGCCTCCTCCGGTGGCATGGGACTTAAATCTGGTTCTTGGTCAGCTTATGAAGCCGCCTTTTGAACCCTTAGCCACCACCTCCTTGAAATTTCTTTCCTGGAAGGTTATTTTCCTCATTGCAGTCACCTCAGCTCGCCGCATCGGTGAACTGCAAGCCTTAGTGGCTAATCCACCTTTTACAAGGTTCCATCATGATAAGGTAGTCCTTAGGACCAATCCACACTTTATGCCTAAAGTGGTCTCACCTTTTCATCTTAATCAGGAGGTGTATTTACCTGTCTTTTTTCCAGGTCCTCATGCATCAAGTGCAGAGAGGAATCTTCATACCCTGGATTGTAAGAGAGCTCTTGCCTTTTACTTACAAAGGACACAGCAACATAGAAAGTCTTCTCAACTCTTTGTTGCTTTTGATCCCTCTCATTTGGGACTTCCAGTCTCTAAGAGGACACTGTCCAATTGGATTGCTCAGTGTATTTCTTTCGCCTACCAGAGTAAGAACCTTTCTCTGGAGGGCCATGTCATGGCTCATAATGTGAGGGCCATGGCCACCTCTATGGCTCATCTAAATTCTGTGTCCATTGACCAGATCTGTCGAGCAGCCACCTGGGCCTCAGTTCATACCTTCACAGCCCATTACTGTTTGGACAAGGACTCCCGCCGGGATGCCTTGTTTGGTCAGGCTGTTCTCAAACACCTGTTCCATGCTTAATCAACTCCTACCCTCCTTCCCTGGATGGATGCCTGAGATCCATAGGAGAAGATAGAGCCCTTCTCAGGGTCTCACAACCTTGGGGATCTCCCAGGCATCTCTAGCTAGGGAGTCCCCATATGTGAAGACTCATTCCTGCTTGTTCCTGGAGATAGCACAGTTACTTACCTGTAACAGGTGATCTCTGGGAACAGCAGGAATAAGTCTTCACAACCCACCCACCTCCCCTAGGAGTTGTATCTCTCTATCTATCTTTCCTTTCCTCTCTCTCTTTGTCTCAGCTTTAAAACTCGAACTGGGGAGAGGCGGTTAGGAAAGGCGGGAAGGCAGCGCGCAGGCGCTGTGGGATGCTCCCAAAAGCTTTCCTTTTTGGGAAGCTGGGGAGCGTTCCCGCGCAGGCTCCGTCGGTACCGACGTACCCATATGTGAAGACTTATTCCTGCTGTTCCCAGAGATCACCTGTTACAGGTAAGTAACTGTGCTTTATGTGTTATACGTGCAGCCATGTGTTGTGCCATCTAAAGACTGTGTAATGCTTGTTTTGGGAGTCATTGGTATATACTATTGCAATAATCTATGTGGGGGAATATCATGGCTTGTAGAACTGTTCTGAAGTCATGATTAGTAAGGAGGGGCCGCAACTGTTGTATCATCCCCGGTTTGTTGTTTATTATTCAAGTAATTGCTTTTATTTATTTATTTAACAGTTTTTCTATACTGCTTTCTCATTGAACCAAAGCGGTTTACATTATAATTAATATGTTTACAGGGAACTCTTTATAAACACGTTTACATAAAACATGTTATAAGGAGGGGGGCATGCGTGGGATGCACTGAGGCAAAACCTATTTACAGAGAGTGAGTTTTACAGAGAACATATTTACATAGGTGAGTTGTGCAATCTAATGTATTAAGTGGTGGTTCAATTGTTCAAGAGTTAAGTGGGTTCATTGAGTTGATTAGAAAAGAGGAAGGTCTTTAGCTGTTTTCTGAAGTCCTTCATGTCAGTGGTGGATCTCAGTTTCTCAGGGAGCGCGTTCCAAATAGCAGGTGCAGCATAGGAGAATGCTCTTCTTGTGGTTGATTCTCTCAAATTCTTGTATGCAGAGGGTGTAGGAATGGTGTCTTTCATGCTTTGTCTCTTAGGCCTGTTGCTGTGACTGGTGCAGAACATCTCCTCTAGGTCT
Organism: Ichthyophis bannanicus; assembly: GCA_033557465.1. Lineage (NCBI taxonomy): Eukaryota > Metazoa > Chordata > Amphibia > Gymnophiona > Ichthyophiidae > Ichthyophis > Ichthyophis bannanicus. The sequence goes on along the minus strand of CM066031.1, from coordinate 778,772,416 downwards.
CCCGCTGACATGTTGTTTCTTATTTTGAATATTGTCAGGGCAGATTTATATCTGGCACATGAGGTAATTGGGAGCCAGTGGAGTTGATGAAGGAGGGGTGCTATGTGATCTTGTTTGTTTGAATCAGTGATGATTCTGGCAGCAGTATTTTGAACTAGTTGTAGAGATCTTATAGCCTGCTTAGGTAAACCTTGATAGATGGCATTGCAATAGTCCAGGATAGGAGTTATGATTGCTTGACACACTGATCTAAAGTGTTCCTGTTTGAGGAGAGGCTTAAGTCTACGTATGATGGCAAGCTTATAGAATCCATTCTTAGTAATTTTATTGATGTGAGGTTGTAAGCTTAGATGACGGTCAAGAATTATTCCGAGGTAACGAACTTCATCTTTAATTGGGATGATAGAGTCTGCCACTGCTATTGAGGTGGGGACGTTGGACAGAATATTGTGTGTGATGAGCAGTGCCTCAGTTTTATTCATATTTATGTTTAGGTTATTGTTGGAAAGCCATGTGGATACCTCTTGTGGACAATTTGTCATGGATGAGTAGTCTGGAGAGTCCAGGTTGATAGGGGTGTATGCCATGATGTCGTTGGCATAGATAGCGTATTTTAAATTGTGCTTCTTGAATATATTGCAGACTGGCTATATATAAATGTTAAAAAGAAGGGCAGAGAGGGAAGATCCTTGGGGGACCCCTTGCATAATGTGGAATGGAGCAGAAGTGTGTGTGCCTACTTTGACTTTCTGCTGCCTGGCACTGAGGTATGATTGGAACCATTTGTGGGTGGTGTTGCATAGGCCTATGTCTTTTAGTCTGTGCAGGAGGATGTTATGAGATACCGTGTCAAAAGCAGAGGAGATGTCGATGAATACTATCAGAAAACCGGTTTTGATATTGTCAATTCCTCTGAGTATAGTGTCCAGTAAGTAGATGAGTAGAGTCTCAATGCTGTGGTTAGGGTGAAATCCATATTGGTGTTGGTCTAGTGGAGCATGGGTATCCAGATGATCATGGAGCTGTCTCAGAACAGTCTTCTCAATAATTGTGGTCAGAAATGGGAGGCTGGATATTTTATTTATTTATTTAACAGCTCTTATATACCGCGCTATTTGACATCAGTGCGGTTTACATTAAACAAAATACACTCAGATTTGGAGAACTTGTCCAAGTTACAGGTAACAGGGGAATAAAACAAGGATTAACTGGGGAATAGCATATGAATAATTAAATAAAAGCAATTACATCAGACTAGAGATCTTGAGTGGGTATAGAGACATGTCATAAATAACATTTAACAGCAGGTATATACAGTGAAATATCATAAGATGGAACGGTCTAACATCATCATTTAACTATTATTGCTGAGTTGAGATAATGGGGTGATAGGAGGGGAAATATTGATGTAAGAGAAGTGTTGTAAAAAAAGGTGGGTTTTTAAAGCTTTTCTAAATTGCGATATATCTTTTATCAATCTGATGTTTAATGGAAGCTTATTCCAGCACCTTGGAGCAAAGGATGAAAATGATCTGTTAATGGTAGTTTGAGTAAATTTTACTAATTCATTTGGAATCACTAGAGTATTTTCAGTTGTAGATCTTCTTGATCTGTTGTTTTGGGTATGAATGAGTAGATCAGAGATTGAAGGAGGTGAACTATTATGGAACACTTTGAAGGTCATAAGAAGTGTTTTATAAAATAATCTACAAATTATTGGGAGCCAGTGAAGCTCCATTAGGATGGGGGTTATGTGTTGTCTCCTTGTAATTCCGCATAGTGATCTAGCTGCTGCATTCATAGCAAGCTGTAATGGATTAAGCGTAGATTTAGGTAGGCCTTGCAGGATAATATTTGCATAGTCAAAATGTGGAGTGACTAGCGCTTGGAATATTGTGCGGAAATCATCGAGGTCTAACATGGGTTTTAGGTGTCGAAGAGTATTAATCTTGTGATAAATGGATTTTACTGTGGATATAGGTCTGTATTCTGTTGGGTCTGTGAGGTCTGGGGAATTTGTCTTCGGGATTGGCCATATTGTGGCTTCTTTTAGTGCTGAGGGCATGTAGCCTTGGGTTAGGGAGGCAGCTATTAATCTTTGAATGAATTTTACTAGCTCTTCTTTTGTTGATTTTATCCAGGTCACTGGGCAGGGATCTGAAGGAGCTGTGCTGGAGTTTAGGTCAGTGATTGTATGGATAATTTGTTCAATTGTGGGAATGTGAAATTTATTCCATTTGTCTGATAAAGTATTATCTAAGTCTTGTATAGAAGAGGAGATACTGTATAGCTTGTCATGGATTCTCACTGGGGGTTGTTCTCGGCAAAAAGAAAATCTGCAAATCTTTGTGGTTGTATCATAGCATCTTCTTCTTTTTGTGATAGTCCGGTCGCTTATAAAATAACCATCTCAAAGAGCTCTCTAGGTTTGCTGCTAGCTTTTTAGTTGAGGTTGGTATGATATTGTTCCTTTTGAGTGTTGATCAAGTTGTTGTAGTTTTTTTGCATTATTTGGTATTCTTGCCTTGTGCTGTCTGAGTGGTCGCGTCTCCATTGTCGTTCTTTCTTTCGTAGATTTCTTTTAGATGCTCTATTTCAGAATACCAGGGGGCAGGGTTCCTTCTGGTAATCTGATTTGTGCTAGCATGTTTGGGTGCTTTGGCTGCTGTGTTAATGGTGGTGTTCCATCTGTTTATAGCATTGTCTAGATTTGTACAGTCCTCGGGGAGCTCATATAGGATGTCACTGAGGAACTTGTCTTTGTCAAAACCCTTAAATCTTCTTGTCGGTTTGGTTGCCTTCTGTGGTTCTTGTGTATGGGGGAGCTGAATTTTAAAATCTATGGCATGGTGATCTGACCAGGGTATTGGTGTTACTATGGGAGTGCTTATTTTGTTTTGTTCTATGAGGCTCTTAGCTATGAAAATCAGGTCTGGGGTGGATCCTGAGCGGTGTGTAGGTTGCGTTGGAAGATAGCAGAGTTGAAGAGAATTCATAGCTTGGTGGAATGCTATTTTGTCTTTCTTAGATGCTGAGGTGAGGTTTAGGTCACCTAGTGAGATCAGTGGTTTGTAGGGTGACTTGGCAGTGCATAGTGATTCAAGTATTGTGGAGGTATCTTCAGCCACTGCACTAGGGGATCTATATGTTAGGCAGATGGCTAGGTGCCTATTTTCAATATTGATTATCTCGCAACCCTTTGAGCTTAAAGAGCCTGTGGTCTTAAATTTGAGATCCTTTCGGGCTAGGATGAGCACCCCCCTCCCCTCTTGTGTGTGCGGGGACAGCTGTATGAGGTATGTGTAGTTGGTGTGATTTGATTCAAAATAACGTGGTCTGTGTTCTCCATGGCCACTACTATGATCGCCCTCTTGCTCCTCTCCATACTCTCTGGTATCTCACATGCCTCATTTGATCTATCAACTGACTTCAACACTATTCCTATACACCAATACAGGCATAGGAAACCCCACCAAAATCAACACCACCACCCACAGAGTACATATAACAATAGACACACCTACCTTCTATTTTATTTATTTATTTATTTATTTATACATACATTTATATACCGCATCTTCCAAGGTTCAGTTGCGGTTTACAGTTGAACAACACTTAACAAAACAAGTTTGTTTTACAGGGAACGTCATATTATAACAGAACATATCTACAAGGAACATCAAATTTATATATAGTATATATGGTCTAAACATTGTAAGATAAAATAGAACAGGTTAACTATATACAGTTTTATGTATATATATACAAGGAGGTGAACGGATATAAGTTGTGAGGTTATCATATGTATGTGTTATCTGTATATGTTAAGGGTTTTTGCTTATTGGATTATCCGCCCAACTTCTCTATGGATTATCCGCCCAACTTCTCTATGTACCTCTCGAAGCAACAAACACCAAAAGGTCCAATCTAAAAACCACCTTACACGACCTCAAGTGCGCTCTTATTAACGCACGTTCAGCCCGCAACAAATGGCCTGTCATCATTGATCTTATATCAAACCTTAAACTAGACATCCTTCTGGTCACAGAAACTTGGCTTTCCAATACTGATAATGTCCTAATGCACCAACTTACCCCACCTAACTACTCTATTTACACCTGCAACAGAGAAAACAGAAAAGGGGGAGGTGTCTGCATAATAGCAAGAACTGATTTAAACTACCACACCACCTCTACCAAGGTCACAAACCACATAAATACCTTATCCATCTCCAACACAGTTAATACCATAAATCTTATCTACAGAGCTCCAAATGCTCCAGCTGATGATTTCGCAAACATAATCGATCTTGCTATTAACCCTAAAGATCCTGACAAACCTAATTGGCTCCTGGGAGACTTCAATCTGGCATCCACACTGCCATCAGTATCAAACTCCTTCCTTGATGCTATGGACAACTTACAATATAGACAAATTGTAAAAAACCCTACTCATAAACAAGGAAATCTCCTCGATCTCATCTTCGCTCCACCCTCATCCGCTCACTTGCTAAACCAACTTGAGCTCTCAACAACCCCCGTCCCCTGGTCCGATCATAATCTTATCACATTCTGCATACCAGCTGAGGAATCTCTGAGCAAACCATCAGATGTCAAGCCACCTTCAAAAACACGTTTCAAACCATTTGACAGAGAAGCAATCACTTCTCAAATCATCCCAAGTCTCTCTCATATACCCGACAACATCAATGAGACTGTACTGAACTGGAACCGCGTCATTGGATTATCCGCCCAACTTCCCACCACAGACAATCAAACCTCTATCAACTCACCTATACCCAAGAAACAGAACGCGCCATGGTTCTCTGCTGAGTTACGAGCCTCCTTACATCATCTGAGGAAATTAGAGAGGAAATGGAGACACTCTCTGAATCCTGATGTCCAAGCCACTTACTTATCTCACTTGAAATCCCATCGTCAACTAACCTGGGACAAGAGAAAAGAATATTTATTTTATTTATTTATTATTTATTACAATTTCTTATATACCGCACTATTGTCAGCGCGGTTTACATACAACAAAATGACCATAACAAACTGTTTGGCTTCACATAGAACAGGAGAAAACAACTTGGATAACATGCTTCTGCTTTACATAGAACAGGAGTAATAACTTGGATAAACGGGGTATGCAAACTAAACTACTTACATATGTACAGTGAGATCGAGTATTGGGAATTCAGTGTGAATATCATGCAAGACTCCTTAGCCGGTCTCTTAACAAACCTAGAGATCTTTTCCAATTAGTAAAATCCCTAACCAGAGAGCCTACGTCACCACAACATGAACATGTACAACCACAACTATATGCCAACTACATTCAGTCCAAGATGATCAAAATCACAACATCAATCTCAAGCGAAACCATACAACTTTCCAATGCCCAATTCATACTTAATAAATTTTCATCTCCATCTCCCAAAACAATTGAAGAAATTATAACCTCCATCAATGCCACCACCGCCCCTAATGACCCATGCCCAGCCCACTGGATCAAAGCATTGAGAACAGAACTTAGCCCATACATAGCATCCATAGCCGACCAATCACTCAGCACAGGGATATTCCCAACAGCTCTCAAACAGACTTCCATTCGTCCCTTACTGAAAAACAATAAACTGGATCCAAAGAAGGAAGACTCTTACCGTCCAATCTCAAGCATTCCCCTATTAGCCAAGATCCTAGAAAAGGTTACACTGAGGCAGATTCAACAGCACATCGATTCTGAAGCACCACTAGATCCAAACCAGCATGGATTCAGAGAAGCACACGGAGTTGAAACTCTTCTGACTTCTTTAATGAACACGATCATTAATACAATAGACAATATTAAAAATGGAGTTGCAATGGTCTTCCTAGACATTTCAGCAGCTTTTGACTCCGTTGACCATGACCAACTCCTAGCCCAACTCCACGAAAAAGGGATACAAGGAACGGCTTGGAACTGGTGCAAATCTTATTTGGAGGACCGATGGCAACAGGTCCGGACCGGTAACATTACATCCCAGCCTTTCCGACAGAAGCAAGGAGTACCCCAGGGTTCCTCCCTCTCGGCTTTACTATTTAATATTTACATGCAGCCAATCTGCAACATCACCCACTCATTTGGAATTTCATGCCTTATCTATGCTGACGATGTGCTTACATTCACACCAGTTAATGTGATAAAGCCTGACTACACACCTTTAACCACCTGCTTCAATGCAATCTCAGATTGGCTGCTCACACAAAATCTCCGAATCAATTTTAAGAAAACGGAAGCCCTGATTGTCACAAGGAATAAAGACTTCTCCCCTCCACCATCATTAAGAACAAGAGATGCTGACTTACCAGTCAAAACCATGATACGTTACCTAGGTGTCATACTGGACCAGCGACTGGATTTCAAAGAACACATAAAAAGTACAGTAAAATCCATCTATCACAAGATCAGGACTCTACGACCCCTCAGACCCATGCTTGAACCAAATGACTTTCGCACAACCTTCCAGGCATTAGTCACCCCTCATTTCGACTATGCAAACATTGTGCTACATGGCCTCCCCAAGAGCACGCTGAACCCTCTACAGTTGGCCATGAATACAGCAGCCAGAGTTCTATATGGGGTTTCAAGGAGTCAACATATCACCCCCATCCTGTTTGAACTTCATTGGCTCCCAATAACATGTAGGATCTTATACAAAACCCTTCTCTTGACCTTCAAAGCGTTCCACCAAATCTCACCATCCTCGCTTTCTGACATCCTTCACCACTCTCAAAACACCATTTCCTTATCACTTCTCCGGGCCAGTCCAGGGAAAGGTAGGGTTGTCAATCCCCTATAGCAACTGAGGACTGAAGACTTCAAGTTTTCCTGAGAGGTGAAGCCACTCCCCCTTAGGGCTAACCAGCAGTCTTTCAGTCCTCAGCAGCTAAAGAGGATCGAATCCTTTTTTCTCCCTCTTATATTTATTTTCACTGAGTGATATTAGCTCTAGCAGAGCTGATTTCTATGGTTCTTGTGAGAAATTGTGAATCTGTGAATTAAGAGCGCTATTGCTTTAAGAGCACTGAGACGTTGAGTGTGAGTACTTGCAGTGCGAGGTAGAGCCTGCCTCATTGCCTGCCTCCATCTCCGACTACAGAGTGATCCTGGGGGCCCCAGTTGTTCCTCTGGTACAGCGCTGACACTCTTGCTGTCCTTACCGCTAGCAGCGGCTCTACGGGACCGGCTCATTTTTTTTGGTCTGGTGAGTTTTTTTTGTACCTGTCTTGCCTGTCAGAATAGCGTGGCGTGGCTCCGTGCCGGTTTTGTTTTTTCATTTCTTTCCCTTGCGTGTTGCCCGTCGGCGGTCTGTTTTGGCTCTGCTTTTGGGGTTTTCGGGTGTCTAATTTCATGGCGGAAAAGTCTTTGCAGAGGTTAGAGGAGCCGTCTTTGCCGGCCGAAAAGGCGGGAAAGGCGGCCATTTTGACAGCGCCGGTGAGTGCTTTGTCTGAGCAGCCTCGGCCGCATAAGAGGAAGGCAAAGTCATCTAAAGATGAAGGACACCAGGCGAAGCCTTCCGATTCCTTTTCTGCGCCTCAGGAGAAGGTTGCTTCATTTTTTTCGCCAGAGTTTATTCTGGCGATGCACAAAGCTTTTTTATTGAGATCTTCTCAGCCTGATTCGCTCACTGCCGTTTCCTCTCCTGTGCCTCTGCCTGTGCAGGTTCCTGGGTCTGAGGATCCTGGGGAGGGATCTTCTCAGGCTAAAGGTTATATTTCAGATCCTATTGATCTTTTTTCTTCTCAGCCTGCCATTTCCATAGCTCAAGGGGATCCAGAGGTGCTGGCAGATCCAGCTTTAGATATTGAGGCAGAGGAATTAGAGGAAGGGGAGATTGCTCCAGGCGAGGATCCCAATATTTTCCGAGTATTCCGTAAAGAGGAGCTTTCGGCGTTCATTTCTCAATCGTTGACAGCGCTACACCTATTGCTCCCTTCTTCTTCTCAGGAGCCCTTGGAAGATCCCTTATTACAGGGGTTTAAAACTGAGCAACGCTGTTTCCCTCTGCACCGGGTTATCAGGCAAATGATTGATTCGGAATGGGAATGTCCAGAGGCTTCCCTACGTGGTAGCCGCGCCTTAGCACGTTTATACCCCCTTCCCCAGGAGGTGAAGGATTTATTACACATGCCAAAGGTGGATGCTATTATTTCCGCAGTAACCAAAAAGACTACCATCCCCGTGGAAGGGGCAGCAGCTCTCAAGGACCTGCAAGATAGGAAATTGGAGATTCTTCTCAAGCAGGCCTTTGATTCCAGCGCGCTGGCGCTGCAATCGGCAATTTGTGGGGCATATGTTTCTCGGGCGTCCATTCGGTGGTTACAAGGGGACGTGTCAGGGGAGCAATCTTCTGAAGTGACCGACACGGCAAAGTTGGAATCAGCCGCTGCTTATATGGCAGATGCCTTCTATGATTTGTTATTGATTGCGGCTAAATCTATGGCCTCTCTCGTAGCAGCTAGGCGTTTTCTCTGGCTACGCAACTGGTCGGCAGATGTTTCGTCAAAGTTGCGGCTCAGTAAATTGCCCTATAAGGGAAAGTTACTTTTCGGTGAGGCCTTGGAAAAGATTGTTAAGGATTTGGGTGACTCCAAAGGCGGCCGTTTACCTGAGGATAGACCTAAGCCGGGGCGCTCGGTGTCTGCCTCCCGTGGCTCCGGTAGAGAATCTCGTCGATTTCGTGGTGCACGTTTTGCTCCCTATGCCAGGGGCCGTTCCAGCTTTCGTGGCCAATCCTTTCGGGGAGCCAGAGGGTTTGGCAGGTCCTACTTTAGTGCACCCCAGCCCTCCGTTAAGAAGTCACAATGAAGGTCGGCTGGTCCAGCCGTTGGTTCCGGTAGGCGGGCGACTCCAGAAATTTCTGACGGCTTGGACCACCATCACCTCCGACAGATGGGTGTTGGAAATCATTCAGAAGGGCTATGCTCTCGATTTTGCGTACCCCTTAGCTCCCGCATTTGTAATGTCTCCCGGCGGCTCCGGTCGGAAGGCGGAGGCCATAGCGGAAACGCTCTCGCGTCTCTTGCAGCTGCAGGCGATAGTTCCTGTGCCTTTAGACCAATACGGTTGCGGTCGATACTCGATTTATTTTGTAGTTCCCAAAAAGGAGGATTCTTTTCGTCCCGTGCTAGATCTCAAAGGCGTAAACCGTACTTTGCGGGTGCCGCACTTTCGCATGGAAACTCTTCGTACCGTGATTCGGGCGGTGCAGCCGGGAGAATTTCTCTCCTCAATAGATCTCACAGAGGCCTATCTTCATATTCCCATCAGGCCCTCGCATCAACGCTTTTTACGCTTTGCCCTTCCGATGGGACATTTCCAGTTTCAAGCTTTGCCCTTCGGGCTAGCTACGGCTCCGCGGACCTTCACGAAGCTGATGGTAGTAGTTGCAGCGACACTTCGGAAGGAAGGGATCCGCGTTCATCCTTATCTCGACGATTGGTTGATCAGAGCCGATTCCCGGGTCGATTCCATCGCCGCGACTACTCGAGTGGTGCAGCTTCTCGAGCAGCTCGGTTGGGTGATCAATTGGGCCAAGAGTCACTTGGTACCGTCTCAGCGGATGGTTTATCTGGGAGCTCTTTTCGACACCGAGCGGGGGAGAGTCTCTTTGCCCGAGGTGCGCATCGACAAGCTGGTGCGGCAGGTTCAGGCGTTTCTGCAGCTGACAACCCCGTCGGCATGGACATATTTACAACTCTTGGGGTCCATGGCGGCGGCGCTGGATCTGGTTCCGTGGTCCAAAGCTCACATGCGGCCTTTGCAACAGGCTTTGCTTTCCCGTTGGTCACCACAGCTTCACCCTCTCTCGCGGCGCCTGCCCTATACAATTCTCGTGCGTCGCAGTCTCGAGTGGTGGTTAGTTCGAGATCATCTGTCCGTGGGCGTTACTTTACAGGAACCCTCCTGGGTGTTAGTTACCACGGATGCCAGTCTTGTGGGCTGGGGAGCTCATTGTCAAACACACATTGCTCAGGGTGCTTGGTCCCCAGAAGAGAGCATCTGGTCGATCAACCTCTTGGAGCTGCGCGCAGCTCGTCTCGCCCTCCTTCACTTTGCATCTTTTCTCAAAGGGTCGGCGGTCAAGATTTTTTCCGACAATGCAGTGACGGTTGCGTATGTCAATCGTCAGGGGGGAACCAAGATTCCTTCTCTTCTCTCCGAATGTCACGAAATGATGATTTGGGCGGAGGCCAATCTGGTGGCGCTCACAGCGGCTCATGTTGCGGGCACGGAGAATGTGCAGGCGGATTATCTCAGCCGTCATCTTCTCGATCCCGGAGAGTGGGAGTTGAATGCGGCGGTATTTCACGAACTGACCTTGCATTGGGGACAGCCAATAATGGATCTGATGGCAACGTGCAGCAATGCCAACGCCAATCGTTTCTTCAGCAGGTGCAGGGAACACATGTCCGAGGGGCTCGATGCTCCCGTTCAGCCCTGGCCTCAGGGTTCTCTCTTGTACGTTTTTCCTCCTTGGCCGATGCTGAGTCGGGTTCTCCAGCGCATTGCGCGGCACCGGGGGTTGGTGATTCTCATAGCTCCGGATTGGCTGCGACGCCCTTGGTATGCCGATCTCGTTCGACTCCTAGTAGATCAGCCGTGGCCTCTTCCAGTCCGCAGCAATCTCTTACATCAGGGTCCGATACTCATGCCACGAGTGGATCGCTTCTTACTTACGGCTTGGCTCTTGAGAGGGCTCGCTTAAAACGCAAAGGGTATGCGAGCTCCGTTGTGTCTACCTTGCTACAGTCTAAGAGACCGGTGACTTCTCTGGCATATGTGCGGATTTGGCGCCTTTTTGAAACTTGGTGTACTCAGCACAATGTTCTTCCTATGTCCTCTACCTTACCTCAGCTTCTGCTTTTCTTACAGCATGACTTGGACAAAGGTCTGGCTCTTAGTACCCTTAAGGTTCAGATAGCGGCGCTAGCCTGTTTTTGAGGTACGGTGCAACGTCGCCGTCTTTCCGCGCATCCGGATGTGCATCGTTTTTTGCGAGCAGCGAAGATTATCCGTCCTCCTGTACGTTCTATTGTGCCTCCTTGGGACTTGAATGTGGTTTTGGAAGCTTTTTCTCGCTCTCCTTTGACTTCCCTCTGCTCGCGGCAGCTCCGGGAGTGTTCTTGGAAGACGGCTTTCCTGGTTGCCTTATGTTCGGCGCGCCGGATTTCGGATTTGCAGGCTTTGTCTTGCCGGGAACCTTATTTGCAATTTCTTCCCGAGCGGGTTCTGCTACGCACCATTCCTTCCTTTTTACCGAAGGTGCTGTCGTCCTTTCATATTAACCAATCTGTCGCGTTGCCCGTTTTTTCGGATACCTCCGCTTCTCCTATGGACCGAGCTCTCAAGCATTTAGATCTTGCTCGGGTTCTCAAGACGTACCTTCGGGTTTCGCAGACTGTTCGAAAGACGGATAGGCTCTTTGTCCAGTTCAGTGGTCCTCGAAAGGGTCTCGCGGCATCTAAGGCCACCATTGCTCGGTGGGTCCGCAAAGCCATTACAGAAGCATACACTATCCGAGGTCTTTCGCTGCCGGGGGCTTTGAGAGCTCATTCCACTCGGGCTCTTGCGACTTCCTGGGCGGAGTTTGCTTTTGTTCCGCCGGTGGATATTTGCAGGGCAGCGACGTGGTCTTCCTTGCATGCGTTTGCGAAGCATTACCGCTTAGATGTTCAGGCCCGGGACGATGCGAAGGTGGGGGCTGCGGCTCTTATCTCAGGTTTGGCGGGTCCCTCCCAGATTTAGGTACTGCTTTGGTACTGCCCTACCTTTCCCTGGACTGGCCCGGAGAAGTGATAAGGAAAACGAAATTAGGTCATCTCCAGGAACAAGCAGGAATAAGTCCTCACATATGGGTACGTCGGTACCGACGGAGCCTGCGCGGGAAAGCTCCCCAGCTTCCTAGAATGGAAGCTTTTGGGACCTCCCACTGCACATGCGCACTGCCTTCCCGCCTTCCTGAACAGCTCTCCTCAGTTTCTCTTTTTCCGCAGAGCCAGCAGGTCGTGTATCCTGTCACCGCTGAAGAAATTGTAGTTTTTTGTTTTGTTTCTTTAGACCGCGTACCTGCCTTCCCATACCGATACCGGTATCGCCGGTCTTCCTTTTTCTTTCTTAAAAAAATTATTTTCTTTTATTATTTTTTCAGCACTTGGTCACTTCAGTTAGGCCTTCAGGCCTACTTTAATTCTCCACATGGAGAAGCCAGCCCCTGGATTTAAGAAGTGTACCAAGTGTACTGCTGTAATATCAGTCACAGACACCCATGAATGGTGTCTTAAATGTTTGGGGCCTGACCACTCCATTCCGGACTGCCCTTCCTGCTCCCAAATGTCTAAGCGTGGGCTGCAGAACCGGGCCAACAAATTCCATGTGCTGTTTGCTTCAGAGAATCCAACATCACAGTCATCCAGGTCATCATCCCCGGATGGATCTCAGGTAACCAAACCTTCTGTGGGCAAGTCCTCAAAGAGCAAATCTCCTTCAAAGCATCGAGAGGCTCTTAGTTTTGAGGACCCTGCCCCAGCCAAACAGCCCCGGCGGGAAGCCCTACCTTCCAAAACGCCAATACAGGGGCTACAGGTTGACATCGATGGCACGGCCTCGACAGATCACCTGTTGGACTGCTCTGGGGTACCGGCCCATACCGGTACCGACATCCAGGCAGCCGTGGCGTCTATGGGCAATACTGTCCAATCCATGCAGCAGGCCGTCATGGCTTTCATTAAAGCTGCAACGCCATCGGTACCGCTTCCAGCGGTTCCGGGCCCGGTTCCGGTATCGTCCGCCATGCCGGAACCCAGGCCTTCCTCTTCTAAACGCAAATCGGTACCGTATGGGCTTTCGCTCCATACCGCTTCCATACCCGGTACGCCCGATGTCGATACCGATCGGTATGCGTATCGTGCGTTGGAGGAGGAAACTAGAGAATACACCGATTCCTCTGAGGATTTTGTCTCCTCTGATGAGTCTGCAGAGCTCTCCCTTGACCTTCCTGAGGAACCTTCTTCTCCAAAAAGGAGAATGTCTCCTCCAGAGGATTTGTCCTTTCAGGACTTTATTTTAGAAATGGCTAAAGGCCTTTCTATCACTACCTCCTCTGAAAGGGAACCAAGGTCAAAAAGATTGGATATTTTAGGATACTCTAAGTCTCCTAAAGAAGCAGTTACTCTGCCTATCCATGAAATCCTTCAGGAACAATTGATGGATTTCTGGGAGAACCCTTTAACTCTGTCTCCTTATTCCCGTAGGTTGGACACCATGTATCGGGTCCCTCCTTCTCCTGGTTTTCAGAAAACTCAATTGCCTCACCACTCCATTGTGGTAAAGTCTGCAATGAAAAAGATCAAGAGTACTAAAAGGCACTCTTCTACACCTCCAGGAAGGGAATGTAAGACACTAGACTCTTTTGGTAGGAAAATCTTCCAGGCTAGTATGCTTATAGCCAGGATTAATTCCTACAGCCTCTATATGGGCATGTTCCTAGGGGAACTTGCCAAGAAAGTACGGCATTTTGCCTCCCTTATCCCTGAGGATAAACAGGAGGACTTCCTTTCTGTTGTGAAACAACTTTTAGATGTTTCTAAGTTCTCCAACAGAGCTGCCTTTGATTCCTTCGAAGGAGCCAGCAGAGCTTCTGGCATTGCTATCGCAGCCAGACGTCTGGCCTGGCTCCAGGCTTCTGATCTGGAACCCTGGGTTCTAGATGGCTTACGGAATCTGCCCTGTACAGGTGAGAACTTATTCGGTGCAGAGTGGCAGGTTAAGGCCACTCAAATGGACGCTGAAAATGCCACCTTAGAGAGACTTTCTAAGTCCACTTCTACTCCCACTAAGAAGAAGTCTTTCAAGAGGCCTTATTATAAGAAGGCCAGATATGCTTCCAATACTGGCCAGCAATCTTCTCAACCTCGTTTTGCGGCTAAACGTCAGCAAACGAAACAAGCAAGAGCAAAGCCTGCAGCAGCTACTGCAGCTCAACAGGCTCCACCCCCTCAGGGGTTTTGACTTGCCCCTAGAGAACTTGCCATTCCTGGTTCTGGACCAACCAGAACCTCTCACCATACCTGGAAGGTTAGCTCACTTTGCTCCCAGATGGGAACAGATCACAACAGAGCAATGGACCCTCTCTATCATCCGAGAGGGTTACAAACTTCATTTCTCCAGCCTTCCTCCTCATCACATGGTGAGACCCTTCAATTCTCCATCTCCAAAGAAGACAGGGGGATTCAGACCAATCCTAGATCTGAGAGAATTGAACAAATTTCTGTACAAGGAGAAATTCAAAATGCTCTCTTTGGGCATTCTCCTTCCATACCTTCAGAGTCAGGACTGGCTTTGTTCTCTAGACCTGCAGGATGCGTATACACATCTACTCATCCATCCCTCCCACAGAAAATATCTTCGCTTTCTGTTCAGGGGAAGTCATTACCAATACAGAGTACTTCCCTTCGGTCTCGCCTCTGCCCCAAGAGTCTTTACCAAATGCATGGCAGTCGTAGCCGCATTTCTCAGAAGCATGGGGATTTTCGTATTCCCATATCTGGACGACTGGCTCATTCGAGCTCCAACTCAGTCGCAGGCCCAGATTTCCCTAGACCGCACAAGAAACCTTCTGCAGTATCTGGGACTGGTGGTAAACCTTCCCAAGTCTCAACTCAGCCCTACTCAGTCTCTAGAATTCATAGGGGCCCGGTTGGACACCACCACTGCAAGAGCCTACCTTCCACTGGTTCGGGGTCAGCGTCTGCTGAGCTTGGCCTCCCAAGCCCAGTCCAGTACTCACTTGACAGCCAGGGAAATGCTACGCCTCCTGGGCCATATGGCCTCCACAGTACATGTGGTGCCCTATGCTCGTCTTCATATGAGAGCAGCTCAATGGACCCTGGCCACCCAGTGGACTCAGGCGTCGGGAGCACTCTCAGACCAAATACAAACCTCAAACCGTCTGTCTTGGTCCCTCCATTGGTGGATATCCACCAAGAATCTGTTGTTGGGGGCTCCCTTTCAGCCCTTGCTACCCCAAGCAACCCTCACAACAGATGCCTCCCAATTGGGGTGGGGAGCCCATCTGCTAACTCTCTCCACTCAGGGCACTTGGTCTCCACAGGAGGCCACCCTTCATATCAACCTCCTGGAACTGCGAGCAATTTACCTTGCCCTCAAGGTCTTCCATACCCTCCTTGCCAACCTGACTGTCCTGGTTCAGACAGACAATCAGGTGGCCATGTTTTACATAAACAAACAAGGAGGAACGGGCTCTCTGTCGCTTTGCAACGAAGCTCTCAGATTATGGGCCTTCGCCAGAGAGCACCAAATTCATCTGCTAGCAGTGTACCTTCCAGGAGTTCAAAACTCTCGAGCAGACAGGCTCAGTCGAGTTCTGCTGCCACACGAGTGGTCCCTACACGTGGACCAGATAACCAGAATCTTTCAGGAATGGGGGACCCCGGACATAGACCTCTTTGCAAGTCCGTGGAATGCCAAACTTCCCCGGTTCTGTTCCAGGACTCCATGTCAGGAAGCTCAGGCCACGGACGCCTTTCTCCTCCATTGGGGTCAGGCGTTCCTATATGCCTTTCCACCCATTCCACTGATTCCCAAGACTCTGTTCAAACTCCAGAGAGATCACGGCTCTATGATCCTCATAGCTCCACGCTGGCCACGCCAAGTGTGGTTCCCTCTGCTTCTACAGCTCTCCCAGGGATCCTCCCTGGACTTAGGAGCTGCACCAGACCTTCTGTCTCAGGAGGACGGGACTTTGTGGCACCCAAACCCCAAATCCCTACATCTCCGAGCTTGGTTACTGAAGGCTTAAGTCTTCAAGACTTTAATCTTTCTCAACCTGTGAAAGATATCCTTCATGCCTCTAGGAAACCTTCCACGAGGCGGTCTTATGCTTTCAAATGGAAACGTTTTTCCATTTGGTGTGCTCAGCAGGGCCTTGACCCTCTGGCACTTCCTTTGAATTCCCTCTTAGACTATCTCCTGCATCTTTCCAATGCAGGCCTTAAGACGAATTCTGTAAGAGTCCATTTAAGTGCTATTTCAGCATCCCTGAAACCTGTAAATGGACAACCTATCTCCTCTCATCCTCTTGTTGCAAGATTCATGAGAGGCCTGACCCTCACTATACCTCCCATCAGACCCCCCCCCGGTCGCATGGGATTTGAATCTAGTGCTTGGTCAGCTTATGAAGCCACCTTTTGAGCCGTTATTTTCTACCTCCTTGAAATTTCTTTCCTGGAAGGTATTATTCCTAATTGCAGTCACTTCCGCTCGTCGCATCAGCGAACTGCAGGCTCTAGTGGCTAATCCACCTTATACAAGATTTCATCATGACAAGGTGGTCCTTAGGACGAATCCCCACTTTATGCCTAAAGTGGTCTCGCCTTTTCATCTTAATCAAGAGGTATATCTACCTGTATTTTTTCCGGCTCCTCATGCCTCCAGTGCAGAGAGGAACCTTCATACTCTGGATTGTAAAAGAGCTCTAGCCTTTTACCTTAATAGGACTCAGCCACATCGAAAGTCTTCTCAACTTTTCGTGGCTTTTGATCCTTCACATTTGGGACTTCCAGTCTCCAAGCGTACACTTTCCAATTGGATTGCTCAGTGTATTTCCTTTGCTTACCAGAGTAAAAACATTTCTCTGGAAGGCCATGTCACAGCTCACAATGTGAGAGCCATGGCAACTTCTATGGCTCATCTGCACTCTGTTTCCATTGATCAGATCTGTCGAGCCGCTACCTGGGCCTCGGTTCATACCTTCACAGCCCATTACTGTTTGGACAAAGACTCCCGCCGGGATGCCTTGTTTGGCCAGGCTGTCCTCAAACACCTGTTCCATTCTTAGACAACTCCTGCCCACCTTCCCAGGATGGATGCCTGAGATCCATACGAAGATGGCGAACCTTGACAGGGGATCCCACGCATCTAAGCTAGGGAGTCCCCATATGTGAGGACTTATTCCTGCTTGTTCCTGGAGATAGCACAGTTACTTACCTGTAACAGGTGATCTCTGGGAACAGCAGGAATTAGTCCTCACAACCCACCCACCTCCCCTAGGAGTTGTATCTTTTATCTATCTATCTTCCTGTCCTCTCTCTATTGACTCAGCTATAAACTCGAAACTGAGGAGAGCTGTTCAGGAAGGCGGGAAGGCAGTGCGCATGTGCAGTGGGAGGTCCCAAAAGCTTCCATTCTAGGAAGCTGGGGAGCTTTCCCGCGCAGGCTCCGTCGGTACCGACGTACCCATATGTGAGGACTAATTCCTGCTGTTCCCAGAGATCACCTGTTACAGGTAAGTAACTGTGCTTTACCTGCTAATTGTCTTTCCTTGAACTTTCTCCGGGCCAGTCCAGGGTCCCACCCCTGTGTTAAGTTTTTTATCAGCGGTATCTATATATTTTTGGCATATTCGAAGCATTTCATCTTACCGGCGTCTGCGTCTCCAGGGACACAACTTGGGGCTTGGCGCTGGCACTCACTGCCAAACTCGGATCGCTCTGTCGTAAATACTGTATATTTAAAAAAAAAAAAAAAAAAAAATCAAGAACAAACAGGGGAAGTGTGTTTCTTTGCTTCCTCGTTGTTCAAGAACTATAGATTCTTATCAGTTTTTCGAGGGTTAATCTACTCTTTTCAGTTCTTTCTATTTAGTTGCTTTGTCAGAAGGAGACTGCTGGTTAGCCCTAAGGGGGAGTGGCTTCACCTCTCAGGAAAACTTGAAGTCTTCAGTCCTCAGTTGCTATAGGGGATTGACAACCCTACCTTTCCCTGGACTGGCCCGGAGAAAGTTCAAGGAAAGACAATTAGCAGGTAAGACCTAATTTCGTTATCTAGAAGATCTGTAACAGAAAATACACTAATGGTCCCAAAAGACCTAACAAAACTCACACAGATGACTACCATGAGAGCATTCTCATCCTTCGCCCCTAGATGTTGGAACAGGCTACTTCCTAACATCAGATCACAGAAAGACCTGTCCCAATTCAGAAAATCTCTAAAAACACACCTCTTCCTTCAATACTTCTCCCAAGGCACTAGCTCCCCACCTCCCCCCCCCCCTTTCCAACCCAAACCATTGACTATGGTTAGTCAAGTAAGGCCTCTAAACTCCATTGCTTGCCCCAGATTAAAATCTCACAATCCCTAACCCATGAAACTCAAAACTTACCCTAATTTGCTGTAAATAGTTGTGAATATTTGTTATTACCTTATCTTATCGTTATCCCCATTGTCCCGGTTTCATTCCCTGTTATCTGTAAACTTGACATATGTTTTATGCTTAAGTACAAGGTTGTTAAAGTGTAAACCACGCTGATGATGAATAGCGCGATATATAAAAACTGTTAAATAAAATAAATAAATAATTCTGTGATGCAAAGGATGTCTGATTGATGGTATTGGATGTAGTCTCTAATTGTGTTAAGCTTATTTTGAATGGATCGTGCATTAATCAAGCCTGTCTTGAGGGGGGTGCTGATGACGGCTTTCAGGTGGTATAGTGTAGCTTGAGTAACAGGTTGAATCCTTATCATTCTGGTGTTCTCCCTAAATGATTGCTTGTGTGAGACCTGGCAATCTGGTAGGTAAAGTTATATGACTGGAGGCTGTGAATGCAGGGTGAGTAAGGAGGAAGTGGTGAAGTAAGTGGTTTTTGTGGGTCTGCAAAGAACACCAAGTATGATAATGAGGGCCAGTAATTTTTGGTTTGAAATGAGTCTGTACATCTTGATGAATTAATTGGTACGATTATCAGTGTCGGAGTTCAGTAGTGCTGGGGTGCTGAACTTACTTTGATGTCTTCAACCTTGTTTCTAGGCGGGTGTGCTTCTTATACTCGTTTTTATCTGCAGGATGATGATCGTTGCTTTTCACTCTTTTGCTGATTTGTGTCCACAGCGCCTTTCACCGTCTTAAATTTAAGGCAGTTGGTTGGGCCTGATTGGCCTTCGGTGCTGGGAGCGGGTGGAGTCAGTGATCCGCTCCCTGTGCTGGATGCCGATCAGGCTCAGGTGGTGGAAGGCTGAGCCGCTGCTGCCTTGCTGCCCATTTATGTGTCATGCTAAGCTTAGTGTTTGATCAATGATGACTCCTAGATATTTTACTTCAGATTTTACTTCTAAGGTAGCCTCTTTAACTTGTTTGTGTGAAGGTTAGTTTCTGGAGATGAAGAGGGCCTCTGTTTTTTTTTATAGTTTATCATTAAGTTATGCGATTCTAATCATTGTGAAATATCATTGAAGCATGTGGTCAAGCATTTGAAGTTAGGTTTTGTTGTGTCAAGGGGTAGGTAAAGCATTATATCATCTGCATACAGAGAATATTTTACGTTGAATTTTTGAATTATTTGGCATAGGGTCTGAAGATAAATATTAAATAGAGCAGAGAGTGCTGATCCTTGGGGGAGGCCTTGTTGTTTGATCATAAGCTGAGGAAGTGTTTTGTCCAATTCTCACTTGTTGTGTGCGGTCAGATAAGTATAATTGGAACCAGCCCAGCATAGTGCCATTTATCCCTATTTGTTTAAGCCTATCTAGCATGATTTTATGATTAATGGAATCAAAGGCAGCAGTAATGTCTAAAAAGATTAAGATGAATGCGTGTTTTCTGTTGTTTATGCTTTTTATCAAATTGTTAAATAGGACTAGTAAGAGGGTCTCAACTCCATGATATGGTCAAAAGCCATATTGGTGGGCGTCAAGAGGTGCATTTGTCACAACATGATCCTGGAGTTTGTTGTGAATGACTTTTTCAATTATTTTGGCAAGAAATGGAAGACTGGATATTGGCTGGTAGGATGCGGGGTTGAGCTTGTCCAGAGAGTTGTTTTTTAGGATGAGGCGGATTATAGCCTGTTTTAAGCACTTAGGCATTTGTCCTTGGGTTAGAGATTTGTTTACGGTGTTAAGTATTATTGGAGCAAATTCTGCACGGGTTAGTTTTATCCATGGGTCAAGGCTAGATGTGGTTTATTTGATAGAACATTGACCATTTCATGTGGTTTAGTGTTTTGGGAAGGAGGTCTGGGTCTACTTGGTCATCTGGTAGGTTTGGTTTTTTTGAAGAATAATTTGCCAGGATCTGAGGATCTATGGGGTATGTTTACTAAACCGGGCTAACGGTTAACCTGGGCTATCTTCAACTAGGAGGTCAGCAGCGACAAACACCCTAGTTACACCACTTGAGACCACAAAATGCAAACGTTCAACTACAGACAGGGCCTTTGCATACTACGCTCCTAGATGTTGGAACAACCTACCCCCCAACATAAGAGCTATTACTGACCTCAAGCATTTCAGAAAAGCCATAAAGCATCACCTCTTCATTCTGCATTTCCAAAGCTCATTATCATCATTCTAAAATGCACAGTAAAATTGTAAATACCTCATACTAAGAAATTCTATCCTTTGTATATAGATTCTTATTTATAAATATGTACAAAGTTTCTCAAAGTATAAAAGTTCTTTACAAATATGTACTAAGTTTTACAAAGTTTTTACAAATATGTACAAAGTTTCCCATGGTTAAATTCCTAGTTGTATTTGCCTGTTATATGTAAACTCATTACAGTCTGTTGCGTGCAATGAGTGTTCTGTTTAATGTAAACCGCGCTGACGAAAAAGAGTGCGGTATAAAAGAACTATAAATAAATAAATAAATAGCCCGGGTTAACCGTTAGCCCGGTTTAGTAAACATACCCCTATGTCTTGATTGTTCGTAGTGTTATTTGGTATGTGCGTAAGGAACCTCACAATTTCAAATAATTCTCTTGGACAATTAAGTGATTTTAATAGGATGATTGTGTGGAAATCTCTTTTTTGTTTATTTATGGTGTTACGGTAAACTATGAGAGTGTTCATGTCTGTTTGTCTTTCTTCAGGAGATTTTGAGCATCTCCATATGCATTCTGTTTTCCTCAGTTGGCTTTTTAGGTTCCTTAATTCATGAGAGTACCATTGCTTTGATGTTGTTTTTCTAATATTGAGCTGTGTGTTTGGTCTAGTAGCTGCTTTTGTTATAGTGGAGTTCCAAGTGTTAGTTCATTTAGGTCTTCCAGTTAGCATTGAGGATGGTTTCATTTATGAATGTGTCTTTATTAAATCTCTTGAATCTTTTTGACGGTTGGGTGTGTTTTCAGGTTTTCTTATTGACGAGAGGTAGATCAGTAAGAATTTGATTAGATGATGATCAGACCACGGTACTGGTACTGATTGGGGAGTGGTAGTTTGAGGGTGATTATAGATTTTATTAGGTATGAAAATTAGATCTAGAGTGTTTCCTTTGATATGAGTCGTAACAGTTATTATATGTTGATATGACATGTCTGACAGCGTCAAGGAAGGTAATTGCATGAGTATTGTGTAGTGTGGCCAGGATAAAGTCCCCTAGTAGTATCATTTGCTTAATTGCCGATGAGCATATTGTTTCCAGTATGGTTGTTAAGCTGTTGTAGTTGGCTGTAGGAGGTCTGTATAGGAGACAAAATGAAAGATGTATGTTTTCAGTCACTGGTATATCCATATCCTTAACTTTCTGGCCTAATGAGAGGTATGTTTTATGTTCTTTCTTTACTATAGTTAGAACTCCTCCTCCTTGTTTGTTCTAGGAGAGTGGTATATATCATAGTCTGGGAGTGCTAGTTTGTTAAATATGACTATGTCTGTTTCAGTGAGCCATGTTTCAGTGATAAAGAAGATGTCTGAGTTAGTATTCTGGATTTCATCTAGTATAATTGGTATTTTGTTTCTTATTGACCTAGCATTTACTAAGGAACATTTCAGTGTGCACTCTGTTGTGTTATCTGTGGATTCTTTGTTTTGTGATCTGGTGGGTGTAATGTATATGAGTCTGCTATTATGTAGGTGTTTGTTTCTATTAGTGTTCTTCTGAAATATGAAACAGTGGTTGGTGTGGATTATGGGTATTGTTTGAGTGTAAGACTGTGAGTAGATTAGGGAGAATCCTTGTGTTATGAGGCAGGTAATGAAGATAATGCAACAGATCATACTCACAATTAGCCATTTTTCCATGGTTACATAGATATTAGTGTAACAGGCAGTGGTAAAACTGAAGTAGCAGGAGTTGGTATGAGAATGGTTTCTTTTTTCTTTTGGTCACTCTAGGTTCCACTTTAAGGGCCACTCCTAAAGGCCCTTTGGCGAGGCACTTAGGCACAGACCTGCCATGTTGAGGGGGGCTGGCAATGACACTGCTGGTGCTGAGTTCAAAAGGCAGAGCTTAAGGCCGCGTGGAGTTTCCCCTACCTGCCCTGGTGGAGCGATCTGTGCAGAGCCGTTATCTGTGACCTGCTTCTGGTGCAGAGAGCCCCTCTGTTCTCCTGATGGTCCCACAAATTTCGGATATTGAGCCGCAAAGTATGGCATTTCTTATGTTCTTATGTACTCCCTATATGAGCATTCTAACCAAAGTTTTACTTCACAACCAAAACTGCATGTGCTGCAGTTATCACATTCTAAAGGTGAAACAGATATAGGAATGGAATACAAACCAGTAAGGCAGGATGCATGTTCCCCAGAGAATCTTCAGATGTTATGATGGCCTAATTTAGAAAAGGCAGACCCTTATCCTCATTATAGGAATTTGGAGTGAGAGATTAGTTCTAAGAAAATAAGAAGTGCCATACTGCATCAGATCAAGATCCATCAAGCCCAGTATCCTGTTTCCAACAGTGGCCAATCCAGGTCACAAGTACCTGGCAGGTTCCCGAAAGGTACACAGGTTCCACAGTGTTTGTCCTAGGGTAAGCAGTGGATTTCCTAGATCCTTTTTAATAATGGTTTATGGACCTGTCCCCCAGGAACTTGTCCAAACCTTTTTTAAACCCATCTACACTAACAGCTTTTACTACATCCTTTGGTAGCAAATTCCAGAATTTGATTATGCGTTGACTGAAAAAATATTATCTCTAGGAACAAGCAGACATGTAGTCTTCACATAAGGTGATGTCGGTACTGACGGAGGCCGCTCGGGAATGCTCCCCAGCATCCAATAGGAAAGCTTTTGGGAGCATCCCACTGTGCCAGCGTAGCTGCCTTCCTGCGTTTTCAGCTCTCCCTCCTCAGTTCTTTGTTTTCCATGGAGCCGACAAGAAGTAATTCCTGACACCGCAGAAAATTTGTTTTTTTTTTCTTATTTTTTGTTGTCGCGTCTGTCTTCCCATCGACGCAGGTACCGACCCTGTCGGTGCTTACTTACTTTCTTTCTTTCTTCTAAAAAAAAAATTCTTTTCTGACGGGAGAAACTTCTTCCCTCAGGGCGCATCAACGCCATCTTAGGCTTAGGCCTTTTTTCCCAAAATGAACAAACCAGCCAGTGGTTTTAAGAAGTGTTCCAAATGTGGCAGTACAATTTCAGCCACGGACACCCATGACTGGTGTCTAAAATGTTTAGGACCGGATCATCAATCGTCAGAATCTCCTCTCTGTAGGAAGATGACAAAGAGAGGCCTGCAGAACACAGCTGCGAAACTCGGCACCCTCTTTGCCACCAATGCAATGTTGGTAGCATCGACATCATCGAGAGCTTCATCTTCCTCCCAGGGATCTCAGGTATCGAAACCCAGGTTTTCATCAAAGACTAGCAGGCCCTCCAAGGGTAGATCTCCTTCTAAGCATCGATATGCCCTAGGTGTTGTCCTGGAGTGGGACACACCAGCCAAACAACCCCAGCGGAAGGTCCTTGCCTCCAAAGCCTTTGTGGGGTCCCAGGATACTCCCGAGGCCCCTACATCTGGAGAGCTCTTGGTGCCATGCTCAGGGATCGTGGCCCGCAACTCCAGTACCAATACCCAAGCATCGGCAAGCTCCATGGATCAATGTATCCTGGCTATTGAGCGCAGCTTAGCAGCCTTACTGGTGGCTTCTGTACCAGTAAAGCCTCTACAGTTGATTCCTCAGCCATCGGTACCAACGACGGTACCGAAAGTGCCTGCATCAACTTTTTTGCCACATACCATGCTACCACTCATGCCGGCCCTTGAATCCATCCCCTTTTCTGAGGTTCTGGCACTGAAACTTTCAGATACCGGCTTTGAGCGGTATCGAGTACATGCAGAGCATGAGCACCCTGCCTGTCGATACTTCACGTCTTCTGACTCTGATTCGTCGGATGACGAATCGGAAAGGTACCTGGGAAATGAGAACTCTCTCAGACGATCCATCTCCATCCCCACAACATTGCATGTCCCCTCCGGAGGATATATCTTTTCAAGACTTTATCTGCGATGTTGCTCGGGGCCTGTCTATAACGGTGACTTCAGAGAAGGAACCTAGGGCAGAAGAGCTCAAAATTCTTCAATACCCTGCAGCACCAAAGGAAGCTGTTACGCTCCCTGTTCATCGAATACTTCACAATCTTATGCTTCGAATGTGGGAGACACCCTTAACCATCTGTCCACATATTCGAAGGCTCGATACAATGTACTGGGTACCGGAGTGTCCCGGCTTCCAGAAGACGCAATTACCACACCATTCCATGGTGGTGCAATCGGCAATGCGTCGAATTAAGAGTGCTAAGACACATTCCTCGAACCTTCCAGGCAGGGAATTGAGAGCCCTCAATACTTTTCAGGCCTCCATGTTATCGGCCAGAATCAATTCCTACATACTCCTCATGGGTATGTTCCTTAGGGAGGTGGCTAGAGATTTGGAGTTGATGGCTCCTCTTCTCCCTGATGACAAGAGAGCTGATTATCTCACCCTGGTGAAACATGCCCAAAATGTTTCCAAATTTGTTAACAGGGTAACTTTCGACTGTTTTGAATGCATCAGCAGAACTTCAGCTATATGCATTGGTGCACGCAGGATTGCTTGGCTCCAAGCCCCTGATCTTGAACAGTGGGTTCAAGATAAGCTGGGTAATATACCTTGCACAGGTGAAAACCTTTTTGGCAAAGACTGGCAGGATAAGGCTTTTCAGCTAGAATCTGAGAACATTACTCTTAATAAACTATCCAGATCTACTGCCATCCCAGCTAAGAAACAGACATTGAAGAAACCTTTTTTCAATAAAAAAAAGAAGTACTACCCTTCTTACACCCCTGTGGTGCACTGTCCCATCCATGCTCCCCAAAAAGGGCAGCAACCGCCAAAACAGCAAAGAAAGGCTCGGACTCCCAGGTCTCAGCCAACCCAACAGACCCAACCTCCTCAGGGTCTTTGACTCCTCTCTGGAGAACATAGTCATCCTGCCTCTGGAGATTCCAGATCCCATCCACATTCCCGGCAGACTATGTCACTTTGCTCACATGTGGCATCTTGTAACATCAGAACACTGGACTCTCTCCATGGTAAAGGAAGGGTACAAACTTCACTTCCAAAGTCTACCCCCCAGTCTTCTCCAAGAGAGTTCAGTTGTCAACTCCCTCTCACCACTCTGTTATTGCAGGAGGTCACCTCCCTTCTCTCACAGGGTGCAATAGAGGAGGTGCCACTCTCCCAGCAAGGTCTGGGCTTCTATCTCCCCACTTTCTCATTCCAAAGAAGACAGGGGGTTACAGGCCCATCCTGGACCTCAGGAGAAATTGAAGATCATCTCCCTAGGTACTCTTCTCCCCTATCTCCAGAGTCAGGATTGGCTCTGTTCTCTAGATCTAAAGGATGCATATACTCACATTGTTATCCACGCAGAACACAGAAGGTTCCTGCGTTTCCTGTTCCAAGGGAGACATGATCAGTACAGAGTCCTACTTTTTGGCCTCACCTCTGCCCCAAGAGTCCCCTGAAGCAGCGTAGGCAAAACGCTAAAGGGACGTCCAGGCGGGCATTGGGGTTGACATCAGAACCATTGATTTGGAAGCTCGACAGAAGAAAGAGAAAAAACAATTTTTGATACTCTGTTAAAACAAATTGTTGGGAGTTATATTGATTTAAGTAATGTCTTGCTTCTTGTTGTGAAATTTCGGGTGGGTGGAGTAGGTATAGCAGACCGTTGATGTAATCAGTCCCGGTTAAAATACCTGAAGCCTATTAATGGCGTAAAGCTTTCTCCGGGCTATTCTGAGGTCTGCTCTCTCCACTTTTCCTTTGCTGGCAAGTTTAATGCTACATTATGGTGAACTAGTAGAGCTGTTTTTGTATGCATGAAGTATCATTTCTAAGCTCTGGTATTGACCCATGTTTGCTTGTTACTTCTAGTCAGAAACAAAAATAAAAACAATAATCATAATTACCTTCACATTGTGAAAATAAGCTAGAATTCATATTTAGTCTTTTCCACACCTCATATGTGCTCTAGGATATGGTTTCAGAGGCAGATTTGATCCAGTTCCTCTTACAATGCTGCAGGCTGAGCCACAGGGCTTGTTTTGCCATACCGGAATAGTCTGTGGAATAAAACCAAGATTTATCAAACTTTATAGATTTAGCCATACCCTAAGGGAATTGCCCTGATAAGATAGGTTGTAACTACCATTAGCTATCAGAATGGGTAGTAAGAGCCCAGGTAACATCATGCGTACATACAGTACATAGACAGGGAAATTGTACCATATGGACCAATTCAAAGAGCATATAGGGAAGGAAACGGAAGGAAGAAGATCCTTGAGATGTACCCAAGCAGATAGGTGTAATAGCGAAGGGCCCGCAACCCCAATAATACCCGGAGTCAATGGACGAGGATTCAACTCCCTTTTATTGTATATACAGTCTCAGCACTGGCATACAAAATGTCTGAGCCCAGAGCTCAGAAAAATGACAGTTTATATACCTTTCTTCTCCAGTCTAATACAGGCAAAACTTCTCATTGGTCCTGGTCTTGGTAGACATAACACTAAACATAATACTACTGCTAAAGTATACAGTATATTTCGCTACTCTTGCAAGGTCAGTTAGCTTGCAAAGATAGTGGAAGGCATATCAGAAGCATTCTCATCAAAAGCAAAACAAAGCAAGGCCAAACAAATCAAGGCTAAGATGTATCTCTAGCCCTGGCTCAAAACATTAAACAATGCTAGACAAAATATTATTGTTTATTATTTATTGTTTATAAAACATTTGATATACCGCCCCCCCCCCCCCCCCCCGTTACATCGGGGCGGTTTACAATATTAATAAAAACATCAAAGTCAGAAACAGAAGTGTATTCTTACACTGTTCAGCTTCTCTGCTATATTTTCATCCTAATTACGAGGTCAGTGCACATCTAGCAAAGATACAGTGGCACGGTATTCTACTGAAACAGACATCTGGCTTACCTAAACAATAAACAAGAAAGTTTTAATTCTCTTATCTCCAGGAGAGCAGAACATGTTATCAAACTAGAATAGAACGGTATTTCTTTCTAACAGCTAACAGCATTCTGTAAGTTTCCAAAATCAGCAATAACATTTTAAAGCAGGAGAAATAGGGCTTCAGACCTAGCTCTGCTACATGCTAAAGGGCTTCAGACCTAGCTCTGCTACATGCTAGGCCATCGCCTATCACATTCCCTCCTTTTGATTATTCACACCCGCAAGTAAATAAGGGTGCAAATCAAATCACACATATAGCATTCAGTGCTGTACCATTATAAACACACCGGCTAACTATGCCAGTGCAAGTATAGTAAGAGTGGTAAAGAAGAGTCTGGGTGACTTGCATTCCAGTTCGGGTGGTGGTTATACAGGCTGCACAAGGGGGCAAGGCAAGAGTGGTTCTTAAAGGTCCTAGGGCTACTGCAAGAAGGAAATAGCAGCAATTGGTAATCATCATGATTATAGTCTCTGATGATTACTAAGGTAGATGATGGTTGATTGAAGTAGATAGATAAGAATTAATAGGGTCTGGAATGTAGTTAATGCAGAACTGAAGAACGTCTCTGTGATGTTCAGAAACAAGTTGGCAACGTTCTCTACGATGATGGATCTCTTCTCCGCAGTGTAATTCGCAACGGTGATGCAGGATTAGCGATTGAAGTCCAGGGGCGACTCTCAGGAACTGTTGCTGGTTTCACTTGACTGTGGTGGATCCAGGAGTCGATCTCTGCCACTTTCACTGCTGTTGGGGTTGATAGCAAAACGATATATGGGCCTCTCCAATGAGGCGCCAACGGTGTCTTCTTCCACTCTTTTACCCACACCGAGGCTCCAGGCTTGAAAGGGTGCAAGGGTTCGGTTAGATTGATAGGCAACTGGTCCTGCACCCAGGTATGAAGACCCTGCAAAAGAGAACTTAAAGCCAACAATTCTTGCCTAGTGATTTGCGCTCCAATTTGGTTCATATCTCCCCTTATCCCCTGAATTATAGGCGGGGGCCTCCCATACAGGATCTCAAATGGGGATACCCCTAATGGCGTGATGGGTGCTGACCGTATTCGGAGAAGGGCAATGGGGAGAGCTTTGGGCCACTTCAGGTGGGCTTCCTGACAGAGTTTGGATATCTGAGACTTCAGGGTCCGGTTCATTCTCTCTACTTTCCCTGAACTCTGGGGCCTATATGCTGTGTGTAACTTCCATTGTATCTGCAGGGCATGGGCTAGCTGCTGGGTTACTTGTGACACAAAGGAGGGCCCATTGTCAGACCCCATGGTCAGTGGTATTCCGAATCTGGGGATGATCTCATGAAGTAAGGCCTTAGTGACTTCTCTGGCCTTCTCAGTTCTGGTGGGAAAAGCTTCCACCCATCTAGAAAAGGTACAGACTAGGACTAACAAGTAGCGATATCCGTTTGCTCGTGGCATTTCTGCAAAGTCTATTTGGATATTTCCCATGGGGGTAACTCCCACTGACTGAATTCTTGGGGGTAGGACAGGACCCTGGCGGGCATTGTTTTTGGCACAGGTCACACAGCTTCGGGCTACTGAGGTGGTTAAAGGTCCTAACAGTGAGATATAGAAATATGGCTTCAGAGCTTCTGCCATCTTAGTTTTACCATAGTGTGTGGCCTGATGAAAAGCTTGGACAAAAGCAGGGCCTAATGCTTCAGGAATTACAGTCATACCAGGGGTTGAGCTCCCTTCAGGCGGTGGCAACACAATCCACCCAGTGTCTGATAATTTCCCCCCCCCTCCTTTTGACAGTAATGGTCCATCTCCACTTTGGTATATCTGGGAGTCCATGCACTAAGAGGTACTGGAAGTATGGCTGCTTGAATTGCGGCATTTGGGGTGGTAATTTGTCCTGCAATCACTGTTCCCTCTAAGCTGTGCGCGTGTGCGCGCGCACACACCTCGCCGAGCGAGCGCACGTACTTTATAACAGAGCGCACAAAAATTACGGTTCTGATTCTGATAGAAAACAACACAGACGTCTTAAAATTTTAAAGTTGTTGTGTATTTACGGTTTTCACAAGTTCTACAATATTTTCTAGTGCAATCAATGTGATGTACATACTGTATTCTGACGTGTAGTCAAATTTTAAAGTATATAACTCCGAGTGTCGTTATGTGGCGCACAAAACTTTAACCTTCCTTCAAAAGCTGCACAGCTGATATTTTATGCGCACACAGCCTACAGAAAATTAGAGGGAACATTGCCTGCAATGGTTGCTTCTCGGGCAGAGGCATCAGCAAATCTGTTTCCTCGGGACACCTCTCCATCTCCAGTCTGATGGCCTCGGCAATGCATTACAGCAACGCGTTTAGGGGCCCAAACTGCTTCCAACAAAGTCAATATTTCTGGGCCATACTTGACAGACTTGCCTCCTGAGGTGATCAATCCACGTTCTTTATACAGGGCCCCATGGGCATGTAGTGTTGTAAAAGCATATTTAGAGTCTGTATACACATTCAAGCTGATTCCGGCCCCGATTCTGAGTGCACGTGTGAGGGCTATCAATTCAGCCTTCTGCGCTGAGGTTCCTG
This sequence comes from Ichthyophis bannanicus, assembly GCA_033557465.1. Taxonomy (NCBI): domain Eukaryota; kingdom Metazoa; phylum Chordata; class Amphibia; order Gymnophiona; family Ichthyophiidae; genus Ichthyophis; species Ichthyophis bannanicus. The sequence goes on along the minus strand of CM066031.1, from coordinate 778,742,563 downwards.
GGGCTAGAGCTGATGATTCTACTACCATGTCCAGAGTCACTACTGCATATCCAGCACATCGCTGTCCTTCAATTATGAGGCTACTCCCATCCATGAAGAAAGTTCTGTCTGGGTCACTCAAGGGAATATCAGTCAAATCTGGGCGACTTGAATATACAGTGTCCATTACTTCTAAACAATCATGGTCAGGTGGGCCTGGCCCAATTGGTAATAGGGTAGCTGGGTTCAGCGTTTGGCTAACACTCAATTGCAAGTTAGAATTCTCACATAGCATACTTTGATACTTCAGCATTCGGGCGTTGGTGAGCCAATGGTTTCCTTTGTGCTCCAGCAGGGTTAAAACAGTGTGTGGTACAGTAACTTGAAGGTTTTGTCCTAAGGTGAGCTTATCTGCTTCGCTCACTAAGAGGGCTGTGGCTGCTACAGCTCTCAGGCAAGGTGGCCAGCCTTTGGCAACAGGATCCAATTGTTTCGACAGGTAGGCCACAGGTCGCTGCCAAGACCCAAGAGGCTGGGTCAAGACTCCCAATGCGTTTCCACTTGATTCATGGACATACAGACTAAATGGTTTCTGCACATCCGGTAGGCCCAAGGCTGGGGATGACATCAATGCTGTTTTCAGTGATTTGAATGCTTTATCTTGTTCTGGGCCCCATTCCAGGGGAGATCGTTCCATTCCTTGTGTGACTTGGTACAAGGGTTTCGCCATGAGCGCAAAATTTGGTATCCATATGCGGCAATAGCCTGCAGCTCCCAAGAAAGCTCGTACCTGTTTCCTAGTAGTGGGGGATGGGATGCGGCATACTGCTTCTTTTCACTCAAGTCCTAACTTCCGGGTTCCTTTGGACAGGTGGAACCCTAAATATTTCACTTCTGTCTGACATAGCTGCGCCTTGGCTCTTGAGACTTTGTATCCAGCTTCATTCAAAAGGTGCAGAAGGTCACTTGTAGCTTGTATACAATCAGATTTGTTGTTGGTGGCTATGAGCAAATCATCTACATATTGGAGCAAAATTCTTTTTCCCGGAGTTAGAGTAGCTTGACAGATCTTGACTGAGGGCTGCACTGAAGATAGTGGGTGAGTTCTTGAATCCTTGTGGTAATCGAGTCCAAGTGAGTTGCCCTCGTCGTCCTCTGATAGGGTTTTCCCACTCAAATGCAAACAAAAGCTGACTGGCCTCTGCCAGGCGTATACAGAAAAAGGCATCTTTTAAGTCCAAAACAGTAAAGTGAGTGGCTTCTGCTGGAATCAGTCCCAGGAGGGTGTAAGGATTTGGTACTACTGGGTGTATGGTTTCAACTGCACTGTTCACTCGACGTAGATCCTGCACTGGGCGGTAGTCACCTGTCCCAGGCTTCTTGATTGGGAGAAGGGGGGTGTTCCAGGGTGATTGGCATTCTCTAAGAAGTCCATACTGCAATAATTTCTTCAGGTGGCGATGAATGCCTTCAATTGCTGGTCTTGGGAGGGGATACTGACGCACATGCACTGGTTCTGCTCCCGGTTTCAAGGTAACAAGCACAGGCGCTATATTCTTTGCTAGGCCAGGTGGATTATTCTCTGCCCATACTCCAGGTGGGGCTGCAATGCTGGTAAGTATACAGGAACTTGCTGTTTTGGATGTAGGTAAATAGAACCACCATTCTTCTTCTCGGGGGACAGTTAACACCATCAGGCCAGCAGTCTTTGAGTTTACAGTCATTTCCATTTTTCCCCCTTCAACAAAAGATATCTGTGCTTGTAGCTTTGCAAGCATGTCTCGGCCTAGAAGGGGAACTGGGCATTCAGGCATGTACAGGAACTGGTGTGTTATCTGCTGTCCCCCTAGTTCACAGGCGCGGTTCTGCAGGAAAGGTCTTGTGGTTCTAGTTCCAGTAGCTCCCACAATTGTAACAGATCGAGAAGACACAGGGGCCACAGGCTTGGCTACTACTGAATGTTCAGCCCCCGTGTCTACCATAAAGTCCATATGCTGGTCTCCAATCTTTAATTTGACCATAGGCTCCTGGAGACCCAAGAAGAACTTGGAGCCCGGTCTGGCCTAGTCCTCATCATCCATGAAATAGCCCTCGGCGACTATTCCTTCCATGGCAGTCTCATTCTGCTGGGTCTGTTGAAACTGTGCGCGCTGCATCCCCCCTCGTTGCTGGATTTGCCCCCCCACTCTCCTGGTGCTCCCACGTCCCCTCCAGGGGGTGGAGCCACGTTTCGGGCACGTATCCTTCCAATGTCCTTCCTCTTTACAATAAGCGCACTGATTTGCGCCTAAGGGGGGCCGAACGCTCCCTCAGCCCCTTCCTCGTCCTCTGGCTCTTCGGTTAGGATATCCTCCTCCGCGTCCTTCCACTAGTGCTGCAGCGAGCAGATCTACTTTTCTCCTCATCCTTTGGTCACTTTCCCTTTTGCATTCTTCATCACGGTTCACATATACCTTTTGCGCGACTTCCATTAGCTGTGCTGAATTCATGCCTGCAAATCCTTCTAATTTCTATAGTTTTCGCTTTATGTCTCCCTGGGACTGACTCACAAAAGCAGTATTTACCATGCGTAAATTCTCTTCAGCTGCTGGGTCATATGGAGTGTAAAGTCTATAGGCTTCAGATAATCGTTCATAGAAAGCAGCCGGACTTTCATCTGGGCGCTGAAGAACTTCTGCTACTTTCCCAATATTCATAGCTTTATGACCTCCTTTCCGCAGGCCCTGTAGTAAAGCCTGGCAAAACCGGGTGAGGGCTTTTTCTCCTGCATCGCTATTTGGGTCACACTTGGGATATTTGTTAGGAAAATCTGCAGCTGCTGCCTGCTGGAGATCTAGATTCTGGTCTCTCCCAACTACAGGGTTCTCCTCCAACCATTTAGTGGCTGCCCGCACTATCCGTGCCCGTTCCTCCGTAGTAAAGAGGGTAGCCAGGAGCTGGCGACAATCAGACCAGGTGGGCTGATGGGTTTGCATAATACTAGACATTAACTCTGTCAAATCATGGGGCTTGTCAGTATAGGAGGCATAATGGGTTTTCCAATTTAATAAATCTGTTGTGGAAAAAGGCACATAAACTAAGCTGGTTGGTCCGGGCACAACCTGACCCTCTTCATTTTTGAAAGGTAAGCCTGGGACCTGCCACAGTGGCATTTGGCGGGCTTCTTTCTGGCCTTTATCCCGGGGTCTGAGGGCATCCTGCAGCTTAGTAGATCTGGAGGTGTCTTTGCTACTGGTGTCCGGTCTGGTGGATGGCTCTGGACTGGCATCTGACTCTCCACTAGCAGAGTCCTCATGGGGTGACTGCTCCGCATCAGAGTACTGCTCAGGACTAGGGCTCCGACTTCTACGAGGAGGGGTCTGCTCTTCAAGTTTTTGAGGTGGATGCTCAGGGGGAGGCACTTCGGCTGGAGGCACACTTGCTACCTCCGGCTCTACTCGGGATACTGGCGGGGGTACTCGGGGTGGAGCTGACGGGACTGGGGTATACAGAAAGGCAGGTGGATATCCCGGAACCTCTGGGGGTTCTGGCTCTACATAAACCAGAAGCTTCTCTGTCTTAGCAGGGACTCTTGTGGTAGTGGCTAACATAATCCTTTTCTGTCCCTCACTGCAACTTTTCATCCAGAGGGGCTGCTTCTCACATATGCCTAACCAGGAGTCTATATAGGAAAACTGTTCAGGACTATAGCTGCGCACTATCTTGTGCACTCGGGACACAGTTTGGATATCAAAAGTACCTTCTGGTGGCCACCCGGCATCTAGCACTGGCCACACTCTGCTACACAATATTTCTAAACGGGGCGCTGTCATTTTGATCCCATAATCACCACTAAAACCTTTCTTAAAATTTGTGATCATACAGTTTAACGGAGTTTGCACAGACTCTGCCCCTCCCATGATGACGTACAACGTATAAGACAGCAAACAGAAAGGGTAGGTGGAATGGCTACGGGTAAGGGGGGGACAAACAACAGACGCTTCCTCCTGTTCATGACTTGAACGCGGTCGCCCGGTCAAGAACTGCGCTATTGAGGAGTCCGCTCTCGCTTGGCCTGTATTGCAAAGCCTCTCAAACACACTTCACACAACCAAACATGCTAGCATTTCCCAAATTCCAAAATTCCCGGGCTAACTGACTAAACCAGAATTACTAAAACCGAAAGGGCTGATGGGTTCGCCCCGCGCATTACTTGCGGGGGTACTAGGATCGCCCGTGGAAGTTGATCAGACTTCCTTTACCTGTTACTGTACCAGAGATGTCTCGAGACTTTCCCAGAGCTATCTGACTAATAACCAGAAAAATCAGTACTCACCGGATCCGGTAGCTAATGGGTTTGAGGTGTTGGCCAGCTGGACCCGGCAGGCCGCCGAGGCAGGGCGGAACCCTCCGATACAAGGGACCGGCGGCGCCTGGGATCCTCTCCGCTGTCAGTCGGCTGCGGTCCCAGCCGGACCAAACCTAGAGGCGGTAATACGCGGTATTATTCGCTTGCGTTCAATTCGCATTACCTTCCCGGCCAACGCACCAAGAAATATAATAGCGAAGGGCCCGCAACCCCAATAATACCCGGAGTCAATGGACGAGGATTCAACTCCTTTTTATTGTATATACAGACTCAGCACTGGCATACAAAATGTCTGAGCCCAGAGCTCAGAAAAATGACAGTTTATATACCTTTCTTCTCCAGTCTAATACAGGCAAAACTTCTCATTGGTCCTGGTCTTGGTAGACATAACACTAAACATAATACTACTGCTAAAGTATACAGTATATTTCGCTACTCTTGCAAGGTCAGTTAGCTTGCAAAGATAGTGGAAGGCATATCAGAAGCATTCTCATCAAAAGCAAAACAAAGCAAGGCCAAACAAATCAAGGCTAAGATGTATCTCTAGCCCTGGCTCAAAACACTAAACAATCTTCATAATGCTAGACAAAATATTCTTACACTGTTCAGCTTCTCTGCTATATTTTCATCCTAATTACGAGGTCAGTGCACATCTAGCAAAGATACAGTGGCGCGGTATTCTACTGAAACAGACATTTGGCTTACCTAAACAATAAACAAGAAAGCTTTAATTCTCTTATCTCCAGGAAAGCAGAACATGTTATCAAACTAGAATAGAATGGTATTTCTTTCTAACAGCTAACAGCATTCTGTAAGTTTCCAAAATCAGCAGTAACATTTTAAAGCAGGAGAAAGCGTAGTTACTCACCTGTAACAGGTGTTCTCCAGGAGCAGCAGGAATCAGTCCTCACATATGGGTGACGTCGGCGCCGACGGAGCCCTCGCGGAGCAATTTTCCCCAGCTTTCAAAGAAAGCCTTTGGGAATTGCAGCGCGCATGCGCGGTCCCCTTCCCGCCCAAAGGTGCCATCTTGGCCAGTCTGATGACATAGCGAAAAGACAGCAAAAAATTTGCAAAAACTAAAGCATATGACTGCAACTCCACGGGGAGGAGGGAGGGTTGTGAGGACTGATTCCTGCTGCTCCTGGAGAACACCTGTTACAGGTGAGTAACTACGCTTTCTCCAGGACCAAGCAGGAAGTCAGTCCTCACATATGGGACTCCCAAGCTTAAGGCTACCGGAGACCCTAAGCACAAAAATGAGCTCCCTCTAGCTCAGCAGCACAGAAGGAAGGAATCTTCTCTGACTAATCTCCAACCGGTAGCCCAACATCCGGGATGGAGGGTAGGAGTTGCTTAAACCTCGAAGAGATTACGGAGGACTGCCTGTCCGAAAGCACTGTCCCTGCGGTACTCCCTCTCGAGGCAGTAATGGGTTGCAAAAGTCTGGCTCGAAGACCAAGTGGCAGCCCGGCAGATGTCTGCCAGTGGAACAGAGCGGAGGTAAGCCACTGACGCAGCCTTCGCCCGAACCCGATGAGCCGTGACTCGACTTTCCAACGAGAGGCCTGCCGCCCCATAAGTCCAAGCGATACAGTCAGCTACCCAGATGGACAGAGTACGCTTGGAGACAGGGAGCCCTAATTTATTAGGGTCGTAAGACAGGAAGAGCTGAACAGTCTTACGGTGCTCCCGCGTACGATCAAGGTAGAAGGGTAACGCCCTCCGACAGTCCAGGGTATGCAAGACCATTTCAGCTCGGCTGGAGTGTGGCCTGGGAAAGAAGGTCGGAAGCACCACCTCCTGATTGATGTGAAAAGGGGAGACCACTTTTGGAAGAAACTTAGGGTGAGTCCGCAGGACTACCCTGTTCTTGTAGAACCTAGTGTAAGGGGGATCAGACACTAGGGCCTGCAGTTCACTAACGCGTCTAGCGGAAGTGAGGGATACCAGGAATAAGGTTTTCCAAGAAAGAAAACGGAGAGGACAGGTAGCCATGGGTTCAAAAGGCGGACAGGTGATCCGCTGTAAAACCACGTTCAGGTCCCAGTCGGGGGCTGGGGGGCGCAAAGGTGGTTTAAGGAGAAGGAGACCTCAGGAGAACCGTGCCACGAGAGGGTGGCCGGAAAGAGGCCTGCCTTCCACCTGCACATGATGTGCAGAAATAGCACTAAGGTGAACTTTGACCGAGTTGGACTTAAGTCCAAGATTGGAGAGGGAAAGCAAGTACTGCAAGACCACCGACACCGAGCAGGAGAAGGGGTCTTGAGACTGTTGAGTACACCAGGTGGAGAAGCGACGCCATTTAAGGGCGTAGGATTTCCGGGTAGAGGGTCACCTGGAAGCTAGCACGGCCTCTTCCACCTCCGGAGGCAGCAGGAGGGGAGCAAGGACTACCCTTTCAGCAGCCAGGCCATCAGATGAAGAGATCTGAGGTTGGGGTGTAGGAGAGACCCCTGATCCTGGGTCAGGAGATCGGGTTGAAACCCCAGAGGCAACGGAGTATCTACCGCCAGTTGCATCAAAAGCGGGAACCACGGTTGCCTGGGCCACTGGGGAGCTATCAGGATCATCGAAGCCTTGTCCTGGAGAACCTTGAAAAGTGTTCGAGACACCAGCGGCATGGGAGGAAAGGCATACAGAAGGCCCGTGGACCATGAGAGCAGAAAAGCATCCGCCGCTACTCGGAGGGGATGCGGTTCCCGAGAGCAGAACCGAGGAAGTTGCCTGTTCAGAGGACTGGCAAATAGATCCAGCGTGGGGAGGCCCCACTGGAGAAAGATCCTTTGAACCACCAACGGGTCCAATCGCCACTCGTGTGGTTGGAGGATTCTGCTCAGTTTGTCTGCCAGGTAATTTTCTTGACCTGGGAGGTAGACAGCTTTGAGGAGGATCCCTCGGCTGACGGCCCAAGCGCAGAGCTTTTGTGCTTCCCGACAGAGAAGGAAGGAGCCCGTGCCCCCCTGTTTGTTCACGTAGAACATGGCCACTTGATTGTCCGTCTGGACGAGGACGGACTGGCGAGTGGTAAGGTGGGAGAAGGCCCGGAGAGCCAGGCGGATCGCTCTGAGCTCCAGGAAGTTGATCTGCTGGGCAGATTCCCACGGGGTCCAGAGACCCTGAGTACATGTCCCTTGGCAATGTGCTCCCCAACCCAGGAGAGAAGCGTCGGTCGTCAGTACCTGAACAGGCGGAGGAGACTGAAAAGGCATTCCGAGCACTAGGTTGGGCAGATGAAGCCACCACCGTAGGGAAGAGACCAGCGGGCTGGAGATTCGTACTGAGTCCGCTAGTCTCCCCGAGGCCTGACGCCATTGTGAGCGAAGGCACCATTGAGCCGGCCGCATATTCAGGCGGGCATTGGGGGTCACATGGACCGTGGAAGCCATATGGCCGAGCAGTTTCAGAAAGTGCCTGGCCGAGACCCGGGAATGGCTGTGAAAGCGGCTGGCGAGAGCCATGAGCCGCTGTGCCCTGTCGAGCGGCAGAAAGGCTCGCGCTTGAAGCGTGTTTAACCTGGCGCCGATGAACTCGAGATCCTGAGAGGGGAGCAAAGTGGACTTTTCGAAGTTTATGACAAAGCCCAAGTACTGGAGCAGAGTCACAGTACGTTGCGTGGCGTGAGTGGCCTCCGTGGAGGACGGTGCTCTGATGAGCCAGTCGTCTAGGTAAGGGAAGACAAAGAGGCCTTGAAGCCTTAGATAAGCCGCTACCACTGCGAGACATTTTGTGAAGACTCGGGGTGCGGAGGATAGGCCAAAGGGCAGTACCCTGTACTGGTAATGATTGCCTGCCACCACAAACCTTAGGTATTGTCGGTGGCTTGGGTGGATGAGGATGTGAGTGTAGGCATCCTTTAGATCCAAGGAGCATAGCCAATCTCCCTGCCGGAGGTAGGGCAGCAGGATTCCAAGGGTAAGCATCTTGAACTTTTCCCTTTCCAGGAACTTGTTGAGGTTCCGCAAGTCCAGGATGGGTCTGAGGCCTCCAGTTCGCTTTGGTACCAGGAAGTACCTGGAATAAAAGCCTTGACCTCTCAGGTGGTGGGGCACCGGTTCCACCGCCTGTTCCTGAAGAAGACTTGCCAACTCTTGAAGGAGTAAGTCCCGGTGAAGAGGGGGTCGCAGAGGCTCCCCTGGAAAGTAGGGGGGAGGTACCTGGTGGAAGTGTAGAAGATAGCCCTCTCAGACTATGTGGAGCACCCAGGTATCTGACGTGATGTTGGACCACCTGTGGGCAAAGTGGACCAGCCGGCCTCCCGTGCTGAGAGAAACCAGCGGAGGGGGAGAGGCTATGCTGAAAGAGTCAAAAACCCCCACCCTGCGGAGCAGGGGCCGGTGGCGCAGGCTTGGGGGCTTGCTGCCTACGGGATCCGTTACCCCGTCCCTTGGCCTGCTGACCCTGTTGGGGAGCTGCGGAGGCCTGATAATGAGGGTAGTGTTTATAGGCAGCCGTCTTCCTCGGGTAAAAAGGCTTTTTCCCCGAGCCCTTCTTCTTCTGGGAAGGGGCAGAGGTTTTCCTGGAGAGCCGAGTCCTGGTGAGAGTCTCTGTCTCGAGTTGTGCAGCCTTCTCGTCCATAGGTTTGCCAAAGAGGTTTTCACCTCTGCAGAGGACATCGACCAACTTGTCCTGCACCCAGGGCTCGAGGTCGGATGACTGAAGCCAAGCCTGTCGGCGGGCCCCGATGCCGGCTGCGGCTACTCGAGCCGATGCCTCAAAGCCATCATAGGCTGTTCGAGAGATAAACTTTGAGCACTCTCGAATACCAGTGGACAAGGCCAGGAACCTCCGCAAAGGTTCCTCGGAGAGACCAGCAGAGAATCCGGCTATTTCTTTAGCCAGGTCCCTGAGATACATGCCAATGTAGAGCTGGTAAGTCTGGACCCGACAAGCAAGCATAGAGCCCTGGAAACACTTCTTACCGATGCCATCCAGGCTGCGGGCTTCCCTGCCGGGAGGCACCGAGGAGTGCATCTTCTGGCTCTTGAGCCTATGCATGGCCGATTCCACCACCATGGAATGGTGCAGTAGCTTTGCTTTTTGGAAGCCAGGGCTCTTGCGGACTCGATATATGGCATCGACCCGCTTGCTTAATACCGGCGACGACGCCGGGCTCTCCCACATGCGGAAGAGAAGTCGTTCCAGCATCGGAGGAACCGGTACAGTAAAATGCTCCTTTGCAGGAGAGTCATACTGGAGGGCATCGAGCTCTTCGGCTCGAGGCTCCTCCTCGGGATCCGCAGGGAAGGCCAAGGCCTTGGCCATATCCCTCACGAAGTCCGAGAACCGTGCATCCTCCAGACGGGACTGTCTCCGAGGTTCGGACTCGGGGGAGTCCGAAGGAATACACCGAGTCCGAAAAGAATCAGGTGACTCTTCCACCTCGGATTCCCAGGCGGACTCCTCGGAGGAGGAGTCGAGCGGCTCTGGCCGGGCGGGCACAGACGCCGTCTGCCCCGACGCCGAGGGAGTCGGCGTCGACGACCGCGGCCCCGAACGGGAGGCCGAAGGGGACCTCGACCGAGGATCGACTCGAGCCCGCATGGACTCGAGGATCGGCTCGGTCTCCGGTGTCGACTTAAACGTCGACGTCCCGGCGGTCAGGGCAGAAGCGCCAGCGAGGCCAGCGATCAATGCCCGCTGCTGGTCCATGAAGGCAGCTAGGCTGCTCTCCAAGGCCGTCAACCTGAGTCCGAACTCAGGAGACCCAGCAGCCCCCGACTCGGGCCCCGACGGCGTCGGGCCCGACGTCGGACCCCTCGGAGGCGAGTCCATGAGGACAACAGGACTTACGTGAGCAGACGAGTCCATCTCCAGACGAGGCTGCTTGGACGGCCGCTCCAGCTCCAAAGACCCGGGACGGCTATCGGGGCTATGCGACCTGGCCCTCGCGGAGCCAGGAGCGTCCACCGACACCGTCCTCGCGGGTTTCTTCCTCCGATGATGTTCCCGGGAAGGAGACCCCCTCTCAGAGGAGCTCCGACGGTGTTCAGAGCCAGATTCCCTGGACACCGAAGCTTCTGACGAGGTCCGGGTACGGCTGGGGTCAGAGAAGATTCTCTCCCGCTGATGCTGCCGACTCCGCAAGGATTTCGCGGACATCTTGCTACAGGCTCCACAGATCATTTCTTCATGATCTGGGCCCAGGCAACGGAGGCAGCAATCATGTGTGTCAGTAAGAGACATAAGTTTCTTACACTGAACACACTTTTTAAAACCACTGGCGGCCATCGGGGGAAAAAGGGCCCCTGCGAGGTCAAACGTTCGTGCCGCCAGGGAAAAGTGAAAAAAGCGCAAATTTGTCACGAAGGACAGAAAAACCGAAAAGAAGGGGAGGCCTCGCAACCGGCGTCGCGAGGCCGGACTGAAAAAGGACCGGCGTCGAACCGAAGAAAATACTAAAATAAAGAAAGAAAATCAACTTTTCAGCGGTGACTTGTAGACAGCGTCTGTAGGGCTCCGCGGAAAAAAGAAGACTGGCCAAGATGGCACCTTTGGGCTGGAAGGGGACCGCGCATGCGCGCTGCAATTCCCAAAGGCTTTCTTTGAAAGCTGGGGAAAATTGCTCCGCGAGGGCTCCGTCGGCGCCGACGTCACCCATATGTGAGGACTGACTTCCTGCTTGGTCCTGGAGAAAAAGGGCTTCAGACCTAGCTCTGCTACATGCTAAAGGGCTTCAGACCTAGCTCTGCTACATGCTAGGCCATCGCCTATCAGATAGGTGAGGTAATTTTTCCAGAACAGGTTCCATGGACAGATCATTTTTTACTTACTTTTTATTGTGAAATAGATGTAGGATTTAAACAAAAAGGACAAGTGGCTGAAAGAGTTAAAACAAAGCACCCTTTAATTGAGAAGAATAAATTTCAGGAGTAATGGATGAATTTGAGACCACCTGTAGGGGAAGTCCAAGATAGTGCAAAGCTAAGTTTTAAAATTATTTATTAAAAATAGTGGTAAATGCAATTGCACAGTGCATACAATTGTGCTGAAAAGACAGCGTAAACCTCCTTGGTTTAATAAAGCTTTAATGGAGCAAAAGCATTTGATTGGGAGATACTGTAAAAGAGAAAATGGAAGAATAAAACAAAAGATGCAAAGGAGAAGTATAGAGCTGCTTTAAATCTGTACAGGGCAATGTCTTAAACTGTAAAAGGTGATTTTTATTAAAAGAAAGATTTTGGAAGGAGTGTGCTGGGCTTACTGGGCTGTGAGGATCCAATATGGGAGTGTTTTGGACCACTCGGCAGTGCTAGGGCAGCCTGCTAATGATTAATGATGTCAGTGGGGACATCGGATCTTCCCTTGAAATGCCATGGCAAGTTGGAGCCCTGTAAAGCAGTGTTCTGGGCTTACTGAGCCATGAGGATCCAGTGCGGGAGTGTTTTGGACCACCAGGCAGTGCTGGGGCTGCCAACAATCAGTGATGTCAGTGGGGACATCGGATTTACCCTTGAAAAGCCACTGCGCACCATGGGTGTGGGCGCAGGTGCGTGCCTAAAGGAGCAGGACATTCGCTTCTGTAAGGTTGATCAGAAGCTGGCCAAGGTGGGCCAGCAAAACTCGTCCTTACAGGCAGTGGGAGTGTCTTCTATGAAAGAGAGTTTGCTTATGCATTCTAAATTGGAAGCTTTGGAATACTGTATGTTTGTAAAGCTAATCTTAGGTTTTTGAACTTTCCTGTTACTCATTTGATTTCTCCTAAGATATTGCTAAAAAAAATATTTTAAGGAGGTCCTACAGATACCCGACCCAGATGCCATTTACTTCTCTGCTATGTATTATCTTCCTTGAAAAGTCTGGCAAGAGAAGGACCAGGAGGGTGGTTTAGATTTTATTTATTTATTTTATTTAAACAGGTTTTATATCCCGCTTTTTCTTTCAATCAAAGCGGTCACAGTACAATACAATACATTACAATACCAGGTTGTACAAAGGTGAGGGAAACATACCACTCTTCGTTACATCAGAGCAGTAGTAAATGGGATTACATAACACAAGGAGTACATTACAGTACATACATGGCATTTATTTATATAATAAGTTTTGTATCCCACCTTTTCCTTAAATCAAAGTGGTTAATACAGCACATATTACACAAACAGGTAAGGAGACAAGCATCAGAGCATAGACACATACATAGGGACATACAGTAAATACCTTACATTACAATTAACTACACAGAACAAGGCAACAAACATAACCAACATAGATCAGCCGTTACCCTGGTACCCCACGGTCCTACGCCTAAGGGCCACGCCAAAGGGCCCTTTGGCGTGGTCCTTAGGCGCGGGCCTGCAAGGCGCGGGCGCGCCGTTTAAAATCGTTGCTGCCTTGATGTGATTGGCAGGTGAAGGAGATGAAGCAGAGCTCCTGCTCACAGCCCCGATGTCGGCTTTAGAGTCCTCCGTGGCCCCGATCGCCGTTGGAATGGCGGCTTTTAACATCGTTGCTGCCTTGATGTGATTGGCAGGTGAAGGAGATGAAGCAGAGCTCCTGCTCACAGCCCCGATGTCGGCTTTAGAGTCCTCCGTGGCCCCGATCGCCGTTGGAATGGCGGCTTTTAACATCGTTGCTGCCTTGATGTGATTGGCAGGTGAAGGAGATGAAGCAGAGCTCCTGCTCACAGCCCCGATGTCGGCTTTAGAGTCCTCCGTGGCCCCGATCGCCGTTGGAATGGCGGCTTTTAACATCGTTGCTGCCTTGATGTGATTGGCAGGTGAAGGAGATGAAGCAGAGCTCCTGCTCACAGCCCCGATGTCGGCTTTAGAGTCCTCCGTGGCCCCGATCGCCGTTGGAATGGCGGCTTTTAACATCGTTGCTGCCTTGATGTGATTGGCAGGTGAAGGAGATGAAGCAGAGCTCCTGCTCACAGCCCCGATGTCGGCTTTAGAGTCCTCCGTGGCCCCGATCGCCGTTGGAATGGCGGCTTTTAACATCGTTGCTGCCTTGATGTGATTGGCAGGTGAAGGAGATGAAGCAGAGCTCCTGCTCACAGCCCCGATGTCGGCTTTAGAGTCCTCCGTGGCCCCGATCGCCGTTGGAATGGCGGCTTTTAACATCGTTGCTGCCTTGATGTGATTGGCAGGTGAAGGAGATGAAGCAGAGCTCCTGCTCACAGCCCCGATGTCGGCTTTAGAGTCCTCCGTGGCCCCGATCGCCGTTGGAATGGCGGCTTTTAACATCGTTGCTGCCTTGATGTGATTGGCAGGTGAAGGAGATGAAGCAGAGCTCCTGCTCACAGCCCCGATGTCGGCTTTAGAGTCCTCCGTGGCCCCGATCGCCGTTGGAATGGCGGCTTTTAACATCGTTGCTGCCTTGATGTGATTGGCAGGTGAAGGAGATGAAGCAGAGCTCCTGCTCACAGCCCCGATGTCGGCTTTAGAGTCCTCCGTGGCCCCGATCGCCATTGGAATGGCGGCTTTTAACATCGTTGCTGCCTTGATGTGATTGGCAGGTGAAGGAGATGAAGCAGAGCTCCTGCTCACAGCCCCGATGTCGGCTTTAGAGTCCTCCGTGGCCCCGATCGCCGTTGGAATGGCGGCTTTTAACATCGTTGCTGCCTTGATGTGATTGGCAGGTGAAGGAGATGAAGCAGAGCTCCTGCTCACAGCCCCGATGTCGGCTTTAGAGTCCTCCGTGGCCCCGATCGCCGTTGGAATGGCGGCTTTTAACATCGTTGCTGCCTTGATGTGATTGGCAGGTGAAGGAGATGAAGCAGAGCTCCTGCTCACAGCCCCGATGTCGGCTTTAGAGTCCTCCGTGGCCCCGATGTTTTTGCCTCTCTATTAGTGGCTAATTTAACTGAATTTCTTTAGGATTCCACAGACACAATTGCGCCTCATACAGCCCTCTTGGTCATTTTCACCCTGCTAAGTACAAAATTGCTATTTTGAGGAGTTATTTTCAGAAGAAGGAGATGGTGTTCTCGAGACAGAAGACTGCTGTTTTTTCTGATGTGGCTAGAGCCACTCAGGTACGTTGGAAGCAATTTCTCACCCTGTGGCCTAAGTTAATGACTGCTAGGGCAACTTTTTTCCTTAGATTCTCCTGTAAGTACTTAGTTTCATTTCAGGGAAATAAGTACATGCTTCTTGATTCTACTCATTTGGAGAAATTTGTTGCTGATCATGGATGATGTTAGTTAGGTATCTTGATTAGCTATGGAAGGGGTATTTAGGTTTGGAATTTATATTGGCTGAATAACTGGATGTTGATATCCTATTTCTACTTTTTGTTTCTTTTGAGGTAATTATCTCCCTCCTTGATGTGGGCTGCGGTGCATCTATTTCTTATTTGTATTCAGGGTCATTCTGAGGCACGAATAGCAGGGATGGATGTCCCGTTGGGACATCCATTCCCGCTATTCGTGCCTTTTTTCGGTCCCCCATCTTGTATGGGGAAGGTAGACGGGGGGCAGGAAAGGGGTGGATCGGAGGCAGCGTTAGGGCGGGCAGTGGGCGGTTGTCAGCCCCGGACGTACAGGGCCGATTCTGATGTTGGCCCTAAACGTCTGGGGCCAGTGACTTGCACAGGGAACTTATTCCACCTCCAAGGTGGAATAAGTTCCCCTAGTCGCCAGGGATCGGTGTGTCCGGGGTGTGGATGGGGCAGCAGGGCGGGGCGGCCAAGGACATTCCCCACAGCCCGACCCTGGCCTTAGGAGGCCAGATTGGGGGTCAGGCTGCAGGGAAATCACTGCTGAAACTGGCGGCCAGGAATCACGGCTCTTCAATGCCATGGTTCTGTGGCTTCATTGAAGAGCCCTAACTGAGTTAGCCAGGGAAGGCCTAAATGTGCAGACTAGATGGAATTAGGGTCCTGGCCTGTGCGTACAGGCCTGTTCGCGATTCTGATCCCGCAGGGCTAGATGTGCCCCATGGGATCAGAATGGCAGCTCCCTCTGTGCATCCAGTTCCAGCCGGATGCACAAAGGGCCCAGACATGCGGGATGGAATCGAGCCTATTTTTTTTCTTTTGTTTTGATGTAATTGCTTGCATTGTTCTTTGGAGCATTGTTAAATAATTTCAATTAAAGAAAAAGAAAAAGATTTCAACAACATTTTATAGGCCATAACATGAGCGTAGTTTGACTAGTTCATTTGGGGGGCAAAGGGTGAGGTGACACATTTGCATATTCATTTGCATATTTGTATATCATTTGCATATTCATTATGCTTTTTGTTTTTAAAAAAGCTAGCTGAATAGGAAGCTAATATGTCAAACAGGCAAAGGATGAGCTGGTGCCCCCAAAATAGTTACAGAGGGAACAGAGGTTCCCATTCAGGGGCTTTATAAAATAAAAAAAAGGAACACAACATATTCCCAGGCGATATAATTAAAATGCAGCAAACATTGTAACTCTTTAACTATTTAGCATAGCACTCTAAGATAAAAAAAAAATGACAGCTGTAAATATATATTCTGCAAACAATAAAAGAGATGTAAAGTGCTCACACACCAAAGAACAAAAAGAAAAAGAGAACCACAGTGTAGTTTCTAACAAAATCATAACTAATTGTATTTTGGTGTTAGAAACTGTGCAATGGCCCTCTCTTTCTTTTTGAACATTTATTTTGTGCCTAACGAAACCCCTCCTCTAACAGTAGATACAGGGCAGAAATAGGGCATTTCACCATAGAACCCAACATACAAGAAAAAAAATCTGATTCCAGTGTCATCTCATTAACAGCAATATAAGGCTTCTCTAGTACCAGGCAGATTGTGAACTAACACAAAACCCTACAAAAGTCACTGAAGACTTAGATTGTGAGCCCTTTTTGTGGACAGGGAAATAGATACTGTACCTGAGTATAGCTCACCTTGATCTTCTCCTGGAAAGGCGTGAGCTAAATGCTAATAATAAATAAATAATTATGCCACGCTACCATATCATAACAACACCAGCTTCTAAAATTAACACAATAAGGAGCCTATCATGGAAAGAGCAGTGGGCCTTAGAACATCCTTACATTTATACGGAAAACTGAACAAGCCAGATAACTACAGATCTTACATAGAAACTCCATACGTGGTCTCAGTCCCAAAGGCAGAACACAGTTAACCAAGTACAGAATAAATTATAACAAATTCAAAGTAGAAATATGTAGACAGAATTAAATTGAAATCCCAACAAGCTAGGATCTGCATGCAGTGCAACACAAGAAATAGAAACAGTGATGTGTTTCCCCCCTGTACTGTGCAAAATATAAAGATGGCATATATAAAATAAAAAATCTGACATATTCCAGTTATTAAACTGAAATAAATTCTTTAGCTTTGTCGTTTAGTTATTATATTTTTCTAATTGCCTTGCTCCCCATTTCTGGGTTTCTGCGCCCTCTGTCTTCTCTTAACTCCCTTTTGCAGAGTCTGAACTCTACCTGCCACTTCTTTCCACTCCTGTTTTCTTCACTTGCTCTCTTATATCCATCTCTGATGTTGATCTTTTATTTTCAGCTTTTTTCTATTTATTTTTCTCTCTTTATCAGCTCAGATTTCATTTCTCCTTCTGATATCCAGTTCTCAATCTCCCTCATTTTACCGCATCTACCTACCACTTTTCAACCTTTAACACAGCCCTCTTATTACCTATCTCTCTATCCTTCCACAGCCACTTATTTCCCAGTCTTTAACTCACATCTCTCCCCTTTTTATCATACTACCCTCCCATGTCCAGCATTCCCCCTCTCTACCTCACCCCATGTCCAACATCACCCCTTCTCACCCCATCCCATGCCCAGAATCCCCCCTCCTCACCCCATTCCATGCCCAGAATCCCCCCTCCTCACCCCATTCCATGCCCAGAATCCCCCCTCTCTCCCCATTTCATGCCCAGCATCTCCTCTCTCTCTCTCCAGGTCCAGCATCTGCTCTCTCTCACTCCAGGTCCAGTATCTGCCCTCCACGCCTACCCTACTAGTACTATTACTATTAATCATTTATATAGCGCTACAGTGAGTATGCAGTGCTTGTACAGATACCTATAAAAGATGGTCCCTTCTCATCAGAGCTTACAATCTAATCAAGACAGATAATATAATAGATGAGAATAAGAGTACAAATAGGGAACGGTAAGAAATAAGGAAAACAAGGGATCAGGATCCAAAAGCAGCCACAAAGAGGTGAGCCTTTAGCATGGATTTGAAAAGGGGGAGAGATGAAGCCTGATATACAGACTTGGGTAGTTTGTTCCAGGCATAAAGCGCAGCAAGGTTAAAGGATTGAAGTCTGGAGTTGATAGTGGAAGAAAAGGGCATAGAGAGAAGCAGACCAGTGGAAGAGCAGAGTTCACGAGGAGCGGTATAGGGAGAGAGGAAAGGTAGTAAGGAGCATTAGAATGAGTGCATTTTTAGGTCAGAAGGAGAAGTTTGAATTGGTTACAGAAATGGAAGGGGAGCCAATGAAGTGACTTGAAAAGAATAGTTAAATGAATATATTGGGGCTGGCGGAAGATTAGCCGTGCAGCAGAGTTCAGAACAGATTGAAGGGGAGAGAGATGACTCAGAAGGAGACCAGCAAGGAGGAGGTTGCAGTAGTCAAGACAGGAGTTGACTAAATAGTGGATAAGTGTTTTAGTAGTGTGTTCAAAAAGAAAGGGGCAAATTGTATTTATTATAGAGAAAGAAATAACAGCTTTTAGCTATCTGTTGGATATATATGGAGGAGGGAGGAGTCAAAGACGACCCCAAGGTTGCAGGCTGAGGAAACAGGAAGAAGAAGAGTGTTATCTACAGAGATAGAGAAAGGAGGAAGGGGGGAGGAGGGTTTAGGGGGAAAAATAAGAAGTTCCGTTTTGGCCATGTTCAATTTCAAATGGCGGTAAGACATCCAGGCAGCGATGTCAGATAGGCAGGCATAGATGTGGGCCTGGAATGTCAGAGAAATGTCAGGTATGGATAGATAGTTCTGAGAGTCATCAGCATAAAAATGATACTGAAAGCTAGGGGAGGAAATCAGAGCACCAAGGGACTGGGTATAGAGAGAGAAAAGGAAAGGGTCCAGAACAGACCCTTGCGGTACACCATCTGAGAGTGGGATAGCAGTAGAGGAGGAACCACCAGAACAAACACTGAAAGAGCAATGGGAGAGATAAGAAGAGAACCAAGACCAGACAGAGTCCCTTAAACCAAGTGAGGACAGTATGTCGAGGAGAAGGTGGTGGTCAGTGGTGTCAAAAGTAGCAGAAAGGTCAAGAAGAATGAAGATTGAGTAAAAGCCTTTGGATTTAGCCAGGAACAGGTCACTGGAGACTTTGGCATGAGCCATCTCAGTAGAGTGTAAAGGGCAAATTGAAATGGATTTAGCAGGGCTTGAGAGGAGAGACATTCAAGATAGCAGTGGAGAATTGCACCTTCAAAAAGTTTGGAAATGAAGGGAAGAAGGGAGATGGGTCAATAATTATAAGGAGAAGTACGGTCAAGTGAAGGTTTCTTGAGGAGAGGTGTGATGACAGCATGCTTAAAGGCTGCAGGGACAGTTGAAGTGGAGAGCGATAGGTTGAGAATAAATGAGATGGA
Organism: Ichthyophis bannanicus; assembly: GCA_033557465.1. Lineage (NCBI taxonomy): Eukaryota > Metazoa > Chordata > Amphibia > Gymnophiona > Ichthyophiidae > Ichthyophis > Ichthyophis bannanicus. Next base: position 778,723,717 of record CM066031.1, on the reverse strand, counting down.
AGGGATGACAGAGGAGGAGATGGAGTTAAGGAGATGATTGGGAAGAACGGGTAATAAGTTTAGAGGAGGAAAGAAGATGAGAGGTTTCTTCTTCGGAGATCTTAGAAAAGGATGAAAGGGTAACAGAGGTTGAGGGGAAGATTTGGTACTGAAGAGGGGGAAGAGGGGATGAAACTGATCTAGTGGGGAATTGGAGTGTAATCTTGTGGACTTTGTCATTGAAATAGTTGGCTAGGATTTGGGCAGAAAGAGAAGGAGGGGTCGGAGGTGGAGACACCTTGAGGCGAGAGTTGAGAAGAGATGGCAGGGGTCAGACTTAGATGGACATAGTAGTTTTGCTTGGCAAGTGTTCTGGTGACTGGAAGGAGGCAAGCATGAATCTGAAGTGAAGAAAGTCAGAAAAGGGGTAGGATTTGAGCCATATGCACTCAGCTGAGCAGGCACAGAAGCATAAATAGTGGGTAGTTGAAGACAGTCAGGGCTGAAATATAGTGTGCCTTACAGGACATAGCATGGGCAGAGCAAGATCATCCAGAGCAGAGGAGAGAGCAGTATTATAGGAAACTATAGTCTCATCAACATACTTAGAAGACAAGGTGGATTCTTCTTCCCCCTCCCTTATTCTTGGTGACTCTAATATTCATGTTGATAACCCTTCTGACCCCTATACTTCTAAGCTCCTTTTCCTTACCTCCTCATTCAAACTCTAGCTTTGCTCTTCTGCCCATTCATCAGCATGGTCACTGACTTGACCTTGTTTTCTTCTCTAATTGTTTACCCTCTAATTTCCATACTTCAGTTCTTCCCTTACCTGGCCATCACCTGCTAAGCTTCACTCTTCATCACTCCCCACGTCACTCACCCTATCTCCTCCTACCTTTTTAGAAATCTTCATAGTATTGATCCTTTGGCTCTCTCCACTATTATCTCATCACCTCTTTCCTCCACCTTGTCTTCTAAAACTGTTGATGAGGCTGTAGCTTCCTATAATACTGCACTCTCCGCTGCTGTGGATACTCTTGCTCTGCCCATCCAACATTCTGTAAGGTGCACTATACCTCAGCTCTGGCTATCTTCAACTACCCATTACCTACACTCCTGTGCCCGCTCAGCTGAGTCCACTTGGCTCAAATCTCGCATCTTTTCTGACTTTCTTCACGTCAAATTCATGCTTGCCTCCTTCCAGTCAGCCATAGTGCTCGCCAAGCAAAACTACTATGTCCATCTGACTAAGTGTCTTGCCTATGACCCTCGCCATCTCTTTTCAACTCTGAATTCTGTCCTTAAGGCACCTCCGACCCCTTCTTCCCTTTCTGCCCAAACCCTAGCCAATTATTTCCATGAAAAAATCCACAAGATTACACTCCAAATCCCCACAAGATCAGCTTCATCCCCTCTTCAATACCAACTCCTCCCCTCAATCTCTGCTATACTTTCATCCTTTTCTAAAATCTCTGAAGAGGAAACCGCTCATCTTTCCTCCTCTAAACTCATTACGTGTTCCTCGGATCCATCTCCTTAACTCCATTTTCTCCTCTATCATCCCTTCATCTCACATATTCTCAACCTCTCGCTCTCCTCTGCCACGGTTCCTGCAACCTTCAAGCATGTTGTCACACCTCTTCTTAAGAAACCTTCTCTTGACCCTAGTTATCCTTCTGATTATTGACCCATCTCCCTTCATTTCTAAACTTCTTGAGCGTGCAGTCCTCCAACGTTATCTTGAATTTCTTTCCTCTCAAGCCCTCCTTGGTCCACTTCAATCTGGCTTTCGTCCTTTACATTCTACCGAGACAGCACTTGCCAAAGTCTCCAGTGACTTGTTCCTGGCTAAATCCAAGGGCCTTTACTCTATCCTCATCCGTCATAACCTTTCTGCTGCTTTTGACACTGTTGATCACCATCTTCTCCTTGACACATTGTCCTCACTTGGTTTTAGGGACTCTATACTGTCCTGGTTGTCTTCTTATCTCTCCTATCATTCTTTTAGTGTTTCTTCTGGTGGTTCCTCCTCTACTGCTACTCTCTCAGTTGGTGTACTCCTTGGATTTGTTCTCGACCCTCCCCTTTTCTTTCTTTACACCTGGTGCTCTCATCTCCTCCCATGGATTTCAGTATCATTCTTATGCCAACGATTCTCATCTATCTTTATACACCTGATATCTCTTTGACACTCCAGACATGCATCTCTGCCTGCTTGTCTGACATCGCCACCTGGATGTATCACCACAGTTTGAAATGAAACATGGCCAAAACCAAACTTCTTAATTTTCCCCCTTAGCCTTCCTCTCCCCTTCCTCCTTTCTGTATCTCTATCTATCTCTATCTATATAACATTTATAAAGCTCTTCAAACGTACGAAGCGCTGTGCATACATGAAGAAAAGACAGTTCCTGCTCATCAGAGCTCACAATCTAGTCAAGAAGATCACAAAATACAAATACAATCAAGTAAGACAAAGTATACAATAAACAAGAAGAGCAAAAACAAGAATCAAGAACAGAAAGCAATAGAGAAGAGATGGGTTTTCAATCTGGACTTGAAGAGGTCTAGAGAGGGCGCATTGCACACAGACAGAGGTAGATTGTTCCAGGCAAAGGGTGCAGCCAGGTGAAAGGAGCGAAGTCTAGAATTAGCAGTACGAGTGGAGGGCATAGATAGATGAAGGCTGTTCGAAGAGCAAAGAACGCGAGAGGGGACGTAAGGAGAGATAAGAGATGATAGGTAGTGGGGGGCTGAAGAGTGAATGCATTTATAGGTCAAGAGGAGGAGTTTGAATTGGATCCGGAAGCGGATGGGAAGCCAATGAAGGGACTTGAGAAGAGGAGTGACATGGGAAAAGCGATGCTGATGGAAAATTAGTCGAGCAGCAGAATGTTGAATAGATTGAAGGGGAAAAAGATGGTTTGCGGGAAGGCCAGCAAGGAGAATATTGCAGTAATCAAGACGGGAGGTGATCAAGGAGTGGACAATCATTTTAGTAGTGTCATCAGAAAGGAAGGGGCGAATTTTGTTAATGTTATAAAGGAAGAAACGGCAAGTCTTAGCTATGAGTTGGATATGAGTGGCGAAAGAGAGAGAGGAGTCAAAGAGAATACCCAGGTTAGGGGCCGAAGAGACAGGAAGGATTAAAGAGTTATCCACAGAGACTGAGAAAAGGGGTAGAGGAGGGGAGGCATTGGGGAGAAAGATAAGGAGTTCAGTCTTAGCCATATTTAATTTCAAGTGGCGGTGAGACATCCAAGTAGCAATGTCTGAAAGGCAAACAGTGATCTTGTCATGGATTGCTGGAGAGATATCAAGCGAAGAGAGATAGATTTGAGAGTCATCAGCATAGAGATGGTAATGAAAGCCATGGGAAGAGATAAGAGCACCAAGAGATTGGGTTTAGAGAGAGAAGAGGAGCAGTCCCAGGACAGAACCCTGGGGAACACCAACTGGGAGCGGGGTGGCAGAGGAGGAGGAGCCACCAGAACACACACTAAAAGAGCGATGGGAAAGATAAGAGGAGAACCAAGACAGTACAGAGCCTCTAAAGCAGAGTGATGACAGGGTGATAAGAAGAAGCAGCAGTGTCAAAAGCAGCAGAAAGATCAAGAAGGATGAGAACAGAATAAAGACCTTTGGATTTTGCTAGGAACAAGTCATTTGATACTTTAGTGAGAACTGTTTCAGTGGAGTGCGAGGGAAGGAAGCCAGACTGTAAAGGATCAAGAAGGGCATGAGACGAAAGGAAATCAAGACAGCGAAGGTGGACAGCACGCTCAAGTAGTTTAGAGATAAAGGGAAGGAGAGAGATGGGTCGATAGTTAGACGGACAGGTAGGATCGAGTGAGGGTTTCTTGAGGAGGCATGTGACTATGGCATGCTTGAAGTCAGTAGGGAAGGTAGCAGTGGAGAGGGATAGGTTGAGGATATGAGAAATGGGAGGGACAATAGAGGATGAGATGAGGCATAAGAGACGGGTGGGGATCGGGTCAGAGGAGCAGGTGGTGGGTTTGGAGGAAGAAAGAAGGAGTGCTGTTTCATCATCAGAAACCACAGGGAAGGAGGAGAGGGTAGCAGAAGTTAGTGGGGAGAGATGGGAGAAAGGTGAGGTAGATGGGGTAATGGGGAATTGGAGGGTAATCTTATGGATTTTGTCATGGAGGAAATCAGCTAGTTTTGGGCAGGAAGAGAGGGAGTAATCAGCGGTGGAGGCACATTGAGGAGAGAATTGAGAGTATTAAGGAGACGAGGATCAGAGGCAAAAGAGTTAGTCAGATGGGTGAAGTAGGCTTGTTTGGCAAGTGCTATGGCTGATTGGAATGAGAAAAGCATGGCAGCGGGATTTAAGCCAAAGATGCTCAGAGCAGGAACAGGAACGCAAATATCGGGCAGTATCTCTGTTGATAACACTCTTCTACTTCCTGTTTCCTCGGACCGCAACCTTAATAAGAACATAAGATATGTCATACTGAGTCAGACCAAGGTCCTTCAAGCCCAGTATCCTATTTCCACTAGTGGCCAATCTAGGTCACAAGTAACTAGCAGTTTCCCCAATGGACACAGTTTCCACAATGCTTGCATTATGGCAAGCACTGGATTTCCCGATCCCCTTTAATAATGGTTTAACCCTGGAATTACCGAGATTTTTTGCACACATTGAATACCGTTGGGGTCATAAATGACCCCACGACGAATTTTAATTGTTAACCATGAAAAATGTAAACTAAACAGACAAAATATTATTCCGAATTAATTATTTATTATATGAAGGTTAAATATTTTGAAATTTAATGCTTTATCATAAAATTACATGAAGAAGAGTTGCCATGGAAGCAGTTTTTGCATGCACTTGATGAACACAATAAAGTACTACAGTCATTTGCATGAGATACAAACAATTTCTGAATGTTCTTTGCAAACATTGCGCTTGCAGGAGGTGCATACTATGTTGCTTTTCTTGTCTTTTTCTCTGGAACAGCAGTGACACCTTGCCCTTTTCTTTGGGATCCCTACATTGCAAACAGCATCAGTGGCGTCTTCAATGCTGGAAGAAGTCTCGCTGCAATTACTCTGAAGCAGCTGCTTTCCTAACTCCAAGAGGAATAGACAATGTCTCTGCTTTGACTTGGACTGCCATTCTGGATTTAGTGACATCCAAACAATGAAGGCGTTCAAAGCACTGATGTCCAACATGTTGTAGAAGATTGTCACTGGCCAGTGTCTTGTCATTCGTTTTGTGGTATACGTGCGCAACATTTGATCTGCCGTATCTACTCCACCTTTACTAGAATTATAGTCCAAGATCATGCGTGGTTTTTTGTCTGGACGTGTGTTATCTACTTCTTCTTGATCATGCAAACTGCTCAGAAGAGCAACCACTTTTCCTTTCTTCGGGCAATAGGAAACCAGAGTGGCGTCATTGTGAATGGCAAACAGTGAAGTGAATACCTCTCAGCCCTTTGCTGTTACAAATTCTGGAGGTAATTCTTTTCTGTTCTTTCGAATTGTCCCCAAAAGTGTCATTTGTTTTTCTAGCAATTTCCGTGACAGGGATAAACTGCAGAAGAAATTGTCAACAGTAACATTTCTGCCAGATCGCGTCAATCCTTCAGTGAGTTGCAGCACAACTCTTTCACCCTGATTCTGTTCCCCATTTTGTCCGAGTTCCCTTCCTGTATATACTTGAAGACGCAGAACATATGACGTTGCACTGTCACACAACATCCATAGCTTTATGCCATATTTCCCAGGTTTGCTGGGAATATATTGTCTGAACGGAACACGGCCACGAAATGTAAGCAGTTGCTCATCCACGGTAACATTTTCACCAGGAACAAAGGCATCACTTAGAGATGCTTCCCAGGTATCAAAAACGTGTCTGATTGGAGCAAGCTTATCCACGCCTTGTTGTTCACATCTGTTGGTTGCATCATCAAATCTGAGAGCACAAGAAATTTGCTGAAAACGGTTACGAGCCATATTTTTGCCGAAAATAGAACGACCATCTTCAAGGTTCCACAACTGAACTATGGATTCATTTCGTGACTTGTACATGCCTGAGAGGATCAGAAGTCCAAGAAAACGTTGAAATTCTCCGTCTGTCAAATCTTTCCAGGTGTTGTCATAAATGTGTCTTCCTTGTTTGCTCGTCCACATCATGATTTCATTCAATAAGTTCTTCCTCATGAACAAGTGGAATGCTGCGAGAGGGCCATCAACATTTCGTACAGCATACCTTGTAGGACCTTGTTGTACGGGCATGACATTAGCTCTGGCGAATCTTCCAGCAGCTTGCTTTATAGGTTTCCTGTTCCATGATGTGGCATCCTTAGATACATAGGCTTCAATGGCAACATTTGTGCTTATAGTTGATGACCTATTTGCTCCTCTACGACCACAACTAAGATTCCTCACAGATGATACTGACACCGAGGACTCCTGCCTTCTTCCCTGTCCAGCACAGCCTCGACCTTTGCCTCGACCTGTAACTTGACTCTTTGCTGCAGGCGATGTTACCGGCTCAACATCAGTCTCACATTCACTTGGCGACCAACTGCTGTCGCCATCTGAATCATGACTGTCATCATCAGATTTATTGCCCGAACTTGGCTGATATGCTGCTTCGCTTACTGAATATGCTGCATCATCAGACGACTCAGAGCCGTCGCTGTCAGCATCTCGTTGCAATATTTCTCTTAGTTGGGCAGCTGAATACATTCGTTTTGACATCATAAACAATAACCTGAAATAAATAAACAAAGATAAAGTTGAATAAAACGCAAAGCAGTTTTACTATAGGTGTACAATAATCGTGATGAATGAGCTGAAAGCCTTTAGATTTCATCGGAAATAATGAGAGAACGTATGATATCGATTACAGAAAATGTGTAATTTTCAGAAAATAAGAGTACAAAAAATAAATGATACATAACACAGGTACACTAAAAAATTTTTTTTTTAAACTGCCTCTAATGTTTCGATTGATTTTTACGTTTTTTGGTGCGCTGAATCCAAATCTGGTAACCAATTTGCTCCATCACGTACAGATTTTTTGCTACATTGGGTTAGCAGTTTGAGGTGAACGTTTCAGATTGAGTGCGATCGAGATAAAAGTTTCTTGGATGAATTCTTTATACTAATTGTTTAGTAGTTATTCAAATAAGAATAAAGAAAATTGTAACAAGGCAGCACATAAGAATAGAGTAATGTCAACAAAACACACTGTGATGGTAGCAAAATTGTCTGCACTTAAAACAGCCACATACATGTGCACAAACATTGAGCATATAAGAGCGAGGTTAGACACAAAGCAAAGCAAAGAAATGTGCAAAAAATGTTGTACAGGTATGTATGTAAGAATAGAAAACGCAAACCGCACCATTGCAATACATGAAGACAAACACCCGATGGTGTGAAAATAAAATTCTAATAAATGAGATCCGACACTGTGGTAATAACTAGCAAATTTTTATTTCAAAGTTTAGTAAAAACACGATATTTGTCAACACAGTTTAGATTTTAAAGTCATTCTTGGGTCAATCATTCTCCTGGTGGGCCCGTTTCTTCTTCCCCCGAATGCTTCTCTTGGTGCGCTGCTTGGCGTATTTTTCATCTGGGGTTTCCCGCAGCAGCAACCAGCAGAAATCAGCCATCATAGTGGTGTTCCATCTTCCTTGGTACCTTCTCTCTGCGTCCTTGATGTCCTGGTGAAACCTTTCACCTTGTTCTTCACTGTACGCCCCCAAGTTTTCGGGAAAGTAGTTCACATGGGAGTGCAAGAAATGGACTTTCAGGCTCATGTTACAGCCTTGTTCTTTGAAGGCATTGAGCATCCTGGCAACAATATCCTTATAGTTCTCATCCCGCCTGTACCCCAAGAATTTGAGAACAACATCCTTGAAGGAATCCCAGGCTTCTTTTTCCTTCTCAGACATCGTTTCAGCGAATGCTCCATCTGAAATGAGTTTCCTTATATCAGGGCCAACAAACACTCCTTCCTTTAGCTTTGCTTCAGAAAGTCGGGGGAACTTTGAGCAAAGGTACCGAAAGCACTCACCATCTTTTGGAAGGGACTTGATGAATTGCTTAATGAGACCCAACTTAATGTGGAGAGGTGGTAATAGAATTTTATCACGAGGTACCAAGCTCTCACGAAGAACATTTTTCTCAAATACTCCCGAATTGGCCAGTCTTTTTTCCCCCAGTGTAGGTCGCGGGCCCGGCTATCCCACAAGCAAAGGAAGCAGGGATATTTGGTGAAACCGGATTGCTGCCCTAATAGCATGGATAGAATTTTAAAGTCTCCACAAATCATCCACTTATGCTCATCATAACGAATCTTCTGAAGAATCAGGGCCAAATTCTCGTATTTTTCTTGGAGAATAACAGAGTGAGCAATAGGAACTGAAGCGAATGTGTTGCCATTATGAAGAAGAACACCTTTTATGCTGTCTTTTGACGAATCAATGAACAGCCGCCATTCAGCAGGATCATACTTGAGTTTAAACTTTTCCATCACTCCGTATATATCGTTGCAAAATACCAAATCTTCCTCTTTGCTGAAATACTTCAAAAATTGTGTCTCGCGGTTGCGGTACCAATAAAAAGTTGTTCCTGGTGACAATAGATTTTTCTGTTTAAGCCGAGAACCTAGCAGTTGGGCAGCATCTTTTGGGAGTCCTAAATCCCGGACTAAATCATTCAATTCAGCTTGAGAGAAAAGTTCAGGTTTCGGATCTGGTTCAGTTTCAAACTCGGAAGTACTGGACTCATCGGGAAAAGCCATCTGATGAGTCTCATCATGATCAGAACCGTCCACACAAATATGATCCAAAGATTTTGGTGGTTCAGGCACAGGTACTTCGTTGCTATGAGGCATAGGCCTAATTGCTGAGGGAAGGTTGGGGTAACTTATTACGTTCTTATTTTTTAAGTTGTATCCCTTCACAATGCAAGAGCAAAAATAGCAGTCACTGCTGTGGTCTCTTTGTTCACGCCACATCATAGGTATTCCGAAACGAAATGCTTGTTTTTTACCTTTCATCCATAAGCGTAGATCTTCCTCACATGTCTTGCACACTTTGTGAGGAGCCCACGGTTTGTCTTGATCGCCTAACTTCAAACCAAAATAGGCGAAATATACTTTTTTAATAAATGCAGAAATGTTCCTCTGCCGCTTTTTCACGGTATATTCCCCACAAATAAAACAAAAACTGTCCGGAGAGTTGACGCAACCTCTGGCTCTGTGAGCCATCACAAATACACAGCACTGCAAAATACAACTGTAGTGAACCACTTCGGAATAAAGCTGGATTACGACTGAGCAAACAAAAGGTAATAATGAACTTGCAAGAAACTGAAATTTGACAGGAACGTTCATGTCGCAAACACCGTGTTTGAGCGAGCGAACGAGGCGAGGCGAACAGGAAAGAACATGCGCCAGTGCGAGTACTGGATTTAGCCCCCCGCCTCCCAATTGTCCTGTTAATGTATAAAATGAATACAAAACACTCTAAAATATCATGAGGGAGTGTTTCTAGTTAGTTAACCATTACAACCTCTATTTTGGGCCAAGAAAATAAACTGCAGTCGGCTAAAAAGAAATTATGTGAACTTTCCTTATATGGGTAAGAAATCTAATTTTGCAAGAAAACGTGACGTGATGGAACATTTTGGCTATTTTTCCTGGATTCAGCACCCCAAAATCTATAGGAATCAGTTGCAAAACTGGAGGCAGTTTTTTGGTAGTGTACCTGTGTAATTAATGATAAATACCTTTGTCAGATAAAAAAATTCACAAAACTGCAAATTGTATCACGATCCAAACCTGACGTAAGCAACTGGGGTCAAAAATGACCCCACTGGTACTCTGTGCTGCAAGTCATCACTAGCGTCACCTAGCGTATGAAATTATTCCTCTCATGGCGCAATATAAAGAGAATATTGACATGTGAAAAGTCATAAAAAGATTGCATTCTTGAACAACTAGTTTTCGAGATACGTGTTGTGAAACTTGCAGTGGGGTCACTTTTGACCCCATCATTACTCCCAGGGTTAAGACCTTTCATCTAGGAACTTGTCCAAACCTTTCTTAAACCCAGCTACACTAGCAGCTTTTACTACCTCCTCCGGTAATGAATTCCAGAGTTTGATTACGTGTTGAATGAAAAAATATTTTCTCTTATTAGTCTTAAATAGGTTATGCTGTAGCTTCATTGCATGTCCCCTAGTCTTTCTATATTTTGATGGTGTAAACAATCAATCTATGTTTACCCATTTCACGCCATTCGTTCATTTATAGACCTCTATCATATCTCCCCTCAGTCATCTCTTTTCTAGGTTGAAGAGCCCTAACCTTTTTAGCCTTTTTTCATAGGGGTATCCTTCCATCCCATTTAACATTTTGGTGGCTCTTCTCTGTACATTTTCTAATAACGCTATATCCTTTTTAAGATACAACTACCAGAATTGCACACAATATTCAAGGTGTGGGTGCACCATAGAGCGATACAGAGGCATTATAATAGCCTTTGTTTTATTCTCCATCTCTTTCCTTATGATTCCTAGCATTCTATTTGCTTTCTTGGCTGCTGCTGCACACTGGGCAGAGGGTTTCAACATGTTATCCATGATGACACATAAATCTTTTTCCTGGCTGGTGGTTCCTAATATGGAACCTTACATCGTGTAACTATAGTTTGGGTTGTTCTTTCCTAGGTGCATAACTTTGCACTTGTCCACATTAAATTTCATTTGCTATTTGAACATCTAGTCTTCCAATTTATCTAGATCCTCTTGCAATTTTTCACAGTTAGTAAGACGACCTTCCTTGGCTAAAGCCATGTTGGCTGTCTCCCATTAAGCCAGGACTATCCACATGTTCAGTAATTTTGTTCTTTATAATGGTTTCTACCATTTTTCCCATTACTGACATCAGGCTCAACAGTCTGTCGTTTCCATGATCACCCCTGGATCCCTTTTTAAAAAATGGCGTTACATTGGCCATCCTCCAGTCTTCAGATATTACAGATGATTTTAATGATAGTTCACAGATTACTAATAGTAGGTCTGCAATCTCATATTTCTGTTCTTTCAACACCCTTGGATGTATACCATCTGGTCCAAGTGATTTGCTACTCTTCAGTTTATCAAATAGTTGTAATACACCTTCCCTGTGTATTGATATTTCTTTTCATTCTTCTGTGACATCATCTTTAAATGCTATGTCAGTCATGGGTAACATCCCTACATCTTCCCCAGTAAAGACTGAAGCAAAGAATTCTTTCAGTCTCTCTGCTATGGCCTTGTCCCTCTTAATGGTACCAAATAAAATTAAATTGTAGAGAGATCATTCAGACCTCTGGAACTGAAATGTGCCTGTAGCTTTCTGTTTCATTACAAAGCCAGAGACTTAGCAGCTCCCCCTCATATTGCAACCTCCAGCTTGCTGGTCTCCCACTTAGCCACCTCTCTCCCCTTCAATCTGTTCAAAACTCTGCTGCATGATCTTTCACTAGCCTCGATATACTCATATAACCCCTCTTCTCAAATCACTTCACTGGCTTCCTTTCCATTTCCATATCCAATCCAAGCTGCTTCTTCTATATAGTAACATAGTTTATGATGGCAGATAAAGACCAACATGGTCCATCTAGTTTCCCCAGCAAGGTGGCAAGAGTAGATGTGCCCGCCACTCCATGAAGGTCACCTCTACTTGTTGAGATATCAGAGACAGTTAAGTTTATTTTGATTTATCCTGTTTCTATAAAGGGATCCACTGTGTCTGTCCCATGCCATTTTTAATTTTGTCACTGTATTTGCCCCACCACTTCCATTGAAAGGACATTCCAAGCATCGACCACCCTTTCAATGAAAAAGTATTTCCTGACATTGCCTTTCAGTTTACCCCCTTGCAGCTTCATGTTATGCCCTCTTGTATTATAGCTTCCCCGTCTTTGAAAAAGGTTTGTTTCTTCATTAATACTCCTTAAGTATTTAAAGGTCTGTATCATATCTCCTCTGTCCCGCCTCTCCTCTAGAGTATACATATTTAGGTCTTGGAGTCTCTTTTCATACGTCTTCTGGCGCAGACTCCAAATCATTTTGGTCGCCTTCCTCTGAATCATTTTCAGTCTTTTTATGTCCTTTGTGAGATATGGTCTCCAAAACTGAACACAATATTTCAAATATTGTGTCTTGATTACTGTAATGTCTGCTTGGCTGGTCTTCCTCAATCTCAACTTTCCCGCATTCAACGTGTTCAGAATACTGCTGTCCGCATCCTTACCCACGCATCCCGCTTTGATCATGTTACCCCCCCCCCCCTTCTCTTACACCAGCATTGGCTCCCTATTTCGTATCGTATACAGTTTAAAATTCTTATTTTCGTGCACAGAACTATTCACACTGGTGTTCCGCTATACCTTGCTGACCAGATACATCTTCACACTCCCCATCGTTCTCTCCTCCAACCGCATTTTCCTTCCTTCCCCGTCTCAGGCCCACTTGGAGTCCACACGATCCTCCGCTTTATACTTCCTTGGACCACGCCTCTGGAACTCGCTCCCCCCCTGCCCTCCAATTGGACCCCTCTTTCAAATCCTTTAAAACTCAATTAAAAACGCACCTCTTCTGTACAGCTTTTGATCTTCCTCCCCCTTCTTCTCCCCCTTCCTCTCTCCCTTCTTCTTTCCCTTCCCAAATAGCAAGAATAACATAAATTAATCCTTTCTCTTTTCCTTTCTTTTACTGGTTGTCTTGTCTTCCTCTTCTCTGACTCTGTCCTTTCTCCCCCTTTTGAAATTTTTAAATTGGCGTTCTCTTTTCTCTTTCTGCAGCATTTTGTAATTTTTTTTATTTTTAATTTGTAAACCGCTCTGATACCCTGTAATAGGCGGTATATAAAGTTTTAAATAAACATAAACAAATGAGGCCTCACGAGCAACTTGTACAGTGACATTAGTACCTCCTCCTTTCTGCTGGTAATTCCTCTCTGTATGCAACACAGCATCTTTCTGGCTTTAGCCACCACCTTGACACACTGTTTCGCCACTTCGAGATCCTCAGAAACAATCACTCTGAGGTCCTTCTCCTGGTCGTGCACAGCAATCTATTGCCCCCTATCTCATACAATTCTCTTGGATTTCTGCATCCCAAGTGCATGACACTGCACTTCTTCATGTGAAATCTTAACTGCCAAGCATTAAACCATTCTTCCAGCTTTTGCAGATCTTTCCTCATGTTATCCACTCCCTCAGGGGAGTCCACTCTGTTGCAAATTTTCATGTCATCTGCAAAAAGATAGACTTTTCCATTCAGTCCTTCAGTAATATCACTTACAAATACATTGAACAGTACCGGCCCCAGGACCGATCCCTGGGGCACGACACCAATCGCCTTCCTTTCATCCGAGTGAGTTCCATTTGCTATCATCTTCTGTCGTCTGTCAGTCAACCAATTTCTGATCCAGTTCACCATCTTTGGATCCATCTCCAGGCTGGTCGGTTTATTGATAAGCTTCCTATAAGGAACAGTATCAAAGGCTTTGCTGAAATCTAGGTAGATCACATCCATCGCATGCCCTTGATCTAGTTCTCTTGTCACCCAGTCAAAGAACTCAATCAGATTTGTTTGGAATGATTGTCCTTTGCTAAAACCATGTTGCCTCGGATCATGCAACCTATTGGTTTTGAGAAAGTCCACTATTTTCTCTTTCAGGAGCACCTCCATTACTTTTCCTGCCACCGAGCTAAGGTTTACTGGCCTGTAGTCTGCCACTTCTTCCCTATTACCACTTTTGTGAAGAGTTACCACACTGGCCCTTTTCCAGTCCATTGGAACTTCTCCTGTCTCCAAGGATCTATTAAAAACAGCCTTTAAATCAGATATCTGAGCTATATGTGCATTTGCTCTTCTGCTCCTCACTATCTTTCCTCTCTCCTCTCTTTCTACACCCCTCCTCATGAACCTCTGCTCTTCTACTGGCTTACTTCTCCCTTTACCCTTTTCTTCCACTACCAACTCCAGACTTCAGTTCTTTCATCTTGCTGCTCCTTATGTCTGGAACAGGCTGCCTCACTCTGTGCATCAGGCTTCATCTCTGCCCCTTTTCAAGTCCATGCTGAAGGCTCACCTCTTTGAAGCTGCTTTTGGATCCTGACCCCTTATTCTTTATGTCTCCTCACCCTTCTCTTTTCCCCTTATCTTTTGTCTTGTCTGTCTTAATTAGATTGTAAGCTCTAATGATCAGGGACTGTGTTTTATAGATGTATGTACAGCGCTGCATATGCCTTGAATGCTTTATAAATGTTTAATAGTAGTACTACTAGAAATCTGCCATTGGTAAAAGGAATCCTTGAAACATTCATGAGCTGTAGAAATTGCAGGTGAAGAGTGAGAGAAATTACCAGCAGACAGATGTACAAAACTTATAAATGACTACAAGAAATGTTTGGAGGCTGTCATCACTGCCAAGGGTTGTGCATCCAAATATTAGTGAAGAGTGCTATTAATCCTGTCCAGGTCATATTTTACTTTTTTTTCTCAGAAATTACTACGTCTTAAGTTGCACAGACATCTTTTTTTTGTTGTATACCTTTGAACATACTATTAAAATATTATGATGACATACAGTTGGAGTATTTCCAATTATTTCTCAAAATATTGTACACAACATATCTAAAATGCAAAGGTGCTTATTTTGACCGAAACTGTAACTCACCTTGAACTTTTGAGAAAGGCGTGAGCTAAATAAAATATTGGTTTATGGACTTTTCCTTCAGGAACTTGTCCAAACCTTTTTAAAACCAGCTATACTAATAGCTTTTACTATATTCTCCGCAACAAATTTCAGAGCTTAATTGCATGTTGAGTAAAAAATATATCTCCTCCATTTTGTCTTAAATGTACTACTTTGCATCTTCATGGCATGTCTCCTAGTCACCGCGTGTCCCCTACTACCTCTTGAAGGAGCAAACAAATTCATCTTTACTCATTCACTCTATTCATTATTTTATAGATCTCTATTTTTATCTCCTCTCAGCCTTGCAAGCAGAAGAGCCCTAACTTTTTAAGCCTTTCCATACAAGTTTATCCTTCCGTCACTTTTATCACCTACCATGTGGTGATAATATTTCTTTTACACTTGATCTTATGCCAGCTGTTAATCGCTTTGTTGTCGGCTTGGATAAAAAATAATGGCCTATAAATGAACTGTCAGAAAACCCATATTGTGATAGCTTCTATATACAGAGAAACTGAGATCGCACAAATTCACAGTGGACACTAATATTATTTCATTATGCTCTGAGGTGTGTTGTTCAGGGGTTAGTTTGGACTCGCAGTTGTCATTCAAGTCACACCTAAGACATCTAATAAAGAAATCATTTTTTAAATTACAGCTTTTGCACAGATTACGCCCCTTTCTTTCAACTATAGACTTTCATATGGTATTGAAACATTCAGTTTTCTCTGCAAATGATTACTGTAATGCCTGTACCTTAGAATTACCTTCATCTGTGCAGCTAATTCAGCATGCTGCAGCAAGAGGTTTTACAGGGATATCTTTCAATTAGCCTATTACACCAGTGTACAAATCATTGCACATAGTTGCTCATGTGAAGTTTAACGTAGGCTATTTTTCACAACATTGTGACTTGTGCACTTATTTCCATTAACAATTTAACTGAAGGTATATTCTCCTTCAAAGGGCCTTTGCTCTCAAGAAAAGGGCTTACTTAAGATTCCTTCATTGTGTTGTGCAAGATGGACAAATATTAGGAATTGTGCATGGTCAGTTGCAGGGCCAGGATTGTGACTTTTCCGAGGTGGACTGTCCAAGGTTGTGCTGCGATCTTTAAGACTACAGAAAGAAAATGAAAATGTTTTTATTTAAGGAGGTATATGCAGAATGAGTTTTAAAAGACTGCAGAACAGCATCCAGGGCTGCATGTTTGCACAGCTGCTTTATGTAATGTAATTTACCATGTGCATTTATTATTGTAAACTGCACAGAATTTTATGATAAGTAGTATAGAAGAACTGTAAACATTAAAGACGGGAAACCATGTCGTCCACAGTTGCAGATACCAAATACAGAAGAGCAGGACTCACAGAGGTTCAATCAAGGTTCCCTTCTGGAAGGAACAGGGAGAGGAATTGACAGTAACTGGAGAAGGGGAAGATTGTCTTATCAGTCCTTTGTGCAACCATTGTGAGCCAGTCTGCTGGGCAGCCTAAGTGTTAGTCTGTACTATCTTAAGGTTGCCGATGGGGGGCTGGATTAGAGAGCAAAATATCTGTTCTTTAGTCTGTTTTGGTCTATCCACTCCAAATGTACTCCCTTATTCCCTGTAAAATGGATGGGAAGGGCTGGATTAGGAAACAAATTGTGATATACAGACCTCCTTCACAAACAAAAAAAATGGAAATAGACAAAGATTTAATTGAAGGCATTCACAATATTGTTATGAAAAGAGACGTGCTATTGATAGGTGATTTCAGTTTGCCAGATGTTGATTGGCGCATCCCTGTGCAGTATCATCTGGAAGTAGGGAGATTCTGGATTCTCTACAGGAAGAACTGTTCCAGCAATTGGTAATGGAACCCCAACTGGAGGGGGCCATACTGGAACCGGTGCTTACAAATGGACATAGTTTTTTAATGTTGTTATGGGTGATCATCTGACATCCAGTGATCAACAGATGGTGTGGTTCAGTATTTGGACATGGATGGAGATGGTTCGTTCAAAAATGAAGGTCCTAGTCTTAAGGAAGCCTAACATTGTAAAGATACAGGAATACCTCAAGGAGATGTTAGCTGGATAGAAACATCTGGGGGAAGCAGAAAAGCAGTGAGCAAAATAGAGAGGAGATATTTTAAAGGGAAGAACCTTTGGTTAGGAAAGTAAATAAAATTAAGAAGAAAATGAGACTGCTATGGTTCTCAAAAGAAGTAACTGAAAAAGTAAGGATCCTTATCCTCACTCTGAGGATAAGGGGGTTATCATCAGTGTGCTGCAGGGACTGATCTTTGGTCCAGTTCTTTTTAACATTTTTGTAAGTTGTATTGCAGAAGTTTTGTTGGATAAGGTTTGCCTCTTTGGCGATAATGACAAAATCTACAATTGGGTAGACACTCTGAAAGATGTGGATAACATGAGTTGAGACCTAGCAAAGCTTCAAGAATGGTCTAGAATTTGGCAGCTAAGATTCAATGCTAAAAAAAACCCAGGGCTGCAAAAACCCAACGGAACAGTACAGTATATGGAGTGAAGCACTTTAATGCATGAAGAAGAGCGGGATTTGTTTATTTATTTATTTAGCTGGGTTTATATACCACTTTTCACCAGGTTAAAGCAGTGTACATGGAACAAAGAACTGTTAACATATACATTGAAACTACTTAACTATATACAGTATGCATTGGACCACAGAGTTAAGAAATATATATACAAATTTACAATATCTGTGTGGTTGAAACTATATACAATATATGTCAGTGGTAAGTAGAAGGGGGGATGGGTTATGTGATGGGGTTAAAATGTTCAGAGAAGAGGTGGGTGTTTCCGGAAGGTGTTGAGGTCAGCAATGTTCCTTAGAGCCCGATGCAGAAAGGGGCACATCTGGTCCGTCCGGACGTCCAGAAACTGGATGGGCCAGATTTGCACCCGATTCTGCACCCACAGGAGCTAGACGTTTGCGCAGGAGCAGAATTGGGGCAAGGGGCTTGGACAGGCTGGATGTGCCTCGATTCAGCCCTGCTGCATGTCTGGCAACCTCCCCATCTAGCCTTCCCCATGCCCCTGCATGTAGTCATGGTGCTGTGGTGTCTCGTTGCCATGGCCCCGGGATGCCATGCAGAAATCCCACTTCCCCGCGGCACATTGGACATGCTGTTCCCCGCTGCCCAACCCCCGAAGGAGCCTGCTAAGGCCAGGATCGGGCTTCGGGGAACCTCCTGCTGTGCCTCACCTGCTTTGTGCTGCCCGCTGGTGCCGTTCGCTGTGACCGAGGAGACATTCCACCTCTGAGGTAGAATAAATTCCCCAGCCATCCTTCACCCTCAGACATACAAGGCCATGACTAGAATTGGCCCTGTATGTCCGGGGTTGTAAGGCCACCTCCGCTCCACCCACTCTCCTCCCTGTTGCCCCCTCCTGCCCCCATCCAGAGCTCCACGCACAGCGGCCTCGTACATTCGGGGAGCTCTGGACCCAGAATCGGATCCCACCAAATAGCGGAGGTTGGATGCCCAGGTCAGATGTCCAATCCCACTATTTGTGTCTTAGCGTGTCGGCCTTAGTGGGTCCGGTAGTGTGTTCCAGGTTGATGGTGCATAGAGTAGAAAGGTCCGTTCGCATGCTTGCTGGCTGTATCTAGTTCTGGCATGGAGGATGATCAGGGTATTCAATGTAGATGTTCTTCTTGCTCTGGTCTGAGTGGGGTGGGGTTTGAAACATTGAGTGAATGAGAGTAGGGGGGTGGGAGTGTATTGCTTTGCGAGTCAGGAAGAAGGTTTTGTACTTTATACGCTTTTGTAGTGGTAACCAGTGGAGCTGTTTGAGGATGAGTGGGATGTGTTCTTGTCTGGTAGCTCCTAGGAGGGTGCATGCAGTTGTGTGTAGTGCAGTTTGTAGGGGATTTATGGTGGATTGTGAGAGTCCCTGGTAGATAGAGTTGTAGTAGTCTAGATGAGGGAGAATTATGGCTTGGAGTGCTGAGCGGAAGTTTGGAGGTTCGAGGAATGATCAGAGGCATTGTAGGATCTTAGATTTGCAGTATATAGCTTTGGTGGTTTTACTTATGTGAGTTTTGAAGGAGAGGTGCTTATCAAGGGTGATGCCAAGGTACTTCACTTCAGATTGGACCTTGTGTATTGTTTAGAGTCATGGTGGCTGGTGGAGGGAAGGAGAGCATCCATTTTTTTGTAGTTTATTGTACAAAAAAACTACAAAAAAAGTCTGTTTTTTTGTAGCCAGTTGGAGACATCTGCAAAGCATTCTTGGTAGATGGAGTAGGATGGTTGTTTTGTGGTTGAAGGTAGATATTGAAGAGGAGTGCTGAGAGGGTGAATCCTCGGAGTACTTCTTGGGTTTGGCAGTGTGGGGTAGAGGTGTTCATGCCCATTCTTATCTGTTGATGCCTGTTGGAGAGGTATGATTTGAACCATTGGAGAATTGTGTCATTGATACCGGTGGATTGGAGACCTTGAATGAGAATCTTGTGGTTAACAGTGTCGAAGGCTGCAGAGATATCCAGGAAGGTGGCAAAACAAGTAGAAAAGGCAATGGCAAAAGCCACAAGGATGCCTTGGTGCCCAGGAATAGGAATGATCAGCAGGATAAAGGAAGTGATAGTGCCTCTGTATGTGTTTCTGGTGAGACCTCTTTGGGAGTGCAGTGTACGTTTCAAGAGACTGCACCTTCAAAAAGATATAAACAGGATTGAGTCAGTCCAGGGGCAGCTACTAAATTGGTTGGTAGTCTTTGTTGTAAAGCATATGGAAACAGACTTAAAGATCTCAATATGTATACTTTGGAAGAAAGGCGAGAGAGAGGAGATTTCATAGAGATATTTAAATATCTCCATGGCATAAATGCACAGGAGGTGAGACTCTATTAATTGAAAGAGCTTTTTGAACGAGGCGTCATAAGATGAAGATAAAAGGGGGATAGACTCAGGAGTAATTTAAGGAAATATTTCTGTATGGAAAGGATGGTGGATGGATGGAACAGCTCCCAGAGGAGATAGTGGAAAAGTGGACTATATATTAATTTAAGAAAGTATGGAACAAGTACAGAGGATCTCTGGAAGAGAGGAAGAGATTGTAGAGCTTAATAGTTGGCATGAATGGGCAGACTGGATAGGCCATATGATCTATTTCCAGGAACAAGCAGGAATGTAGTTTTCACATATGGATGACATCTGTACCGACGGAGCCTGTGCGGGAAAGCTCCCTAGCATCCAAAATGGAAATCTTTTGGGAGCACCCCACTGCACCTGCGCATCTGCTATCCCACTTTCATAACTCCCTCTCTGCAGTTCTTCATTTTCTGCGGAGGCAGCAGGAAGCAAATCCTTTCACCACAGAAAAACCTTTTGTGGATAGCGCCTCTGCCTTCCCATTGACACCGGCACCATCTAGGACATCACTGGTTCCCTTTTCTTTTCTTTATCTTCTTTCTTTATTTTCTCTAACAAAAAAAAACAAACTATTGGGCATCGATGCTGTTTTAGGCCTTCAGCCTACCATACTCTTCATACATAGAAATTATGGAGAAACCAACTAGTGGTTTCAAAAAATGCACTAAGTGTGCCAGACCCTTCTTGGCAACTGACACACATGAATGGTGTCTAAAATGTCTTGGCCCAGACTACTAGCCAAAGGACTATTCCCTTTGCCAGAAAATGACAGAGAGGCCTACAGAACCGGGTTTCTAAATTAGGAGCACTCTTTGCGTCGGACACGGTATCGTTAGTGCCATCTCATCGAGGACCTCATCATCTCTCATGGATCTCAAGTATCCTTGAAGTCCAAGCACAAGGATACTTGAGATCCATGAAGTTTGTGGGCATTGAAGTTTGTGGGCACCTCCAGGGAAAGATCTCGCTCAAAGAATCAAGATTCCTCGGGGGCTACCTTGGAGGCGGATCGGCCTACTAAACAGCCCTGGCGGGAGACCCTGTCCTCCAAAGCCATTGAGGGGCTCCAGGATACTCCTGAGGCTTTGGCCTCCAGAGAGCTACTGGTGCCGGATGCTCTAGGACAGTAGCGCAAATAGCCATCACCGATACACAAACATCGCAACCTCGATAGACCAGCACATATTGACCACCGAGTGCAGCTTGGCAGCCTTACTTGCAGCCTCGGTACACATAAAGCAGTACTGACGACACCGGTTCCCGGTACAACATCGGGGCTGCTGCAGATGACATTGACATAGCTCCCACCCATGCCCACACCGGAAACTCTTACCGATACCAGTGCCAGGCTCAAGTGGCTTACCAAGGCCAATACATCGGAACATCAGTACTGGCATTAAGCTTCTGGCAAGCACCATACCCGTTGATACTTTGAGTCCTCTGATTCAGATTCCCCTGATTTGGATGTGGAGTCACTCAATTCACAGGGGTCCCTTCCTTTGGACCCTTCCCTGCCTGAACAGTGGCATATATCGCCCCCCGGAGGACATGTTCTTCCAGGAATTCATTTGAGATCTGGCCACAGTGACATCGGAGAAGGAGCCAAGAGTGGAGGAATAAGAGATCCTCCAATACCCAACAGCACCTAAGGAAGCAGCCACCTTACCGGTGCACCGTATCCTTCATGACCTTATGCTCCTTATATGGTAGATGCCTCTCACAGTCTCAGCCCAAATTAGATATCTCAATACCATGTATCAGAGTGTCCCGGCTTCCAAAACCACAGCTTCCCCACCTCTCCATGGTGGTGGAATCTGCTATTTATTTATTTAGCTGTGCATATATACCACTTTTCACCACGTCAAAGCGGTTTTTACAGATATATGCTAACAGGCACTTTTTTATTCCTTTGTCCCTGAAGGGCTATGCACCAAATCAAAAGTTTGAAGACTCACTCCTCTAACCCTCTGGGTAGGGAATCGAGAACTCTTGATGCCTTTGGGAATCGATGTTTCCAAGCCTCAATGCTCTCAGCTAGGATTAATTCCTATATACTCTATATGGGAATGTTCCTGAAGGAGGTCTCCAAGGATCTTGTGACCTTTGCCCCTCTCCTCCTGTATGACAAATGGGCAGATTATCTTGCCCTAGTTAAGCATAGCCAAAAGAAGTTTGTCAATAGAGCTACCTTCAATGCTTTTGAGTGCACGAGCAGGGCCTCAGCAATTTGCATCAGTTCATTTTGCATTGCACAGCCTCAGGCCTCAACTCTTGAACAGTGGGTTCAAGATAAGCTAGGCAACATTCCTTGCACAGGGGACGCCTCTTTGGCAGAGACT
This sequence comes from Ichthyophis bannanicus, assembly GCA_033557465.1. Classification (NCBI taxonomy): domain Eukaryota; kingdom Metazoa; phylum Chordata; class Amphibia; order Gymnophiona; family Ichthyophiidae; genus Ichthyophis; species Ichthyophis bannanicus. Next base: position 778,701,750 of record CM066031.1, on the reverse strand, counting down.
GGCAAGATAAGGCCTCTCAATTAGAGTCAGAAAATACTACTCTAAAGAGACTGTCCAGAGTAACAGCTGACCCTGCTAGGAAAAAGACTCCTGCAAAGAAGTCTTTTTACAATAATAAGAAGAGATTCTTCTCTTCCTATCCTCCCGCTTCTCAGTATCAGGGTCAGGCCCCACAGAAGAGGCAACAGCCTCCTAAACAAAAGAAGCCACAGGTAACTAAATCTCAACCAGCTCCGCAGACGCAACCACAGCCACAGCTTGCACCTGGTTTTTGACTCTTTCCTAGAGAACACTGCCATCCTGCCTGTGGAGGGCCCCCACCCCCTCCATATAGCAGGCAGACTGCGTCACCTTCCAGGGAAAACATCAATACAGAGTTCTTCCCTTCAGACTTGCCTCTGCCCTAAGGGTCTTCACAGAGTGCATGGCAGATGTGACCACATATCTAAGAACTCGGGATATTTGTCTTCCCTTGTTTAAATGGCTGGCCAATAAAGGCAGACATCTCCCAAGAGGTACTGCTTTCCTTGCATCGTCCCATCACAGTAATACAGCACTTGGAATTTGTCATAAAATTCCTAAAATCCCAGCTCAAAGACTAGAGTTAATCGTAGCCCTACTAGACACCCAACAGTCCAGGGCATTTCTCTCCAACTCCGTTGTGCCCGTCTAGTCGATCTAGCGTCCCAGACACTCCTATGAATCATCTGACAGCCTGAGAGATGCTGCAGCTCCTTGGGCACATGGCCTCTACAGTACATCTCGCTCCACATGCCCGACTATAAAAGAAAACTGTCCAATGGACTTTTCTCCCAGTGGAAACAGGCCTCGGGCCGTCTATGGACAAGATACAGGTCACTGCCCGTCTAACCACATCCCTTCAGGGGTGGTGTTCTCAGAAAACCTGCTCATAGGGTCACCTTTTCAGATGCCTCCACATCAATGCACCCTGATGACGGATGCCTCCAGACTGGGTTGGGGAGCCCATCTGGGCAACCTGACTATGCAGGGGCTCTGGACAGTGCAGGAGTCACAACTCCATATCAATCTCCTGAAACCTCAGGCTGTTCCAACATCATCTCAGAGCACAACAGGTCCTAGTCAGGACAGGCAATCAGGTTGCTATGTTCTAGGTGAACAAGCAGGGAGGAACAGGCTCTTGGGCCCTCTGCGAAGAAGCCATACATCTCTGGTCCTTTGCCATTGCTCATCAGATACACCTCCAAGTGGTGTACCTCCCGGGGGAATCCAATGTCTTGGCAGACAGACTGAGTAGCATTCTTCTTCCCCACGAATGGTCTCTGGATCCAGACTCAGTGTCCTATATTTTCCAGACCTGGGAAACTCCAGACATAGATCTGTTCATGACTCCGCAGAATGCCAAGGTTCCTCACTTCTGCACAAGAACTCCAACATCCACCAACCAACAGGTGGATGCCTTACACCTGCACTGGGGTCAGGTTCTGCTTTATGCATTTCCTCCCATACCCCTCATTCCCAAGATGTTTTTCAAGCTTCAATCTGACAGGGGCTCCATGATACTCATAGTCCCTCACTGGCCATGGCAACCGTGTTTTCCGCTTCTTCTATATCTGACTCAGACTCATCCTCTATGATTGGGCTGTGCGCCAGATCTCCTCTCCCAGGACAACGGCTTACTACTCCATCCCAATCCACAGTCTTACCGCCTCACAGCTTGGCTGCTGAGAGCATAGCTTTACAGGGTTTTGACCTTACCAAAGAGGTTAAGGAGATCCTTTTGGCTTCTCAAAAGCCCTCCACCAGATGTTCATATGCTTTTAAGTGGCATAGATTCTCTGTCTGCTGCTCTCAGAAAGATCTGAATCCCTTTTCTGCTCCAGTGGAGTCACTCTTCCAGTATTTCCTCCACCTGTGCTCGACAGGTCTAAAGACAAACTCGGTGAGAGTCCACCTTAGTGCCATTATGTTCTCTCATCATCTACTCAATGGACAGCCTATCTCCACACAACCGCTAGTAGCGCATTTCATGAGAGGTCTCCCTCTGTCAGAACCTCCCATTAAGCCACCTCCGGTAGCTTGGGACCTCAATGTCGTTCTAGCGCAGCTTCTCAAGCTGCCCTTTGAACCATTAGCCATGACCTCACTTCAGCTAGATGCATTAATGAGCTTCAGGCTTTTGTGGCGGATCCACCCAATATTTGCTTCCACCATGACAAACTAGTCCTTCAGACTCACCCACACTTTATGCCAAAGGTAGTATCTCCTTTCCATCTAAACCAGTCAATTTACCTTCCAGTTTTCTTTCCTAAACGGCATGCGTCTAGAGCGTAAGCAACTCTGCACACTCTTGACTGCAAGCATGCGTTGACTTTATCTCCAGGAACAAGCAGGAATGAGTCTTCACATATGGGTACGTCGGTACCGACAGAGCCTGTGTGAGAACGCTCCCCAGCATCCAAAAAGAAAGCCTTTGGGAGCATCCCACACGCATGCGCGCTGCCTTCCCGCCCATTCACTTCCCTCTCATCAGTTTTCCGTTTTCCACGGAGCCGGCAGGACGTATTCCTGTCATCGCAGAAAATTCTTCTTTTTATTCTTAGTTTTTTGTGGTCGCGTCTGCCTTCCCTTGACGCCACCGGTACCACCGGTGCTTTTCTTTCTTTTTACTAAAAAATTTCTTCTTTTCTCTAGGAATTTTTTCCTGTTTAGTGCCTGACGGTTTCTAGGCCACTAGACCTCTATCCTTCCATTATGGAAAAGCCAACCACTATCCTTAAGAAATGCTCAAAGTGTGGCGGTACAGATATATTTTTAGACATTCATACTTGGTGTCTAAAATGTTTAGCTTCTGACCATTGCCCACTGGAGTGTCTCTCCTGCTGGAGCTCAAACAGAAGAAGTCTTCAGGATCGAGCACAACTCGATACCCGGTTCACATCGGACTCTATGTCACCAGCCAGAATATCTTCTTTTTCACAGGATCAGGTAACCAAACAAAAGTCTGTAAAGACTAGCCAGTCCTCGAGTGGTAGATCTCCTTCTAAGCATCGAGATGCCTCTGGCGTTGCCCTCGAGGACATTTTGGCAATAAAGCCCCGGCGGGAGTCTTCGGGCTCCAAAGCATTAACGGTGCTTCAGGTTGTTCCCGAGGTTCTTACCTCAATGAATATACCTGGGCCATGCTCGGTGGTTGTGGCCGCTTCGAGCGGTACCGACACCCCGGCATCGGCCATGGTGATGGATGAAACACTCCTCACTGATGAACGTAGTCTAGCGCTCTCAGCTACTTCGGTACCGCTAGAGTTGCTGCAGACCGTTCCTCGAGTATCGGTATCAGCTTCGATACCGGTACCGGTGTCGACATCGGCTCCGGTGTCGGTACCATCCATGCTTGCTTCGACAGACTCGCTTCCTTCGATGCCGAGCCTGGAATCGCTCTCTAGCATGGAGGATTCGGTACCGACTCGTCTCGGTACCGACCTCGGGCGGTACCAAACACATCGCTTCAAAGAAAATCCGTTGCTTCATCCTTTCAAGTCTTCCGATCCCGATGACTGGGATGAATCCATCGGTACCAAGGCTGAATTTTCAACAATTCTAGCCTTTACCCCTCATTTTAGGGGGTTCTCCTCAGGAGAGATTTCTTTTCAAGCTTTTCTGCTTGATATGGCAAAGTTACTTGCCATTTCTATACCTGGTAAAGAATCCATACCAGGGGATTCAGAGACTCTGCAATTCCCCTGGATTCCAAAGGAGGTGATCATGCTTCCTTTGCATCAGAGCTTACAGGATCTACTATTAAGAATGTGGGAAACTCCTTTAACGGTATCCCCACATTCTAAGACACTTGACTCTATGTACAAGGTGCCACCTTCTCCAGGTTTTCAAAAGACTCAACTTCCTCATCATTCTATTGCTGTAGAATCAGCAATGAGGCGTATTAAGAGTGCAAAGAAGCACTCCTCTTATCCGCCAGGTCGTGAGTCTAGGACTTTAGATACCTTTGGACGTCGATGCTTCCAGGCATCCATGCTTTCAGCAAGAATTATCTCATATATTTTCTATATGGGATTATCTCTTGAAGAGGTCACAAAGAACTTAAAGCTTTTGAACCCTTTTCTTCAAGAACATAAAAGAGCAGACTATTTCTTATTAGTCAGTCATGCTCAAAATGTCTCTAAGTTCCTTAATCGTGCTTCCCTGAACTGCTTTGAGTCTATTAGCAGAACTTCTGCTATAGCCATAGGGGCACGACGCATGGCCTGGCTCCAAGCTTCAGACTTGGACAAATGGGTACAAGAAAGGCTGGCAAATACTCCTTGTATTGGTGAAAATCTCTTTAACAAGGATGCTTTATTCCAAGCTAATCAGTTAAACACTGCTATTGTTGCTTTCAGAGGATTGTCAAAACTTTCCTCTATCCCAGCTAGTAAAAAATCTCCTAAAAAACTTTATCCCCCTAAGGGGAAAAAGTTTTATTCATCTTCTACCCATCATGCAGATGTTTCCAAAGAAGGGCAACATCAAACCAGGCTAAGAAAATCAAAACCTCAACAGGCTCAGCAAACCCAGCAGTCGCAGGGTTTCTGATATTTTATTCATTAAATCTCTTTTTCCTGTTTGAGGTTTAGAACCGCTAACCTACTTCTTATCAACAGAAGCATCTACAGTTCATCTCATCCTTACTGAGAGATCAGTGATACACTGACTCTATCCTCGACTCTAGGCATGAATCTCTTGCACAGGAGAAATCCATTCTTTTAGCTCCTAGAGCAATTGAGGATAATCATGCCCTACAGGTAACAGGTTTGTCCTCTCCTTTTGAAGGAAAAAGAGGAGTAACAACTAATTACAAGGTAGGCTATGCCCTTCACATTGACAGTTTTCCTGTACGAGGATATCTCATAGTTTTGACTGCAGGGGGGCTTTACCTTTTTCAGAGACTTACCAAATTGTAAGTCTTCACAACTCTGTATTACTTTCTATACCTCTTAGTCGAGACATTCAGTCTAAGAGTGATACTATTCAACTGGAGGGCTTACTTTTTAAGCCCATGGGATTTTCTTCAATACCTACTCCAGTAAGTGGTTTCCATACAGAGCTTTCTTCCCCTTGCAATCTTCGCAAATATTTCTTTTAAGACAGCTTATCAGACCATAATTGAGTTTTACCACTCCTAATTATGTCTGTCGGTCCTTTTCCAATCTATAGGACCTAACTTTTTCTGCTGCCTTAATAACAGATAATTCCAAGAGAGGTTCCAAAACCTACTTGGACATTTATCATTGCAGGCAACCGGCCTGTCTACTATTCTTAGCCATCTTCAATTCTTTTTGGCTCCAACAGAATAGATTAGGTTGCACACTGGCAATTAAACAGCCAGATCTCACCTAAGCAACCTAGAACATGCTCTCTGCAATTATACAAAAAAGCTCTGCAACTATGGGCCTTTGCCAGAGAGCGTCAGAGCCATTCCTAGTAGGTAACTTCCAGATGGTTAAAAAGGCTTTCCCCAGTCAAGTTCCTACATGACTGGTTTCTCCTACTCTTACCATCTTCCTTAAAATTTCTTTATAGGGAAAAAGAACCAGGGCTTAGACCACGTGAAAGCATAAAGAATTGCTCAATTCCCTGGGTTGTTCCACATCTCCAGTGGAACTCTTGCAACAGGGATGCATGCCTTTTCACTGCAGTCGGTCCTTGTCTAGTGCATTCCTTCTAATTCCCAATACTTCATTGAAGCTTATGCTGAACAAAGAACGCATGATACTCATATAGGGCAAACATGGTATCCCCTTATATTGCGTCTTCTTCTCCACACTGAAGTTATAGAAGGATCCAGACTTGTTGTCTTAAGACTAAGGATCTCCTCTGCACCCCTTCACGTAGGTCTCCATTTCTGGTTATTCAAAGGCTAGAATTTTTAAAGAAATCTAGACCTCTCCTTCTAAGTAAGAACATTCCACTGGTTTCCATGTAACCTTCTCCATGGTTCTTCCACGTGTAACCAGAAAGAGATTCTCTATCTATATTCTCAAGCAGGTCTTACCCCTTCTTGTTATTAAGTGAATCTCTCTCTCTCTCTATATATATATATATATATATATATATATATATATATGTATATATATGTATATATATCTGACTTTGAAAGATTTGTTACTGTCCATATTAATGCTGTTCCAGCATACCATAGCGTTTTAAATGGACAGCCAATTCCTATGGTAATTAGAAACTACCTTCTTTTACCGTAACCTTTCCGGTTACATTGCATCTGAAGCTCTCCATGTAAAGTCATTATCCTAAGTGACATCACTTAGGGAAGACATTACTGATCTTCAAGAAATTGGAGGCTACACCGCCTACCACAAATGTTTCTCTCTTTCATTTGGATAGAAGGGTCTTAAAGACCCATCCTTTTTCTGCAAACCAGTCAGATTTATCTCCTCTCTTTCCGAGAGCCTTATTCTGCTCCAAGGACAAAGAGCTTCAAACTTTGGTCTACAGAAGCTTTTGCTTCTCCTCCAAAGTCCAACCTCATTAAACTCCCCCAGTTTTTTCTTCTGGGATTAGTTCTAGCCATTAAGGCTTCTGACCTCTGCCTGTATTGCAAAATTTGTTTTCCTCTACTTCACAGTGAGGTAATTTCTTTGAGGATAATGTACTGGCTCTTAGTACCAGACCATATTACCCTCAACAAATACTTTCACAATACTTTGAGTGAGGTCCACATTAGAAAATTGGAATTCAATTTTTACTAACATTTATTATCTACACAAGGACTCCCTTCTAGACACCTTGTTTAGTCAAGCTGTTCCACAGCACTCCCTTTTTAATTCAACTCCTACCCTCCATCCCATGGATGCCTGAGGTTCTGGGAAATAGCATGGACCATCTATTAGATTTGCAACATGCTGGGACCTCCTCTAGGCATCTCTAGCTTGGGTGTCCCCATATGTGAAGACTCATTCCTGCTTGTTCCTGGAGATAGCACAGTTACTTACCTGTAACAGGTGATCTCTGGGAACAGCAGGAATAAGTCTTCACAACCCACCCACCTCCCCTAGGAGTTGTTCTCTCTCTCTCTAATTTGTCTACTTCCCTCCTTCGGTCTCAGCTACAAACCCAACTGATGAGAGGGAAGTGAATGGGCGGGAAGGCAGCGCGCATGCATGTGGGATGCTCCCAAAGGCTTTCTTTTTGGACGCTGGGGAGCGTTCCCGCGCAGGCTCCGTCGGTACCGACGTACCCATATGTGAAGACTTATTCCTGCTGTTCCCAGAGATCACCTGTTACAGGTAAGTAACTGTGCTTTATCTCCAAAGGATTCAAGGTCATCGTAAAGCCTTGCAGTTGTTCATCTCATTTGACCCCAGTCACCTGGGATTACCTGTTTCTAAACATATGCCCTCCAAATGGATAACAGACTGCATTTCATTTGCCTATGACAAAGCAGGTCTCTCCCTGGAAGGGCATGTCATTGCTCACAGTGTTCGCGCTATGGCTACCTCGATGGCAAACCTACGCTCGGTAGCCATCGATGAAATTTGCAAAGCAGCAACTTGGTCTTCAGTCCATACCTTTGCTTTACATTATTGTCTGGACAAGGACTCCCGATGGGATGCCATGTTTGGTCAGGCTGTACTCCAGCATCTCTTTCAGACTTAGATGCAACTCCTACCCTCTGTCCCAGACTATGAAGATACCAGAAATCCATGTGGGATCCATGACCTCATCATGCCTACTCCGAGGCGAACCTCCAATGGTTCTGAGGTCACTTCATTTGGCATCTGGAAGCTAGGGAGTCCCATATGTGAAGATTATATTCCTGCTTGTTCCTGGAGATAGCGTAGTTGCTCACCTGTAACAGGTGATCTCCAGGAACAGTAGGAATTTATTCTTCACAACCTGCCCTCCTCCTCTAGGAGTTATAGGGTGTCATTTATTCTCTTTTCTCAGCTACAACTCAATTGAAGACAGTCGTGCAGTGGAGTGCTCCCAAAAGCTTTCCAATTGGACGCTGGTGAGCATTCCCATGCAGGCTCCATTGGAACCGACATCACCCATTTATGAAGACTAAATTCCTGCTGTTCCCGGAGATCATCTGTTACAGGTGAGTAACTATGCTTTATCTGCCATCATTTTCTATGTTTCTCCTTTACTCTGCTGTGTCCTGTCTTGAAGAGGTGGGGCTAAAGCAGAAGGCCGTTCTCTGCTGACTGAGATTGGTTGCCGAAACCTTCACTCATGTGTTGAGTGAAAAAATATTTTGTCAGATTAGTCCTAAATGTGCTACATGCAATGAATCTACAATTTATTTTTTATTTATTTATTTAAACGGATTTCTATACTGCCTTTTCCTACAATCAAGGCAGTCTACACAGCAAAACAATCAACCAAATACTGTGTCCAGTGTGCGCATGCATTGAGCAGTGAGTGCGTGTGTATGTAGATGGTTGTTGATTCTTCGTGAGCTATTTACAACGTGTGTTATTTACAATACTATGTACATCAGGACTTTACTTCAGTAATATAATCATGTCGTGAGGGGAGGGTGGTTGATCTGGGGTATTGTCTGTTGCACAGTTTAAGTGATGTCACCATAGTGCTCTATGAAGAGGGTCGTTTTTAGCAGTTTCCTAAAGCCCTTAATGTCCGTTGTTGACAGTAGTTCATCAGGGAGGGCGTTCCAAATTGTCGGTGCCGCCTTTGATAAGGCTCATTTTTCGGTGTCCTTGCGTACCTTGGTGAAGTCTCTTGGTGTGTTGACACGGTTGGATTTGCCTCTCCTCCACGGTCTTGTGCTGCTGTCGGGTTGTATGAGTGGGTGTAGGCTGAAAGCTGATGATTGTTGTTTGATTTGAATATGTGTATGACTGTCTTGTATTTGATGCGATTAGTAGCCAGTGGAGCTCTTTTAGAGTGGGTGTGATGTGTTCTTGTCTTGTGGTTTCAGTTATTATGCGTGCTGCTGTGTTTTGCACCAGTTGCAGTGGCCTGATTGTCTGTTTTGTTAGTCCAAGATAGATTGGGTTGCAGAAGTCTAGGATTGGGGTTATTAGTGTCTGACAGACTGAGCGGACGTGTTCCTGAGAGAGGAGGGGCTTGAGGCGTCGGACTAGTCTCATCCTGTGGTATTCATTTTTGGTGGTTCTGCTGATGTGGGACTGAAGGTTCAGTTCTTTGTCCAGTGTTACTCCGAGGTATTTCACTTCTGGTTGTATGGGTATGGTTGTGTTGTCTATCTTGATGTTGCGAGAAGAGATGAAGTCAGAGTTTTGTGTGATGATTAGTGCCTCGGTCTTGCTGTAGTTTATGGTCAGGTTGTTGTCTTGAAACCAGCTGTTCATGTGCATGAGACATTCTGTTATCTTGGAGTAGTCTGGGTTGTCTAGGGTGATTGGTGTGTATATCATTATTTCGCCCGCATAGATTGTGTATTTTATCCTGTGTTCTTTTATGATGCTGCATATTGGCTGGATGTAGAGGTTAAATAATAGTGCTGATATGGCGGATCCTTGAGGTATGCCTTTCATGACCTTAAGTTATCCTATTTAAAACTAATCTGAGAAAATATTTTTTTACTGAACGCGTTATCCAACTCTGGAATTCATTTTCAAAGGATATAGTAAAAGCTGTTAGAGTAGCTGAATTTAAAAGAGGTTTGGACAAGTTTCTGGAGAAAAAGTTAATAATCCATTATTAAAGAGGACCAGGAAAATCCACTTCTTACCTCTGGGATAAGCAGCATGGAATCTATGTACCTTTTTAGGAACCTGACAGACACTTGTGATCTGGCTTGGCTGCTAATGGAAGTAAGAAAGTAGGCTTGATAGACCCTTGGTCTGACTCAGCATGGCATAATTTATGTTCTTAAGCCAAGTGTGCCTATTCCTAAGGTGTATTGGAGATCTGTTTTGGGGCCAGGAGAGGTAAAGAGAGCTGTGATAGGGTTTGGGGATAGTGGTCAAAGTGCTGGGATCATCCCTAGAGAGGGAGAAGAGATTCAGCTAAGTGTTTGAAAGAGAGTCAGGTTTAGAGTAGAGGAAAAGAAAAAGCTGATGTGCACCCTTCTTCCTAATCCAAGAAATCTCAGGATCATTCCAACTCAAAATGCCTAGGAGGGGGCATTAGTATCTAATTGCACTTTATTAGTGAATTTTTATTGGAATCCAGTGCTGAATTTATTTTTCAATTGTTCCTTGGGCATAGGCAAAAGCCCTTCGTGAGATTAGCATAGGGCTTTCCCTAATATGGATAGGGTAACTCAAAAGAGGATGCAGTACTTTCTTCTTTTGACGTCTAGGGTGCTTCATTTAATAGCTAGCTTCTTCCTAAAGTATCTATGTAAGGATTTAGTTTCCCTTCAAGGTGTCTTGAAGGAATGGAGAATAAAGCCAAAGATATTATAATGTCTTTGTATCACTCCATGATGAGACTGCACCTTGAATATTGTTTGCAGTTCTGGTCTCCATATCTAAAAATATTTAGGATATAGTAGACTTACAAAAGGTACAGAGAAAAGCAACCAAAATGAGAAAGGGGATGGAAGGAAACCTTACAAAGAAAAGCTTAAAAGGTTAAGGCTCTTCAGCTTGAAAAGAGACAGCTGAGGGGAAATGTGATAGAGATCTATAAAATAATGAGTGGATAGGAATGGTAAACATTGATTGATTGTTTACTTCTTCAAAAGTAGAAAGACTAGGGGACAGGGCTATACCAAGCCATAATTGCACCCTGTGCTATTTCAATATCTGGCACCTGCCACGCCCCTCCCCCCCATGTTGCCCTGCCGCCACCACTTTTATGTTTTCTTGGAGGCGGCGGCAGTAGCAGTGAGGCAGACCAGCGTTTGTAGGCTGGTCGGGTTCCTCCTTCCCTTCTCTGATGTAGGTTGCATCAGAGGAGGGAGGGACCAGGCCAGCCATGCAAACACTGAGTTGCAAAGGCCCGCATTTGAATAGTTGACCTGGTCTCTCCCTCCTCTAAAACGACCTACATCAGAGAAGGGAAGGAGGAACCCGACCTGCCTACAAATGTGGGTCTGCCTCACTGCTGCTGCTGCTGCCACCTCCAAGAAAACAAAAAAATGGTGGCGGTGGCGGCGGCAGCAGCAGCAGGGCAATGTGGGGGGGGGGGGGGCAGGCCAGGGCCAGCAGCTCGACATGTGCCTCTAATCCTTTTGCATCCTGTGCAGCTGCACCGCTCTTATAGGGCTAGGTACGATGCTGCTAGGGGATACACAATGAAGTAACAATGTAGTCCATTTAAGACTAATCGGAGAAAATATTTTTTCACTCAGTACATAATGAAAATTTGGAATTTGTTGCTGGAGGATGTAGTAAAAGCTGTTAGTGTAGCTGAATTTAAAAGAGGTTTGGGCAAGTTCCTAGAGGAAAGGTCCATAAACCATTATTAAAGTGGACTGGGATAATCCTCTCCTTAGCCCGGGGATAAACAGCATAGAGAATCTGTCTACCTTTTGGAAACCTGACAGGTACTTATCGTCTGGATTGTGTGGTGGCTCAAAAGAGGGAGAGCATAAGAAAGAAGGGAAAAATCAAGCGTTTTCCCCAGAGAAGGGAATCAAAACCAGAAGTTTAGGGGTTAAAACTCCTGGTTTAGAAAAAAACTCCTCACAGAAAGTTTGTAGTCAAGAGACACGCCCTAGCTCCCTAGTTACCAGCCCTGCTCACGAGGGACAGTTGGGGGAGGAGCTAGCAAGCAGAAAGGGAAACTACAGATATAAACGCGAGGAATCTGGAGAGGAGAGAGGAAGTAGAGGGAGTGAAAGAAGTGCCAGAAATCCTAGAATCACCGAGGAGAAAGGAAGTGCAAGGAATGCCCAACAGAGAGATCCTCAAACTGCCCAGCAAAGGAGTGCCCGCAAGGGAGGTGCTCAGAGTGCAGGAAAGAGGTACACTGCAGGGGAAAGCAGCCTTAGGGAAAGGTGCTTTAGGAGACTGACTTCCAGTGATGGTGAATCTTCTACCGAGAGAGAGGGGAGAAGGAGGAGCTCTAGTTCCGAGCCCAATGCTGAAGTGAATGGGTCAGAGAGTCCTAGAAGGGGAAAAGGCCCTAGGAGCTCGGCAAGACTACACAAGGAAGGCACCCAGAGAGTGAAGGAAACTTCACCAGAAGCTCCGTGGAGAAAGGCAGAACCAGCCAGAGGTTTTAAAGCTTACCCAGGGAAGGTTGCAAGCCATGTGAGTAACCGACAGCATTCTCCAGAAATTTACATGGAAACTGAGCAGTCAGCTGTAAAGCCAGCTAGAAGCTTATTTCCTCAGAATAGGGTGAGCAAGGTTAAATCCTCTAATAAGCCTTTGAAAGCTGAGGAGTTACCTAAAGGTAAAAACGTTCCTCAGAGAAGAGAAGAGTCTGCATTAAACAGAGTCTTACAAATCTTAGAAAGCTTAAAGCAAGATAATTCTGAGTTCAAATCCAATGCTTCTCTGGTAGAATCAGACGTCGAGAGCATGGAGTTTGAAACCTCTATGAGACAGGAATCTAGCTCTGACATGGAAATAGAATGTTCTCTAGTTTCCATACAGTAGCTGAAAGCTAGAACGTTTTCCTGAAGCCTAGAAACTAGCAGCTGTTTTCAAAGACGCCGAGCTGAAAAGAATATGCAAATTAGGATTGCTGAGATTCTGAAAGCTTAACCCTTTCTTTGAAAGACTGTTGGTAAAAAGTGCAGAGCCTGCCAGACAACAGGTAGAGAAAACGTTGTTTTTGAGAAGAGAGAAAACATTGTGCAGTTGAAGTTTTGCATTGCTGGATTACTTAAAGCTGTACCTGTTTTAAAGTCACCTTTTGAGAAGGTTTTTTTGGAGCACCAAATTTGCTTTACTGTTTTTGTATGAAGAAATACTTTGAGTTTGCTGACAAGTTGAATGTAGAAGCCTCTTACATAGTAACATAGTAGTTGACGGCAGATAAAGACCAGCATGGTCCATCCAGTCTGCCCAGCAAGATGGCAAGAGCAGGTGCACCTGTCGCTCCGTGCAGGCCACCCCTCCCCATATCCTTGTTCAGGGGTAAACCCACCACTCCATGTAGGACACCCCTATTTGTTGAGACGTTATATGGTTCAGAAGTTAGATGGCACCGTTTATTTTGTTTTTATCCTATTGCTGTAAAGGGATCCTCTGTGTTTGTCCCATGCCTTTTTGAATTCCGTCTTACCTTGTGGCCAGGGCCGGCCCGTCCATTGAGCGAGAATGTTTTTTGCACAGGGCCCCGCGTTTCAGAGGGCCCCGCGCAAAAAACATTCTGATCCTAAAGTTAAATTTAAAAAAAAAAAAAAAAAAGCTGTCTTCTCCGGCTGCCGGGGCCGCCGCGGCAGCATCGAGTGTGCCGCGGGGCCCCCCCTGCCCAGCAGAACCTGCCCTCCCCTTTATCACCTCTGTCTCTCGTTGTAGCTTCAGTCACACGCGCCGGCTCTCAGAGCGCGAGAGGAGAGTTTCTCCCTCGCTGCTCTGTTAAGCCCGCGGGGGCTGATGGGAAGTTCCCATCAGCCCCCGCGGGCTTATCAGAGCCGCGAAAGGGAAACTGGTCCTTTCGCGCTCTGAAAGCCGGCGCGTTTGACTGAAGCTACAATCAGAGACAGAGGTGATAAAGGGGAGGGCAGGTTCTGCTGGGCAGGGGGGGCCCCGCGGCACACTCGATGCTGCCGCGGCGGCCCCGGCAGCCGGAGAAGACAGCTTTAAAAAAAAAAATTTCCCGGGCTATGGGGGGGGGGGTTTAGAAGTGGTGATGGGCTATGGGGGGGCTATGGGGGGGGGTTAGAAGTGGTGATGGGCTATGGGGGGGGTTAGGAGTGGTGATGGGCTATGGGGGGGTTATAAGTGATGGGATATGGGGGGTTAGAAGTGGTGATGGGCAATGGGGGGGGGGTTGGAAGTGGTGATGGGCTCTGGGGGGGTTAGAAGTGGTGATGGGCTATGGGGGGGCTATGGGGAGTTAGGAGTGGTGATGGGCTATGGGGGGCTATGGGGGGGTTAGGAGTGGTGATGGGCTATGGGGGTGGTTAGGAGTGGTGATGGGCTATGGGGGAGCTAAGTCTGTATATGGGCTGATGGGATTAGGACTGGCAGTGGGCTATGGGGGGCTAGGACTGGTAATGGGTTGGGGGGGTTGCTAGGACTGGAAATGGGCTGGGGGGATTAAGACTGGAGGTGGGCTGATGGGGTTAGGACGTAATGGGCTGTGGGCTGTTGGGGGGGTTAGGACTGGTAATGGGCTATGGGGGGGCTAGGACTGGGAATGGGCTGATGGGGGGGTTAACACTGGAGGTGGGCTGATGGGGTTAGTACTGGTAATGGGCTGTGGGCTGATGGGGGGTTAGGACTGGTAATGGGCTATGGGGGGGGGGGTTAGGACTGATAATGGGCTGTGGGGGGCTAGGACAGGAAATGGGCTGATGGGGAGGGGTTAGGACTTGAGGTGGGCTGATGGGGTTAGGACTGGTAAATGGGCTGTGGGCTGATGGGGGGTTAGGACTGGTAATGGGCTATGGGGGGGGTTAGGACTGATAATGGGCTGTGGGGGGCTAGGACAGGAAATGGGCTGATGGGGAGGGGTTAGGACTTGAGGTGGGCTGATGGGGTTAGGACTGGTAAATGGGCTGTGGGCTGTTGGGGGAGGGTTAGAACTGATAATGGGCTATGGGGAGGTTAAGACTGGTAATGGGCTGTTGCTGATGGGGGCTGTCTGGTAATGGGCTATGGGGGGGATAGGACTGATAATGGGCTATGGGGGGGGCTAGGACAAGAAATGGGCTGATGGGGAGGGGTTAGGACTTGAGGTGGGCTGATAGGGTTAGGACTGGTAATGGGCTGTGGGCTGATGGGGGGGTTAGGACTGGCAATGGGCTATGGGGGCTGACTGGAAATGGGTTGATGGGGTTAGGACTGGAAGTGGGCTGATGGTGGGTTAGGACTGGAAGTGGGTTGATGGGGGGGGCTAGGACTGGTATTGGGTTGGGGGGTTGCTAGGACTGGAAATGGGCTGATGGGGGGCTAGGACTGGAAATGGGCTGATGCAGGGACTAGAAGGGAATGGATGCTGGGTGAGGCTGGAACTAGAAGGGAGCTGATGTTGGGGGAGGATTAGAATGGGATGGGGCTGGGAGAGTAAAATGGAGAGGGGAAAAATATTTTGTGTGGGAGGGATAAAAAAATCTACAATTAGCCGGGTATTGGGAGAGTAAGTGGGGATTGAGGATGGAGGGGTAAAATTTGAGTGGATGAAATAGGAATGAGGAAAGAGCAAAAGGAGAAAGATTAGTATGTTAAAGCAGATGTAGAGAGAGAGAATGGAAAAAAAACTAGAAGAGAGAAGAAAGGACAAATGGACAGCAGATGATGGAGAGTTAGCAGAAAACATGAAGAAACCAGAAGAAAGTGTCTGGAGCAATTGCAACTGAAAAAAAATGCACAAAAGGTAAAAAGATCTCTCTTTATTTTGAATTTATTAACTGGAATATGAAAGCTCTGGGAAATGTGCATCATTAACATCTGCGCTTTGTTTGGTACAAGTGGAAATTAATTTATAGTTTTATTTCTACAGTGTTGTTGTACATTCCAAGTTTGGCTTTTGGGGTTCCCAGTTTAATTATTACCTTCCTGTTTCTAAATTGTGATTCCTTGTTTGGTGATGGTCTATGTTCTGCATGTGTAACTGAGCTGAGGTATTCTGTTTATGTAATTCCTATTTGACATTGCCACTTGTTTTCTTTCCCCAGTAGGTCATGTATTGTTGTACTCTGAAATGTATTGGTTTAATATTTGCAGTGTTGCTTTTTGATAGGTAGGGTATGGTGCTTTGTGAGTCCTGGTAGTGCTGTTAGGATACGGCGGGTTTGCTATGGGTTCTAAATGGGCAGTGTTTGTAGAAGTTCCTAATGTGCCTGGCGGTTGGCACTGCATTATACTGTAGTCTGGGCAGTGTTTGTAGTAGTTCCTAATGTGCCTGGGCAGTGTTTGTAGTAGTTCCTAATGTGCCTGGCGGTTGGCACTGGATTATAGTCTGTCTTTATCCATACACTCATTAAGAGACATGTTTACTAAAAGTTAGTGTATGTTAGCATTATGCAAATATTTATGCAAATAAGGCCACTTATGCAAATGAGGCCCCGCACCGAGTCTCCGCACATGGCCCCGCACCCCCCTTGGGCCGCCCCTGCTTGTGGCTTTACTCTGGAAAATATCCACACCTTATGTTTGATATCTGGAACTGTTTATAAGAAGTTCCTTTGGCCTGAAGAATAATAAAAATCCTGCGTGCCTATATCCCTTCTCGGCTGAAGTTATTTCAACTGCACAACTACAATTATAGGCATTTTTCAAATAAATAAAGACTATCACCATTCCCAACACCTAGGCAACCGCCTGGGGTGAAGGGCGTGGTGACAGGATTGGCGTAGTTCTTGGATTTTTCTCAAGGCCTATATCCAATGCAAGGAGCGCGTGGGAGGAAGTCCGGAGAACCCAAGGTGGAACCACAGCAACCCTGAGACCAGACCTCCAGCCGAAGGAAGGACCGGAGCAGAGCGTCCAGAGGGTGCCTCCCTTGCTGAGCCTGAGTCTACCCGTCCGGCAGGTAACCCATAGATAAACTGGGTTATTTTAGGATTGCCTGCCAGGGTGGGGTGCTGTAGTCCTCATAAGTAGTGGGAAACAGCCTCTGTGTGAAAGAGCCGCACTTGGTGTGTTTCTGTTTGTTTTTGTTTCAGCATCACCGGAGAGATGGAGCAGCCTAATCTGCTTAGCTGGGTGGCAGACTGCTTCAGGGAGCAGCAGGAAGAAGCCGCTAAAGCCCAGGAGCGTGTGGCCTGCATGCTGAGAGACCAGCAACAACCGCTCCTGTCGATGATGGCTTACTGGTTAGGGGAGCAAAGGAAGACATCAGATGCCCTGAGGAGTATGACTGGTTCCTTAGGAGCCTCACAGGGACTGGGACTACCAGGGAAGGGTATTTTTTCTTTTGGCCCTCTAGCAAAAGATGATAACATCGATGACTATATAGAGGTCTTTGAGAGAGTCGCTCAACTCAGCGGTTGGCCCGAAGATCAGTGGGCAGTCCGCTTTGCAGCTTCCCTCACCGGCGAAGCTTTGGCTGCCTATCGCGCAATGCCCAATGATCTAGCCTCCTCTTATGTTGATGTTAAGAGAGCCATAAGGGATAGAATGGGTCTCACCCCGATGGTATATAGACGCCATCTAAGAGTGTGTAAGTTAAAGCTAGGGGAGACGCCACGAGCCTTATGTCAAAGGATCAAGAGTCTAGTTTGGAAGTGGTTAGAACCACAGGGAAAGTCTATTGATACTCTTCTAGACTGCATAATATTGGAACAATTTGTGGAAGCTGTTCCTAATGATTTAAAATCTTTCCTGATCCTCCAGGGCTGTAAGACCACCCAAGAAGCAACCTCGCTGGCGGAGCGGTTTTTAGAGGCCAGGTTGGTCGGCCAGACGAAGGTGGGTCTTGCACCAAGTCCTGAGAAAGGAGGTTCAGAAAGGATGGGGAACACACTGTTAGGAGAAAGCCTAGGATTGAAGCCCAGGAAGAATTGTTCACATGCTCAAAGTAAATGTTTTACTTGTGGCGAGGTGGGGCATTTTGCTAGGAATTGCAAGGCCAGGACAGTGCTGGTATCCACCCATGGTAAGGATGGGGAGGGATTTTTGCTGACTGTGGAGGTCGAGGGCATTCCTACAGAGGCGCTTTTAGACTCATGTGCAGAGCAATCTATGTTGTCAGCCAAGCTATGGGCTGATATACAGGCACAGAGTGATAAGGCCCCAACCCCATCTGGGCATTCAATTAAGATAAAATGTGTGCATGGCGCCACATCCGCTTACCCTTTAACAAAGGTGAGAGTGAAAGGCTTAGGGTTGGAACGAGAAGTGATAGTTGCCATAGTCCCTAAGCTCCCCCATCCCTTAGTGTTAGGGAAGGACTGGCCGCAGTTCAGACGTGGCCTGGAAAAAGGTTTACTAGGAGAAACTAAGGAGCCAGAGGAGAACCATACGCCCAGTAAAGAACAGAATAAGGTATCCCGTTCCCCTAGAAAAACTCAGACAAAACTTAACCCAGTGTTAGCCCCCTTGTTTAGAAAGAAACCGGAAGGGAGAGTGGCCAAAAAGGAGTCCCCAGACAATAAACCTAGGTTTATTTTGAAAGCTTGTAGGACTACTCCGAGTGCTAGAATACCCAAACGGGCGACTGGACAGGCTGCGGGGTTCGATCTCTACAGTGCGGAGGACAGGGTCATCCCCAAACAAGGTAGGCCGCTGGTCGAAACCGGCATTCAGGTGGAGATACCCCCTGGATGTTATGGGAGGGTCGCTCCACGATCTGGCCTGGCCGTGAAAAACTCCATTGATGTAGGGGCGGGGGTAATAGACCCCGATTTTCGAGGAGCAATAAAGGTTTTATTGCTCAATTCATCCCATACTGATTTTAAAGTAAATACAGGGGATAGGATAGCGCAGTTGATCTGCGAAAGAGTAGGATTCCCACCAATAGAAGAAGTTGAGGAAGTTAGCACCACTCTGAGAGGGTCGCGGGGATTCGGTTCCTCTGGCCGTGCCGAATTTAAAGGGCTAGCGGCCACATGTGAAGACAAAGCAGACATGGACCTAGGCCCTCAACTTGCTGACTGCAGGACAAAGCCTATTCCTAAGATAGGGGATGAGTTATCATGGCACCAGCAACAGGCCTTATCAAGGTTATTGAGTAGATTCCCAGATGTATTAACACCCATCCCGGGGGAGACGAACCTCGTAAGTCATACAGTGGTGACCCCTCCGGGGGAAATTATTCGCCAAAGGCCCTATAGGCTGCCCGCAGCGAAGCAACAGGTGGTAAAAGAGCAGGTACGGGAAATGTTGGCTTTAGGGGTTATTGAAGAATCCGTAAGCCCATGGAATAGCCCGATTGTTTTAGTTCCCAAACCTGATGGCAGTACCCGGTTTTGTATAGACTTTAGGAAAGTCAATACAATTTCGCGTTTTGACACCTATCCTATGCCTAGGATCGATGAGCTCTTAGATAGGTTAGGTAGGGCCGCATATCTAACAACGTTAGATATGACAAAAGGGTACTGGCAGATTCCCCTCACAAGGGAATCTCGCCCAAAAACCGCTTTTAGTACCCCGCTAGGCCTGTACCAGTTCTGCCGTATGCCCTTCGGGCTACATGGGGCAGCGGCTACATGCCAGCGTCTGGTAGACAGGGTCCTACGACCGCACCAACTGTACGCTACGGCGTATATGGATGACGTTGTAATTCACAGCGACAGTTGGGACCAGCATCTATTTCACATAGGCAAGGTATTGGAAGCCATGAGAGAGGCAGGTATCACCCTCAACCCCGCGAAGTGCATGTTCGGAGGAAAGGAGGTAAAATACCTTGGGCACATAGTAGGAAGAGGGGTGATAAAGCCTTTAATAGACAAAATAGAAGCTGTTAGGACTTTCACAAAACCCCTAACAAAGAAACAGATTCGCAGTTTCCTTGGGTTAATTGGGTACTATCGGAGGTTTATACCTAACTTTGCCATTGAAAGCGCCCTTTTGATGGACATGCTTTAAAAAAAATGCTCCGAATCAAGTAAGGTGGTCACCGGAGGCGGAACTGGCTTTTGAGCAATTAAAAGGAAAACTTTGTTGTGAGCCCATTTTGAGGGGCGTAGATTTTAAGCGCCCGTTTATAGTACAAACGGACGCCTCCGAAACCGGGCTGGGGGCGGTTTTATCCCAAAAGATAGAAGGGGTAGAACATCCTATAATGTTTTTAAGTAGGAAATTGGCACCACCCGAACGGAAATATTCAGTGGTCGAACGTGAGTGCTTAGCTATACGCTGGGCGATAGATGCTCTCCGATTTTATCTTGTGGCCGTAGGTTTCTCCTCGTCACTGACCATGCCCCTTTAAAGTGGCTTAATAAATTGAAAGATCATAATCCGAGGCTCACACGTTGGTACCTGACCCTGCAGGCCTATGACTTCCAAATTGAACATAGGGCAGGTAGGTTCCACACCAATGCGGACGCCCTTTCGAGGATTCCGTGCTGTGCTGACAGTAATCGGCCAGCCCGGAATATCTTAAGGGGGGTGGGATCTGTGGTGGCGCAGAAGAGGGAGAGCATAAGAAAGAAGGGAAAAATCAAGCGTTTTCCCCAGAGAAGGGAATCAAAACCAGAAGTTCAGGGGTTAAAACTCCTGATTTAGGAAAAAACTCCTCACAGAAAGTTTGTAGTCAAGAGACACGCCCTAGCTACCTAGTTACCAGCCCTGCTCACGAGGGACAGCTGGGGGAGGAGCTAGCAAGCAGAAAGGGAAACTACAGATATAAACACGAGGAATCTGGAGAGGAGAGAGGAAGTAGAAGGAGTGAAAGAAGTGCCAGAAATCCTAGAATCACTGAGGAGAAAGGAAGTGCAAGGAAAGCCCAACAGAGAGATCCTCAAACTGCCCAGCAAAGGAGTGCCCGTGAGGGAGGTGCTCAGAGTGCAGGAAAGAGGTACACTGCAGGGGAAAGCAGCCATAGGGAAAGGTGCTTTAGGAGACTGACTTCCAGTGACGGTGACTCTTCTACCGAGAGAGAGGGGAGAAGGAGGAGCTCTAGTTCCGAGCCCAATGCTGAAGTGAATGGGTCAGAGAGTCCTAGAAGGGGAAGAAGCCCTAGGAGCTCGGCAAGACTACACAAGGAAGGCACCCAGAGAGTGAAGGAAACTTCACCAGAAGCTCCGTGGAGAAAGGCAGAACCAGCCAGAGGTTTTAAAGCTTACCCAGGGAAGGTTGCAAGCCATGTGAGTAACTGACAGCATTCTCCAGAAATTTACATGGAAACTGAGCAGTCAGCTGTAAAGCCAGCTAGAAGCTTATTTCCTCAGAATAGGGTGAACAAGGTTAAATCTTCTAATAAGCCTTTGAAAGCTGAGGAGTTACCTAAAGGTAAAAACATTCCTCAGAGAAGAGAAGAGTCTGCATTAAACAGAGTCTTACAAATCTTAGAAAGCTTAAAGCAAGATAATTCTGAGTTCAAATCGAATGCTTCTCTGGTAGAATCAGATGTCGAGAGCATGGAGTTTGAAACCTCTATGAGACAGGAATCTAGCTCTGACATGGAAATAGAATGTTCTCTAGTTTCCATACAGTAGCTGAAAGCTAGAACGTTTTCCTGAAGCCTAGAAACTAGCAGCTGTTTTCAAAGACGCCGAGCTGAAAAGAATATGCAAATTAGGATTGCTGAGATTCTGAAAGCTTAACCCTTTCTTTGAAAGACTGTTGGTAAAAAGTGTAGAGCCTGCCAGACAGCAGGTAGAGAAAACGTTGTTTTTGAGAAGAGAGAAAACATTGTGCATTTGAAGTTTTGCATTGCTGGATTACTTAAAGCTGTACCTGTTTTAAAGTCACCTTTTGAGAAGAAGGTTTTTTTTGGAGCACCAAATTTGCTTTACTGTTTTTGTATGAAGAAATACTTTGTTTGAGTTTGCTGACAAGTTGAATGTAGAAGCCTCTTACCTTGTGGCTTTACTCTGGAAAATATCCACACCTTATGTTTGATATCTGGAACTGTTTATAAGAAGTTCCTTTGGCCTGAAGAATAATAAAAATCCTGCGTGCCTATATCCCTTCTCGGCTGAAGTTATTTCAACTGCACAACTACAATTATAGGCATTTTTCAAATAAATAAAGACTATCACCATTCCCAACACCTAGGCAACCGCCTGGGGCGAAGGGCGTGGTGACAATTGACCATTCTTGGAAACAGGATACTGAGATTGATGGACCTTAGATATGCTATACAGGGTCAGACCAATGTTCTATATTTTAGAATTAGGAGTAAACACATACAAATATTTTCCAGTTCCAGATTTTAACCATGCTACATAAAGTTGGTCATGAGAAAAACAAGGAGTACTTAACTTAATATCTGCTACCTTAAGTGGCTCTCCTTGAGCTTTATTGATTTAAAGTCAGAGTGAGTCCATATGTTTCTGAGAGAGGGTAAATATATATATGTTTCTCAGACAGAAAAGGAGAGCATGTGTGTGTCTCTCAGAGAGTGTGTCAAAGAATGTAGGGCTCATTCCATTCTGGACATAGATCCCCTTTTTACATCCGGTCTGAGCCGAAAGTACAGAGGGGATCACGATTCTGATCCCGCGGGGCACATCTAGCTCTGCAGGATCAGAATTTGCGAACAGTCCTGTACGTGCAGGCTGGGACTGCGATTCAATCCAGCCTGCACGTATAGGACCTTCCCGGATAACTCAGTCAAGGCTCTTCAATTGAGCCGCGATGCCATGGTGTCATGTTGCCATGGCACCGCAGCTCTATTGAAGAGCCGCAGTGCTGGCTGCTGGAAATAAAAAGCTTATTTCCTGCAGCCCGACCCCCAATCTGGTCTCCTAAGGCTGCGGGGAATGTCCTCTGGCCCCTCCTGCCCCATCTGCGCCCTGGCATTGAAAGTATAACACGTCCAGGGAAGTTATTCCACCTCAGAGGTGGAATAACTTCCCTGCACATATCCCCAGCCCTGGACATACAGTGCCGACATTAGAATCGGCCCTATACGTCCAGGGCCAGTGACCGCCCACTGCCTGCCCAGACTCCGCCCCCAAGCCACCCCTTCCCCACCCCATCTAACTTCCCCACACAACTGGGACGTCCATCCCCGCTATTTCTGGCACAGAATTGGGCCCTGTGTGTTTTCAGTAAGTTCTAGTGAGGGCACCCAAGCAAAATTTTGCTGACGGGTCCCCCGTGGCCAGTCTTCTTTCATGCCCTGCCCCGACACTTCAAAAAATTTTACTTTAACTTTGCCACATGCTGCTTCCCCTTTCTGCTTTTAAACAAAGCCCTTTTTACTCAGCAGAATTCATCTCATGAGAACAGCTGCAAAGTCACACAGCTATTAATCATGAGACTTACGCCTGGCAGCGAGAGGTGAACACTGCTGGGCAAGAAGAGATTTGCTTAGTTCAAATCTGTTTTATTGACAAAGGATAACAACACTCTTGGCACGTGGGCACTCTTACACATGTCCGGGAGAACCAAACAGTATATAGAACCAATTTTTCTATTTTGTATTACTAACCTCCCTGTACCCCCGTCCCCCATCATCTCAACCAATCCTCCAATCATGAAAGCTGCAAGGGGAGGCATCACACTCCTCAGTCAAATTACATTGGAACTCAATCCCTTCCAGCAGCTAAGCAAGGGTCCAAGGAACTGCTCCAATCCAATCGTGTTTTAAACTCATGCGCGTGGTGGTCTTTCTGTGCATGACGTATCGCCTGCATTATTGAGCGTGACCTGGAGAGGTTTGGCCTGCACAACCCAGTAAAACCTGAAGCAGGGCCAAATGGGTGACTGGCCCGAAACATGGCACGTCCTTTGTTTTTGTTGACGGCTAACAGCATATTGGATTGGCATTCTTCTGACAAGATAAGTCATAATAGCTGATGGCGAACAGGTCATTGGACATTTGACATGGCAAGATAAGTTACAAGTTTTAATATACACAAAGTATGCGCAGTGTTTGGTAGGAATCATTTATAATAAAAATTAAAAGGAGCCTCTACAGTGTGAGGTAAGCATGGTTTCCTGTCCCTCATTTGATTGCGGCTCCGACAAAAGTAGGATTTAAAGTGTCTCCATCCAGCCAAAATACATTATTGGAACCTTTAAACATTTTTGATATTGTATTTAGTTGCCATTGCATTTGGGTTTTATAAGATAGCTTTTCTATATATGACATGATGTCAGATTTGGCTCGGTTTTATTTAGCACCGACAGCCGGCATTTTGCTTGTTTGTTTCATTCACGTTGTAAATTTGACGGTGAGCATTCCATCCTTCAGCTGACTATGCAAATGCAATTGCTCTCAAATTATTCACCCTAAAGATTCTTTTTCCACTTCTTCTTTTATTTATTTAATGGATGATGCTATATACATTTGTTGAATATTTTGGGAAGTTCAGGATCCAACTTGTATTTTAGTCTGTAAATGGGGTTTCAAGGATAAGTGCAGATCACCAAATATATATGGGTGGACGACACTCCTGTCATGACAGTTTTGTTGGCAACATGGGATCCTCTGCTTGGTTTTAAATGCATATTTCAATTAGTTTAGATAAAGGTTTAGTTTTGAATGTATTTTACACATATGTTCTAGATATTTTCACACATACAGACTGCACTATTATTTTTGTTGACTTTGGTGCTGACATTTGATATCTCTTCCATATGATTCCAATACATATCCTCTAAGGTTGATACCATTGATCATCTAATATTAATGATCACCTATGATTAGTACATTTTTTGCTCTAGGTGTTGTATCATTAGTAAGTGCTCAGAATACATCCATTGGTGAGTCAACCTTTGGGCAATACGTTGCATTCAAATGCTTTATGTTTTGTGTTTTATCTGTCTTTGACTTTTATAGCTCTGTTTCATTTTATTATATTTTTAATTGATTGAGATGAATTATTTATGTTTTAATATATACTAATTTTACAGTTATCAATTATTTATTCAATATTTTATTTATTAATTTATTTATATATTGAATTGAACCAAACATGTTTCCACCTTCAGTTTCTTATATTTTAATGTTATCATACGTTCAGTATAAGTATTATTATTTGGACTATTATGTTTTTATTTGTTGTTAGAGGTATTCGTCCCTGAAGAAGGCCCCCGGCCGAAACATGTGTCGGGCTGATCTCTTGGTTTGGTGAATAAACTGTTCCTTCCATGGGTGTTAGTTGTCTTGCTCTTTTTGTTCCTTCATATTTTCTCTGTCTCCACCTCTGCTGGTAGGGGGACACAATCCTCTTATCCGCACTGATCTAGTAGGACAATATTGAAAGCCAATTTTGTCATGTTAACTGAACGTGTGAAGGTTAATTTTATAAACTCCCGCGTAGGTAATGCACATTTTTATGTGCATAGTTGACAACCATTTTATAAAGTTAAGCCCTGTGTCTGGTGTAAATGTCCATGCATATATGATGTCTGTATATCAATATTTTGTAAAATACGCATGTACTCGAACACTCTGCACATGCTCTGCCTATGCCATGTCCACAATGAAAGTACACGTCATCAGCCTTACCCACATACTTATACAATATTGTTAGCTAAAGCACTGAAATTTGAGAACATCAATGTTACCTCCACACTAACCATGGACATCCTCACGATTTCAAACAGGCACATCACCATCTGCCTGGTATACAGGTCACCGCTCAAGAAAGCCAAACAGCTAAATACCCTCTTTGTCACCATCTGCTCTCACACATCCCACCACAAGCACTTCATTCTCCTTGGAGACTTGAACCTACCATCCACCTCAAGCAATCAAAGCTCCACCTTTCTTCAGGCCATGCACCATCTGCAATACACACAAATCATTAACACTCCTTCTCACAGCAAAGGATGAACCCTAGACCTTGTCTTCCTCCCCAATCTCCTCCTGACTACACACACCGGGGTACACCCCCCCAGCCACAATCCCCATACCATAGTCAGACCGCCACCTCATCACGGTAACCCTGCCAATGCATTGAATATGTACCCCACAACGCAACGAATATGTACCCCAAGATGCCATCACCGAAGCTAGATGATTCGTAGCCTTCAACGAACAGACCTTCCTGCAAAATATCTTATCAACCCTGAAGGACCTAAAACCAGAGTCCAAAGCAGACCTCGAAGCAGCAATCACTGCATGGCACGCAACCATCTCCACCACAGCCGCCACACCGCTAGGTCGCAGCTCCACCAAGCAACGCAGACAAGCACCATGGTACTCCACCAAGTTAAGGGAACAGAAATGGGCCCTTTGCCGCATAGAACATCAGTGGAGGAAATCCAGATCCTAAACTGCATGCCGCATACCTGGAGAAACTGAAGATCTACTGCGGCAACACACTTGAGGCCAAGAAGGAATACTACCACAATACCTTACTCAAAGCATTCAGCAAGCCTAGGGAGCTCTTCAACTTGGTCAAGTCACTCACAAGGGACCCTACCCAACCACACCAAGAACATTCCCTCAACCAGCAGGACATGGCTTCATACCTCCAGACCAAACATGGGTCTATCAACCCTCCTGTGCTTGTCATACCCACTGCGACCGAAACCACAGATGACTCCCAATCCTGGCCCGCCTTCAGGGAGTTACTGCTAGAAGAAGTCGATGCCATCATCTCACACATCAATACAATGATCTCCCAGCTGGACCCATGTCCAGTGACATGGATAAAAGCCACCAAAGACCACTTCCTACCACTTATAGTGACCATAGTGCACAAATCCCTCTCCCATGCCTACCTCCCCCCATCACTCAAACAAGCCTCCATCCTTCCCCTTCTAAAGAAGTCCAATCTAGACCCCAAGTCATCCACCTCATTCTGATCCATCACCAGTGTGCCATTCCTGGCAAAAGTCATAGAAAAAGCTGTACAAATCCAGCTCCAGGAACATGTTGACCAGCATGAATCTCTAGACAGCATCAACATGGCTTCTGCAACACCTTAGTGCAGAATCCCGCTGACTTCCCTACTAGCAACCCTCATTGAAGGAATGCAAAACAAATCAAAAGGCTTCATACTACTTTTCCTGGACATCTCAGTAGCATTTGATACAGTGTCACATCAAACACTACTGAACCAACTTCACGAAATTGGAGCACAGGGCAAACCACTTGAATGGTTCCACTCGTACCTCTTGCAACACAGCCAACAGGTCAGAGTGGGACAAACCTCTTCCTCACCATACATCCTGCGACAAGGCATGCCCCAGGGATCCGCATTATCACTATTATTCAACATTTACATCCGCCCCCTTTGCACAACATCAGGTATCTAATATACACTGACGACATAATGGTATACACAACGCTTTCCACAGCTGCTCCAGACTACTCCAATCTCTCAGCTTGCTTCGAGGAAATGGTCAAGTGGCTCCAGCATCAAAACATTGGAATCATCCTCAGCAAGACAGAGATCACCAGGGACCCCGAGTTCATTCCTCCACCATCCATCAAACTCGGTGGCACAGATCTCCAAGTCAAAAGTCAACTCAAATACCTCGGTGTCACCTTGGACCAGTGTCTAGACTTTCAAGCCCACAGCCAAAATACCACAAAGGCAGTTTACTTCAAACTCGGGTCTTTACGCAACCTATGCCCTCTCCTCTCCTGCCAGGCCACTCACTCCTCCTTGATTATTGTAGGTATATACCAGGGCCTACCTAAGCACACCATCCACCCACTACAGCTTGCTCAGAACACTGCAGCGCGAACAACCTGGATGGAAAGCTGGATGAACAGCTTTAGGGGAAGATTTTTAGAAGGATGGGTAAGGGATTGGTTTCTGCATGGCTTATTGAAAATAGATATAAAGTTATGTATCACTGGTATTTGACCCCAGTCAAAATCCATAAAGTTATAAGGGGGTACCCAGATACCTGTTGGAGACAATGTGAGGTGCTGGGTGACTTTTGTCATATGTGGTGGAGGTGCCCATGTATCGCAGAGTTTGGGGAGCGAGTTTTGGGTGGGGGGTCAGTTGATGAGATGTTGGGGACTGATGTTGATGATAGCAAGAGGGAGTTGGCAGGGGGATACAAGGCAGGTTGGTGTGTATCTGTGCTATAACTGCGAGGTATGAGAGAGCCCTATTCTGGAAGTCAGTACAAGTGCATTTAATTCAATCTTTGACAAAGCCCTCATGATTTAATAGAAGACATTACCAGTATTGCCATGAAAGGAGAAGTGCTACTGATAAGTGATTTCAATGTGCCGGATGCCAGCAGTCATTGGAGCAGGCTGGGCACTACACTTGGGGGCAGTGCTCATTCTGTCCTGGGACCTTGGCAGGGGAGGCTTGGACTGACTTAGCATCAAACAAGGTTTGGCACCTCAAACATCATACCACTTGCGATACAACTTATATAGTATATAAGATCCGTTGTTCTTGCGGGCTCAAATATATTGGCCTTACAATCTGCTCCTTCAAGGAGAGCTTGGCAGAGCATGCTTCTTGCATTCAGACTAAGATGCCGGCAGCCCTGATGGTACAACATGTGATACAAGACCATCCATTTTCTCAATTCACCTGGAGGGTGATAGATTGGATCCCACCCCTTTTATTAGGGGAGGGGATAGACAATCTTTGCTACAACTCTGGGAACAGCAATGGATTTTCCGGTTACCACAGTGGTCCCGTTTGGGCTGAACTTGGAATTGGATTGGTATATAGCTTGGTGTGATTTCATAAGTTATCCAGGGTGGCGATTACATGGTTGTTCTCTGCCCTCCGTTAACCAAGTAGTAAGCAATTAGTCCTTTTTCTCCAGGACCAAGCAGGAAGTCAGTCCTAACATATGGGTGACATCGACGTTGATGGAGCCCTTGTGGAGCATTTCCCCAGCTTTCCATGAAAGCCTTTGGGAATGCAGGCACGCATGCGCGGTTCCCTTACCGCCTAAAGGTGCCATCTTGCTCAGTCTCTCTTTTTCCATGAAGCCCACCGGATGTGTGTCCTAGTCCTCCCGGAAAATAGTCAGATTTTTTGGTGATCCTGCGCTATTTTTTTCTCCGGTTCGACGCTGGTTCCCCTCCCGCCGGGTTCGGTACACCGGTATCGAGCCCGATCTTCTTTTTTCGGTTTTTGCCCTTCGTGGCTGGCGTTCGCGTCCTTTTTTTCTTTTTCCCTGGAAGGCTGGTCCTTTGACTTCGCGGGGTCTCTTTTTTCCCCGATGGCTTCCAGTGGGTTTAAAAAGTGTGATCGGTGCAAGAAGCTCATGTCTCTCACTGACACACACGACTGCTGCCTTCGGTGCCTTGGTCCAGACCACGATCCTAAGACGTGTGGACCATGTGGAAAGATGTCTTCTAAGGCACTCCGAAGTCATCAGCACCAAAAGGAAAGGCTTTTTTCTGACTCTAGAACAACTATATTATATAGGGTATCCCTCTAATGAAATTAATCAAAGCCAGTGTAGCAGAATCCACAAGGTGCAATTAGAAACCTCTTATTAATATGCCAATTATTATTTAACCACTGGTCTCAGCCTATAGCGTGCACTGCTCAGGATACATATCGCAAGAGCTACGTGCTACAATAACATCAATGACCAGGTATAATTTTTAGAGTGTGGCTTAAAAAGTGTCATGTACCAAATTTTGGGATTCTCAAAGAAAACCAGACTTATCTTAAATATTGATCCAGTTTCAGTTTTTGCCAATATTGCAGTTGCCCCAACGCCACCACTTCGGTATCCGATGCACGTTTCGTTGCTTCTTAAGGGGGCTTGCAAACAAAAATTGGCTCTGCATACAGAGGAAAATGCAGCAATTACTAAACAGATATATTTGCTTTATAAGAGTAAAGATAGGAGATAAAAAATCAAACCTGAACTGGGATATCTCTGATTCAGGCTTGTGCGGGTAACAGTATACTTGATACGGCTGCCTAGCCCTCTCAAAAGACGCCGCGCATGCGAGTTGGGGGAATGCTCAAAAGGATTTAAATACTAGTAGCAAAGGATGATGTCATTCTCTGTGTGCCACCAATCACATCTCTCCATCTCACAGACAAGCTCTCCATTCGATCATACTATTCAACCCTCCGGGGAAGACAGTTTACAATGTGTAAATCCATTTTTGTTCCCGTAAGAGAAGCATTTTCGCTCGTGATCTCCCAGAGCTACCTCCCAGCACCCGATCAATT
This sequence comes from Ichthyophis bannanicus, assembly GCA_033557465.1. Lineage (NCBI taxonomy): Eukaryota > Metazoa > Chordata > Amphibia > Gymnophiona > Ichthyophiidae > Ichthyophis > Ichthyophis bannanicus. Next base: position 778,672,004 of record CM066031.1, on the reverse strand, counting down.
CCAAAACAACGAAGATCTTGAAACACATGACCTTGCTGTACACAGTGGGTTACTAAAGGGGCTACCACTGTCGCAGTTCATTAGATATCGTCGTAATTGTTCCCGATTAATTGATTGCAAGAATCAAGCAAAACAGCTAACTCAGAATTTTCAACTTCGAGGGTATCCAACGTCAGTGATTAAGGCTGCCTATAAACGTGCACTGTATAACAACAGGGGACTTCTACTGCAAACACGAATTCCTCGTCCTTCTGAAAAACAGGAAGAAGATCATATAAATTTGATTACCCGTTATTCCCCCTTGAGCGGCTCTATCCAACGTATTTTTAAGAAACATCAGAATGTATTAATCACGATCCCGGGTTTACAAGATAAACGGGTCCGTTGTGTATGGGCACGCTCAGCTAATTTGAAGGAACAGCTTAGCCCAGCAAAACTACGAGGGGCTTCATTGACTGAAGGTGTCAAGGGCGGTCATCAGAAATGCGGTCAATGCACTATTTGCGCTATCACTGAAGACACGGACACTTTCATTTATCATGAGAAGCGATATAATTTACGGCACTACACCTCCTGCACCACTGACCATATAGTCTATGCCATCAGATGTCCTTGTGGGTTGCTATATATAGGACAAACTACCCGTCCCCTGAAGGTTCGTTTGGGGGAACATCGCAGCCGCCTTCACTGCAAAACGATGGAAGCCCCTTTAGTAACCCACTGTGTACAGCAAGGTCATGTGTTTCAAGATCTTCGTTGTTTTGGAATTGATCGGGTGCTGGGAGGTAGCTCTGGGAGATCACGAGCGAAAATGCTTCTCTTACGGGAACAAAAATGGATTTACACATTGCAAACTGTCTTCCCCGGAGGGTTGAATAGTATGATCGAATGGAGAGCTTGTCTGTGAGATGGAGAGATGTGATTGGTGGCACACAGAGAATGACATCATCCTTTGCTACTAGTATTTAAATCCTTTTGAGCATTCCCCCAACTCGCATGCGCGGCGTCTTTTGAGAGGGCTAGGCAGCCGTATCAAGTATACTGTTACCCGCACAAGCCTGAATCAGAGATATCCCAGTTCAGGTTTGATTTTTTATCTCCTATCTTTACTCTTATAAAGCAAATATATCTGTTTAGTAATTGCTGCATTTTCCTCTGTATGCAGAGCCAATTTTTGTTTGCAAGCCCCCTGAAGAAGCAACGAAACGTGCATCGGATACCGAAGTGGTGGCGTTGGGGCAACTGCAATATTGGCAAAAACTGAAACTGGATCAATATTTAAGATAAGTCTGGTTTTCTTTGAGAATCCCAAAATTTGGTACATGACACTTTTTAAGCCACACTCTAAAAATTATACCTGGTCATTGATGTTATTGTAGCACGTAGCTCTTGCGATATGTATCCTGAGCAGTGCACGCTATAGGCTGAGACCAGTGGTTAAATAATAATTGGCATATTAATAAGAGGTTTCTAATTGCACCTTGTGGATTCTGCTACACTGGCTTTGATTAATTTCATTAGAGGGATACCCTATATAATATAGTTGTTCTATAACTACCCTCTGTAAACAGACCAAACACTTTCAGTTTTTTCTGACTCTGCCTCCAGCCAGGCCCGGACATCGTCTGAAGCCTCGACATCTCGGGAATCGGCTCCCGAGCACCGTCGGGGCTCCTCGGACAGGGGGTCCCCCGACCAGGAACAAAAGAGGAAGAAGCGGCTCGCGAGGGTGTCGTCGGAAGAGGTCCCTGGCTCCTCGAGAGCTAGGTCTCAGACCCCTGACCGTCGCCCCGGGTCCGTGGAACAGGAGAAGCTTTCCAAAGTACCTCGAGTAGAGCCGGAGTCTGCTGGACACGTAAGCCCTGTAGTCCTCGTGGACTCTCCTCCCAAAGAGCCAACATCGGGCCCGGCGCCGCCGGGGCCCAAGTCGGGGGCTGCTGAGTCTCCTGAGCTGGGTCTCAGGCTGACAGCCTTGGAGAGCAGACTGTCTGCCTTCATGGAACAGCAGCGGGCACTGATGGCCAGCCTGTCTGGTACATCTGCCCCGACCACCGGGACATTGACATCGAAGTCGACCCCAGAGACGACGCCGGTGCCTTCGGCGTCGGGGCGGGTGCTCACGGGCCCCGCGCGGTCGGACCCCGATTCCTCATCGGACGAGTCCGCCTGGGAGACGGAGGACGAGGAGTCCCCCGACACCTTCCGGACTCGGTGCGTCCCGTCGGACTCACCGCAGTCTGAGCCCCAGAGTAGATCCCCCCCGGAGGATACCCGGTTCTCGGAGTTCATCAGGGATATGGCCACCACGTTGGCTATCCCTGCGGACCCCGAGGCGGAGCCTCGAGCCGAGGAGCTCGAGGCCCTACAGTACGACTCTCCTCCGAAGGAGGCCTTTACTGTTCCGGTTCCTCCGATGCTGGAATGGTTCCTCTTCCAGATGTGGGAGGCACCGACCTCGGCGCCGGTTCTAAGCAAGCGGGTCGATTCGATCTATCGACTCCGGAAGAGTCCTGGCTTTCAAAAGGCGCAGCTACCACACCATTCCATGGTGGTGGAATCGACCATGCATCGCCTGAAAAGTCAGAAGATGCACTCCACGGTGCCCCCTGGCAGGGAGGCCCGTAACCTCGATGGTTTTGGTAGAAAGTGCTTCCAGGGCTCGATGCTTGCTTGCCGTGTCCAGTCTTACCAGCTGTACATGGGCATGTACTTGCGAGACCTGGCCAAGGAGCTGGCCGGGTTCTCTGCTGGTCTCTCCGGGAAACCCTTGCAGAGGTTCAAGTCCTTGTCCTCGGGGATCTGGGAATGCTCCAAGTTTATGTCCCGCGCTGCCTACGATGGCTTCGAGGCTTTGGCCCGTGTTGCGGCAGCCGGCATTGCGGCTCAACGCCAGGCATGGCTGCAGTCATCGGACCTCAAGCCATGGGTTCAGGACAAGTTGGTCGATGTCCCTTGCTGAGGTGAGAACCTTTTTGGCAAGCCCATGACCGAGAAGACCACACAGCTCGAGACCGAGCACCTCACAAGGACAAGGCTGTCTAGGAAGACTTCTGCCCCTTCTCACAAAAAGAAGGGCTTGGGTAAAAAGCCCTTTTACCCGAGGAAGGGCCCTGCCTACAAACAGTATCCAAAGTACCAGGCTGCCCAAGCTGCCCCTCAGGGTCAGCAAGTCAAGGGGCAGGGTAATGGGCCCCGTAGGCAGAGGACCCGCAAGCCTCCGGCCCCTGCTCCCACTCAGCAGGGTGGGGGTTTTTGACTCCTTAGGCATAGCCTCTCCGTCCCTGCTCTCCCAACCCTGCACAGGAGGTCGCCTCGCCCTGTTTGCCCACCAGTGGCCACTCATCACTGGAGACAGTTGGGTGTTAAGCATAGTCCACAAGGGCTATCTACTACACTTCCAACAACTGCCTCCTCCATACTTTGCAGGGGAGCCTCCAAGGCCTCCCCTGCACACAGATCTTCTCCTTCAGGAGCTCCAAGGTCTGTTGGTGGACAGGACAGTGGAGCCTGTGCCTCCCCACTTGCAAGGTCAGGGGTTCTACTCCAGGTATTTCCTGGTACCCAAAAGGACCGGTGGCCTTCGACCTATTCTAGACCTCAGAAACCTCAACAAGTTCTTGGAGAAGGAAAAGTTCAAGATGCTTACTCTTGGAACACTTCTGTCCTACCTCCAGCAGGGAGATTGGCTATGCTCATTAGATCTAAAGGATGCGTATACTCACATCCTCATTCATCCAGACCACAGAAAGTACTTCAGGTTCATTGTAGGAGGAAACCATTATCAGTACAGAGTACTGCCTTTTGGCCTCACCTCCACTCCCAGGGTCTTTACCAAATGCCTGGCAGTGGTAGCGGCCTACCTGAGAAATCAGGGAGTCTTTGTCTTCCCCTATCTGGATGACTGGCTCATGAGAGGTCAAACGTGCCAGGAGGCCCGACAAGCCACCGTCAGAACCATTGTTCTTCAAAGATTGGGGTTTGTAATAAACTTCGCAAAGTCCACTTTGCTCCCCTCCCAGAACTTGGAGTTCATAGGGGCGAGGTTGGACTCTCTGCTGGCAAAGGCATTCTTGCCAGAAGACAAAGCCCAAAAACTGATAAACTTAGCAAACCAGTTTCTCAGCAGGTCACTTGTCTCCGCCAGACTCTGCCTGAGGCTTCTAGGCCACATGGCTTCGACAGTACATGTGACCCCCAATGCCAGGCTCCATATGAGGCCTGCACAGTGGTGCCTTCGGACTCAGTGGTCACAAGCCACAGGCAGCCTCTGAGACAGGATAAGGGTGTCCAGACAATTCCTGAACTCCCTCAACTGGTGGCGGCACCCACCCAATCTGCTGCAAGGGGTACCTTTTCAGATGCCTGTGTTCACAGTGGTGTTGACCACGGATGCCTCCCTGCAGGGCTGGGGAGCTCATTGTCTAGGCAAGTGCACCCAGGGCCTGTGGTCTCCCTGGGAAGCTGCACAGCAAATCAATCTACTGGAACTCAGGGCTATTCGGTTAGCCCTCAAGACTTTCTCTCCAACCCTGGCTCATCAGTCTGTCCTAGTTCAGACAGACAACCAGGTAGCTATGTTTTATGTGAACAAGCAGGGCGGAACTGGGTCCAGGCTCCTTTGTCAGGAAGCACAGGACCTTTGCTTGTTCGCTCTCAGGCACAACATGCTCCTCAAGGCTGTGTATCTACCTGGCCAGGAAAACTACCTGGCCGACAAGTTGAGCAGGATTCTGCAGCCCCACGAGTGGCAGCTCCTCCCACTTCCTGTTCAGCTGTTGTGGTGAGCAGACCTGTTCTGAAGAGCTCCTGGTAGGGAGGAGTTCCTGCTTCCTTCCTGTGGCTGGATGTCGGGCCCTGGGCCACCTCCAGCAGGAAAGGCCCAGGCTCAGAGGCCTACCAGGCCTGGTAGGCCTCCTTTGGTGCAGACTACTGAGGATGCTGGGACCTGTCTTCAGCCGATACCCCAGGAGGGGGCCTCCCCAGGTAGGACTACAGATGATCAGGGAACAGGGACCCACTTGCCCGGAGGTTTGGGCCCGCTGCCCCAGGGAGGAGGCTCCTCTCTCCTCCCCAGGCAGGGTGTGGAGGCTGGGTGGAGGCAGGGAGAGGCCCTGGGGAGGCCTTGGAAGCCTGCCCCGTACGGTGCTGGAGGAGGTGGGTTCCCCCCTCCGCCTCGGGTCCTGGAGGAGGCCTCTACCTCTTCCAGTGAGGATGAGGACGGAGGGTCGGGCCTGCCATCCTTCCAGAAACCAGCTAGGGCCCCAGGGGAGATTGTGGTGGCAGTACGGCGGCTCCAGGGTCTCCAGAAGGAGGCGGCCCAGCTGGAAACTCAGCTCTCCCACCTGGAGAGCCTGCAGGCCACCATTCCCGGTGAGGAGTGGGTGGCCTATACCATCTATAGAAAGGGGGTAAAGCGGGCCTTGAAGGCTAAACACCAGGAAATCATCTATCTGAGGAGCCAGGGTTGTGGGTCCCTGTCTGAAGTGTATCACAACTATGATAGATGGCAGGGTAGATCTGTAGTCCAGGGGAGACCCCCGGGGGTGGGTAAGCCGGTAGGAAATCGACAGTCCCGTTCTCTGTTGCCCTTTCAGGGTGAAGTTGAATTGGTGAAAGCTGGTGCCTGGGCGTTTGGGGGCGGGGTCCCTGCCCACCTAGATTCTTTGGAGCCAATGATGACAGCCCCGCCGACGACCCGATTGCAGACATCGATTTCCTGCACTAATGATTGGGGCAGTGAGCAGGGTGTCCGAGGAGTTGATCTTTCCCATCAGCAGGCCTTTCCCGTTCATTTTCCTGCTCTCCCGACATCAGCGTGTGTTGGTGGGGTGCCCCAAGATGGCTGCCAGGCAGTTCCCCGTGACGTCAGGCTTCTCACCGTTGCCGCCGATGCAAGGATTGCCCCGATGGAGGAGGTCTCTGCAGGGCTTCCCCCAGCCCGATCGACACTCCAAGATGGCCGCCGCCAGGGGTGTAACGTCACTTCCGGGTATTCCCGGAAGTGTGAAGCGAGCCGGGATTCTGTCTTTGCCTTGCCGCAGGAGCAGCGTCGGCGGTCTGAGGAGGCTCTGCCTGGATTTCCCCGCTCGTCCTCCGCTGAAAAATGTCCTCGAGGTGGTGATTCGCACTCGGATCCGATGCAGCAGCGTCGGGGATCTCAAGGCTCTGTGCTGTTTGACCGCCGAGTTCATTCCCCTGCAGTGGATACCGGATTTTCAGTGCGGACTTGGGGTGGAGGGGCTGCTGTGAACAGCGACTCCCCTGTTTTGGCTGCTCTTCCTGCTCCTCGACGGCTGCAGGATGGCCGCCCATCTTTTTCAGAAGTGGCTGTCTGGCACCGGAGGGGTGCAGGACAAGGGAAGGAGCAGGGTAGGGGCTGCTGTTCGTTTTCTGCAGCCCCTGAGGGGAGTCAAGAGCAGGGACAGAATGTTTCTTTGTCTTCTGTGTCAGCGGAGCAGGATGAACAGGCGCCTGCAGTTTCCGCCAGTGTGGCTGAAGGGGGTCTGGCTCGCAGGGGGGCGTCCGCCCTTCCTGCTGGAGCCTTGGCTACCGGCCAGGTGGTTCTGGACCCATGTGCCACGTCTGGCACCGACAACCAGGTAGGACCTGAGAGGGACAAGGGGCAGGGGGGTGGAGGTGTGGGGGATGTTCTGGGTGGGGGATCTGCCCTGTTGTCTCGGGCAGGTCCTGCCTTGTTGTCGGTAGCCGTAAAGGGGGTAGCGGACGACTGGTCATATAGTGGGGAAGGAGGGAGTGGCTGATTTGGAACGAGGGAAGGAGTTGTCCTCAGTAGGGTCAGGGGGGGCGGTGGTCCCCCTGGATCCCGGGAATGAAGGGGAGCGGGGTCCGTCCCCGGTAGTGGTGGCCGAGACCCAGGAGCCTTGCGCTGGGTCGGGAACGCGGGAAGGAGGCTTGGGGGAGCCTTCCGGTCCCCTGGGTGTCACCGAGAACCAGGTTTGTGATGCCCTGCGATTAGCCTTGGAGACCCCGACGGGCCCTCCTGGGGCCTTTGCTGCCTTTCAGCAGATGGAGGTGGCGGCAGGGGGTGATCCAGGGGTTCTCGGTGGCACCCAGGGATCCGGAAAGGATAGCATTCCAGATTCGGTTTTGGCAGAGATGATCTTGCCCAGTTCTCAGGTCGCCCCATGTGCGGAGATTGTGGATCCTGCAGACCAGCAGCAGGATCCCCCGCAGGTAGCAGCAGGGGAAGGCCAAGGTAGGCAGGGGATGGGAGCTGGGGGGTCGGCTTCCCCCCCCCCGTACCTTTGCGGAGGCTCTGAGGGGGTCGGGCACCACTCCGGGGAAGTCGGGTGAAGGTGGGGGGAGGGGGAACTCCCAGGGGAATGGTCCCGCAGGAGGGGGAGGAGGTGGGGGAGGGTTCCAAAGAGGGGTAGGGGGTGAGGTCCGACGGCGCAACGTGGCGCAGATCCGATGGGCTGGGGAGGGGTCCCCTCCAGCCAGGGAACAGGTCTTGAGGATGGTCCTTGGGCTGGGGTTTCTCCCAGGAGATCTCTACGCCTTTATCCACATGAACAACACCATTGAATATGATGTTAGTTTCATGCTGAGACGGGGGCTGGAGATTTTCTGGGACCGATACCAGCAGCAGAGGGGGCAGGGAGGGTGGGCTGACTTTCGTGTTGTGCCTATCTCTCGCCAGGGGACGGTACCTGTGACCATCCTATCCAGGAATGAGTCGCTCCCAGGGCAGGACATCCAGTTTTGGTTGTCGCGCCATGCGGTGCTCCTCGCACCCCTGGTTAAGGGCGCTGGGCCCCTAGGGGTGTGGGACGGGTCGTGGAAGGGCAGGATCCGTTTGCGTGAGGTGGGAAACGTGGTGCAGCACGTGCCCTCGGCCGGTTTTCTCGGTCGGGATCGCATCTTGTGCTATTACCCCGGGCAACCCCGCGAGTGTCACCGCTGTGGTTCATTTCGCCATTTGAGCATGAACTGTCCCGAGCAGGTCTGCACCCGTTGTGGTGGACGGGGTCACGCCTCGGCCAGGTGTCTGCTAATTCGGTGTAACCTTTGCGGGGAGTTGGGCCACCCCTTCGCCTGCTGCCCCTCCGCGTCACACAATGGACCGGGGGGGGATGCCATCACTCCACCCCGGGCTTCTGTGCGGGAGGAGGTTGTGGAGGCCCCTCTCCCTCAGGAGGAGTCCGAGGGCCCTAGGGTAGAGGAGTCCATCGAGCCGAGGGGGCCACCAGGGGGAGGGGATTCGGGTAGGAAGGAGGAGAGGGTTGATGTGGTGGAGGTTAATGTATCACGACAGGATAGTGGGTTGAGGGTGGTGCCACCTGAGGAATGGACTACGGTCCCTTCCAAGGGTGGCAAGTCCAAAAGGAAGAAACGGGAGACATCCCCGTTGCCGGATGCAGAGCCCGTGTTGGACATCAACCGTTTCGTCTTTTTGGCTGCTGATGCGGCTGAGGCGGATGAGGGCTTGCCTGTGGAGGCAGGGCTTCCTGTGCGGCGCTCGGAGCGGTTAGCGGCGGGGGCGGCCCCTCTTCCTCAGCGGCGACCTTCAAAGATGCCGAAGGCGCGCCGCAGTCAGGGTCCTCCAATCAAGGGGGATACTGGCACCCGACGGGTGAGGGAGGATGGGTTTGTACCCCCGCAGTTGGGTTTGGGGCCTTCGCAGGAGCCCCCTGCTGACCCGGCCGCCCTGGCCTCCCCCGCGGGGGTGGGCACTGTCGTATTGTCTCAGTCTTTGTCCGGGGAGGGGGGGGCTGCACAGGTGGTGGACCCCACGGAGGAGGTCATTCCTCCGACCCCTGACCCGTTTGTACCTCCTCCTCCGGTGGGGGCTGGGCCTGCCCTCGCGACAGCTTTGCCTGGTGGTCCCGGGGGCGCCAGCACCTCCTGGGGTGACAGGGTCGAGCGGGAGGAGGAGGAGATCCTCGAGGTGGTCGACGTGGACCAGGAGGAGTTGTTCCAGCTCGCGGGCTTGTCCTGCAAGCGGGATTCTGGGGATCCCGGAGTTGGTGAGAAGAGGAGGAAAGGGTCACTGCACTCGAAATAGGCATGGCGTGCACTCCTGCGTTCTCGTGCGCCACCATCAACGTGGCCAGCATTTTCTCAGACCAGGCGCGGGCTATGGCCTATGATTTTCTTTCTACGAGTGGGCTGGATGTCATCTTCTTGCAGGAGACCAGGCTCACCTCGCTCGCTAGCCTTCATCGGGCGAAGCGAGAGTGGAGGTGGGGCCCTTCGTACTGGTCACTTGCGGCATAGCCCTACGCAGGAGTGGCGGTTTTGTTCACGTCTAACCGATTTCAGGTGCAGTACGTGTGGGAACTGGAGCAGGGCCGGTGTCTGCTCTTAGACGGCTACTGTGGGCCTCATCGGTTTCGTTTCGTGGTGGTCTACGGCCCCCAGTCTAAGTTGGCGCGGAAGACCCTGTTTGGGGTCATCCGCCCCTACCTATACACCTCCCGTTTGGTGGTCCTCGCCGGGGATTTCAACACCACCACCTTTTTGCAGGACCGAGGGGGGGAGCGTTGCCCACCTAGTTACGAGGGCCTCTTTTTGGCCGAGATGACCCGGACGGCTGACCTGGTGGATGTTTTCCACCGGGCCTTTCCACGGTCGCCGGGTTTCACCTACTACCATGGGACCTGCAGGAGTCGTATCGATCGGATATATGTGAGTGCCCGGGTGGAGTGTTCCCCTCCGCAGTTGCAGGCGGTTGACTTTTCGGACCACCGCGTCCTCTCCGTGTCCTTCCTGGCTAACCACGAGGAGCTTAGCAGGGGTCCTGGCCTGTGGCGACTGAATGTGCAGTTGTTGGCAACATCAGAGGTGGTCCAGGAGTTCTTGGCCTTTCTCGCAGACCAGGAGACCCTGTTGGGTGTTTTTCCTTCCCGTGGCGCGTGGTGGGATGAGGTGAAGACGCGTGCCCGACAACTCTTCCGTTCCAGGGGTACCTCCATGGCTCGATCCCACTACCTCACCTACACTGTCCTCCGGAGGTCGCTGGATCGTTTGGTATCCCGAGGGGCAGAGCGGGAGGAGGTTGAAGAGGTGCGCGTCCAGCTCCGTGGCCTGCTTTACGATCGCCATGCCTCCCTATGCTTCGAGGGGGCGGCCGGTGGGGGCGCCACTCCAGACCCTTTCCGGACTTGCAGGGAGAGGGTTCGGCGTCGGGAGGTCATGGCCCTGCGGGGCGAGGACGGTACCATTCATACCTCCCAGGAGGACCTTTTGCGGATGGTGGGGGAATACTTCTCGGACCTGTTTGGGGATTGCCCCGTGGACCTCATCCATATCCGAGAGTACCTGGGCCTTCCCCCGGTGTATTCGGCTGTGGTCCAGGCACAGGTTGATGCACTCGCTGCACCGATTCAGCAGGTGGAGATGGAGAGGGCGATTCGTGCCATGCCGTTGGGGAAGGTGCCGGGGCAAGATGGGCTCCCTGTGGAGTTCTATCGCACTTTCATTGCCCAGCTGGCCCCCTTCCTGACCTCCCTGTTTCAGGAGATCATGGACACGGGGTATCTCCTGCGGTCATTTCGCGAGTCTGTCCTGCTGCTGCTCTCCAAGGGGAAGGACGATAGCTCCTTGGACTTCTGGAGGCCGCTCTCTCTTCTGAACGCGGACCGGAAGATCCTGGCCAAGTGTTTGGCCAACCGACTGGTGGAGGTGTCGGGCGATTTGCTGTCCCCTTCCCAGTATTGTTCCGTTCGGGGGAGAGGGGTTCTGGACGCTGTCGCCACAGTCCGGGAGATGGTGGAAAGAGGCCGGTCGCGCTCCAACGGGACCACTGGTTGGTCTCCTTGGATCAGTCCAAGGCCTTCGATCGAGTCAGTCACCGGTACCTGTGGGTGGTGCTCCAGCACTTCGGCCTCCCCGCAGGTTTCCTCTTCGTCGTGCAGGCGCTGTACCGAGGGGGGTGAGCTTCCCGTTTATTAACGGGTGGCTCGGACGGCCGTTTGGTGTCGCCTCGGGGGTGCGGCAGGGGTGCCCTTTGAGCCCCCTGCTGTATGTTTTCTCCCTCGACCCCTTCCTCCGGAGATTGTCCTCAGGTGGGTTGCGGGGCCTGGAGGCGCCTGGTGCGCCCCCGGTGTCCGTCGTTGCCTACGCTGACGACATCTCAGTTTACGTGGACGGCACTGAAGGGGTAGAGGCCCTGCGGGAGGCCATGGAGGAGTACTCGGAGGTAGCCCACTCTGTTGTCAACCACAGCAAGTGCCAGACGCTGTGGTTGGGCCCCTCGGAGGCCTCCCCGCCTTCCTGCACCCCCTTTCCTCCTCCCGTGGGGGAGGTCCGCGTTTTGGGCCTCGTCTTCGGGTCAGAGGACTGTGCGGAGTCCAATTGGGACCGTTGTCTCGAGACTGCACGGTGTCGGGGGTGGCGGTGTACGTACGAGGAGAAGATCAAACTCCTCGGGACGTTTCTGCTTCCTCTCTTTCTGCACGTAGCCACGGTCTTCGTCCTTCCGTTGTCCCGTCAGGCGTCTGTCTGTGCCGTCTTTTTCTGTTTTCTGTGGGGTAACCGCTTGAACCCTGTCCAGCGCAACATCGTCTGCCTGGATCGGGCAGAGGGTGGTTTGGGTATGTTGCACCCCCTTGTTTTCCTGTCAGTCTTGTCTATGGCGTTTCACTTAGGTAGGATGAGGGAAGGGGTTGGGGTTTGGTGGGTGGCCTCCTATCGGGAATGGTTCTCCCGCTTCTGGGAGCAGTGGGAGGGGGCGTCCTCGGTCCCACGTGTGCGCCGGAGAGGGGAACAGGCCCCATCGTACGTATTTGTGATGGTGGGGCTCATTCGGCGGTGGGGGGTGACCGACCCGCTCGCCCAGTCCTTGGGGCGGAAAGGATTATACCGGATGGTACTCACCTCTCACTATCAACCACGGTGGGCCCTGCGGGACTGTCCGGCGGATGTGATGCAGCGGGGCCTTCGGCTGTTGAACTCCCCTCGGCTACCGAAGAAGGTTCGGGATGTAGCCTGGTTGTCTTTCCATGGGCGTTTGTACGTGAGGGACAACCTCAAGTACAGGTCACAGGCCGAGCGGGTCTGTCCGAGGGCCGGGTGTGAGGGGCAGACGGAGACCATGGACCATTTCCTCCGGCAGTGTCCCTTCAACGTGGAGGCCTGCCGGTTGGTGTCCGCTGCTCTTCACCTGCGCGACCTTTCCCTCCTCACGTATGCGGAGTGGGTGTACGGGGCCTGGTCCTTTCCTCTAAGGCAGGACTCCGGGACCCTCTACCTCGTCACGGCCGTAGTACGCTACCACCTGTGGCAAGCGCGCTGTCATGTCTCGACCCGGGGGTTGGTCCTGCCCCTCGACGAGGTGGTGCGGGACATTCTGGAGGAAGTGTCCAGCATGGCGCAACGTGAAAGGCGGGTGGTGGAGGCTCATCGTTGGGAGCGTCTGTGGCGTCACCTCACCCTTCGCCCCCCGTGAGGGGGAGGGGTTCCCTGGGGTTCCCATCCCTGTAGGACTGTGAGGTTTTGTTTTTGTTGTTCCCTGGGGGAGGGGTGTGATAGGAGGGGTTAGTTTCCCTTCCCTGGGGTTTACTTCTTGTTATGATTTTGGGGTGTTTTCCTCCCGGGAGGGGAGGGGGGGGGTGAGCTGATGATCCATACGGGGTTTGACCGGTTGTCCGCTTTCCCTTTCTCCTTAGAGGGTGGCCGTCCCAATATTTTTGTTTTTCGTGTTTGTTTGTTCTTTTTGTGTCTTGGGCATCCCGCTCCGTTGGGCAGCACAAGGGTTATTTTTCTCTCTTGTATGTTGCTTTTGATTGTATGATTAGTTATGATTTGTTTTGGTGGGACTGTGTTGGGGATGGGCTAAAGGGGCCCTTATGTTTCATTTGGTTTGGGGGGAGGGGGTGGGGAGGTTTGTTTTTTGAAGTGTTTGTTTGGATGGGATGGGTCTGAAGGGGGAGGGAGGGGGATAGGGGGCTTTGTTTCTGGATGGGTGGGGGGAGGGAGTCTGAGAGTCAGACAGACTGGACAGTTGGACTGGTGGGGGTGTTGTGAGGGGCAGGGGTTCAGGGATTGCAAGACGACCAATATGCGGACTATGCTGGGGTGTTCTTGCAGGGGGAGGTTGGGTCGGGTATGGACATTGGACTGAGGGGGGGAGGAGACATGGACATTGACAAGGACTTTTTTGGGGGGTGTTGTTGGGAGGAGGGCACGTGTGTTGAATACTGGGGTTGGTGGTGGGTTTGGGGAGGTGGGTCACGGGGGGTTTTGTGATACCTGTTTTGTGTTATGTCGGGGGGGGTGGGGGTTTTGGGGGGGGTGTGGGACTTGGTTGGGGTGATTGTGTTTGCTTTTTGTTTGTTTTTCTGTTGCATGTGTTAATAAACAAAATTTCCATCCTTTGGTGGTTCAGAAGATTTTCCTGAAATGGGGACTTCCATCCATAGATCTGTTTGCCAGTCCTCTGAACAAACAGCTGCCAAAGTTCTGCTCCAGGCAACCGCATCCTCTGCGGATAGCAGCAGATGCTTTTCTGATTCCCTGGTCTCAGGGCCTCCTGTATGCGTTTCCTCCCACGCCCTTGGTGGCCCGAACCCTGTTCAAGATTCTCCAGGACAAGGCCTCGGTCCTGCTGGTGGCTCCCAGGTGGCTGAGACAGCCTTGGTTTCCACTTCTGCTTCAGCTGGCAGTGGATCCCCCACTGCCTCTGGGGTTGCAACCCGACTTTCTCTCTCAGGATCAGGGTTCCCTTCTGCACCCCAATCTCAAAGCTCTCAATTTGATGGCCTGGAGGCTGCAAGGGTAGTTTTGGCTCCCTGGGGCCTACCTCCTGAAGTTGAGGAGGTTGTCCTAGCCTCTAGGAAACAGTCCACTAGGAAAACCTATGCTCTCAAATGGAAAAGGTTTTCTGTGTGGTGTCAGCTACGTACAGAGGATCCTTTCTCCTGTACTGTATCAGTAGTGCTTCAGTACTTACTGCTCTTATCAAATCAGGGACTTAAGTCCAATTCTGTTGGGGTCCACCTCTCAGCTCTAGCAGCTCACCACTCACTGGTGGAAGGACATTCTCTGTCGGTTCACCCCTTGGTGTCCCAGTTTCTCAGAGGCTTGCCTTTGCTCAAGCCTCCAATCCGTCCTCCTGCTCCTGAGTGGGAGTTGAATGTGGTCTTGCAGCAACTGACTCACCCACCTTTTGAGCCGATGGTTACTTGCCCTCTACACTTCCTATCCTGGAAGACACTCTTCTTGATAGCCCTCACCTCGGCCAGGCAAGTGAGTGAGCTTCAGGCCCTGGTCTGTGACAGGCCTTACACCCGCTTCTATGGGAACAGGGTAGTCCTTAGGACTCATCCAAAGTTCCTCCCAAAGGTTGTCTCCTCCTTCCACCTTAACCAAGAGGTGGTTCTTCCAACATTCTTCCCTAGGCCCCATGCAAGCCAGGCTGAAGCAGTTCTGCATACCCTGGACTGTAGGAGGGCCTTATCCTTCTACCTTGACCATACGCAGGGACATAGAAGGGCTACTCAGCTCTTCATATCTTTTGACCCTAATAATTTGGGGTTGGCTATGTCCAAGCGTACCTTGTCCATATGAGTGGCTGACTGTATCATCTGGGCTTACAGGGCGGCTGACCTTCCTTTGCAGGGTCGGGTCACGGCCCATTATGTCAGGGCAATGGCTGCCTCAGTGGCTCACCTCTGCTCTGTACCATTGGTGGACATCTGCAGGGCTGCAACTTGGTCCTCAAGCCAGACTTTTGCGGCCCATTACTGTCTGGAGAGGGAGTCCCGTAGGGACAGTGCTTTTGGTCAGGCAGTACTCCGGAATCTCTTTGAGGTTTGGGCAACTCCTGCCCTCCTGCCCTCTGTTGGGCTACCGGTTCTGTCAGTGAAAAGCCTTTCTTTGATGCTGGGACTAGAGGGAGTTCTCTTGTTCAGCCTGGGTTCCTTGGTAGCCCAGAGCTAGGGAGTCACCCATATGTGAGGACTGACTTCCTGCTTGGTCCTGGAGAAAGAGTAGTTACTCACCTGTAACAGGTGTTCTCCAGGAGCAGGAGGAATCAGTCCTCACAACCCTCCCTCCTCCCCTGGGAGTTGCAGTTGTACATAGTTTATTTTTACATTTTTGTGTGCTGTTTTTAGCTATGTCATTTGACTGAGCAAGATGGCAAAAATTTAGGCGGGAAGGGAACCGCGCATGCGTGCCAGCATTCCCAAAGGCTTTCATGGAAAGCTGGGGAAATGCTCCGCAAGGGCTCCATCGACGTCGATGTCACCCATATGTGAGGACTGATTCCTGCTGCTCCTGGAGAACACCTGTTACAGGTGAGTAACTACTCTTTGTCATCAGACGCCAAGCATTTAAGTGGTTCTCCTGAGTGTTTGTTCTTTATTGATGATGGAGTGGCCATTTGGGGAATTCTGGCCTGAAGCACGGTTTGTGAAATTTATAACCCGAAACATGGTGCTATGTCACCGACTCCCCCCGATGATTTGCCTCTGTTGTGTTGTGGACTAACACTCAGATAAGTTCATTTTGTGGAGTACGGCTGACTTGCTTTATTTTTACTGCAAATACGATTAAAAGGACCAGACTTACAGTAGTGGTTAACTCCATACGTAGTCACTGTCCAACAAAAAAAATAAAAACAACAAAAAAAACTTTTATGAATGTATCTGTGAATGATAGGGAGACAGTTGTTTGGGAGAGGCTATTGGTTTTTGGTTCAATTCAGTCTTGGCAGATTAGGATGTATAGTGTGTTTTTGATGGAAAAATTAACAGCACTTCGAAACAGTAAACTTTCATAGTATGAAAAGGTATGGGAGCTGTTCGCCTCCAAGCATAATTTGATCATATAAATGGTAGGAGTTCATGGCCTTGAGGGGGGAGAAGTGGGGGAGGGTTTTTTTCTTTATATTAGTTAAATTGCTGTGTTTTCACATATGTTGTCTCATTTTGAAAGAGTTGAATAAACATTAAATTTTAAAAAAAAAACCTGTCCTAATTTTACGCAGTTTTACTATCTGAATAGTGGCTGAATATCGCTGCTATCCAGATAGTGCTAGCAATCAACAATGAAACCGGATATTCAGCACTGTCCACTATACAAATTCCAGCGCTGAATATCTAGTTTCATTTGTAGACACTGCAACTGGTGCTTAAAGAAATGCCAACCACGGAGTTTAAATATCAGCCTGCTTATTTGTATCTTAAAGTAGAGACCTCAACAGTACTCTTTTATTTCTGTTTCTCTCATTAAGGCTCAGACAACTGGCGCAGGAGGGGACACCCAGGCTGCTGAGGACCTTCTTCTTATCAATAAACCCCTGACAGACCTAATTAGTCTACTTATTCAGCTGGTAAGAGCTAGCTAGTTTGAAGTCTATTGGAATGTTGGAATTTGAATTTGGCCTGTCACATCTCACTTAACAACAACATCTCTAGATGTCATTTTCTCATTATTTGTAGAGATTTTGCTTAAAGACCATTTTAAATGACTTCTTGGTGAGAACACAAACACTGAAATTTTGTGTTGCAATCTCTGAATAACAAAAACCTATTTCCTTAGGAACTGACTTTCTTTATTTTTGAAACTCAAAGTACTTGAGAAAGCACAATATTAAATTGAAAATTATTTACTTTCCTTCTTACACAGGGTTTCAAACTACAGTCCTTCAGGGTTGCACTCCAGTCTGGTGAAATTTAAAGATAGGCCAAATGAATATATTTAAGATATATTTGTAAGTACTGTCTCACTTGTACACAGACATATCTCATAAATATTTATCAGAAAACTAGATCAGTTTGCAGCCCTCAAGAATTGCATTTTGACTTCCATTTTTGTAGAAGAGTCAACAATGAAGTTCTAGGTGATATCTTTTCTTTATCCTAACTTAATACATTTGTAGCTAGCTGTTGAGACCTATGCATTTCAGGTCCAGCTCCAGAGTTGTTTCAAGGTGTTGGCACCCTAGGCAAACCTTAAGGCTTATGCCCCCCCTGCCTGCCCCACCAGTAGTCTATATATTTTTGAAATACCCTCTCCACCAAGTGGCAAGATATCAACATACACTTTCGAAATCAGATAAATCTTTTTCAATAACCTGCTCCCAACTCTTAGCCCCCAACCAATGTCTAACTTGCAGGTACTCATAAACGTCCCTAGATCCCAACCCAAAATCCTCCTGAAGGTCGGAAAAGAAGACCACCTCCCCAGCCGGGCACAACTGAATCATGGAACCCAACCCAGTTGCTACCACCTTTTGAACATTGGATCAACCCATCCTGGCCCAAACTCTGCATTATATCTAATGGGTTGCAATAGGGAAGTCTTCCCCCTCAGTTGTTTACAACAAAGACAGCCACCGCCACATCTTATCTAAATACTGCACATAAGGATTACATAACCTAACCCCCCTATCTGAAACCCTCATCAAATGCTTTAAGGGATACCCTTAATATAGAAATCTTCAATTTGTACCCCCTTCCTCCCATGATCCGCTACCCCCTCTCTAAATTCTGCAAGCACAATTTTGTTCTTCCTAGAGGCCCACATGATGAATTTTCCCCCAAGAAACACTTTAAAGCCATCCAAGACATTTCCAACCTCACCTACCCCATTTTGTTAAGCTCAAAATATTCCAGAATATCTTTTTCTATCACCTCCACTACCACTTTATCTTTTAACACACTAGATTCATTCTCCAAAAGCTCCTACCCCTCTGACGACCCCATTCTTCCACTGTCAGCCAAACCAGTCCATGATCAGATCAGGTTATGGGTTCCTGTTTAATATCCTCTATTGAGGCATACAGATTCCGCTCCACAAGCAGCATATCAGTGCAGCAATTGGTCTGGTGAGCTGGTGAGTAGAATGAGTAATCCCTGCCCCGGGAGTGGCAATGAGCTAGAAACCTCACTCTGGGGCTTGTAGGAGGAAATGGATGGGTTTTGAAGGGTTTCTGGATTCAAGGTCAGTCTTGATAAAACAAGCCTTGAATGTAATGCTTTCAGGGGCAGAGGAGGCACGTTTAAGGGGTGCTTTCCTCTTTAAGTGGGCATCACGGTATTTGACATATATGGTGGGTAAAGACTGGGGGCAGGATTATACGTAATTACATCAGCTGCCATATTCTCATTAACTCCTTCAAGCACTGTGTATGCTTCCTCTCCACCTCCGCTACCCCCCCCCCCCCCAATCCTATCTAATTGTGGGCACAACACAACATTGAAATCTCCCCCTACTCTATTTTTACCCACCACAAACCCCAATAGCTCCAGTCCCAGTCTGTCAAAGAAGACCCCCTGTCCTTGGTTAGGTGCATAGAGGCTCACCACTGTCAATGAATTTCCCTGCACATTCCTCTTAAGAGCTACATACCTGCCCTCCACATCTATGGCCACATCCCTCTCCTCAAATGGAAGGGAATTCCTAAGTAAAATGGCCACCCCTCCAGTCTTACCCCCTTCTTTTGGACAAATAGAATCCCCTCTGATAATTTCTATCCCATAATAGAGCCTGATCATGCACCTGAAGGTGCATTTCCTAGACACACACCATGTCCCACTGTAACCTATTAATTTCCTTAAATAACAATTGCCTTTTCCTTGGCAAACTGAGCTCTTTGGCATTAATAATCCTAATCTGCAAAGATCGCACCAGTGTGGGCACCCTGCTCCCATCGCCCCTTCAACTCCTCCACAGCCTACCCCGTCCCCTTCCCCCTACCCTCTCCTCCATGCCCCCTCCCCTTTCCCCCTCTTCCAAGCTGCCCATATCCTCCAGGCAGCACTCCGAACAGAGGAAAATGACACACACCAGCTCCCTGTCAGCCCGTCATCCCCGAACCGCGTGCACCCCACTGCATCCCATACCTCCCCTGTTCCCCCCTGGATACAAACATTTTTCACCCCCTTCAGCGCTCTCGACCCACATCCATCTGTAGCCCAACCATCCCAATCTGCTCACACACCGCACTCACTCCACCCAATCCTGTCCCCATTTGGGAACACAATCATGCACAACCTATCCCCTCAGTTTTCATCACATCAAGAAAATGAAATGAGTCCACCACAGCCAGTCCGAATACTCAGTCATTAACATCCATGATACCTTCTTGCTTCCTTCCATCTGACTGCCGGCGAAGTCATTTGTCCCACTCAACTCTCTGCCATTTTG
This sequence comes from Ichthyophis bannanicus, assembly GCA_033557465.1. Taxonomy (NCBI): domain Eukaryota; kingdom Metazoa; phylum Chordata; class Amphibia; order Gymnophiona; family Ichthyophiidae; genus Ichthyophis; species Ichthyophis bannanicus. The sequence goes on along the minus strand of CM066031.1, from coordinate 778,652,888 downwards.
CCTCTATGCGCCACTGCGTTGGCTGTGACTGGGGCAGATCCTCCACCCCCGTGACTCCCAATGTCAGTGAGTCATGCCAGCGCCTCCAATCTAGTGCGAGCCTGAACAGTCCTTCCATCTTTACTGATAGCCAAGGCAAATGGAAACTGCCACTGATATCGCAGTCCCAGCTTATGTAGTTTCCGCATTATGTCCTGTAGCTCACATCTCCTTCTCAAAGTCGTCGGCAACAAATCTTTAAAGACTTCAATCTTATGGGAGAGTCCCAATGCACTGAGCCCTTTCTCAAGGCCTTAGATGCCACCTATTCCTTAGTAACATAGTTATGAAAACATACCATCACATCGCAGGGGAGATTTGTGCGCAGCTGCCCAAGTGCTCTATGGGCCCAGTCCAGCTGAATGCTCGAGCAGTCTTCCTCAGGCAATCTTCCTCTCCTTCCCAAAGCTCTTTGACTATCTTTTCCACCACTGCACTATAGTCCGAGTAAGCTGCTTTCTCTGGGATGCCCCAGAACTGAAGATTGTTACGATGGTTGTGATTTTATAAATCCTCTACTTTATCCAAGAGCTCCCCATTAGCCTAATCCAGTGCCTGCAACTGTTTGTCCAGGTCAGCAAGACTCTCCATGCTCTCCATCCATTTGCCAACGTCCAAAATTTCACCCCAGAGCTCCATTGCCAATGCTGCAATATCTTCACATACCAAGACCATTTCAGATTTCAGCTTCTGGAACAATCTGCAAAACTCTGCGGGGGTTAGCTGATCTCCCTCTGAGTCTGTGCTGATATCTCTGCAATGCAAATCAATGCCCATGCAGCACCGCGAGGATTCTGCTTGTGCCATCTTGCCTTGCTCCTTCTTCCTTAAGGCAGGCATGCACTTGTAAGCAAATTCTTGCAAGTCCACAGATCTTTTTTTAGCCGCTATGCACACCAACAAAATCAGTCCAATATCAGCTCACCATCTGCTGCAAATTCCAAGGGGGAAAGTGGGAAAACACTTTGAAATCACTCTAGGAGCAGAGCTCAGTCCCTACATCACCATTCAGCTTGATGACGTCACTTCCTCTTTGGGACAGCTTTTTTTGTGCTTGACTTTATTCACTTACTTATCTGGTTACCAGACTGAAAATCACAGCTAACCACTAAGTCAGTGCACCACCCTCGCACTACTCACAGACTGCCCTGGTGGTATCTGGATAGTGCCATGGTGGTTAGAGTGGATATTCTGTGCACTATCTGGTCCTGCTAATTGGATAAACCCTTCTGAATATCCGACCTAAGGTTCCTAAGTAGTACAATTCAGAATATAGAAATATAATTGTAACCCTTTTCACGCTTAATTCCAGACTCTAGGTAAGCTTTCATATTTTGACTGTGTTTAGAATTTTTGATATCCACATGTTTTCCCCTTGTAAAATGGAGACTTCACATTGACATTTTAGGTCCACCCAAACCATTCTTTCTACACACTCTAACCACACCTCCTTGCAATCTCTGTGTGGTGTGAATCACCACGTGTAACTAGCAGCTTTCTAAAATGGAGGTGATGTTTAAAAGCGGCTATTTACACATGGGGGTGATTCTAAAATAAAGGCCTTAATCTCTTACAGCCTTTCTTGAAAGAAAGATCTGTCGTAAATATCAGTCACTTCATGTGTATCAGTCAAAAACTTTAAAAAATACTTTGGGCCTCCAATTTGTAGTACAGCATTCTGTGTGCCACATTGGACCTCTGATCCTTGTTGTTTGATATTGCTGCACATATTTTACCCCCGATGCAGGCAGAAGCTGAAACATAGCCATGTTGGGTTTTATCAAATGTTCATTGAAATAATTGTTTCTGAATTTTTTATACTTGTTTGGTTGGGAGCAAGCATAAATGTCTGCATGTAGAGCGCTCATGTTTGTGTGTAAATTGGCATATTTTATAATCAACACACATGACTTATGATGACTTCTGCTCTCCATCCAGACCACAAATCTGCCAATACCTATAGTAAAAGTATACACATTCATGTTGCCATGTATATTTTTTTGCTGCAGGTAATTTTATAGAGACATTTTATTTACTTATTTATTCACGTTTTTAAACCATCATACGAAAATTACTTTATAAAATTATCACATGCATACTGTATATTCAGCATTGCTCATTTTCCTGATAGCAGAACTGAATATCTCTATCTTATTTAAGCACCAAGCCCGATGTTGAAAAAATAATGCTGAATGTAGTGGTAATCTCAGCATTTTCTATTTGTGTAACATCCCTCTTTGCATAGTAATCTGCCTGGTGCCTTTTAAGGTTATAAAGGGATTATCTTCTAATCTTGCATTCAGTCAGATTAGTGCATTAATGGTTATTTATTTACCTGTGCTCAATATATCACATCAAGAGCTAAAGTCCATTTGCGTGGTTATTGGACATCTCTTTCTTAAATACTGATTAGGTAGATTTTAGACCCTATTCAGTTTTGATAAGCCTAATTTAAGATTGCCATCTTTGGTTTGTTTAGTTGATGCAACTTAGGGGTATGTTTACTAAACTGCGGTAATGTCACCCGCGTTAAGTTCCGCGGTAATGGTACAGATGCCCATATAAAGGCGTGGATGGTGCATCGTTACAGCAAGCCGTATCAGCTAACGCGCGTTACAAGGCACCTCAGACCAACATGCGTTACAAGGCGCCTTATAAGGCATCTTACCTATAAGGCACCCTACAAGGCGCCTTGTAAGGTGCCTTGTAAGGTGCCATATAAGTAAGGTGCCTAATAAGGTGCCTTATAAGTAGGGTGCCTTATAAGGTATCTTGTAAGGTGCCTTATAAGTAAGGTGCCTTATAAGGCGCCTTGTAAGGTGCCTCATAAGGCACTTTGTAAGACGCCTTATAGGGCTCCTTAGGCTAAGCGCCGTATTGGACACCCCTTGACAAGGCACCCTAGAAGGCACCCAGGGTTATGGAACAATAGGTTAAGGTACCCTAACAATGTTACGGTGCCCTAGGTTAGTGTGCCCTAAGGGCTGCAAGGTGCTTCAGGTTGACATGCATTACCTGGGAGGCATAGAAACAGATGTAACCCTAACACTGGATAGAGCACCGAGGAAAGGCAATGAGCAGGTGATGGAAGGAGGGAGAGCTGGGAGCTGCTGGACCTGCCATATCTGCAGGCATCCCATGTGGCTGCCAGTACTGTTGACAAACATGTTGGGGCAACTGTACCACAGGACAGGGTATTGGCAATGTAAAGTACTGGAAAGACAGTGGATGGCAGAAGATGGGAATATGTGTCCCCCAGTGGAAGTGGAGGTGGCAGGATAGTTACAATGATGGGTGGATAGAGGAGTGGTGGTGCCATGCAGATCAGGCACAGGCGAGGCAAGCACGGGGAGGTGCAATGCAGGAAAGGGTACCAGCGCAGGACATGGGGCGGCAGCCTGCACAGAAAGACAGGACTCTACACAGCCGACAGACGCAGATAGATGGACTGAAGGAGTGTTGGCAACTGTGGTGAGGGTAATATGGGCTGACAGCATGGATCTGCAAAGATATGACTGTTACAGGCATGCAAAATATCTGAGTTGGACAGGCATGAAAAGAGGGAACAATGAGGAATTGAACCCATGACCACTGTTTAGAACCGGGGTCTCAAACACGCGGCCATGCGGCCCGCGAGAGAATGTTGTGCGGCCCGCAGCGCATTTGGGGGCGGGGACAAACGCCTTCCGCACAACAGAACACGCTGTTTGCAAGCGACCGTTTCTTTCTTTTCTGGCATGTTAAGCAGCTATGGAGAGGAATCGGGTCTGTCTAGCAGCCTGAAGGGTAAATTCAGCATTTGTGTACTGACGGGAGCAGCTGCTGCGATGTATGTTGTGTATGTATGTGGTGATTTTGTGGCCCATGGGTTACCTTATAAGTCCTCATTTGGCCCTCACAGCAATTTGAGTTTGAGACCCCTGGTTTAGAACGTCATTGTACTAACCAGTAGGCTATACCTCTATTTTATTTATTTATTTATTACAGTTTCTTATATACCGCGCTATTTAGAATCAGCGCGGTTTACATCATAACAAAACGACCATTACGACAAACTGTCAGGTTTTACATTGAACAGGAGTACAAACTTGGATAACTGGGTTAACTATATACATAATCTATCTACACTGTTGCACAGCAGTGGCTGGGTACAGAAGGACTACAGGTCACCGCACAAACTTTCTGCTCTGTGTGCCAGAATAGGGTAACCCCACCAGCACCCATGATGCAATGCACATGCAGAACAGCGTTCTACAGCTGATCACCAAATGGGGTCTGCACCTCTCCGGTACTGCAGCATGATAAGACGGACTGACAGTGCATGATACTGGCACTGAGTAGCTACAGACCATGCCATTGTGCAGTTTCTGTGTTCACCCTGAGGGTTAGGATGGGCGCCCAACACTAGGTCTGCAGTAGATGTGGTGCTAGAGATAGGTCCTGCTGCACATCCCCATCACTACCAGTGTGTGACAGGTGTTCCTAGCAATGCAACTGAAAGTACCTCTGTGTCCATCTGTGTTCTGCAGTCACATGTGGCCCTGTGGGGCCAGACACCACCCAGATTAGTGCGTACCCACTGTTAAGGTCTGGCTGCCATGGGCATCTGTTATCAGGGCATCTAGACTCGCATGAGGTGGATGTAGCACTGCCTCTACGGGTCAAAGTGGTATACACTACATACCCCAAAGGACCCACAACCACCCATTTTGTAGGTGAGGGAATGGAGGGGCAGGTGCCTGAGCCCTGAGAAATGGCTGTAGGACCAGCAACCACAGTCCTGCTAGGACGGAAAGTCGGGTTCAAATCCCACTAGAGGACAGCAACCTTGGGCCGAAAGGACTGGGGTTTCTAGTCCCACAGGTGATCCTTGTGGTCTTGGGCAAGCCACTTAACCCTCCATAGCCCATGTTCCCTGTAAAATAGTTATCTCCAAGTTATAATACCCTGTTCAATGTAATTTCAGTTTGTTCAATGTAAACCGCACTGATGCAGAATAGCACGGTATATAAGAGAATGTAAATAAATAAATAAAATAAAGGATTCTCCCAAAACTTTCAATGAACTTGTCTGAATACGCTTTATTGTCGGGACCAAACCGACAAGAGAGGGGAGAAGGAAACTCCCTCCTCGGCGTCGGCAGGGCCCTTTTATTCAACAAGATCAAACAGAAAACGGTGATGTGAAAAATAGTGTAACAAACACTTATCTGAGGAAATAGGCAATGAAAATTCACAGTGGATCAGCACGACATGCATGTTTCGGGCATGGACAGCCCTGTATCAAGTGCACCTTGGTCGAACCAGAAAATCGCCTCCAAGCTAACCGGAACCCACGGTTGACTTATTCGTTGCAAAATGGCAGCAGATTGGTTGTGCTAAACACGTGATGCCCGACGGGTTACGTTTGAACAGTCCTCAGATGATACCGAATCCAGTGATTCCTCTCGGGACCGGTCCAAGAGTTCCAGACCGGCCGGATCTTCAGAGGGTTTTCGCTCGGGCCGGCGTGGCAGAGGGGGTCGATCCCGCCGGCCTGCCGAGGACGACCAGTGGGAACCTCCCAACACCAGACAGAGATCTCGAAGACAACAACAGTCATCAACCTCTCGGGGCTGGAACTGACAACCACTCAATTGGAGGTGCTTGATCTTGGTCTTTCTTTTATTCCGACGGTTCGTTATGACCCCTTTGCAATGAGAGTGGCATTGTTCAGGTTTTTTCGCAAATTGCGTGTAATTCAGTTTTTTGCCGATCGACCTGGGTCAGCCGATGGCTCTATCCTTAGCCCTAGATCTTGATGGGTCCCTCCAGGTGCCCCGGATCCAGCTATCTTGACCTATCAGTCTTTGATTTTACGTGAGCTGTCATCGTGTGAGAAAGGCTTTCCGAGACCTCACTCTAACATTTCTAGCGCACAGCGCCAGGCTATTAAACAATTGGCGACCAATGTAAACTTGGTAATACGGGGGGCTGACAAGGGGGGTGCGATGGTTCTACAATCATCGTCTGTTTATGAACGGGTTTTTATTATCTCAGCTGCACGACTTGAAGTATTATAGGCCCTTACCAGCCGACCCTACAGCTCCTTTACAGATAGTTATTCAATCTTTAGTGAAGGAAGCACATATGAAGGGTTGGATCACGTCTTGGGAGGCCTCTTTCCTTGTGCAGCGTCATCCTGTGATACCGGTGATCTACACCATCCCCAAAGTACATAAATCCTTATCAGCTCTCCCGGGGCGTCCGATTGTTTCATGCCGGGGTTCTGTTCTTGAACCCTTGTCTCAATTCAGCGATGTATTTTTGCGACAAGAAGCTCGATGTGTACGGTCTTATTTGAGGGATACCTCTCATTTTCTCACCATTCTTTCAGCGTTCACAGAACCATCGGACGACCTCATCCTAGTTACCTTGGACGTGACAGCGTTGTATACAAACATCCACCAGGAGGAAGCGTTGCACCTCCTTGAATCAGCTTTCATGACAGCCCCGTCAAGGATACCAAAAACGTTTTTATTGGATATCACTCGGTTGGTTCTGACAAAAAATTATTTTCTTTTTCGGGGGCAATTTTACCAACAATGCTATGGGATAGCGATGGGAGCCACTTTAGCCCCTTCTGTAGCCACTTTGTACTTGGCGGCTATGGAGGAACAGTATATTTATCCTGCGGATCAGTTTCGACATGTCAAACTTTGGCTCCGGTTTTTAGATGACATCTTTTTGTTGTGGTCATCGACTGAACAGCGCTTGACAGATTTTCTTGCCTGGTTGAATACCCTCAAGTCCAACATCCAGTTCACGGCTCATGTCAGTCATCAGCGGATTGAATTTCTTGATGTGTTGGTATTCAAAACTGCGGGTACATTTTCTACCACGCTATTTCGTAAACCAAGCCAAAAGAACAGTTTACTGCGCTATCATAGTCATCACCCCGCTGCTTTACGGCGGGGTCTCCCTTATGGCCAGTTTTTGCGGTTACGTCGCATTTGCTCTTCTTTGCAGGACTATAAACTTCAGGCAAAGGCTCTCCGATCCCGGCTTTTGGACAGGGGGTATCCATGGAAGGTGGTTCATCAGGCATATCTTCGGGCACGCTTTTCACATCGCGAATGGTTGATGGATGCTTCGGTCCCCCACTCATCTTCGGTGGAGGGGGAGGATTTGACGGTCATAACAGGGGTGCTCCCTTTCATGACTGATACAGCCCAAGTGACTCGTCATTTGAAGAAAACATTGGCACATTCTGCAATTACATCCCTGCTTTCAGAAACCTTTACGTTTGGCTTACACTAGGGGGCCCAACCTTCGCGACCGTCTGGTCCATACCCACCCCCCTTTTTTGTCTCAGTCAGTTTCCAGACAGGGCCATTGGGCTTGTCAGAATTGTAAATACTGTTCCACCACTGTTGAGGGCACCCAGTGGACCCATGTGGCCACGGGCGAATCCTTTACTTTTTTTGGGAGCTCCACCTGTCAGTCTTCTCACGTGGTCTACATGCTTCATTGCCCCTGTGGTCTGTCTTACATCGGCAGGACGATTCGGCCGGTGTGGATACGATTGGGCGAGCACGCTTCCCACTTGCGCAACAGGACCATCTCCGCACTCATTGTATAGACAAACGTCATTTGTTTTCAGACCTGCGGTGGCGGGTAATAGATTGGGTTCCTGCCAATTTGCGGGGGGGCAATCGGGAGCACAGACTTCAATTATGTGAACAACGTTGGATCTTTCGTCTGAACACGATAGAACTCTTGGGTCTTAACTTGGAGTGTGACTGGTGGAGTGTGATTTAAATGATCATTCGGCTATGCCTTGTCATTCATTATTAACTTCGTAGTCTACTTCCTCTCATCACGTGTTTAGCACAACCAATCTGCTGCCATTTTGCAACGAATAAATCAACCGTGGGTTCCGGTTAGCTTGGAGGCGATTTTCTGGTTCGACCAAGGTGCACTTGATACAGGACTATCCATGCCCGAAACATGCATGTTGTGCTGATCCACTGTGAAGTTTCATCGCCTATTTCCTCAGATAAGTGTTTGTTACACTATTTTTCACATCACCGTTTTCTGTTTGATCTTGTTGAATAAAAGGGCCCTGCCGACGCCGAGGAGGGAGTTTCCTTCTCCCCTCTCTTGTCGGTTTGGTCCCGACAATAAAGCGTATTCAGACAAGTTCATTGAAAGTTTTGGGAGAATCCTTTATGGTTTTTCGATGACTTTCCGTCCTAACATGATTTTGTAGTCACTCGATTTATGGGGTTTTTTTTGGTTGACCACAGTCCTGCTGGCAGAAGACAGCCCTCCAGGGCTGGTGGGCCAGAGCCATACCTGTGACCATGGCAGTGGCAGACCAGCAGTAATGCTGGGGGTAGGCCGGGGAAACTTCAACTGCCCCACACCAAGGTCTGCCATTCACTAGCAGACTAAATCAAAAAAGGAGTGTCAACATCTAATAGAGCAACAAATGTGTAATTTTTTGTCGAAAGGTTGGCCATGAGGTTGAAAGCCACAAGGTTAAAAGCCTCTCGAAGCCATAACTTCCATTTTAATCAGTATAAGCAGTCCCATCCAAAGCTCACATTAGAGCCAAACAAGGTGGTAAAAAAACCATTAAAGTGGTGCCACCTCTAAAATACTATTAAAGGTGAAGACATAAAAAACAGCATAAACTTATCTGAACCGCCGTAATCATAAGCCACAAGCAGTGTTAAAGCAACTCGTAGGCAGCCACGGCAGTCACAATCCTCACGAAGCTTCAAACTTCAAAGGCAGAAACAAATCTGCAAATGCAGTTCAGCAAAAGAAGACACAGCACTGCGTTTCGGGCAAATCAAAAATCTATGCCCTGTCTCAACGCTCCATCGAACTGCTGAAAACAAAAACAGCCAGCACCTCCACTGTTCCAAGACGCCGGCGCATGCTCATTACAAAACCAAGTCCCGCAAAAAGGGCGGTCATTAAATAGTGTGCCAAACCCCTGAACTGTTATTAACAGACAAGGGTAAAACAAATGAAGAGTTGCACACAAGTTGAAAACCACTAAAGGATGCTGATCCAATCCAACTCTTTATTAAGACCCAAAGGCTCCACTGTAGACCAAGTAAAAATCCAACGCTGTTCTAAAACTTGCAATAATTGCTCCCGATTTCCACCTCTTGGGTTATCAGGTACTCTGTCCAGCACCCTCCAAGTGAGATCTTCAAAAATATGATGGTAATCCATGCAATGCTATACAATGGGAGCTGACAGAGTTTCAGTGCGGAGCCGCGAAGCATGTTCACCAAGACGAGTTTTGACAGGACGAATGGTCCGCCCAATGTATAACAGGTTACAAGGGCAAACCAAAACATACACCACATAAGATGTCAAACATGTAGTATGCCAACGTGCCTTATGGACTAAACTAGAATTAGGTACCTGCCACTCAACCCCCGTTATGGATTGTGAACAATAGGCACAAGAGGGGCACAAAAAATGACCCACTTCAGGAGGTCTTCCCGACAGGCATCTATCCAAAGGGGAAGAGGTCACTCCCACAATATCACAAAGATTGGGTCCCCTAGAATGGGCAATTTGCAAGCGACCTTGGAAACATGAATGTAATTGCAGTACATGCCAATGTTTAAGGAGTATTCTTCGACTTGATGAGTATGAGACATATAAGGAAGAATCCCTACAATAGTTTCAGAAAGGTCAACAGGTGTGGAAACAATCTCAGATGATGAATTGAATGGTGGAAACAGCCATTCACGATGAGTGTATTTGGCTCTCAGGAATGCTTGTTTGATAATTTTCTTAGGGTAGCCGCGCTGAACCAGCCGAGCCGAAAGATCCTGAGCATGTTGTAAAAACTCATGAAACTCAGAACATATCCGTCACTAGCAGACAGCACAGTCAGACTGCACCTGCGGTCCCCTACAAGGTGTTCCAACCATGCACAGACTAACTGCAAACAGTCCACTAGCCAGTCCATAGTGCATGCTCACAGGGGAAACCTGTGCACTCAGAGATGGGATGTACGGCCCAGACACCAAGCAGGTATCTTAGTGATTGGGCCCCAGAGCTGGAAACACATAGGTATCACTGGAGACAAATAGTGTTGAGCACTATGTGGGAGCATAGATATGCCATGGTCACTGCTCGGTCAGGGTGGGAGTCACCTCACAGCATGTTATGCTGTGGCCACCCTGTCCATGCAGGTGGTGGTTGGGCACTACAGTGTCCCAGCCATTGCCCTATACCCTGTGCAGATGCATCCTGGCCTATCCGCCCTGTCAGGGCCATACCCACAATACCTTGCTCCTCATTATGCACATTTGCAGGCTAACACTGGTAACAGTGGGACATTGTGGGTCCAGAGTGGTGTAGGCAGCCACAAAACAATGGATAGACATACACACACACACACTCCTATTGCCGCATTGTGCAATGATAGGGGTGGTTGGCAATCCTGCCCGCCACACTGGTCCTGATCACAGTGCTGACATTGCTAAACTGTGCAGGGGTTAGTAGTAGTGCTCTGGTGATAACTGCAGCTCCATGCTGGGGCCAACAGCCTGACTCTCCATGAAGCTTTGGATAGTGGAGCCTGTGTAAGTGGTTGTTTTTTTACCCCTGTTCGATGCGGCGTTGGGGTTTGCACATGTTGATGTTGTATCTGCTTTGTAGGGTAAAATGTGGGGAGATGCTCTACAGGACCCACAGCTGGGACTTGAACCTGTGACCCTCTGCTCCTGGACACACTAGCTGTGTGTACTGCACCACACTGTTACCACAGAGGAGTAGTGGTCCCTGGGGCAACCCTTACTTTCCTCAGGCAGACCTTTTCCGTTGCACTGCACACCACATACTGGTACAGGGCATGGCCTAGGTCCACTGCAGGCGGATGGCACTGCTGCCTCCTGCACAAACACACCCCCACTGCCATGCCGACATGACCATATGCTGTCGGTGCTGGTCGTGCGCAGTCCCAGGCTATCCACTGTGCAGGTAGGCGGGTGCCTAGGGTGCAGGGTCTGGGGTGGCGAGGCATACATGGACTTCCACACATCCCCCCATCACTGCCTACCAATGTTATGTCCCTTCCACATGGGGAAGTGATGGCTGGGGGGATGTCAGGCTGGTGCTCTAGCAACTAATGGCTAGGGTGGACCGGGTAGCTGTAGGTGGAGTGTGTTGTTACTGCCGACTGTGGACAGGCTAGGGCATGCACCTCAGGTTTGGTGTACCCAGTTTGGCCTACTGGGTGTATATATGTTTCCGACAACATTTGGGCACACCCTGCAATGCCTTACTAGGGGCTGTCATAAAGTGTGTTCAGTTAGCTGGGTCTACGAACTGTTTGGGACCCATCCTGGGTGTGGTCTATGGACCCTTGTTAGTGTGGTCCCCAGATGTGCACTGCTTGCCCTATTACAGGCATAGTGGTACCTGTGTGACTTTTGGGGTACTTGCTGGGTAAGGGACACTGGAACACGGACTACTGGGCATGTTTGGCCCTGGTCAGCTGCTGTCCTGCTGATTTCCAGTTTCTATGTTCCTATGTGCCACCTGGATGACGGCCTAGTTGACCCTGTGCCCCAGCTGCCCCCATTGCATGTCCTGCCTGCAGCCCCCCTATGCCCCATTTGCACCATCACCATTGTGGCCTTTCATACTTGGCCACTATACTGTTGCTGCAGATGGAGCACTACTATCACCTTTCTCGGGCTCCCTGCCTAGGCTGTACATTGCTGACCCTTAAATGGTTTCTCTTTCCTGCAAATGTGAATCTAACGCCAGGTTTTCACTCGCGGTAGTTTCCAGCCCTGTAGTTCCCCGCGTTGGTGGCACGGGAGCCTCTCCCTGCCTACTCCCCGCCCATTGACCCCTTCTCTCCGCCCTCTCTCCACCTTCTGCGGGGTTTACCACGGCCAGGAACGCTAATGCTCGTTAGGTAGCGTTAGCGCACGTTAGCATTATGTTAACGCACGTTAACGTTTACATAGCGCGCGTTTCTCCAGGACCAAGCAGGAAGTCAGTCCTCACATATAGGTGACATCGGCGCTGACGGAGCCCCCATGCTGAGCATTTCCCCAGCTTTCAAAGAAAGCCTTTGGGAATGCAGCACGCCTGCGCGGTCCCCTTCCCGCCCAAGGATGCCATCTAGCACAGCATCAACGTGAGAGAATTTTCTCTGACTCTGCGTCCGGCCTGGCCCGGACTTCGTCAGAGGCCTCAACATCTCGGGAGTCCGACCCCGAGCGCCATCGGGGTTCCTCTGAAAGGGAATCTCCCACCCGGGAGCACAGAAGGAAGAAAAAGCTCGCGAGGGCGGCATCGGTGGAGGCTCCTGGTTCTTCGAGGGCCAGGTCCCATAGCCCTGACCGCCACCCCGGGCTCTCAGAGTCGGAGAGGCCTTCCAAGCTACCTAGTGTGGAGCTGGAGTCCCCGAGTCATGTAAGTGCAGTTGTCCTCGTGGACTCTCCTCCGAGGGAGCCAACGTTAGGCCCGACGCCATCGGGGCCTAAGTCGGGGGCTGCTGAGTCTCCTGAGCTTGGACTCAGGTTGACAGCCTTGGAGAGCAGCTTGGCTGCCTTCATGGAACAGCAGCGGGTACTGATCGCCGGTCTGACCGGTTCATCTGCCCCATCCACCGGGACCTCGACGTCTAAATCGACCCCGGAGACTGAGCCGATCCTCGAGTTGATGAAGTCTCGAGTCGATCCTCAGTCAAGGTCCCCCTCGACCTACCGTGCCGGGCCAAGGTCGTCGACGCCGATACCCTTGGCATCGGGGCGGGTGGCACCGAGGCCCACACGGCCGGAGCCGCTCGATTCCTCCTCAGAGGAGTTGGAGTGGGAGACGGAGGATGAGGAGTCCCCGGACACCTTCCGGACCCGGTGCGTCCCTTCGGACTCACCGGAGTCCAAACCTCGGAGATGGTCCCCCCCCCCCCCCCCAGAGGATTCCCGGTTCTCGGACTTCGTAAGGGACATGGCCAAAGCCTTGGCCCTCCCTGTGGATGCCGAGGAGGAGCCTCGAGCCAAGGAGCTCGATGCCCTCCAGTATGATTTTCCTCCGAAGGAAGCCTTTACTGTACCGGTTCCTCCGATGCTGGAATGGTTGCTCTTCCGTATGTGGGAGGCACCGGCCTCGATGCCAGCAAATGGGTCGATTCCATTTATCGAGTCTGTAAGAGCCCTGGATTCCAAAAGGCACAGCTACCGCACCACTCCATGGTTGTGGAATCGGCCATGCACCGTCTGAAGAGTCAGAAGATGCACTCCTTGGTGCCCCCCGGCCAGGAGGCCCGGAACCTGGATGCCCTCGGTAGAAAGTGCTTCCAGGGCTCTATGCTATCTTGCCGTGTCCAGACCTACCAGCTGTACATGGGCATGTACCTACGAGACCTTGCAAAGGAGATTGCCGGGTTCTCAGCTGGCCTCTCCGAGGAACCTCTGCAGAGGTTCAAGGCTTTGTCAACAGGGATTCGAGAGTGCACGAAGTTTATTTCTCAAGCAGCCTTTGATGGCTTCGAGGCTTCGGCCCGGGTAGCCATGGCCGGCATCGGTGCACGCCGTCAGGCCTGGCTACAGTCATCAGACCTGGAGCCATGGGTGCAGGACAAGTTGGTCGATGTCCCCTGCCGAGGTGAAACCCTTTTCGGTAAGCCCATGACTGAAAAGGCTGCGGAAATCGAGACTCAGACTCTCACCAGGACAAGGCTGTCCAGGAAGACTTCTGCCCTTTCTCTGAAAAAGAAGGGCTCGGGAAAGAAGCCCTTTTTCCCGAGGAAAGGTGCTGCCTACAAATCCTACCCTCAATACCAGGCCTCTCCAGCTCCCCAACAGGGCCAGCAGGCCAAGGGGCAGGGGCATGGGCCCCGTAGACAGAAGACCCCTAAGCCACCAGCTCCGGCTCCTGCACAGCAGGGAGCGGGGTTTTGACTCCCACAGCATAGCCTCTTCTCCACAGCTGGCTCCACTCAGCCCAGGAGGTCAGCTGACCCTGTACACCCACAGGTGGCCAGCCATCACAGGGGATACCTGGGTACTGAGCATAGTCCAGAAGGGCTATTTGCTCCACTTCCACCAGATACCCCCCTTCTACTTTCCAGGGGAGCCTCCAAGACTCCCTCTGCACAGAAACCTCCTCCTTCAGGAGTTGGCAAGTCTTCTAAAAGAACAGGCGGTGGAACCGGTGCCCCACCACCTAGAAGGGCAAGGCTTCTACTCCAGGTACTTCCTTGTACCTAAAAGGACAGGAGGCCTCCGGCCTATCCTAGACTTGCAAAACTTAAACAAGTTTCTGGAGAGGGAAAAGTTCAAGATGCTTACCCTTGGGATACTGCTGCCCTACCTCCAGCAGGGAGATTGGCTATGCTCCTTAGATCTAAAGGATGCTTATACTCACATCCACTGTTCCCTCTAAGCTGTGCGCGTGTGCGCGCGCACACACCTTGCCGAGCGAGCGCACATACTTTACAACAGAGCGCACAAAGATTACGGCTCTGATTCTGATAGAAAACAACACAGACGTCTTAAAATTTAAAAGTTATGATTGTAATTACTAGAAATTTTCCGCTTCATTTAGTAATCGTCTAAGGGAGGAGTAGCCTAGTGGTTGGGGCAAGGTACTTCAGACCGGAAGGTCGGGGGTTCAAATCCAACTAGAGGACAGCAACCTTGGGCCGGAAGGACTGGGGTTTCTAGTCCCACTGATGCTCCTTGTGGTCTTGGGCAAACCACTTAACCCTCCATAGCCCATGTTCCCTGTAAGTATTAGTGTATGTGTCTCATATCCCCGCGTGTTAAATGTATCCCCCAATTGTGTCGTGACCGCTTTGATTGAAGGATAAGGCGGTATACAAAAACTGTCTAAATAAAATAAATAAATAAATAAAATTTTCATTTAATTTTATTAAAATCAATGTGGTGTACATACTGTATTCTGACGTGTAGTCAAATTTTAAAGTATATAACTCCGAGTGTCGTTATGTGGCGCACAAAAATTTAACCTTCCTTCAAAAGCTGCACACAGCTGATATTTTATGCGCACACAGCCTACAGAAAATTAGAGGGAACATTGCTCACATCCTCATCCATCCAGACCACAGACAATATCTCAGATTTGTGGTGGGGGAAAACCATTTCCATTACAGAGTACTTCCCTTTGGCCTAACTTCCGCCCCCAGGGTTTTCACCAAATGCCTGGCGGTGGTGGCGCCTCTCTCTTCTTCCACATCTGGGCTTTGTCATAAACTACGCAAAGTCCACTTTGCTCCCCTCACAAAACCTAGAGTTTATAGGGGCAAGATTAGACACCCTGCAGGCAAAAGCTTACATGCCCAAGAACAGGGCTCACAGACTGATGGACTTAGCCAACCAGTTCCAAAGCAATTCTCAGATCTCCACCAGGCACTTCCTGCGGCTCCTGGGCCACATGGCATCCACGGTACATGTGACTCCGAATGCCCGCCTGCACATGCGGGCTGCTCAGTGGTGCCTCAGAGCTCAGTGGGCGCAGGCCACAGGCGACCTCCGAGACAGAGTAAAGGTTCCAAACCACTTTTGGACTCCTTGCAGTGGTGGCTACATCTCCCAAACCTTCTCAGGGGGGTACCTTTTCAGGCCCCAGCACACACAAGGGTGCTGACTACCGATGCTTCCTTAAAGGGCTGGGGTGCACATTGTCAGGGCATGTGCACTCAAGGCCTGTGGTCTCTCTGTTGGAGCTGCGAGCAATCCGCTTTGCTCTCCAGACTTTATCTCATGCCCTCTCTCACCATTCTGTCTTAGTTCAGACAGACAATTAGGTGGCAATGTTCTACGTGAACAAGCAAGAGGGCACAGGGTACAGACTCCTATGTCAGGAGGCGCATGCCCTTTGCTCCTTTGCAGTCAAACATGGCATGTTTCTCAAAGCAGTGTACCTACCTGATCAGGAGAACTTCTTGGCAGACAAACTAAGCAGGATTCTCCAGCCTCACGAATGGCAGTTGAATCCACTGGTGGTCCAGCAGATCTTTCTACGATGGGGACTTCCATCAATCGATCTCTTTGCAAGTCCACTGAACCGTCAGCTACCCAGGTTTTGCTCCAGACAGCCGCATCCCCTGAGAATGGCAGCAGATGTGTTTCTGATCTCTTGGTCTACGGGCCTCCTGTATGCGTTTCCTCCCACGCCTCTGGTGGCCCGAACTCTGTTCAAGATTCTTCGGGACAAGGCCTCGTTGATTCTGGTAGCCCCCAGATGGCCGAGGCAACCATGGTTTCCACTTCTGCAGTTGGCGGTGGAAACTCCATTCCCTCTGGGGTAGCAACCCGATCTCCTGTCTCAGGATCAGGGTTCCCTTCTGCACCCCAATCTCAGATCCCTCAATCTGATAGCCTGGCTGCTGAAAGGATAGTGCTAGCTCCCTTACTTCTGCCTAGGGAAGTTGAGGAGGTGGTCTTGGCCTCTAGGAGGCAGTCCACCAGAAAGTCCTATGCTCTCAAGTGGCGTAGGTTCTCAATATGGTGTGCTCAGCGCAATGAAGATCCTTTCTCCTGCCTTGTGCCAGTACTACTACAATATCTACTTCACCTGTCAGACCTAGGCCTTAAGTCCAACTCTGTTCGGGTCCACCTCAGTGCTCTATCAGCACACCACTCACCGGTGGAGGGTCAGTCTCTGTCAGTTCACCCCTTGGTGTCCCGCTTCCTCAGAGGCCTGCTTCTGCTCAAGCCTCCGATTCGTCCACCAGCCACTGAGTGGGATTTGAACGTGGTCTTGCAGCAACTTACTCGCCCACCATTTGAGCCGATGACTACTTGCCATTTACGCTTCCTTTCTTGGAAGGCTCTCTTCCTGGTAGCTCTTACCTCGGCCAGACTTGTGAGTGAACTACAAGCTCTGGTTTCTGATAGACTGTACACAGGGTTCTATAGGAACAGGGTGGTCCTACGAACCCATCCGAAGTTCCTTCCAAAAGCTGTCTCCTCCTTCCACCTCAACGAGGAGGTGGTTCTTCCGACATTCTTTCCCAGGTCACATACCAGCCAGGCTGAAACAGTCTTGCATACCCTGGACTGTAAGAGGGCATTGTCCTTTTACATAGAACGTTTGCGGGGGCACCGAAGGGCTACTCAGCTCTTTGTCTCCTTTGACCCTAATAAACTGGGGTTGCCTGTCTCCAAGTGTACCTTGTCCACTTGGGTAGCAGATTGTATCACCGAGGCGTACAAGGCAGCCGGCCTCTCCTTGCAGGGTCGAGTCACGGCCCACCATGTCAGGGCGAAAGCCGCGTCAGTAGCTCATCTCCACTCTGTTCCGTTGGCAGACATCTGCCGGGCCGCTACTTGGTCTTCAAGCCAGACTTTTGCAGCCCATTACTGCCTCGAGAGAGAGTCCCAAAGGGACAATGCTTTCGGACAGGCGGTACTCCGTAATCTCTTTGAGGTTTAGGCAACTCCTACCCTCCGGCCCTTGTGTTGGGCTACCATACGGGGCGTTCTCAGAGGATATTCTTTTTTTTTTCCAGTTCTGTTTATTAAAGTTCACAAGATACAAACAGCACACATCAGAACGACTGTTACAATTTTTCCAAAGTAGGCCAAACAGAACCCGGGCGGGGCTGTGTCTTGTCCACCGCCCTGGGCATTCAGCAAGAACAAACAGAAAACAATCCTAACAACCAGCACAACCCAAAAGAACCCGCCCCCCACCCTTCCCCTCGCAGAGAGCGCAGCACCAGCCCGACCAACCAGAGACAGCCAACCCCCCGAGTAGCATCAACCGACTTTAAGCACGTCGCTACGAGCCTTAGGGCCCAAGCGCTGAATATAAGGCATCCATATCAACAGGAAAACGGCCCATGCCCGAGGATGCCGTAACGCCGCTCTCCTCTCCAGGAGCATAAGTTGATGTAGGCTATTGCGCCACTCACAAAAGGTAGGGGCCGTAGGTTCTCTCCAATGACTAAGAAGGGGGCCTTTACCCACCAGACAGGCCTTGCGAACCAATACCCTCTCCCATCTACCCTTCGGGTGGAGTGGTCCCAACTGATCCAGCACTACCAACGTCCCTGACCAGCAAAGCCTCTGACTCAGTAGACCGCTCAGATAGGTCTCAATGCGCTGCCAGTATCTACGCACCAAAGGGCAGCCCCACCACATATGACCCAGATCTGCCAAGGCACACGGACATTTAGGGCACCGTCCGTGGAGGGCAATATGACTACGAAATGCCCGCCGCGGGGAGAAATGAGCACGAAGAACACATTTATAGTGCAACTCCCGCCACCGAGCACCACCCACGAGTTGCGGAATCCGACCCAAGGCCGCTCGAACGGAACCCGGGGCGATGTCCTGAGCCAACTCTCGCGCCCAAAGGCTTTCCAGCGCCGAGTAGTCCGGGGGCGTATCCAACCGATCCAAACGTTTCTTCAAATCAGCTATCGTCGGCGGGGATTCCGCCCCTATCGCAAGAAACTCCAAGATACGCTCGGAATGTGCCACTGTAAGCTCATGGGTCGGCAAAGAGTCGATATAGTGGGAAACCTGGATATGCGCAAAAAAGGAGGCGCCTATGGGCAACTCATATTCCCTACAAATCGCCCCCAAGGCCTTGCAGCTACCATCTCGGTCCACCACATGGCCTACTCGTCGTATACCTGCCCGCCACCACTGACGGAAGGGGGCCGACTCGGATCCAGGCAGAAAACAGGCATTGCCACGCAGGGGCAACCAGCACGACACCGTAGCATTGCTGCCCCAGCGTTTATTTAAGTGTTGCCACGTACGCCGGGTGGCCTGTACTAACACACTGCCTGTCAAGCGCGGCGGCAAGACGGTCCGCGGGAGATGCAACACCGCTTCCAATGAGTGGGGTGCCACAAAGGCTGCTTCCAGCCCTCGCGGCGTATAAGTCTCAGTGTCACCCAACCAATCACTCAAATGCCGTGCTTGACATGCCAGCGCATATTTCCAAAGATCGGGTACCCCGATTCCGCCTAAGCGCCATCCCCCACGCAGTCGCGCCAAAGGAATACGGGCCTTGCGACCCCTCCAGAGGAACCCCCGAATCTCCTTTTCCAAACGCACCAAATCACCTTTCAAAAGCCATACAGGGAGCGTTTGCAGCCAATATAGTACGCGCGGGAAAATCACCATCCCCAAGGCAGCTGCTCTACCTAGCAACGACAACGGGAGGGGGGCCCACGCCCGCAGCTGCCCGCGGACCTTAGAGAAAATCCGTTCAAAGTTGTTTTTATACAGCAAAGTTGGCTTCCTGGTTAATATGATACCTAGGTAGACAATAGAGTCATGCGCCCAGCGGAGGGGGAAACTCCCAAGCCAGTTTCCCCGCAGCGTGCCCCTTACATCCAGGGCCTCCGATTTAGTCATATTGATGCGCAGTCCCGCAAACCGGCCATAAGAAGACAATTCCTCCAGCAACCGCGGAAGAGATTGCTGGGGGGAAGAAATGTGTACAAGCAGATCGTCTGCGAAGGCGGCCACCTTGAAGCCAGAAGAACCAAAACGCACACCCTCGATGCCAGGGGAGTCCTCTATCCTCCGTATCAGCGGATCCAAGGACAGCACAAAAAGTAAAGGGGAAAGCGGGCAGCCCTGCCGTGTGCCACGCTCCAGGCGAAACGTATCCGATTGCACCCCGTTACAGAGAACCCCCGCCGTAGGGTCCGAGTAGAGCAATGCTACCATCCGACAAAAGGAGGCCCCCAGCCCGTAATACGGCAACAGATACTGCAAGTAGTCCCAGTGAACCTGATCAAACGCCTTTTCCGCGTCAAAACTGATAACCAAGGATTGGAGGTCACGGTCCCAGGCCCGCTCCAACGATGCCAACAGTCGTCGCAAATTCCGCACTGCATGGCGCCCTTTAACAAAGCCGACCTGCGATTCATGGAGCAGGCTCCCCAATACCAAAGCCAATCGCTCGGCTAGCACCTTCGCCAGTATTTTCAAATCGAAATTCAACAATGAGATCGGTCTATAAGAGGCTGCCTGAGTGGGGTCCTTTCCCGGCTTGGGAATTAAGGTAATGAGTGCATGGTTTCCACCCCAGCCAAAGTTCCCCTGAGCTACCCGACGCTGATACACCGCCACTAAGGTTGGGGGTACGAGTGCTGCCAGCAATTTATAAAACTCGGCCCGAACCCGTCTGGGCCGGGCGCCTTACAACAATCAGCTTTCTGTATCACCCTCTGAACTTCCTCCACCGTCACCGGAGCATCTAAGCAGGCCCTCTGTTCTCCCGATACCTGTGGCAAAGTCAACCCCTGCAAGTATTGCCGCATTTCAACCGGTGCTCCTTCCCGCCGGGCATATAAGTTCTGGAAAAAGGAACGGAAGACGCGGGCTATGCCGACATTATCCTTATGCAAGGCGCCGTGGTCGTCTCGTAGCGCTGCCACCATCCGAGGGCCCCGACGTCCCCGTAGACACCGCGCCAACAGTTTCCCAGGCTTATCACCAAAACGAAAGAGTTGGTAGCGATAATACATATACGACTTCTTCGCCCGCTGATGTAACAGTTCGTTAAGGGCCGTTTGCAACTCCCAAAGGCGTCGCTTATTGTTCACACTAGGATCCCCCGCACACCGCCGCCTAGCACGCACCACCTGCCTTTCCATCTGTACAATTTGCCCGGCCAGAAGCCTCCGCTTCCTCGCCACATAGGCAATTATCTCCCCCCGCAACACGACCTTCGCCGTCTCCCAAAGTAGCTCCGGGTCATTCTGGTGTTGCTCATGATGACTCATGAACTCCTGCCAGTGATTCGCCAGGGCTGCACGAAACTCCGCATCGTGATACAATCCCAGGGGGAAACGCCAAAACCTCGTCGTGGCCACCGGGCCCCCCCAGGCAAGGTCAACCCAAACTGGAGCATGATCCGATATCGCGGAAGGGCCAATCTGCGCGTCCTCCACCCGCCCGAATAGCTGGTCCGAGACCAGAACGTAATCTAGTCTAGCACTAGTGCCATGGGCTCTCGACTGATGGGTAAAATCGGTCTCAGCCGGATGTAGCAGTCTCCAAGGGTCAACCAGGCCCAAACGTGTACAAAGGCCCTTCAAGGCCCTGGTAGTCGGGACGCGCAGGTGAGCCCCCCCCCAGCGGACACATCCAATCCCACATCCAACACGCCATTCAAGTCACCAGCCAGTATCAGGGGGACATCTGGCATTTGCTCAATGCTAGAGGCCAACCGGTCGTAAAAAGAACGGTCCAATACATTGGGGCTATACAGACAGCCCAACACGACCGGCCGACCATCGAGATTACCATAGAGTAAAAGATACCGGCCATCGGGGTCAGAGTATTCCTGTAATAACTCAAAGCGAGTCTGCTTATTGATCAAAATGACCACTCCACCCTTCTTCCCCTTAGCGGGAGAACCCCAACCTTGCCCCACCCACAGTTTCTGCAATTTAAGATGTTCCTCGGCCGTCTGGTGGGTTTCTTGCAACAGAGCTATGTCACATTTCTGCCGGGCAAGGGCCTGCAACACTTTATAACGCTTGATAGGATTACCTATCCCACAGACATTCCAAGAGATGATCTTCAGGGCGGGTCGTACCAAAACAAATATACTGTAACACTGCCACCATAACAAAGGGGCAGGGCCCCCCCAGCCTGGGGCCTCGCCCGTATCACGATTGTATCCTCAACTGGGTCAGCTACACCCGGGCACCGGCGGTGCTGCGCTCTCCGCGAAACCTCCCCCCTTCCCCACCCCCTACCCACAACCCCTCCCTCCCCCTCATCCCACCCCCCGTCCCCTCCTAAAACCCCCCCTCCCCTATCCGCAATTCCCAAACCCCATCTTCCCCCAATTCCACTCCCCTACCCTAAGGACTCTCTCCGCCTACCTCTTCCAGAGAAAGCCCAAGTAAGGCCCCTCTGGGTACGGCCGGACCCACTATATCCCATGGGAGCAGATAATCCCGCTAACAACCCCAACCACCCCCTTCATAGCCCAGAGAAGAAGAAGGGAAAACAAAAACAAACAAAGGGTTCAAATTTTTGCCCAGAAGTATAGCCCCATGGATCCTAAAAAAAAAACCCAGTGCATCCCCAGTCTCCCAGGGCCCCTTGCTCTTCTCTACCCCGAACTGGATCCCCCCCCTGGCAATAAAAACACCTGGGGGCGGAGAACGCCCCGTACCACACCCCACCGGACCCATAGATATTCCACAGTATCGAGGCAAAATGGATGGGAGAAGAAAAATAAAATAAAGGGGGGCTGACATAGAGCAGAGACCAGGCACCAGAGTCCTCTACATGGGGCACGGGGGACCCACAGATGGCCATGGCTATATACACACTACTAGCTACCCCCCGTCGGCACATAGCAGGGCCATACTCATGCCAGACCTGCGGGGCAGAGTGCAAGCCTCCTGCACCGATAACTCGGGATATGCCAAAAGTAGGAGAAGGCCTCCCCCCAGGAACCGCCCCTCAACGCTGAAGGATAGCATAAGCCCTCCACGTCCTGTATGCACATGGGAGGCATGGGAAGCAGCTTAAGTCAACCGGGCCTTCAGCTAAAACAATGGTGGAGAGGGTAGCGCTCCAGGTACGCGGCTAACAATGTCTACAAACAATAAGTTTACAGAAAGCTCCCCCCACCCACCCACCGCTAAGGGCAATGTATATTTGGCCGCCCAGACTCTAATTGCCCGATTCCCAAGCCAGCTCCACTGCCACACAAGACCACACGAGGCCTAACGGCCCGCGAGTTTACCTGGAGCTGGACAGGGAGTGCAGTATATGCTTACCTAAGGAAGGAGCAAAAAGAAAAACCCCACACAACAGAGCAAGGCACTACACAAGGCACACCAAAGGTCAAAGGCAACAACAGGTAATAAGCACAAGAAAAAACAATGATGTACAGTGCCAGATGAGGAGACAATGTTCCAGGCTGCACTGGGGAGATGCCCAGCAGGGCGGGTGCGTTGGTAACGGTGGGGCCGTTAAAGCGTGAATCACTCTGATTGTAAAGGCCCGCTGCTTCTCAAGCGCCCCGTCGACGACGACTTCTCCACATTCGCCCTTCTGCAGGGGGGGGGGGTCGGCCAAAACCAATAACCACAGCCAGCAGTATTGACAATCTCAACGGGGGGACGCCGATGTCGGGCGCGCCGATGCAGCAATCTGGTTCACATAAGCCTCCGCTTCCGCCGCCGTTGCAAAGGCCCGGTGTGCTCCTTCGTGCAGGACATGCAGCTTGGCCGGGTATTGTACGGAGAAACGAATCCCCGCACCAATAAGCTTTTCGCACAAGGGAGCATATTCCCTGCGTTTCTGACTTAGCGCTACCGAATAGTCCTGCGCTATCCGGATTTTGGTGTTATTGTAGATGATGTCCCCCTTCTGGCGGGCTGCTCGCAATATCATCTCCTTTTGAGGGAAGCACAAAAACTTGGCTAGCACAATTCTGGGGCGGCTATCTCGCATCTGTTTGTTGCCCACCCGGTGGACCCTCTCGATTCTCAGCGTATCCCCAAGGTCAGTGCCCTCCAGCACATACAAGACCAGGGCATCTAGATAACTCCGCAGCTCCTTGTCAGGGACCGACTCAGGAACCCCTAGGAACCGTAGGTTGTTTCGTCGGGAACGGTTCTCTAGGTCGTCGATTTTCGCCTCTTGCAGGCACACCTGAGCTTTGAGACCGGCCAACTCATTCGCCAGGGCCTCCGTCCTCTCTTCCGTCTGGCCCAGACGATCTTCCGCCTCTCGAAGCCGGTTCCCCAAGGTGTCCACCGATGATTGCAAGCCATCCATCTTTTCGTGTAGGGCATCAAATTGAGGAGACAAAGCTGCCGCCACTGCCGCCGACATTTCATCAAGGGACGCGGGAGATCTAGGCGAGCTCGGCGCCTCAGAGGATATTCTTATCACGGATGCTGAGGCTCTGTAGAGGGAGCCATTTTTTCAGCTTTGGGTTCCCAGGAGTCCCACATGTGAGGACTGACTTCCTGCTTGGTCCTGGAGAAAGAGTAGTTACTCACCTGTAACAGGTGTTCTCCAGGAGCAGCAGGAATCAGTCCTCACGACCCTCCCTCCTCCCCTGGAGTTGCAGTCATATACTTTATTTTGTTTTTTAGCTGTCTTTTAGCTATGTCATCAAACTGAGCAAGATGGCATCCTTGGCCTGGAAGGGGACCGCGCAGGTGCACTGCATTCCCAAAGGCTTTCTTTGAAAGCTGGGGAAATGCTCCGCACGGGGGCTCCGTCGGTGCCGACGTCACCCATATGTGAGGACTGATTTCTGCTGCTCCTGGAGAACACCTGTTACAGGTGAGTAACTACTCTTAACGTTACATAACGCGCGTTAACGTAGCCGCTGCTACATTACCGCAGTTTAATAAACATACCCCTTATTATTACCAGTCTGTGATTGTAATTGAATCTTGCTTTATCAAACCACAGCGAACATTAATGTACATTTATACTACAGCTTCCATTATTTACAGTAGGAGCTATATCCTAATAATGCATTTTAATACATATTATGGATTGATAATTAAACCCCAATATTACTTTAACTTTTAATTCTTTTGCTGCACTATGCTATTTTTCTCTCTTTTTTGAAAATTTTTTCTGATTCAATTTTAGCTTCTTAGTGAGGATTTGGAGATATATGAAAATTCATCTCAGTGCTTATCGTTGTTGGTTCAGCTTTATGGACGGGATAACCAAGATAGTATGTCTCCAGAAAACATGGACTGCTTTGCTGAAGTTCTGGCATCCAAAAGGGACCCCAAATACCAGAAATTGTGGTTGCGAATCATCAAAAAATTGGTGCGTTTAAAAATACAACTTCTTTGTTATCAAATATATGCAGGATATTTTTCACAATGTAGTAATGATATAAAACCTCTCCTTTCCTTATATTATGAGAGTATTTTATGTTAGCCTACTATGATTTAGTTTTTCTTTTATGTACCTTATAATATTATGTCTGAAAATTTCTATTTTTAGTTTGTGCTCACTCATTCTGGTCTTTGTTGGGGGTCTATCAATCTTCTAAGTGTGTGACTGAGGCCAGCTATTCTGTTTGCATGAAGTTTCTATTTAGGAATCTGGCTTGTTCAGTTTTCCCAGTAGGTGTATGGATATTCTTGATTCCACTTTGGTTTCCTTATCATCTTGCTAGACCAGTGGGTTATGCTCCCTTGCCAGTAGATGGAGGCAGATGTGAACAATTTAAAGTAATGTCACTACTCTGCATAGGTACTGGTGCAACACTGAGAGAAGCCAATATTTGTCTATCTCAAACAGGTGGCAAGATGTTCAGACTGGTGCAGCAGTGCAGATAGGCTTTATTCCCCTGGTCCAGACTACAGTCCAGTGCTCCCTTGCTGCTCAGAGCTTGGGTACCCTCCAGTCTCCTTGAACCATCAGCTTTCCCTCAGTCCAGTACTGCTACCAATGGGGATCCTAGCACATGATGGGCTGAAGAGTGGACAGGAGGACCCCATGGGGCCCCTGAAGGGGGTTATTAAGTTGTGCCCTCCTTCCCTCTGACTGTCCCCTTTCTTTTTCTTTGCTATATTGTTTTCTGATTTTCTTTTCAAAACCCTTTTCCATTTTATCCTGCTAGACCAGTCCAGACAAGTTGGTTGTGTTCTCCTAACAGCAGATTGGTAGAGACAAAGAGCCAATGATAAGCCCAGGTTTCAATGACATCACTCCCATGTATTTGCCTCAGCCACCAGAGGTCCCTTCAGTATTTCTTTGTCTCCAGCAGATGGTGAATGGGCTTTTCCTCTCTAAAGAAAATCTGAGGATTGAGAGGAAAAGATTGATTAAACGCTCATGAATGACCACCTTGAGGGTGACTATCACTTGAGCACAACGTGGAAAACTCCACTAGACTGCAGTCTTTTCGGTAGCCATAGAAGGAGGGAAAATCGGTTCTGCTTCATGCTCTTTATCATAAGAGCCTGTTGAGCAGCCAGAAACTGGAAGGATCTGGAAGAGTGCAGCAGCCTTACATAATCTCAGCACTCCCTCCCCCCTCCTGCCCCCCCCCCCTGCTCTCTCCTGAAGCTTGCAGAAGGCTCTCAGAGGGATCTGCCTGCCAGCCACCTTAAACTCAGTGCTGCAAAGCCAGTAAAACAGTTCTCCAGGAACAAGCAGGAAGTCAGTCCTCACTTATGGGTAACGTTGGCACCGACGGAGCCCGCGCAGAGCAATTCCCCAGCTTTCAAAGAAAGCCTTTGGGATTGCTGCCACGCATGCGTGGTCCTCTTCCTGCCCAAAGGTGCCATCTTGCTCATTCTCCCTTTTTCCACGTAGCCCCTTCAGATGCATATCCTCATCCCTCGGGAAAAGGTTTTGTTAACTTCGGCCTTTTGGCCCCTTTTCCAGATGCACTGGTCCTCTCCCGTCCTCCCCTTCGCCCCTGCTTCGGCTGTGGGATAGGGATTCCCTTTTTTGTTTTCCCTTAGGTTTTGTCTTTGAAGCCCTTTTCACTCCCTTTTGTTCTCCACCGCTGGCCTTGAGGGTTTTTGACCTCGCAGGGGCCCTTTTTGCCCCCATGGCCACCGGTTTTAAGAAATGACAGATGCTCCAAAAATATGTCGTTTATTGGCACTACGACTGCTGTCTATGGTGTCTGGGGGCTGACCACAACCCGTAGCTCTGCTCACTGTGTAAAAAACATGTTCGCTAAGGCTTTGCTAAGCCGCAAGCAGAAGTCCGATGACATTTTCCGTAAGGCAGCCCTGGGATCCCTGGGGGTGCCTCTCCCCACCAATCCACTGCTGGCAGGGTCCCCCACAGTAACCCTGCACACCAGGCATCACTCCGATCAGGGCTTGCCCGAGGTGGAACGGCGGAAGAAGAAGAAGACCTTAAAGTCACTGTCGGGGCTCCGGATAAGCGCGAGTGGTCTCGCACTCATTCCCTTAGCCCTCCCCGGTGTTCCCTAGGGTCGGACAAGGAGCGGCCTCAATAGGTACCTCGTATGGACATGGAGGCCGCCTGCAATGGCGCCCAGTTTCCTGAGGGTCGTCCCGGTGAGGATCCCTGCTCTTCTTCCACACCAGAGCCGGTAACCCCAGTGTCAGCGTTGCAGGGACCCACCCCCGAGTAGGAGTCCCATATGCTGGCACTGGAAAGCAGTGTTTCTGCCTTCCTCACTGCCCAGCAGGCGCTTTTGCCCATCATGGTTGGCTTGTGCCCCGAGACCAAGGGTCACCCGACTGCGGTCCCGAAAACTGCCTTGAAAACACTCGAGAGCTGAGGGCCTCGTGAGGGTCCTTGGCATCGGTCTCACTCGCCGTCCCGTTCCTCGGGGGTGAGGTCTTCCAGAGCCAGTGCCTCCGGCTCCAAGCGGGCCTCAGCCACAGGGCACAGGGATCAGCCTGACTCCGAGTCCTCCTCGGACCTCTTGAGCTGGGAATCGGACAGGGACACTTCCCCAGAGACCGCATCCAACAGGGATCTCCTCTCTGACCCATCCCCTCCCATCTTCCAAAGGCGGTCGCCTCCAGAGGCCACCTCTTTCCTGGCGTTCGTGTGGAATATGGCTCAGGCCCTCAGCCTGCCGATGCAGACTGAGGAAGATCCGAGGGCAGAGGAACTTGACATCTTGCAGTGCTAGTCTCCGCCCAGGGAGTCTCTTATGGCTCTGATACAGTCTATCCTATCCTGGCTGCTTCTCTGCATGTGGGAAGCACCCGCCTCGGTCCCTATTGTCAGTAGAAGACTCAATGCCATGTATAGGTCCAGCATGGCCCGGGGTTTCGGAAGACCCAACGTCTTCACACGAATCCGCATTGCAGAAACAGAAGAGCCTGAAATTGCACTCTTCGTCCCGCCTGATAGGGAATCCCGTGCCCTCAACACCCTCGGGCGCAAGGCTTACCAGGGATCCATGCTGGCATGCCACATCCAGGCGTACCAATTGTATATGGGTATGTTTCTTCGTGATCTTGCCAAGGAGCTCAGTGGTTTTTCTACAGGCCTGGGTGGGGAGTACCTCTGGTTCCAGACCCTCCTGAGATCGGTCGCAGACTGCTCAAAATACCTTTCCCGCACAGCATATGACGGGTTCGAGTCTTCCGCCTGTATAGCTGCAGCTGGCATTGGAGCCCGACACCAGGTGTGGCTCCAGTCTTCGGACTTGGAGCAGTGGGTCCTGGAGAAGCTCCTGGACATCCCCTGCCTCGGCAAACAGCTATTCGGCAAGCCCATGGAGAACAAGGCAGCCGAGATCGAGATGGAGTTCGTAACTCACACCCATCTCTCTCGCAAAACTTCCTCACTCCCATGGAAGAAGCAGCACAACAAAAAGCCTTTCTTCCAGTGGAAAGGGCTCCCCTATCAGGGATACCCACCATACCCGCCTACACCTGTGCCGACGACCAGTGCTCAGGGCAAAGGGGGTGCTCAAGAACCAGCCACCCCAGCCAACCCCGGGGTTTTGACACCAAAAGTATAGCCTCTCGCCCACCAAGGACGCTTCCGCCCGTGGGAGGAGGCCTGTCTCTTTTTGCCCCCAAATGGGCGGCCATTACATCAGACACCTGGGTCTTGCAGGTGGTCCAGGACGGGTATCGTCTTCATCTAGGCGGACCTCCTCCTCCCTTCTCCCTGGTGGACCCTATTCAGCTTCCCTCACACCAGGCTTGCTTGAAGCAAGAGCTGAACAACCTCCTTGGTCAGCAAGCGGTCAAAAGAGTTCCACTGCACCTTCGAGGTCAGGGATGTTATTTCTGGTACTTTCTCGTTCCGAAGAGGACAGGGGGCCTGCGGCCCATCCTCGACCTCAGGAACCTGAACAAGTTTCTGATGCGGAAGAAGTTCAAAATGCTATCCTTTGGCGTCCTGCTGCCCTAACTCTGGCAGGGCGATTGGCTATGCTCCTTGGATCTCAAAGACGCTTAAGCCCACATTCCTGTCCACCCCAAGCACAGGAAGTACCTGTGTTTCAGGGTGCAGGGAGAGCACTTCCAGTACAGGGTGCTACCCTTCGGGTTCGCGTCTGCCCCGCAAGTCTTCATCAAGTGCCTGGCGGCGGCCGCGGCCCACCTCTGGCTGCAGGGCACATCCATCTACCCTTATCAAGACGATTGGCTCATCTCTTGGCGTCATGCACAGTTCTCCTCCTTGAGCACCTCGGTTTCCTGATCAACTACTCCAAATCCCACCTCGCTCCGGTGCGGGCCCTAAAGTTTATTGGCACTCTCTCAATATAGAACGTGCAACCGCTTTTCTCCCTCGAGCATGCATGGATCGGCTCCGCGTTCTGGCTGCCGAGATCCAGGGCTGGCCCACAGTCTCGGCGTGGGCCATGCTGCGCCTCCTGGGCCACATGATCTCAACAGTACACGTCGTTCCCCATGCTCGCATGCACATGCGAGCAGCCCAATGGTGCCTCAGGGCGCAATGGGCCCAGGTCTCGGGCCACCTCCGGGACCCCATCCGGGTGTCTCACAGCCTAGTCTAGTCCCTAGTCTGGTGGCAGGACCCCCAGAGTCTCCTTCGAGGCATGCCCTTCCAGACTCGTCCGCACAAACTCATCCCAATGACGGATGCCTCACTGATGGGCTGGGGAGCCCACTGCAGTCACCTCTGTACCCAGGGGCATTGGTCACCCGAGGAATCTCGGCAGCAGATCAATCTTCTCGAGCTTCGAGTGGTACGGTTGACCTTGAAGGTCTTTGAGCGCCACCTGAGGGACAGGTCGGTGCTCGTGCAGACCGACAACAGAGTCGCGATGTTCTACATCAACAAGGAGGGGGCATGGGATCCCGTCTCCTCTACCGGGAGGCAGTGTGCCAGGGCATGACCCTAAGAGCTGTCTACCTCCCGGACCAAGACAATTTCCTCGCAGACAGGCTCAGCAGGCTTCTCCGCCCGCACAAATGGCACCTGAGTCCACAAATGGTTCTCTACCTGTTTTGCCATTGGGGGACTCTGTCCATGGACCTGTTAACCAGCCAGGCAAACTCACAGCTCCCCCGCTTCTGCAGGCCGACACCACACCCGAGCAGGGTGGCCCTGGATGCATTCCTCCTGAATGCATCCAGGATCCGGGCTGCTGTATGTGTTCCATTCCACTCCTCTTTGGCGAGGACCCTCCACAAAATCCAGCGCGACCGAGCCTCGGTGATTCTCATGACCCCTTCATGGCCTCGACAACCTTGGTTCCCGCTTCTACCCCAGCTCTTGTCGGAGCCTCTGGTTCGTCTGGGCAGTGCTCCCGGTCTGCTGACACAAGAGGAGGAGCGGGTGCTGTATCTGAACTTTGTCTCGGTATCCCTGACAGCCTGGTGCCTGAACGGGTCTCTTTAGCCTTGCTGGACCTCCCAGTGGACATCGAGGATGTCCTTTTCACGTCGAGGAAGGTCTCGACGAGGCAGGCCTATGCCTTGAAGTGGCAGTGGTTTTCGACCTGGTGCTCCGAGCTCCAGATCGACCTGTTCTCCTGCTCCACCCATTGGGTTTTCCAGTATTTTCTCCACCTTTTGCAGGTGGGACTGAAGTCCAACTCGGTCAGGGTTCATCTGAGCACCATCTCGGCCAGCCACTTGCCTGTCAAGGGCAAACCCTTTTTGGGTCAGCCTCTGGTCTCCCACTTCATGCGGGTCCTCATGCTTTCCAAACCCCCCATCCGGCCTCCCCCAGTGGAATGGGTCCTAAACATAGTGCTTATGCAGCTGATGCGGCCGCCCTTCAAGCCGATTGTCATGTGCTCGCTCCGGCACCTTTCCTGGAAGGTGATTTTCCTGGTGGCACTGACCTTGGTGCGGCGGGTCAGCGAATTTCAAGCCCTCATGGCCAAGGCCTCCTACACGAGGTTTTACAGGAACAGGGTGGTCCTTTGCACTCACCCCAAGTTCCTACTGAAAGTAGTCTTTGATTTCCACCTCAATCAGGAGTTGGTCTTGCCGACTTTCTTCCCAAGACCTTACACCGACCAGGCATTGGAGGTCCTGCCTACACTCAACTGCAAGGGCGCTCACCTTC
This sequence comes from Ichthyophis bannanicus, assembly GCA_033557465.1. Classification (NCBI taxonomy): domain Eukaryota; kingdom Metazoa; phylum Chordata; class Amphibia; order Gymnophiona; family Ichthyophiidae; genus Ichthyophis; species Ichthyophis bannanicus. Next base: position 778,621,870 of record CM066031.1, on the reverse strand, counting down.
TACCTGCAGTGCACCCAAGGTCATCACAGGTCCGACCGGCTTTTCATTGCCTAAGATCCCAACTGCCTGGGGCTGGCAGTCAACAAGCGCACTCTCTCCATCTGAGTGGCAGACTGCATCGCCTTTGCCCAGGCAAGGGCGGGCACCCCGCTGGATTGTCTGGTCACTGTGCACAGCATCCATGCCAAGGCAGCGTTGGTGGCATCGCTGCTCTCAGTGACCCAGTAAAAACCGTGGAGGCAAGGAAGGAACTATAATACCACCTTTATTTCATAAAGCCAGGCCCGACACAGGCCGTGTTTCGTTTATGCCTTCCTCAGGGGCTTTGGCTATAACAACATATAAAAAATTCATTTAACACAAACAAATTCATCATAAATATACATATATAAGGCACTCAAAAACCTAAAAACACTAAAAAATTCATAAAAACTGTAAATAAATAATTAAATAAATAATTAAATACTAACTGCTAAAGTACAGCGAAAGTCTGTAAACCAACAGACAGATAAATAAATAAATAATTAATTAAATGACTGTATACGTATGATACATGTATAATCACATATAGAAGAACTTATAGACACATGGTCACACTAATAAATACTCAATAACTTAATAAATTAGTGACACACAATAAAGTATCCATTTACTCTAAATAAATCCAACTAATAATAATAAATAACATATATATAAAAAGTATATATCATACATATAAAACCATACAGTTATAAAACTAGACTGAAAAAGTAAATGGCTAAAAAGATCAATAAAGATTATTATGTAGTAAATAAACTAAAAAATATATTTGATTAATTAATTAAATCACCCATTTATAAACCTATTTGTGACCAAGAAACAACATAACCCACAATTTGATGTACTAAAAATCATTTATCACATTCTTACCTATATGATTTTCTTGCCACAATGATAACTGAAGGGAAAGGAAAAAAGAGAATAGAAGGGCTAATCCAATTGACTATACCCTATAAAAATCTACAATGGTACAAAAATCAATAATAACCATAATTAAAATTATAAAAATAAAAATAAAATAAAAATTAAAATTTTTGAGAAATGAAACAGAAAACTACACCACTGGAGGAAACGCTGAACCCAGGAAAAACGCAACAGGTAGAGCAAGTGAAGCCTATAATTAATAAACGTACTTAATTGAATATTATCTTATTATCTTATAGGTTACATGAAATGATAGTATAATTTTATTATTATTTTATGATCCACCACAACTATTTTACTTATACGTTTTTTATTTCTTCATCGGAAAAGTGTTTTAATTTTGATTGATTGAATTATTCACCAATCATCCCTCTATAAAATTACATCTATACTTAAAACTATTGTACTCAGAACCATTACAACCCTGCTATCCTCTCTATAATATTATAATATAATATAATAAACACTGCCATGATTCTTAATCAGCTAAAAAACAGAGTTCTTTAAAATCACCTTGTGTCTTTCTATAAAGGCCTTCCCGCTTGCCGGATATATATGCCAATTCTGGCAAAGTACCAACTTTGCCGTTGTATGCTTGTCCGACTTTTAAAATCTGCAAATGCGCGGGAAAACGTTATTATCAGATTCAACATAAATTGCTCACTATCCATACTCTTTTCAAAAAAATGATTAAACTACTCTATCTCCCAAAACCAACTGCCCGATCATCGGAAACCCTTCCACCATAATCCAACGAAATCTGATACACTGGCTTATTCAATGATCAAGACCCTTTCAACCAAATCCCTTATTTTTAATATGTGAATCGCGATCCAAACCACACTCCTGTTCATTAATGAAATCCTGAAACGCGTTTAACCCGACATTTGAAAATACTGCCTACTGGCCTTTATAACACAAACTGCTTATATTTAAACCTCCATATCGCACCAACTTGTTGCAAACAGTCAAGCTTGAATTCCTATTTGTCATAAAAACGTGGCATCTACAACAGACCCATGTAACACTCACCCAAGATTAGAGGAAGTATTCAAACCGTCCCCGCACTACTCCTTTCTTTTTACGAATGACACTACAGACGCCCGCAGCTGCGTGAAGCTATTTACTTCTTCCAAAGCGCGGGAAACCTTAGTGACGTCACCGGATGTATCTTATTGGTCACCAACATTATCAAATACTGCCATCATAGACTATAGTTCATGATATATACCTTAATGTCCATAAAAATTACATTATCCACAAAAAATAAGAAATAAAATAATCCTGAAACGCGTTTAAACCCGACATTTGAAAATACTGCCTACTGGCCTTTATAACACAAACTGCTTATATTTAAACCTCCATATCGCACCAACTTGTTGCAAACAGTCAAGCTTGAATTCCTATTTGTCATAAAAACGTGGCATCTACAACAGACCCATGTAACACTCACCCAAGATTAGAGGAAGTATTCAAAACGTCCCCGCACTACTCCTTTCTTTTTACGAATGACACTACAGACGCCCGCAGCTACGTGAAGCTATTTAATTCTTCCAAAGCGCGGGAAACCTTAGTGACGTCACCGGACGTATCTTATTGGTCACCAACATTCTCAAATGCTGCCATCATAGACTATAGTTCATGATATATACCTTAATGTCCATTAAAATTACATTATCCACAAGAAATAAGAAATAAAATAATAATGATAAATTGCTCTAATGCCAAAAGATTCTTTCGTGTTCGGTCCACAAAACCTAGGTAAAACCGGAATGCATTACTTATATGCACCAACATTCACCAATACTACCATCATAGACCATAGTTACTGATATATACCTTCACATCCATAAGAATTACACTATCCACAAAAAAGTAAAGGTAATAACTTGCATTAATGCCAAAGGCTCTTTCATATTCAGTCCACAAGACCTAGGTTGAAACCTGGAATGCATTACTCATATTCACATCATATTTTCTTCAGGGAAGTATACCTCACCTCTAATGTCCACAGAAGCTTACACTGTAAAGGAAAAAGTATTTTTTGGAAAAAAGTTTTTTATTTTACAATATATTATAGAAATACCGACAGATCCTCCTCCATATTCAAACCAGAGGGATGTAGACTATTAAGTTGGAAGATATACCGCTGTTCCAATCGCGCTATAGTCTGTCCTATGTCACCCCCTCGCCAATTTAACTTCACCTTCTTAATTACAAAAAATTTGAGATCTGATGTTTTATGGTTGTGCTCCAACCAATGTGCCACCAATGGTTTGTCTTCTAGCCTCCTATTAATGCAACTTCTATGCTCTATAATCCTCTTACGGACAGAGCGTGTCGTCATGCCTACATATAGTTTCTGGCATGGGCAACGGACCACGTACACAACGTGGCTCGTTGCACAGTTGGTATAGTCGTCTAAACGAAAAACTCTATTTGTGTCAGGATGTGTGTATTGATGCTTAACTGATAACACATGTACACAAACGGAACATTTCCCGCATTGGTAATGTCCTTTGTACTGTGACAGATATTTCCTTTCCGTGAACGCTGACGGAACCAGCATGTTCCTTAGGTTTACATTACGTTTGTGTGCAATAGTTAATTTGAATTCCGAAAAACCAGGTACGGACTGGATGAGATGCCAATGTTTCTGTAAAATCTTCCTAATATTCTGCGAACGATGAGAATAAAGAAGAGGACACACCAAATTGGCTTGGTCTTCTTTTGTATTCTTCTGCAGCAACTTCTCCCGTGGAATCTGACAGGTCTTCTCATATCCTTTTCTAATTTGCTGAGAGGGATAAAATCTTGCATCTAACCGGCTTTTTATAATATCCGCTTGTCGTTCATACTCCTCTGGAGAAGTGCAGATTCTCTTGGCTCTAAGGAACTGTCCATATGGTAGATTGTTCTTTAAAGCCATGTTGTGAAAACTACTATAGTGCAGCAATTGATTTCTGTCTGTAGGCTTCCTATATAGAGTTGTACAGAAGCCCATTACAGTTTTCTCAATCAGCAAGTCCAGATATGGTATTTTATGTGAGTCATATGTCAACTGGAACCGGAGATTATCATCACACTGGTTAATCCAAATGTTAAAATCCGACAAAGCCTCTATAGACCCCTCCCACAGGATAAGGATATCATCAATATATCTCAACCATAGATGTATTTGTTCTTTGAAGGGATTATCCTTTATATATACTTCTTCAAACTCAAAGACATAAAGATTGGCCACGTCCGGCCCCATAGATGACCCCATCGCCACTCCTTTTATCTGTTGATAGAAATTATTCCTGAAACAGAAATAATTGTGGCATAAGGCCATCCGAGCCATCTCCATGAGAAACATAGTGGGAATACGTGTGTAACTACTGCGCTTATATAACCATTGTTGAATTAAAACTAATGCTTCTTCCTGTGGAATATTAGTGTATAAGGATTCTATGTCCAAGGTTACCAATAAATATTTGTCAGAGTATTTTATTTCTTTGAGAATATTAATAACTTGTGTGGAGTCTCGGACATACGACCACATATTTTCAATAAACGGACGTAACAGTATGTCTAATAATTGAGATATTGGTTCAAAAAGTGACCCAATAGCAGAAACTATCGGGCGCCCCGGAGGGTTCTGTAAAGATTTATGAATCTTCGGATTTACATAAATGGTGGGAATGACAGGGGATGACACTATCAAAAAATCTTTCTCTTTCGAAGTGATTTTGCCAAGTTCAAAGGCGGTAAGTACCAGGCTGTCTAGCGATCTTTTTAAAGATTGTGTAGGATCACTGTCTAGTCTATGGTAAAACGTAACATCTTTTAACTGCCTCTCAATTTCCTCAATATATTATGTTTGTCCATAACAACTGTTGCCCCTCCCTTATCTGCCGGTTTTATAATAATACTATTATTTTTCTGAAGCGTTTTTATGGCCTCCTTCTCCCCTTTTGTCAGATTATTGTATCGTGGATAATGCTCTGTCTTAAAACCATCAACTTCTTTCAATACCATCTTTTCAAACACTTCTATTAGCGGATCCACATTAGGTGGGGGCAGCCATTTGGATTTTTTCTTAACTACTGAAACATCAGTACAAATTTCTCCTTGGTTAATAAAGAAATTTTTTACCCTAATTTTACGGAAAAATTTATATAAATCAATTTTTGTTTCAAAGGGATCATAACCTCGGACTGGCACAAATGAAAGTCCCTTATTGAGCAATGAATTTTCATCTGGGGTTAATTGATAATGAGAAATATTAATAACATTATCTTCTACCACCTTCTCTCTGAGGATCTGTCGGACCATCCTCGGCCTCTCCCTCTGCCCCTTCCCCGTCCTCGCCCTCTGAAAGACTGGGGTTGTGAATAGGGTCTCTCTAATTGCTGATCCTTTTCCCATGGTACCTCCCTCTTTTGGTACCGTGAGCGTGATGATTCTCGTGTATTTTTCTTCCAAAGGGAATCCATATCTAAAAAATTATTTTGATTATTACTATTGCTATGACTACCTCTGTCCTTTTCTTTATCTTTATCTTTTATACTACTATTCTTTGTGCCTACAGAAGAAAGGAGAGATGTAGAACCATTATCGCCCTCCTCCATAGAGGCACTCCTGTTGCGCTTCTTCCTGGGTTCCTCAGGGTCCTCCTCTACTCTATCCTCTACATGTGATTCTTTTGAATCAAACAAAGTAGATCTCTTCTTGAAATATATACGTTCTTTTTCTACATTTTTGCACCAAGGGTACACATACCCATATAAATAATCGTCTTCATCCCTTCTAAATTTGTCCATTTTTTTATCCTTAATTTCTTTCTTATTTCATTATTATTTTATTTCTTATTTCTTGTGGATAATGTAATTTTAATGGACATTAAGGTATATATCATGAACTATAGTCTATGATGGCAGCATTTGAGAATGTTGGTGACCAATAAGATACGTCCGGTGACGTCACTAAGGTTTCCCGCGCTTTGGAAGAATTAAATAGCTTCACGTAGCTGCGGGCGTCTGTAGTGTCATTCGTAAAAAGAAAGGAGTAGTGCGGGGACGTTTTGAATACTTCCTCTAATCTTGGGTGAGTGTTACATGGGTCTGTTGTAGATGCCACGTTTTTATGACAAATAGGAATTCAAGCTTGACTGTTTGCAACAAGTTGGTGCGATATGGAGGTTTAAATATAAGCAGTTTGTGTTATAAAGGCCAGTAGGCAGTATTTTCAAATGTCGGGTTAAACGCGTTTCAGGATTATTTTATTTCTTATTTTTTGTGGATAATGTAATTTTTATGGACATTAAGGTATATATCATGAACTATAGTCTATGATGGCAGTATTTGATAATGTTGGTGACCAATAAGATACGTCCGGTGACGTCACTAAGGTTTCCCGCGCTTTGGAAGAAGTAAATAGCTTCACGCAGCTGCGGGCGTCTGTAGTGTCATTCGTAAAAAGAAAGGAGTAGTGCGGGGACGGTTTGAATACTTCCTCTAATCTTGGGTGAGTGTTACATGGGTCTGTTGTAGATGCCACGTTTTTATGACAAATAGGAATTCAAGCTTGACTGTTTGCAACAAGTTGGTGCGATATGGAGGTTTAAATATAAGCAGTTTGTGTTATAAAGGCCAGTAGGCAGTATTTTCAAATGTCGGGTTAAACGCGTTTCAGGATTTCATTAATGAACAGGAGTGTGGTTTGGATCGCGATTCACATATTAAAAATAAGGGATTTGGTTGAAAGGGTCTTGATCATTGAATAAGCCAGTGTATCAGATTTCGTTGGATTATGGTGGAAGGGTTTCCGATGATCGGGCAGTTGGTTTTGGGAGATAGAGTAGTTTAATCATTTTTTTGAAAAGAGTATGGATAGTGAGCAATTTATGTTGAATCTGATAATAACGTTTTCCCGCGCATTTGCAGATTTTAAAAGTCGGACAAGCATACAACGGCAAAGTTGGTACTTTGCCAGAATTGGCATATATATCCGGCAAGCGGGAAGGCCTTTATAGAAAGACACAAGGTGATTTTAAAGAACTCTGTTTTTAGCTGATTAAGAATCATGGCAGTGTTTATTATATTATATTATAATATTATAGAGAGGATAGCAGGGTTGTAATGGTTCTGAGTACAATAGTTTTAAGTATAGATGTAATTTTATAGAGGGATGATTGGTGAATAATTCAATCAATCAAAATTAAAACACTTTTCCGATGAAGAAATAAAAAACGTATAAGTAAAATAGTTGTGGTGGATCATAAAATAATAATAAAATTATACTATCATTTCATGTAACCTATAAGATAATAAGATAATATTCAATTAAGTACGTTTATTAATTATAGGCTTCACTTGCTCTACCTGTTGCGTTTTTCCTGGGTTCAGCGTTTCCTCCAGTGGTGTAGTTTTCTGTTTCATTTCTCAAAAATTTTAATTTTTATTTATTTTTATTTTTATAATTTTAATTATGGTTATTATTGATTTTTGTACCATTGTAGATTTTTATAGGGTATAGTCAATTGGATTAGCCCTTCTATTCTCTTTTTTCCTTTCCCTTCAGTTATCATTGTGGCAAGAAAATCATATAGGTAAGAATGTGATAAATGATTTTTAGTACATCAAATTGTGGGTTATGTTGTTTCTTGGTCACAAATAGGTTTATAAATGGGTGATTTAATTAATTAATCAAATATATTTTTTAGTTTATTTACTACATAATAATCTTTATTGATCTTTTTAGCCATTTACTTTTTCAGTCTAGTTTTATAACTGTATGGTTTTATATGTATGATATATACTTTTTATATATATGTTATTTATTATTATTAGTTGGATTTATTTAGAGTAAATGGATACTTTATTGTGTGTCACTAATTTATTAAGTTATTGAGTATTTATTAGTGTGACCATGTGTCTATAAGTTCTTCTATATGTGATTATACATGTATCATACGTATACAGTCATTTAATTAATTATTTATTTATTTATCTGTCTGTTGGTTTACAGACTTTCGCTGTACTTTAGCAGTTAGTATTTAATTATTTATTTAATTATTTATTTACAGTTTTTATGAATTTTTTAGTGTTTTTAGGTTTTTGAGTGCCTTATATATGTATATTTATGATGAATTTGTTTGTGTTAAATGAATTTTTTATATGTTGTTATAGCCAAAGCCCCTGAGGAAGGCATAAACGAAACACGGCCTGTGTCGGGCCTGGCTTTATGAAATAAAGGTGGTATTATAGTTCCTTCCTTGCCTCCACGGTTTTTACTGGGTTGCTGTTGGTACGTGGACCGTGCTTTTTGTTGGATCGCTGCTCTCAGTGCCTCTGATGTACACCTGCCGCCGGGCTGTGACCTGGCCTTCAGCGAACATCTTCGCTTTGCACTACTGCCTGGCAAGGGAGTCCTGCCAGGACAGTGCCTTCGGCCACGCTGTACTCCATAGTTTGTTCAGGGTATAAGCAACTCCTGCCCTCCGACCCTTATTCTGCGGCTACTGAGAGCTTGCCCCAAAGGCCCGAGGACTCGGGCTTCCTTCGGACACCGGCTTCTGCTCACGGCCTCGCAGAGGCATTTTTGGCTGACAAGTTTGGTAGCCTGTAGCTGGGGCATTCCATAAGTGAGGACTGACTTCCTGCTTGTTCCTGGAGAAAGTGTAGTTACTCACCTTTAACAGGTGTTCTCCAGGGACAGCAGGAATCAGTCCTCACTACCATCCCACCTCCCCTGAAGAGTTGCAATTTTTTTTCCTTCCCTTACCATCTGCTTAGTAGGGCTCTAGCTCTGGGACCTGACTGAGCAAGATGGCACCTTTGGGCGGGAAGAGGACCACGCATGCGTGGCAGCAATCCCAAAGGCTTTCTTTGAAAGCTGGGGAATTGATCTGCGCGAGTTCTGTCGGTGCCAATGTCACCCATAAGTGAGGACTGATTCCTGCTGTCCCTGGAGAACATCTGTTACAGGTAAGTAACTATGCTTTTCAGAGGAATAGAGCAGAGCCCGGCACAGATTCTCTGCCTAGGGCTCTCAGTGGGTGAATACCAAGGCTTGACCTTGTAATTGTCCGTTGTTGGGGGCTTCTGTTTCCATATTACTAAGATGCAATTCGGGGTGGACCGCTGATGACCGTTGGTGTGGTGTGGAGGTTTCCCGCCATTTTCTGCACACGTTAGTAGCGTTTTTATCTATTGTGCACCTGGCAGTCATGCAGTCCTAGCACATGTTCCCCCAAAGCGGCTCCAACATGCATTCCTTCCCTAGCACCTGTAATGCATATTGTAATAAAAACGCAGTTAACGAACGCCTTTTGGGCTACCACAGAATTAGCACGTGCTGTTGTGATACTTGCCTTAACTCTCTATCTCTTCTTCCAGGAAACGTTGTTTGACCTGTGGCAAGCGAGATGCCTCATCTCCAGATTCTGAACTCTGCTCTTCTTGCATGGCAGCTTCTGAGTCATCTCTGGATGGCCTGCTTCCCCTCTCTCAGCCAGGGGATGCAGTTAGTCAGGGCAGGAGATGATGGATGGTGCTATGGGTAGGGATAGCCAGCCAGCCGGAGGCTCTGGCAATTGTGCTGTGAGACGCTCCTCAACTGGCGACGCCCTGTTGTTGGGGGCTCATTTCTGAGAGGAGCTTCCAGACTCCAGATTGTCCTTTCCAGAATTCTTTTCTTTTTTGCTGCAGGCCTGGTCCTTCTGGCAGAGAAATTCGGACCCTGCAGTCTCTAGGTTCCATCTCATGCGGGGCAGGCTAAGAGTGGAAGCCCTTTTCGATTGTCTTTGGCTAAGTGCCCCGGCGAGGGGCGCCCCTGGAGATGGGGAACAGCTTGGAGCTGTGTGAGATTTTGATTATGGCTCGGATTCAGATGGCTTGGTATTGGGCACTGATGTGGATGAAGAAGTACTCTCGCCTTCAGAAGATTGTTAAGAGGCCGCGGTGATCCGCCTATTCTGGAAGGAGAAGCTGGCAGCGTTGATTGTCAGGGTTTCATCCTCCTTGAGCTTGATGGATATTTCCAGTATTGAACAGGAGCCGAAGGTGCACCTGCTCCTTCAAGGGGTGCATAAATCCACTACAGCCTTCCCATTCCCGGATGTAATCAAGGATATGATCCGGTCATAGCGGGACTCTCCTGACTCCCTGCCTAAAGGGTTAAGGGTGTGTAAGACTTTCTCTGCTCTCCCAGAGAAGGAGTGCGTTGAGTGGTTTGGCATTGAGTGGTTTGGCATAGGAGGGAGGAGTGGCCTAGTGTTTGGGGCAAGTTACCTCAGACCAGAAGGTCAGGGGTTCAAATCCCACTAGAGGACAGCAACCTTGGGTCGGAAGGACTGGGGTTTCTAGTCCCACAGGTGCTCCTTGTGGCCCTGGGCAAGCCACTTAACCCTCCATTGACCATGTTCCCTGTAAGTATTAGTGTATGTGTCTCATATCCCCTCATGTTAAATGTATTCCCCAATTGTGTTGTGACCACTTTGATTGAAGGATAAGGTGGTATACAAAACTGTCTAAATAAATAAATTCCCAAGGTAGATGTGCAGGTCACAGCAGTTACTAGATGAACCACCATTCCTATGGAAGGCAGATGGGTCTTGAAGGATTTTATGGACCGTAAGGTGGATTTGTTGTTGAGGAGCCAGTTCGCCATGGCAGCTGCTATTCTGCTACTGGTGGTATGTACCAGCCTGGACATCTCAAGCCCTGCACCAGTGGATTCAGTCTCTTCTGCCAGATGATACTACCCCTCTTTTAGAGTCGGCTATGGCCTTCCTTTCTGATATCATGCATGACCTGGTACGTTTGGCTGCCAGGGATGGTGCCCTGGCGACGGTGTCACAGCATTGGATTTAAATCCAAAAAAAGCCACTCTCTTATCTATCAAAACTACATCAGGCAAACATTATGAAATGGGAAGGAAAAAAGAACCTCAGAAACAAATGAGGTAGTGCTCTGAGAGACAGCAGAGTATTATGTACAATTGATGAATTTTGAGTAATTGAACAATTTGAATATTTGAACAATTTACCAAACAAATTGGTTATAAAATATGGGTGGAGTTACTTAGAGCCATTGATGTTTATGAAGATTGTGCATGGTTCTATGTGAATATTTTGTGTTGCCCGTACCTCTGAGGATCTTTTCTCCTTCCCATTTCATAATGTTTCCCTGATGTAGTTTTGATAGAGTGGCTTTTTTTGAATTTATTTACAGCACTGGATTTGGCTCCGGCACTGGGCAGTGGATACATCTTCCAAAGCCCAATTGTCCCAACTAGCTTTTAAGGGGAAGCTTCTTTTTGGAGCCGATTTTGAGAAGCTTGTGAAGGACCTGGGCAAGACAACATCTTACTGCCTTCCAGAAGACAGGTCCAAGGGGCCAGTGAAGTGGGTTGGTGCACCTTTCTCGTTAGCCAATGCCCGTCCACCAGGGACACGCTGGCCCGATCCCCGGGGTTATCGGGACTCTCGTCATCTCCCCTGGTGGATCTACGATCAAAAGTAACACTGTGCGGACCACCCTCGACTGATTGCTACACCTAAAGGCGATGGTGCCCGTCCTCCCAGACAAGGGGAGCAAGGGCAGATACTCCCATATATTTCATGATGCCCAAAAAGGACGGTTCCTTACGGTCCATTCTGGACCTCAGTGGGATCAACAAGTACTTGCACGTCCTGTGCTTCCAGATGGAAACCTTGCACTCTGTGATTTGAGCAGAGTGAAGAGGGGAATTCTTGTCTGGATCTGGCCAAAGCACATTTTCATATCCTGATCCGGGCAGATCAATAAACATATCTGTGTTTTGCCGTACTTGGCTCTCACTATCAGTTCACTGCCCCCCCCCTTGCCCACCGCCCCAAGGGCGATCTCCAAGGTCATGGTGATGGTGGCTGTGGTGCTGCTGCACTGAAGGACCTGTCTCCATCCAGATCTGGATGCCAATGTAATGCCAATTTTTAAAAAGGGTTCCAGGGATGATTCTGGAACTACAGACCAGTGAGCTTGTGTGAATAAATAGTTAGACAAGGGTGAGCCAGTCGAAATAGTATATCTGGATTTTCAGAAAGCCTTGGACAAGGTCCCTCATAGAAACTCTTGCATGGTGTAACCATAGTTTGGGTTATTCTTCCCTAAATGCATAACTTTGCACTTATCCACATTAAAAGTCATCTGCCATTTGGTTGTCCAGTCTTCCAATTTGTCCTTTTGTAATTTTTTGCAATCCTCTTGTATTTTAATAACTTTGAATAATTTTGTCTCATCTGCAAACATTACCAGAGATATCCTGGTGGTCTAGTGCTCAATGTGGGCAGGAGCAGTCCTCCCCACTCCTGCCCCCATCGTCATTGCTCCACATAATGACTGTGATCAAGTGGTGCTGCCCTCTAACATACTGATGCTAGGGAGCAGTACTACAAGATCGACACCATATTTGTCAGTACCATTGAGGAGACCAGGAACAGTCCTGAGCTCCTCGCTTCCTCATTGGTACTCACAAATATGGCACTGATCTCAAGGTGCTGTCCCTTAGCATCAGGACTGCTCCTACCCCCGTTGATCACTAGATCACTAGGATATCTAAGGTAATATTTTTGGGGGATAAGGGCCCACTTAGGCCGGCTGACTATCCAGGAGTTATTGGCTTGAAGGGGGACGGGGGGGGTTGGGGGCCCCACCCAGATTTGTTTTAAGGATCAGGAGGCAGGGGTTGAAGGGGCTCAACTGGCTAGGTGGGATGGTGATCATTGTCTAAGTGTGCACCAATCCCCCAGGACAGTACCTGATGGGGATCGGGAGCTGTGTGGGGGATCAATGCTAAAGGGGGGTGGAGGATACTTTTTTTTATATTGTTGGTGCCATGGATGTATATATACATAGCACTGACAATATTGTCAGATCAGAAGAGGACCCAATCAGGGCATTGGGAGCACTACCAATTGGCAGTAGCCGCAGTGCCTACCAGACAGGATCACCTGTAGATAATGCCACCTCATAACCTCATCTTAAACTCTCTTAAAACTTATTAGTGTCAGTCATGTTAGGACCCCTGAAGGATTAAAAGTCATCTCATCCTGATGATTAAAGTATGCTAAGCCATTCATTCTGTTCATAAGGACAGTCGGAGAATAAGAATGGTTCAGAAAATAGCCAAATAAATGATACAAGACCAAACACAAGAATATACTATAAGGAGGCTGCTGACATCATCCTGCAAGATGGCTGCTTAAGCTGGAGCTCTGACTGGCCGCAGGGGAAAATGCTGCCTAACTCCATGAAGGACGCACCAAAATTGACCTCTCCCTGGTTGGTGAGCTCGCGAAGGAGAGAGGATGACCACAAAGGGCAAAAACCCCGATCTTTGGGACTTTGTGTATGCTGGAGCAGCACACACCTCATGAAAGTTAGCAGACAAGATGGCAGCCGCAGCTTCGAAGAGCGAGGGAACTACCAGCCCAAGCACTGGGAGCCTCAGCACAGTGAACAGGCCAAAAACAAGGAGCCACATGCAGGAGTGGAAGGTGAGTGGGCACTATAGCCGGAGATGAGAGCTGGTTCTGGGAGCTCAAAAGTAATCTCACGCTAGTGAGGAAGGAAATCACCAGCAGCATAGAAAGCCTCTGGTCAGATCTAGATGAGCTTGGGCAGTGTGTGGAGAACCTAGTAGATCACCTGGAGGAAGAGGGTGAGGCCACCACAACCCTGGAGCAGAAGTGGGCAGATTTGACACAGCGCCACTAAAAGCTTGAAGATAAACCAGAAGACCTAGGGCCCGATATTGAGCTAGGCTCATTTTCGAAGGGCTATGCGCCTCGCTGGCGCATAGCCCTCCCCGCCAACCTCTAACCTGGATATTCAATGCCATGTTGATGGCATTGAATATCCGGTGATTGCTGCACACACCAGAAGCCGCTGAAGCTAACCGGGCTGCAGTGATATTGCATGCTGCCTGGTTAACTCCTGCACCTTAAAGATAGGCAAGGGTTTTCCTTGGCTATCTTTTCAGCACAGATCACTAACCAGGCAGCATGCAATATCGCTGCTGCCCAGTTATCGCTTGTCGCCACTTTCGCTTCACCCTGGAACACCCCCGACATGCCCCGATGCTAACCAGATAGCATCAGGGCGCATAGGGGAGTTAGAAGGGGATATTCAATGGCACTAACCATGTAAGTGCCATTGAATATCCCGATTTAAGGCATTTACATGGTTTACTAGGCTGCAAACCATGTAAATGCCTTTCGAAAATTGGGCCCCTAGAAAATAGGTCTCATCACAGCAATCTTCACTTTCGAGGCATGCCGGAAGGTGAGCAATATCATAATTGTGCAGCTGTAGTCCAAAGTATAGTAAAACCTTTGTTAAAAGCGACTGGGCTGGAGATGGAGGGGAGAGCTTATAGACTGGACAGAGCACATTGGGTAGTGTGGTCTACCTCCTAGATGCCTAGGCGGTTGCCTATAGGTGGGGGTATGCCTTACAATGTCCCTTTACATGGGTTCCCAGAGCCGGGGCTTCTGGGAGTTGTAGTTGATGACCAATGAGTTGTAGTTGTGAACAAATGAATGATTGAGCCGAGGGGTTTTTTGAAGGCAACACAGGAATTTATTTTCTTCCTTTGTTCAAAGGAACCTCTGTAGAAGCTCAACTGGGATACTTCTCCCCTCAAAAGAAAATAACGTCTATACAAAAACTTTCACAGGGTCCCTAGTTACACTTGCTTCCTTCAGCAATGCAATTTCTTTCTTCAGCAGGCAAAAATATCACTTAACAGTCCCTTGCTGAGTTTAGGTATAAACAGCGGCCTTTTAACTGCACAACATGCACATTAAAGCTTCCTTTTTACTTCGGTTATTATATGTTTCAGATAGTTGCTCCAGACACATTCAAATCCAGCCTTTGAATGTTCCATGCGCTTTTTAAAACAGCAGCAACTTCACTTTCAAACATTCTTAGCATTCTTAACTGCAGACATTCAAATATAATAACTTCTGGGTTTTCTTCAAGCTTAAAATCTAGAGCTTTTCATTCTACCCTCATAGATAGAGAACAATCCATTTCACATTCTATGGAATCATTTTCAGTATCATAATTATCTACTTGCATGCTTTCAGAGTCAGGCTCTGCAGTCTCCTGACTGGCAACAGCTTGGGATAGCGTGGGCTTGATTTCTTCCAATAACTTAAAAACCCTTTCCCAACGAGACCTCCCTCTTGACTCAGGGGTGTTAGCAGGGCTTTGGAGATCCTTATCTTGCAGCAGACTGTTTAAAGCTTCTAAAGGGTTCACCTCTCTTCTGTTACCAGTTCTTCTTACCGGCCTTCCCAGAGATAAAGCTCTTTGACACGGCTCTTCCTGGACTGTCCCCGTACTTGGCTTATAGGCAGCAGCCTCCTTAGAATAAAACCTCCTGTTTCCAGTGACAGCTGTAGTCTCTCTACAGCACTGGCTTTGTTCAGGACTGTGGTGCTGGCTATGAGGGGAATCCTTCCTTAGGCTGTCCCTGGAGCACCTCTCTCTCCCGGTCTCTCTAAAAGAATCCTTTCTTTCTGTATCTCTCGGGATCTCCTCGGCTTCTGATTCCCTGCTGGTCTCTCTACTTCCTGTTCTCTGGGGCTTAAATGAGTGGGGCTGCCCTACAACTTTCCACTCCTCCCCCAGCTGTCTCTCGTTACCTCCCCTAGTTGCTATGGAGCTTGGGCGTGGCCTGAAGACAGCAGCATTGGGTATGTTTTTTTTCTCTTTAGCTGAAGTTTTAAAGTCATGGCTCCCTGTACTTCCCTTCTGCTTGGAGGTAAATGTTTGTGTTTTCTCTATTTCCATGGGCTCTGGAGCAGTTTCGTCACCACAGTAGCCAGCCTGCTGAGACTAAACAACAGTAAACCTCAGGATATTATAGCATGCTTTCATGATTTTGGCCTGAAAGAACTGGTGGCGACCAAGGCCAGGTCAGCTGGACTGCTGAAATGGGAGGCCTACTTGATCGACATATACGCTGACCTCACACAGTTACTGTACAAAAGTGATGGGGAATGTGGGATATTGTGCAAAAGCTCCCACTGAGGACATTCATTACAAATGGTCCAACAAAGGAGCACCACACCACGTTGCTCAAAAGACACCCAGTCAATACGTGGTATAAAATTGGAAGGATACTTTTATTCAACAATTCAACAACCTGAGAGCCCGACACAGGCCGTGTTTCGTTTTCACTTCCTCAGGGGATTCAGGCGTGCTGCATATATATGAACACAAACAACATAATATATACAAATAAAATAATGATAAAACACATAAAATGTCATGAATGTAAAAACTAATAAGGATGAGAGCATAAAATAACCATTCATAAATAAATCCTTATATAAACAGAACTATTGAAAGGTGTAGAAACACATATAACTAATATAAAACATTCACACACTGTATGTAAACAAACAGTTAAGAATTAATAAATACTAAAATATTAAATAATCATATTTAGATATTAATTATATTTGAAAAATATTGAAAGGGTGTGTAAAATTACTAATGGAAAAACATTACGTGTAACCACTAAAACCGTATTTCTATCACATATATGATAGACTAGTAGGAGCAAGGAGTGAGAATGTAAAAACAAACTATAAAAACCATTTATCTATGGACACAATAAAAACATCAATGATAACTCATAATAAATTACTAAAATAATGAAATATAAAACTATAAATAATTAAAAACATAAATAATTAAAAATCTGTTACATTATAAATACCATTGTAAAAACTAATATCACATTTATAATAAACTTGTAGAGGCAAGGAGAAAGTATATAACACTCAAATTGTCTTAAATGTCTGTGCACATGTAAACTTAACAAGAGTAACTCATGATAAAATTATGAACTATAAGGGCCATAAAATCCCAACTACAATATTTTGAATGCATATCTAAAATTGCACAGGTACACTACCAAAAAACTGCCTCCAGTTTTGCAACTGATTCCTATAGATTTTGGGGTGCTGAATCCAGGAAAAATAGCCAAAATGTTCCATCACGTCACGTTTTCTTGCAAAATTAGATTTCTTACCCATATAAGGAATGTTCACATAATTTCTTTTTAGCCGACTGCAGTTTATTTTCTTGGCCCAAAATAGAGGTTGTAATGGTTAACTAACTAGAAACACTCCCTCATGATATTTTAGAGTGTTTTGTATTCATTTTATACATTAACAGGACAATTGGGAGGCGGGGGGCTAAATCCAGTACTCGCGCTGGCGCATGTTCTTTCCTGTTCGCCTCGCCTCGTTCGCTTGCTCAAACACGGTGGTTGCGACATGAACGTTCCTGTCAAATTTCAGTTTCTTGCAAGTTCATTATTACCTTTTGTTTGCTCAGTCGTAATCCAGCTTTATTCCGAAGTGGTTCACTACAGTTGTAGTTTGCAGTGCTGTGTATTTGTGATGGCTCACAGAGCCAGAGGTTGCGTCAACTCTCCGGACAGTTTTTGTTTTATTTGTGGGGAATATACCGTGAAAAAGCGGCAGAGGAACATTTCTGCATTTATTAAAAAAGTATATTTCGCCTATTTCGGTTTGAAGTTAGGCGATCAAGACAAACCGTGGGCTCCTCACAAAGTGTGCAAGACATGAGGAAGATCTACGCTTATGGATGAAAGGTAAAAAACAAGCATTTCGTTTCGGAATACCTATGATGTGGCGTGAACAAAGAGACCACAGCAGTGACTGCTATTTTTGCTCTTGCATTGTGAAGGGATACAACTTAAAAAATAAGAACGTAATAAGTTACCCCAACCTTCCCTCAGCAATTAGGCCTATGCCTCATAACACCCTGGTCTGATCATTATACTATCAAAATAAACCTCAAATATCATACTACTAATGTCAAAAACTATACATTAAGTGGCCCCACGTCAAAATTTAAAAAGTTTAATGAAACGGAATTCCTTGACTCTACAATCCCCCACCTCTTGCCATCCACATCAGATCTAGATGACGCTGTCAACAACTGGTACGAAACCATCAATAATGCAGCCAAAAGCAACCATACAAATAAACAAAGAAAACACCTCAAAACAAACAGTACACCATGGTTCAATAATACACTAAAACAAATGAAAAAAGAACTAAGAAAACACGAAACTAAATGGCGAAAATCTAAGTTGACTATACATAAGGAAATATATAATAACCATCTCATAAAATATAAAGAAGCACTAGATAGTACAAAGAAAAACTACTACGCAGCAACATTATCAAAATCATTTAACAGACCTCGAGAGCTATTTTCTATTGTCAGAAATCTTACCAATAACACTCAAACTTCTAGCAATGAAATCACTGACATCTCAGTACAAACACTAGCCAATCACTACCAAAACAAATAAAAAAACCCTCAAATGTCACTAGATACAATTAACACCTTTCAGCAGCCTATTGACGAATGGTCAGACTTTTACCCCATTTCAAGAACGTCATTAAAAACTATCATATCTGGTCTCAATACCACAACTTCATACTTAGACCCATGCCCAGTATCATGGATAAAAAACACACTACCAACTCTTCTATCATTCATTCTTCCAATAGTCAACCTCTCATTAACCCAAGGTTACCTTCCACAATCACTCAAGCACGCACAAATACGCCCAATTCTAAAGAACAGCAAATTAGATAAAACATCCCCAATATCATACAGACCCATCTCTAGCATACCATTTTTGGCCAAAATAATAGAAAAAGTTGTGCAATTACAGACACAGGAATACATAGACACATCTTATCCACTTGATGAGCAACAATATGGATTTCGACCCCGCCACGGAGTTGAAACACTACTTACTGTATTAATTGATACTCTCCTAAGAGGAATCGACAACCATAAACAAGCATTCATCCTCCTCTTCATTGACATATCAGCGGCCTTTGATAGTGTACATCACTCAATAATGCTCAGAAACTTAAAACAGATAGGCATAAACTCTACAGTATATAAATGGTTCACTTCCTATTTAAACAACAGAACTCAAAATGTACGAATAGGCAATCAAACATCAACTACATATAACCAAGAAATAGGTTTACCACAAGGATCTGCTCTATCAGCCCTACTTTTTAACATTTACATAAAACCGGTCTGCAATATCTTTAAAAAATTTGGAGTACAATATCACCTCTATGCAGACGATATTATGATGTACATTCCATTTACTATCCCTAACCTACCATTACAACTCCTCTCAGACTGTTATAACGAAATCACAATTTGGCTAAAAACTCAAAACCTCCATATAAACCATGCTAAAACCAAAGTCGTAATTGTAACGAAAAATCAATCATTTATTCCCCCAACCCATATAACTCTACAAGATCAAGAAATTAAAATAAAAAATGAAATAAGATATCTAGGTGTTATAATAGATACACACCTTACAATGGAAACACACATTAGAAACACCACAAAGAAAATCTATTTCAAACTTAAAATTCTCAAACAACTACGCCCGCTAGTATTTGTACAAGATTTCATTAATATAACACAAGCTATTATAACCCCTCACTTTGATTTTGCCAACCTAATACTTATGGGCATTTCAAAACAGAACATTAAAAGAATTCAACTAGCCCAAAATGCAACGGCAAGGATTATATTAAAAATAAACTCACTCCAACACATAACACCAATACTAGCATCCCTTCATTGGTTACCAATACAGAGTAGGATAACATACAAAACAATAATTACCTCATTCAAAGCATTACATGATATGGCTCCAACTACACTATGTAATTTAATATGCAAAGAAACACCTAAGACTACCCACAGAAAAGAACAATTAAATAAACTAAAGATTCCGAAGGACTTCATAAAAGCACATAAATTAACCAACAATAGAGCCTTCTCTCATATAGCTCCTACTATCTGGAACTCCCTACCAGAGGATCTACGATCTCTAACAGAGATCATGGAATTCCGCAAAAAATTAAAAACTTATCTATTCACCAAACACTATAACACCATGGAAAACCTTACACTCAACTTAGATAAAGGCTAAACAAGTAACTGACAACATAAAGCACAACCCTTCCACATAAATAGACCACACACATAGCGCAAATGAAAAGACTTTCCAATCTCTTATGCCCTAATACCTTCCTCTTGTATATAGTTGTATCTGTTATGTACTATATTATGTACGTTAACACCATTTTCTGTTAGTTAATTGTTTTAACTCAGTTCCAGTTAAATTTGTTTAATTTATGATACTTTAAGATGTTCTATGTATATCTAAGATGTTCTATGTAAAACAAATTTCGATTTGTTAATAGTTGTTATTTGTACACCGCAACTGATCTCTGGAAGATGCGGTATAAAAATGAATGTTAAATAAATAAATAAATAGCAACGAAGTACCTGTGCCTGAACCACCAAAATCTTTGGATCATATTTGTGTGGACGGTTCTGATCATGATGAGACTCATCAGATGGCTTTTCCGATGAGTCCAGTACTTCCGAGTTTGAAACTGAACCAGATCCAAAACCTGAACTTTTCTCTCAAGCTGAATTGAATGATTTAGTCCGGGATTTAGGACTCCCAAAAGATGCTGCCCAACTGCTAGGTTCTCGGCTTAAACAGAAAAATCTATTGTCACCAGGAACAACTTTTTATTGGTACCGCAACCGCGAGACACAATTTTTGAAGTATTTCAGCAAAGAGGAAGATTTGGTATTTTGCAACGATATATACGGAGTGATGGAAAAGTTTAAACTCAAGTATGATCCTGCTGAATGGCGGCTGTTCATTGATTCGTCAAAAGACAGCATAAAAGGTGTTCTTCTTCATAATGGCAACACATTCGCTTCAGTTCCTATTGCTCACTTTGTTATTCTCCAAGAAAAATACGAGAATTTGGCCCTGATTCTTCAGAAGATTCGTTATGATGAGCATAAGTGGATGATTTGTGGAGACTTTAAAATTCTATCCATGCTATTAGGGCAGCAATCCGGTTTCACCAAATATCCCTGCTTCCTTTGCTTGTGGGATAGCCGGGCCCGCGACCTACACTGGGGGAAAAAAGACTGGCCAATTCGGGAGTATTTGAGACCCGGTGAGAAAAATGTTCTTCGTGAGAGCTTGGTACCTCGTGATAAAATTCTATTACCACCTCTCCACATTAAGTTGGGTCTCATTAAGCAATTCATCAAGTCCCTTCCAAAAGATGGTGAGTGCTTTCGGTACCTTTGCTCAAAGTTCCCCCGACTTTCTGAAGCAAAGCTAAAGGAAGGAGTGTTTGTTGGCCCTGATATAAGGAAACTCATTTCAGATGGAGCATTCGCTGAAACGATGTCTGAGAAGGAAAAAGAAGCCTGGGATTCCTTCAAGGATGTTGTTCTCAAATTCTTGGGGAACAGGCGGGATGAGAACTATAAGGATATTGTTGCCAGGATGCTCAATGCCTTCAAAGAACAAGGCTGTAACATGAGCCTGAAAGTCCATTTCTTGCACTCCCATGTGAACTACTTTCCCGAAAACTTGGGGGCGTACAGTGAAGAACAAGGTGAAAGGTTTCACCAGGACATCAAGGACGCAGAGAGAAGGTACCAAGGAAGATGGAACACCACTATGATGGCTGATTTCTGCTGGTTGCTGCTGCGGGAAACCCCAGATGAAAAATACGCCAAGCAGCGCACCAAGAGAAGCATTCGGGGGAAGAAGAAACGGGCACACCAGGAGATTGATTGACCCAAGAATGACTTTAAAATCTAAACTGTGTTGACAAATATCGTGTTTTTACTAAACTTTGAAATAAAAATTTGCTAGTTATTACCACAGTGTCGGATCTCATTTATTAGAATTTTATTTTCACACCATCGGGTGTTTGTCTTCATGTATTGCAATGGTGCGGTTTGCGTTTTCTATTCTTACATACATACCTGTACAACATTTTTTGCACATTTCTTTGCTTTGCTTTGTGTCTAACCTCGCTCTTATATGCTCAATGTTTGTGCACATGTATGTGGCTGTTTTAAGTGCAGACAATTTTGCTACCATCACAGTGTGTTTTGATGACATTACTCTATTCTTATGTGCTGTCTTGTTACAATTTTCTTTATTCTTATTTGAATAACTACTAAACAATTAATATAAAGAATTCATCCAAGAAACTTTTATCTCGATCGCACTCAATCTGAAACGTTCACCTCAAACTGCTAACCCAATGTAGCAAAAAATCTGTACGTGATGGAGCAAATTGGTTACCAGCTTTGGATTCAGCGCACCAAAAAACGTAAAAATCAATCGAAACATTAGAGGCAGTTTAAAAAAAACTTTTTTTAGTGTACCTGTGTTGTTGGCAAGCATCATACCCGTTCTTACGATCATACCCGTTCTTACACTCAGAACTCGCAGCTCAAACTCGATTCTTTATAAGAGCCGACCGGACGTGTTCTCTATGATTAAAAATATATAAAAGGTTCATCATCATAGCGTTTACTCAAACCACAATATAGTTTTCCTCACAGGGCATTTTAACTGTCTTACATACCGGGATAGGGTATAATGCATAACTTCTAAGACTTTAAAGGTATCAGCTATCCCTTTAAAATTGCCCGGTCTCCCATATTAAGTGTCTCAAGACTACAAGGGATAATATCAAAAAGAAGTGGCTATTTTATTAAACCTGAACCATATTAAACATTTTTTATTTTTTATTTTCAATCACTATCATGACTCTAGATTCGGATAAAACTAGCATGGCACGCTCAAGCAATATCAGATATTCCTTCTGTCATACGTTAAAACGACTTACCTCTTTCTCACTCAGTTAAATATTACCAAGTGCATTGATACATAAAAAGTAACCCTATCCATATAATATTAATTATAAAGTAAAAGGGGCCATCTATTATCAGAGGACTTCTTAACTGCACCCAGCAGAAAACATTCTCATCAGCATAATCATTGTGACTTAACATATGGACAGTCAATTGTGCTATATTCACATAATAAAACTCCCCAAAACCCTTCTTTCTCAAAAGGATGTTGCTGTATGGCTAAAACAAAGTTCTTATCAACAACGGAACAGTCCGCTTTTCACTATGTTCATCCACAAAGTTGCTATCATCTTCATGCTCATATTTTCCATACCTCACTACTTTTGAAGATGTATCCGACTAACTTATATCCCCTACTACGAGTATTCCAAATTTCTTTTGCTTATTCATAGATTTACCTATATCCCTCTACTCGCGCTTTCCATATCTATACTTTCATACCCTTAGAACATTGTACAACGCAAATATAATCGTGGGACTTCAACATATATCTTCTTCCATCAGTTAGTGCTCATAAAACCAAAAAGAAGAACTATTTGATTACCACTTACAAATATAAATATCAGAAGATCCTTGTTCAAACAGACTGTCATCAGTGCGCTGTAAAAGCTTCTTCATCAAAGACGCCCGCACTTGCGCTGTACTAAAACGCGGGAAAAATGACGTCTCCCTATATAGAGCTGTAGACATCATCCATTGCTAGGTAGATTCTCGCAGACACAGTGTTGGATTAAAGTGCTTCAAACCAAACATTCTCTGCACACTATGCTAATTTTTGTGGAAACTTTAATAAAACTTATTAGCTCATCAAAGTGTGCAGTATTCTATATTACTAACAACTTAGCCACTATTATACTGAATCTGTAATAAGTGATATTACCATTTTCTACATAGCCACTAATATATTCCCTCTCCAAATTATAACCAATTCAACTAGAGGTTCCAGAAGAATTACCTATCTATTCCATTATTCCTATAATCGCTCTAATGTAATATATTATGTTATTGAAGGATGTTATAATCATAGCAATATAAACTCATCCATCCTGCGTTCCCATTAAGTCATATTAACACTATCTTGCTGTAAATATCCTGTGTGAGATCGCAAACGGACTTACAGAAACACTGAGAGATCCCTCTCCATATTCAGCCCATTAGGAGACAGGGAGTCTAATTGAAAAATATAACGTTGTTCTAGCCTCTGTATCATCTTGTCAACATCTCCTCCTCTCCAATTGAGCTTCGCCTTTTTAATAACAAAAAACTTTATATCATTAATCTGGTGCTTCATATCTTGCCAATGTGCCACAAGCGGTTTCTCTACTAACGTAACATCAATTTAAGAAATATGTTAGTACCATCAGCATTAACCGAACGTAAATTCTTATCTAGGCATAAAGGTCAATACCAATGTGGACGGTGTTCCGTGTGCACCCACGTGATGCCAGTGAGAGATAAGTTTGTACATCCCACGATGCAACAAGGATTTAGGATAGAAGATTTTTCTAATTGCGAAACTACTCATGTAGTGTATGTCATACAGTGCCCCTGTAAAAGGTTATACGTGGGGAAGACAATTAGGAGCGTGAAAGTTCGGATAATAGAACATAAGAGCTGTATCAAGAGGGGTATAGCAGAGAAACCACTTGTGGCACATTGGCAAGAGATGAAGCATTTTTCCAGCGTTTTAGTACAGCGCAAGTGCGGGCGTCTTTGATGAAGAAGCTTTTACAGCGCACTGATGACAGTCTGTTTGAACAAGGATCTTCTGATATTTATATTTGTAAGTGGTAATCAAATAGTTCTTCTTTTTGGTTTTATGAGCACTAACTGATGGAAGAAGATATATGTTGAAGTCCCACGATTATATTTGCGTTGTACAATGTTCTTAGGGTATGAAAGTATAGATGTAGAAAGCACGAGTAGAGGGATATAGGTAAATCTATGAATAAGCAAAAGAAATTTGGAATACTCGTAGTAGGGGATATAAGTTAGTCGGATACATCTTCAAAAGTAGTGAGGTATGGAAAATATGAGCATGGAGATGATAACAACTTTGTGGATGAACATAGTGAAAAGCGGACTATTCCGTTGTTGATAAGAACTTTGTTTTAGCCATACAGCAACATCCTTTTGAGAAAGAAGGGTTTTGGGGAGTTTTATTATGTGAATATAGCACAATTGACTGTCCATATGTTAAGTCACAATGATTATGCTGATGAGAATGTTTTCTGCTGGGTGCAGTTAAGAAGTCCTCTGATAATAGATGGCCCCTTTTACTTTATAATTAATATTATATGGATAGGGTTACTTTTTATGTATCAATGCACTTGGTAATATTTAACTGAGTGAGAAAGAGGTAGGCCGTTTTTAACGTATGACAGACGGAATATCTCATATTGCTTGAGCGTGCCATGCTAGTTTTAACCGAATCTAGAGTCATGATAGTGATTGAAAAGAAAAAATAAAAAACGTTTAATATGGTTCAGGTTTAATAAAATAGCCATTTCTTTTTGATATTATCCCTCGTAGTCTTGAGACACTTAATATGGGAGACTAGGCAATTTTAAAGGGATAGATGATACCTTTAAAGTCTTAGAAGTTATGCATTATAGCCTATCCCGGTATGTAAGACAGTTAAAATGCCCTGTGAGGAAAGCTATATTGTGGTTTGAGTAAACGCTATGATGATGAACCTTTTATATATTTTTAATCATAGAGAACACGTCCGGTTGGCTCTTATAAAGAATCGAGTTTGAGCCGCGAGTTCTGAGTGTAAGAACGGGTATGATCGTAAGAACGGGTATGATGCTTGCCAACAATTTTAGATATGTATTCAAAATACTGTAGTTGGGATTTTATGGCCCTTATAGTTCATAATTTTATCATGAGTTACTCTTGTTAAGTTTACATGTGCACAGACATTTAAGACAATTTGAGTGTTATATACTTTCTCCTTGCCTCTACAAGTTTATTATAAATGTGATATTAGTATTTATAATGGTATTTATAATGTAACCGTTTTTTAATTATTTATGTTTTTAATTATTTATGTATTTATGGTTTTATATTTCATTATTTTAGTAATTTATTATGAGTTATCATTGATGTTTTTATTGTGTCCATAGATAAATGGTTTTTATAGTTTGTTTTTACATTCTCACTCCTTGCTCCTACTAGTCTATCATATATGTGATAGAAATACGGTTTTAGTGGTTACACGTAATGTTTTTCCATTAGTAATTTTACACACCCTTTCAATATTTTTCAAATATAATTAATATCTAAATATGGTTATTTATTTAATGTTTTAGTATTTATTAATTCTTAACTGTTTGTTTACATACAGTGTGTGAATGTTTTATATTAGTTATATGTGTTTCTACACCTTTCAATAGTTCTGTTTATATAAGGATTTATTTATGAATGGTTATTTTATGCTCTCATCCTTATTAGTTTTTACATTCATGACATTTTATGTGTTTTATCATTATTTTATTTGTATATATTATGTTGTTTGTGTTCATATATATGCAGCATGCCTGAATCCCCTGAGGAAGTGAAAACGAAACACGGCTTGTGTCGTGCTCTCAGGTTGTTGAATTGTTGAATAAAAGTATCCTTCCAATTTTATACCACTTATTATTGACTGGGCATTCATTACAAATGGACTTTTCCATTTGGCCTGACATTCACTCTGAAGGGGAAATGCTGATGGGTTTGTAGTAGGGAGGAGGCATCACAGGCCTGGACCCTACACCCATCAAGGACGCAGCCCAGCGGAAATCTCACCTCCTATGGCAACGCGTTAACTACAGAAGGAAACATCTGCGCAGGCAGTCTGGCTGGGGGCCAGGCCACCAGAGCTGATGCTGAGGAGCAGACTTGAGAGTGAGTTTGATCGATTAACATGACCACCTGGTGAACTGCTCCAGAGTTTCGGGAGCATGAATACTATTTACTGATTTATTTTGGACTGTGGGGACTTTCAATTGAGGACCTGGGTTTGGCTGCTATGGGAAGCTAAGGGGGAGTGGGAGAAGGATGAATGAGGAGGTGTGGGATATTACTATTTGCTCTGTTGGTTTGTTGGGTGAGAAGGGGAGTGTTGTGGGTGGACTGTTGAGAGGAGTGTGGTTGTGAAATGGAAGTAATGAGGGACAGAGGCTGGGAGAGTGAATTGAGTGAGGAGGAAATGAGCAGTGCGTGGAGGGAGTGAGGGATGTGGGTTAGGCGGTCTGACCATCTTGCACTGGTGGCAGTAGCCTTGATGCATCCTATGCTTTTACGGAAGGGTGATGGGGTTGGGGGAGGAGGGGGGAAAGGGGCGTGGACAAGAAGCTGGGGAGGGGAAGATGGTTAGAGAATAGAGATGGCGGACCTTAGAGTGGTTCCTTTAATGTTCACAGCCTAAATTCGCCCTTTAAGAGACAAAAACTATATAAACAGGTGGGAAGACAAAAGGCAGCAATTTACCTTGTTCAAGAGACACATTTGTTACGCTCTCATGAAAATTAGTTTAATACCAAACACACCCAATTGCGACTCTTTGCATCGAATCCGGTGGAAAAGAGAAAGAGGGAAGGTGGTGCTCATAGTGGCTGAGGGATTGCGGGTGACGGTGGTTGAAGTGGTTCAGGACAGAACTGGGAAATATTTGCTGGCCCACCTAAGGGTGGAATCCGAGTGGTACAGGGTGATGAGCATCTATGCCCCAAATGCATCACAGAGGGATTTGGTGAAATTGGGCTAAGTCTGAGATCTTAAACATCTCAGTCCCAGGCGATCTGTGTGAACGATAACAAAATAGCTACCCCGGTTTCTTTATTTATTTCAGGCGTTACCGGTGGAGGTGCTGGCCAAAGCACTGAGGGGGTACAGAGGAATATTTCAAGATTTATATGGAATGTCCATGCCCCCATGGTAGTCCAGAAAGTGCTTCAAAGGGCTAGGGGTGAAGGGGGGCTAGGATTACCTTATATGCAGTGATATTATGAGGCCACCCAACTAAAAGGAGTCTATTCCTAGGTACGTGAGACCACTAAGCAGTGGGTATGCTTGGAAGGTGCACTTCTACAGGGGGGTACCTTGGAGAGATTGATTTGGGGGAAGGGGGATGAGGGTTGTACAATCCTTACATTACACATACACTAGGGGTTTGCTATCACCATCGGCGGACCTTGCTGGCAGGGAAGTGGGTATGACATTAGCTGTTTGCTTTCAGGAAGGGGAAGGCCCTCATCTGAGGGTGTAAAAGAGATGGTTTGACTCTGCTCTCCCAACTCTTCCAATGGGGGAGGGTATGGCCCTTTGAGGGTCTGGGGGATATTTACCACTTGGAGGGGCATGCTTACTATAGTTATGTGCAAATTCATCATTTCCTGTCCCGGAGAGTGGTGAGATGGATTTGTTGAAGGAGAGGACATGGTTTGAAGTGCTATGTGTCGGTGCAGTAATCAAGAAAGGGCTGGTAATGCAGTTCTGTCGGGGGCTGAGCTTGCATATATGACCCATTAGGAAAGGGACTTGGGGTGGACAAATGGAAGTGGATAATTCTTGGGATAGCAAAGCTGTCCGTGGCTGCCAATTTAATGGAAAATGATTACAAGGTATTGCTGCATTGTTACCTCACCCCAGAACGATTGTACAAAGTGGGGGTTAGATCCTCAGGGGACTGTAGGCATAACTGTGGGGAAAAGGGAATGTTGTACCACATGTGGTGGGAATGTCGGGAGGTACAGCGATATTGGACACTGTGCTGGTATTGGTGGCGGACATGGTGGATGTTATGCTCGCTAGATGTCCTGTGGCTGGCCTGCTCCACCAGTGCATGGATACAGTTCCTCAGAGACTTCAGGGGGTGGTACAACATTGCATTGTGGCAGCACAATGTGAGATAGCTACTCACTGATCCCAGCCCCATCTACCAGGGGTTAAAGGGTTTCTTTGTAGGCTCACCCATCTATATTCAATTCACTGCCTTACAGCTATCAAACGAGGTAGAGCAGACAGGGTGCATAGTCAATGGCTGGAGTATGGTGGTGGTTGCAGAGGTGGCAACAGGAGGGAGAGGGATGAAGGAAAGAGAGATAAAGGAAAGAGGGAAGTTCCGTGAACTGCACGGGGGGGGGGGGGGGGGGCGGGGAGGGGAGATGGAAAAGTGTGCAATTTGTATTATCATGGAAGAATGGGGAGGGAGGAAGGGGATGATATATACTTTGTGCTGTGTGAATTTGTTGGATTCACTTTGATGTTTGAAACTGTTCAATAAAAATGTGCAAGTTAAAAAAAGAATATACTGTAAGAAGTGAAAAGCTGGGTCAGATCAATGGTCTTTTAACTCAGCATTCTGTCTCTGACCATGACCAGTCTGCATCATAACTGCTAATGGACTTGAATTCCAGAAACTTGTTCAAATCTTTTAAAATTCTGTAGCTTAACTGTTCATTGACAGAATAATCTCTCAGGTTTGTTTTAAATTTGCTGTTTCAAGATGTGTCCCCTAGTCCTAGTATTATTTAAAAGGAAAAATAACAATTCCCTATTTACCTATTTTATCCACCTTGGGAATGCCAGTTGAAGAGTGGGAGAAACTACCAGCAGACAGATGTAAGAACTTATAGATCGCTACAAGAAATGTTTGGAGGGTGCCAAATATTAGTGAAGGGTGCCATTAATCCTGTCCAGGTCATATTTTGTTTTTTTTCTCAGAAATTACTACATCTAGGTTGCACAGACATCTTTTTTTTGTTGTATACCTTTGAAGATACTATTAAAATATTATGATTAAATATAGTTGGAATATTTCCAATTATTTCTCAAGATATTGTACACAGCATACCTAAAATGCAAGAGTGTTAATAATGTTGACCACAACTGTATAACCTTGGAGCTTTTATTCACTATCCATTCAGTTATTTTCATTGGGATGGGCAGCATGCAGTTACCTTTTTGTATGATTGTTTTGGCAGCTCATTTCTGGTACACGGATTGCATGGCAGTCCCCAAAAATGCAGGAAAAACTAAGGCAAGCATATCTGAATAAACTGCCACAAAGTAGTGAGTCACCCAACATCTTACTCACAGAAGTTCAAAATGCTGCCTTCTAGATCTTAACTCATCCTATGCATTAACTTTTTTTATTTTCATATTTTGTTCTGAAAATATCAAAGAAGGCCTTCTGGAAAACAGCCAGTGGTAGAAATATGAAAATGCCTGCTTGCCAGAAATTTAGTAGCGTTTTATTTCCTTTGGTATAGTACTGTGCCCTGGTTTAACAATGAAAAGTCAATTGATACTAATATGCATGTCCCAATCAGATGTATTAGGCAACATATTTAGAACCAAATACAACAGAATTATTAATGCTACTTTTATTTTCTTTTTATCTGTGCTGTTTATTGACAGAAAACTCAAATTTTAATAAACTTCCCATAGGCTTTTACTGTAATGGTTTTGGACAAGTTGTAGTGAAATTTGAGTCTAATGATCACAAATAGAGATGCCTTTAACACTGTGGTGTTGCTTAGCAACTTTAAACTATTACATTTCCCTGCTCCATAAGATCATGATATACTACTTCTATACTAGTCCCTGATGGATGTGTAATGGAAATAAACTCTTTGTAGTGGTTGCACTTTGAGTGTTGGGGTGGTAAAATTGGTTATTTTCTTCTTTTCAGTGCTGCTGTAGCTTTGTTTTTTTAAATTTATTCCACAGAGGGAAATATAGTATTATTTTTCTAATGCAACATGTATTGTATTTGAAATATATTTTAAGATATTTAAAAAAATCAGACACAATATTCAATAATGGTGCATACACTTTCAGCACTGACCTATTGCAAGCTTCGTTTCATCCCTCCTTTTTTTCCATGCAAGAGATAGCTTACTGATTTTCTAATATGATATAAGACAGACATTATAATGATAATGTAATTGCAAATGTTTGAAATCATTTGAAAAAGAGGTGTAAACATGAGGCTAGTTCTCACCATGTTTTTAGAATTTAACTCTTCATCGTGTATAGTTTTTCTGAGAGACTTCTGCTGATTTCCAAGGATCCAGAGCAGAGCTAATCTCGACACTGAAGTCCAACATCAGGAGAGGTGGGGTGGGAAGGGAGTGTGCTCCAGAATACAGGGAGCAAAAAATGGGGGTGCAATTGAATATCCAGCTAATATGCCAAGGACTCACCAACCCAGTTGGGAGCCCTAAAGTGACCACAGGCCAGACATTTATGATTGGAAGAGTCTCAACTGTCCTTCCCCTACTGCATCTAAATTTCAGTGCCTTCTGGTCTTTCAGCACCATTGGATTTTCAGCACCATTGGATTCTGTAGGGTTTGTTTTTCATTCTCCTATTTAATTTCTAATTATTATTCATTCCTTATCGTCCCTCCAGTTCAGTCCCTCACTTCTGGGTAGTGCACCTCCTCATGCAGCATGGAGACTGGGCATGTCAGAATTGTGACATCACTGGATATATCCTGCTGGCCTCTCCTACCAGCCTCCAGTGTGTGCCCAGTCTCCATGCAGCTGGAGGACGTAGTGACCCTAGGTGCTAGGCTCACTTGAGGAGCGAATAAGGAGCTTTAGGTAGGATAGATAGGGCTTTGATTTTTTATTTCCCTATGGCTTAATTTTATTTGGGGTTGTAGCTTTAAAGTTGGGTTTAAAAAAAAATACAATGACAGGAAGGGGAACGAAGGTTAATCAGGAGGATCCCCTCTCACTCCCCTAGCAGTTTCCTTTCATTTGGCCTGCTCTC
The DNA here is from genome assembly GCA_033557465.1 of Ichthyophis bannanicus. Taxonomy (NCBI): domain Eukaryota; kingdom Metazoa; phylum Chordata; class Amphibia; order Gymnophiona; family Ichthyophiidae; genus Ichthyophis; species Ichthyophis bannanicus. The sequence continues at coordinate 778,590,299 of CM066031.1, read as the reverse complement.
CCCTCCTGGTTTGCATGGAGGGGAGTTGTTCAGTTGCCTGGCTTCGTGTTAACCGGCTCTGTTCTCCATTGGTGGTTTTATTTATGTGCAGCCGTCGTCGGAGCTTGCTTTCCCTGCTGCAGCTGCCGGTTGACAGGGTGATCTCAGCTGTGTGCCGGACAGAGCTGTGGTGGCTGGTGCCGAGGGGCAGAAAAGGATTTAATGTCTTCGGAGGCAGAGGTGAGTGCTCCGATGGATGTTTTTGGAGTCAGGGGGGTAGCGTTCAGGCCTGTTCCTGCATGGACAGCACGCTTGGCAGTGCTCAGAGCTGACGAGAATCATGGGTCGTTTCTTTCCTGCATTTTTTTCTGAGGAGCTCTGGACTCATTGTTTTACAGAGTTTTCTGACTTAGTTTATAACTTTTTCATTATTTGGTGAAGGTTATTTTAATTTTTATGGCTTTTGTTTGATTTCTTAAGGGGACCACTACAGAAAAAAAAAACCTTTATCTTCACATTGGTTGTTTTTATTTTTTTGTCCCTCTTCACTGCAGGGTGCCTTTACATTATCTAGTCTCTGATGCCGTCGCGCCCACAGTGTCTTGTGTGTGGGTCGCGTAGGGGTGCAGTCTCGGACGCTGGGGTCTGTCGGGGCTGCGCAATGGAAGCAATGAATGCTTAAGCTGAAGAGCAGGGTCATGTTAATTTTACCATACTGTGCCTCCCCGATGCCGAGAATGTCAGCTCAGCCACATCACTCGCCGAAAAGGAAGGGACGACTCTTGACCCCTTCCTTTTATTGCTGGCCAGCTCCCCCTCCCTCCATCCCAACTGCCCTCTCCTGGCCCTTCCCCATCCGGCCACCCTGTTATGCAGCCTGCACCCCATTGGTGCCGGCCCATAATTTCTTTTTGACTGTACTATTTTATCACTCAGCCTTACTTTTTATTATATTTTTTATTTATTATTCATGTTGTTTTTAATTTCTATGATATGTTATGTATTATATTTTAATGTTTATTTGTTTTTAATATGTATATTTATTAATTTACTAATGGTTTTGTTTATTTTGTGTTTTGAGCCTTTTACCCCCTGAGGAAGGCGTTTGCCGAAACGCATAGGGATTCTTTTTTTTTTTTTTTTTTTATTGATGTTTCAATTTTTACAACCAATGCAATACAGAATAAAGAAAATAAATGATACAGTTAATACAACAAGACTCTTCAGTCCAAAAAGAGGTATACAAAAAACATACCATTTAGACTAACCACATCAAGAAGAACCAATTGAAAGAGAGCTACCGGAGTATAAATGTATAAGGCTACTACACCCAGCCGGCCATTGCCAAGAAAACAAAAAAAAGAAAATCTTACTATAATACTCAAGCCTGTAAAGAAGCCAAAAGTGATTCCAATAAAGAAGAATCATAATACACATAACTAGAACCTTGTATGGTCACTAGGCATTTACACGGAAATCGTAGAAGAAAAGTGCCCCCTATAGCCAGAACTCGAGATTTTAACTGAAGAAAAGATCTTCTACGACACTGCGTTTGTTTGGAGACATCCGGGAAAACAGATATCTTCTGACCATAAAAAAGAAAATCTTTTTTAGGGAAAAAAGCCTTCAATATAGAAGATTTATCCGAAAAATGAACCAAAGAAACTAGCAGAGTGGCGCGAGTAGAGATGGGGGTCTGAGAATGTTCCAAAAAATTAGTAAGATTCAGAGAAACTCCCTCCTCTTGCTGCGGCACCTCTGATTCCCCGGAAGTCGCCAAAGCAGAGATATAAAACATCCGATCGAACATTACAGTGTCGGCATTCGGAAGCATCAAAACTTCTTTACAATATTGTCTAAACAAGTAAGCAGATGTCAACAAGTGGGTCTTAGGAAAATTTAAAATCCGCAAATTTTTTGCTCGAGAAGCATTATCCAAAACTTCTAATTGCTGGTAAACCGAGATTGTTCCCTTAGAAGCTAACACATTTGCTGACCGCAGAGAGGCCACCTGCGAATCAAGCTGATCAGCTCGCTGAAACAGCTGGTTAACAGAGGTCTCTACTGTATAAAATTTACTGGAAACCTGTCGAGAAAAAGCTACAGTTTGATTAACAAATTGAGATAGCATTACATTAGTAGCAGTAACCTGTTTCCAAATGTCAGTTAAGGTAACATTTTCAGGATTATCGATTGAAGGAAAATTAGGAGCCTCAATGCCAGCAACCATAGTAATAGGAACTAACGAAAGTACCTTTGGTGATACAGAAAAAGAAACAGGAAGCTCTTCCTCCTCTCCCGAAGAAGAGGACGATCCAGTAGAAGACAACGAATTCACAGACGCTTGAGAAGAACCGGGGTTGGGTGGAGGAGTCCTTTCGATGGAACTCAAAGTAATGCCAGAGCCAGGCGACGAAGAATGTTGGACACCAGAAGTAGATGGAGGAAGAATTACAACATGCTGATCCATGGGTCCAACAACAGCAGAAGGGGTAGATGAAGCTGCTACAGCTTGTTTAGCAGGCTGACCTCCTTGAAGCTTCTTATTCTTCCTTTTCACGTGACCACGCGGCATACCTGCGGCAAAAACAAATTCGGAGGCCCTGAGGCCCCGAATTGGCACCGAAGGGGCACCAAAGGGGCGTCCCCCCTTTGGTCACGCCCCCTTCGGGCGCGCGCGACCGCGGCCGCGAAAGCAGCCGGTGTTAAAGATATGCTGCCGAGAATCGCCGGAGCAGATGGGAGACGTCTGTTGCAGCCAATCAGGTGGAATTACACAGGCACGCAGCTCCGGGCTCACTCTCAGCTGATTCTCACTCTCCCAAGGCAGCCGGTGTTAAAGATATGCTGCCGAGAATCGCCGGAGCAGATGGGAGACGTCTGTTGCAGCCAATCAGGTGGAATTACACAGGCACGCAGCTCCGGGCTCACTCGCAGCTGATTCTCACTCTCCCAAGGCAGCCGGTGTTAAAGATATGCTGCCGAGAATCGCCGGAGCAGATGGGAGACGTCTGTTGCAGCCAATCAGGTGGAATTACACAGGCACGCAGCTCCGGGCTCACTCTCAGCTGATTCTCACTCTCCCAAGGCAGCTGGTGTTAAAGATATGCTGCCGAGAATCGCCGGAGCAGATGGGAGACGTCTGTTGCAGCCAATCAGGTAGAATTACACAGGCACGCAGCTCCGGGCTCACTCTCAGCTGATTCTCACTCTCCCAAGGCAGCCGGTGTTAAAGATATGCTGCCGAGAATCGCCGGAGCAGATGGGAGACGTCTGTTGCAGCCAATCAGGTGGAATTACACAGGCACGCAGCTCCGGGCTCACTCTCAGCTGATTCTCACTCTCCCAAGGCAGCCGGTGTTAAAGATATGCTGCCGAGAATCGCCGGAGCAGATGGGAGACGTCTGTTGCAGCCAATCAGGTGGAATTACACAGGCACGCAGCTCCGGGCTCACTCTCAGCTGATTCTCACTCTCCCAAGGCAGCCGGTGTTAAAGATATGCTGCCGAGAATCGCCGGAGCAGATGGGAGACGTCTGTTGCAGCCAATCAGGTGGAATTACACAGGCACGCAGCTCCGGGCTCACTCTCAGCTGATTCTCCAGGGATTCTTTTTAATAAAAGCATCTGTGATCCCTTCTGCCTTCATCAACTCACTTTTTGTGTTGTGTATCTTCCCCATGCTGGGGACATTTTTTTAATATGCTTTTATATACCGCTCCTTCCAGAGGTTTACAATTAACAAACCAATTACATTAAACTTGTAACTTGAACTTAGAACAGTGATGTTACACAGAAGGAATTTGTGTAGTATCATGTACTATTTACAGAAAACATATTACAATCAACATATTTACAAGAGAGTTATATGTATATGGGTTTTGCATCGAACAGTTGCTTTGGATGGTTGGGTAATGGTAGAAGATATTGATTGGAGGGATTCAGGGGAGATTCTCTAAAGGCTTATTGTTATGTTGAGTATATTTTGTTACCATCAGTTGAGTTACCAAAATATTCTATGAATAGATATGTTTATCTCCAGGAACAAGCAGGAATGTAGTCTTCACATATGGTATCGTCGGTACCGACGGAGCCTGCGCGGGAACGCTCCCCAGCGTCCAATAGGAAAGCTTTTGGGAGCATCCCACAGCACCTGCGTGCTGCCTTCCCGCCTTTCCCACTGTCTCTCTTCAGTTCTTCGTTTTCCACGGAGCCAACAGGTCCCATACCCTGTCACCACAGAAACTTCCTTCTTTATTCTTTATTTTTTGTGGTCGCGTCTGTCTTCGTTCGACGCCTACTGGTACCACCGGTTCTTCTTTCTTCTTTTCTAAAAAAAAAATATATATATATAGTTCTGAGGTATTTTTTCTTCAAAAACCTTTTTCCTCGGTGCTAGGTGCCATTTTGGGCACTATGCCCATTTTCCTTAAAAATGGAATAACCAGCTACTGGTTTTAAAAAAATGTTCTAAGTGTGGCAGTACCATATCTGTCACCGACACCCATGACTGGTTTCTTAAATGTTTAGGCCCTGACCATTCTCCATCGGAGTGCCTCTCCTGTAGGAAGATGACTAAAAGCGGCCTGCAGAATAGAGCTGCAAAACTCGGTACCCTTTTTGCTTCAGATGCGATGTCCGTTGCATCAACGTCTTCTAGAGCCTCATCTTCCTCCCATGGATCTCAGGTAACTAAACATAAATCTAGCCGGTCCTCAAAGGGTAGATCTTCTAGGCATCGAGAAGCCATTGGCGTTGCCCTTGAGGAAACTTCACCGGCAAAATAGCCTGGGCGGGAGGCTTCGGCTTCGGCTTCCAAAGCATTAACGGGGCTCCAGGCTATTCTCGAGGCTTCCACCTCGGCAGAACTACTGGTGCCATGCTCTGGGGTTCCGGACGCTTCTACCGGTACCAACACCCAAGCATCGATAGATCAGAGGTTTCTCGCTATCAAACGCAGTCTGGCAGCTCTTCTCACGGCTTTGATACCGTTGAGACCGCTACAGACGGTTCAACAGGCACTGGTACCGGTACCGACGGCACCAGCCTCGGCGGGTATACTCCCCATGCCAAGTCTTGAGTCTATCTCCGGCATCGACAGATCGGTACCAAGACACCTCGATACTGACTTCGATCAATGCCGGTACCGTGCTCTGCACGAACACCGGGATCAGAGATATTTTGAATCTTCCGATTCCAATGATTCTAATGACTCTGCCAATACCAGAGTACTTCTTCTGGAGGAACCATCTTCTCCCCAACGCAGAATGTCTCCTCCGGAGGACATGTCCTTTCAGGATTTTATTCGCGATGTGGCTCGAGGCCTTGCAATCACGGTAACTCCTGAAAAGGAACCTAGGGCATAGGAATTAGAAATCCTTCAATACCTAAGGCTCCCAAGGAAGCAGCTACTCTGCCTGTTCATCAGATCCTACATGATCTTTTGCTGAGGATGTGGGAAACACCTTTAACCACATCTCCTCACTCTCGGAGGCTCTATACAATGTATCGAGCTCCACCTTGTCCTGGCTTCCAAAAAACTCAGTTACCACACCATTCAATGGTAGTGGAATCAGCTATGCGTAGGATGAAGAGTGCAAAGAGACATACTTCCAATCCTCCAGGCCGTGAGTGCAGGACTCTCGATGCCTTTGGGTGTCGATGCTTCCAAGCTTCCATGCTCTCAGCCAGGATCAGCTCCTATATCCTATATATGGGAATGTTCCTCAAAGAGGTCACAGGAGACTTGGAGCTTATGAGCCCCCTTCTTCCTGATGATAAACGAAAAGACTTCCTTAAGCTTGTCAGACATGCTCAGGATGTTTCCAAGTTTGTAAACCATGCAGCCTTTGACTGCTTTGAATGCATCAGCAGAACCTCTGCTATTGCCATTGGTGCGCGTCGGATTGCCTGGCTTCAGGCATCAGACTTGGAACTTTTGGTACAAGATAAATTGGGAAATATCCCTCGCACAGGAGAAAATCTCTTTGGCAGGAATTGGCAGGAAAAGGCTAATGAAATAGATACTGACAATATCACCCTGGATAGATTGTCAAAATCTACAGCCAACCCAGACAAAAAGAAATCTTATTAAAAAAAAACCTTTTTCAGCAAAAAAAGGAAGTTTTATCCTTCTTATGCCCAGCAGGGGCACGGTCCAGTTCAGGCTGCCCAAAAGGGACAACAGCAACAAACTAGACAACAAAAGAAGCCAAAGGTGCCGAGAGCTGAGCCAGCAACACAGGCTCAACCTCCTCAGGGGCTTTGACTCCTACCTAGAGAACTTAGCCTTCCTGCCCCTGAACGGTCCAGAACCCCCAGCCATTCCACCTTAGTACTAACCTTCATCTGCTTCCCTCCAGCGCCTACCCCTTCTAAACCTCATACTGACAACTGATATCTAGGTAAATATCTTTGTAAATAGTCGTTTTTATTCTTATAATTAGTTCATTGTTATTTTGTTTATATTTTGTTACTTGTTCTATGTAAACAGTGGAAACACTCTATTTAAATGTTTAATATAAACCGTCTTGATTTGTAGAAAGACGGTATATAAAATTGGTTAAATAAATAAATAAATAAATTCCTGGCAGGTTGTGTCATTTTGCCAACAGATGGCACCAAATAATAACAGAAAATTGGACTCTGTCCATTGTGCAAGAGGGGTACAAGCTTCATTTTCACAGCATGCCCCCTCCTACAATCGTAAGACAGTTCAATTCTCAGACCCCTGTCAACAATCTCTTAGATCAGAAGGTCACAACACTCCTTGCTCAAGGAGCAGTAGAACAAGTACCCATTCTACAACAGGGTACAGGGTTCTACTCTCCCTCTTTTGTTATCCCGAAAAAAACAGGAGGACACAGACCCATTTTAGACCTCAGAGAATTGAACAAATACCTGTTCCGAGAGAAATTCAAAATGATCTCTCTAGGAACTCTTCTGCCATACCTTCAAAGTCAGGATTGGCTTTGTTCTCTAGATCTAAAGGATTTCATATACTCATATTTTCATCCATTCAGATCACAGGAAATTCCTACCGTTCCTGTTTCAGGGAAAACATTTCCAATACAAAGTTCTTCCCTTTGGTCTGGCTTCGGCACCAAGAGTATTCACGAAATGCATTGCTTTAGTAGCTGCATTCCTGCGAACTCTAGGGATACTCGTCTTCCCTTACTTAGACGACTAGCTCATTCGAGCCTCCATGGCTCCAGAAGCCAGCTCTGCTCTGTCTCGAACAATGCGAATCTTTCAATATTTGGGATTGGTCATAAATCTCCCAAAATCCCATCTTACTCCTACTCAGTCCCTAGAATTCATAGGAGTTCGTCTAGATACCAGACAGTCAAGGGCTTTCCTTCCACAGCCCCGCTGTCTGCACATAGTGCAGCTAGCTTTCCAAGCAGCAGTGAAGACTTACCTGACTGCTCGAGAAATGCTCCAACTACTGGGACATATGGCATCCGCTGTACATGTGGTTCTCCAGGACCAAGCAGGAAGTCAGTCCTCACATATGGGTGACGTCGGCGCCGACGGAGCCCTCGCGGAGCAATTTTCCCCAGCTTTCAAAGAAAGCCTTTGGGAATTGCAGCGCGCATGCGCGGTCCTCTTCCCGCCCAAGGGTGCCATCTTGCTCAGTCTTCTTTTTTCCGCGGAGCCTTACAGACGTTGTTTGTGAATCCCCTCAGAAAAGTTGATTTATTTCTCTTTTTCTCTCTCGGTTTCGACGCCGGTTCTTTTCCCTCCTGGACTCGCGACGCCGGTTGCGAGTCCGTTCTTTATTTTCCGGTTTTTTGTCCTTCGTGACAGATTTCGTGCCTTTTTACTTTTTCACTGGCAGCCCGGTCTTTTGACCTCGCAGGGGCCCTTTTTCCCCAGATGGCTGCCAGCGGGTTTAAAAAGTGTGACCTCTGTAAGAAACTCATGTCTCTTACAGACACACACGACTTCTGCCTCCGCTGCCTCGGACCCGATCATGACCCGATGATCTGTGGTCCGTGTGGCAAAATGTCCTCAAAAGCGTTGAGTCGGCAGCATCAGCGGGAACAGATCTTCTCTGACTCCGGCCGGGCTCGGACCTCGTCAGAGGCTTCGACGTCTCGGGACTCTGGTCCTGAGTATCGTCGAAGTTCCTCTGAAAGGGGGTCTCCTACCCGGGAACATCATCGGAAGAAGAAACCCGCGAGGGCGGGATCGGTGGACGCTCCTGGTTCCTCGAGGGCCAGGTCGCATAGCCCCGATTCCCGTCCCGGGTCCTCGGAGGTGGAGAGACCTTCAAAACATCCTCGTCTCGAGATGGACTTGCCCGCTCATGTGAGTACTGTTGTCCTCGTAGACTCGCCTCCGAAGGAGCCGACATCGGGCCCGACGCTGTCGGGGCCCGAGTCGGGGGCTGCTGGGTCTCCTGAGCTCGGACTCAGGTTGACGGCCTTGGAGAGCAGTCTGACTGCCTTCATGGACCAGCAGCGGGCATTGATCGCTGGCCTCGCCGGTGCTTCTGCCCTGACCGCCGGGACGTCGACCTCCAAGTCGACCCCGGAGACCGAGCTGATCCTCGAGTCCATGAGGGCTCGAGTCGATCCTCGGTCTCGGTCTCCTTCGGCCTCCTGTTCGGGACCGAGGTCGTCGACGCTGACTCCCTCGGCGTCGGGGCGGATGGCATCGATGCCCGCCCGACCGGAGCCGCTCGACTCCTCCTCCGAGGAGTCGGCCTGGGAATCCGAGGACGAAGAGTCACCTGGTTCCTTTCGGACTCGGTGTGTCCCATCGGACTCCCCTGAGTCCGAACCTCGGAGACAGTCCCCCCGGAGGATACCCGGTTCTCGGACTTCGTGCGGGATATGGCCAAGGCCTTGGCCTTCCCCGCGGATCCCGAGGAGGAACCTCGAGTCGAAGAACTCGATGCCCTCCAATATGACTCTCCCCCGAAGGAGGCCTTTATTGTACTGGTTCCTCCGATGCTGGAACAACTTCTCTTCCGCATGTGGGAGAGCCCGGCGTCGTCACCGGTATTAAGCAAGCGGGTCGATTCCATTTATCGAGTCCGCAAGAGCCCCGGCTTCCAAAAGGCACAACTACCGCACCATTCCATGGTGGTGGAATCGGCCATGCATAGACTTAAGAGTCAAAAAATGCACTCCTCGGTGCCCCCCGGTAGGGAAGCCCGAAGCCTGGATGCCCTCGGTAGGAAGTGTTTCCAGGGCTCTATGCTTGCTTGTCGAGTCCAGACCTACCAGCTCTACATGGGCATGTATCTCCGGGACCTGGCTAAAGAAATAGCCGGGTTCTCTGCTGGTCTCTCTGACGAACCTTTGCAGAGGTTCCAAACCTTGTCAACTGGTATTCGAGAGTGCTCGAAGTTTATCTCTCGAGCAGCCTACGATGGTTTTGAGGCATTGGCTCGAGTAGCCGCAGCCGGCATCGGTGGACGCCGCCAGGCTTGGCTTCAGACGTCCGACCTCGAGCCATGGGTGCAGGACTAGTTGGTCGATGTCCCCTGCCGAGGTGAAAACCTCTTTGGCAAGCCCATGGATGAGAAGGCTGCACAGAATGAGACCGAGACTCTCACCAGGACTCGTCTCTCAAGAAAGGCCTCTGCCCCTTCTCAAAAGAAGAAGGGCTCGGGGAAAAAGCCCTTTTACCCGAGAAAGGCGGCTGCCTATAAATACTACCCTCAGTATCAGGCCTCAGCAACTCCCCCACAGGGCAAGCAGGCCAAGGGACGGGGTAATGGGTCCCGTAGGCAGCAAGCCCCCAAGCCTGCACCACCGGCCCCTGCTCAGCAGGGTGGGGGTTTTTGACTTCATCAGCATAGCCTCTCCCCCTCAGCTGGTTTCTCTCAGCACAGGAGGCCGGCTGGTCCACTTTGCCCAAAGGTGGTCCAACATCACCACAGATACCTGGGTACTTCACATAGTTCAGAAGGGCTATCTTCTTCACTTTCACTAGGTACCTCCCTCCTACTTTCCAGGGGAGCCTCCGAGACTCCCTCTACACAAGGACTTACTCCTTCAGGAGTTAACAAGTCTCCTTCAGGAACAGGCGGTGGGACTGGTGCCCCATCACCTGAAGGGTCAAGGGTTTTACTCCAGGTACTTTCTGATACCAAAAAGAATAGGAGGCCTCAGACTCATCCTGGACTTGCGAAACCTCAACAAGTTCCTGGCAAAGGAAAAGTTCAAGATGCTTACCCTTGGAATCCTGCTGCCCTACCTCCAGCAGGGCGACTGGCTATGCTCCTTGGATCTAAAGGATGCGTATACTCATATCCTTATTCATCCAGACCACAGACAATATCTCATGTTTGTTGTGGGAGGAAATCATTACCAGTACAGAGTACTGCCCTTTGGCCTATCCTCCGCCCCCAGAGTGTTCACCAAATGCCTGGCAGTGGTGGCGGCCTATCTAAGACTTCAAGGCCTTTTTGTGTTTCCCTACCTGGACGACTGGCTCATCAGAGCCCAGTCTTCCCAAGAGGCCACTCAGGCCACTCATCGCACTGTGACTCTACTCCAGCACTTGGGATTTGTCATAAACTTCGCAAAGTCCACTTTTCTCCCCTCTCAAAATCTCGAATTCATCGGCGCCAGGTTGGACACTCTTCAGGCGCGGGCCTTCCTCCCTCTGGACAGGGCCCAGCGGCTCATGGATCTCGCCGGCCACTTTCACAGCAATGCCCTGGTCTCGGCCAGGCAATTTCTGAGACTGCTCGGCCATATGGCTTCCACGGTCCATGTGACCCCCAATGCCCGCCTGAACATGCGACCTGCTCAATGGTGCCTTCGCACACAATGGCATCAGGCCACTGGGAGCCTAGCGGACTCCGTACAGATATCCGACCAGCTGGTCTCTTCTCTACAATGGTGGCTTCATCTGCCAAACCTAGTACTAGGTGTGACTTTTCAGCCCCCTCCGCATTCTCAGGTCCTGACAACCGATGCTTCTCTCCTCGGTTGGGGAGCACATTGTCAAAGGGACATGTACTCAAGGTCTCTGGACTCCTTGGGAGTCTGCTCAGCAGATAAACTTCCTGGAGCTCAAAGCCATCCGCCTAGCGCTCAAAGCGTTCTCTCACCTGGTTTCTCACCAGTCGGTGCTGATACAGACAGATAATCAGGTTGCGATGTTCTACGTGAACAAACAAGGCGGAACAGGCTCCTTCCTTCTCTGTCAGGAGGCACAGAAACTATGCTCTTGGGCCGTCCACCACGGCATCATCCTCAAAGCTGTCTATCTCCCAGGTCAAGAAAATTACCTGGCCGACAAGCTAAGCAGGATCCTCCAGCCACACGAGTGGAGATTGGATCCGCTGGTGGTTCAGCGGATCTTTCTCAAGTGGGGCCTCCCCACCATGGATCTGTTTGCCAGTCCTCTGAACCGGCAACTTCCCAGATTCTGCTCTCGACAACCGCATCCTCTCAGAGTAGCAGCGGATGCTTTTCTGATTCCATGGTCCACAGGCCTCTTATATGCCTTTCCTCCCATGCCGCTGGTGTCTCGGACACTCTTCAAGGTTCTCAGAGACAAAGCCTCGATGATCCTAGTGGCTCCCCGGCGGCCGAGACAACCTTGGTTCCCGCTTCTAATGCAGCTGGCGGTGGACACCCCTCTTCCTCTGGGGTTTCAGCCCGACCTCCTGTCACAGGATCAGGGGACTCTCCTGCACCCCAACCTCCGGTCCCTTCATCTGATGGCCTGGCTGCTGAAAGGGTAGTCCTTGCTCCCCTCTGCCTGCCTCCAGATGTGGAGGAGGTCGTCTTGGCCTCCAGGCGGCCCTCCACCCGGAAGTCCTACGCTCTTAAGTGGCGTCGGTTCTCCGCCTGGTGTGCTCAGCAGTCTCAAGATCCCTTCTTCTGTTCAGCATCAGTGGTCTTGCAGTACTTGCTTTCCCTCTCCAATCTTGGACTTAAGTCCAACTCGGTCAAGGTCCACCTCAGTGCTCTTTCTGCGCATCACATGCCGGTGGATGGCAGATCTCTTTCTAGCCACCCTCTGGTGGCTCGTTTTCTCAGAGGCCTCCTTCTCCTTAAACCACCTTTGCGCCCACCAGCCCCGGACTGGGATCTCAATGTGGTTTTACAGCGGATTACCTGTCCGCCTTTCGAACCTATGGCTACCTGTCCTCTTCGTTTTCTTTCTTGGAAAACCTTGTTCTTGGTAGCCCTCACTTCTGCTAGACGCGTTAGTGAGCTGCAGGCCCTGGTGTCTGATCCTCCGTACACTAGGTTCTACAAGAACCGGGTAGTCCTACGGACTCACCCTAAGTTTCTTCCCAAAGTGGTTTCCCCTTTTCACATCATCCAGGAGGTGGTGCTTCCGACCTACTTTCCCAGGCCACACTCCAGCCGGGCTGAAATGGTCCTGCATACCCTGGACTGTAGAAGGGCATTAACCTTCTACCCTGACCGTACGCGGGAACACAGAAGGGCTGTTCAGCTCTTCGTCTCTTATGACCCCAATAAGTTGGGGCTCCCTGTCTCCAAGCGTACTCTGTCCATCTGGATTGCTGACTGTATCGCTTGGGCTTACAAGGCAGCCGGCCTCTCGTTGGAAAGTCGAGTCACGGCCCATCGTGTTCGGGCGAAGGCTACGTCAGTGGCTTACCTCCGCTCTGTTCCATTGGCAGACATCTGCCGGGCCGCTACTTGGTCTTCAAGCCAGACTTTTGCGGCCCATTACTGCCTGGAGAGGGAGTCCCGCAGGGACAGTGCTTTCGGACAGGCAGTCCTCCGTAACCTCTTCGAGGTATAGGCAACTCCTACCCTCCATCCCGGATGTTGGGCTACCGGTTGGAGACGTATTCAGAGAAGATTCCTTCCTTCTGGGCTGCTGAGCTTGAGGGAGCTCCTTTTTGCGCTTAGGGTCTCCGGTAGCCTTAAGCTTGGGAGTCCCATATGTGAGGACTGACTTCCTGCTTGGTCCTGGAGAAAGCGTAGTTACTCACCTGTAACAGGTGTTCTCCAGGAGCAGCAGGAATCAGTCCTCACAACCCTCCCTCCTCCCCTTGGAGTTGCAGTTCTATGCTTTCGGGGTTTTTTTGCAAATTTTTTGCTGTCTTTTAGCTATGTCATCTGACTGAGCAAGATGGCACCCTTGGGCGGGAAGAGGACCGCGCATGCGCGCTGCAATTCCCAAAGGCTTTCTTTGAAAGCTGGGGAAAATTGCTCCACGAGGGCTCCGTCGGCGCCGACGTCACCCATATGTGAGGACTGATTCCTGCTGCTCCTGGAGAACACCTGTTACAGGTGAGTAACTACGCTTTCCCTATGCGAGCAGCCCAGTGGACTCTATCCACTCAGTGGACACAGGCCACAGGTCGCCTGTCGGACAAAATAACAAACTCACAACATCTTGTTTCGTCCCTCTAATGGTGGCAATCACTGAAAAACCTTCTAGTGGGGTCTCCTTTCCAGCAACCCCTATTCCAGGCCACTCTAACAACAGATGCATCAGAGGTGGGATGGGGGGCCCACCTGCACGATCTCTCTACCCAGGGTACCTGGACTCCACAGGAGGCTTGTCTTCACATAAACCTCCTGGAACTCAGGTCAGTCTTCCTTGCTCTTCGAGTATTCCAAGCCCAGCTCAGCTACAAGACAGTCCTAGTCCAGACGGACAATCAAGTAGCCATGTTCTACGTGAACAAGCAGGGCGGAACGGGCTCTCTGTCGTTATGCAACGAAGCTTCACGACTATGGGCCCTCACCAGAGAGCATCAAATTCACCTCCTCGCGGTATATCTTCCAGGCATTCAAAACCTTTGGGCAGACAAACTCAGCCGAGTACTGCTGCCACACGAATGGTCTCTCCACTCAGACCAGGTAGCCCAAATATTTCAAATCTGGGAAACCCCAGACATAGACCTCTTTGCAAGTCTACTGAATGCCAAACTTCCCCGATTCTTTTCCAGAATTCCGGCTCGAGATTGTCAGGCAAGGGACGCCTTCCTCCTTCACTGGGGTGAAGACTTCCTCTATGCCTTCCCACCCATTCCCGTCATCCCCAAAACACTATTCAAGCTTCATAGAGACAGAGGTCGTATGATTCTCATAGCTCCACGTTGTCCACGGCAAATGTGGTATCCTCTGCTTCTACATCTCTGTCAAGCTGCACCTCGGGAGGGTGTTCTCCAGATCTTCTCTCCCAAGAGAACAGGATGCTATGGCACCCGAATCCCCAGTCCCTGCATCTCAGGGCCTAGTTGCTGAAAGCCTTGACCTTCAGGATCTCAACCTTTCTCAACAGGTAAAAGATATCCTACAGGCTTCTAGAAACCTTCCACAAGACGATCATACGCCTTTAAGTGGAAACGGTTTACCATATGGTGTTCTCAAAAGGGACTTAACCCCCTTGCAATACCTCTGGAATTGGTACTGGAGTACCTCCTTCATTTATCAAATGCTGGTCTTAAGATCAATTCAGTAAGAGTCCATCTTAGTGCTATTGCAGCTTCCTACAAGCCCCTAAATGGACAACCTATTTCCTCTCATCCACTTATGACAAGATTTATGAGAGGTCTTCTATTAACAAAACCTCCCATTAGACCACCACCGGTGGCATAGGATTTGAATCTTGTTCTCGGGCAGCTCATGAAACCGCCCTTTGAGCCTTTAGCCACTACATCTCTGAAATTCCTTTCCTGGAAGGTCATCTTCCTAATTGCAATCACCTCCGCACGCTGCATTAGTGAGTTACAAGCTCTAGTGGCTGATCTTTATCTTTATCTTTATTTTACACTTGATAGACCGCTTACGTCATAAACATTAAAGCGGTGTACAAATAAAATAAAAAGGCAGCACTGCAAACTACGGAAAAAGGAACGCCAAAAATAATAGGAAAGAAAGAAAAAGAATAGCACAAAAACCTTACAAACAGTAAGCAATAATCAACAACTGAACATGGGCAAAAGACAAACAGCACATCCAACAAACAGTAAGCAATAATCAACCAACAGGCAGTAGGCAATAATCAGCAACTAAACATGGACAAAAGACAAACAGCACAACCAACAAAGACAAACAAGGGGGTGGCAGGACCAACTAAGCTAGGACAAGACAGTAACCTGGGGCGGTATCAGGAAGGGAAATCAGGGGGGGAGATCAAACACTTTCTGAAACAGATGAGTTTTAAGAGAAGATTTAAACTGCGAATAGGAGGATTCTAAACGGAGGGATGAAGGCAGGGCATTCCATAACCAGGGTCCAAGAAAGAAGAAAGCAGCGTGACGGGTTTTTTCAAGATGTCCGTGAGACGGGGATGGTAAGGCCAGACGATTAGCATGAAGGGAGCGGAGCTGACGGTAGGGCGTGTGGAGAGAGATTAAATCAGCCAGGTACAGAGGATTATTAGTATAAATTGCACGATGAGTGAGGATAAGGAGTTTGTAATGAAATCTAACACGGAGGGGCAACCAATGAAGGCGAATGAGAATGGGAGTAATTTGATCAAAGCGACGGGCGAAGGTGATAATACGGGCAGCAGTATTCTGAATGAGCTGAAGACGTTGAAGTTGGTAATTGGGAAGATTGGCCAGAAAGATATTACAATAATCGAGACGACTGATGATGAGAGCAAGGACGAGAGTGACCAGGGATCCGAGGGGAAGAAGTGAATGAACAGCCCGAAGCTGGCGGAGAATAGCGAAAGAACGCCTAGTAAGGGAAGAAATATGATCACGGAAAGAAAGAGAAGAATCAAGAATCACCCCGAGGTACCGAAAAGAAGATACCAGAGGAATGGGAGTAGAATCAATCGTGGGGGCAACAGACGGACACGACCCACTCAGTGAAACCCACATAGCAGTGGACTTAGATGGGTTAAGACGGAGGAGGTGCTGAGAAAGCCAAGAGGCCACATGAGAAAGGCAAGAGTTGAAGGGTGAGAGATCCAGGGAAAGTGGAGAGGTGTGATAGAGAAGAATAATATCATCCGCGTAAACATAACAGGACACTGGGTATTGCTGTAATACAAGAAGCAAGGGGGCCAGGAAAATATTAAACAGCAAAGGGGACAGTACAGAGCCTTGGGGGACACCGCAAGTGAGAGGAAGAGAACTGGATGACTTACCATTTAAGGTAACAGAAAAGGAGCGAGCAGTGAGGAAGGAGCGAAACCAAAGAAGAACCGCACCACGTAACCCCACCTCGGCAAGACGAGTGAGAAGAAGAGTGTGATCGATTAAATCAAAAGCCGCAGATAAGTCCAGAGAAACCAATAGAGTGATATCACCGCGATCATGTGCAACGTGTAGTTCATTCAAAACAGCCAAAAGGACAGTCTCAGTACTGTGACCCTGTCGAAAACCGGCTTGCCGGGAGTGAAGGGTGTTCGTGGACTCGATGTGAGAAGACAACTGAAGGAATGCAAAACGTTCCAGGAGTTTGGCCAGGTAGGGGAGGTTCGAGACAGGGCGCCAGTTGGCAAGAACAGATGGATCAAGGGAAGGTTGTTTTAAGAGTGGATGGACAATAGCCGACTTCCATGAGGAGGGGAACAAACCAGAGGAAAAGCTCGTATTAATGATAGTAGTGACAATAGGGACCAGCTGTAGTGAAGGTTCAGACAGCCAACGAGAAGGAATTGGATCTAGGGAGCATGTGGTCTTATGAGAAGTGGATAGCGCCAAAAGAAGTTCAGCAGGGAGAACCGGATGGAAAGAGGACCAGGTATGGGCAAGGGCCCAATTGGGCATAGGAGAAGATGGCAGCAATGCATAATCAGTAGCAACTGGGTTACAGGGGGAAGCAGGTGGGGAAAGCGGGGGCGGAAGGGGAGTAGAAAAGGAAGCACGAAGGTTAAGAACTTTCTCAGAAAAGAAGGCAGCCAGTGAATGGGGATCTGGGGCCTTTGCAGTCATAGCATGGGGAGAACTGGTGGACGAAAGTTTGTGCAAGATCTTAAAGAGCTGGCAAGAAGAGTTTGCCGCTTCAGTGATTTCCGCCTCATAATGAGCCCTTTGGCAGACTGAATAGCCAAACGGTAGGCAGCATAAAGCTGCTTGAAACGGACATGTAAATCAGGAGAGGAATGGCGAGACCAGCGGCGTTGCACCTGACGGAGTTGGGCCCGTTGCAATCGCAAAGCTGGATGGAACCAAGAAGAGTGACCAGGGTTGGACAGACGGGGGCAAGGCCGCAATGGCGCCAACTGGTCCAAAGTATCTTTAAGGAGGGAGTCCCAAAGGGAGGCCTGGTTGTCAGGAGACAGTGATGCAAAATCTGGGGGAAAAACTGAGGGAGCGGGGGGAAAGGAACACAGGGTATCTGGAGTTAGACGGCGGCGAAGAGAAGGGGGCGAAGAAGGCTCCAGGAGGGAAGGCGTCACAGGGGAAGAGAAAGTAACTGAAAAAAGGACACAACGGTGATCGGACCAAGGGATGTCCAACAGGGAGGGGGAGGAAATCTGAGCCGACAACGCAGGTGATGATACTACTAAGTCCAGAGTGTGACCGGCAATATGAGTAGGGCCTGTAACATGTTGGTGAAAAGCAACATCATGGAAGAAATTCAGGAAAGCAAAGTCCCTCTGTTGACTGGGGTTATCAGCGTGGATGTTGAAATCACCCAAGATAATAAGACCAGGGAACTGCAGGACAATATCAGAGAGAAACTGTAGAATACCCTCCCAGCGCTCCGTAGAGAGGGAAGGTGGGAGATAAAGAAGAAGAAAATAAAGTGGGGGGGAGGAGTGAAGACAAAGGAGGAGAGACTCAGAAAGTGCAACAGAGGGGGACGTTACTTCCCCAAGAATAATAGAGGTACGGTAGAGCAATGGGGGGAAGAAAGAGCTGAATATCCAGAGGGCAGGGAGCTGGCGAGAACAGGGCTGTCGCCCTCCTTAAGCCAAGTCTCTGTGAGAAAACAGAGATCAAGAGAATTTTGCAAGATCAAATCAGACACCAATAAGGATTTGGACTTAAGAGAACGACAGTTCAACAGCGAAACCTGGAGCACGGTAGTGGGAGCCAAGCCGGTGGACACAAGGGGAAGAGAGGACCGCTGCAGTAACGTCCTAGTAGGTTTACAGGGAATTAAGTTAGCATAACAACGAGCCAAAGAACCGGAGAGGGAGCTAATTGAGGGCAAGGAGGGCCGTCCCCAGAACACCGGGATGGCCGACATACCTGTGCTTTGGGAGAAATTCCCAGAGCGGTTACCCAGAAAGGTAAAGGACACCCACAAAAGCAGAAAACCAAAGACCACAGAGAGAGCGATTAGCCGCGGTTGCGCCCCTCGCTCGCCCCAAGGAGCGCGACCAAGGAGCAGGACCTGCTCCTTGGTCGCGCTCCTTCGGCGCGCGCCGCCACGGCGCGAAACGCCGTTGGCAGCTTCACTTTATACAGTGCTGGAGTACCTGGAGGGGTCGCGACCGCGGGAGCGCGGTCGCGTAACTTCCGGCCACAGGAAATGGGTCTGGAGGCACAAGGAAGGCAAATACAATCCAGGAGAACCTGAAAAACACAGAGCACAAGCAGAGGCAGTATAGCAGACTAAACAAGGCAAGTGCAGGCAAGTGATCCTCCCTACACCAGATTTCACCATGATAAGGTCGTTCTTAGGACTCATCCACACTTTATGCCAAAGGTGGTTTCCCCTTTCCATTTAAACCAAGCGGTCTACCTTCCTGCATTCTTTCCGAGGCCTCATGCCTCCAATGCAGAAAGGAACCTTCATACCTTGGACTGTAAAAGAGCTTTAGCTTTTTACCTGCAAAGAACACAGCAACACTGACAATCTTCTCAGCTTTTTGTTGCTTTTGATTCTAGTCATTTGGGACTTCCAGTTTCCAAAAGGACTCTGTCTAACTGGATTACACAATGCATATCCTTTGCCTATGAGAGTAAGGGCCTTCCTCTTGAAGGCCATCTCACAGCTCACAATGTGAGAGCCATGGCAGCCTCTGTGGCTAACCTTCACTCTGTATCTATCGACGACATCTGTCGAGCAGCCACTTGGGCTTCGGTACATAACTTTACAGCCCACTACTGCTTCAACAAGGACTCCCGCCGGGATGCCTTGTTTGGCCAGGCTGTTCTTCAACATCTCTTTCAGACTTAATTCATCTCTTACCCACCATCCCTGGTGGGATGCCAGAGATCCATGAGAGGAAGCATGGCCCATCTCACAATGGGTTGCAGCTTCCTGGGGCCATCTCTCTGGCATCTTCAGCTAGGGAGTCCCCATATGTGAAGACTACACTCCTGTTTGTTCCTGGAGATAGCGTAGTTACTCACTTGTAACAGGTGATCTCCGGGAACAGCAGGAATTGAGTCTTCACAACCCACCCACCTCCCCTAGGAGTTGTCTCTCTATCTCTCTCTCTTTCTCTCTCTCCCTCTCTCCTTTGTCTCAGCTATAAACTCAACTGAAGAGGGACAGGTGAGTAACTATGCTTAATTTCCTTTCGGAAATCTTTAAGGTCATTGATGACTCTTAGCTTATCCGGTAGTGCATTCCAGAGTATAGATGAAAAATAAGTGAATGCTCTGATGCTAGTCGAGCAGTTTGTATTGCTTTAGTTAGAAGGGACTACCAAGGTATTTTTATTGCATTCTCCTCTGGATCTCTCTTTAGATGAGATGCTAATCAGTGAAGATAGAAATGATGCAGCTATTTCTCTCATGAGTTCAAATGTAATTGTGAGTATTTTATATTTAATATGGCTTAACAGTGTAGATTGTAAAGTATTGGTGTGATGTGTTCCGTGCTGTTTATCTTAAAAATAATATGAGCAGTGACATTTTGGGACATTTGAAGGTGATTTAAGGGTCTGCTTAGGTAGACCTTGTACGATACTGTTTGAGAAATCGAAGTGAGGAATGATCATAGCCTGGAGCACAGAACGAAAGTCATGGTTAGACAGATATGGTCTGAGATGCTGAAGCATTCGCAATTTATAAAAGATGGTTCTGGTAATTAGCTTTATATGAGTAGTCAAAGTAAGTGTCTGATCAGGGTAACCCCAAGGTATTTCACTTCAGTTTTTACTTCTAGCTCAACATCCTGAAGTTGTAATTTTGGAGGGGGGTAAAGTTTTGGTTCTTTGTTAGGAATAAGATCTTAGTTTTCTTCTAATTTATGTTTAGATTATGTTGCTTTAGCCAATGTGTTACTTCACTGAAACATGTTGTAAGCTGATGATAATTGGGATTCATAATGTCTATCGCGAGATACAACATTATGTCATCCACATAGATGTGATAGCCTAATTTAAACTTTTTGAAGATGTTACCAATAGATTGTAAGTATATATTAAATAATCATGCTGAGAGGGCAGATCATTGAGTAATACCCTGCTCTTGTTTGTATGATCGGGATGTATGCTGGCCTATTCGTGCGATCAGAGAGATAGGATTGGAACCACTTAAAAACATTGCCATTTATCCCTATCTGGTGTAGACTTGAGAGTAGGATACTGTTGCTAATATTATCAAATGCAGAAGCAATGTCTAGAAATACAAGTATAAAGGGTTCTCTTGCTTGATCTCACCCTCGAATAAGGTTATCAAAAAGAGCCGGCTTCTAAAATGGTTCTGGAGACATAAGAACATAAGATATGCCATACTGGGTCAGACCAAGGTCCAGTAAGCCCAGTATCTTGTTTCCAACAGTGGCCAATCCAGGTGAAGAGTACCTAGCACGTTCCCAAAAATACACTTAAGTTCCACAATGCTTGTAGTGGGGCAAGCAGTGGTTTTCCCGGGTCCTCTTTAATAATGGTTTATGGATCTTTCATCCAGGAACTTGTCCAAACCTATTTTAAACCCAGTTACACTGACAGCTTTTACTACATCCTCCAGTAACGAATTCTAGAGTTTGATTACGTGTTGAGTGAAATAATATTTTCTCTTATTAGTCTTAAACAGGTTCCACTGTAGCTTCATTGCATGTCCCCTAGTCTTTCTACTTTTTGATGGCATAAACAATCGATCTATGTTTACCCGTTCCACTCCATTCATTAATTTATACACCTCTATCATATCTCCCCTCAGCCATCTCTTTTCCATGTTGAAGAGCCCTAACATTTTAAACCTCTTCTCATAGGGGTATCTTTCCTTCCCCTTTACCATTTTGGTGGCTCTTCTCTGTACCTTTTCTAATTCCACTATATACTTTTTAAGATACGGCGACCAGAATTGCACACAATATTCAAGGTGCGGTCGCACCATGGAACGATACAGAGACATTATAATATCCTTTGTTTTATTCTCCATTCCTTTCCTTATGATTCCTAACATTCTGTTTACCTTCTTGGGCGCGGCTGTACTCCGGGCGGAGGTTTTCAACATGCTGTCCACAATGCCACCTAAATCTTTTTCCTGGGTGGTGGTTCCTAATGTGGAACCTTGCATCATGGAAACATAGTTTGGGTTCTTCTTTTCTAGGTGCATAACTTTGCACTTATACACGTTAAATTTCATCCGCCATTTTAACGTCCACTCTTCCAATGTATCATGATCCTCTTGCAATTTTTCACAATCCTCTTGGGTTTTAACTTTGAATAATTTTGTGTCATCTGAATACCTCACTTGTTGTTCCCATTCCCAGGTCATTTACGAATATGTTAAAAAGCAGCGAACCCAGCAGAGATCCCTGGGATACTCCACTATTCACCTTTCTCCATTGGAAAAATTTGCCATTTAGACCTACCCTCTGCTTTCTTTCTTTTAACCAGTTCCTGATCCACCACAGTAATGATCCACCACAGTAAACTGCCTCCTATCTCATGACTTTTTAATTTTGCCAAGTCTCTCATGAGGGAACTTGTCAAAGGCTTTCTGAAAATCCAGATACACTATATTGCTTGGCTCACCTTTGTCTACCAGTTTATTCACACCTTCAAAAAAATATAACAGATTAGTACGACAAGACCTTCCTTGGCTTGCCATTAAATGGCTTGCCTGATGCACTTGCCATTAAACTATGAATATCTACATGTTCAGTAATTTTGTTCTTTATAATGGTTTCTACCATTTTGCCCTATACTGACATCAGGCTCACCGGTCTGTAGTGTCCCTGATCACCCGTGGAATCCTTTTAAAAAATTTCCGTTACATTGGCCATTTGCCAATCTTCAGGTATTACAGATGATTTTAATGATAATTCACAGATTACTAATAGTAGGTCTGCAATCTCATATTTCAGTTCTTTTAACACCCTTGGCTATATACCATCCAGTCCAGGGTGATTTACTACTCTTTATCAAATAGTTGTAATACATCTTCCTGGTTTATTGATATTTCTTTCAATTCTTCGGAGGCATCACCTTTAAATACCATTTCAGTCATGGTTAACTTCCCTACATCATCTTCAGTAAAGACCAAAGCAAAGAATTAATTCGATCTCTTTGCTATGGCCTTATCCCCTCTTAGTGCCCCTTTTACCTCTCTGTCATATTTATTTATACATTTCTTTTATACCGCCCCTTCCAGAGATCAAGGGCGGTTTACAGAGAACAGTTGAACAACTTTTACATGGAACAGCAGTATTTAACTATTTACAAACAACTTTTACGTGGAACAGCAGTATTAACTATTTACAAGGAACATATTGTACAAACAAACTTATGTGTCAACTTTGTAGTTACATATAAACAGGAGTCGGCCTCTTCTTGACTTGTCTTTTTCTTTGGTTAGGGTGGGGTGAAGCTCTGGGGTTGTTTAGGTAAGGGATGTGGGGGGGGGTTAATAGGCTGTGGGTTCTGGAGGTTAGTAGGTTGGTTCTGTGTTTGTTGGGAGGTATCTTGTGGGAGGTGAGGGATTTCAGTTGGGTTTCAAAATGGTCCAACTGGCTCTCATAGGTTTTTTGCTATGAATGTACTTGAAGAAGTTTTTATTATGCCCTTTTGCTTCCATGGCAAGCTTTTTTTCAAATTCTCTCTTTGCCTGCCTTATCCATGTCTTGTATCTAACTCGCCAGGGCTTATGTTGCTTTCAGTTTTCATCATTTGGCTCCTTTTTCAATTTCCTGAAAGATGCTTTTTTGGCTACAACAGCCTCTCTGACCTCACCTTTAAATCATGGTGGCAGTTTTTTGGACTTCCAGTTTTCTTACAGAATGGAATACATCTGGTCTGGACTTCCAAGATAATATTTTTAAACAATGCCCATGCTTGATGTAAATCTTTAACCTTTGCAGCTGGTCCTTTTACTTTTCTTATCTATTTTCCTTATTTTATCATAGTCTCCCTTTTGAAAGTTAAAGGGTAGTACTGTGGATTTCCTTGCTGTCCTTCCTCCATTTATTAAATCAAATACGATCATGCTGTGATCACTATTGCCAAGTAGCCCCAACACCCTTATCTCTTGCAACAGATCTTGTGTTCCACTAAGGCAGGGGTCACCAACCTGCGGCCCGCAAGGTCCCTTGGTGCGGCCCGCGAGGCTCTACCCCGGTGCGGCCCGCCAAGGATGCTGCTGAAAGTACCGGCAAATTCATCGACTCCTTCTTCTGCAGCCGCGGCTCCCTGCCTCTTAGGAAACCGCGGCTGTGCTTGTAAAATCATCGCGGAGCCCTTCCTGTCTTGACGGGCTCCGTGCAGCATTGTCCCGCCTCCAAAGGAAGTGGTAAACAACTTCCTTTAGAGGCGGGACAATGCTGCACGGAGCCCGTCAAGACAGGAAGGGCTCCGCGATGATTTTACAAGCACAGCCGCGGTTCCCTAAGAGGCAGGGAGCCGCGGCTGCAGAAGAAGGGAGGGAGTTGACATGGAATAAAAGTACAGGTATGAGCAGTTTTTTTTTCACGGGGGGGGGGGGTGTGCGGCCCGCGAGTCTGCCGGTAGTCGGCTGTGCGGCCCGCGGCCCTCTGGAGGTTGGTGACCCCTGCACTAAGGACTAGGTCGAAAATAGCTTCACCTTTTGTCAGTTTATAGTAACATAGTAAATGACGGCAGATAAAGACCAGTATGGTCCATCTAGTCTGCCCAGCAAGGTGGCAAGAGTAGGTGCAACTGCCACTCCGTGCAGGTCACCCCTCCCCATGTCTTTGTTTAGGGGTGAACCCACCGCTCTGTGTAGGGCACCCCTGTTTGTTGAAAAATTAGATAGTTAAGTTTATTTTGATTTTATCCTGTTGCTATAGAGGGATCTACTGTGTTTGTCCCATGCCATTTTGAGTTCTGTCACTGTATTTGCCCCCACCACTTCCATCGGGAGGGCATTCCAAGCATCCACCACCCTTTCAGTGAAAAAGTATTTCCTGACATTGCCTTTCAATTTACCCCTTTGCAGCTTCATGTTATGCCTTCTAGTTGTACAGCTTCCCTGTCTTTGGAAGAGATTTGTTTGTTCATTAATACTCTTTAAGTATTTAAAGGTCTGAATCATATCTCCCCTACCCCTCCTCTCCTCCAGAGTGTACATATTTAGGTCTTCAAGTCTCTTCTCATAAGGCTTCTGATGCAGGCTCCAAATTATTTTGGTCGCCTTCCTCTGAACCATTTCCAGGCTTTTTACATCCTTTGCGAGATATGGTCTCCAAAACTGAATACAATATTCCAAGTGAGGTCTCACCAGTGACTTATACAGTGGCATTAGTACCTCTTCCTTTCTGCTGGTAATTTCTCTTTGTATGCAACCCAACATCCTCCTGGCTTTTGCCACTGCCTTGTCACACTGTTTTGCCACCTTGAGATCCTCAGAAATAATCACACCAAGGTCCTTCTCCTAGTCTGTGCACACCAACCTCTCACCCCCTATCGCGTACATTTCCCTTGGATTTCTGCTTCCCAAGTGCATGACACTGCACTTCTTCACATTAAATCTTAACTGCCAAGCATTAAACCATTATTCCAGCTTTTGTAGATCTTTCCTCATGTTATCCACTCCCTCAGGGGAGTCCACTCTTGCAAATTTTTGTTTCATCTGCAAAAAGACAGACTTTTCCATTCAGTCCTTCAGAAATATCACTCACAAATACATTGAACAGTGCCAGTCCCGGGACCGAACCCTGGGGCACCTCGCTAATCACCCTCCTTTCATCCGAGTGAACTGCATTTGCCATCATCTTCTGATGTCTGTCAGTCAACCAATTTCTGATCCAATTCACCACCTTGGGACCCATCCCCAAACTATTGAGTTTATTGATAAACCTCCTATGAGGAACAGTATCAAAGGCTTTGCTGAAATCCAGGTAGATGACATCCATTGCAAACCCCTGATCTAGTTCTCTGGTCACCCAGTCAAAGAACTCAATCAGATTTGTTTGGCAAGATCGTCCCTTGGTAAAACCATGTTGCCTTGGATCATGCAACCTGTTGGTTTTGAGAAAGTCCACTATTTGCTCTTTCAGGAGCGCCTCCATTACATTTCCCGCCAACGAGGTAGGGCTCACCAGCCTGTAGTTTCACTTCTTCCCTATCACCACTTTTGTGAAGAGGTACCACATCAGCCCTCCTTCAGTCCTGAGGAACTTCTCTTGTTTCCAAGGAACTGTTAAAAACATTCTTTAACGGCCCTGCAAGAACCTCTCTGAGCTCTTTCAGTATCCTGGGATGTATCCCATCCGATCCCATGGCCTTGTCCACTTTCAGTATTGCAAGTTGTTCTAAAACATCATCTTCTGTGAATGATGTGTTGTCTACTTCATTCCCATTTTTATATTTGGGAGTCACAGGTGGTCCTTCCCCAGGATTTTCTTTAGTACAAACAGAGCAGAAGTATTTGTTTAGCAATTTTGCTTTTTCAATGTCACTCTCCACGAGTCCGTTCCCAGCACTTCTGAGACTTGCAATTCCACCTCTGATTTTCCTCCTCTCCCAAATATACCTGAAGAAATTTTGTCACCACACGTCACATCTTTAGCCCTCTTTTCCTCTGCCTTTGATTTTGCTTTCTTTATTTCTCTTTTTGTCTCTTTTAGTTTGATCCTGTATTCCTTTCTGTGTTCCTCTGTTTGCAAGCTTTTGAATTTTGTGAAAGCTGTGTTTTTTGTCTTTATTTGAGCAGCCACTTCTTTGGAGAACTAAATAGGTTTCCTTCTCCTATTCTTTTTATTTACTTTTCTTACATATTTATCTGTTGCCCCTTTTATTGTCACCTTTAGTTTAGCCCATTACGATTCCACTTCCCTTATCCCCTCCAACCCTGCCCATTCCTCCTTCAGGTACTTGACAATTTTACTGAAGTTAGTGTTTTTGAAGTCTAGGACTTTGAGTTTGCTATGATTGGACTGCACCTTGGCTTTTATCTCAAACCACACCGTGTGATGATCGCTGCTGCTCACGGGGGCTCCCACCTGGACATTCGACACGCTATCTCCGTTGGTGAGCACTAAATCCAGCATTGAGCGTTCCCTGGTTGGTTCCATCACCATTTGTCTAAGTAATGCATCTTGGAAAGCATCCACAATTTTTTTACTTCTTTCCAGATTTGCAGAAGGGGGTACTCCAATCCATATCGGGTAGATTAAAGTCACCCAATATGATCACTTCCCCCTTAGTGGCTATCTTTGCAATATCTGTAATCAAT
The DNA here is from genome assembly GCA_033557465.1 of Ichthyophis bannanicus. Taxonomy (NCBI): domain Eukaryota; kingdom Metazoa; phylum Chordata; class Amphibia; order Gymnophiona; family Ichthyophiidae; genus Ichthyophis; species Ichthyophis bannanicus. Next base: position 778,563,854 of record CM066031.1, on the reverse strand, counting down.
TACTCCAAGAAGCAGTCATTTATTTCATCTAGAAACTTCATCTCCCTAGCATGTTCTGCTGTGACACTGATCCAGTCGATACCGATGTAATTGAAATCATCCATTATTATTACTGTGTTGTAACTTTTGTTAGCTTCCCTGATTTCTTTGAACATTTCATCATCCATTTGTTTATTCTGGCCAGATAGTCGATAGTACACCCCCACTGTCATCACTTTCCCCTTTTTTATTTATTTTATTTATTTATTTACATTCTCTTATATACCGCGCTATTCTGCATCAGTGCGGTTTACATTGAACAAACTGAAATTACATTGAACAGGGCATTATAACTTGGAGATAACTATTTTATAGGGAACATGGGCTATGGAGGGTTAAGTGGCTTGCCCAAGACCACAAGGAGCACCTGTGGGACTAGAAACCCCAGTCCTTCCGGCCCAAGGTTGCTGTCCTCTAGTGGGATTTCAACCCCCGACCTTCCGGCCTGAAGTACCTTGCCCCAACTACTAGGCTACTCCTCCACTCCACTCATGTTACATAACATTTCAATCCATAGAGTTTCTACAGTGTATTTTGTTACCTGCAAAACTTTAATCCTGTGTGACTCAATGGCCTCTCTAACATAGAGTGCAATCTCTTCACCAATTTGATCTACTCTATCATTGTGATATAATTTGTACCCAGGTATCACCGTGTTCTATTGGTTGTCCTCCTTCAACCAGGTCTCTGAGATACCAATCTTATCTAACCTCTCATTTAGTGCTATATATTCTAACTCTCCCAACTTATTTTTTTAGACTTCTAGCATTTGTTTACAAGTATTTTAGAGATTGTATTTTATTCATATTAATCTGGTTATTGGTAGACAGGGGTAATTTGGAATCTTTAATCTCTGTCTGCTCTACACTAAAGGGCACTTTTGTCTTTATTGGAACCTGTCTGTCAATATGCCCTAACTTCAGTCTTTTGCTAGTATCCTAAGCTGCTCTATCTCCTTTTTAAAGGTTAATGCCAGCATCCTGGTTCCATCCCAGTTAAGGTGGAGCCCATCCCTTTGGAAAAGCCCCTCCTTTTCCCAGAATGTTGCCTAGTTCCTAACAAATCTAAACCACTCTTCATTGCACCATCGTCTCATCCACACATTAAGACTCTGGAGTTCTGCCTGCCTTTAGGGTCCTGCGCGGGGAATGGAAAGCATTTTTGAGAACGCAACCCTGGATGTTCTGGATTTCAACTTCGTACTATAAAGCCTAAATTTAGCCTCCAGACCCTCCCTCCCACACTTTCCTATGTCATTGGTACCAACATGTACCAAGACCACAGACTCCTCCCCAGCGCTATCTAAAACCTTGTCTAGGTGGCACATGAGGTCTGCTACCTTCGCACCAGGCAGGCATGTTACCAGGCGATCCTCAAGTCCACCAGCTACCCAGCTATCTACATGCCTAATGATCGAATCACCAGCTATACTGACTGTCCTAACTCTTCCCTCATGAGCACAGGGCTCTAGAGAAACCTCCTTGGTGCGAGGGGATTTTACATCACCTAGAGGACAGGTCCTAGCTACAGAATCACTTCCTGTCACACCAGGGTGATGCTGTCCTGTCACGTGACCTCTCTCCTCCATGGCAACAGGGAGGCTGCCAGATTGGAGGTGGGACTTGTCGTGAAGTACAAGGTTCAGAGCCGATGGAAACAGAGGATTCACTGCAAAGTGAAACCAGAATTGACAGATCTGAAACAAGCATGGAGGGTTGGCATGGAAACCCCAAACAAAGAACGTCACAGTGTGCTAGGGAACGCCCATCCCCTGAGCTAGCTCCTGCTTCATCAGGGAAGAGGGAACAGCTGGTGGGAGGTGTGGCCAGGTCCAACGGAAAGAGAAACACAGATAAAAACTCTTTAGTTAAGGATAGGGAGAACACAGGAGGGAGCACAGGAGGAGTGGAGAAAACTGAAGGAACGAGGAGAGCAGAGAAGGATAGATATCCCGAGGGCAGCCAAGGTTTGTGGCTGGGAGAAGAGGAAAGGGAAGGGAATCCCAACCTCACTCGGAGAAACTTCTCAGAGGAAGAGAGCTGTGAAAGACATACAATTCCAGCTCACAGAGAGCAGTGCTCAACTACCAAAAGCACTGGGGATTTTTACCACTCTAAAAGCAAAGACGTTTATTCTGGGAACCAGAGAAGACAGCCATGCTGTGCTCATTACAGTCATCCTGAAGGTAAAGCTTATTTCCCTGATACAAAGCTTTTATCAGAAAGGAGAGAAAAGTTTTACCTACCCTTTTGTAGCCAAGGGAGATTCCTGGGGGAAAGCAGTTTAAAAGGCAGACATAGAACTTCCCATAGCCAAGCAGAAGAGGGAAGCGTGTATCCTTTCAGTTACCGGGAGCTGTGTGCACAAGAATCCAAACACCCAGACTCCTCTAGCAGGTTGGGGGAAGGGAACCCTTTGATTGAAGCAGAGAGGTTTGCACGGCAGACAGAAGAACCCTCTCTAAGAGACATTGAAGGAGAAGGTGATCCTATGCAGTGGGATTCTTATCAACCCCCAGTGTCTGAAGTGTATATGGACTGCTCGTATATGATAGCAGACAATGTGCAATCCCTTTGTTAATATTGCTGAATGTTGCTAAAGAAGAAAACAGCCAAAAGGAGCATTTTGGAGAGAAACACTGTTTTATTCTTTTGTGCCTTGAAAGCTGAGGATAAGCATTTATTTGAGTTACATATTTTTGTTCACACCAGAAGCATGGTTTCTTTGTTAATATAACCTTCTGTTCATGGTCAACAATATCCAACCCCGGGAGGGGAAATAAATCCTTATTTAACCTGAACCACTCGTGTACAACTTGGAATCATTTCAGTGCTGTGGAACTACGTTACCCAGGAGGCCCTTCCAAAACCTCCATTAAGTAGTTTTAAGCACAAGAAGCACAACTGCCCACTCGCCTTGCTCATGCTATATACCTCTGGGAGGGTGAGTGGTGACAGACTTCAGTACTGAATCCCTCTAGGTCTCGTCTATATCTCTCTCTCTGTTCCTTATGTCCTCCAAGAGCTCCTTGCACCTAGTGCATATGTAAGACCTCTCACCAACTGGGAAAAAATCATAAAAGTGACACTCACTGCAAAACATTGGAAAGCCCCCATCTTGCTGCTGAACCGCTGTCTGCATCTTAGTTTAAGGTTTTGTTTAGTTATTTAAGTTGTTTACTTACTTAGGTTTGCTGGGGATACTTATACACAGGACCAGCCCATCCTTTGGGCGAGAATGTTGTTTGCACAGGGCCCCGCACAAACTTCATACTCGCACAAATGGACGGCTTCAGAGGGAGCCGGGGAAGCCCACGCGAGGCCCCAGCTCCCTCTTCACAGCCGCTAGCGTGAAGAGTGTTTTCCCTCATGCTGGCAGCTGTTTCTGTGAAGAGTGTGACTGCTGGGAAATTCCCTTTAACCTTTCCCGGCATTCAGCGCGCTTCACTGAAACAGTTACCAGCGTGGGGGAAACACTCTTCATGCTGGCGACTGTGCAGAGGGAGACGGAGCTTTGCATGGGCTTTCCCGGCTCCCTCTGAAGCCCCTTTGACAGCTGTGGGACTCTTCAGTGGGCAGGGGAGAGGCTAGAACTGGAAATGGCGGTGATGGGAGGGTAAGCTGGGACTGGAAATGGGCTAATGGGGGGGAACTTAGACTGGAAATGGGCTGATGGGGGCTGCATGGACTACAAATGGGTTGATGGGGAGCTGGAATTGGACTGGAAATGGCTGATGGGGAGCTTGGACTAGAAATGGGCTGATGGGGGGTGCTTGGACTGCAAATGGGCTGATGGGGAGCTGGAATAGGACTGGAAATGGCTGATAGGGAGCTTGGACTGGAAATGGGCTGATGGGGGGCTGGAATAGGACCGGAAATGGGCTATGATGGGGGGGAAGCTTGGACTGGAAATGGGCTGTGATGGGGGGGTCTAGGACTGGAAATGGACTGTGATGGGAAAGTAAGCTGAGACTTGCAATGGGCTGATGGGGGGGGAACCTAGACTGGAAATGGGCTGATGGGGAGCTGGAATAGGTTTGGAAATGGCTGATTGGGAGCTTGGAATGGAAATTGGCTGATGGGTGAGCTTGAATGGGAAATGGGCTGATGGGGAGTTGAAATAGGATTGGAAATTGCTGATGGGGAGCTCAGACTGGAAATGAGCTGATGGGGGGCTGGAATAGGATCGGAAATGGGCTGATGGGGGGGAGCTTGGACTGCAAATGGGCTGATGGGCTGGAATAGGACTGGAATAGCTGATGGGGAATAGGACTGGAAATGGGCTGATAGGGGCTGGAATAGGACTGGAAATGGGCTGATGGGGGGGCATGGGAGAATGGGATTAGAAGGGAGCGGATGTTGGGTGGATCTAGAACTAGAAGGGGGGAAGACTAGAAGAGGATGGGGAATGAGGATGGAAAGGGGAAAAGATATTTTGTGTGGGAGGGAAGAAAAATCTACGATTGGCTGGGTATTGGGAGAGTAAGTGAGGATTGAGATGGAAGGGGTGAAATTTGAGTGGATGATAAAGGAATAAAGAAAGAAATGGGGGAAAGAGCAAAGGGGAAAGATCAGTATGTTAAAGCAGATATAGAGAGAAAATGGAAAAAATCTAAAAGAGAGAAGAAAGGAAAAATGGACAGCTCGCAGAAGACACGAAGAAACCAGAAGAAAGTAACTGGTGCAGTTGCAACTGAAAAATAAAATGCCCAAACAAAAGGTAGAAAAATACTTTTTATTTTGAGTTTATTAACTGGAATATGTCAGGTCTGAGAAATGTGTATCGCTAACATCTTTGCGTTTTGTTTAGTCCAAGAGGAAATTAATTTATAGTTTTATTTCTCCAGTGTTGTACATTTCATGTTTGGCTTTGGGGTTCCCAATTTAATTATTATCTTCCTATTTCTAAATTGTGATCCCTTGTTCTTTGTGTGGTGACGTTTTATGTTCTGCATGTGTAACCAAGCTGAGGTATTCTGTTCATATATTTTCTATTTGACAGTCCCACTTGTTCTCTTTTGCCCATTGAGATGTATTGGTTTAATATTTACAGTGTTGCCTTTTTGATAGGTAGGCTTTGATGCTTTGTGAGTCCTGGTAGTGCTGTTATGATACGGTGGGTTTGCTATGGGTTCTAAATGGTCAGTGTTTATAATACTTCCTAATGGGCCTGGTGGTTGGCACTGGAATATAGTAATTTAGAAATCTGGTAGTCTTTCTTTATCCAGACACTCATTAAGAGGCATGTTTACTAAAAGCGCATGTTAACATTATGCAAATATTTATGCAAATGATGCTCTTTATGCAAATGAGGCCCATAATGAATCTTTGCATATGGCCCCACACCTCCTTTGGGCCACCCTTGTTTATACAGCTGTACCTAATACATCTACTGGACTTTGTTTATCTCAGAATTTATTAATCTCAGATCCTTAATTAATCTCTGTGCTTCAAATGTTTCTATGCCTGTTTTTAGACAACTAAAGCGCGAATAGGGCTTCCAAAAACCCCCCATAAGTGTCTATGTGTCATTATAAAATAGAATAAAAATAAGCACCTTCTTACAAAATTAAGCTAGATGCCCTGTTATACAGGTTGTTGGGCTAATCTATTAGCAGATTATGTAGTTCATAAAGTTTATTGTGGGTGCATTTTGAGTTAAAAAGAACCAGTTTGAGAGTGATATGTATAGTATTGGTGTCTGTCAAATGGTGAGACTTTCATGGATGAGAAATAATAGAGCTGTCTCACAGACAAAAAAGTTATGTGCATATCTGCCATGGCTTGTGACTCAGTTTGAGAGGTAGTAAGGAAATTGCTATTGGAGTTTGCTATGAGACACATCTTAGGATGGTCAGAGTTTGTTTGGTAGGGTGTGGTATATATAGGCAGGCCCAGATTGATATAAAGAACATCTTATGACCCCAACAAGGATTCCTCTAACCCAGCTGCTGCAGATCTTTTTGTTGTATAGTTGGGCTTGCTGAGCTAGAGGGCAGCCTCTAACTTCTACAAAAGTTGCAGTTGCAGTTCAACCCTGTTTGTTCTATCTTTTGACATGGGAGACAGTGTGATCTCTGAGATGTTATTTGTGAGTACTGATGTCTTTGGGAAAATCTCAGATGTTTAGCACCACAAGCAGTATTTGAGGACGTTGAGAGATTCTGAGTCATTGAGCCTTAGGTCTGCTGTGGTTCCATCATCCCCCATGCATCCTGTGTTTCACATCAAGAAGTGAATAAAGAGAAATGCCCTTTTATTACAACCTTGTGTTATGTGGCTCTTTCTTCCTGTGGTGGTAGCCATGGATGATGTCACCTGTTCCCTGGGTAGAGCCAGAAGCAATGCAGGAAGCAAGGAGGAGACCAGGGTATTGGGCTAAAGCAGTGTCTTGGCCACCAACCTCATTTAGCATCTGGCATAACTCTTCCTTCCAGTGATTACTCCCACCACAGATGACATCACCTGCCTTGTGGGTGGGCCAGGAATAATGTACACTGTAGGATAAGCTTGGGCAGATTGGGCTGACGTAGTCCTTCAATCCCCTTCCCTTTAGCATCCCCTGTGGTGATTCCTAGGTGTATCACATTTGTGGTTTCTACATCATTCTTGCTGTGCAGACATCAGACTTCTTCAGCACAAGAGACTGGAAGTCTGGTCTCTCAACACTGTTGCCAAGATAAAGGTTCAGCGTATTAAAAGGATTTCTAGCAGCAGTTTATTTAAAGTATTCTTCAGTGAGTGGAACTAGTCCCTTTTCACCAGTTTAGCATTGACTTTCTTCCAACTTGCAATTCTGAGTTATCTTTTTAGCATTTAATGCCATTTCTCTCTATTACTACCATACATTCCTCCCATCACAATTTTAGTATCTCACAATAACCCTATAGCATAGCAATACAGCAAGAATTGTAAGTAATGAAGTTATAACTTATTGATAGTCAAATGAAAAATTATATGATTAGCAACAGAGAGCAAGACCAGGCTTCAATACAGGTGACGAGAGACCAGATAAATTTTAAAGATTGGAAGTAGCGTCCTAAATTCTGCCCAAGCAGCCCCAACAATGCAGGGGGAGCCCAGGCAAGAAGAGGGCTCACGGAGCAGAACTTGACATATATCATACTGTACTTACTTTAAAATAAGCTTGTCATGTCTCTTCCCAATGCCTTTCTCCTTGTAAAGCACTGTTTCCCAATGGCCAGAGACCTAGAGAAACGCCTCCCACTGTGTAACCGAAGTCTCGTGATACACAGAATTTTGTCCTGGCAGCACGTGATGCTTCTTTGGGTGCTGGGAAACAGTACCTTGCAGCGAGAGAGGCAGTGGGAAGAAGGGAGAGGGAGGAGTTTCTTCCCCCCGCCACTGCCATCACGGGGTGGCCCTCAGCAAATTTAGGTTGGGGGCCTCTCATTTGAATTTATGCCACTGATTGGAAGCATCTGATATCAGAACATCTTGCTAAGAGATTAGACTAGCTTAGCATGGCTGGAGACAGTGTAAGGAAATGCAGAGCCCTAAGTGATCAGGAGGAAAGAAAAGGACAGCAAAAAGACAATTTGAAAATGGGAATTAGCAGGTATAATTACTGTAGGGGCATTTATGTGCGGGACAGAATAAGCATATATACATGTATTTATAAAGTACAACAGAAATGCAGCAAATGCTGAAGATTGTGCTTCTTCATAAAATTTACAACTAAATTAAATGACTCCCAAACAAATTCAACCCTTCTTTCATAGATGTATGGAGTGGAGGAGTCAGAGGCATCAGAATGCAGCATTCCATGAGCGTCCAAGCTCTGCCCCTGGGCCAGCCGAACTCCGTGCCCCTGCAGTTGCCAGCCTTCCCCTCCTGTCTGCCTTCAGGGATCTGAGCACTTTTCTGCTCACGGGGGATGGGATCCCTGCGGGCAGTCTGCTGCTTGCTGGGTCACGGTCGCTGGCCTTCTCCATCTTCTGCCTGCAGGAGATCGGATCCCCGGAGGCTGAAGTAGGGGAAGCTCCGATCACAGCAGCAAAGGTTTGGTGGGGCCAGAGCACCCCCCCCCCCTTTCTGACACGTATGGAAGGATAGCCTAATGGTTAAAGCACTAGCTTGGTAATCAAGAGACCAGGGTTTGATTCACACTAGCACTCTGTGGCCTTGGGCAGGTCCCTTAACCCTCCGTTGCCTCCGAAGAAAGGCCTGGCAATCTCCTTCTGGGCACACTGTCAAGAAAACACAGGAGCTACTGGGTCACCAGGAATCAGCATTGACTTGAAGGCACACATTCATTTGCATAGATATATGAAGAAAGACCACCAATTGTTTGTTCTCCTTAAAAATGGCAAGGACCATCACAGTTTGTTGACAATATCAGCAAAATGATTACAAAAGACTGTACTGGCTTAAAGTCCTTTTCAACAGAACTCTTCTTTGAAACTTTATTATACTTATATGATGATCCAGGGATCACAAAAAATATGGATCAGATAAAAACATTGCCTCCAAGGCTGCCCAAGATTTTGCTAAACTGCACTTCACCAGGGAGTGTGCAGACATCAGGCTTCTTCAACAAACCCACATATTAAACAAAAAAAAAATAATGAAAGTTAAGCCTTTCCACTCGGATAAATTTTCTATGTCGCTCATGCCAGATCGGAATAAATTTTAACAAGAAACTGCCCAAACTAGAAACATAGAAACATGATGGCAGAATAAGACCATATGGCCTATCCAGTCTGGTCTTCCATAGCAACTACTATAGTCCTTTTTTGCCTTCAGAGATCTTCTGTGTTGGTTCTATGCTTTCTTGAATTCAGATACTGTCCTGGTCTCTATTTCCTCAACTGGGAAACTGTTCCACACATCTACCACTCTTTCCGTAAAGAAATCTTTTCACATATTACTCCTGAATGTATCCCCTTTCACCTTCATCCTATGCACCTTGTTGCAGAGCTTTCTTTTAATTGAAATAGGCTCACCTCCTGTACATTTATGTCACAGAGGTATTCAAACGTCTCTATCATATCAACTCTCTTCCGCCTTTCCTCCAAAGTATACATTTTGAGATCTTTAGGTCTGTCCCGTTATGACGAAGCCCACTGACCATTTTGGTAGCTACTCTTTGCACCAATTCCATCCTGTTTATATCCTTTTGAATGTGTGATCTCCAGAATTGCACACAATACTCCAAATGAGATCTCACCAAAGATTTATACAGAGGCACTATCACCTCCTCTTTCCTACTGGCCATACCTCTCCCTATGCACCCAAGCATCCTTCTGGCTTTTGCCTTTTCTACGTTTTTTATTATTATTGTTATTATTAATGAGCATTTATAAAGTGCTATCAGGTGTTTGCAGTGCTGTACAGACATAGAAAAGATAGTCCCTGCTTATCAAGCTTACAATCTAAAAGGACAGACATACAGTAGTACAAAAGGAGAGGGACAAAGGGGGCAATAAGGACATGAAACATAAGGATGAAGATTATGAGCCAAAGGTCTTTAAGATCATCAGAAATAATCACGCCCAGGTCCTGTTCTTCTTTTGTGGACAGAAGTTCTTCACCCTCTATACTGGACTGCTCCCTTGGATTTTTGCAGCCCAAATGCATGACTCTGCATATTTTAGCGTTAAATATCAGCTGCCAAATTCTCGACCATTCTTCAAGCTTAGCTAGATCTCTCCTCATGTTATCTATTCCTTCCTGGGTGTCTGCTCTATTGAAGATTTTGGTATCATCTGCAAAGAGGCAGACCTTACCCAACAGCCCTTCCATAATACCACTAACAAAAATGTTAGAAAGAATCAGACCAAGGACATAAGATATGCCATACTGGGTCAGACCAATGTCCATCAAGCCCAGTATCCTATTTCCAACAGTGGCCAGTCTAGGTCAGAAGTACCTAGCTGTTTCCCCAAAAGACACACAGTTTCTACAATGCCCGTATTTGGGCAAGCAGTGGATTTCTCAGGTCTCTTTTAATAATGGCTTATGGACTTTTCCTCCAGGAACTTGTCCAAACCTTTTTTAAACCCAGCTACACTAACAGCTTTTACTACCTCCTCAGGTAACAAATTCCAGAGTATGATTACGCGTCGAGTGAAAAAATATTTTCTCTTATTAATTTTAAATGGGTTACACTGTAGCTTCATTGCATGACCCCTAGTTTTTCTATATTTTGATTTTATTTATTTATTTATTTATTTAACATTCTCTTCTATACCGCGCTATTAAAATCAGCGCGGTGTACATCGAACAAGAATACTGCAATGTATACAAATAACATTGAGTTTACAAAGAACAGGGAATTGAACATGGGAGATGGTGTAAACAGTCGATCTACGGCACTCCACTGGTTACATCCTTCTCTCAGAGTGAGCTCCATTTACCTGTACCCTTTGTTATCCCCCACTCAACCAAATTCTAACCCAATCAGTCACTTTAGGGTCTATTCCCAGGATGCTCAATTTATTTATAATTCATCTATATGGAATGGTGTCAAAGGCTTTACTGAAATCTAAGTAAACCACATGTAGGGCTCTCCCTCGGTCCAACTCTCTGGTCATTCAATCACAGAAATTAATGAGATTTGTCTGGCAAGACCTGTCTCTAGTAAAACCATGCTGCCTTGGATCTTGCAATCCATTGGACTCCATAAACCTCATTATCCTCTGTTAGCAGCGTTTCCATTAATTTACTCACCACAGAGGTCAAACTAACTGACCTGTAGTTCTCAACCTCATCCTTACTTCCGCTTTTATTTCAGAGGGACCACATGTGCCTTTCTCCAGTTCTCTGGGACCACTGCCTACTCTAAAGAAGCTTTGAAGAGGTCAGACAGTGGAGCTTCTAGAATTTCCCCACGTTCCTTCAGTGCTCTGAGATGGCCCCATTGCTTTGTCTACTTTAAGTTTAGCTAGTTACTCATGAATACTTTTCTGAAAATTGTTCAAGATTTACTTCACTACTGTTCATATTTGTGGGTGTTTTCTGAAGTCCTGCTCCTAGCCTTTCATCTGTGAGCACAGAACAGAACTATTTGTTAGGCAATTCTACTTTATTCTCATCAACTTCTACATATTCCTCCCCTTCACACTTGAGTTTGACAATACCACTTTTGCACTTCCTCCTCTCGCTAACATATCTGAAAAATGTCTTGTCCCCCCATTTTACTGCATTTGCTATTTTTTCTTCCATTTGTATCTTTGCTTTCCTGACTACTTTCCTAGTCACTATAAGTTTTTTCCAGATATTGATGCTTATCTTTCTCTTTCTGTGATCTCTTTGTATTTTATGAAGGCGATCCTCTTTTTCTTCACTTTTTCAGCTGCTTCTTTCGAGAACCATAGTGGCCTCCTTTTCCTTGTGCATTTATTTACTTTCCTAACAAAGGTTTTTTTGCCCTTAAAATATCCCCTTTCAGTTTAGCCCATTGATTTTCTATATCCCCCAGCTGTTCCCATCCCACTAACAATTCCTTGAAGTATTGTCCCATGTTGGCTGTTAGTTTTCCAAAAGTCTAGGACCATCGTTTTTCAATGGACTTTATCAGCTCTAGTCCTCATACTGAACCACACCATCTGATGATCACTGAATGTGAGATGATCTCCCACTATAATATCAGAAACACTTTCCCCATTGATAAGCACCAAGTCCAGTATGGCCCCTTCACATGTGGGTTCTGTTACCAGTTGCCGGAATATTTCTCCCTGTGGAAAATCCAGGATCTCCTTACTTCTAGATGACACTGCAGCAGAGATGTCCCAATCAACATCCGGCCTATTGAAATTACCTATCAGTAGCACTTCTCCTTTTCTGGCAATACTGTGTATGTCTTCTATTAAATCTCCATCCACTTCTTCTGCCTGTGAAGGTGATCTATATATCACACCAGTGCAAATGAATTCCCCAAATGGAACAGCAATATGACATACACATTCTACAGAAACCGGTCATATTGTATTTTGGGCCATAAATTAGCATGTTATATGTCCCACAGGGCAGCGCAAACAATTGGAATGGGAAAATTTAAATGTCCCATGGGGTGGGAGAGTCAAGTGGAAAGGGTTAAAAAGCAGCTGACATTGATAATGTACAGTCAGTTAATAGAAACATAGAAAAATGATGACAGAAAGTCCACATGGCCTATCTAGTCTGCCCTTCCATATCAACAACTACGACAGTTCCCTTTTTTCCTTTAGAGATCCTCTGTGTTTGTCCCATGCTTTTTTGAATTCAGTTACTGTCCTCATCTCTACCACCTCCACTGGGAGACTATTCCCTGGATCCACCACTCTTTCTGTAAAGAAATATTTCTGCATATCACTCCTGAATCTATCCCCTTTCACCCTCATCCCATGTCCCCTTGTAGCAGTACTTGCTTTCAATCGAAAGAGGCTCTCCCCCTGTGCATTTATGCCATGGAGGTATTTAAACATCTCAATCATATCATCTCTATCCCGCCTTTCCTCTAATGTGTACATATTAAGATCCTTAAGTCTTCACTGGATTCTTACTGTAAGATTGCCACTGAAGAAACACCTGCATATGTGCTTTCATATAACACATACAAGTGCGAGTCTCACCGTGCTCCACCTATTCTCCATCCCCAGGAATGCCTACATGCATGCAAATCATGGAAAAGTAGACATCGTGAGGGTAATTTTATAACACAGCACAAAGGGCAAGAGGATAAGCAGGTGCCTCGTTGAAGCTCTTTAACACACATTTGTTTTTATAAAGTAGTAGTGTAATTGGCAGGGATCGCGCCAGGGCTGGCGTGACCAATAGGCAAACTAGGTGGCTGCCTAGAGCACCAGCAGTGCATTATCACTGCTGCCACCTCTTTCTGGAACCTGCAGCAGTGGCAATGGCCTCAAACAGCTCCACGGTGCTTACCTTAAAACATTAGCCTTCTGCCCCCTCTGACTCCTAATGCCATCTTCCAGTTTGCATGAAGGTAGAAGCGGCTTTTGCCCCCATACAAAAGGAAGTCTGTATTGGGTGTTGGTCGAGGCAGAAACAACCAGATTTTTAAGGTAAGCACTGTGGGGCTATTTGAGTCCATTGTCACTATCTCAGGTCCCAGAGAGCGGTGGCAGTGGCAGCAATGGGAACCAGAGAAGAGGAGAGGGCACAAGGGATGAGGTTCCCTAGGGCGCCTCATCTCCTTGTACCAGTCCTGGATTATGCCTTAAAAACAGGAGTGGACCTTTATATCTGCCCTATGGAAAATGTAAATGAATTCATGTCAAATACATATATAAATTAAGAAATGTATAATCAATGTGCATACTTGTGAACCTCATCCAAGCTGTGCCCAGACTTTGCCTCTGGCTATGCCTACCAGCAAAGGATGCGCCTTCATGCCAACATGCATACTTTCATTCCATTCGGTATTTTATGAGGTCATTAATATGTGTATGTAGCTCCGAAACTAACCCCATGTGTCTGTGTGCCTACTTTGTAAGCATGTTTACATCCAAGCAGTTTTATGGGAGTACACTTGAGCACATAAAATGCAGTTCTACATGTTTAAGTCCCTTAAAGAATGATCCTCTCAGATGCAAATATTGTATTACTCTTGTGAAGATTTATATTGAATTATTAAAAATGGGCAGATTTTAATAAGTTGCATATGAACCTAACTCTTGCATTTTTCAGTACTCCGGACAAGATCTGCTTGTGTCTATTGTCCATTAGTATAATAAGTTTTCTTTTTATTTTCTCATTTAAGGCTGCTCAGAGGATGAGTGACGTGAATAGCACCATTGAGTTGTATTATACCATTGTTACTTGTGAAGTTGAACCTCATGGTGTTTTTCAAAACTCGATTAAACATTTAGAAAGCTTTGTATTAACAGTGAGTACAAAAGCAGAACAGTTGGAAGGGAGATAGAAGAATATAAACAAAGTGTAGAAGGAGCACTCAGGCTCAAAAATTGTCAAAATGTAGGCTCTCTGAAGCGGGCTTGTTTCCAGTAATGCCTACCTGTTCTTACTTGTATGTGTGAGATCTGAAGGCTATAAAGCCTACATAATACTTTTGTGTAAAATGTATGTCTATAATGATGGGTGCCAAGGAACATCTGGAACATTCATGCTTTTGTAATCTTCCATTCTTGTTTTCACAGTCCATTAACTTTGCCTAGACTTGTTCATAGGAGCTGAAAATTGGCAACATAAACTCCATTTGTTTTCATCTTACCACATGCATGCAAACATGAAATTTCCATTACTGGACAGATAGATCATGAAACAGAATTTGTTGGATCATTTCAGTTAGTAATATTGCTAAAACTTGCTTAAACAATATACTTCATTCATGTGAGCAGGGCAAACTTCTAGGGAGCACACAAAAATTCCCCATGACATTTGTACATTTTCTAAAAGATGGCATGGAACAAGTACAAAAGATTTTTATTTAACAGTGCTTATATACTGCTTTTCACCAGGTCAAAGTGGTGTACATTCAGGTATGGCATATATTTCCCTTGTCCCCAAAGAGCTCACAATCTATATTTTTGTACCTGAGGCAGTGGAAGGTTAAGTGACTTGCCCAAAGCCACAAGGGGCGGCTGTGGGACTAGAAACCTCGATCCTTGCAGCCCAAGGTTGTTGTCCTCCAGCAGGATTTGAATCCCCAGTCCTCTGGCCTGAGGCAACTTGCCACAACCACTAGGCCATTCATCACAGTGGGAAGCATAGATAAAACCAAAAGTCAAGGAAGGTCTGTGTTATTGCATTTGGTAAGAAAAAGGGACCTCATTATGTTTATCTGCCATCCTTTTTTATGTTTAATCTCCCTACTATATCCTTGCTGATTGTGGAGAGGGATGCTTGAGTGCACCAGCTGCAGGACCATTCCTGAGTAAGGGAGACAATAAATTTCAGAGTTCATAAGGTGTCTACTTGAACTTGTAACTCTCAAATGATTTTCTAATAAATAACTTTACTCAAAATAAAATCTATTCAGTTACAACAATATAACAATTTACTTGGATCTGAATCTGCTTCCTCCATTTACACAGTCACAAACCACCTTTTCTCACTTGCAGGATCTTCTAATGACTGGGCTCTAGAGATTCCTCTTCTTCTAGGATACCCTTTGATGCCTGAATTCGAATTGTTCTGCCCTGCTGCACTGCTGGACAGACAGCCTCTTCTCCTCCGTCTTACTTTGAGTAGCATATGGGCACAAACTGTTTTCTCCATTGATGCAGTACTTCATTAGCACATTCTCTTTTCTCCCTTGATTTATAGGACTGGATAGGCACATATACGCTAAACTGCAATAGTTTGTATAAAACTCCTTCTCACCAAACTACAAGTAACTGCAGCTTCTCAAATCCCTTTCTGAAGAACGAAAATAGACAAAACACATGATTTTGTCTTCCCTTGGAAAAATCCTGAAAGAGCTATTCTTCACCCTCTACCCCTTTCCCTGTCCACAACCTTAGGGCTTAGAGAAAAATAAGATGAGAAAGCTTCAGACTTACTTTCCTCTGCTTACATTTGCAAAAATAAGAGGAAAGCATAAAATCTCCTTTTGGCGCTACAGCTTCTGCCCTAAAACACAATAGCTTCTGTGCTGTGTGCGCCTTTCTGCAGCTCACTTCAGGAGACAGAGAGAAAACTGCTAGCTATCCTTATACTAACTCTCAGACCTCTTCATGCCTGTCTCTTGACTTTTCTAGAAAATTGTGTGTGTGTCCTAAACACAGTGCATTCTAGTAATCTTCCAAAGACATGCTCCTACCACTGCACCAACTCCAACTTATTTATATTCTTTTGAAGGTGTGGTCTCCAGAACTGCACACAATACTCCAAATGAGGTCGCACCAAAGACCTACACAGAGGCATTATCACCTCCTTTATTCAGCTCATTCCTCTCCGTATGCACCCAAGCATCCTTTCAGCTTTCGCCGTCGCCTTTTCTACCTGTTTAGCTACTTTAAGATTCTCAGACCCAATATCACTCAGGTCCCGCTTTTCTTTTGTGGACAGAAGTACTTCCCCCCCCCCCCCCTCCTACACTGTACCGCTCCTTTGGATTTTTGCAGCTCAAATGCATGACCCTGCATTTTTTAGCATTAAATCTCAGCTGCCAAATTCTAGACCATTCTTCAAGCTTAGCTAGATCCCTCCTCATGTTATTGACACCTTCCTCTATTGCCGATTTTGGTATCATTCGTAAAGAGGCAAACCTTACCCGATGGTCCTTCTGCAATATCACTAACAAAGATGTTTAAAAAAATCGGACCAAGAACAGATCCCTGTGGCACTCCACTAGTAACCTCCCTCTCCTCATAGTGAGCTCCATTTACCTGTGCCCTTTGTTTCCTCTTCCTCAACCAATTTCTAACCCAATCAGTAACTTTAGGTCCATCCTTAGGGTGCTCAGTTTGTTGATATGTAACCTGTGTGGAACGGTGTCAAAGGCTTTACTGAAATCCAAGTACACCACATCTAGGGCTCTCCCTCAGTCCAACTCCATGGTTACCCAGACAAAGAAATCAATCAGATTTATCTGACAAGACTTGCCTCTGGTGAATCCTTGCTGCCTCCGATCCTGTAATTCATTGGACTCCAGAAACCTCACTATTTTCTCTTTGAGCACTGTTTCCAATAGTTTACTCACCACAGAGGTTAGACTGGTGCCTGTAGTTTTCATCCACATCCTTACTTCCGCTTTTGTGTAAAGGGGCTACATGTGCCTCTCTACAGTCCTCTGGTACCACTCCCAACTCGAAAGAGGCATTGAAAAGGTCAGTCAGCGGAGCCCTAGAACATCCCCAGGTTCCTTCAGTATTCGCGGATGTTTCTCATCCGGTCCCATCACTTTGTCTACTTTTAGTTTAGCTAGTTCCTCCCGAACACAGTCTTCTGAAAATCGTTCGAGATCCCCATCACTTCTGTTCCTATTTATGGGTGTTTTCTGAGGTCCTGCTCCTGGCCCTTCATCTGTAAACACAGAACAGAAATATTTGTTAAGCAATTCTGCTTTATCCTCATCAGCTTCTACATATTCCTCCCCTTCACCCTCGAGTCTGACAATACCACTTTTGCCCTTCCTCGTCTCACCAACATATCTGAAAAATGTCTTATCCTCTCATTTTATTGCATTGGCTATTTCTTCTTCTTTTAGTATCTTTGCTTTCCTGACTTTTTGCTAGCTTCTCTAAATTTTTCCAAATATAGATGCCTGTCTTCAGGTCTCTGTGATGTCTTGTATTTCATGAAGGCCTCCCTCTTCTTCTTCACCTTTTCAGCTACTTCTTTAGAGAACCATAGCAGCCTCCTTTGCCTTTACCTTTATTTACCTGTCTAACAAAAAGGTTGGATGCCCTTAAAATATGCCCTTTGAGTTTTGCCCACTGTTTTTCTATATCCCCCAGCTGTTCCCATCCCACTAATGACTCCTTGAAGAATTGGCCCATCTTGGCAATCTTAGTTTTCCTATAATCTAAGACCCTCGCTTTTGAATGGATTTTATCAGCCCTAGTCCTAATAGTGACCCACACCATCTGGTGATCACTGGATGTGAGATGATCTCCCACTATAACATCAGAAACATTTTCATCATTGGTAAGCACCAAGTCCAGTATGGTCCCTTCACGTGTGGTTTCTATTACCAGTTGCCTGAATAGTTCTCCCTGCAGAGAATCCAGGATCTCCTTACTTCCAGATGACACTGCAGCAGGGATGTGCCAATCCACATCCAGCATATTGAAATCACCTATCAATAGCACTTCTCCTTTCCTAGCAATACTATGTATGTCTTCTATTAAATTTCTGTCTACCTCTTCTCCCTTTGAGGGGGTTCTGTATATCACGCCAATGCAAATTAATTTCTTTCCCTCTTTCTGGTTGAACCCACAATGCCACCTCTCTCTCTTTTAAGCCCTGTAATTCTATAGCTTTAATGTTATTTTTTACATATAGTGCCACTCCTCCTCCTCTTCTTCCTACTCTATCCTTCCTGAATAAGGTATAGCCTGGTATAATTACATCCTAGTCATGGTTGTTTGTGAACCATGTCTCTTTAACCGCCACTAAATCCAAGTCAGCCTCTCCCATTAAAGCTTCAACATCTGGGATCTTATTTCCCATGCTACGGGCATTTATACACACCGCTTTCCAGATGTTGCCCCTTTTACCCATTTAGAGAGAGGAGTGGCCTAGTGATTGGAACAAGTTACCTCAAGCCGGAGGGCCAGGGGTTCAAATCCCGCTAGAGGACAGCAACCTTGGGCTGGAAGAACTGGGGTTTCTAGTCCCACAGGTGCTCCTTGTGGCCTTGAGCAAGCCACTTAACCCTCCGTTGCCTCAGGTACAAAAAAATATAGATTGTGAGCCCTTCGGAGACAAAGGAAAAATATATATACCGTACCTGAATGTACACCACTTTGACTGGTAGAAAAGCAGTATATAAGCCTAGTTAAATAAACTTTCTATAGAGATATTTACTATTTCACTTACCTGGGGGCTTTCTTCACCCATCCCCAACAAATCTAGTTTAAAGTCCTCTTCGATAGGTTAGCCGGTCTGCTACTGAAGACATTTCGTCTCTTCTTGGACAGATGGACGCCATCTCTGCTCTGCAGCCCTTGGAACATCATCCCACAGTCCAGGAAACCAAAATGCTCTTGATGACACCATCCATGCAGCCATGCATTTATCTCCAGGATGCGAGCTTCTCTGCCCCTGCCTTTACCCTCAACAGTGAGGATCGAAGAGAACACAAGGAGTAACTGAAGGCTAAATATCTGACAATAGAATGATGTAACATAACTATTAGGCAAGTCATTGGAATGAAAAGATCATGGTAGTTGGTGATTATGTCGGGTAGATGTTATTTTCATTTGTGTTCTCTCCATAATGTTCTAAGAAAAAGTATGTTTTAAGTTGTTTTCTAAATGTGGAGATGTCATTTATAGTCCTTAATTTGTCTGGGAATGAGTTCAAGAGAATCGGTGAGTCGAATGTGAAGGCTCTGTTGCTTTTTGCACGATTGGTTTTCCTAAATTCAGGGGGAATGGTTAAGGTGTTTTGTGCACCACTTCTCCTTTGCCTGTTTGGTATGGTGGATATGAGGGTACTTAAGTAGATAGAGGACAGGTTATGTAGTAGTCTGAATGTTATCATTATGAACTCAAATTTTATTCTGCTTTCGATAGGTAGCCAGTATAACTGATGGAGTATAGGAGTTCTGATTTCAGTAACCTAAGGAGCATGCATGCTGTGGTATGTTGGGCCATCTAAAGTTGGTTCTCCAGGAACAAGCAGGAAGTCAGTCCTCACATATGGGTGACTTCAGCACCAATGGAGCCCACGCGGAGCATTTCGCCAGCTTTCAAAGAAAGCCTTTGGGACATGCTACCACACATGCATGGTCCCCTTCCCACCAAGAGTGCCATCTTGCTCAGTCTTCTTTTTTCCCGCGGAG
This sequence comes from Ichthyophis bannanicus, assembly GCA_033557465.1. Taxonomy (NCBI): domain Eukaryota; kingdom Metazoa; phylum Chordata; class Amphibia; order Gymnophiona; family Ichthyophiidae; genus Ichthyophis; species Ichthyophis bannanicus. Next base: position 778,544,378 of record CM066031.1, on the reverse strand, counting down.
CCCAACGGACATCTGTCCTGTTTTCCCAGAAAAATCCTTACTAATTATCCTTAAAATAGTTAATTTCACAGTTTGTGTACTGGTTCTTCTTCCCGCCTCCAACCGGCACCATCACCGACACTGTTCTCGGCTCCTTTTGTCTCTTTTGATCAGGGCTCACCTCGACCGGTGTTCACACCCTTATTCGCCCGGGGTCGTCAACCCTCTCTGGGTGTTCCCCACCATGTCCCCCGGTGGGTTCAAAAAATGTGACCGTTGCAGTCAAATGATGCCAGTGACCAACACCCTTGACTGCTGCCTATGCTGCCTGGGCCCAGACCATGACAGCCTTTAAGAACATAAAAACAAAAGATATGCCATACTGGGTCAGACCAAGGTTCATCAAGCCCAGTATCCTGTTTCCAACAGTGGCCAATCTAGGTCATACGTACCTAGCAGTTTCCCAAAAAGACACAGGTTCCGCAATGTTTGTACTGGGTCAAGCATTGATATCCTGGGTCCCTTCTTAATAATAGTTTATGGACCTTTCCTCCAGGAACTTGTCCAAACCTTTTTTAAACCCAGCTACACTAACAGCCTTTACTACATCCTCCGGTAACAAATTCCAGAGTTTGATTACACGTTGAGTGAAGAAATATTTTCTTTTATTAGTTTTAAATAGTTTACCCTGTAGCTTCATTGCATGTCCCCTAGTCTTTCTATATTCTGATAACGTAAACAATCGATCTACGTTTACCTGTTCCACTCCGTTCATTAATTTATAGACTTCTATAATATCTCCCCTCAGCCGTCTCTTTTCCAGCTCCACTTCCTGCAAACTTTGTCAGGCCATGATGCCTAAAACCAATAAAATGAGGTTGGAGTTGCAGGAAAAACTGTTCCCCATGTCCAACTCGGCACCGGCCTCCCCGATGCCGAGCTCCAAGACCAGTGCCTGTCAAGGTCTTGGTCCCATTCCTCGGGCATCCGATCCTCCCCAGCCAGTTTCCGCGACTCAGACCCCAGGTCCTCTGCAGGCCACCGGTCACTTGGCCCAGGCCTCAACATGATGAGTTGCAAGGCCTCGGATTCATTATCACCGCTCAACTCCAAATGGGAAACCGACGACAAAGCGTCCCCGGCATTTCGTCACCGCCTGTGACACCAACCTTTGCTGATCCAGACAGACAACCAGGTTGCCATGTTTTATATCAACAAGCAGGGGGGCACAGATTCATACTACCTCTGCCAGGAGGCGGTGTACCTTCCAGGCCAAGACAACTGTTTGAGCCAAGTCCTTTGCCCACACAATTGGCATTTAAACACCACAGTAATGAAGCCGCTCTTCTACCTCTGGGGCAGGCCCATGATGGACCTATTTGCCTCTCCAGACAACATGCAGCTGCCCCATGTCTGCTCCCGTCAGCCGCACCCCGTGAGAGTAGCGGCAGATGCCTTCCTGATCTTGTGGTCTGAGGGCCTACTGTATGTGTTCCCACCGACTCCCCTGGTCACCAGTATCCTGTTCAAGGTCCAGAGCAAAAGGGAAACAGTTATACTGATTGCCCCAGGTGGTCTAGGCAACCTTGGTTCCCTCTGCTGCTTTCCATGTCAGTGGCACTCCCAGAGCCTCTAGGCCGTGCCCCCGACATCCTGTCCCAGGGCAAAGGCTCCCTCCTGCACCCCAATTTGGGGTCACTAACGTTAACAGCAGGGCTGCTGAAAAGGTAGCGTTGGCCCCTTTCAGTCTTCCAGGAGAAGTCGAGTAGATCCTACAGGCCTCCCAAAAACCTTCCACCAGATGGGTTTATACCTTTAAATGGAGAAGGTTCTCTGCCTGGTGTATGGAAAGGGAGGAGAATCCCTTTTCCTGCCATGTGCAACTAGTACTTCAGTACCTACTGCATCTGTCACACACCGGGCTGAAATCTAACTCAGTGAGGGTACATCTGAGTGCCATAGCTGCTCACCACTACTCTATCGAGGGAAAACCCATCTCAAGCAGCCCCTGGTCTCCAGGTTCCTCCAGGGTCTCCTGATATCCAAACCCCCTCTCTGTCTTCCAGAGTGGGACTTCAACATAGTGCTCTCCCAGCTCACCAAACCGCTGTTCGAGCCCCTGGCCACTTGCCACCTGCAGTACCTGTCTTGGAAAGTGGCCTTTCTGGTGGCCCTTACATCCGCTCGAAGAGTGAATGAACTCCAGGCCCTGGTGGCAGATCCACCATATACAAGCTTCTGCAACAACAGGGTAGTGCTCCTCACACACCACAAATTCCTCCCGAAGGTGGTGTCTCCTTTCTACCTCAACCAGGAGGTGGTCTTAATCCACCTTCTTTCTGCGGTCCCATGCCAGCAAGGAAGAACTAGTACCTCATACACTAGATTGAAAGTGGGCTCTATCCTTCTACTTACAGCAGACTCAGGCCTATCAAAAATCTCCTCAGCTTTTCATGTCATGACCCCAGCAGACTGGGGCTCACTGTGACTAAGCAAACTCTGTCCACTTGGGTGGTGGACTGTATTGCCCTAGCCTATGAGCGAGCTGGCCTCTCCCTCGAGCACCAGATCACAGCACATCGCATGAGGGCGATGGCTGCATCGGTGGCCAACCTCCACTCAGTGCTGGTGACGGAAATCTGCAAGGCCGCCACATGGTCTTCAGTTCATACATTCGCAGCTCACTACTGCCTGGAGAATGAGTCCCGCAGGGCAGTGCCTTTGGCCAGGCAGTACTCCATAATATTCTTGGGGTATAGGCAGCTCCTGCTCTCCGAACCTTCTGAGTTCAGGCTATCGGAGTGATAGTGTCGCTGGACGCTGTGGTCTTGCAGAGTCTCTCATTGGGGACTCACCTTCTGCAACTCACAGCTACCCGATTGGGCGCCATTGGTGCTGTCATGGTTCAGTCCTCGGCAGCTTGGAGCTAGGGAGTCCCATATGTAAGGACTGACTTCCTGCTTGTTCCTAGAGAAAGCATAGCTACTCATCTTAACAGGTGTTCTCCAAGGACAGCAGGAATTAGTCCTCACAACCCTCCCTCCTCCCCTGGGAGTTGCCTCCCTACCTTATTTTAGTTTTTACTGCTGTCCTAGCTATGTCATCTGACTGAGCAAGATGGCACCCTTGGGCAGGAAGGGGACCATGCATGTGTGGTAGCATGTCCCAAAAGCTTTCTTTGAAAGCTAGGAAAATGCTCTGTGCGGGCTTTGTCTGTGCTGATGTCACCAATATGTGAGGACTGTTCCCTGCTGTCCCTGGAGAATACCTGTTACAGGTGAACCTACGCTTTCAATGCTTGTTTTGAGAGGCCTTGTAGGATGCCATTAGAAAAGTTAAAGTTTGGCAAAATCATTGACTGGAGTACAGTGTGGAAGTCATTGGGAGATAGTAGGGGTCTCAGCTGCTGGAGGATCCTTATCTTGTTGTATATTGCTCTGGTCATTTTATTGATATGTGACGTTAGGTTCAAATTTTGGTCCAAGGTTATCCCTAGATATCTTATTTCATTTTTTACTACTAGTGATGCTCCCTTGTCCTTTAATTGTGGAGGTGGAAGGAAGTCTTAATCTTTGGAAACGAGCAGTACCTCGGTCTTTTGTAAGTTTATCCTAAAGTTGTGAGAAGCAAGCTATTCTGAAATTTCATTGAATACTGTAGTTATCCGCTGGATGTTGGGTTGGGCTGGTTTGTTTGGGAGGTAAAACATAATGTCATCCGCATATATGTGGTAACTTACATTATGTTTATGAAATATATTGTGTATTGGTGGAAGATAAGTATTGAATAGTAAAACTTAAAGGGCTGATCCTTGTGGTATACCTTGATGTTGACTGTAGGGTTTTGATGAGAACATAAGAAATTCCATACTGGGTCAGACCGAGGTCCATCAAGCCCAGTATCCTGTTTCCAACAGTGGCCAATCCAGGTCACAAGTACCTGGTAGGTTTCCAAAAATGCACATAGCTTCCATAGTGCTCATCCTGGGGTAAGCAGTGGATTTCCCAGGTCCTCTTTAATAATGGTTTATGGACCTTTCCTTCAGGAACTTGTCCAAAACGTTTTTAAACACAGCTACACCAACAGCTTTTACTACATCCTCTGGTAACAAATTCCAGAGTTTGATTACGCATTGAGTGAAAAGATATTTTCTCTTATTAGTCTTAAATGGGTTATTTTGTAGCTTCATTGTGTGTCCTTTAGTCTTTCTACTTTTTGATGATGTAAATAACCGATCTACATTAACCCATTCCACTCCATTCATTAATAAATAGACCTATCGTATCTCCCCTCAGCCTTTTCTTTTCCAAATTGAAGAGCCCTAACCTTTTAAGCCTTTCCTCATAGGGTTATCCTTCCATCCCCTTTACCATTTTGTGGCTCTTCTCTGTACCTTTTCTAATTCCACTGTATCCTTTTTAAGATACGGTGATCAGAATTGTACACAATATTCAAGGTGTGGTTGAACCATAGAATGCGACAGAGGCATTATAATATCCTTGGTTTTATTCTCCATTCCTTTCCTTATGATTCCTAGCATTCCATTTGCTTTCTTGGTCACCGCTGCACACTGTTTGGAGGGTTTCAACATGTTATCCACAATGACGCCTAAATCTTTTTCCTGTGTGGTAGTTTCTAAGGTGGTATCTTGCATCATGTAATCATAGGATGGATTGTTCTTTCCTAGGTGCATAACTTTGCACTTGTCCACATTAAATTTCATCTGCCATTTGAACATCCAGTCTTCTAATTTATCAAGGTCCTCTTGCAGTTTTTCACCATCCTCTTGGGTTTTAACAGCTTTGAATAATTTGGTGTCATCTGCAAATTTGATCACCTCACTCATTATTCCCATTTCCAGGACATTTATGAATATGTTAAAAAGCAGCGGGCCCAGCACAGGTCCCTGGGGTACTCCACTCTTTACTTTTCTCCAATGAGAAAATTGGCCATTTAGCCCTATTCTCTGCCTTCTATCTTTTAATCAGTTTCTGATCCACAATACTACACTGCCTCCAATCTCATGACTTTTTAATTTCACCAAGTGTCTCTCATGAGGGACCTTGTCAAAGGTTTTCTGAAAATCCAGATACACTATATCAACCGGCTCACCTTTGTTACCTGTTTATTCAGTGATAATAATGTTCTAAGTATGGTCTCGCTGAACTATGGCTGTGTATTATGGGTATGTTTTGGGGTAGAGTAATAAGTGAGGATCCATAGTTAATCAGTAGCAGGATAATTAGTGCACAGCAGGTATAAGCATGTGGCTTTATTCCATTGTTTCTTTGTTGTGATGTCATGGTGTGCTGAGCTAGGGAAGGCAGGACTAAAGTGTTCTGTATGATGGTCGGTGGTAATAAGGTATTATCCTTGGTTACTCTTTGTTTCAATCGAAGGACTCTTCGGCATGGCTATAGACACGGGTGCACCTACAGGACAATTCTTTACATTTGCAGAGGTGTTGATGGCTGTCAGTGCTTCCTTAGGGTTGGGATGGTATGTTGGGCCATCTTAAGTTGATTCCATACTTGTTTTGAGAGGCCTTGTAGGATGCCGTACAAAAGTCAGTGTGTGGTAAAATCATTGGCTGGAGTACTGTGCAGAAGTCGGGTGATGATAGGGGTCTCAGCTGCTGGAGGATCCTTATCTTGTTGTATATTGCTCTGATCATTTTATCGATATGTGATGTTAGGTTCAAATTTTGGTCCAAGGTTATCCCTAGATATCTTATTTCATTTTTTATTACCAGTGATGCTCCCTTGATCTTTAATTGTGGAGGTGGAAGGCTGTCTTAATCTTTGGAGACGAACCATACCTCGGTCTTTTGTAAGTTTATCCTAAGCCATTAGCGAATACTTGTGGTTTGATAGGGATATGAGTGTCCTCTGAGTTGGGTACTCTGATAAGAAATTTCACAATATCAAAAAGTTCCCTCGGGCAATTTAGGGATTTCATTATTAGATTTGTGTAGTAGTCTTCCTTGCTGTCATTGATCATCCTTCGGTATGTGTGGAGGGGATCCATATATATGTTTCTGTCTTGTGATGATGACGTGATTTGGAGAGTCTCCATTTGCATTCTAATTTTCTTAAATGTCTTTTTATGTTTCTTAGCTCCTGATTGTACCAAACCTCAGATCGAGTTTGTACTTTGTGATGCCTAGTTTGATTAGTTGTTGCAGCCTTGTTTATGACAGTGTTCCAATTGTTTATCAATGTGTCTATGTCCTCTAATTCTGGGTTGAGTTGTGGTAAGATGTCATTTAAGAAAGACTCCTTGTCAAATTTCTTGAAGCAGCATGGTATACTTGGTCTAGCTATGTTTTTGTTTATGCACGATTGATGTGTTATAGTGAAGTTGACTAAATAATGGTCAGACTAGGGCACAGGTAACATTTGAACAGGAGGTTGCAATGAGGTATCAAGTATGTCATTAGGTAGAAATATCAAATTGAGTGTATTTCCCTTGTTGTGGGTAGGGGTCTTGACAATTTATTGAAAATCCATACCATTCATTGCACTGAGGAATGAATGAGCATGGCTGTTGTGGGTGGATGCCAGATTGAAGTCTCCTAGAAGGATTTGTTGCTTGTTCAGTGGTTTGTCGGCATATGCTAGTTCTGGTATTGAAGTTAGGTTATTGGGATCAGCTGTGGGCGATCTGTATGCCAGACAGAAAATGAGGTGTTTGTTTTCTACCAATAATAAGTCTAGACCATTCACACAGCTGATGTGAGTGAAGCTTTGTGCTCCTCTTTTATTATGATAAGTACACCTCCGCCTCTCTTGCTTTCTGTTGGGCAGATAAATATGTTGTAGTTAGATAATTTTAGTTAATTGAGAAGGACCAAAACAGTGTTAGCCAGCCAAGATTCAGTGATGAACATTATGTCTGGTTTGTTTGTATCCACATAGTCTATTATAATAGGGATTTTATTTCTTACTGATCTTGCGTTGATCAAATATTTCAGGCTAGTTGCTGTTATGTCATGGTTTGAATTTGTGCAGTCAAGCTGTCCGCATGGTATGATGAGTATTAGCCTTTCTGGGTTGTGTATGTTTCTAACATATGTTTTGTAATGTGCTAAGTCGGGTCTCGCACAACTATGGCTGTGTATGATGGGTATGTTTTGGGATAGAGTAATAAGTGAGGATCCATAATTAATCAGTAGCAGGATTAGTGCACAGCAGGTATAAGTATGTGGCTTTATTTCCATTATGTCTTTGTTGTGATGTCACGATGTGCTGAGCTAGGGGAAGGCAGGACTTGAGTGTTCAATCTCTCTGTATGAAGGTCGGTGGTAATAAGCTGTTATCCTTGGTTACTCTTGTTCCAATCTAAGGACCCTTCGGCATGGGCTATAGATGCGGGCACACCAGCAGGACAGTTCTTTAAATTTGCAGAGGCGTCAATGGCTGTCAGTGCTTCCTTAGGGGTGGAGGCTTGTGCTGCATTGAGAGGGCATTTGATTTACCCCTGGGTGTTGCTTCTCTGGAGTGAGCGGGTGCTGGGTGCAATCGAGTGCTGCTGCTGATCAATGATGTTGCAGGCTCTGGAGGAGAACAACGACAGAGGCACGCTATGATCCACGCTAATGGCCATGGCGGGTGTGCCTAAGGAATGTGAGCTTTAAGTTCTTGGATGTGTCATGGAGTAGTGATGCCTATAGTAGGCAGAGCTCACATTCCTTAGGGCTATAGCCGTCTTTTGTGCTGCTGTGCTGATCGAGGGTCAGGCAACCTATTATAAAATTACCTCTTATAGCCTGCTATTTTTGTATTGCTTTTTGATGTGTGGTCTTATGTTCATTGGGCGTGGGCATGCCTGCAGTAACACTGATGTGTGCTAGGCAGCATGCAGCGGCTCTTAACATGTTCTGGTTTTTATGCTTACCTTAGGTTAGTGATCGGAGGTAAGATCAGCATGCCAATAGCTGTGTTCAACTCGGGATCGCTGGTTACAGCTGACAGTGTCCTCAGGGTCTGTCTTTGTGGTGCTTCTTGAGTGCCGATCATGTGAATGATGTGATGTTTGTAGGCCGGTTGGATGTAAGGAGTAAGGAGCCCTAGATGTCCTTACTCCTTATACCCTCCCCCACCCCACCCCCAAGTAAAAAGTCAAGTTTCCACTCATAAATTCATATGCATACCTAAAATATCATAGAATGTGTATTAATGAATGCAAGTACATGTATAGCACATAGTCTAAAGATAGTGGGAAAGTAAGAGGCATGTTTACTGAACCACATTAGCTGCTACTGTGGGGCTAACATGAAAATATCACCCGATGGTTAGTAGCTAACATGGTGGAAATGCAGATATCATAGTCACTTTTCTGCAGTATCGGCATTTCACACATTAGAGTCGGAGGGAGGCAGGATCAGGGCGGGGAGCAGGCGTAATGGCTGCCAAACATGGGTAGATCGCAGCTGCAGCTAACACCACTTCAAGAATAAGCTGTCTTAAATAGTGGCAATCCCCCCATTGCCCAATTGGACCACCCTTGACATAACAACATTGTTGGTACCATGGATGTACTGATATGCGGCACCGATAAGGTCAACAGTGGGCCCTCCTTCAGCATCAATCCCTCTCAGACAGCTCCTGATCCACATAGCAAACTGTCTGGTGAGGAATGGTGTACTCCCAACAAAGTAAAGAATTGAAGTTAGCCAGTCAGGCCCCCTATCCCCACCCCACCAGTCTACCTGAAAAAATCTCAGCTAGTCAGCCAAGTCCTCTAACCCTCCCCCCCCCCTTTTTCTCCCAATCGAAAAACAAATATCCTGGCTAGCCACTCGATTGTTACCTGTCCTCCCCTTGCACTTACCACGTATTTTGCAATCCCTGCATTGGCAGGCACCACGGGACTTCCCGTGCTACCTGTTGTTGCAGGGATCGTGGCGCTCCACAGTTAAGTGCAAAACCTCCAGGATATCTGCAGGGGGAAATCTGGAAATACCCCCTGCAGATACTGTAGGCCTTTTGCAGCAGTTTAGTAAACATGCCCCTAAAGCTTTGGATTTAGCTACCACTTTGGTTCCATCTTCTTCAGAACATGATACTGTCAGTGTGTCTATGTCCAGCACTGAACATGATAAACAATAACCAATACCAAGCATCACATCCAGCACTTAGGACACTAAGGGAAATTCATTTTCCTAATTGGAAAGGATAAAATACAGCATTGCATTAATATTTATTTTTGCATATTGAAGATTGAGAAAGATACATATTCAAAACATCACAGTAAATATTATTTTTCTTTATTTTTATTCTTTCCAACCCAGTAGTTCAAAAGAGTTAAACAGCAAGGGTCAAGAAATATTTGTCCATCCATCTATCTATCAGTCTAATTAAGGGCAAAATAATGCTCAAAAATTTAGTGGCATGGGATGAAACTTGGCATGTTGGGAAAATCTGCAAAAAGACACATCAGGTTTGAAAATGAACCAGATCAGAATGGGGATTCCAGAGAAATAAGCTTCCCCAAATACATTTCTATAGGAGAAGGAGCTCTAGCTTCTGCAGCATAGAAACTTACATTTGATGGAACACAGCAGTAAGGGAATTCCTCCTTTCAAACTTTCTATCCCTATTCTATACTCTCCCAAACTGCCCCCCCCCCCCAGGCAACTGTTCCACCACCCTGCAAACTACCCCAACCCAAAACTATCCCCCACAATTGCTTCACCAACACCCAAACTACCCTGACAACCAAACTCTACCCCTCATTGCAACTGCCCCACCACCCCACAAATTGCCCCAACCTCAAAATCTCCCCTTGAAACTTCCCTATCACCCTAAATGTCCCCAATCTACAAAACTACCTTCCCACAACTGCCCCACCATTCCATAAACTATCTCACACCCAAAATAAATTTAGCTCCCCATAATTGCCTCATTACCCTGCAAACTACCCTGCAAACTGTCCTCCCCAAAAAAATTACCCCTACAAATGTCCAACAACCCCTCAAATTGCTATTTATAAAGGTTTTCCTCTCTGTTTGAACCCAACTCAACGATGAGCTGGATATCACCATATATAGTAAAATGAATTCCTTCGGCTCTAATCATATCAGAAAGAGGTCTAACAAATAAATTGAACAACATAGGTGCCAGTTTATTTAATTAATTTATTTATTTGATACCATTTCATACCTGCCTATCAAGAATTGCTAAACAGTTTATAAGAACAACATACACAGTTCATAAGGTATCAGATTCAGAATAGACAAGAGACTCAAAAATATTGAGCCTCTAAGAATCCTACAATGTACAACCCAAAGGAAAGACAGATGACTGTTATATAAAACCTGTTGCAGGTGACCATTAAGCCACCACCCATGGCATGGGATTTAAATCCTTGGGCAGCTCATTAAACCACCCTTCAAACCACTGGCCACTACATCCCGAAAGTTTCTTTCTTAGAAAGTAATCTTTCTAATTGCGCTCACTTCTGCGAGACGTATCAGTGAGCTCCAGGCTTTAGTGGTTGATCCTCCTTATACAAGGTTCCACCATGATAAGGTAGTTCTTAGAACTCACCCACATTTTATGCCAAAGGTGGTTTTGCCCTTTCATTTAAATCAATCGGTTTACCTTCCTGTATTTTTCCCTAAGCCTCACACTTCCAATGCAGAAAGGAATCTACACACTCTAGATTGTAAAAGAGCTTTGGCCTTTTACCTGCAGAGAACTAAGCAACATCGAAAATCTTCTCAGCTCTTTGTTGCCTTTGACTCTAGTCATCTTGGACTACCAGTTTCCAAACGAACTCTATCCAAATGGATTGCAAATTGCATATCCTTTGCTTACGAGAGCAAAGGACTTTCTCTTGAAGGTCATGTTACAGCTCACAATGTGAGAGCAATGGCAGCCTCTATGGCTAACCTTTACTCAGTTTCCATTGACAACATCTGTAGAGCAGCCACTTGGGCTTCAGTACACACTTTTGCAGCCCACTACTGTTTAGACAAGGACTCCCATCGGGATGCCTCGTTTGGTCAAGCTGTTCTCCAGCATCTCTTTCAGACTTAGAACAACTCCTACCCGCCTCCCGGGTTTTGATGCCAGAGATCCATGGGAGGAAGCATGACCCATCTCAACCTGGGTTTCGCAGCTTTCTGGGGTCATCTCCCTGGCATCTCTCAGCTGGGGAGTCCCTATATGTGAAGACTACATTCCTGCTTGTTCCTGGAGATAGCGTAGTTACTCACCTGTAACAGGTGATCTCCGGGAACAGCAGGAATTAAGTCTTCACAACCCACCCACCTCCCCTAGGAGTTGTCTCTCTCTCTATCTTTCTCTATCTCTCCTTCTCTCATTTCTCTCAGCTATAAACTCAACTGAAGAGGGCGAGTTGGAAAGGCAGGAAGGCAGTGACGCAGGCCCAGAGGATGCTCCCAAAAGCTTTCCTATTGGACGCTGGGGAGCGTTCCTGCGCAGGCTCCGTCGGTACCTATGATACCCATATATGAAGACTTAATTCCTGCTGTTCCCGGAGATCACCTGTTACAGGTGAGTAACTATGCTTTCTCTGCCTTTTGGCTAAGATCAAGTGTATTCAATGCAAGAATAGTATCTTTGACACTACAAGACAAGGTGATCTAGAAGGATCCTATAATAACTGGTAAAGCACATCATATGTAATTAGCAGTCTAATACTATGGTTTCTGTGAATATGCTTATCTCTGGTTTTTCTACTGCTAGTACTCAGCATTTATATAGCGCTACCAGTCGTACGCAGTGCTGTACAGTACATACATGTAAGAGACAGTCCCTGCTCATCAGAGCTTACAATCTAGTCAAGACAAAACGCACAAATACGGAAGGTGTAGGCAGGGGTGGAACAAGGGGGAGAAAAGGAGACTAGGTGTTTTTCCCTTTGTTCCATCCCCTGTCACGCACAGCAGGCTTAGGTTAGAGCAGTGATTTCCAGTCTGTGGTCTGTGAACTCCTATGGGTTTGTTAACCACTGCAAGGGGTCCATAGAGAAGATGGTGGAGATTGGCTGGGGGAGGGAGAGAGAAAAAGACTGAGACTGGTGGAGATTGGCTGGAGGGAGAGAGACAGACTGATGGAGACAGGAAGGGGAAGAGAGGTAAAGACAGCTATTGGGGATAGGCTTTATGCTGAGGGGAAGGAGTCCTGGAAGAGAAATGGGATGAACTGTGTCTCCCTGCACTTTTTAGAGGTTAATAAGGGGTCCATGCAACTAAGTTTGTGAAGCTCTGGGCTAGAGTGAAGTCTCTTCCAAGTCTATCCCCAGCACTATTCCAGCAGGCATCATTATAGTAATGGCAGCCATATTTCCTCATTACTTTATAGAATGCCCAACTTCAGCTGGAGCCATCAGACAGGAAAGTCATTGCCCCATGTCTTCTTTGCAACCTGAGCTACAAGGCAGACCCATTCAATGATAGGCAGCTGCCAGTCTTTGTAGATAACAATCTACTAGAATTTTCAGGCTAGCCGTAATGAATATGCATAAGAAAGATTTACATAAGTTGAACCATGCAAATCTAACTCATGTATATTCATTAGTGGTATCCTGAAAACCTGAATGGATTAGTGTCCACGGATGTCTGCTAACTTCCTCCTCTTGAACCCTGGGAAAACCTCTCCTATCTGGATCACGGCTGTGAGCCCCTGCCCTTCACTCGCCCCAATGCTTCAGGATGCTTTCATTCCCTTAGACCCCTCACTCCGCTATCTGGGTGTTATCCTAGACTCTTCCCTGACTTTCCATGATCATCTCTCCACTATCATAAGCTGCTCCTTCCACTCCCTCCATCAAATCTGCACCATATGACCTTTTCTCTCTTCTTCCTCACTGGTCACCCTACTATTTACACTTGTTATGTCTTGATTCAACTACTGTAGTATTGTTTTTGCAGGTTTCCCACAATACCAACTCCAACATTTGCAGCTTATCCAGAACACTGCTATCAAGATTCTCACCCATGCCTCTTATTTCGACAATGTGTCCCTGAATTCTTTGCTTCGGTTTTTACTGAAGAAGATGTAGAGAAGTTACCCATGATTGAAATAGTATTTAAAGGTGATGCATTGGAAGAATTGAAAGAAATATTGATAAACCGAGAAGACGTATTACAACTATTTGATAAACTAAAGAGTAGCAAATCACCTGGACCAGATGGTATACATCCGAGGTGTTGAAGGAACTGAAATATGAGATTGCAGACCTATTATTAGTAATCTGATTTCTGTAATATCTGCTATGGTGTCCACAAAAATGTCCTACATCCATTACAAATGGCCCAACACACTGCTGCCAGAGTCCTGGAGGGTGCAGCCAAACAGCCCATGTTACCCCTATCCTCAAAAAGCAACATTGGCTCCCACTCCAGCGCTGTGTCAAATATAAAGTACTCATAACCATTTTCAAAGTATTGCGCAAAATATCCGCAGAGTACCTACAGACAATCCTTAAGAAGCCACCAGAAAATAGGCTGAGGAGAACATCTGCTCTGAACACGTTAAGTATGCCTCTGGAAAAACTAAGATTCAACCAAGCAACATGCTCACGCAATTTCTCACTATACACGACAGGCTTCTGGAATGGCCTTCCCACTAAACTTAGAAACATAGATGACTTCACACACTTCTGAAAATAAATAAAAACAAAGCTATTTAAAGACCACTTTGAAGAAAAAAAAGTAACATTTCTAAAGTGCAACATTACAGTAACTCTTAATCTCTCAAACCTGCTTACGCATTCTAATCATGGACACTCTATTATGGACACTCATAACCTCAAACCGACAGTAAAAGCAAACCTACCATTAAACATGTTCAATAGCTTCCATTGTAACACAAAACGACAACATTTAATGTAAATAAGTTAAAGCTAAATTCTAAATTAATTCATTAGCCTATGTGCTTCTAAATCTATTCTATATTATTCCATGTTACTTGTTCATTGTAATTCTTAAAATTTGTTATATGTAAACCATATTGACTCCAGGAAATGCGGGATATAAAAAATGTTAAATAAATGATCTGTTAACTATCATTAAAATCATCTGTAATACCTGAAGATTGGTGAATGGCCAATGTAACGCCAGTTCTTAGAAAGAGTTCCAGGGGTGATCCAGGAAAGTACAGACCTGTGAGCCTGACTTCAGAAACGGGCAAAATTTATTTTATTTATTTATTTAACATTTGCTTCTATACCGCGCTATTAAAATCAGCGCGGTGTACATCAAACAAGCATACTACAATGTATACAAACAACATTGAGTTTTACAGAGAACAGGAAATTGAACATGGGAAGAAACCATTATAGAAACCATTATAAAGAGCAAAATTATTGAACATGTAGATAGTCATGGTTTAATGGGAGACAGCCAACATGGCTTTAGACAAGGAAGGTCTTGTCTTACTAATCTGTTATGTTTTTTGAAGGTGGGAATAAACAGGTAGATAAAGGTGAGCCAGATTTTCAGAAAGCCTTTGACATCATGGGATAGAAGCCAGTGTACTATTGCAGATCAGTAACTGGTTAAAAGATAGAAAGCAGAGGGTAGGACTAAATGGCCAATTTTCCCAATGGAGAAAGGTGAATAGTGGAGTACCCCAGGGATCTCTGCTGGGTCCACTGCTTTTTAACATATTCATAAATAACCTGGAAATGGGAATAACGAGTGAGGTAATCAAATTTGCAGATGACACCAAATTATTCAAAGTTGTTAAAACCCAAGAGGATTGTGAAAAATTGCAAGAGGACCTTGATAAATTGGAAGACTGGATGTTCAAATGGCAGATGAAATTGAATATGGGCAAGTGCAAAGTTATGCACCTAGGAAAGAACAACCCAAACTATGATTACACAATGGAAGGCTCCACATTAGGAACCACCACCCAGGAAAACGATTTAGAGATCATCGAAGATAACACGTTGAAACTCTGTCCAGTGTGCAGTGGTGGCCAAGAAGACAAATAGAATGCTAGGAATCATAAGGAAAGGAATGGAGAATAAAACAAAGGATATTATAATGCTTCAGTATTGTTCCATGGTGCAACCGCACCTTGTATATTGTATGCAATTCTGGTCACCGTATCTTAAAAAGGATATAGCGGAATTAGAAAAGATACAGAGAAGAGCCACCAAAATGGTAAAGGGGATGGAAAGATACCCCTATGAAGAGAGGCTTAAAAGGTTAGAACTCTTCAATCTGGAAAAGAGACAGCTGAGGGGAAATATGATAGTGGTCTATAAATTAATGAATGGAGTGGAATGGGTAAACATAGATCGATTGTTTATGCCAGTGATTCTCAACCTGGTTCTATGGGACCACCAGGTCAGTCAGATTTTCAGGATATCCACAATGAATATACATGAGATAGATCTGCTTTTACTGCTTCCATTGTATGCAGATCTATCTCATGCATACTCATTATGGATATCCTGAAAATATGACTGGTGTGGGAGTCCCAGAGGACTGGTTTGTGCTATCAAAAAGTAGAAAGACCAGTGGACATGCAATGAAGCTACAGTGTAATCTGTTTAAGAATAATAAGAGGAAATATTTTTTTATTCAACACGTAATCAAACTTTGGAATTCGTTACCGGAGGATGTAATAAAAGCTGTTAGTGTAGCTGGTTTTAAAAATGGTTTGGACAAGTTCCTGGAGGAAAAGTCCATAAACCATTATTAAAGAGAATCCAGAATATCCACTGCTTGCCCCAATACAAGCATTGTGGAACCTGTCTATCTTTTTGGGAAACTGCCAGGTACTTGTGACCTGGATTGGCCACTGTTGGAAATAGGATACTGGGCTTGATGGACCTTGGCCTGACCCAGTATGGCATATCTTATGTTCTTATGTTCCCATCTGTTTCCACTGGCTTCCACTAAAATATTGATCCAATTCAAGCTCCTCACCCTAGTACATAAAGCCCCCACACTAGCATCCTCCTCTGTCTTTCTGACCTCCTTCATTTACATTCTCCACATCGGGTACTCCGTTCCATCCATGCTAACTGCCTTCACCTTCCTTCTGCCTTAAGAGCCAGATTGGAAACCACCGCAACATGTCCTTCTATTTCCTTGGTCTATCACTCTGGAATACCCTACCCACCGACTTCTGCCTAGAGCCATCTTACGTCAAATTCAAATCCTTACTCAACACCCACCTCTTTCGATAGTTTTCAAACTAGCACCCCCCCTGAATATAACTCTCCTGCTGTTACCCTACTCTGACCCTACTCTCTTCCTGTATGATTGTAACATCTTTCCTATTGATTTATGACTTTCCTTTCCTTTTCCTCTTATAGCTTTTGTTTTATTTTGTTTTGTTGCAAATGTGAAGGGTGGTATATCAAATTCAATAAATATAAATTGCCCACCCCTGGGTCCAGTGAGTTTTGTTTTATTTTATTTCTTCTCCTGCACAGTAAATAAATGCACTTGCCTACAGAAGGACCATATTACATAAAGAGATATCCTACAGTTTGTAGGATAATAGTTTTTACATATCAATTATGATGTTCTTTGTGATTCACCTTTTCTTAATAGAATTAAACAGAAGAAAGATGTTGTGTGGTTATTAAGCTTCATAAAGAAAAGTAATTTTGAAATTCATATTAAGTTCTAATGAATATACAATTACCATGAGATTTAATTACATTTTTTAATTAAAAGAACATCTATTGATTATAAGTAATTGGACTTATGTTGTAATAAACTGGCATAATAAATTAAAACTATAATAAAAGAGATTTACAAATCATTTCTTTGCAACCTAATGGTCCCTAAAAAATAGTACATAAAAATCAGACCAGAGGAACATTGTATGAAGAAAATGCATAATATTAATGCCAAAATATTTCTGAAAGCAGTGTGTTTGATGTACAGTTTGTTGCAAATTGCAGTGTTTTTCATTTTAATATCCAATCATTAGTGAGAAAAATTGCATTTCAGAAAGCATATGTTAAGTGTCAACGTTTAAAGAGCTGAATATATCGCACAGACTTACCTCCCTTCCTTTACTACTCAATCAGATTTAGTATATACTGTATGCTGCCATCTTGCCATTCAAAACAATGCTGTGAAAAAATGATTTTGTTTATGATATCACAGGAGGCAAGTGCATTATACTTTGAAACTGGCACTAAAGCCCGCCCCCTCCCCCAGTTTTCTGATAAAAGTTGCTTGCTGCTTTTCATTCATTTTTAACTCCTCCTGTATCTTTTAATCCACTGATGATCATGCTGAGCAAACTAAAACCCCATATTTACTAAGCTGTGTTATGGCAGCGAAAAGAGACATTTTACAAAGGATGTCCAAGTGCAATCTGGGTCATCCAAGCCAGAATGCCTGAAAAAAAACCAGGCACATGCAAGTTCAGGCATGATTTCACAAACGTGGACATGCCCAATATGGACGTATATGAGGATTCCTACATAGATGTCTCCAGAATAACATTGCAGAACCAGGATATCTTAATAGCTTAATGGTTAGAATAGTGGGTTAGAACCAGCATGGCCAGCGTTCAAATCCCAGTGCTGCTCCTTGTGATCTTAGACTAGTCATTTAATGCTCAATTCCCTCTACACCCTCTGGATGGTTTAGGGCCAAAACAAGCACTTTCCTGATGCCTGTTTGTGCCTGGAACAGGTCCTAAATGTGGACAGGGTTGTAGATGTCCCCCAACGTTTCTGAAATCGAAAGGGGACATCTAAGTTCATTGCACCTCCCCAGACATGCCTCCTCATGGCCCCTGCCTACTTGGACCTCCCCGCAGCTGAGAGTTCTTTAAAAGAAATTTGTGAAATGGCTACAGGGACAAATCTGTGATTTGGATGTCCACGTACACACCTTTGGACATCCAAATCATGACTAAGACTTTTAAAATGACCCACAAAATGAATAACACAGCTTGCGTTAAATTTCCCTTACTTTAAAAATGTCAAGCGGTATTGGCACCCCACCCAATCCCCTACCCCAATCCCTAATTTTTAAAATCAGAGTGATACTGGTTCCCTAATCTCCCCTCCCTCCAACCCTGGCACTTAAGTCATCCCTGGGATGTAGTGAAGGGGGGGGGGGGTTGCAAAAACGATCCCTGGTCATTCCTGCCTCAGCAGTTCCCTTATGCAAAATGGCATCCTTCATGCCCCTAGCTTAGGGTTATGGTTCCTCCCTCCAAGAGTCATTAAGCCAGCATGCCATTGCCACATATTAGTTCTGCTGGTGTCGCCATCAACTCGCTGGCGTCTTCAATTCCTGGTAGATGGGGATGTTTCTAAAGCTTAATGCAACTGACTGCACAAGTGTAGCGGCAGAGCGCAAACAAACCAATAATACCAGGAGTCTGTTCAGAAGATCCAAATCATTTATTTGTGCACAAGACTCAAGCAGAATCACATTCAAAATGGCTGAGCCATGGCTGTTAGTAAAACAACAACTTTTATACTGTTCTTTTCCATTCTAGATATAGGCAAACTTCTCATTGGTCCCAGTAACCCCTTCTACCCCATCTATTGGTCCCGGTACCATTACGTAGCTATCCAATGAGGACCTTGGTCTGGGCTCAGCACCTGGTTGCCCCCCTTACAGTCCCCATTACAATGGTCAGTTCTTAGACTCTTGATACAATTCTCCTCCAAGGTCACTTAGCTGACTAGAACATGTGGGAAAGCAGGGCACTGTAACCCTTCTCTCAGCAGAATTAATTAGTTCACAGAAGCTTCACACATCTTATCAGTTCCAATTAAAGTTGTTTTTCTATCTCTTCTAAGTTTCGTTTCTGCTTAGCTATGCTGGGTTATGCTTAGTTAAGTTTCGATTCTATGGAAGCAGTATTGGGGGGGGGGGTTTCACTCCTCTGGGCCTAATCACAGGCTTCATTTACAGGTCAAGCTGCTTAGGCCTGTCTGTTTAGTTCAAGCAGCATGGATCATAGGCCTTCGCCTACCACATTCCCCCCTTTGATTATTCTCACCCGCAAGTGAGAAAGGGTGAGAATCAAATCACATAATACTAGGTAAAGGTATCACTCTGTGGTATAGGGTAGTAGTTTCACATAGCTAGTATCTTTGTAGCTGCCAGTGTTATTAATAACGGAAGTTATCATTCGCAAGCAAAGTGGCAAGAAACAAGGGAGCAACAAGCAGATAGTCAGAGTCCATAGTTTGGCAAGAGTGAGAAAAAAGAACTAAAGGAGTAGAAGGTTCAGGAGCATTTATGCCGGACCACCAAGATGTCTTCTTTGTTGTGCTGTTGTAAAACTGCTAATTTAGACAGTCCAGCTGTCCAATCTTCATAGCAAATTGTGGTCCGGTGCGAACAAAACACAAACTGTCAACAATGGGGTGGGCCAATACCCACTCACTAGTAGTATTATGTAAATCAGTCTGATTGTAGGGGATGGAATAATTCAGTTCTTGAGCCTCCCAAGGCCACAGATCTCCCATCTTGGTTCCTCCACAAAGAAACAGTCATAAATGTGGAGACTAGATGCTACTGCTTCGGCAAGTTCAAGAAACAAGTTCTGGGAGGCATGAAGAACCTTCAGCCCAGTTCGCGTGGTACTTATACAGGCTGCACAGGGTGGTAAAGCAAAAGTCATTTCAAAGCACCCCAAGGCTGCTGCCGAAATAAAGCAATAATAAGAATTCATAATGGGCATAGTCTCTGGAAAATTGGTGGAACTGTCGGCATCCACAACAGATAACAGATGTAGAGTTGATTGTAGATCCTCGAGCTTCTGCCGTACGTAGACCTACCAGCTTTGTGGAAGGAGTAGGGCTGTAGATTCCAAAGTATCACTGTCCTCTGGGATGTCTCAGGTTCTTAAAATATCATAGTACAGTCTCTCAGGCTATTATTGCCTCCTTAGAGCAGTTCACTTTTTAGGAGATCAAAACAGTTTTGTTCTCAGAGCATTTGAACACAGTCTCTTAGAAGACTCAATTTCTTAACACAACACAGTCTATTTCTGATGATTGCAGCTTTCTCCAGATGCGAGGCTTACCTTCAGATAAACGGACAGTCTTGAAATAGTGCAGTTTCCGAGGGACCAATAAGTCTTAGGTCTGTGGCTGTTGTCGTAAGGTGAGGCGCAATGGAGTCTCAGGATGCTGTACAGTAGCCCAGTGATCAGGTTCAGAAACAGTTGCTGGCTTTACTCGACTATGATGGATCCAAAGTTCAAATTCTGCGACTTTTACTGCAGTTGGAGATGACAGGATGACAACATAGGGTCCCTTCCAATGCAGGGCTAACGGTATCCTTCTCCACTCTTTGATCCACACCGAGACTCCAGGCTTGAAAGGATGCAGGGGTTCAGGCAAATTGATGGGTAATCGATTGTGTACCTATGAAGACTCTGCAAAACAGAACTTAAAACCAATAGTTCATGCCTAATAATTTCAGATCCTATCTGTCTCACATCTCCTTTTATTCCCTATAAATAGGCTACAGATTCTCAGAATCTCAAAAAGGGGGAACTCCTAAAGACTTAGCAGGGGCTAAGTATATCCTAAGAAGGGCTATAGGAAGAACCTGGGGCCACTTCAGGTAAACCTCTTGGCAAAGTTTGGACAACTGAGATTTCAAGGTTCTATTCATACATTCTACTTTTCCTAGAGTTTTGAAAGCTGTAGGTAGTATGCACCTGATAATGTCAATATCTTGGGGCCATACTTAATGGACTTGCTTCCTAAGGTTATCCACCCTCATTATTTGTACAGGGTCCCATGTGCATGCAAGGTTATAAGGGCATACTTAGAATCTGGGTACACATTTAGACAGAGCCCTTTTCCTATTGTTAGTGCTCTAGTGAGGGCTATCAGTTCAGCTTTCTGTGGTCAAGTTTCTGGGGCCAGGGCTGAGGACTCAACTACCAAATCAGGGGTCACCACTGCATATCTAGCACAACAATGTCCATTGATGATGAAACTGCCTTCAGCCACAAAGAAAGTCTGTTCAGGGTTCTACAGAGGGACATCAGTCAAATCCAGGCGGCTTGAGAATACAGTGTCCATAATTTCTAAACAGTCATGATCAGGGGATCAAGACCAACTGGTAACAACATAGCAGGATTCAAAGCTTGACTGACCTTCAGTTGTATCTGAGGGTTTTCACGCAACATACTCTGATACTTCAACATTCGTAGATTTGTTAGCTAGTAGTTTCCTTTGTATTTCATATTGGTTAGAACAGAGTGTGGTACAGTAACTGGAAGATTCTGTCTCAAAGTGATCTTGTTAGTTTTGGTCACTAGGAGGGCTGTAGCTGTAACAGCTTCTCAAATAAGGTCCAAGAGATTGAGTCAACACTCCTAGAACATTTCCTTGCGACTCATGAACATAGAGACTGTAAGGTTTTTCTGGACATCTGGTAGACCCAGAATTGGTGACAACATCAGAATGGTTTTCAAAGATCAAAAGGCTGCATCCTGTTCAAGTCCCCATTCCAATGGAGACTTTTCCATTCCTTTGGTAGCTTGATACAATGGTTTTGCTAGCAGCGCAAAATTGGGGATCCATATACAACATACTCTGTGGCACCCAAGAAGGCTCTCACTTGCCTCCTGGTGGTTGGAGTAGGAATACTGCATACAGCTTCTTTGCATTCTGGTCCCAGGCGTCGAATTCCGCTGGACAACTGGAATCCTAGGTATTTAACTTGTTTGACATAATTGCACCTTAGCTCTTGAGACTTTGTATCCAGCCTCATTAAAAAGGTGCAAGAGTTCACTGGTGGCCTGTAGACATTCACTTTCTGAGTTGGTGGTTATGAGCAAGTTGTCCACATATTGAAGTAGAATTCTTTCTCCTGGAATTACTGGATAACTTGTCAAATCTTTTGCTGAGTGAGGCGAGTTCTTGAATCCTTGAGGTAATCTTGTCCAGGTGAGTTGGCCCCGCCTTCCTGTAGTGGGGTCTTGGGCTCAGGTCCTGTACTGGACGATAATCCCCTGTCCCAGGCTTCTTCACTGGGAGAAGGGGAGTGTTCCAAGGTGACTGACATTCCTTGAGAAGTCCATACTTCAGCAGTTTCATTAAATGGCAGTGGATTCCTGCAATGGCTGGTCAGGGAAGAGGATACTGCTTCACATGCACTAATTCCGCTTCTGGCTTGAGGGTGACGATGACAGGGGCTATGTTCTTCGCTAGGCCAGGTGGGTTATCTTCTGCCCATACTTCAGGTGGGGCTATAAGGTTGGCGGGTATACAGGAACTTGTTGACTTGACTGGAGGTGTGTTATAGAACCGCCACTCCTCTTCTCAGGGAACAGTCAGCACCATCAATCCAGCAGGCTTTGGGTTCACAGTCATTTGCATTTCTCTCTCTTCAGCAAAGGATATCTGTGCCTGAAGCTTTGCAAGCAGATCTCGGCTCCAAAAAGTGGAACAGGGCACTCAGGCATATACAGGAACTGGTGCATTATTTTCTGTCTCCCTAGTTCACACATGCGGTTCTGCAGAAAAGGCTTTGTGGCCTTAGCCCCAGTAGCTCTGATAATGGTGATGCATCGAGAAAACACAGGGGCTACTGGCTTTAGTATTCTGCTCCTGTATCCCCCATAAAGTCCATATATTGGTCCCCTATTTCCAAACTGACCATAGGCTTCTGGGGACACAGGAAAACTTAAGAGTCTGGTCTGGCCTAGTCTTCATTCATGCTGTAGCCCTCTCCGGCTGCCACTTACTTTATAGCTGCTTCCTTTTCTTGCTAGAACACTGTGCTCGGTTTAATATTATTTTTTAAATCAAGTACTCCCTCCTCCCCCCTGGGGCGGAGTCAAGATACGGGCATTCACTTCTCTAATGTCCTTCTTTTCTGCAATGGGCACACTGATTCACACCCAATTTAGGCCTTTCACTTCCGCGGCCTCTTCCACATCCTCTGGTCCTTTGGTTAGGAAAACCTCCTCCACATCATTCAACTAAAGTATCAGCAAGAAGATCTGTTCTCTTCTCCATCTTTACATTTACTTTCTCTGTCACATTCAACAATTCACATACTTTCTGATCAACTTCCATTAACTATCATGCCCGCAAATCCATCCAGTTTCTGTAATTCCTGTTTTATATCTCTCTGGGACTGACTGACAAAAATGCAAATTCTCCTGGGCTGCTGGATCCATTGGAGCATATAGTGAGGGCTGCCTGCACTATTTGGATTCCACTTGGGGTTATCAAAACTGATGGGTTTGAATAATACTGTTCATTAGTTCAATTAAATCCTAAAGCTTTCAGTTCAGTAAATCAGTGGCAGAGGGAAAGGCACCTAAACAAGTCTGGTCAGCTGACTGGCTGGCAAACTACTTGGGAATCTGCAGGGAGGAGTTCCCCCCCCCCCCTGCCCTAGGCCCACACTGTTTCTCCTAGCAACGCTCTATCCGGGAGGGTTTTTTTTTTCTCCTACTTCTCTGCTGTGGGCACATTAGTTCACGCCTACCGGGGGGGTGGCATCATCGGTGGACTGGGCCCCCTCCCCCCCACTTAAGCACTCTGAACGGAGCCAGGGCTTCTTAGGGAGCTGCTTACATGGAGAGAAACTGTATCTAGAGATTCTGGGGCAAAATATGGTGAACTAAGGAAATATGGAGCAACTAGCAGAAGCCACTCCCTTTCACATAGCATTCCTAATTGGGACAGAGACATTTTATTACCATAGTCTTCAGTAAATCCCTTACTGAAATTCTGTAAACATAGGGCAGGCAGAAAACATAAGCTTATAGCAATTTTTTTTTTCAAACAGGGACAATTTAGATACAGTTCTTAAAATATAAAACTATTATTTTGCAACATGTTATAACATCTATTCTTATAGAGAGAACTATAGCTATCTGTTACGTATAACTGGAATGAAATTACTTAGCATGGAAACTAACTGCCAGCCGTAGTCTGCATGTCTCTGCAAAAGAAATTATTATTTTATTTTTATTAAATCTTACAGTTCAGAAAGCAGATATTCAAGAGACATGAAACGGATACTTTTCCATAGCGTTGGTGGATATCTAGAATGCATATACACCCTCTTTTTTAGCAATAAATATGTCTTCTATCAGGTGCTTGCCACCGTATATCAGGAAATAACGTCTTGAAATTTAAAAGACTTTTAAAAAAACAAAGTACCCCCTTTTCCTCTGGACACGGACACACAAAATTCAAATACAGAAAAACAAATGAATTTATCTTGAATTATAAAGGTCTTCATTAGTCACTAGTACAGAGTTTAACAAGTCAAAGTAATTACCTTAAATCTTACAGTATGGGGAAGCACGCATTCAAATGACTTATACTTGTTCATAAAAACACTCCGCAAGATAAACTCTTCTTCTTTTTTTTTTTTAAACTTTCAGTTTTCAAAGATAAAATCCTAACACAATTTCTTATTCACTCAGAATTTAAACCATTCATTCTCAGATTGCAATCTGGTACACTTCCAACCCAGAATGCTGCACCGTCCCCCAAGGTTCTTAACCTCTAAGGGTCAAAGGAAAAACACTTTATTTGCTCTCTCTTGTCCATGTCAGTTAGTTTTTGAAACGACAGATATACTTCAAAAAACAAAAGAACTTCTGAGTCACTGTAGTTATCACAGCTGTAAAGTAATAACTAGAAAACTAATTATAAATTCATCTCCTATCACACTTTGATTGAATGAGTCCTTTATTTTAACAAGCAAGAGACTGTTCAATCGGGAGCGGCTGTCTCATTTTTTTTTTTTAGCAAGCTGTGTGAAAGCCACACCCCTTCGTTCACTGGAAACAAAATGAAATAACTTAGTTTCACAGGCACACAGAGACATGCTAGCAAGAATCATTTAAATCATTGTCAAGTCGTAATCTAATAATTACTTTGTAGGTCAAAGGAAGGAAAAACCCCCCCAAAAAACAGTTTGCTTAGTTTCGTAAAAATACAGACAGAGCAGAGAATATAACTAAAAACAGTTTACGGAGCTCCGATGAGGTTAATACGACCTTCAAAACTAAAATTCTGACTAAATATTCCTATCGAATGGTACATAATACCTGACCATAGTAGAAGGAACATCCCTATTAAAACAAAGTGAATAAAAACAGGTATAATTGTCCTAAAATAAGCTCCAATTAGCCCAGCAGCAGAACGTTGAAAACATGCCTTCATAGGGTTAAAAAGGCACCTCTGCACAGACACGCCCCTTGTCAGTCTCACTCTGCGCTGTAGGAAGGAGGCTGAATGAGTGAGACATGTTCTTGATTTTACAGTGACTAGGCGTTTACCCAACCAAATATAATCATACATTATACTAGAAGGGAAACTCGTAGTTTCAACAAATACCAAAAAACAAAGACACACAGAACGACAAACATGCTAGCATTTCCCAAAATAGCCCAAACCTGTCTTTTCTGACTAGGCTATCAAATTCAAAATCAAAAAGACGGTGGTTTCGCCCCGCGCATACTCATGCAGGGTTAATCGGACCGCCTTGAGAGCTCTCTTACCAAATACAAATTCAAATTCCAAACTTCAAATTGGCGGTGGGTTCACCTCGCGCATACTCATGCAAGGTTACTGGGACCGCCTGCGAGAGGTGATCAATCTCTCTTACCAAAATTCCAAAGTTGTAAGGCCTTTCAAATTACAAGTTAAGTTTACAAGTTTCAAGCTGCAGATCTGCCTCATCTGTCTAGACATACCAAATCAAAACTATACTCACCGGATCCGGTCCCCGTTCCCAAGCAAGCGCATGAGTTGGACCTCGGACTCCCCTCACGGGTTCGAGGTGTTGGCTCCGACTGGGTCCAGCACCCACCGAGGCCTGGCCCAGCTCCCTCCGATGCAACTGGACCGGTGGCGCCTGGGAGCCGAGCCCACGTCGGAAGGGCATGAGCCCAGCAGGACCAAACCTATAGAGGCGGAAAGTCATGGTATTGTAGCAGCAGATAAGCATGCAATAAATAAATCCAGGAGTCTTTTTTAGGATCCAAGCCAGTTTAATGTGCACATGGCTCAAGCAATAAGCAATTTCAAAATGGCTGAGCAATGGCTTCTAGTAAAACAACAACTTTTATAGCTTTCTTGTCCATTCTAAGCATAGGCAAACTTTTCATTGGTCCCAGTACCCCTCTCACCCATCTATTGGTCCCGGTACTGATATGGCTACCCAATCGGGACTCTGGTCTGGGCCCAGCACCTGGTTGCCCCCCTTCTAGTCCCAATTACAATGGTCAGTGTCTCCAACTTGTTACTTCTCTCCTCCAAGGTCGCTGAGCTTGTTAAAACATATGGGAAGCAGAGGCACTGTGACCTTGCTCTCTGCAGAGTTAATTAATTCCATAGAAGCATAGCACACCTTATCAGTACCAATTAGACTTGTTTTTCTATATTTTCTAAGTTTCGTTTCTGCTTAGCTATGTTCAGTTAAACTGAGTTAAGTTTCAATTCTATGGTGTCATCATTCAGGGGGATTTTCATTCCTCTGGGCCTAACTACAGGCTTCAGTTACAGGTCAAGCTGCTCAGGCCTGTCTGCTTAGTTCAATTAGCATGGATCATAGGCCGTCGCCTACCACATTCCCCCCTTTGATTATTCTCACCCGCATGTTAATAAGGTGTGAGAATCAAATCACATAATACTAGGTAAAGGTATCACTCTGTGGTATAGGGTAGTAAGTTCACATAGCTAATATCTTTGTAGCTGCCTTATGCTCTACAGTGTTATTAATAACTGAAGTTATCATTCGCAAGCAAAGTAGCAAGAAACAAGGGAGCAACAAGCAGATAGTCAAAGTCCATAGTTTGGCAAGAGTGGGAAAAAGAACTAAAGGATTAGAAGGTTCGGTTGCATCTTTGTTGTGCTGTCGTAAAGCTTCTGATTTAGACAGACCAGCTGTCCATCCTTCGTAGTAGATTGTGGTCCAGTCCGAACAAAACACAAACTGTCAACAATGGGGTGGGCCAATACCCACTCACTAGTAGTATTATGTAAATCAGTCTGATTGTATAGGATAGAATAGTTCAGTTCTTGCGTCTCCCAGGGCCACTGATCTCCCATCTTAGTTCCTCCACAATAGAAACAGTCAGAAGTGTGGAGACTAGATGCTATTGCTCCAGTAAGTTCAAGAAACAAGTTCTGGTGGTGGTATGAGGAATTGCAACGGTGGCTTGCATAGCCTTGTAGAAAGTCAAGATCTAGAACAACTTTTTGGATTGGAGAGTATACCAATGCAAGTATAGGGAGAATGATAAAACAAGGTCTGAGTGACCTTCGGTCCAGTTCATGTTGTACTTATACAGGCTGCCCAGGGAGATAAGGCAAAAGTCATTTCAAAGCACTCCAAGGCTGCTATCACGATGAAACAGTAGAGAATCATGATGAAAGTTCTCTGAAGAATTAGTGCAAGTCTTTGAAAAACCAGTGCAATCTGTTGATAATTCTTGACCACGAAGTCTTCTTCTTCTTTACTGTACGTTGACCTGTTTTGCTCTCAGTAGCATGCAACAGGTGTAGCGTTGATTGTAGATCCTCAAGCTTCCGCTGTACATGACCTTACCAATTTCATTGGTAGGAGTGTAGAGCTGTAGATTCCAGCGTATTTCAATAAACACAGTCCTTTTAGTTTGCACTGTCCTTGATCAAAATGGCACAAAGATTTTCAAATAATATAGTTCATAATACAGTCTCTTTCTGTTGATGATAATCTCTTCAGAATAAACAAATAGTCTCTTGAGATCCAGGAGTTCTATATTAGCACAGTCTCTCTTTTTGTTTTTAAAACTTCCTGAATTTTTCAATTTGCTTGTCTTTGCAAAGTTAGCTGCAATGGAACTTCTGGATCTGTTCTGATGTTCACTGGTCTGGCTCTGGAGCTGCTGCTGATTTCACTCTGCTGTGATGAATCCAGGGTTCGAGTTCTGCAATTTTCACTGCTGTAGGGTTAACAAGATAACAACATAAGGTCCCTTCTAATGCGGTGTCAACGGTGTCTTTCTCCACTCTTTGATTCACACCGAGACTCCAGGCTTGAAAGGGTGCAGGCAAATTGATGGGTAATCGATTTTGTACCCAGGTATGAAGACTCTGCAAAACAGAACTTAAAACCAATAGTTTATGTCTAATAATTTCAGATCCTATCTGTCTCATATCTCCTTTTATTTCCTATACAATAGGCAGGGGTTGCCCATACAGAATCTCAAAAGGGGAAACTCCTAAAGACTTAGCAGGGGCTAAGTATATCCTAAGAAGGGCTATGGGAAGAACCTGGGGCCACTTCAGGTAAACCTCTTGGCAAAGTTTAGACAACTGAGATTTCAGGGTTCTATTCATACATTCTACTTTTCCTAAATTCAGAGATCTATAGGCAGTATGTATCTATTAATATCAATATCTTGGGGCTATACTTAATGGACTTGCTTCCTAAGGTTATCCACCCTCATTCTTTGTACAGGGCCCCATATGCATGCAAGGTTGTAAGGGTATACTTGAAATCTGGGTACACATTTAGACAGGGCTCTTTTCCTATTGTTAGTGCTCTAGTGAGGACTATCAGTTCAGCTTTCTGTGGTGAAGTTTCTGGGGCCAGGGCTGAGGACTCAACTACCAAATCAGGGGTCATCACTGCATATCTAGCACAACAATGTCCATTGATGATGAAACTGCCTTCAGCCACAAAGAAAGTCTGTTCAGGGTTCTCCAGAGGGACATCAGTCAAATCCAGGTGGCTTGAGAATACAGTGTCCATAATTTCTAAACAGTCATGATCAGGGGATCAAGACTAACTGATAATATAGCAGGATGGAAAGCTTGACTGACCCTTCAGTTGTATCTGGGGTTTTCACACAACATACTCTAATATTTCAACATTCATAGATTTGTTAGCTAGTAATTTCCTTTGTGTTTCATAATGGTTAGAACAGAGTGTGGTACAGTAACTTGAAGATTCTGTCTCAAAGTGAGCTTGTCAGCTTTGCTCACTAGGAGGGCTGTAGCTTGCAACAGCTCTCAAATAAGGGGCCAGCCTTTTGCAACTACATCCAATTGTTTGACAAATAGGCTACTGGTTGTTGCCAAGGTCCAAGAGATTGAGTCAACACTCCTAGAACATTTCCTTGCGACTCATGAACATAGAGACTGTAAGGTTTTCTGGACATCTGATAGACCCAGAATTGGTGACAACATCAGAGTGTTTTTTTCAAAGATCAAAAGACTGCATTCCTATTCAAGTCCCCATTCCAATGGAGACTTTTTCATTCCTTTGGTAGCTTGATACAATGTGATACAATGGTTTTGCTAGCAGCGCAAAATTGGGGATCCATATACAACAGTACCCTGTGGCACCCAAGAAGGCTCTCACTTGCCTCCTGGTGGTTGGAGTAGGAATACTGCATACAGCTGCTTTGCGTTCTGGTAAGGGTTCCAGGCGTCGAATTCCGCTGGACAACTGGAATCCTAGGTATTTAACTTATTTGACATAATTATGCTTTGGCTCTTGAGACTTTGTATCCAGCCTCATTAAAAAGGTGCAAGAGTTCACTGGTGGCTGGTGGACATTCACTTTCTGAGTTGGTGGTTATGAGCAAGTTGTCCACATATTGAAGTAGAATTTTTTCTTTTTTTTTTTTTTTCTGGAGTTTCTGGATAACTTGTCAAATCTTTTGCTGAGTGAGGCGAGTTCTTGAATTCTTGAGGTAATCTTGTCCAGATGAGTTGGCCCCGCCTCCTTGTA
This sequence comes from Ichthyophis bannanicus, assembly GCA_033557465.1. Lineage (NCBI taxonomy): Eukaryota > Metazoa > Chordata > Amphibia > Gymnophiona > Ichthyophiidae > Ichthyophis > Ichthyophis bannanicus. The sequence continues at coordinate 778,514,704 of CM066031.1, read as the reverse complement.
GTGGGGTCTTGGGCTAAGCGTATGCAGAAAAAAACATCTTTTTAAGTCCAGAATGATGAAATGTATAGCTTCAGCAGAGATCAGTTCCAAGAGAATATAAGGATTTTGGTACCACTGGTTGTATAGTTTCAGCTGCATCATTCATTCTTCTTAGATCCTGCACTGGGCGGTAATCACCTGTCCCAGGCTTCTTGACTGGCTTGAGGGTGACAATGGCAGGGGCTATGTTCTTCGCTAGGCCAGGTGGATTATCTTCTGCCCATCCTCCAGGTGGGGCTATGAGGTTGGTAAGTGTACAGCTTGTTGCTTTGGATGCAGGTGAATAGAACCGCCATTCTTCTTCTTGGGGACAGTTAACACCATCAGGCCAGCAGATTTTGAGTTTCATTTTTTTTTCCTTCAACAAAGGATATCTGTGCTTGAAGCTTTGCAAGCAGGTCTCGGCCCAAAAATGGAATAGGGCATTCAGGCATATACAGGAACTGGTACATTATTATTATTATTTTTTTTTTTTTCTAGTTCACACATGTGGTTCTGCAGAAAAGGCTTTGCGAGAAAAACACAGGGGCTACTGGCTTTAGTATTCTGCTCCTGTATCCCCCATAAAAGTCCATATATTGGTCCCCTATTTTGCAGACTGACTCCTGGGGACCCAGGGAAACTGGAGAGTCCGGTCTGGCCTAGTCTTCATCCATGCTGTAGCCCTCTCAGGCTGCCACTCACGCTATAGCTGCTCCACTCTCGTGCTGAAACACTGTGCTTGGTTTATTCTGTCTATGATTCTACAATCAAGTACTCCCTCCTGGGGTGGAGTCAAGATACGGGCATTCACTTCTCTAATGTCCTTCTTTTTCTATAATGGGCGTACTCACACCCAGTTTTTCACTTCCTCTGTTCCTTCGATTAGGATAACCTCACATCATTCAACTAAAATATCATTCACTTTCTCTGTTACATTTATTTTCACAATTCACACACCCTCTGATTAACTTTCATTTAACCATTATGCCCGCAAATTCATCCAGTTCTTTGCAATTTCCGTTCATTAGTTCAATCAAGTCCTAAAACTTCTCAGTGTATAATGCAGTTTTTTTTTTCAGTTCTAAACAAGTCTGGTCAGCTGACTTTCACTTCTAGTCCGGAGGGGGTGGACATTCCCCTGTTGCAGAGGTGGCTAGCAAACTACTTGGGAATCTGTAGTCCCCCCCCCCCCCTCTCCTGGATTCTGTTTCTCCTAGCAATGCTCTATCCAGGAGGTTGATTTTTTTTTTTTTTTTTTTTTAAGGATCCACTTCTCTGCTGTGGGCACATTAGTTCACGCCCACCGGGGGGGGGGGGGGGGGGTTGACATCATCGGTGGACTGGGCTCCATCCCCCCCTTAAGCACTCTGAACTGAACTACTTACAGAGAGAGAGAGAGAGACGAGACAGGATATCTAGAAATTCTGGGGCAAAATCCTGATTGGGACAGAGACATTTCATAATCTTCAGTAAATCCCTTACTGAAATTCTTGATCATACTTGAAAAGACACTTATTATTTCTGTAAACATAGGGCAGGCAGGAAACACTTAGATTGAGCACATACATCCATTATGCTTCTTATAGAGAGAACTATAGCTATCTGTCAGCATGTCTCTGCAAAAGAAATTATTTTTTTAGTTCAGGAAGCAAATATTTAAAAGACATTCCGGATATTTTTCATAAAATACAGTACACCTTTCCCTTTTTTTTTTAAATACAGAAAAGCTAACCGATTTGTTCATTAGTAACCAGCACAGAGGGGAAGCATGCATTCAAATGACTTATACTCATTCATAAAAAGATAAACTTTGTTTTTAAAACTTTTGGTTAAACAGAGCTAGTGAAACCAGAGAAAAAACTAATTATAAATTCATCACGCTTCGATTAAATGAAGAGACTTCTCATTCACATGGACAGAGATGCCAGAAAAAAACAATTTAAATCAATGTTAAGTCGTGATCTAATTACTTTGTAGATCAAAGGAAAAACAAAAACAGTTCTTTATCATTTCCTATTTAAACTGTTTCAGTGCTTACTGAAAATTTGAACATACAGCCGACAGAAATTCCTCTCACTTGGTCCGCAACCCATAAGGGATTAATACAAACTTAATCCTTTTCAGGCTAAACCCAAAAACTATCGGGACCCACAATCCTGACTAAACATTCTTATTAAATGATAAATAAATGATATATATTACATAACCACAGCAGAAGGAACAAAAACATATTAAATAAAACAGGTACAATTTGCCTGAAATAAGCACAAACTACCAGCATTGAGGTTTAAGCCTGCACAAGATTAGAAAGACGACACTAGACATTCTTTCCTTCAGACACGCCCCCTGTCAGTTTTTCACACTGCAGTAGAAAAACTAACTGGGTCAGACCAGCTTTTTGATTTCTAAAATGACTGTAGGTGTTTTGGGTCTTCATTCCGCTCTATTAATACAATTTCTTAATCAGTGAACTGTCACAAATTACTCAACAGAATAATCTCACATATATAACAAAAGGGAAACTCGCAGTTTCAACAGATAGCAAAAATCAAATACACAGGACGGACAATACACCAAACGCTTCATCCGTTTCGCGACCTAGACGCAGTCACCCGACTAGGAACTGCGCTAGTCCAGAGTCCACTCTGCTTGGTCCGTGCTGCCAGACCTCTCATTCACACTTCATTCACACAATCATGCTAGCAACGTATCTTAGAATGCATTCCTTTCTATCTATTCTGACTAGTCTTTTTCCCAATTACAAAAAGGATGAGGGTTTCACCCGGCGAATTCCCATGCGGGGTTACTCGGCCCTTCCTTGAGAGCTCTCTTACCAATTCCCAATATCTCGAGATTACAAATTCCAAGTTCCACTGGCAGTACTGCTCTTTCTATTTCTGTCTAGACATACCAAAAACCCAGTCCTGTCTGCTCTGACCAGGCTGAATCATGATCCTCTATAACAGCTGTACCTAGCGAATACTCATGCAAGGATTTTCAAACAAAGACTTAAGTCTTACCAAAGTTTTCAAACTGCAGTTCTAACTCATCTGTCTAGACAGGTTTTCAAAACTATACTTACCAGATCTGGTTCCCAAGCTTCTGAGTTGGATCCTGGACTCCCCCGGGTCGGAAGTGTTGGCCAGCTGGACTCAGTGCCTGCCGAGGCCAGGCAGAACTCCCTCCGATACAAGAGGATCGGTGGGCCCAGGGAAATTCCCCTGCGTCGGATTGGCATGGTTCCAACTGGACCAAACCTCAAGGCGAATTACGTGGATTTATTCACTTGAACACTATCCACCACTCGCACTTCCCGGCCAACGCACCAAGAATGTAGCAGCAGATAAGCATGCAATAAATAAATCCAGGAGTCTTTTTTAGGATCCAAGCCAGTTTAATGTGCACATGGCTCAAGCAATAAGCAATTTCAAAATGGCTGAGCAATGGCTTCTAGTAAAACAACAACTTTTATAGCTTTCTTGTCCATTCTAAGCATAGGCAAACTTTTCATTGGTCCCAGTACCCCTCTCACCCATCTATTGGTCCCGGTACTGATATGGCTACCCAATCGGGACTCTGGTCTGGGCCCAGCACCTGGTTGCCCCCCTTCTAGTCCCAATTACAATGGTCAGTGTCTCCAACTTGTTACTTCTCTCCTCCAAGGTCGCTGAGCTTGTTAAAACATATGGGAAGCAGAGGCACTGTGACCTTGCTCTCTGCAGAGTTAATTAATTCCATAGAAGCATAGCACACCTTATCAGTACCAATTAGACTTGTTTTTCTATATTTTCTAAGTTTCGTTTCTGCTTAGCTATGTTCAGTTAAACTGAGTTAAGTTTCAATTCTATGGTGTCATCATTCAGGAGGGTTTTCATTCCTCTGGGCCTAACTACAGGCTTCAGTTACAGGTCAAGCTGCTCAGGCCTGTCTGCTTAGTTCAATTAGCATGGATCATAGGCCGTCGCCTACCACAGTATATCAGCTCATATACCCTCTACTCACCACACGTTCCCGGCCAACGCACCAAGAATATGTAGCGGCAGAGCGCAAACAAACCAATAATACCAGGAGTCTGTTCAGAAGGTCCAAATCATTTATTTGTGCACAAGACTCAAGCAGAATCACATTCAAAATGGCTGAGCCATGGCTGTTAGTAAAACAACAACTTTTATACTGTTCTTTTCCATTCTAGATATAGGCAAACTTCTCATTGGTCCCAGTAACCCCTTCTACCCCATCTATTGGTCCCGGTACCATTACGTAGCTATCCAATGAGGACCTTGGTCTGGGCTCAGCACCTGTTTGCCCCCCTTACAGTCCCCATTACAATGGTCAGTTCTTAGACTCTTGATACAATTCTCCTCCAAGGTCACTTAGCTGACTAGAACATGTGGGAAAGCAGGGCACTGTAACCCTTCTCTCAGCAGAATTAATTAGTTCACAGAAGCTTCACACATCTTATCAGTTCCAATTAAAGTTGTTTTTCTATATCTTCTAAGTTTCGTTTCTGCTTAGCTATGCTGGGTTATGCTTAGTTAAGTTTCGATTCTATGGAAGCAGTATTGGGGGGGGGGGGTTTCACTCCTCTGGGCCTAACCACAGGCTTCATTTACAGGTCAAGCTGCTTAGGCCTGTCTGTTTAGTTCAAGCAGCATGGATCATAGGCCTTCGCCTACCACACAAGGATTAAACTGTTTCTAAACGGGGATGTTTCTAAAGCCCCATATTAATATGACATAATAAGATGTAGAAGCTACAGTATGTGAGGATTTTAAAAATGTATTTATATTATGGGAAAAAGGAGGGAGAACCAACATGCTAGTTTGCCTGGGTTCCACCAAAGAGTTAATCATACCGGGCCCAATATTCAAAAGGCATTTACACGGTTAACAGCCAGTTAAACATGTAAATGTCTGCTAACTGGATATTTGACAGTGCATACACAGGTAGTGCCATCAATATCCCTAACTAAGTCCCCTAAATGCCCCAATGCTAGCCGGCTAGCATCAGGGCGTGCTAGGAGCGTTCCAGGGTGGAGCGGAAGCGGGGTCTAGTGCTAACCATGCAGCACTGATATTGGAAGTTGCAAGGTTAGTGCTTAGCGCCTATAAGATAGGCGAGGAAAACCCTTGGCTATCTTATAGGCGCCGAGGCTAACCGTGCAGCATCCAATATCGATGCTGCACGTTTAGCCTCGATGGTTTCCGGGCAGTGCGGCCAGACCCAGATATTCACTTCCATTGCCACGGAAGTGAATATCCGGGGTTAGGGGGTTGGCAGGCAGGGCTAATTGTCTACAGCGCTTAGAGCTGCCCAGTTGAATATCGGGCCCCATCCTGTTTGTGGCTTTTACATGCTTGATAATCTGTATTTCTAATACTTTATCCAAATTATTTTTCACTACCAAAGAACAAATATCTAAAAAATGAAAGAAAAAATGAAAGCAAACCCTACAGCCAAGAACAAACAAGATGCACAGTGAACAGCACACACAAGCACCTCTTCTGCACTTCACTAAGAAAGAAAAGCCTAAGAGGTGAAACTTACTACTATAGTCATGTAGATGAATGACCCCTATTAGTAACAAAAGAAGCCAGCTGTTACCTCACACAGAAAAGTGTACTCATGAAGCGACACGGACATGTAGTACAAACAGCATGTCAAATCAGATTTCAAATCATATAAGCATATGAAAGAGCATTGAATAAACATAACGTCAAAAGTATTGATACTTTAGAAATTATTCATGGATCTTTACATGCATTACATCTTGACATGTTTTTAAAGAAACAGGTGGAGCAGATCAATCCAAATTTTATTTTACTTTTATTAATGAATTCATTAATGTGCACTCTTCCTTTGTAATACAGAGATATATTATCCATCTCATTCCCTTGTGATCTTTCACCTACATAAGGCTGTCCTTCACTGAATGAAATACAGTGCAATTAGAACTCGGGATTCCCCTGATACAGAAGCCAGTTTAACCACACTTTTAAGCTTGGTAAGATTGCCATTGCTCTAGAATGCAAATTATTCTGTCCAGCAAAGAGATCTGCCCAGTTGTACAAATTTTTATGGCACCTAGAATAGTATGCAAAAATGTTGATTTATTTTAGTTAGTGTAAAAGAGAGAACATATTGATTTCAAAACTATTTTTCCAAACAATAAAAGGTAATGCCAAAGTATGCGCATATTTTCACCCCATACAAAAGAACCTTGTCAGCTCTTGGTTTTGGTTTGAAGATCAGGTGCTCAAGAAAATAAAAAGTAGGCAAATACTTTAGGATGGCAATTGTCAAAGCAAATTCTGCAGGTAAATGATGTTTTACTAATATAAATCAACGGTCTGGAAATCACCACATTTAATGTGGGCTAATGTATATACATAAGGGCTAATTTTATAAACCATTTTCATGTGTAAAACAGCTCTTCTAAAATTAGGTCCCAGCTAAAAGTATGCATAGTGCAAGCCAATGTCTACTTAGGAAGTAAGCACGCACAGGGCCAGAGTTAAGGCAGAGCATGGGTGGAGTTGCAATGTACACATGTAAAATACATGCATATTTCAAGCAGGTGTAAAGTCCCCGCCATGAATGTAGGCACTATTACTGCTGGATTTTAGGTAATATTTCATAAGGTCACGTAGGCGCCTGTGTTTCATTATAAAATAACACCAAAAATAGGCGCTTTCCTGCTGCCTCAACCCAAGCTCGCTGCTATAAAATTATACTTATAGTGCCACAATACATGTACTTTTATGTGTATTTTGGGTGTTTCTGGGGGAAACGTTAAGACAGGGGCTGGAAAAAACATGCATACTTTTGTATTTTCAAAATTCTGTGCATTTTGTTAAGTCAAAAAAAGTATCTAGAAAAGGGAGGTGTGATCGTGTTTGGGTACTTTTTCTTAGGACATTTTCAGAGAGAGTATGCACATTCTTTTACTTTGAAAACGAGTGTAAAGTACAAGCATAAAAAGTTTAATGTACTTTGCAGTTATCAAGGTGGTTCGAAAATTGCTCCCCTTTCACCCATTTCCAATGAAAGTATAATATGCACAATTGCACATGTTGAGAACATATGTACATTTTCAAAAATTAAATGTGCATGCATGGTTTTCTGTCCTCCCCAATATAAAATATGATCCCAGGAACACCTCTTTTTTATGATGGCTAAAAGTAGATGGTTATGGTTAACCTTTATTTGATATACTGCATGACTGTAATTACAAACTTCCTATATGCGGTTTACATAATTTAAAATACATAAAAGAAAGAAACTCCATTTCATGTTATAGAATATGTTATAGAACAGCAAGAGACAGAGAAAATAAAACATAACACAATATCTAGGTAAAATGGAAGGAAAAGTAGGGTAAAGAACAATATGAGGGAACAAAGGGAAGGAAAAATTCATTCATCTTCTACAAAAATCAGCAGAACCCAAGACATCACTCCTCCTTTATGATGTATTAAAATCCTCTTCAAAAAGATATGTCTTAAGCACTTTTTTAAAGCTCTTATAGTTGTGTTCTGTGCAGATAAAAGCAGGTAAACTGTTCCAGAGAAGGGGAGTTGCTGCAAAAAAGCGTAGTTACTCACCTGTAACAGATGATCTCCAGGAACAGCAGGAATTTAGTCTATACATATGGGTAACATCGGGTACCAATAGAGCCAATGTATGAAGCTCCCCAGCTACCAGTAGGAAAGCCTTTGGGAGCACTCCACTGCGCCTGCGCTGCTGCCTTCCCGCTCTCCCAACTCCCTCTCCTCAGTTGAGTTTGTAGCTGAAGAAAAGGAGTGGAAACAAAATCAAAACCAAAAACAACCCTACAACTCCAAGGGGAAGAGGGCAGGTTCTGAAGACTACATTCCTGCTGTTCCCAGAAATCACTTTTTCTCCAGGACCAAGCAGGAAGTCAGTCCTCATTTATGGGGTGACATCGGTGCCGATGGAGCCCCCGTGCGGAGCATTTCCCCAGCTTTCTATGAAAGCCTTTGGGAATACTACACGCATGCGCGGTCCCCTTCCCGCCTAAAGGTGCCATCTTGCTCATTCTCTCTTTTTCCGTGGAGCCCTTCGGACGTTCGTCCTAGTCACCCGGGTAAAGTTGATTTTTTCTTGAAGATTTCTTCGCTTTTTCTTTGAGTTCGACGCCGGTTCCCCTTCCCGCCGGGTTCGGTACACCGGTATCGAGCTTGTTCTCTATTTTTCGGTTTTTGCCCTTACTGGCTGGCGTTCGCACCCTTTTTTCTGTTTTTCCCTGGAAGGCCGGTCTTTTGACCTCGCGGGGGCCCTTTTTTCCCCGATGGCTTCCAGTGGTTTCAAGAAGTGTGATCGGTGCAAGAAACTAATGTCTCTCACCGACACCCACAACTGCTGCCTTCGGTGTCTTGGCCCAGATCATGACCCATGATCTGTGGCCCGTGTGGTAAAATGTCCACCAAGGCACTTCGAAGCCGTCGGCACCAGAAGGAAAGGATTTTTTCGGACTCTGCCTCCGGCTGGGCCCAGACCTCGTCTGAGGCCTTGACATCTCGAGAGTCAGATCCCGAGCATCGCTGGGGTTCCTCAGACAGGGGGTCCCCCGACCGGGAACACAAGAGGAAGAAACGGCTCGCGAGGGTGTCGTCGGAGGAGGTCCCTGGTTCCTCGAGGGCCAGGTCTAAGACCCCCAACCGCCGTCCCGGGCCTTTGGAGCAGGAGAAGCCGTCCAAAGTACCTTGTGTAGAGCCGGAGACCGTCGGACACGTAAGTCCTGTAGTCCTCATGGACTCTCCTCCGAGGGAGCCGACTTCGGGCCCGGCGCCACCGGGGCCCGAGTCGGTGGCTGCTGAGTCTCCTGAGCTTGGACTCAGGCTGACAGCCTTGGAGTGCAGATTGTCTGCCTTCATGGAGCAGCAGCGGGTACTGATGGCCAGCCTCGCTGGTGCATCTGCCCCGACCACCAGGACTTCGACGTCGAAGTCGACCCCGGAGACCGAGCCGATACTCGAGGCCATGAAGGCTCGAGGTCGTCCTCGGTCAAGGTCTCCCTCGACCTCCCGCTCGGAACCTAGGGCGTCGACGCTGGTGCCTTCGGTGTCAGGGCGGGTGCCACCTCGACCCGTGCGGTCGGAGCCCCTCGAATCCTCTTCCAATGAGTCTGCCTGGAAGATGGAGGATGAGGAGTCCCCCGATACCTTCCGGACTCGGTGCGTCCCATCGGACTCACCGCAGTCCGAGCCCCGGAGTAGGTCCCCTCCGGAGGACACCCGGTTCTCGGAGTTCATGCGGGACATGGCCAAGGCCTTGGCGATTCCTGCCGACCCCGAGGAGGAGCCTCGAGCCGAGGAGCTCGAGGCCCTCCAGTATGACTCTCCTCCGAAGGAGGCTTTACTGTGCCGGTTCCTCCGATGCTGGAACGGCTCCTCTTCCGGATGTGGGAGGTGCCGGCCTCGGCGCCAGTCTTGAGCAAACGGGTTGATTCCATTTATCGACTCTGTAAGAGCCCTGGCTTCCAAAAGGTGCAGCTGCCGCACCATTCCATGGTGGTGGAATCAGCCATGCATCGACTGAAGAGCCAGAAGATGCACTCCGGGGTGCCCCCCCCCCCCCGGTAGGGAGGCCTGCAACCTGGATGCTTTCGGCAGAAAGTGATTCCAGGGCTCAGTGCTTGCTTGCCGTGTCCAGTCATACCAGCTATACATGGGCATGTTTCTCCGAGACCTGGCAAAGGAGCTTGCTGGGTTCTCTGCTGGTCTCTCCGGGGAAACTTTGCAGAGGTTCCAGTCTTTGTCTTCAGGTATCCGGGACTGTTCCAAATTCATGTCCCGAATGGCCTACGATGGCTTCGGCTCATGTGGCGGCTGCCGGCATCGCGGCCCAATGCCAGGCATGGCTGCAGTCATCAGATCTCGAGCCTTGGATTCAGGACAAATTGGTTGATGTCCCTTGCCGAGGTGAGAACCTTTTTGGCAAACCCATGGCCGAGAAGACTGCTGAGCTCGAGACTGAGCACCTGACCAGGACTAGGCTGTCCAGAAAGACTTCTGCCCCTTCTCACAAAAAGAAGGGCTCGGGTAAAAAGTCCTTCTACCCGAGAAAGGTGTCTGCCTACAAACCTTTCCCTCAATACCAGGCCTCCCCAGCTCCCCCTCAGGGGCAGCAGGCCAAGGGGCAGAGACATGGGCCCCGTAGACAGAAGACCCCCAAGCCTCCGGCTCCTGCTCCTACCCAGCAGGGAGGGGGTTTTTGACTCCCAAGGCATAGCCTCTCCGTCCCTGCTGTCCCATCCCTGCACAGGAGGTCGCTTAGCCCTGTTTGCCCACCGGTGGCCACCCATTACAGGGGATGCTTGGGTCTTAAGCATCATTCACCAAGGCTATATGCTTCCTTTCCAACAGCTACCTCCTGTCTATTTTCCAGGAGAACCTCTGAGGCCTCTCCTGCACACCACCCTCCTCCTCCAAGAACTTCAGGGCCTGCTTTTGGACAATGCGGTGGAGCCGGTACCTCCTCGCCTACAAGGGCACGGGTTCTACTCCAGGTATTTTCTGGTGCCAAAAAGAACAGGAGGCCTAAGGCCTATCCTAGACCTCAGAAACCTCAACAAGTTCTTGGAGAAAGAGAAGTTCAAGATGCTTACTCTTGGAGCACTTCTGCCCTACCTCCAGCAGGGAGATTGACTATGCTCCTTAGATCTAAAGGATGCGTACACTCACATCCTCATTCCTCCAGACCACAGAAAGTACCTCAGGTTCATGGTAGGAGGAAACCATTACCAGTACAGGGCGCTGCCTTTTGGCCTAACTTCCACCCCACGGGTCTTTACAAAGTGCCTAGCTGTGGTGGTGGCCTACTTGAGGACTCAAGGGATATTTGTCTTCCCCTATCTGGACGACTGGCTCATCCAGGGTCAGACCTACCAGGAGGCCAGGCAAGCCACCTTCAGGACTGTCACACTCCTTCAAGACCTAGGCTTTGTCATAAACTTCACAAAGTCCACTTTGCTCCCCTCCCAGAACCTCGAGTTCATAGGAGCACGGCTGGACTCTCTGCAAGCAAGGGCTTACTTGCCAGAGGACAGAGCTCAAAGGCTCATGGAGTTGGCATCCCGGTTTCTCAGTCTGCCAAGGGTTCCTGCCAGGCTCTGTCTGCAGCTCCTGGGACACATGGCATCGACTGTGCATGTGACCCCCAATGCCCGCCTCCACATGAGGCCTGCACAGTGGTGCCTCAGAACTCAGTGTAAGCAGGCCACAGGGAGCCTAGCAGACACAGTAAGGGTATCCAAATCTTTCCTGGATTCTCTTCAGTGGTGGCTACACCCCCCCCCCCCCAACTTGCTGCAGTGGGTGCCTTTTCAGGTAGCTGCCCCCACAGTGGTGTTGACAACCGATGCCTCCTTGCAGGGCTGGGGTGCACACTGTCAAGGGAGCTGCACCCAAGGCCTCTGGTTCCCATGGGAAGCCCTGCAACAGATCAACCTACTGGAGCTGCGGGCTATTCGCTTAGCCCTCAAGGCTTTTTCTCACTCCTTGGCCCACCAGTCTGTTCTAGTTCAGACGGACAACCAAGTGGCCATGTTCTATGTGAACAAACAGGGCAGCACTGGGTCCAGGCCTCTATGCCTGGAAGCACAGGCCCTTTGCTCTTTTGCCCTCAGGCACCAGATGTTGCTGAGGGCTGTGTATCTCCCTGGCCAGGAGAACTTTCTGGCAGACCGCTTAAGCAGAATTCTGCAGCCCCACGAGTGGAAACTGCACCCTTTGGTGGTTCCTCAAATGGGGACTTCCATCCATGGATCTCTTTGCCAGTCCCCTGAATCACCAACTGCCCAGGTTTTGTTCCAGGCAACCGCATCCCCTAAGGGTGGCGGCAGATGCCTTCCTGATTTCTTGGTCCCAGGGCCTGCTCTATGCGTTTCCTCCCACGCCTCTGGTGGCCCGAACCTTGTTCAAGATTCTCAGGGACAAGGCCTCAGTACTTCTGGTTGCGCCCAGGTGGCCAAGGCAGCCCTGGTTCCCCCTGCTACTTCAACTGGCAGTGGAGACACCCATGCCTCTGGGATTCCAGCCTGACCTTCTATCTCAGAATCGGGGTTCCCTTCTGCATCCCAATCTCAAATCTCTCCATCTGATGGCATGGAGGCTGCAAGGGTAGTCTTGGCTCCCTGGGGCCTACCTCAGGAAGTGGAAGAGGGGGTCTTGGCCTCTAGAAAGCAATCCACCAGGAAAACATATGCCCTAAAGTGGAGGAGGTTCTCCTTGTGGTGTCAGCAAAGCAGGGAAGATCCTTTCACCTGCAGTGTGCCAGTAGTGCTCCAGTACCTACTGCACTTGTCCAATCAGGGCCTTAAGTCCAATTCTGTTCGGGTCCACCTCTCTGCTCTGGCAGCTCACCACTCTCTGGTGGAGGGACACTCTTTATCAGTTCACTCCTTGGTGTCCAGGTTTCTCAGAGGCTTACTATTGCTCAAGCCCCCTCTCCTGAATGTGGTCTTACTCGCCCACCTTTTGAACCAATGGCTACATGTCCTCTACGCTTCCTATCCTGGAAGACTCTATTCCTAGTGGCCTTGACCTTTGCCAGGCGAGTGAGTGAACTTCAAGCCCTGGTCTGTGACAGGCCATACACTCACTTCTATAGGAACAGGGTAGTCCTTAGGACTCATCCTAAGTTCCTCCCAAAGGTTGTCTCCTCTTTCCATCTCAACCAGGAGGTGGTTCTTCCAGCATTCTTCCCTAGGCCCCATGACAGCCGGGCTGAGACAGTCCTGCATACCCTGGACTGTAGGAGGGCCTTATCCTTCCTCCTGGAGCGTAAGCAGGGGCATAGGAGGACTACTCAGCTCTTCGTATCTTTTGACCCCAATAACTTGGGGGTACCTGTGTCCAAGCGTACCTTGTCCATCTGGGTGGCTGACTGTATCATCTGGGCTTACAGGGCAGCTGACCTTCCTTTGCAGGGTCGGGTCACGGCCCACCGTGTCAGGGCAATGGCTGCCTCAGTAGCTCATCACCGCTCTGTACCGTTAGCAGACATCTGCATGACTGCAACTTGGTCCCCGAGCCAGACTTTTGCGGCCCATTACTGCCTGGAGAGGGAGTCCCGCAGGGACAGTGCTTTTGGTCAGGCAGTGCTCCGGAATCTCTTTGAGGTTTAGGCAACTCCTACCCTCCAGCCCTCTGGTTGGGCTACCAGTGGAGGTATGTTTCAGTGAAATCCTTTCTCTGATGCTGAGGCTAGAGGGAGCTCATTTTTTCAGCTCTGGGTCCCCGGTAGCCTGAAGCTGGGGAGTCCCATAAGTGAGGACTGACTTCCTGCTTGGTCCTGGAGAAAGAGTAGTTACTCACCTGTAACAAGTGTTCTCCAGGAGCAGCAGGAATCAGTCCTCACAACCCTCCCTCCTCCCCTGGGAGTTGCAGTTGTACATAGTTAATTTTTTCATTTTTGTGTGCTGTTTTTTAGCTATGTCATTTGACTGAGCAAGATGGCACCTTTAGGCGGGAAGGGGACCGCGCATGCGTGTAGTATTCCCAAAGGCTTTCATAGAAAGCTGGGGAAATGTTCCGCACGGGGGCTCCATCGGCGCCGATGTCACCCCATAAGTGAGGACTGATTCCTGCTGCTCCTGGAGAACACCTGTTACAGGTGAGTAACTACTCTTTACAGCTGAGTAACTACGCTATCTCCAGGAACAAACAGGAATGTAGTCTTCACATATGGGACTCCCTAGCTCCCAGATCTCTGACGAGGTGGACCGGATCAGAAAGTCGGACAAGGTCATTTGAACCTAGATTTCCCTGCCAAGGAGATCTGGTAAGAAGTGGTTGGGGGTAGGAGTTGTTTCTACATCCCAAATTGATGCTGAAGAACTCCCTGGCCAAAAGCTGCATCCCGGTGAGAGTCCTTGTCCAATAGGCTGCAAAGGTATGGATAGAGGACCATGTAGCACCTCGGCAAATCTCGTCAATGGCTACTGAACAAAGGTTAGCCACAGAGGTTGCCATTGCTCAGACATTATGAGCAGTAACATATCTGGTAAGGGAAAGCCCTGCTTTGTCATATGTGAAAGAAATACAGTCTGCTATCCATCTGGAAAGCCAAGGTGAGTAGGATCAAAGGAGACAAAGAGCTGGGAGGATTTTGTAATGTCTTCTGTCCTTTGGAGATAGAAGGCTAGAGCCCTCTTACAGTCAAGCATATGCAGGGTGGCTTCTGCACGAGAAGCGTGAGGTCTTGGGAAAAAGACCGGTAAGGTCACTGACTGGTCGAGATGGAAAGGAGACACTACTTTTGGTAGAAAGTGGGTGTGTGTCCAAAGGATGACTTTATCATGATGAAATTGTGTGTATGGCACATGAGTCACTAAAGCCTATAGCTCACTGATGCATCTGGCTGAGGTCAGGGCAATGAGGAATAAAGCCTTCCAAGATAAGTAGCAGAGATGTGTTGTTGCCAAGGGTTTGAATGGAGGTTTGAGGAGTTGGGCTAGGACCATATTGAGATCCCATGCCACTGGTGGTGTTCAAATGGGTGGCTTGGTGAGAAGTAGTCCCTTCATGAAACGTGCCACCAGAGGAACTGTAGAGATAGGTCTACCATCCACTGACTTATGGAAAGCAGAAATAGCATTGGTGCAGTCAAACTGAATTTGTTTTATGTCCAAAAGAGGAAAAATGCAAAAGGTATTGAAGAAGCATGGGTACTGGTGCTTCAAAAGGATTTTGATTATTTTGGGAGCACCATGAGGCGTATCTACGCCATTTGAAAGAGTGCATCTTCCTGGTGGAAGGCTTTCTGGAAGAAAGGAGAATATCCTTTACGGCAGTAGACAGGGGAAAATCTTGAAAGATTATGCTCTCAGCATCCATGCTGTCAGGTGGAGTGACTGCAAATTGGGATGGAGGAGTGTTCCGTTGTCTTGAGACAGAAGACCCGGCCTGGATCCCAATGGGATCAGTGCCGTTTGTGTCAGCTGAAGTAGGAGGGAAAACCAGGGCTGATGGGGCCAGCAAGGGGCTATGAGGATCATAGAGCCCTTGTCTGCTTGTAGCTTGAGGAGGGTCTTCGAGATGAGGGGAAGGGGGGGGTGGAATGCATAAAGGAGTCCCTGACCCAAGTGTATCATGAAGGCATCTGACACTAGACTAAGTTTGGATGGAATTCTGGAGCAGAACTGTGGAAGCTGAGTACGCTGTGGAGTGGCTAAGAGATCTATTACTGGAGTTCCCCAGATTTGGAAGAGTTTTGCCACTGCTTTCAGATCCAGGGACCATTCGTGAGGTTGTAGGTTCCTACTCAGCTTGTCTGCCAGATGATTGGATTCTCCTGGAATGTAAACTGCATGTAGATGCATGTTGTAGAGAATGGCAAACTTCCATAGTTTGCAGGCTTCCTGGCACAGGGGAAGGGAGCCTGTTCCACCCTGTTTGTTTATATAGAACATTGCCACCTGGTTGTCTGTCCTGACTAGGATCTGATGTCGGAGAGGTAGTGCTGGAAAACCTGCAGGGCATTTGTGACTGCACAAAGCTCGAGGAGGTTTATCTGCTGTGTTGTTTCCAGACCCTGTATGGAGATGGAATCCAGATTTGTTCCCCAACCCTGTTTGAAGGCATCTGTCGTCAGTGAATGCTGAGGTTGGGGTGTCCGTAAAGGTGACCCTACAAGAAGATTTGCTGAGGTGCACCACCATAGGAGAGATTCTGCTAGCAGGAGTGTTATCTGGATGATATCCCATAGGTTTCCTGTGGCTTGGGTCCACTGGGTTGAGAGAGTCCACTGTGCCTGCCTCATGTGGAGTCTCGTGTAAGGGACTGCATGCACTGCGGAAGCCATGTGACCCAGAAGGCAAAGAAAGACTCAAGCCATAGCAGTCTGTTATTGGCGCATGTGGGTGGCTAGGTCTACTAACCTGTTCATGCGGTCCACAGGAAGGAAGGCTTTGGATTGTTTTGTGTTCAGAACGGCTCCTATGAGTTGGAATAAGGTGGGACTTTGAGAAGTTTATCACAAAGCCCAGATGTTGTAGTAACGCAAGAGTCCTTTGTCGAGATGAGCAGAGTTCTCCAGGAGAGTCTGCCTTTATTAGCCAGTCATCTAAGTAGGGGAAGACAAAGACTTTGCTGCTTCGGAGATGTGCTGCTACCATGGCCATGCACTTTGTGAAGACTATTGGTGCAGATGCAAGACCGAAGGGAAGGACCCTGTATTTCTAATGGTTTTCTTGACAGGTGAAGCGAAGATACTGTCTGTGGTCTGGGTGAATCAAGATGTGAGTGTAGGCCTCTTTGAGGTCTAGGGAACAGAGCCAGTCATGTTCCTGTAGGAAGGAAGGAGGGTTCCCAGAGAGATAATTTTGAATTTCTCTTTTACAAGAAATTTGTTTAGCTTCTTGAGGTTGAGAATGGGCCTGTGGCCTTTGGAATGAGGAAGTAGGGGAGTAAAAGCCTTTGAGCAGTTGGTTTGGAGGAACTGCTTCTATAGCTCCTTGGGGAAGGAGAGTGTTTATCTCCTGTTTGAAGAGGGCATCCAGGGGAGTTTTGGTGGGAAAATCTCCTCTGAAATGGTGAGGAGTAAGTTCTCGAAAGTTTAGTTGGTAACCTCTCTGAATTATGGAGAGAGTCCATTGCTCTGTGGTGATGGAATGCCACTGTTGAGCAAAGTGAGAGTCTCCCTGGGATGGTAGCAGGTTGTTCTATGTGCAGGAGAAGATTGGCTGTGCTCCTTATGTGGGAGTCAAAAGCTAGGGTTGATGTTTGTGTGGCTAACTATGACTTGGCCAGTCTGAGTTTCTTAGCCTGCTTAAGACCCTGCTGTTTTTGTTAGGTCTGATAGACTGGTTGGGAGTATGACGGATAGAATTTTCTTTTTGGAAGGATCAGAAGATTTTCTGGAGAGCCTCTTAAGTGTTCTGTCATCTGTTTCTAGCTCTCCCGCCTTCTTCCACCAGTTCTTCCCAAAAGGATTTTCCCAAGTGCAAGGGATTTTGCCCAACTTAACTTGGACTCATTGTTCCAAGTCTGAAGCCTGGAGCCAAGCCAGATGCCTTGCATCTATGGCAATAGAAGAAGCCCTGCTAGATGACTCCAAGGCATCAAATGCTGCCTTATTTACAAATTTAGAGATATTCTGGCTGTGTGCTAAAATAGCTTGGAAGGCTGTTGTTTCTCCTCAGGAAGGAATGGAAGGAATCCTTCCCATTCTTTGTTAAGCTCCTCCAGGAACATCCCCATGTAAAGGATGTAAGAATTTATTCTGCTGGATAGCATGGATGCCTGAAAAGAGCAACAGGCGAAGGAATCAAGATTTCTCGATTCCCTGACTGGAGGAATCGAGGCATGGTTCTTGCCACTTTTTATGTGTCGCATTGCAGATTCCACCACCATAGAATGGTGTGGAAGTTGTGGCTTCTGGAAGCCAGGACATTCAGGAACTCTATACATTGTGTCTAATCGACCACTGATGGGAGAAACCATTAGAGAGGTCTCCCACATTCGGAGCATTAGGTTATGCAGAATCCAGTATACTGGAAGGATTGCAGCCTCTTTTGGGGCTGTGGGATACTGGAGGATCTCCAGCTCCTCCGCTCTTAGTTCCGATTCCGACGCCGCTGGAATGGATAGTCCAGCTGCCATGTCTCTGATAAACTCCTGAAAAGATATGTCCTCTGGAGGGGATTTATGCCGATGGATAGTGACAAGGGTTCCGAGGTGATGTCCTGGAGGTCATCGGAATCGAGGATCTGATACCGGTGAGTCTTGACGATGCCGATGATGGCATGAGCGGAGTTGATGCTTCTTGATGTCCTTGGGGCCTAAGCCTGGCATAGACCAGGGATTATCTGGGGTCGATATCGGGGTTGGTACTGATACCTCGGTTCTTGGTGCTGGTGCATCAGTGCCGAAGGCAAAACTGATGTCGAAGTCTGCATCGGAGTGAATGGAGTTATCGAGGTCGATGCTCCCGGCTGCATTCCTGGGGCTGTCAGTGTCAAAGGAAACGAAGCTACTAGGAGAGCTGCTATAGTCCTCTCCAAGTACAGCATCTGCTGATCCAGGAAGGTAGCCTGTGTCTGGTCCAATGAAAGAACGGGGCTGGATGCCACCGTACCAGAGCAAGGCATTGGGGGCTCTCTGGAGGCCGAGGCCTCGGGTGCCTCCCAATTCCCATCAAGGCTGTGGAGGACAAGTCCTCCTGCTGGGGATGCTTGGACCAATGCCCAGATTCGGAAGAAGTCCTGGACGATTCCCGGTGAGTCGAACGGGACCTTTCCCTCGATTCCCGAGACTTCCCTGAGGAATCCTTGGACCCTTCTCTCGGTTCCTTCAGCTTCTCAGAGGAGTCTCTGGGTTTTAACTTTCCTTTTGGAGGTTTAGAAGGAGACGTGGTTTTCTTAGTCTCCTTCTCTGAGTGCCTCGACTCTTTGGAGTGCTTTGAATCGTAGGAGCATGACGATGCTTTGGAGGAAGGAGAGGCCAATGACATCAAATCCGAAGGGAAGAGTTCCCCAAACATTTTGGCCCAGTTCCCTAGGCCCCTCTTCGTCATCTGTTCTGTTTGCAGAGGGAGCAGTCTTGGGGAATATGGTTGGGACCAAGGTATTTCAGACAAACCAGTCGTGTTTGTCATTGAAATGGTGCTGGAGCACTTGGTGCATTTTTTTAAACCACTGGAGGGTTTCTCCATCTTAAAATGGTGGGCAAGGCCCGATGGGCATGAGGGCCCTAAAGTAAAGAAAAAAGTTTGTTTGTTTTTTTATGAAAAGATAAAGACAAAATTACAAAGTAAAAAAAAAAAAAAGGAAGCAGTATCGAGACAATACCAATGCGGTTAGACAGAGTGGTAAGTAGAAATGCTGTGGTGAGAGGGTTATGACCAATTGGCTCTGCAGAAAAGGAAGAACTGAGGAGAGGGAGTTGGGAGAGTGGGAAGGCAACAGTACAGGCACAGTGGAGTGCTCCCAAAGGCTTTCCTATTGGTAACTGGGGAACTTCCTGCATGGGCTCCATCGGTACCCGATGTCACCCATATGTGAAGACTACATTCCTGCTTGTTCCTGGAGACAGTCAAGTTTCCGAGTACGGTCGTATTTGACCACAGCTGGGGATGGAAAATATAATCTAAAATCATTGCCAGAACATAACATTCTTGTTGAGGTGTTGATACCTTGTGAAAGCATGCATGTACTTTAGGTTGGCTGAAAATCCACTTATCAGGATGAACCCTTAATATAATGTTACCAACATAGTTTCCAAGTAAATCCTTAAATTTTTACCTCTAAGTGCTTTATTTCCTTGCTCTGCTTCATATGTGAAATACCATGAAAATGTATAGGATGGAGGATATGTGGACTGCTAGTTAGAGCAAGGATTTGAAATTCAGGATGTCAGTCTGCCCTAATCATGAGTGATACCGTGAGCAAGTCAGTTTTTCTTCTTGTGGCTTCTTTTACCTATTTGTATCTGTGTGGTAAAAATAACATTATGGAGTAAATTTTAGTGCAAATAAAGGTCAACAAGTAAGTTGTAGGTATCGCGTAGTTACTCACCTGTAACAGGTGTTCTCCAGGAACAGCAGGAATCAGTCCTCACATATGGGTGACATCGGCACTGACGGAGCCTGTGCGGAGCATTTCCCCAGCTTTCAAAGAAAGCCTTTGGGACATGCTAGCATGCATGCAGGGTCCCTTTCCTGCCCAAGGGTGCCATCTTGCTCAGTCAGATGACATAGGGGTTATTCTGTCCCCCGAATAGCGGGGATGGACGTCCCAACGGGATGTCCATCTCCACTATTTGTGGGCCTCCCCGCTGGTGTCTAACTTCCCCGCCGGTTGTACGGGGAAGTTGAACAGGGGCGGGGAGGGAGTGGATTGGTGCGGAGTTAGGTTGGGCGGTGGGTGGTCGCCAGCCCTGGACGTACAGAGTCAATTCTAATGTCGGCCCTGAATGTCCAGGGCCGGCGACTTGTATGGGGAAATTATTCCACCTCCACGGTGGAATAACTTCCCTGGACACAGTGGATCAGTGGCCAGATCATGGGTCGGGCTGTGGGGAAATCAGCTGCAGGAGCCAGCGACCGGGATCGCAGCTTTTAAATGGAGCTGCGGTGCCATGGCAGCCTGACACCATAGCACCGCAGCTCCATTTAAAAGCCCTGACTAAGATAGTCAGGCATGTCCTGTAGGTGCAGGCCAGGCTGAATTGCAGTCCCGGCCTGCACATACAGGACTGTTTGTGATTCTGATCCCATGGGGCTAGACGTGCCCAGCAGGATCAGAATTGCTATGTCCTCTGTACGTCCGGTTCAGACCGGACGTACCAAGGGCTTTGACGTGTGGGACGAATCGGACTAATAGCTACGACAGCAAGAAAAAACTAACACAAGTAGGGAGGGAGGCTTGTGAGGACACCTGATACAGGTGAGTAACTATGCTATGTCCAGGAATGAGCAGGAAGTCAGTCCTCACATATGGGACTTCCTAGTTCCAGGCTGCCGAGGACCGAACCACGAAGCATCAACAGCGACCGATCTGGTAGTCATGAGTTGCAGAAGGTGAGTCCCCACTGAGAGACTCTGAAAGACCCTAGTGTCCAGCGGCACTATCACTCTGGTAGCCTGAACACAGAAGGGTTGGAGAATATTATGGAGTACTGTCTGGCCAAAGGCACTGTCCCTGCGGGACTCGCTCTCTAGGCAAGAGTGAGCTGCAAACTTATGAATCGAAGACCATGTGGCGGCCTTGCATATCTCCATTACCGGCACTGAGCAGAGGTTGGCCACCAATGTGGCCATAGCCCTCACATGATGCGCTGTGATCCGGTGCTCAAGGAAGAGGCCAGCTTGCTCATAGATAAGAGCAATACAGTCTGCCAAGTGGACAGAGTTTGTTTAGTCATGGTAAGCCCCAGTCTCTTGGGGTTGTAAGACACGAAAAGCTGAGGAACCTTTCGATGGTGCTGAGTCTGTTGCAAATAGAAGGACAGGGCCTGCTTGTAATCTAGTGTATGAAGGATTAGTTCCTCCCTGCTGGCAAGAGTCTATGGAAAGAAGGTGGGGAGGACAACCTCTTGGTTGAGGTGGAAAGGAGATGCCACCTTTGGGAGGAATTTGGGGGGTGTGTGGAGCACCACCCTGTTCTTATAGAATCTCATATATGGTGGATCCGCCACCAGGGCCTGAAGTTTGCTCTGAGCGGACATGAGGGCCACTAGGAAGGCCATTTTACAAGACAGGTATCTCAGGTGGCAAGTGGGTAGGGGCTCGAATAGCAGTTTAGTGAGCTGGGAGAGCACCATGTTGAGGTCTCACTCCGCTGCCGGAGGGTGGGGGGGGGGCTTGGACAACAGGAGACTCCGGAGGAACTTAGAGACCAGGGGCTGGCTAGAGAGGGGCTTTTCCTTGATAAGGTAGTTTTGTGAGCTATGACGCTCAGATGCATCCTTACAGAGTTGGATTTCAGCCCGGCATGTGACAGGTGTAACAGGTACTGAAGAACCAGTTGCACATGGCAAGAGAAGGGATTCTCCTCCTCCTCTGCACACCAAACAGAGCACCTTCTCCACTTAAAGGCACAAGCCCATCTGGTGGAGAGTTTTTGGGATTCCAGTAGGACCACTTCAACTTCCCCTGGAAGGTTGAAAGGGGCCAGCACTACCTTTCAGCAGCCACGCCATCAGCTTTATCGACCCCAGGTTGGGGTGCAGAAGGGAGCCTCCCTCCTGGGACCCGTCCCAGTGGGACTGGGAGAGCTACCTGATAGGGAGAGCAACAGGGGGAACCAGAGTTGCCTGGGCCACCTGGGTGCGTTCAGTATAAATGACACCCTGTCGCTCTGGACCTTGAAGAGGGTCTTGGCGACCAGGGGGGGTTGGTGGAAACGCATAGAATAGGCCCTCCGACCATGAAATTAGGAAGGCATCTGCCGCTATTCTCCCTGGGTGCGGTTGGTGCAAGCAGAAGCGCAGGAGCTGCACGTTGTCTGAAGAGGCTAAAAGGTCCATCACGGGCCTGCCCCAGCAGTGGACAAGTTGCTTTGTTATCCTGGGGTTCAAGCTCCACTCATGTGAGTGCTCAGCCTGTCTGCCAAGCAGTTGTCCTGGCCTGGTAAGTATACCGCTCGCAGGAGCATGCCATTGTAGTACTGCGAAGGAAAGGAGGGCTACCGCCTCCTGGCAGAGGGAGTATGAGTCCGTGCCCCCCTGCTTGTTGATGTAAAACATGGTCACCTGGTTGTCCATCTGGATCAGCACAGATTGGTGCCACAGGCAGTGGCGAAACACTCGCAGTGCCAGGAAGATTGCCCTGAGATCTAGGAGATTGATCTGCAAGATTGACTCCTCCTGGGACCAGCTGCCTTCCATCCGGCAGTCCCCGCAATGTGCCCTCCAACCCAGGAGGGAGATGTCTGTTGTCAGGATCCTCTGCAGTGTGGGTGCCTGGAATTGCATTCCCGCCTGGAGGTGGCATGCGTTTTGCCACTAGCTGAGGGGCTGCTCCAGTTGGCGGGTGAATTTGACCCTGTCACATAGTCTGCCCGTGGCTTGAGTCCACTGTGAGTGTAGACACCATTGAGCTTTCCGCATGTGTAGGTGGGCTAATGGTGTGACGTGGACTGTTGAAGCCATGTGGCCCAATAGGTGGAGGATGAGGTGAGCTGGTACTGACCAGCGGCATTGGACCTCTCCTGCCAGCTGTATGAAGCAATCTACCCTTTCTCTTGGGAGGGTGGCCTTGACCTGTATCGTGTCCAACTGTGCCCCTATGAACTCCAGGCTTTGGGTTGGAGAGAGATGGGATTTGGGGTAGTTGATGACAAACCCCAGGTGCTGCAGGAGGAGAGTTGTACGCTCTGCAGCCTGCCTGACCTCTGAGGTCGTACTGCCTCTGATTAGCCAGTCATTCAGGTAGGGGAAGATGAAACCCCTTGCAGGTGCAAGTGGGCGGCTACTACTGCCAAGCACTTGGTAAAGACCCTTGGCGAGGAGGCCAGGCTGAAGGGCAGCACTCTGTACTGGTAGTTCCCTCCTCCCACCACAAACTGTAGGTACTGCCTGTGGGAAGGGTGGATCAGGATGTGAGTGTACGCATCCTTTATGTCCACGGAGCACAGCCAGTCTCTCTGGTGGAGGTAAGGCAGCAGTGTTCCAAGGGAGAGCATCTTGAACTTCTCCCTCACCAGAAACTTGTTTAAGTTTTGCAGGTCTAGTATGGGCCTGAGGCCCCCAGTTCTTTTGGGACAAGGAAGTACCTTAACTAGAATCCCTTTCCCCATAGATGCTTGGGTACAGGCTCCACTGCATTGTCCCTGAGCAGACCTGTGAGCTCTGAGAGCAGAAGGGTCTGGTGAAGGAGAGGTCGCACTGGCTCTCCTAGAAAGAACCTGGGTGGTATTTGTTTTAAGTGGAGGAGATATCCCTCCCTTACCACCTGCAGCACACACTGGTCTGAAGTGACCTTGGCTCACCTGTGGGCAAAGAGTGTCAGGCAGCCCCCTGTGGGCTGGTGAAGGTCTCCCAGGGGAGGGGAGACCCTGCTGTGGGAGTCAAAAGCTCCCCCCTGGTTGGGATGCAGCCTACGTCTGGGGCTTCTGAGCCTTGGGCTTCTGAGCTCCTTGGCTCTGCCTCTTAGGGTGAAAACCCTGTTGTTGGCCTGAGAAGGATTGGTATCAGTGACTCTGTTGGAAGCGCCACTTCTTCCCCGGGACTAAGGACCTCTTCCCTGAGGGTTTTTTGTGGGGAAAGGAAGAGGTCTTCTTTGAGAGCCTCTGGCAGGTTACCACCTCATCTTCTATCTGGGCCACATTGTCGGCCATGGGTTTGCCGAACAAATTCTCACCAGTGCAGGGATATCAAGCAGCATGTCCTGGACCCACTGCTCAAGGTCCAAGGATTGTAGCCAGGCCTGGCGTTGAGCCCCGATGTTGGCTGCTGCTACCCGAGCTGCTGACTCGAATCTGTCGTAGGTCGCCTGGGAGAGGAACTTCGAACAGTCCTTGATCCCAGAGTTCAGAGCTTGGAACCTCTCGGAAAGTGCTCGTCTTGGAGCTCAGTGTCGGGGTGGCCGGTGCCAAGTCGGACCTGGGGAACATTTTCTCCTGCAACTCCAACTTCTTTTTATTGGTTTTAGGTATCATGGCCTGGCACAGGTTGCAGAAGGTGCTATCATGGTCCGGTGCCAGGCAGCGTAGGCAGCAGTCATGGGTGTCAGTGACGGACATAGTTTGACTACAGTGGTCACATTTTTTGAATCTACCAGAGGACATGGTAGGGAACATGCGGCCGGGGTCAACAACCCCTGGGCGAAAAAGGGTGCGAACAATCAAAAAATGGGAAAAAGATGAAAACAGCTCTGAGCCTGGCGCCAGCTCAAGGCAGGAAGAGGAACCAGTACACAAACCATGAAAAACTAATTTTTAAGGATTTTTTCCTAGGAAATTGGGCTCTGCAGAAAAAAGAAGACCAAGCAAGATGGCACCCTTGGGCAGCATGTCCCAAAGGCTTTCTTTGAAAGCTGGGGAAATGCTCCGCTTGGCTCCGTCGGCGCCAACATCATCCATATGTGAGAACGGACTTATTACTTGTTCTTGGAGAATACCTTTTTATTAGACTAACCTATACCTACAACTTGCTTGTTGACCTTTATTTGCACTATCCAAATGGACTAAGACAACAACTACAATTTTCTGCTTGAGATGAAGTCAGGTTTAGAAACTTTAGGCACCATTTACCATATAAAAAGCAGCTTTATATATGTAAATCAGCATATATACATAAGTAGCAATTTCAGAAAAGGTACTATTTACATGTGCATACAGCAGCGGATTTAAAAGAGACATGTTCTGGGTTGGCCATTCAGCTATATGTTTATTGTGCACTTTAGAATAGCATTATACATATATCTTGGAAGTTTTACTCATCAGGATTTCAACCAGCTTAGAGTCACCCGTAAATTTCTCTTTTGGACCTTGGACTTGGAGTAATTCTTGAGAGTGAAAAGTGCTCATCTTGCTGACATTCAGAAATCATCTCCCTTGGGACAAAGTTTGGCTTTCAGATCGAGGCTTCCTAATTGGCTACTCTTGTATGTAGAGGCTTACAAAATTCACTATATATTGTTGCGTACCGCCCCTGGTGGCCAGTGGTCATAGGGGTAGGTTGGACACAAAGATATTTTTATATGAGAGGAGGTTCCTTTAAGAGCCAGGTGCAGCCTGGTTTTAGTAGTTCAGCAGCTATTAAGAAGTAAATTGTGAATGCAGAGTAGAGGGATAACATAGGCTTTTATTTCCCTTTACGCAAAAGATTCAGGTGGGTCACAACATAGAGGAAAATGTCCTTTACTTCAGGAATGAAACAAACTCATGGTAAAGAAAAACTGTTATGCTTCACAGTTGTAACAAGGATTAATTAAGGATTCCTAGAGTAACTCAAGGGTTTCAATACTCTTCTTCCTTTTAGCATACAAGTAACACTCTGGAGACAGCATATATTATTTACAGGTCTAGCAGTGATTCTATACTGCTTGTAACGCATAGAGAACAGTCCATCTCCTCTTGAGACAAAAGACTAGGCTCCACAAATTCCACTTGCATCGGCTATGAGTCAGAGTTATCCCTTTCTGTATCTGGGGTTTCTCTGGCTATTGGAACTGGCCAGTTGCTATTCTTATTCTCTGGGTGTTTGTAGAGTTCTTCTAAGGTTCGCCAGTGAGCGTGGCCTACCTTTGTGCTTTTACCATCTGGGTTATACAAAGTAGGTTTACTTTCCTTTCTTGTAAAACAAGCATTGCTTTTAAAAGGGCACTTATGAGATGAGCTTTTTCTCTTAAAAACAGAGTCAGCATACCTTGGCTTCCAACAGCATGTAGAACAGGAACTTTCTCCTTCCAGTAGTCCTCCTGGGATACAATCCTCGTGCCAGTCTTTTCCCTGAAAGCTCTTGTTACCTTTCAGTCTGGTCACTGGTTCCTCCGGTAAGCGCAGGCCTCTTTCCCAGCTTAACTTCTGGCTTCTTCCTTCAGCACTGCTCTGCTTCCCAAAGCGACTGTTCCTTTGCTCAGCATTGCTTTCCCATTCACTCCTAGGGCTTAGCTCAATGCTTCTAGTGCTTCCTTCTTCTTGGCCCTTGCTCGTGATGCATTTCTCTCACACGGCTTTGCTCCTGGTGCTTCTCTCTGGTCCACCTCTATCTCCACCCCCTTTCCAGCCTCTTGCTTATAAAGCTCTCCTGGGTTTGAGCTTTCTGGGCTGCTTGTCAGGTGGTGTCGATTAGCTAGGTGTGTCCGGTCAGCCTCTGTGAGTGAACGCCTGCTCCCTCTAGCTGCTCTGTGCAGGAATTGCATCCCGTGCACATCTTTTATATTGTGAAAAACAGCTTCTTTTCTTGCATCTTTGCTTCCATCAGCTCCTGCTGCATGACATATCCCCCTTCTTAAAATATTACGGGCTGAGGCCTCTTCCTCCCCACAGCACGTAATCCGGGGCATCGCATCTGCATTATAATGGAGCTTTCCTGCTCTGTGCTCTACTTTGTAGTCATATGGTTGCAATGCCATATAGTTGGATAGTTTTTCTGTGGACGCCACCAGAGCCAATCTTTCGTGCCACTGTCGGAGGACGTTCACGTGATAGACCTGGTTATGTCCCTTTTTGTCCTGAATTAAATATGAAGCCGGACCCATGGGTTTGACCACTGCAAAAGGTCCCTTCCATTGGGCTTCAAATTTCGGGGTCGGTCTGGACACCAGAACTATCACTTTCTCCCCTACCTCCAGTTGCCTCGGTTTTGTATGTCTGTTGTAATATCTTTTTTGCTTTTGTTGGCTATCTTTCAATTTTTCCTCTGCCAGACGAGAAGTCCGCTCTAGACGACTCCTCAAACTTCTCAGAAATTTTGGTACTCCCACTTCAGCTTCTACTGGTTCCGTCCACTGTTCCCGTAAGATGTCCAGCATTCTCCTCGGCGCTCGTCCATACATTAGTTCGTAGGGTGAGATGCCTAGGGAACTTTGTGTTCGTTCCCTACAAGCATATAGTATGAAGGGTAGCATGGTATCCCATTCCGTCATTTCCCCATCCAAAGCGCGTCAAAGCATCTGCTTTATGCTTTGGTTCATTCTCTCAACCAAACCATTGCATTGGGGATGATAGGCAGCCGTCTTGAGATGGTGAATGCCAAAGGCGTCCCATACCTGGGCCAAGTACCTGGACATGAGGTTGCTGCCGCGGTCCGTCAATACTTCCCGAGGGAATCCCACCTCACAGAACAGCTTTATCAATTCACTAGCGATGGATTTCGCTGAGATGTTCCTTAGGGGCACAGCCCACGGGAAACGTGTGGTTTGATCAATGATAACAAGTATATATTGAAATCCTCTTGGTGTTTTTATAAGAGGTCCCACTATATCCATGGCAAGCCTTATAATTGGTTCTGAAATTACCGGCATTGGAAGTAAGGGTACCTCAGGTGGTCGTACAGGAGTTACTCATTGACAGGAGGCACAAGACTCGCAAAAATGAATGGTTTCCCTAAAGACGCCTGGCCAATAAAATCGTGCCAGTATTTGATCAAGGATCCCTTGTGCACCCTTGTGGCCTCCTACTGGGTAATCATGGGCTAGGCACAGAACCAAAGATTTGAAGGTATTTGGTACTACTAGCTGCTCCCGAATATTTCCAGACCGAAGGTCTCTACTTTCCCTGTACAGTATGTCTTCCTTTATAACGAATCTGGGGAAGGTATCCTTCTCTTCTTGAGCGTGCTCAAAAGCGCGGGTCGGCAGGATCTGCTCTTTGCTCCTTTTTAAAGGAGGGGAATTTTTCAACTAATTCAGAGGGTACCCAGGGCATTCCCTTTCCCGCCTCAAGCTCAGCTCTACCCTGAGAGCAACACTTTCTTTCCTTCCGTTTCTCCGCTTTTGACTTTCTTTCCTTCCCAGAGGGAACATTTATCAGACCTTCATGAGAAGGGAGGTCATCCGACGGTGCTTCTCGGGAACAAGAGGGGATTTCGGAGGTTTTTGCTTACATACGAGTTGAAACCAGAGCTTCCCTGGGAAATATGGCCTTTTTTGATTTCTCCAAAAGAGGACCGGGAACTGCTCTAACCTTAGAGGGAGTGCAAGTGGATACAAAAACTTCCTGTGGAGACAAGCCTTTTTCCAGACTTCTTCTAAACTGAGGCCAGTCTCTACCTAGCACTAGCTCATGAGGTAGTTTTGGTATTACAGCAATCAACATTTCATTTTCAATACCGAAGCCTTTTACAAATAGCTTGTATACCAGATAATGTGTGGCAGCCCCATGTATGCACTTTATTTTTACTTTTCCTGCTGGCTGATCGGGTACAGACTCACCATGCTCCTTGATCAAAGACCATAATTTGTAGGAGATCATGGTCTGATCTGCGCCAGAGTCTAAAAGTGCTTTGACATCAATGCCTTGTATCTTTACACTTAACAGAAACCCCTCACGTATTGCTTTCATATTTTCCCCCATGAGAGCAGTACGCATGTAACATTCATTCTTTAAGTGACCCCTTTTTCCACACGAGAAACATCTTTTAGAAAGTTCCTTTAACATAGCAGTAACATTTTTCAAACCCTTGTGACCAGCGTGAGAGACTTTCTGATGTCCGCCTTTCCATACCAACTGCCAACTTTGGAGTTTCCACCTTTGATTGGGTGGCCAATTCTGCTTCCAAATAACGCTCTGTTAGCGCAATGGCTTCAGCAGTGGTGTTACAATTTTGCAAAATAAGGAAGTTCTGCATGCTTTTAGGAACTGCAGACATGTATTGTTCCAATACTATCAGATCCATTAAAGTACTCACTGTTTTTTCGTAAGGTTTTAACCATTTTGTAGCCAAACTGCTTATTCTATGTCCTAGAGCTTTAGGCGTCTCGCCTACCTTAAGACGAGTGGCTCGTAATAACCGATTGTATACAAAGGGTGTGAGGCCTAGGCGATCCCTGATGGCCTTGACCACCTCTTCATAACTATTGGCCAGAACAGGGGGCATCGCCCTGTATGCTGACAGCGGCTCCCCTGTGAGAGATGCTGCCAGGCGAATTGCCCATTGCTCTTTCGGCCAGTTCGCCGACTGTGCAATTCTATCAAAAGAATCAATGAAATCGTCCATGTCGTCGGTGGCAGTTAACTTTCCCACGGACAAAGTGTCACATGTCCATTGTCCTACCAGACGGTTACTCAGTTCCGGGTTTGGTCCATGCTGAGTGTTGGCTCTCTCCATCGACTCTTTCTGCTGGACCAGCCATGCCTCCATCATTTGTAGGATAGGCTTCTGCTGTTCATGCATGGCTTGCATTGCCTGTCTCTGGGTCTGGCAAGCCAATTCTCCTTGCCTATCGAATTGGAGAGCCATCCAGGCGCATAGCTCCTTCTGCTCCATGATGATTCCTGAAAAAAAATGAGAGAAAAACCAAGTGTGGCCCAAACCAACAATGAGCTCCCTCTTTTCTCTTTTTTTTTTTTTTCTACTCTTACTGTCCCATCCAACACAGGTCAGGTATATATATGTGTTACCTGATACCGGTGTTGCGTCAGCTTTGGAAAAGATGTTGCTGCTCCGCCTTGCAGCGCTCTGCCTCAGGTGCCAGCAACACGATACTTCCCACTCTGATCCAAGTGTCTCCTTCTACTCCAGGTTTTTGCTGCTCCACTCCGGGTTTCTGCCGCTCCACTCCGGGTTTTTTGCCGCTCCACTCCGGGGTTTTTTTGCCGCTCCACTCTGGGGTTTTTGCCGCTCCACTCCGGAGTTTTTCCCGCTCCACTCAGGGTTTTTTTTTTTTTGAACCTTGGAGTTAGTTTCTTTCTTTATTGTCCTTCTTACAGTTGTAAGACCCAAAATCCAAACAACTACGCCATTTATGTCGCGTACTGCCCCTGGTGGCCAGTGGTCATGGGGGTAGGATGGACACAAAGATATTTTTATATGAGAGGAGGTTCCTTTAAGAGCCAGGTGCAGCCTGGTCTTAGTAGTTCAGCTGCTATTAAGAAGTAAATTGTGAATGCAGAGTAGAGGGATAACATAGGCTTTTATTTCCCTTTACGCAAAAGATTCAGGTGGGTCACAACATAGAGGAAAATGTCCTTTACAAACTCATGATAAAGAAAAACTGTTATGCTTCACAGTTGTAACAAGGATTAATTAAGGCTTCCTAGAGTAACTCAAGGGTTTCAATACTCTTCTTCCTTTTAGCATACAAGCAACACTCTGGAGACAGCATATATTATTTACAGGTCTAGCAGTGATTCTATACTGCTTGTAACGCATAGAGAACAGTCCATCTCCTCTTGAGACAAAAGACTAGGCTCCACAAATTCCACTTGCATCTGCTCTGAGTCAGAGTTATCCCTTTCTGTATCTGGGGTTTCTCTGGCTATTGGAACTGGCCAGTCGCTATTCTTATTCTCTGGGTGTTTGTAGAGTTCTTCTAAGGTTCGCCAGTAAGCGTTGCCTACCTTTGTGCTTTTACCATCTGGGTTATACAAAGTAGGTTTACTTTCCTTTCTTGTAAAACGAGCATTGCTTTTAAAAGGGCACTTATGAGATGAGCTTTTTCTCTTAAAAACAGAGTCAGCATACCTTGGCTTCCAACAGCATGTAGAATAGGAACTTTCTCCTTCCAGTAGTTCTCCTGGGATACAATCCTCGTGCCAGTCTTTTCCCTGAAAGCTCTTGTGACCTTTCAGTCTGGTCACTGGTTCCTCTGGTAAGCGCAGGCCTCTTTCCCAGCCTAACTTCTGGCTTCTTCCTTCAGCACTGCTCTGCTTCCCAAAGCGACTGTTCCTTTGCTCAGCATTGCTTTCCCATTCACTCCTAGGGCTTAGCTCAATGCTCCTGCTGCTTCCTTCTTCTTGGCCCTTGCTCGTGGTGCATTTCTCTCACACGGCTTTGCTCCTGGTGCTTCTCTCCAGTCCACCTCTATCTCCACCCCCTTTCCAGTCTCCAGCCTCTTGCTTATAAAGCTCTCCTGGGTTTGAGCTTTCTGGGCTGCTTGTCAGGTGGTGTCGATTAGCTAGGTGTGTCCGGTCAGCCTCTGTGAGTGCACACCTGCTCCCTCTAGCTGCTCTGTGCGGGAATTGCATCTCGTGCACATCTTTTATATTGTGAAAAACAGCTTCTTTTCTTGCATCTTTGCTTCCTTCAGCTCCTGCTGCATGACAATGTGTGTATGACATCACATGCATGTATATGTATATACTTACATATGAGTCCCTTTGTGCCATCACTCTTTGTTTTGCAAGCGCGTATTTCTAAAATGACTCTTTTCATATGTGATCCCATTTGTATGTATATCTTTACTGGCACTATACATATTTTATCAGAGGCTTAGCACTCACTGATTCTTTCATAAAATACTGACCTAGTTACATATATACATGACCTATGCAAAATGATCCCCTCTATCTTCTTTCATTTCGCTTCTGATAACTTACAAACAAAGCTGGGCAAAATAGCACCCAGGGCAATGGGTGATTTTTGGCTCCCCCAGTTCCTTTTGGACTTGCATGCTCACAGACTGACTCACAAGGGCAGTGTGGCGCCACCCTGAATTGGTGATCTAGGCAGTCACCCTGCTGGCCTACCCCTTGTGAAAGTCCTGCATATGGATAAGTATCAAAAATGTTAGCCAGATCACCCCTTCTATACGTGTCTACATGCCAATATTGGATATGCTAATTATAAAGTGTTTGAAGCCTTGATTGGACAACATCTTTTAAGATAAATTATTTTTTGCTGTATCATACCCTGTAATTTTTTGCATTTCTGTTCTTCTAATGTGTTCTTGTATCTTAAGATTTCTAGAACAACAGTACTACCATTTTTTTAATTTTAATTTACAGTTGATTCCTGAGTTACAGATAACACAGGTACACTAAAAAAAAATTTTTTTAAACTGCCTCTAATGTTTCGATTGATTTTTACGTTTTTTGGTGCGCTGAATCCAAATCTGGTAACCAATTTGCTCCATCACGTACAGATTTTTTGCTACATTGGGTTAGCAGTTTGAGGTGAACGTTTCAGATTGAGTGCGATCGAGATAAAAGTTTCTTGGATGAATTCTTTATACTAATTGTTTAGTAGTTATTCAAATAAGAATAAAGAAAATTGTAACAAGGCAGCACATAAGAATAGAGTAATGTCAACAAAACACACTGTGATGGTAGCAAAATTGTCTGCACTTAAAACAGCCACATACATGTGCACAAACACTGAGCATATAAGAGGGAGGTTAGACACAAAGCAAAGCAAAGAAATGTGCAAAAAATGTTGTACAGGTATGTATGTAAGAATAGAAAACGCAAACCGCACCATTGCAATACATGAAGACAAACACCCGATGGTGTGAAAATAAAATTCTAATAAATGAGATCCGACACTGTGGTAATAACTAGCAAATTTTTATTTCAAAGTTTAGTAAAAACACAATATTTGTCAACACAGTTTAGATTTTAAAGTCATTCTTGGGTCAATCAATCTCCTGGTGGGCCCGTTTCTTCTTCCCCCGAATGCTTCTCTTGGTGCGCTGCTTGGCGTATTTTTCATCTGGGGTTTCCCGCAGCAGCAACCAGCAGAAATCAGCCATCATAGTGGTGTTCCATCTTCCTTGGTACCTTCTCTCTGCGTCCTTGATGTCCTGGTGAAACCTTTCACCTTGTTCTTCACTGTACGCCCCCAGGTTTTCGGGAAAGTAGTTCACATGGGAGTGCAAGAAATGGACTTTCAGGCTCATGTTACAGCCTTGTTCTTTGAAGGCAATGAGCATCCTGGCAACAATATCCTTATAGTTCTCATCCCGCCTGTTCCCCAAGAATTTGAGAACAACATCCTTGAAGGAATCCCAGGCTTCTTTTTCCTTCTCAGACATCGTTTCAGCGAATGCTCCATCTGAAATGAGTTTCCTTATATCAGGGCCAACAAACACTCCTTCCTTTAGCTTTGCTTCAGAAAGTCGGGGGAACTTTGAGCAAAGGTACCGAAAGCACTCACCATCTTTTGGAAGGGACTTGATGAATTGCTTAATGAGACCCAACTTAATGTGGAGAGGTGGTAATTGAATTTTATCACGAGGTACCAAGCTCTCATGAAGAACATTTTTCTCACCGGGTCTCAAATACTCCCGAATTGGCCAGTCTTTTTTCCCCCAGTGTAGGTCGCGGGCCCGGCTATCCCACAAGCAAAGGAAGCAGGGATATTTGGTGAAACCGGATTGCTGCCCTAATAGCATGGATAGAATTTTAAAGTCTCCACAAATCATCCACTTATGCTCATCATAACGAATCTTCTGAAGAATCAGGGCCAAATTCTCGTATTTTTCTTGGAGAATAACAGAGTGAGCAATAGGAACTGAAGCGAATGTGTTGCCATTATGAAGAAGAACACCTTTTATGCTGTCTTTTGACGAATCAATGAACAGCCGCCATTCAGCAGGATCATACTTGAGTTTAAACTTTTCCATCACTCCGTATATATCGTTGCAAAATACCAAATCTTCCTCTTTGCTGAAATACTTCAAAAATTGTGTCTCGCGGTTGCAGTACCAATAAAAAGTTGTTCCTGGTGACAATAGATTTTTCTGTTTAAGCCGAGAACCTAGCAGTTGGGCAGCATCTTTTGGGAGTCCTAAATCCCGGACTAAATCATTCAATTCAGCTTGAGAGAAAAGTTCAGGTTTCGGATCTGGTTCAGTTTCAAACTCGGAAGTACTGGACTCATCG
Organism: Ichthyophis bannanicus; assembly: GCA_033557465.1. Lineage (NCBI taxonomy): Eukaryota > Metazoa > Chordata > Amphibia > Gymnophiona > Ichthyophiidae > Ichthyophis > Ichthyophis bannanicus. The sequence continues at coordinate 778,480,950 of CM066031.1, read as the reverse complement.
GGAAAAGGCATCTGATGAGTCTCATCATGATCAGAACCGTCCACACAAATATGATCCAAAGATTTTGGTGGTTCAGGCACAGGTACTTCGTTGCTATGAGGCATAGGTCTAATTGCTGAGGGAAGGTTGGGGTAACTTATTACGTTCTTATTTTTTAAGTTGTATCCCTTCACAATGCAAGAGCAAAAATAGCAGTCACTGCTGTGGTCTCTTTGTTCACGCCACATCATAGGTATTCCGAAACGAAATGCTTGTTTTTTACCTTTCATCCATAAGCGTAAATCTTCCTCACATGTCTTGCACACTTTGTGAGGAGCCCACGGTTTGTCTTGATCGCCTAACTTCAAACCGAAATAGGCGAAATATACTTTTTTAATAAATACAGAAATGTTCCTCTGCCGCTTTTTCACGGTATATTCCCCACAAATAAAACAAAAACTGTCCGGAGAGTTGACGCAACCTCTGGCTCTGTGAGCCATCACAAATACACAGCACTGCAGACTACAACTGTAGTGAACCACTTCGGAATAAAGCTGGATTACGACTGAGCAAACAAAAGGTAAAATGAACTTGCAAGAAACTGAAATTTGACAGGAACGTTCATGTCGCAACCACCGTGTTTGAGCGAGCGAATGAGGCGAGGCGAACAGGAAAGAACATGCGCCAGCGCGAGTACTGGATTTAGCCCCCCGCCTCCCAATTGTCCTGTTAATGTATAAAATGAATACAAAACACTCTAAAATATCATGAGGGAGTGTTTCTAGTTAGTTAACCATTACAACCTCTATTTTGGGCCAAGAAAATAAACTGCAGTCGGCTAAAAAGAAATTATGTGAACATTCCTTATATGGGTAAGAAATCTAATTTTGCAAGAAAACGTGACGTGATGGAACATTTTGGCTATTTTTCCTGGATTCAGCACCCCAAAATCTATAGGAATCAGTTGCAAAACTGGAGGCAGTTTTTTGGTAGTGTACCTGTGTAAGTGATTAGCATTTTTTGAAAACTCTTCCTATTTACCCATTTCCACCATTACATGTCACTTTTAGTACACTGGGGATCTGTTGCATATAAGTGGTGGCCAAAGGCAAAGGGATGAAGGTATACATAGGGAGAGGTATAGCCCACAGGGAAAAGAAGGGGATTATGCCTTTGTATAGGGAGTGAAAAAGGAAACACTTAAGAGAAGTAGTGTTCTAAAATACCATAGATAAAACAAAGGGCCCCTTTTACTAAAGCTCATTAGCTGGTTAATGGGTGTTTTAATTCATAGCAACAGGGTATCAGGAACACTAATGCTCATTCAAGTCCAGAGCCGCATGCTAAAATGCTCATTAACCAGCAATTGCAGGATGGAGCTGGGGAATGGGTGGAGTGCAGGCAGGGCTGGCGCTACCATCAGTTGAACTAGATGATCTCCTAGAGCGCCAGCCTTCTGGGGGCACCCATTGCCACCACTGTCACCCCTCACCGGGATCTATAGCAGCAGCAGTGGTCTAAAACAGCCCCGCAGTGCTTACCTTAAAACTTTGGTGCCATGGGGCTGTGTGTTTCTGCCCTCACTTATGCCCGATGCCGACTTCCTGTTTGCATGGGACAAAAGGAAGTTGGCATTGGTGGGGGAAGAAGCAGACAGCCCTGTGATGCCAATGTTTTGTAAAGTACATCCTAATTGCACCATGTGTACATTTACACATGAAGTAATTTTATAAGAGACCTTTTACATACATATACTGGCATATATGTGCAAAATATCCTTTATAAAATTACCTCCATACTTTACAGATCCATAAGTTTCTTCCAGTGCTGGTCTTTAATATGATTTGCTTTATAATCCCTGCTGTATGTTCTGGTTGCACATACATTGCTATAAAAGTTATTCAAAACATTTAAACTGATATAACATTGCAGGGGTCTAGTGACTAAGATGCCACTAACATTAAAGTGCATTAATTCACCATTAACATGCATTATTAGTTACAAGGTCATATTCAGGCGGATGCAGAAAGCCAGCACTGAACTCGCGCTGTATTAGCTGTGTATCTGTTTTTGTAGCACACTGATAACTTGAGACTTCAGCGCCGCTATGCAGCAAAGGTTGTGTATGCAAATAAGCTATGCACAAAACTTCAGCATAAAGTTGAAATTCTCCAGGACCAAGCAGGAAGTCAGTCCTCACATATGTCACATATGGGTGACGTCGGCGCCGACGGAGCCCTCGTGTGGAGCATTTCCCCAGCTTTCAAAGAAAGCCTTTGGGAATGCAGCACGCATGCGCGGTCCCCTTCCCACCCAAGGGTGCCATCTTGCTTGGTCTTTCTTTTTCCGTGGAGCCCAACGGACGTAGTTCGTGTCACCCGGGAAAAGTGACTTTTTTCTGTGATTTTTCACGTCTCTTTATCTGGTTCGATGCCGGTTCCCCATCCCGCCTCGGCTCGGTACACCGGTATCAAGTCTGGAGCTTCTTTTTCGGTTTTTGCCCTTTGTGACTAGCGTTCGCACTTTTTCTGTTATTTTTACTGGCAGCCCTGTCTTTTGACCTTGCAAGGGCCCTTTTTCACCCGATGGCTGCCAGCGGGTTCAAAAAATGTGATCGGTGTAAGAAACCTATGTCTCTCACCGACACACACGACTGCTGCCTCCGATGCCTCAGGCCCAACCATGACCCGCTGGTCTGTGGCCCGTGTGGCAAGATGTCATCGAAGGTGCTTCGGAGCCGTCAGCATCAACGTGAAAGAGTTTTTTTGGAGTCCACGTCTGGCCAGGCCCGGACTTCTCAGAGGCCTCGACATCTCGGGAGTCTGACCCCGAGCGCCGTCATCAGTCCTCTGAGAGGGGGTCTCCCACCCGGGAACACAAAAGGAAGAAGAAGCTTGTGAGGGCGGCATCAGTGGAGGCACCTGGATCCTTGAGGGCCAGGTCGCGCAGCCCTGACCGCCGTCCCGGGCTCTCAGTCGGAGCGGCCGACCAAACTACCTCGCCTGGAGCCGGAGTCCCCAAGTCAGGTAACTTCTGTTGTCCTCGTGGACTCTCCGGGAGAACCGACGTCTGGCCCGATGCCGTCGGGGCCCGAGTCAGTGGCTGCGGAGTCTCCTGAGCTCAGTCTCAGGTTGATGGCCCTGGAGAGCAGCCTGGCTGCCTTCATGGAGAAGCAGCAGGTACTGATCACCAGTCTGACCGGTGCATCTGCCCCGACCACCAGGACTTCAACGTCTAAGTCGACCCCGGAGGCCGATCCGATCCTCGAGTCCATTAAGTCTCGAGTCGATCCTTGGCCAAGGTCTACCTCGACCTCCCATGCGGGGCTGAGGTCGTCGACGCCGGTGCCCTCGGCATCAGGGTGGGTGGCATCAAGGCCCACATGGCCGGAGCCACTCGACTCCTCCTCGGAGGAGTTGGCATGGGAGACGGAGGACGAGGAGTCTCCTGACACCTTCCGGACTCGGTGCATCCCGTCCGACTCCCTGGAGTCCGAGCCTCGGAGAAGGCCCCCCCCCTCCCGGAGGATACCCGGTTCTCGGATTTCGTCAGGGACATGGCCAAGGCTTTGGCATTCCCGGCAGACGCCGAGGAGGAGCCTCGAGCTCGATGCCCTCCAGTATGATTTTCCTCCAAAGGAAGCCTTTACTGTTCCTGTTCCTCCGATGCTGGAACGGCTGCTGTTCCGTATGTGGGAAGCACCGGCCTCAGCACCAGTTCTGAGCAAGCAGGTCGATTCCATTTATCGAGTCCATAAGAGCCCTGGGTTCCAAAAGGTGCAGCTACCGCACAACTCCATGGTTGTGGAATCGGCCATGCACAGGCTGAAAAGTCAAAAGATGCACTCCTCGGTGCCTCCCAGTCGGGAGGCCCGGAACCTGGATGCCCTCGGTAGAAAGTGCTTCCAGGGCTCTATGCTGTCTTGCCATGTCCAGACTTACCAGCTGTACATAGGCATGTACTTACGGGACCTGGCAAAGGAGATTGCCAGTTTCTCGGCTGGCCTCTCCGAGGAACCCTTGCAGAGATTCAAAGCCTTGTCTTCAGGGATCCGGGAGTGCTCGAAGTTTATATCTCAAGCAGCCTATGACGGCTTTGAGGCTTCGGCCCAGGTAGCCATGGCCGGCATCGGTGCACGCCGTCAGGCCTGGCTACAGTCATCGGACCTGGAGTCATGGGTACAGGACAAGTTGGTCGATGTGACAACCTGTTGGGCAAGCCCATGACTGAGAAGGCTGCAGAAATCGAGACCGAGACTCTCACCAGGACAAGACTGTCCAGAAAGACTTCTGCCCCTTGTCACAAAAAGAAGGGCTCGGGAAAGAAGCCCTTTTTCCCGAGGAAGGATGCTGCCTACAAAACCTACCCTCAGTATCAGGCCTCTCCAGCTCCCTAACAGGGCCAGCAGGCCAAGAGGCAGGGGCATGGGCCCCGTAGGCAGAAAACCCCCAAGCTGCCAGCTCCAGCTCCTGCACAGCAGGGAGGAAGTTTTTGACTCCCACAGCATAGCCTCTCCTCCGCCGGTGGCTCCACTCAGCACAGGGGGTCGGCTGACCCTGTACGCCTAAAGGTGGCCAGCCATCACAGGGGATACCTGGGTACTGAGCATAGTCCAGAAGGGCTATATGCCCCATTTCCACCAGCTACCATCCTCCTACTATGCAGGGGAGCCTCCAAGACTCCCTCTACACAGGGACCTCCTCCTTCAGGAGTTGGCAAGTCTTTTAAAGGAACTGGCGGTGGAACTGGTGCCACACCACCTGGAAGTGCAAGTCTTCTTCTCCAGGTACTTCCTAGTACCAAAGAGAACAGGAGGCCTCAGACCTATCCTAGACTTGCGAAATCTGAACAAGTTTCTGGAGAGGGAAAAGTTCAAGATGCTTACCCTTGGGATACTACTGCCCTACCTCCAGCAGGGAGACTGGCTATGCTCCTTAGACCTAAAGGATGCTTATACTCACATCCTTATTCATCCAGACCACAGACAATATCTCAGATTTGTGGTGGGAGGAAACCACTTTCAGTACAGAGTGCTTCCTTTTGGCCTGACCTCTACCCCCAGGGTTTTCACCAAATGCCTTGCGATGGTGGTGGCTTTTCTCAGAAATCAGGGGATTTTTGTCTTTCCGTACCTGGACGACTGGCTAATTAGGAGGCCCGACAGGCCACTCTTCACACTGTCTCTCTTCTTCAGCATCTGGGCTTTGTCATAAACTACGCAAAGTCCACTTTGCTCCCCTCTCAGAACCTAGAGTTTATAGGGGCCAGGTTGGACACCCTCCAGGCAAGAGCTTACTTGCCCGAGGACAGGGCCCACAGACTTATGGACTTGGCCAACCATTTCCAAAGCAATTCTCGTGTTTCCGCCAAGCACTACCTGCGGCTCCTGGGCCACATGGCATCCACGGTACATGTGACCCCGAATTCCCATCTGCACATGCTGGCTGCTCAATGGTGCCTCAGAGATTAGTGGACACAAGCCACCGGCGACCTCCGAGACAGAGTAAAGGTGTCCAGATGACTTCTGAACTCCTTACAGTGGTAGCTACATCTGCCAAACCTTCTCAGGGGTGTACCTTTTCAGGCTCCAGCACCCACAAGGGTGCTGACGACAGACGTGTCCTTAAAGGGCTGGGGTGCACATTGCCAGGGCGTGTGCACTCAAGGTCTGTGGTCCCCTTGGGAGGCCACACAGCAGATCAACCTTTTAGAGCTGCGAGCAATCCGCTTAACTCTGCAAACCTTCTGCCATGCTCTCTCTCAAGTCTGTCCTAGTTCAGACGGCAATGTTCTACGTGAACAAACAAGGGGGCAGAGGGTCCAGGCTCCTATCTCAGGAGGCACTGGCTCTTTGCTCCTTTGCGGTCAGACAAGGCATGTTCCTCAAAGCAGTTTATCTACCTGGTCAGGAAAACGTCCTAGCAGACAAGCTAAGCAGGATTCTCCAGCCTCACGAATGGTAGTTGAATCCATTGGTGGTCCACCAGATCTTCCTCCGCTGGGGACTTCCATCCATCAATCTCTTTGCAAGTCCACTAAACCATCAGCTGCCCAAGTTTTGCTCCAGACAGCCGCATCCCCTGAGGATGGCAGCAGATGCTTTTCTGATCTCTTGGTCTACGGGCCTCCTATGTGCGTTTCCTCCCATGCCCCTGGTGGCCCAAACTCTGTTCAAGATCCTCCGGGACAAGGCCTCGGTGATTCTGGTAGCCCCCAGATTGCCGAGACAGCTGTGGTTTCCACTTTTTCTGCAGTTGACGGAGGAAGCTCCGTTCCCTCTGGGGCTGCAACATGATCTCCTGTCTCAAGAGCAGGGTTCCCTTCTGCACCCCAATCTCATGTCCCTCAATCTGATGGCCTGGCTGCTGAAAGGATAGTGCTAGCTCCCTTACTTCTACCTAAGGAGGTTGAGGAGGTGGTCTTGGCCTCTAGGAGGCAGTCCACCAGAAAGTCCTATGCCCTCAAGTGGCGTAGGTTTATGGTATGGTGTGCTCAACACAATGAAGATCCTTTCTCTTGCCTTGTGCCAGTAGTACTGCAGTATCTACTTCACCTTTCAGACCTAGGTCTTAAGTCTAACTGTGTTTGGGTCCACCTCAGTGCTTTGTCAGTGCACCACTCACCGGTGGAAGGACAGTCTCTGTCGGTTCACCCCTTAGTATCCAGATTTCTCAGAGGTCTGCTTCTACTCAAGCCTCCGGTTCGTCCACCGGTGACTGAGTGGGATTTGAACGTGGTCTTGCAGCAACTTACTCGCCCACCGTTTGAGCCGATGGCTACTTGCCATTTGTGCTTCCTCTCTTGGAAAGCGCTCTTCCTGGTGGCTCTTACCTCGGCCAGATGTGTGAGTGAACTACAAGCTCTGGTTTCTGATAGACCGTACACGCGGTTCTATAGGAACAGGGTGGTCCTGCGGACCCATCCCAAGTTCCTCCCAAAAGTGGTCTCCTCTTTCCACCTCAGTCAGGAGGTGGTTCTTCCGACCTTTTTTCCCAGGCCGCATGCCAGCCGGGCTGAAACAGTCTTGCATATCCTGGACTGTAAAAGGGCATTGTCCTTTTACATAGAACTTACGCGGGAGCATCAAAGGGCTACTCAGCTCTTCATCTCGTTTGACCCTAATAGGATGGGGTTACCTGTCTCCAAGCATATGTTGTCCACTTGGGTAGCAGATTGCATCACCTGGGCGTACAGGGCAGCCGACCTCCCCTTGCAGAGTCGGGTCACGGCCCACCGTATCAGGGCAAAAGCCGTGTCAGTAGCTCATCTCCGCTCTGTTCCGTTGGCAGACATCTGCCAGGCCGCAACTTGGTCTTCAAGCCAGACTTTTGCAGTCCATTACTGCCTGGAGAGAGAGTCCTGGCGGGACAGTGTTTTCGGCCAGGTGGTACCCCATAATCTCTTTGAGGTTTAGGCAGCTCCTGCCCTCCGGCCCTTTCTGTTGGGCTACCGTATGGGGTGCATTCTCAGAGAAAATTCTTATCATGGATGCTGAGGCTCTTGAGAGGGAGCCATTTTTTCAGCTCTGGGTTCACGGTAGCCTAGAGCTGGGGAGTCCCATATGTGAGGACTGACTTCCTGCTTGGTCCTGGAGAAAGCGTACTTACTCACCTGTAACAGGTGCTCTCCAGGAGCAGCAGGAATCAGTCCTCACGACCCTCCCTCCTCCCCTGGAGTTGCAGTCCTATCCTTCATTTTGATTTTTGCTGTCTTTTGGCTATGTCATCAGACTGAGAAAGATGGCACCCTTGGGCGGGAAGGGGACCGCGCATGCGCGCTGCATTCCCAAAGGCTTTCTTTGAAAGCTGGGGAAATGCTCCACACAAGGGCTCTGTTGGCGCCGACGTCACCCATATGTGACATATGTGAGGACTGATTCCTGCTGCTCCTGGAGAACACCTGTTACGGGTGAGTAACTACGCTGGAGGGGAGCCAACACATGTGCAAACAGCAAACGTGCTACAAGTGCCCATGTGCACATAAATGTCAAATGCTCACATTATGTGCACAGGACATGCAGGTTCTTTTGGCGCTCAGCCTATAATACTCAACACTGTTTCAACCAAAAACATATTTTTATGAAATCACAACAGAGAGACCTAACAATAAATGGAGAATGATATAAGTGAGTCCAAAAACACACAAGGATAAGAATCAAAAGACATTTGTTCTTGAACACCAAACTTTCACTTATACACTGAAAGATACACACAGAAAATTTTCACATCGAAAGTAACTGTTCACCGGTACATACTCTGAAATAGTCTTTCCCTACACATGCAAGATGTTTGTCACCTCAGACCAGGCATAGAGATATTGGTGCTCCTGATGGTTATGTAATCCTCTAGGTCAGCGATGGCGAACCTATGGCACGCGTGCCAGCTGTGGCACGCGAAGGCCTTGCAGCTGGCACGCGGGAAGGTCCGCAATTAGGTTTTTTTTTTTTTTCAATTTTACTTGTCTGCTGCCGCTGTCGGGGCCGCCGCGGCAAAATCGAGCGTGCCGCGGGGCCCCCCTGTACCCGGCAGAGCCTGCCCTCCCCGTAGCAGCTCTCTCTTTGGAGCTGCAGTCAGACGCGCCGGCTTGCAGAGCGCGAAGGGAAGAGTTTCCCTTTCGCGACTCTGTTAAGCCCGCGGGGGCTGATGGGAACTTCCCATCAGCCCCCGCGGGTTTAACAGAGCAGCGAGGGAGAAACTCTTCCCTCGCGCTCTGAACGCCGGCGCGTCTGAATGCTGCTCCAACGAGTGAGGTGCTCGGGGGAGGGCTGGCTCTGCCGGATACCGGGGGGCCCCGCGGCACGCTCGTTTCTGCCGCGGCGGCCCCGACAGCGGCAACAGACAGGTTTTCTTTTTTTTTTAATTTTCCCTGGGCTGGGGGGGGGGTTAGGAGTGGTGATGTGATGGGCTGGGCTGGGCTGGGCTGGGCTGGGGGGGGGGTTAGGAGTGGTGATGTGATGGGCTGGGCTGGGCTGGGGGGGGTTAGGAGTGGTGATGGGCTGGGCTGGGGGGGTTAGGAGTGGTGATGGGCTGGGCTGGGCTGGGCTGGGGGGGGTTAGGAGTGGTGATGGGCTGGGCTGGGGGGGTGAGGTGTGGTGATGGGCTGGGCTGGGGGGGGTTAGGAGTAGTGATGGGCTGGGCTGGGGGGGGTGTTAGGAGTAGTGCTGGGCTGGGGGGATTTAGGAGTGGTGATGGGCACTGGGCTGGGGGGGTAGGAGTGGTGATGGACACTGGGCTGGCTGGGGGGGGTTAGGAGTGGTGATGGGCACTGGGCTGGCTGGGGGGGTTAGGAGTGGTGATGGGCGCTGGGCTGGGGGGGTTAGGAGTGGTGATGGGCGCTGGGGGGGCTTAAACTAAAAATTGGGTGATGGGGGATTAGGACTGGAAATGGGCTGGTGGGATTAGGACTGGAAGTGGGTTGATGGGGGGTTAGGACTGGTAATGGGCTATGGGGGGGCTTAAACTGAAAATTGGGTGATGGGGGATTAGGACTGGGAGTGGGCTGATGGGGAGGTTAGCACTGGTAATGGGCTATGGGGGGCTTAAACTGAAAATTTGGTGATGGGGGATAAGGACTGGAAATGGGCTGGTGGGATTAGGACTGGGAGTGGGCTATGGGGGGCTAGGACTGGTAATGGGTTGGGGTTGCTAGGACTGGAAATGGGCTGAGTGGAAGGGGGCTTGAACTGCAAATAGCTGTTGGGGATGGGGCTTGGAATGGAAATGGGCTGAGGGGAAGTGGGGGGCTTGAACTGCAAATAGCTGATGGGGACGGGGCTTGGAATGGAAATGGGCTGAGGGGAAGTGGGGGGCTTGAACTGCAAATAGCTAATGGGGAGGGGGACTTGGAATGGAAATGGGCTGAGTGGAAGGGGGCTTGAACTGCAAATAACTGATGGGAAGGGGGGCTTGGAATGGGCTCTTAGGGGAGGGAGCTAGGACAGGAACTGGGCTGATGGATGGGCTAGGATAGAACTGAGAATTGGGTGTTGGGGAGCTAAGATTGGAAATGGGCTGTGGTGGGGGCTTGGATTGAAATGGACTCATGGAGGGGCTAGAACTGGAGGTAGGCTCATGGGGGGCTTGGATTAGAAATGGGCTGAGTGGAGGGGAGCTAGGATTTAACATGGGCTGATGGTGGGGCTAGGAAAGGACTAGAAATGGGCTGATGGGAGGCTGGTATTGGAAATGAGCTGATGAAGGGACTCGGATAGGTCTGGAAATGGATGGGGGAGCTAGGACTGGAAATGGACTGATGAGGGGACTAGAAGGGAGCGGATACTGGGTGGGGCTGGAACTAAAAGGGAGCTGATGTTGGGGGAGATTAGAAGGGGATGGGGCTGGGAGAATGAAATGGAGAGGGGAAAAATATTTTGTGTGTGAGGGAAGAAAAATGTACAATTGGCCGGGTATTGGGAGAGTAAGTGGGGATTGAGGATGGAGGGGTAAAATTTGAGTGGATGAAATAGGAATGAGGAAAGAGCAAAAGGAGAAAGATTAGTATGTTAAAGCGGATGTAGAGAGAGAGAATGGAAAAAAAAACTAGAAGAGAGAAGAAAGGACAAATGGACAGCAGATGATGGAGAGTTAGCAGAAAACATGAAGAAACCAGAAGAAAGTGGCTGGAGCAATTGCAACTGTGTAACTGAGCTGAGGTATTCTGTTTATGTAATTCCTTTTTGACATTGCCACTTGTTCTCTTTCCCCAGTAGGTCATGTATTGTTGTTCTCTGAAATGTATTGGTTTAATATTTGCAGTGTTGCCTTTTGATAGGTATGGTATGGTGCTTTGTGACTCCTGGTAGTGCTGTTAGGATACGGCGGGTTTGCTATTGGTTCTAAATGGGCAGTGTTTGTAGTAGTTCCTAATGTGCCTGGCGGTTGGCACTGGATTATAGTAATGTAGAAATCTTTTAGTCTGTCTTTATCCATACACTCATTAAGAGACATGTTTACTAAAAGTTAGTGTATGTTAGCATTATGCAAATATTTATGCAAATTGACGTGCTGGCACTTTGAGGAAATTCTTTGGTTTTGTGCGGCAGTTTGGGCACTCGGGCTCAAAAAGGTTAGCCATCACTGCTCTAGGTATTTCTCTGCATTGGACGTATACCTTATTAGCATGCATTTTAATATGCACAGCTCATTTGCATATAATTTAAATATGCTTGGTGTTGCTGTGTGCGCATACTTCTTTTGCTGTTTATGCATGCGTCAATCTCTTTTCTGCATTTGGTGTGCTGGAACTTGTGTGTGTAAGTTGTGTTATCTGCGTGCCAAGGGCATGCTAGTCTTTCTGCATCGGCCCGTTTGAGTATCATGGAACCAATGCTAAAATAATATGCATTCAGAGGGAATTAAAGCATGTTAATGTTAGCACACCTTAGTAACTAGACCCCTTAATAGTTGACTGGTTTTATTCAAGCAAAATATATATACTGTACAATTGGCCATTAAATAAACTAAAGCGGGTTTGTGTTACATAGTGTTGCATACCTTTTGTAGTGAAGATCTTTAAAAATCAGTCTGTAAAAGTTTACTTAATAACATAGGTAATTCAAGTGTTCCGCTACTCCCAGATTGTTTTGATTCTGATTGATCTTAGCCAGGTCACTGGACAGATTCTAAAGGTTCTAAAGGACCAGTAAAGAGAGACGGAATTCTGTCACATTACAGATTATTGTGCCTACATTTTACAATATTATCTTTTTTTTTTTTTTTACATTTTACCCCCGTTTTCCCTCACCACTTCACTATGAGGGTTGTGCAAATTCAATTACGTCCCCTGTCTACTTCATGGCTAGAAAGTAGGATTATCCTCATCAGTTCCACTCATATAGAACATCTTGTCTTTGCTACATATATGAATATTCATGACATAGATTTGCATATATTTGATCCAGAAGACCAGTTACATTGGATTTTTGTAGTTAACCCTGTCCTAGTGCCAGTGTTCATTATCTTCAGCAACATTAATAGACAGAAATCTGAGCCCCATGTTTAGCAGTGCATAGCAATCAACTTTAAGCTGTCACTATAACCCATCAGTTTCTCCTGATGGAGCCCCCCTACGAATACTAATGCAGCTGGAGGGATGTTGCTTCCAAATGTGAATGTAGCCAGCCCCTACTATAGCATATATTCAGAGGAATGTGAAGATCTCTCCTGAAACGAATGCACCAAACAATAACATAATCATAATCTAATGTCAGAACATTGTGGGGTATCGTGCACTAAAAATGCTAGTGCAGTAAATATCTTATGCTAACTGCTTAGTGTGCAATGGGGTGAGAAGTGTGTGGGTGTAAGGTAGAGGGTGGGCGTTGACTGCACATCATGCTTAGCACAGGTTTCATCAGTGTGCTCTAATTGTGAATGTTGCAGTTTGCATGAATGTACCGCCTCTTCAATGGGTGACATTAATTGCACCCACGTTAATTGCAGTTTCAACATAGTGAGGTGCTTTTCCCCATGGTAACTGCACAGGGGCATGCTGGGAACATCCCAACTATTAGAGGGGGTCAGACACATCTCCCACACTAATGTTTTGCATTTGATGCACGTTAGGGTGCTGAACTTTAGTGCACTTTAGTAAACATGTTCCCAGGTGATGATGGCAAGAGTGTTGATTTTTTTTTTCATTGTCTATAAATGCTTTACTGTTAAGTTATAGATTTGATATATTTTTAGTACATCAATGTAGATTTTTATTTTTATAAATTGTGTTTAGTCTTTAACATAAATCTGCATAAAAATGCTCTTCTATGTAGAACATAAAAAATGTCAGCATGCCAAATTCTTGGGCAGAATTATCTGTGCAGGTTTTATTGGTACATTGTAGCCTTTTGAAGTCCAGAGGTTAACTATTAATTTATTTGATGTACTTAATAGGTTTTCTATACCACTTTACCCTATGGACAAGGTGGTTTACATTGAAACAAAACTTGATACATTGTAACAGGGCAATGAACTGATAATCTAAAACATTGTAACAAGGCAAAGAACTTGGAGAGGAGTTAACATAAGGGGCGAACAATGCTTATGGGCGAGGGGATGGGAGGGGGGGACAGAAGTGGTTGCATGAAGGCATTATGTCTTGTCCTTAGTGAAGTAAGCTGTAAATAGGTGAGTCTTGAGGGCCTTTCTGAATATTAGTAGATCCTTTGTGACCTGGAGTTTGTATGGGATTGAGTTTCAGAGAGAGGGTGCATATAGGGATGTGGTAGTGCTGGATCTAGTGAAGGATGCTGGGGTTGCTAGGGTGTTCTGGGCATCAGTTCTTCTTGTGCGGTTATTTTTGGTCTCATGTATTATTGTTGGAAGGTGAATAGCTGATAGGCCATTGAGGATCTTGAAAACTGTAAGGGTGGCTTTAAAGTTTGTGCGTTCAATGACAGGTAGCCAGTGAAGTTCTTTGTGCAATGAAGTTATGTGCTCAGTTATGCTGGCATTTCAGAGGGTGCGTGCTGCTGTAAGGGAAGAAAACTTTCTTTCTTCAGGCGCATCTTAGGCTTAGGCCTTTCCTTTTTGTCACAAACAAAATGGAAAAACCAGTCAGTGGTTTTAAGACGTGTTCCAAATGTGGCAGTGCAATTTCAGCCACGGACACTCATGACTGGTGTCTAAAGTGCTTAGGACCGGATCACCAACAGTCAGAATGTTCTCTCTGTAGGAAGATGACAAAGAGAGCCCTGCCAGAATTGAGCTGCAAAACTGGGCACCCTCTTTACTACCGATGCAATGTCTGTAGCATCGGGGCGTCATCAAGCGCTTCATATTCCTCTCAAGGATCTCAGGTATCAAAACCTAAGTCTTCATCGAAGACTGCCCAGCCCTCCAAGGGTAGATCTACTTCTAATCATCGAGATGCCTTAGGCATAGCCCTGGAGGGGGACACACTGGCCAAACAACCCCGGCGGGAGGCCCTTGCCTCCAAAGCCTTAGTGGGGTCCCAGGACGCTCCCGAGGCCTCCACCTCCAGAGAGCTCCTGGTCCCATGTTCAGGGATCCTGGCCCGCAACTCCGGTACCGATACCCAAGTATCGGCAACCTCTATGGATCAACGTATCCTGGCCATCAAGTGGATCTTAGCGGCCTTACTGGCGGTCTCCATACCAGTAAAGCCCTTACAGTCAATTCCTCAGACATCGGTACCGACTACGGTACCAAAGGAGCCTGCATCGACTTTTTTTACTGCTTACCATGCTACCACCCATACCGGCCCTTGAATTTGTTTCCAGTACCAAGGTTCCAGCACCGCAACCTTCAGCTGCCGGCTTCAAGCGGTATCGAGTACGTGCAGAGCGTGAACACCCTGCCCGTTGATACTTTGAGTCTTCCGACTCTGATTCGTCAGATGACAAATCAGCCGGTACCTGGGAAATTAGACCCATCTCCTTCCCCACAACGTCTCATATCCCCTCCGGAGGACATGTCTTTCCAAGACTTTATTCGTGATGTTGCTCGGGGTCTGTCCATAACAGTGACTTCGGAGTCAGAATCTAGGGCTGAAGAACTTGAAATCCTTCAATACCCTGAAATCCTTCAATACCCTGAAGCCCAAAAGGAAGCCGCTACACTCCCTATTCATTGAATACTTCATGACCTTATGCTTCGTATGTGGGAGACACCCCTAACCATCTCTCCACATACTCGATGACTCGATACAATGTACCAGGTACCGCAGTATCCCAGCTTCTAGAAGACGCAATTACCACACCATTTCATGATTTTGGAATCAGCAATGCATCAAATAAAAAGTGCTAAGACACATTCCTCGAACCCTCCAGGCAGGGAATTGAGAACCCTCGATGCTTTTGGACGTCAATGTTTTCAGGCCTCCATGTTATCAGCCAGAATCAATTCCTACATACTCTATATGGGTATGTTCCTTAGGGAGGTGACTAAGGATTTGGAGTTGATGGCTCCTCTTCTCCCTTATGACAAGAGAGCTGATTATCTCACCCTTGTAAAGCATGCCCAAAATGTTTCAAAATTTGTTAACATGGCAACTTTCGACTGTTTTGAATGCATCAGCAGAACTTCAGCTATATGCATTGGTGCATGCAGGATTGCTTGACTCCAGGCATCTGATCTTGGGTTCAGGATAAGCTGGGTAATATCCCTTGCACTGGTGAAAACGGATTGGCAGGACAAGGCTTCTCAGCTAGAATCTGAGAACACCATTCTTAATAAACTACCTAGATCTACAGCCAACCCAGCTAAGAAAAAGGCAGCAAAGAAACCTTTTTTCAATAAGAAAAAGAAGTACTACCCTTCTTACACCCCTGTGGTGCACTATCCGATCCATGCTCCCCAGAAGGCGCAGCAGCCACCAAAACAACAGAGGAAGGCTCAGACTCCCAGGTCACAGCCATCTCAGCAGACCCAACCTCCTCAGGGTCTTTGACTCCTTTAAGGAGAACATAGTTGTTCTGCCTCTGGAGATTCCAAATCCCATCCACATTCCTGGCAGACTTTGTCACTTTGCCGACAGGTGGAATCTTGTAACATCAGAGCAGTGGACTCTCTCCATCATACAGGAGGGATACAAGCTTCATCTATGAAGTCTACCCCCCCCCCCCACCCAGACTCCTCCAAGAGACTTCTGTTCTCAACCCCCTCTCACTGCTCTGTTGTTGCAAGAGGTCACCTCCCTTCTCTCACAGGGTGCAATAGAGGAGGTGCCAATCTCCCACCAGGGTCTAGGCTTCTATTCTCTATACTTCCTCATTCCAAAGAAGACAGGAGGATACAGGCCCATTCTGGACCTCAGAGAACTGAACTAGTATCAAATTCAAGATGATCTCCCTAGGTACTCTTCTCCCTTATTTCCAGAGTCAGGATTGGCTTTGTTCTCTAGGTCTAAAGGACTCATTTACTCACATTCTTATTCACGCACAGCACAGAAGGTTCCTGTGTTTTCTGTTCCAAGGGAGACATTATCAATACAAAGTCCTGTCTTTCAGCCTCGCCTCTGCTCCAAGTGTCTTTACATTGTAAAAAAACAATGCTGACTGTGTCATTGTGTTTAAATTTTGTTCATTTGTAAACCGCACTGATTAAAAGAGCGCGGTATATAAGAAATAAAAATAAATAAATAAGTAAATAAAAGTGCATGGCAGTGGTAGCTGCATTCCTAAGGACTCTAGGGATATTTCTTTTCCTTTAACAACTGGCTCATTTGAGCAAGCACATCTCTAGAGGCCAATCTTTCCCTCTCACGCATCATGTAAGTGCTGCAACACTTGGGATTTGTAATAAACCTTCCAAAGTCCAAGCTCATTCCCTCTCAAACTCTAGAGTTCATAGGGGCTCTCCTAGACACTCAACAATCAAGGGCTTTTCTGCCCCAAGCCCGCTGTGTTCAACTCATTCAGCTTGCATTTCAAGCATGCCTCAAGAACTTTATCACGGCTCAAGAAATGCTGCAACATCTGGGTCATATGGCATCAAACAGTACATATTGTTCCATATGCTCATCTACATATGCACTCAGCTCAATGGACACTGGCTTCCCAGTAGTCTCAGGCATTGGGTCACCTGGGAGACAAAATAATGGTCTCTACACACCTAATCTCGTCTCTCCAGTGGTGGCAATCCCCAGAAAACCTGCTAGTAGGGTCATCTTTTCAGATGCCTCCACATCAATGTACCCTGACAATGGATGCATCCAAATTGGACTGGGGAGCTCATCTGGACAATCTCTTCACTCAGGGACTTTGGTCTTATCAGGCGTCGCAACTCCACATAAATCTGCTGGAACTCAGAGCCATCCACAGTGCTCTCAAGGTGTTCTAGGATCATCTTCGCTTCCGTACAGTTCTAGTCCAGATGGACAATCAAGTAGCCATGTTCTTCTTGAACAAGCAAGGCAGAACAGGCTCTTGGATCCTTTGCAATGAAGCCCTACACCTGTGGTCCTTCACCATACAGCAGGGGTGGGCAATTCCGGTCCTGGAGGGCCGCAGACCAGTCAGGTTTTCATGATGTCCCTAATGAATATTCATGAGATCTATTTGCATCCACTGCCTTCCATTGTATGGAAATAGGTCCATGAATATTCATTAGGGACATCATGAAAACCTGACTGGTCTGTGGTCCTCCAGGACCGGAATTGCCCACCCCTGCCATACAGCATCAAATTCACCTATTTGCGGTGTATCTTCCAGGCAAACAGAATCTCTTGGCGGACAAACTCAGTCGAGTCCTGCTACCCCACGAGTGGTCTCTCCATGCGGACAAGGTCGCTCACATTTTTCAGATCTAGGGAACCCCAGACATAGACCTGTTTGCTGTCCTCAGAATGCCAAACTTCCCCACTTCTGCTCCAGGACGCCTGCTCAGAACAACCAGCGGGTTGATGCCTTTCACCTTCACTGGGGTCAAGGCTTCCTATATGCCTTCCCTCCCTTTTCCCTCATTCCCAAAACTCTTTTCAAACTCCAGAGATCCTTATAGCCCCCACCTTGGCCATGACAACCGTGGTATCCTCTCCTTCTGTCTCAAGCTTAGCCAGTAGATTTGGGGTCTGCTCCAGATGTCCTCTCGCAGAAGGACGGGACACTGCTGCATCCCAATCTGCAGTCCCTACATCTTTCAGCATGGCTGCTGAAGGCTTAGTCTTCCAGGACATCAGCCTCTCTCAACAGGTAAAAGCTATCCTTTTAGCTTCTAGAAAACCTTCCACCAGGCGTTCCTACGCCTTCAAGTGGCATAGATTCTCTCTCTGGTGTTCTGAAAGGGATCTTAACCCTTTCTCAGCTCCAGTGGATGCATTACTTGAATATCTTCTCCACCTCTCTTCTTCTGGACTCAAAACCAATTCAATAAGAGTACACCTAAGTGCAATTGCAGACTCTCACATGCCCTTAGATTGTCAGCCCATCTCTTCTCTGCCGCTTTTAGCATGCTTCATGAGGGGCCTTCTATTAACTAAGCTTCCCATTAGGCCACCCCCAGTGGCATGGGATCTCAATGTTGTTTTAGGACAGTTTCTCAAGCTGCCCTTTGAACTTCTAGCCACTACTTCTCTGAAGTTTCTCACCTGGAAGGTCACCTTCCTAATTGCCCTTACTTCATCAAGACACATTAGTGAGTTTTAGGCTTTGGTGGCTGACCCTCCTTATACACAATTCCACCATGATAAGGTAGTCCTTAGGACTCATCCCCACTTTATGCCAAAGGTGATCTCGCCCTTCCATTTAAACCAGTCAGTTTACCTCCCTGCCTTTTTCCCTAGACCTCATTCCTCTAGGGCAGAAGCAACCTTTCACACTCTAGATTGCAAATGTGCTTTGGCTTTTCATCTCCAGAGAGTTTGAGAGCACAGAAAAGCTTCCCAACTTTTCATTGCCTTTGACTCGAGTCACCAGAATCCAAACAGACTCTATCCAGATGGATAGCAGATTGCATCTCCTTTGCTTACGAAAGTGCAGGTCTCTCTCTCGAGGGTCATGTTACTGCACATAATGTTCGGGCCATGGCTGCCTCTATGGCAAATCTATGCTCTGTAGCGATTGACGAGATATGCAAAGCAGCAACCTGGTCTTCTGTCCACACTTTTGCTGCTCATTATTGCTTAGACAAGGACTCCCGCTGAGATGCCTTGTTTGGCCAGGCTGTTCTCCCGCATCTCTTTCAGACTTAGATCAACTCCTACCCTCCGTCCCGGGTTTCGATACCAGAAATCCTTGGAGGATATATGACCTACTTAGGCCTGTGATCCACAGCTCACTCTGAGGTCATCTCTCTGGCATCTCCAAGCTAGGGAGTCCCATATGTGAAGACTACATTTCTGCTTGTTCCTGGAGATAGCGTAGTTACTCACCTGTAACAGGTGATCTCCGGGAACAGCAGGAATTTAGTCTTCACAACCCACCCTCCTCCCTTAGGAGTTGTACTTGTCCTCATCTTCTCCTTCTCTCCTTTTATCTCAGCTACAAACTCAACTGAGGAGGGAGAGCTGGAAAGGCGGGAAGGCAGCTACACAGGCGCAGTGGGATGCTCCCAAAGCCTTTCTTATTGGATGCTGGGGAGCGTTCCAGCGCGGGCTTCGTCAGTACCGATGTCACCCATATGTGAAGACTAAATTCCTGCTGTTCCCGGAGATCACCTGTTACAGGTGAGTAACTATGCTTTATCTGACGTCGTTGGTTTGACAGATAGGATTTGAACCAGTTCAGAGGGATTCCAGTTAGTCCTATTGTTTGCAGTCTTTTGATGATTAGGGTGTGAGGTATGGAGTCGAATGCTGCCTTGATGTCGAGGAATACAAGTAAGTAGCCGGTGTGTGGTCTGTCTGTGCTTGTTATTAAGTTGTTTAGGAGTGCTTTTGTGAGGGATTCTACTCCATGGTGGAGTCGAAAATCGTATTGTTGGGGGTCAAGAGGGGAGTGTGTGTCAATGTGGTCTTATAGCTGGTGGAGTAAGATCTTTTCCAGTATCTTGGTCATAAATGGAAGACTAACTATGGGTCTGTAGGAAGCTGGATGATTGATGTCGTTGGTAGTACCTTTTCTTATTGGTCGGATGGAGGTTATTTTATTCATTTATTTATTTATACATTTCTTCTATACCGCCCCTTCCAGAGATCAAGGGCGGTTTACAGTTAACAACTGAACAACTTTTACATGAAACAGTGGTATTAACTATTTACAGGGAACATATTGTACAAACAAACTTGTGTGTCAACTTACATATATATTTTGAGTTCGGGTGGTACATATCCTTGCTGTAGAGAGAACTGTGTGATCTTGAGGATTGTCAGTGAGAGTTCTTGTCTGACCATCTTGATCCAACTGACTGGACAAGGGTCAAGAGGCGATGTGGTTGTGTTGATGCTGGAAATAACATTTTCTAGGTGTGACTATTAAAAATGTCATCCAAGTATGCTGAGGTTC
The DNA here is from genome assembly GCA_033557465.1 of Ichthyophis bannanicus. Classification (NCBI taxonomy): domain Eukaryota; kingdom Metazoa; phylum Chordata; class Amphibia; order Gymnophiona; family Ichthyophiidae; genus Ichthyophis; species Ichthyophis bannanicus. The sequence goes on along the minus strand of CM066031.1, from coordinate 778,461,074 downwards.
TGACTGATCTGGAGTTGGAGTGTCCAGAAAGGTGTTTGTAGTGTTATAATTGGGGGAGATTAGAGTTTGGAAGTAGTCGGCCATCTGCTGTGAGGTCAGATTTAAACCTTCTATTTGCTGGGCATGTTCTTTTGTGAGGGACTTCACTACATCAAAGAGTTCTCAAGGGCGGTTGATAGATTTTTTGATTAGTTTTGAGAATGGCAGTTTGATATTCTTTGAGTTCGGTATTGTAGGTGGTGAGACTGTCAGGTGTTCTGGAGTTTCTCCATTTCCTCTCAGTGGCTCTTAAGGTGTGTTTCATGTTTTTCAGTAGTGTCGTATACCATATTGCAGATTTATGTCTCTTTTGCAGTACAGGCTGGGTGGCATTGTTGCTACGCTAGATATGGTTTTGTTCCATGTTTGCATGAGGTGGTTGAGGTCTTCCTGAGCTGATTGGAGGTCAGGTAGGACTTTCTCCAAAAATTCTTTTGGTCAAGATTTAGGAATTTGTGGGTAGTAGGTTCAGAGTTGCGTGGTGTCCAGTTCATTGCGGTGTGTGGCATGTGATCTGACCAGGGGACGTCATTGGTACTTGGAGGTGGGATAGAATTGTTACACAACTGTGAACCAGAATTATTATAATACTTTTAGAATTAAGTAGGTTCTCCTTCTCTTTCTAGGTCTGTGAGGGGGATTTTATAACAGGACACCCATGTCTTAAGTTCCAGAAAGGTGCTTTTTTTGTGCCTGTTTTATCAAGAAAATATAGGTGCTTAGATAAGATAGGCACACAGAACGTTCTCTTATAGCACACATGTTCTCACACCTGCTCCGGAAAACGGGTAAATGTGTGTGTGTGTGTACTCTATGAGGCACATTCCAATCAGGCGGTCCAGCCTCCTGTGCGGCTGATCAGAAGCGGGACACACAGAGATAGACCTGATTCTGATCCCATGGGGCTAGACATGCCCACGGGATCAGAATCGGTCTACGGTCTGGACATGCAGGCCGGGCCCCAATTCTGATCGGCCTGCACGCCCAGCCACATTCACAGCTACCTCAGTCAGGCTCCTGAATGGAGCCGCAATGTGATGATATCCCATCGCCATGGCACTGAGGCTCCATTCAAGAGCTGCGGATGCCAGCTGCCGCCAAAATCCTCCTTTCTCTAGGACCAAGCAGGAAGTCAGTCCTCACATATGGGTGACATCGACGTCGATGGAGCCCCTGCGGAGCATTTCCCCAGCTTTCTATGAAAGCCTTTGGGAATACTGCACGCATGCGCGGTCCCCTTCCCGCCTAAAGGTGCCATCTTGCTCAGTCTCTCTTTTTCTGTGGAGCCCTTCGTAAGTGTGTCCTAGTTCACCCGGAAATTAGTTAGATTTTTTCGTCTATTCCTTGCGATTTTCTTCACGGTTTTTGTCCGGTTCGACGCCTGTTCCCCTTCTCGCCGGGTTCGGTACACCGGTATCGAGCCCGATCTTATTTTTTCGTTTTTTGCCCTTCGTGGCTGGCGTTCGCTCCCTTTTTTCCTTTTCCCTGGAAGGCCGGTCCTTTGACCTCGCGGGGACTCTTTTTTCCCCGATGGCTTCCAGTGGTTTTAAGAAGTGTGATCGGTGCAAGAAACTAATGTCTCTCACCGACACACACGACTGCTGCCTTCGGTGCCTCGGTCCTGATCATGATCCTAAGATCTGTGGACCATGTGGAAAAATGTCCACTAAGGCCCTTCGAAGTCATCAGCACCAGAAGGAAAGGCTTTTCTCCGACTCGGCCTCCGGCTGGGCCCGGACCTCGTCTGAGACCTCAACGTCTCGGGAGTCTGACCCCGAGCATCGTCGGGGTTCCTCAGATAGGGGGTCCCCCGAGCGGGAGCGAAAGAGGAAGAAGTGGCTCACGAGGGTGGTGTCGGAGGAGGTCCCTGGTTCCTCGAGGGCTAGGTCTCGGACCCCTGACCGCCGTCCCGGGCCCGTGGAACAGGAGAAGCCATCAAAAGTACCTCGGGTGGAGCCGGAGTCTGCTGGACACGTAAGTCCTGTTGTCCTCGAGGACTCTCCTCCCAGGGAGCCGACGTCAGGCCCTGCTGACAGCCTTGGAGTGCAGACTGTCTGCCTTCATGGATCAGCAGCGGGTGCTGATGGCCAGCCTCGCTGGCGCATCTGCCCCGACCACCGGGACATCGACGTTGAAGTCGACCCCGGAGACCGAGCCGATACTCGAGACCATGAAGGCTCGAGGTCGTCCTCGGTCGCGGTCACCCTCGACCTCCCGGTCGGGACCAAGGGTGTCGAGGCCGGTGCCTTCGGCATCGGGACGGGTGCTGCCAGGCCCCGCGCGGTCGGAGCCTGACTCCTCTTCGGACAAGTCCGCCTGGGTGACGGAGGATGAGGAGTCCCCCGATACCCTCAAGACTCGGTGCGTCCCGGCGGATTCACCGCAGTCTGAGCCCCGGAGTATGTCCCCTCCGGAGGATACCCGGTTCTTGGAGTTCGTGCGGGATATGGCCACCGCTTTGGCGATCCCGGCGGATCCCGAGGAGGAGCCTCGAGCCGAAGAGCTCGAGGCCCTCCAGTATGATTCTCCTCCGAAGGAGGCCTTTACTGTGCTGGTTCCTCCGATGCTGGAAAGGCTCCTCTTCCGGATGTGGGAGGCACCGGCCTCGGCGCCGGTTCTGAGCAAGCGGGTCGATTCCATTTATCGACTCCGTAAGAGCCCTGGTTTTCAAAAGGCGCGGCTACCGCACCATTCCATGGTGGTGGAATCGGCCATGCATCGTCTGAAAAGTCAGAAGATGCACTCCGCTGTGCCCCCTGGCAGGGAGACCCGGAACCTGGATGCGTTCGGTAGAAAGTGCTTCCAGGGCTCGATGCTTGCTTGCCGTGTCCAGTCTTACCAGCTGTACATGGGCATGTACTTGCGGGACCTGGCAAAGGAGCTTGCCGAGTTCTCTGCTGGTCTCTCCGGGGAACCTTTGCAGAGGTTCAAGTCCTTGTCTTCGGGGATCTGGGAATGCTCTAAGTTTATGTCCCGAGCGGCCTACGATGGCTTCGAGGCCTCAGCCCAGGTTGCAGCTGCCGGCATCGCGGCTCGACGCCAGGCATGGCTGCAGTCATCAGACCTCGAGCCATGGGTTCAAGACAAGTTGGTCGATGTTCCTTGCCGAGGTGAAAACCTTTTTCGCAAGCCCATGGCCGAGAACACGAGGACAAAGCTGTCGCGAAAGCCTTCTGCCCCTTAACACAAGAAGAAGGGCTTGGGTAAAAAGCCCTTTTACCCGAGGAAGGCGACTGCCTACAAACAGTTCCCAACTTACCAGGCCTCCCCCGCTGGGTCAGCAGGCCAAGGGGCAGGGACATGGGCCCCGTAGGCAGAAAGCCCCCAAGCTTCCGGCTCCTGCTCCTACTCAGCAGGGTGGGGGTTTTTGACTCCCAAGGCATAGCCTCTCCGTCTCTGCTGTCCCATCCCTGCACAGGAGGTCGCCTAGCCCTGTTTGCCCACCGGTGGCCACCCATTACAGGGGACAACTGGGTCTTAAGCATAGTCCAAAAGGGCTAACTGCTTCTTTTTCATCAGTTGCCTCCTCCCTATTTTCTAGGAGAGCCTCCAAGGCCTCCTCTCCATACAGCCCTCCTCCTGCAGGAGCTCCAGGGTCTGTTACGAGACCAGGCAGTGGAGCCTGTGCCTCCCCACCTCCAAAGTCACGGGTTTTACTCCAGGTACTTCCAAGTACGAAAGAGAACAGGGGATCTCGGGCCTATTCTCGACCTAAGAAATCTCAACAAGTTCTTACAGAAGGAAAAGTTCAAGATGCTTACTCTTGGAACACTTCTGCCCTACCTCCAGCAGGGAGATTGTCTATGCTCTTTAGATCTAAAGGATGCGTACACTCACATCCTCATTCATCCAGACCACAGAAAGTACCTGAGGTTCATTGTGGGAGGAAACCATTATCAGTACAGAGTGCTGCCCTTTGGCCTCACCTCCGCCCCCAGAGTCTTTACCAAATGCCTGGCAGTGGTGGCGGCCTACTTGAGAAATCAAGGTATCTTTGTCTTCCCCTATCTGGACGACTGGCTCATCAGGGGTCAGACGTGCCAGGAGGCCAGGCAAGCCACCCTCCGAACGATTTCTCTACTACAGCATCTGGGGTTTGTCATAAACTTCGCAAAGTCCACTTTGCTCCCCTCCGAAAATTTAGAGTTCATAGGGGCAAGATTGGACTCTGCAGGCAAAAGCTTTCTTGCCAGAAGACAGAGCCCAAAGACTGATGACCTTGGCAAACCAGTTTCTCAGCAGGTCACTGGTCTCCGTCAGGCTCTGCCTCAGGCTTCTTGGCCACATGACTTCGACAGTGCATGTCACACCCCTTGCCAGGCTTCATATGAGTCTGCTACAAAACTATTGAAATGTCACTTCTCAGAGCTTTATGCCACACAGCTACAAATTACAATATAAGCTCCACTATTTTACCATTGACTAACGCGTTTTTTATCTATTTTCATATGCTGATAGCGATCAGGTCTAAGAATCAGAATCGGCTATACACTGGACCTACTTGTATGGTACAGTGATCTGCCTTCAATACATCAATGACCTGTATACATCGCTATTTTTTATTAATATTTGCTTTTTTCTTTTTGAAATATATTTTTTTCAAATTTTTTAATTTTTTTAAGTCTTTTAAAACTATTGTTAAACTGCACCGCAATGTTTTAACTATTGATTGGGGAAGATAATATTTTATAAGTTATATCTTAAAGCATCATACCATGGCAAACACTCTCCTTCTCTTCTTCTAAATTATAATGTTGATCGTTAATCAGAATCTACTTCAACGCCAATGTTTTCATTTCGCCTCTTATTGCCAGTAGAGTATTTACTTATAACTTCCCGTCTCCGAGTTTATAACTATCCCAGTGCCGCTATTATTAAACTGCACTGCAGTTTTTGACTGCTGATGACGGTCGGTTGGGGAAGATTATATCCTGTTGATTATATCTAAAGGCTCATGCCATGGTAAACCGTCTCCTTCCCATCTTCGGGGTTGTACTGTTAACCAGAGTCTATATCTTCACCGATGTTTTCACTTCACCTCTTGTTCTCAAAAAGTGTTTATTTATGACTTCCCGTCTTTGGTTTTATGACTATCACAGTGCCTTAGTTTAACTTCTGTTCACAGAAAGTTTTCACAATTCCTGTTCCCGTGACTATCACAGTGCCTTAACTTAACTTCTGTTCACAGAATCCTGTTCCCAACGCATTATCTTGGCGCCAAAGCGTTTCACATATAGCGTTTCATCAGGGGAATACTGCTCTTTTCAATTGACTCTTTTCAGTTCTGATCCAGATGCGCGGCATTTTTTGTTATCTGGATCAGACCTGCTGGAGGGGATGCCTTTTCAGCCACCTGGGTTCACAGTGGTATTGACCACCGATGCCTCTCTACAGGGCTGGGGAGCACACTGTCTGGGCAAGTGCACCCAGGGCCTGTGGTCTCCCTGGGAGGCCCAGCAGCAGATCAATCTACTGGAGCTTCGGGCTATTCGCTTAGCCCTCAAGACTTTCTCTCAAACCCTGGCTCACCAGTCTGTTTTAGTGCAAACAGACAACCAGGTAGCCATGTTTTATGTGAACAAACAGGGCGGCACTGGGTCCAGGCTCCTTTGTCAGGAGGCGCAGGACCTTTGTTTGTTTGCGCTCAGGCACAACATGTTGCTCAAGGTGGTTTATCTCCCTGGCCAGGAAAATTACCTGGAAGACACGTTGAGCAGAATTCTGCAGCCCCACAAGTGGCAGCTCCATCCCTTGGTAGTTCAGAAGATCTTCCTGAGATGGGGATTTCCATCCATAGATCTCTTTGCCAGTCCCCTGAACAGACAGCTGCCCAGGTTCTGCTCCAGGCAACCGCATCCTCTGAGACTAGCAGCAGATGCTTTTCTGATCTCCTGGTCCAAGGGCCTCCTATATGCGTTTCCTCCCACGCCTCTGGTGGCCCGAACCCTGTTCAGAATTCTAAGGGACCAGGCCTCGGTCCTTCTGGTAGCCCCCAGGTGGCCGAGACAACCTTGGATCCCACTTCTGCTTCAGCTAGCAGTGGACACTCCACTACCTCTAAGGTTGTAGCCCGACCTTCTTTCTCAAGACCAGGGGTCTCTTCTGCACTCCAATCTCAAATCTCTCAATTTGATGGCCTGGAAGCTGCAAGGGTAGTTTTGGCTCCTTGGGGCCTACCTCCTGAATTTGAGGAGGTCGTCCTGGCCTCTAGGAAGCAGTCCACTAGAAAAACCTATGCCCTCAAGTGGAAGAGGTTTTCTGTGTGGTGTCAGCTGCGTACAGAAGATCCTTTCTCCTGTACTGTACCAGTGGTGCTTCAGTACCTGCTACATTTATCCAATCAGGGCCTTAAGTCCAATTCTGTTCGGGTCCACCTCTCAGCTCTAGCAGCTCACCACTCACTGGTGGAGGGACACTCTCTATCGATTCACCCCTTGGTGTCCCGGTTTCTCAGAGGTTTGCTCTTGCTCAAACCTCCTGTCCGTCCTCCAGCCCCTGAGTGGGAGTTGAATGTGGTCTTGCAGCAACTGACTCGCCCACCTTTTGAGCCGATGGCTACTTGTCGTCTCCGCTTCCTTTCCTGGAAGACACTCTTCCTAGTAGCCTTAACCTTGGCCAGATGGGTGAGTGAGCTTCAGGCCCTAGTCTGTGACAGGCCTTACACTCGCTTCTATAGGAACAGGGTAGTCCTTAGGACTCATCCAAAGTTCCTCCCTAAGGTTGTCTCCTCCTTCCACCTCAACCAGGAGGTGGTTCTTCCAACATTCTTCCCTAGGCCTCATGCAAGACAGGCTGAAGCAGTCCTGCATACCCTGGACTGTAGGAGGGCCTTATCCTTCTACCTTGACCGTACGCAAGGACATAGAAGGGCTACTCAGCTCTTCATCTCTTTTGACCCTAATAATTTGGGGTTAGCTGTGTCCAAGCGTACCTTGTCCATATGGGTGGCTGACTGTATCACCTGGGCTTACAGGGCGGCTGACCTTCCCTTGCAGGGTCGGGTCACGGCCCATCGTGTCAGGGCAATGGCTGCCTCAGTAGCTCATCTCCGCTCTGTACCGTTGGCAGACATCTGCAGGGCTGCAACTTGGTCCTCAAGCCAGACTTTTGCAGCTCATTACTGACTGGAGAGGGAGTCCCGTAGGGACAGTGCTTTTGGCAAGGCAGTACTCTGGAATCTCTTTGAGGTTTAGGCAACTCCTACCCTCCAGCCCTCCATTGGGCTACCGGTGGAGGTTCTTTCAGTGAAAAGCCTTTCTTTGATGCTGGGACTAGAGGGAGTTCTCTTGTTCAGCCTGGGTTCCTTGGTAGCCCAGAGCTTGGGAGTCACCCATATGTGAGGACTGACTTCCTGCTTGGTCCTGGAGAAAGAGTAGTTACTCACCTGTAACAGGTGTTCTCCAGGAGCAGCAGGAATCAGTCCTCACAACCCTCCCTCCTCCCCTGGGAGTTGCAGTTGTACATAGTTTATTTTTACATTTTTTTGTGCTGTTTTTTAGCTATGTCATTTGACTGAGCAAGATGGCACCTTTAGGCGGGATGGGGACCGCGCATGCGTGCTGTATTCCCAAAGGCTTTCATAGAAAGCTGGGGAAATGCTCCGCAGGGGCTCCATTGACGTCGATGTCACCCATATGTGATGACTGATTCCTGCTGCTCCTGGAGAACACCTGTTACAGGTGAGTAACTGCTCTTTCCCCGCAGCTGGACCCTTGATCCAGCTCCCCATGGCTAGGGTCCGGCTGCGGGAAACTTACTGCACCCCCCTACCTGTTTTTGCAGGCCCGGCAATATCATCCCCTGACATCCAGGGGGACTTATTCCACCTCTGCGGTGGAATAAGTCCCCCATCTAAGTTCATATCCCCAGATATTTTATTTTTATTTTATTTATTTACATTCTCTTATATACCGCGCTATTCTGCAACAGTGCGGTTTACATTGAACAAACTGAAATTACATTGAACAGGGCATTATAACTTGGAGATAACTATTTTACAGGGAACATGGGCTATGGAGGGTTAAGTGGCTTGCCCAAGACCACAAGGAGCACCTATGGGACTAGAAACCCCAGTCCTTCCGGCCCAAGGTTGCTGTCCTCTAGTGGGATTTGAACCCCCGACCTTCCGGCCTGGAGTACCTTGCCCCATATATACAGATATACAGGGCCAACCTCTGAATCGGCCCTGTCCGGGGTCGCGGCCTGCCCTCACTCCGATTCTGGAACACCCCCTCCTGCCCACGTCTAGGCCTCCCTGTGCAAACACACTGTATGTATGGGGAGGTTTTAGCCAGGCCAGCTGGGGGGCGAATAACAGGGATGGACATCCAAACGGGATGTCCATCCCCGCTATTCGTGGGACAGAATGACCCCCAATGTGTATTTGTGTGTTTTATAAAATCCATGCGCACGTCATAATCCCATCCCTGATTCACCCAAACTACATCATTGGGAATGCAGGCTTTGCAAGATGTAGGCAAAATTTAAATTGCCTTCATATTAGAAGCTAGCATAGTTCACAAATATCTTTATACTTAGGGAAAAAATGGGCATGTTATATTTGCAGTGGGTGAAACATGTAGCATGTTAACTGTTAGCACACAGTAATTCCTGTGTTAGACAGCTAACACAGAAATCAACATTTTCGGACATACAATATGCAGGAACTGCACCTTAAAGTTAATATAGAGGTGGCTACCATTCATAATGCAGCAACTGCCTCAGATGCTATATACTGTGCAGTTAATGTGTGGTTAATTGCACATCACAACACTTACCACAGAGGTTTTCCACTTACCGCACATTAGTTGTGGCAATTACACATGGTAACAGCAAAACCTCACCATATCTTAGTAAATAGGGGTCTTAATATTTATATCCAAGATAAATCTCGAAACAAGGAATAAATATACTTAACAAATATGAGCAGAAATCAAGAATTCAGGAAGAAGAAGGATCAAAGACGACAAGTTATTAGAGACAAGCTGCACCAAAAACATAAGGAAAAGAAACAACTGACATAGTCCATTTAAAATGATAATATATATGCTGCTAACCTATCTCCCATCAAAGAGCTTTTCTTACTAAGCCTTTGATAATTAATCTTTCTTTTCATTCCAGATAACTTCAAATGAGAAACACTTAGAGAGCCTAAAGAATGACGGTGAAGTTCTTATCCACACACTGGAGACACTGGCCCAAACTGCCAGGTGAGTCCCCTCAGGCTTTCAGGAATTTCCAATGCTGCGAGCACCACCCTCCTTTTCTTCTGAGACGTCTTCTCTTGTAATCACCTCAACACAGTGCACTACAAGCGTCTCATATTACCTACCTTCTTCAAAATTTCTTTTATTCAAAGCTGTTCTCTATTTTTGTTACAGTATACTTTGATGCTCAAATGTGGGAGGCCACAACTAGATTGTTCAACCCAATCTTCTTTAAATTCTCTTAATTTTAATCAGATACTGACTGATTATTCAATAGAATGCTGGCAGCAAAACAGATTCTTTTTCCTAGGTGTTTTCAGAATAGCAGTAGTTACAATAGAAACAAAGATCTTATAATACATAATCAAACTGCAGACAGTTCTCCTTGAACACATCCAACAAGCCTGTTGGGCATGGTTTTCTTTCTGTGGCCCTGTAGAGGTCAAAAAACATTTTTTTTTTTTACTTCAGGCTCTTTGACTGCAGAGGTGTAGTTAAGTTTCTTGTATCCGTGCTTCAAAGAGCAATTAGCATGCATACTTTTTTGCTGCACTATCATGTAATAACATATTTATATAGCTTTGCATCTCATTACCTCATTAACATAGACTGGTAAGAGAATGCTCTGTTTGATAGCAAAGTAATCTCTCTTCTTAGTCTGTAGATGACTAGAAAAGATGAAAACTCCCAGAGTTCTGAGATAGGCCGCTGCCACTGTGAGGCACTTCTTGAAGACTTGGGCGCCGAGGCCACTCCGAAGGGTAACATACAGTACTGAAAGTGCTGTCCTCCCAGGACAAATCTCAACAAACAGGAGTGTCCTACACGGAGTGGTGGGTTCACCCCTAAACAAATAAATGGGGAGTGGTGGCCTGCATGGAGCGGCAGGTGCACCTACTCTTGCCATCTTACTGGGCAGACTAGATAGACCATACTGGTCTTTATCTGCCGTCATTTACTACGTTACTATGTCCTGTGGGTGGGTTGGATCAGTATGGTGGGCATCCTTTAAATCCAGGGAGAAAAGCCAATCGTCTTTCTGAAGATAAGGGATCAGGGACCCCAGAGACCAGAGAGACCATCTTGAACTTTTCTTGCACCAGGAAGATGTTAAGGTTTCTGAAGTCCAGAATGGGCCAAAGCGCCCCCCATCTTCTTGGGGACCAGAAAGTACCTGAAGTAAAATTGCCATCCAATCTGCTGCTGAGGTACGGGCTCAATGGAATGCTTGGCCAGAAGGGTGGAGATTTCTCCTTGAAGGAGGTTTAGATGCAAAGGGTTAAGGGGATACACCCTTGGGGGGCAGTTTGGCGAAGTGCAACATGTAGCTGCTTTGGACTATTTGTAGCACCTAGGCATCTAAAAGGATGAGGGATCACCTGTGGGCAAAGAGAGTGAGTCTTCCCTCCCACCAGAGGGTACCCCTCTGTGGGCACCAGTAGAATGGCTATGCTGTGAAGGAACCAGTAAAAACCCTGCCCCCAGTTTGGGTTGCAGGGCAGGCTGAGCACTTGGGGCATCTCCTAATGCTGTAGGTGAGGAGCTGTGACTCTGCTAGGAAACTTGAGGACCAGGAAAGTACCTGCGCTTACGCAGGTAGTAGGCCTTCTGATAGGGATCAGATGTGCATCTCAAGAGCCTGCTGCTGTGTCTCTGTGAAAGGTTTTCTTCTCCACCTGCTCTCTGAAGAGGTTCTTTCCCTGGCATGGCACATCTGCAAACTTATTTTGAACTGACTGCTTCATGTCAGAAGACTGAAGCTAGGCAAGCTGGCGGGCTCCAATACTCACAACCACCACTCTAAGAGACCATCTCAAAGGCGTCATACGATGCCCTGACCAGAAACTTCGAGCAGTCTTTGCCGTGGCCCAAAAGGATAATGCTTCAGTTTCTCTGTAGGGAGGAATGAGCACAAGTTGGCAAGATCACGCATGATGTCCTTCAGGGACATGCTCATGTAGAGCTGATAAGCATGTACTCTAGCTGCAAGCATATAGCTCTAGAAGCACCTCCTTTCAAAGGAGTCCAGTGAACGAGCCACCCTACCCGGGGGCGTCGAGGAATGAATCTTGGTACTCTTAATCCTTTTAGGGCAGACTCTGTCTCTAAAGAGTAGTGTGGAAGCTTGAGACTTCTCAAATCCAGTGGCCTTTTGAAACCAGTACATCACGTCCAGCCTCCTACTGACCGATGGCACAGTGAGGAGGTTCTCTCACATTCTCATATGCAGTGTTTGCAGAATTTGGTGCACCAGCACCACCACTGCTTCATTAGGAGCCAAGGGATACTGTAGGATCTCCAACTCCTCCGCCCTGGGCTCATCCTCTGTCTCCATTGAAAATGGGATGGCCTTGGCCATATCCCTCACGAGGTCCTGGAAGGACATGTCCTCCGGAGGAGACTTCCACCGTTCAGGCAGAGGGGAGGGGTCTGATGGAAATTCAAGATACCTGCCCTCCGACAGTTTCTCTAATTCCACATCAGTCACCCAGCCATCAGTCAGACTCTGAGAGCTCCCTCCAGCCTTGAGGGGGGAGTGGGAGCATCGACAGGATTGATGATGCATCGAGTGCTTTCGGGCTTTTATCGGGACATCATAACTTGATACACGAGAGCGAGATGGCCCTGCCTGGAACGGCATCAGATCTCTTCGATGCCCTGATATCAATACCTCCACAGGCGGAGCATGCTTTTCAAAAATCAGCTGCACCGTGATCGATAACAATGCTCTCGGCACTGAAAGACCATCCAACTGTTGTTCCAGCATCGATGCAATGCAGACCTTGAGCACCTGAAGGCGTTCCTCCATGGCTGCTGATTCGAAAGGCTTTGGGCCTAATCAGCTTCAATCAATGTCTCCAGCATCCCTGCATGGATATCAGGACCTCAGTAGTTGGGAGATGTTCGGTGCCCCTCCAAAGCTGTGTAGGTCGATTCCTCTCTTGGGGACATCTTAGCAGGCTGGGAAGTGCTCCGATGCTGATGCACAATAGACAGTCCAATGCTCAAATGGGCACCCTTCGACATTGATGGAGTCAAGGTTGAGTCCTCCTTCGATTGCAGGCGGAGACATATCAATGACAGTGCTCCAGGACACTATGGGCACTTAGTTCCGCTTGAGCTTGAGGACCTCTCGATGATGATGCACCCTCGGTGGATCCTAGGAGAGCCATCGAGACCAATGCCGGTGCTGAAGACACTGAATCAGACCTCGATCCAAGAGGGATTCTCTCTGCTTCTCTCGACCCTTCAGGCCTCTTGGGACCCGGATACTGGAGGCACCAATTGTGCTTGTCAGTGACCGAGATGGTCCTGGCACATTTGGTGCATTTCTTGAATCCGCTGCCAGTTTCTGGGACATGTCTGGGAGATGGCTGTGGCAAAATCAAAAGGCTCAATGGTGACCAGAGGCCCAGCAAGGCAGTGGGAAAAATAGCAATAAAAGTTACCAAAAAAGCATCAGAACCGAAGGCGGAGCCACAAAAGATGGACCCGACACTACTGACAGCAGGCAAAAAAGATTAAAACAAGCACAAAAGAGATCCCCAGAGGAGGAAAAAACAAAACATTTACCGGTGGACGACCAATTCATGTCTGTGGGGCTCTGTGGAAAACGAAGACTGGAGAAGATGGTGCCACAGCAGGCGGGAGGACAGGCACGCAGATACAGTGGAGCCTCCCAAACGCTTCCAAAGGAAGCTGGGAAGCATTCTCCATCTGTGACATCACCCATATGTGAGGACTTCATTTCTGTTTGTTCATGGAGAATAGTCTAGAAGCATATTGTGCTTCTAAATATGAGACATGAAGTAGCATTTTAGAAGGGACATCTAGGAAAAATCTGGGACATCCAGAGCAGAACATCCAAAAAACAGGGGAACAGTAGCCATGCCTCTTGAAATCACTCCATTTCCCCCCTAAAAAATGAACAACCATTAACTTGTTCTGGAGATGGGCCCCACGCAGATAGCAAGACTAGGTATGTGTACAAGTGTAGGCCATTTTACTAATGGGGACATCCCCAAAGTGCATACCTGCAAAACTGGGAACTTGGACACCCCGGCCTGAGTAGGACAGAAAGGGGGTGTCTTTGGTATGAGACCAGCACATCCTGCCCTGCCATTTCAGATACTCAGGCTTTCAGCGGTGGGCTATTACTGTTTGGCATATGTATTTATGGGCAGGTTTAATATGTTGGCCAGGAAATATTAACTGCTGTGATGTAAGTGTATTTTGATTTTCCCCTTAGAAGTATTCTAGCCATGAAATAAGTGCTTTTTTGTACCCTACTCATGGTCAGGAATAAGTATAGGCATAGATGCCTCAACAACCATTCTGAAATTGCACCGTGATGTGCAACTTTCTTTCTCCAGGAACAAGCAGGAAGTCAATCCTCACATATGGGTGACGTCAGTGTCAACAGAGCCCGCATGGAAGCATCTCCCCAACTTTCAAAGAAAGCCTTTGGGAGATGCACCACGCATTGTGGTCCCCTTCCCACCCAAGGGTGCCATCTTGCCTCGGTCTCCTTTTTTCCATGAAGCACTCCGGATGTCTGTCCAGTTTCCCCTGGAAAAAGTCTGTTTTTTTATACTGTTTTATCCGTCTGCTTACCGGTTCCTTTCCTGCCCCCGAGTCAGCTCGCCTTGGTGTTACGCCTTGGGTTCGTTCCCTTGTTTTTGTTTTTTTCTTCGAGGTATCTCTCGACCGGCATTTGTGCCTTTTTTCGGCTGCAGGCCTCGGACCCATGCCAGGTGGCAGGGCCCCCCTTTTCCAAATGGCCTCCAGCAGCTGCGATCGGTGCGGTAAGATGATATCCCTCACTGATCCGCATGGCTGCTACCTCCAGAGCCTTGGCCTGGAACATGACAACTCGGACTGTGAACTCTGCAGGATCATGACCCCAAAGGCTATTAAAAGCCGTCAGCTGCAGCAGGAGATGTTTTTTCACAAGTCTGACTCCGCACCAGAGTTTCTGGTGACACTGCACTACAGGGCCCCCTCCGGTACCTTGGTGCCCCGTGAAGCCCGGGCTGCCTTGGAGTCCCATGGCTGCGGTTCCTCTGAGAGGAAATACCTGGAGGTGGAGCACAAGAGTAAGTCCTCGAAGACCACTTCAGAGAGTGGGTCTGAGAAGACAGGAAAATCCCACTCCAGGCCCTCGGCGTGAGTCCGAAGGATCGAAGCGGGAGTGGCCTCACAAGCTGTCCCAGAAGGAGTCGTCAGCACCCGCTGACCAGTCTCGGATGCCCGAGGCCATCCATGTCGAGGACTCCCCCTCAACGGAATCGATGCTTGACCCAAAATTCTCGGTATCTGTGTTGAAGGCTGCAGAGCCAACTGGTATGGAGACTAGGATGGCAGCCTTGGAGCACAGTATCTCTTTCCTGATGGCCCAGTAGCAGGCATTCATGTCCAGTTCATCTGGTTCATCCACCCTGATGACGGGACCCTCAACATAGAGGGCCTCCCTGGACATCGAGCCGATCCTCGAGCACCACCGGCCTCAAGAGACCCATTGGCGTCGGATGAGATCCTGGTCCCTTTCCTTGGGTCACTGGTCCTCTCTGGCAAATGCATGCAGCTCAGACCACAGGTCCTCCAGAGGTCCCAAGCACTTGGGATCAGGCCTCGACCACAGTGACCGCAAAGCCTTGGAATCAACTTTGGACTTCGAGTGTGATTGGGAGACTGAGGAGAAAAAAATCCCCAGACATCTACTCTTGCCATCTTACTGGGCAGACTAGATGGACCATACTGGTCTTTATCTGCCATCATTTACTATGTTACTGTGTTACTCAGCGACAGCGAGACATGCTCTCGGACCCATCTCCCCCGTCGTCCCAATGCCATTCCCCACCCGAGGACGTCACCTTCCTCAACTTTGTGTGGGACATGGCTAAGGCAGTCGCCATTGAGACAGAGGCAGAGGAGGACCCTTGCACAGAAGAACTGGAGCTCCTCCAGTATGAGGCTCCTCCAGAGAAGGCCCTCACAATGTCCGTTCCTCCGATCCTCAAACGTCTCCTTCTCCATATGTGGGCGACACCGGTGTCAGTGCCCATTGTAAGCAGGCGATTCGATTCCGTGTACCGAGTCCACCAAGGTCCCAGGTTCCAGAAGACCCAATTTCCCCACAACTTGATGGTTGTTAAGTCGCCAAGCACAGGCTCAAGAGCCAAAAGACCCATTCCTCAGTGACCCCTGGTAGGGAGGCCCAGACCCTCAATGTCCTTGGCTGGAATGCTCGCGTGCCCAGTTCAGTCCTATCAACTGCACATTGGCATGTACCTCAAAGAGCTGGTGAGGGAGCTCACTGGGTTCCCGGCAGGCCTCAATGGAGAACTCCTCCAGATGTTCGTCTCTGGCCTCTGCTGTAAAGGAGTGTTCAAAGTTTTTATCCCCAGCAGCTTACGATGGCTTGAATCCTCAGCCAGAGTGGCCTTTGTGGGCATCGGGGCCTGAAGCAAGGCATGGCTGAAGTCATCTGACTTCGAACAATAAGTTCAGGACAAACTTATCGATGTCCCCTGTATCGGAGAGAATCTCTTCGAGAAACCCATCGTAGACAAAGCTGCAGAGATAGAGACTGAGTTCCTAACGAGGACCAGACTATCTAAAAAGACATTGGTCCAGCCCCGAAAGGAAACCCCGGAGAAGAAGCCCTTCTTCCTGAGGAAACAGGGAAGCTTTGGTAATGCTTCACAGTTCCAAGCCTTCTTGTCCCTTCAGCAAGGCCATCAGCACAAGGGGCAGGGGCACGGCCCGTGTAAACAGAAGACCCCCAAGTCCCTGGCACTGGCCCTGGCTCAGCCTGGGGGGAACTTTTGACTCCCAGGGTGCAACCTCCTCTCCCCCAGGAGGTCCTCAACAGCCCACAGGGAGCGTCTGGCCCTGTTTGCCCACAGGTGTTCCTCTGTCACCACTGATTCCTGGGTACTGCAAGTGGTCCAAGAGGGCTACCTCCTCCATCTGCAAAGGACACCACCCTCGTACTTCCCAGGAGAGCCCATAAGATCCCTCCTTCACCAGACCCTACTCCTCACTGAGCTCACAAGTCTCATCAAGGATAAGGTGGTGGAGACAGTGCCAAAATATCTCTGAGGCAAAGGTTTCTACTCCAGGTACTTCCTCGTTTCCAAGCGAACAGGTGGCCTCAGGCCCATCCTACACCTGCAGGACCTGAACAAATTCCTTTTGAGGGAGAAGTTCAAGATGCTGTCCCTTGGAATATTGCTGCCCTACCTCCAACAGGGAGACTGGCTGTGCTCCTTAGACCTGAAGGATGTTTATATGCACATCCTGATCTATCCCGCCCACCAAAATACTTCCAGTTTGTGGTGGGAGGAGGTCACTACCAATACAGGGTGCTACCTTTCAGTCTGGCTTCATTGCCAAGGGTCTTCACCAAGTGCCTAGCAGTGGTCACAGCCCACCTTCTCTCCAAGGGGCCTTCGTCTTTCCCTACCTGGATGACTGGCTCATAAGGGGAGGCACGACTGCAGAAGTGCGCCATGCCATCGGAAACACCACCCACACCCTGCAGCACCAAGGGTTCGTCATCAACTACCCCAAGTCCCACCTTGCCCCGATTCAGTGCCTAGAGTTCATAGGGGCTCAGCTAGACACCCTCCAGGTCAAGGCCTTCCTTCCTCAGGAGAGGGTAGGACGCCTCAGGGTGCTAGGTGTAGAGGTACAGCAGCGCCAGTTGTTACCCACTCGTCTTCTCCTTTGCCTATTGGGCCACATGGTCTCCACAGTCCACATGACCCCATACGCCCGCTTGTACATGAGGGCAACTCAATGGTACCTCCACTCTCAGTGGAGACAAGCCACAGGCAGGCTTTGAGACAGGGTGGGAGTGACCTGCCAGCTGGTGGCAGAATCCTTGCCACCTCCAGGCACCCACCCCTCAGAGGGTCCTTACCACAGACACCTCCCTGATTGATTGGTCCTTACCACAGACACCATCCCATCCTAAGAATAATACTGCTGTATATACATGTAATCACATATGTAAATAGTTTCAGTCTATCTTTTTCCCCCTTGTTTTATCCAAGTTCTTGTTCCTGTTATATGTAAAACCAAACAACCTGTTGTTCTGGTATATTGTTATATTGTAAACCGTGCTGATCTCAAATAGTGCGGTATATAAGAGCCTGTAATAAATAATAAATAAATTAGGAAGTTCATTGTGGGGACCTCAGCACAAAAGGCAGCTGATCCCAGACGGAATGCCCGCTGCAAATCATCCTTCTGGAGCTCTGGGTGATATTTCTGGCTCTACGAGCCTTCTGCCTTCGGCTGCAACACCAGTCTGTGCTGGTCCAGACCGACAACCAAGTCGCAATGTTCTGTGTCAACAAAGTAAGGGGGCACAGAGTCATACTCCCTCTCCCAGGAGGCAGTAGCCCTCTGCTCATATGCGACATGAAATGGGGTGCTGCTAAGTGTGGTCTACCTCACGGACCAGGACAATGCCCTGGTGGACAAGCTGAGCAGGGTCCTCCAGCTGCACAAGTGGCACCTGGATCCCAGAGTGGCCTCCCAGCTGTTACGACTCTGGGGTGTCCCCCTAGTGGACCTGTTTGCCAGCCCAGACAACATGCAGTTGTCCCACTTCTGCTCCCATCAGCCACACCATCCCTGGTAGCTGCAGACGTGTTCCTCATCCTATGGATGGAAGGCCTCCTTTATGCCTTTCCACCATCACCATTGGTCGCCAAGACCCTCTTCAAGGTCCACTGCAACAGGGCATCACTGATACTGATAGCCCCGCGGTGGCCCAGGCAACCGTGGTTCCCACTGCTTCTCTACCTGTCAGCAGCATTGCCAATTCCTCTGGGATGTGCCCCAGACTTACTCTCACAGGAGGAGAGCTCTCTCCTACACCCCAACCTGGGGTCCCTGTCACTCACAGCTTGGCTGCTGAAAGGGTAGCGTTAGCTCCCTTCAACCTCCCACAGAATGTGGAAGAGATCCTTCTGACCTCTTGTAAGGCCTCAACAAGAAGGGCATATGCCTTTAAGTGGCATAGGTTCTTGATCTGGTGCGCCGAGAGACGGGTGAACCCATTCTCCTGCTCAGTACAGATGGTACTCCAGTACCTACTCCACCTGTCACAGGTGGGACTGAAGTCCAACACAGTCAGAGTGCACACGAGCGCTATTGCAGCGCACCACCATTCCATTGAGGGAAAACCCCTCTCTACGCAGCCCCTTCTGTCTTGGTTCCTGCAGGGCCTTATGCTATCCAAACCCCCCATCCGCCCACCGATCATGGAGTGGGATCTCAACATGGTGCTCTTGCAGCTCACTAAGCCACCGTTTGAGCCTCTGGCTACCTGCCACTTGCGGTACATCTCCTGGAAGGTCGCCTTTCTTGTAGCACTCATATCAGCTCACAGGGTGGGTGAGCTCCAGGCCCTGATGGCAGACCCTCCCTACACGAGGTACTACAAGAACAGGGTGGTGCTCTGCACACACCCCAAGTTTCTGCTGAAGATGGTGTTCCCCTTCCACCTCAATCAGGAGGTGGTGCTCCCCACCTTCTTTCTGAGGCCTCATGCTGGCAAGGCAGAGACCATCCTCCATGCTTTGGATTGTAAAAGACCCTGTCCTTCTATCTACAACGGATCCAGGGCCACCACAACGCACCTCAACTTTTCGTCTCCTATGACCCCAGTCGACTGGGGATCCCAGCGACTAAGCAAACTCTGTCCACTTGGGTGGTGGACTGCATTGCCCTTGCCTGTGAGCAGGCTGGGATCCCACTAGACCAGCGAGTCACAGCGCACCGTGTCAGGGCCGTAGCTACTTCTGTGGCAAATCTGTGTTCCGTACCTTTGATAGAAATCTGCCAGGCTGCTGTTTGGTCTTCGGTCCATACCTTCGCAGCTCACTACTGCCTGGAGAGGGAGTCCCGATGGGACAGCGCTTTCAGTCAGGCTGTACGCCATAATCTCTTTGGGGTGTCAGCAACTCCTGCCCTCTGACCCTTCTGTGTTCAGGCTACCGGAATGCCGGTGCCTCGCCAGACACTTGGGTCTTGCGAGAGTCTCTCAGTGGGACTCAACTGCTGCAGCTCACTGCTC
Organism: Ichthyophis bannanicus; assembly: GCA_033557465.1. Taxonomy (NCBI): domain Eukaryota; kingdom Metazoa; phylum Chordata; class Amphibia; order Gymnophiona; family Ichthyophiidae; genus Ichthyophis; species Ichthyophis bannanicus. The sequence goes on along the minus strand of CM066031.1, from coordinate 778,441,736 downwards.
ACCCTTTGTAGGTCACCCTGACATTTTTACAGATTCTCAGTAGCATGTAGCTGGGGAATCCCATATGTGAGGACTGACTTCCTGCTTGTTCCTGAAGAAAGCGTAGTTACTCATCTGTAACAGGTGTTCCCCAGGGACATCAGAAATTAGTTCTCACAACCCTCTCTTCTCCCCATGGAGTTGCTCCTTTAGTTTATTTCAGTTTTTGCCGTCTTAGCTATGTCATTAGACTGAGGCAAGATGGCACCCTTGGACTGGAAGGGGACCACACATAAATGGTGCATCTCCCAAAGGCTTTCTGCGGGGGCTCCATCAGCACCGACATCACCCATATGTGAGGACTGATTCCTGCTGTCCCTGGAGAACACCTGTTACAGGTGAGTAATTTCTCTGCCCAAGGCATGCCTCCACCATGCCCTCCATGTAATATGGATGTTTTCGTACCACGGACATCTAAATACTTGGCTGTCTAAAATGGCTTCAGGGATGTCTCCATGATTTGCATGTCTATGTGCCCATTTTTAGATGTTCAACTCATGAACAGAGCTTCTAAAATACCCCCTCCCCCTCTATATCATCTTGCCTTGTTTTTTCTCCATTTCTGTTCCAATCAATTTAATTTTCTTTTCAAATCCTTTAAATCTGTTGAAAACCAAGATGCATGATATCGCCTCTCTCCTTTTCTATGATTGCCCTCTTGTAATTTCATCTTACTTATTGCTGCTTTGGTCTTATCAGTCAGTAACCTTATGATGATGACCTTCACTGCTCTTGATGAAGCATATGCTTGATCCCTCGAGTGTCTGATTTCTGACTGACTGGTAAAGGTAGCGTCTTGGAGCTGCCTCCTACTGGTTAGCCACATATGACAGTATTATGATTATTTCTGATTCAAGCGATTCAGCTCATACTCTGGAAAAAATTCTGTCCTGTAAAACTTAAATTTGTTTCCTATGGTGTAACTCTTACTTTTCATAGCTTTTTCTCAGTTGATATTTCTTGATATTACTTTTCAAAGCTTTTTCTCAGTTGATATTTCAGTGTTTAAATCCCTTCTTCATAGTTTTGGGCCATTTCATACCAAGAGTTTTCCACACCATCCAACTTCCAGTATAGGATCTCCATCACTCTCCTCTTCTGATCAGGGAACAAGGAAGTTTGTGGCTCATCTTATGGCCCTAGAATTGTGGGGAGACTGGAGGCACAAGGACTAACCAATCATAGGACCTTGTGTATTAAAAATAAATGAAAATTAGAACTTTGCTCTCCAGAGAATTTAGTTTTGGACAACTGATTTTCAGATTTAAAAAAAAAAGAAGTTAAAAATTGCATACCAGAAGCATAGCACTGAGGTGTGTTTTTGCTAACTACACTGGTCAACAAAGTTTTACAAAAGTCATGCTACTGAAATAAAAATAGTCATTTCTTATCAATTTTTATATGCTGAACACAAATATGACAGTGAAATTGCAAAGTTGGCTCTAGTTTTTTTGTCATCTACAAGAATTAATGTTTACATCACAAAATACATGTCAATAGTAAATATAATAGGCCTTCGGTTAATACCTGTAAAAAACCAAGTCATAGACCAGTTCTTAGAATTTTTCACCTGTCTCTTGTACAGCTGTTTGGGAGCTTCTCTGGGGAGTGTCCAGCAGTAGTCAGCCAGCATTGCAGTGGACCATTTTCCCTGGTATCTTTGCTCCATCGTTGCGATATCCTGGTGAAAACGTTCGCCCTGTTCATCACAAACCATACCACAGTTGTCAGGAAAGAAATCAAGATGGGAATCAAGGAAATGAATCTTTAGAGACATATTGCAGCCAAGATTCTGATACTGCATCAGCATGTCTTCTACTAGTTCCTTGTAGTTTTCTGCCCTAACATTCCCGAGAAAGTTTGTTGACACTAGGCGAAAAGCATTCCATGCTTGTTTCGCATCACCCTGCAGCAACTTGTTGAACCGGTCATCTTTGAAGAGCTCTCGAATCTGAGGACCCACAAAAACTCCCTCTTTAATCTTTGCTTCGCTGAGTCGAGGGAATTTTTCATGCAGGTATCGGAAAGCTGGCGAAGTGCAGTCCATGGCTTTCACAAAGTTTTTCATCAAACCTAGTTTGGTGTGAAGGGGTGGTAGCAGGATTTTGTGAGCCTCAACCAGAGCTGGGTGCTGGATATTCTTCTCTCCAACTGCGATTCCATTCCTTCCGCAAGTAGTGCCAATCCCTTGCTCGGCTATCCCACTCAAGAAACACATGCATTTTATATATCCCTGCTGCAGTCCCATTAAAAGGGCAACTAGCTTCAAGTCATCACAGAGGTGTACTTGTTATAGTTAATGGAAGTCAGTAGATGCTTTAAATTATCATATGTCTCTTTCATGTGGACGGCATGCGCTACTGGAATAGATGGAAGACAGTTTCCATTGTTCAAAAGCACAGCCTTCAGACTCAGTTTCGAAGAGTCTATAAATAGTCTCCAGTCTTGTGGGTCATGAGTGATTTTTAAGGCATTCATGAGGCTTTCAATATCGGAACAGAATACCAGATTATTTTCCTTTCTGAAGAAAGGCTCCAACTGCTGGTGGCGCTTTTGATATGAAGTAATGTTGGCATCTTCTTCTAGAAGATTCCATTGTTGGAGTCTTGATCCTAGCAATTCTGCCTTGTTCTTGGATAAGTCCAAATCACGAACAAGGTCATTTAGTTCTTCCTATGTTATTCTGTGTGGAGTTGATATGCATCTCAGTGAAAATCTGGGTCACTGCATGCTGATGGACCAGGAGAAGAACAGGTCAGCTCACCCTTGTCCTCATCAGATGAATCAAGAGAATATTCTGATGGAGGTTCTGGAATAGGAAGTCCCTCACCATGTGGAACTGGTCTCAATGCAGACGGAATGTTTGGGTAGACTATGCTCTACTTCTTTTGCTTCGTTATTCCACTGGAAAGAGGAGGAACCAAGCAGAAGTAACAGTCATTTATGTGGTTTCTTGGCTCTCTCCACACCATGGGGATTGCAAACGGCATTGATGGTCTTTTGCAATTCAACCACTGTGAAAACTGTGTTGTACATGTATTGCAGCATATATGTGGGGCCCAAGGCTTGTCTTGGTCACCAATCTTGCATCCGAAGTAAAGATGATATGCCTTCTTCAGTTGATAAGTGATACTTTTCTTCTGGTTGGCAAATGTCACTTCCCCACAAATGTAGCAGAAATTGTCAACGGTATTAACGCACTTTCGCAGCATTACTGTTCTGTATTGTACCTAAATGGCTAAAATTTATATGATTAGTAAAAGTTACATGTAACAGTAGCTTAAACTGTCTTGCATAGTCTGAAATATTTTAAATGCTCAACCTTTCCGACTGCGTATAGTACACTGCTGACGTCAGGTGGTTTCAGCAGCCATCTGGCAGTAGTATTGTATTGCATCAACTCTGGATGATGTGTGCATGCTGGTATTATGCAATGTGATGCAATATTACATCATTCAAGGCTTATTTGGGATGTTGTTGATGTCCTACTGGATAAATTTACACGGTAAAACGTCAAAAATGAACTACATGCAATATCTTCAAACCGAGAACCAATAAAAAATTTTTAATGTTATATTCGTGTTCAGCTCACCAAGGTACTACAGATTAGGGCCTTTTAAAGTCAGTAACCATTTCAATGTTGATCAGTGCCACCCACCCACGTGTGCTTGGCTCCCCCACCTGCGCCATGATCAGCTGCAGGCTCCCATGCCCCTCTATCAGCTCATGCTGCTACTCGCCACTGCTTCCTCGCCAGCGGGGACTGAGAAACACACTGGCACTGTCACCTTCCACATGAGATTGCATGATTTTTCCTCTTTTGACAGCAAGAGTTGGAAATCCCATGCTGCCATTTTCTATTCCACTCTCTACTAAAAAATACGTTCAAGTATAAATGGATGCTTACTTGATCTTCAAAAATTACCAAAAGGCATTGATGGACCTGCGGGGTCGACAAGACATCGTTGTAAAACGAGCAGACAAGGGGGGAGCTGTGGTAGTTCTTTCTCGATCGGGCTATGTACAAGAAGCGCTGTCTCAACTCCAGGATACAACAGTTTACATTAAATTGCAATATGATCCACGGGAGTTTTTGCAAAGAACAATTCGTTCTGTAACTCAACAAGCATTGGAGGCTGGGTTTATTTCCAAGAAGGAGTTTTCATATCTGAATGTGGCCGCGCCTACGACAGCAAAATTTTATCTTGTCCCCAAGGTGCACAAACGCCTTCAAGATCCACCGGGTCGGCCCATTGTATCCACCAGAGGCACTATTCTTGAGCCATTGTCTACTTACATAGACTCTTATTTACGCCCATTATTGTCAACTATTCCTTCTTACCTCCGAGACACAACCCACTTTTTAATAGAGTTAAAACATATGGATGAATGGTCTCAGCAAATGGATGTCCTTTTGGTAACACTTGATGTGGTGTCTTTGTACACGCATATCCCGCAAGAAGCGGCGTTACAAGTTGTTTCAGAAGTACTCCAGTTGCGAGGTGATGTTTCAGAGCCCAAACAACAGTTTATACTATCCTTGGCCCGACTGGCAATTAAACATAATTATTTTGTGTTTCAGGAAAATTTATATCAGCAAGTAACAGGGGTGGCTATGGGCGCGACATGCGCCCCATCTGTGGCTAATTTCTATATGGGGCTGTTTGAGAAGAAATGGGTAGTTTCATCAGCTTTTACTGCTCAGATTTTGTTATGGTGCCGATACATTGATGATATTTTTTTGATGTGGCATGGCACAGAGCAGTCTCTTGTTCAGTTTCTTGAATGGTTAAACCATCTAGATGTCAACATCACGTTTACTCATACATTTCATAAAGAAACCTTACAATATCTAGATGTAGAGATTTGCCGTTCTTCTCAAGGGTGGAGCACTTCAGTCTTTAGAAAGCCGGTCGATAGAAATACTTTCCTGCATTTTCGTAGTTTACATCCCCGTAGGTTGAAAGAAAGCCTCCCCTACTCCCAGTTCCTGCGTTTTCGCAGGAACTGCTCTGATTTACGGGACTTTAAACGACGGGCAAAAGTGCTTTTTGCTGATTTTTTAGCTAGAGGATATCCTAAATCAGTTGTGAAGAGAGCGTATATTCGGGCACGTTTTAATCATCGCGCTCTACTTTTGGAGTCTCGGGTAACTCCGACAGGAGTAGTGGCTGTTCCCCACGTGAATTTTGTTACCAAGTATTCTCCTATTAGCTCTAAAATACAAAGTATCATCAGGAGACATTCTAATGTTTTGACAGCTATCCCTGGTTTAACCGGGAAGACAGTAAGATGTGTGTGGACTCGTGATCGTAATCTTAAGGAGTTTTTAAGTCCTGCCGTTTTGCGCTCATCAGAGACCGCGACAGTCGGGCCCGTAGGAGGGGGGCATCGACGTTGTGGAAACTGTGATATTTGTGTGCTGACAATTGAAACGGCTACTTTTGAATACAATGGGTTTCGTAGAAATTTGAGATTTCCGACCACCTGCGGTTCTCAAAATGTGGTTTATGTTATTTTTTGCCCCTGTGGTTTAGCATATATAGATAAAACCACACGGGCGTTGCGGGTTCGGATTCGTGAGCATAAGAGCCGTTTAAAGCATGCCGTAATGGAGGCTCCCATAGTTCAGCATTGTGTAGAGCAACGGCATCGGTTTGAGGAGCTTCGTGTTTTGTGTGTAGATCAGGTGTTACAAAGTAATTACAATGCACCATTAGATCAGATTTTGTTTAAACGGGAACAATGGTGGATCTATACGTGTGACACGGTATTTCCTAGGGGCTTGAATGCCCAAGTGGAATGGGCTCGATGTCTCTGATAGGGGTTACAATGGGTGATTTTAATTGAGGGGCTTCGAGTGGGAAGTCCCTAGGGACTCGTTTAAAAAGCGGTAAGGTTGTTAAATTGGTGGGCAATTTTTAGAAGTTGCTTGTTGTTTGTGTAGTGACAGTGGCGAGGGTTCTATATTTTTTATTTTTAGTATAATGAGTGTAGGATTAGTAGCTGATGTATATTTTGTTAGGGACATATTTTAGGTGGAGGTGTAGCTAATCGTGACGTTGAGACGCTCGATTGGCTGTAGGAGTAAGTACGTCTTCTATAAGATAGGAGATGAATTAGGTAGTTCGCATGCGCGGCGTTTTGTGTGGCCATTCATTGATTTGGAGATTTCTTTGTGAAACGTGGGCAGCAACAAAGTTTTAAAAGATGGGTTTGTTTTTCTTACGTGGTTAGAATTTGATCGAGTTGGTCAGAAGCAGAATTAGTTTTAAATCTAGGGTGTTTTAGGTGATAGAGTGTTGATTCATTTTTATGTTTGGTTTGTTATTAGGAACTGTGAAGTTGGATGGGAGTATTGGAAAGATCCCCTGATGAAAGTTGGCGTTGTGAAACGCTAGACTGGTACCAAAGGGAGGCGTCGGGATCAGTGCTCAACTCCATGAGAGTGGGCTGTTTTTTAACACAGATAAGATGATAAGTTTTTGATTTGCTAATCGTTTTGGGATTTCCAGACTGTGTTTTTCAACCCACTTATATCTATGAGGTCGTTGATGCAAAAGGGCTCACTGCCACGATAACGGATGTTTAAGTCCCTATGGCAGAGCCACAATAAGTCTGAGACCTCAATAGTTAATATTTGTAAATGCCTTTTGGTAATTTTTTGAAAATCAAGTAAGCATCCATTTATACTTGAACGTATTTTTTAGTAGAGACTGTGATTGTACGTTCTGTAATTGACCACTAGAAGAAGTGCCATTTTCTATTCTGCAATATGCCTTGGAGCATGTGAGCATGTTCAGACCTTCCTCCCACTCCCATCTTTGGTGTGTGGCCATGTGTGTCTGCATATTTCAATACAAAGAGACAGACACACAGACATACCCTCAACAACAGGTGCTCTTACGTTTTGCAAAACGCATAAAAATGTAGATACTGTAAACTCAAAATCATAGATTACAATTAACTTCACTGTTGAAATGTCTGTCATGTTCTACTACAGTAACAAAAATATTAGGATTAATATTCAAGAGGACTTATGCATGAACATTAAGTGCTGAATGCATAAGTAATTTTGTTCAGGTCATTTTTGTGGGGTGCACTGTGGTACAGAATGCCGGCACCTTTGTCATTGTCTCAAAAATTGACCCATGATCCTCATGTATTAACGAATGAGCCCGTCATATGAGTACTGGCACCTTTTTTTCTAGGAAAAAGGCACTGTTTTTGTTTAATAGGTTCATGCAGGATAACAGATAACTTTAAACTTAACAAATGGCCAAAATGTATCTGTGTAAGAAAACAGAGGAGTAAGGGGTTTTGTAGCGGTGTGGCCAAACATTCTCTGGATAGTGACGATATTTAGCCACTCTCAGGGTAGATGTATCCATTTAGTAGGATTTATCCAAATAGCAGTCCTGACTTAAATGTATGTTATCTGTTTAAGTTTAAAACCACATATTCAGTGGTCCTACCTAACTGAACAGAGCCTCTGAATGGCATAAAGACAAACAGATAAAGCACAGTATTTCTGAATACTGCACCACCATTATACTGAAGTTACCAGATAATTTAACTACTCCTTTTAGTTATTAATTATACATATAAACTCTTTATATTTAAACCTTAGATTAATTATATTGTGAATTGTGTGTTGACGCTAAGCCCAGTTACCTAGCTAATTTCTGTATTTCCTTTTTCTTTTTTAAATATACAGCTCTCATGCTGATGCAGTTGTTGCATCCTTGGCATTTGACATTCTCAAAGCGGTTGGGCATTAAAGGAAAGGGATTACCAGTACAAGCAATTTTTGATACAACACCAGATGATGGCTGATATTCTTGAACAATACCACAGTTCTTCTAAGAAATAAGTATGCATTTATGCAAATATAGACTGCAGTGGAGGTTAATACTAGAAACTATTGCCTCTATGAATGTAGATACTGACCAACACGGGATTTTATAGTCCAGGGCATTACATTGCCACTATCAAGTAAATGTGGCATACCATACTATTTAAAAGAGGCAAGGAAATGAAAGTTTCTTATGTCTTCACATAAATTATTGCTTGCGATGTAAATTTATGACTAGTCAGTAATTCATGTTATTTTGCATTATGCGATTGTGGCTGAACCTGTAGGAATGTTTTTACATTTTAGTGTTATTTAAAAATGTGTAGGTTCTTATAAACAAAGATGATTAATCGTATTCAATTAAATTTGGTAAAATAAAATAATTTTTTCATCTTAAATTATTGCTTATGTGTTTTATGTGACTCTGGCATTCCTCTCTCATAAGTTCTGCTTAAAATATTTTCTATCAGTCTTCTGCAGTTGAAAAAAATGATAAAATCTACAAAGATTTTAAAAAGATTGGAAAAGTATACGCAAATAGAGTATACAAATGTTCCAAAGATGATCTTTACATTGAGTGCAAATTTCAAAATGTTTGTGTATGTGTGAGCCAGGTGTGGTTATAGTTATTTATTTATTTACAGAAATGTGATATACCGCTTATGGTCATAGCAGTTTACAGCAGCCTTATATATTCTGAAGTTACAAAGACATAATAGACAAGATTACATACAATATTTGTGTATGCAAGTGAGAATGAAATTGTTTTTGTGTGTAGGTGGGTGTGAGAGAGACAGAGAGAGAGGCTGATTTTGTGTGCATATGTATGACGGAGAGGCAAGAGCGGGTGTTCTTGCTTCTCCATCATACAGGGGGAGGCTGTTTGTGGACGTGTGTGCATTAAATTAAGGCATTGTGTGTATGCAGCACCATGCAAAAGTCCTCACACCCTTGTATACTTTTCACACTCCGCTGTCTAAGAATACAATGCAAAATGCATTAAAATAGAAGTTTGTTTCACTGTGTGTTCTGTTGGCTCCTCCTCCTCCTTTACCCCGCTCCCAGTTGGTGTAGCCCAGGGATCTGTCTTGGGTCCGCTCCTTTTCTCTCTATATACCCAGTCCCTTGGTGTGCTTATCTTTTCCCATGGCTTTCAGTACCATCTGTATGCTGATGACGCCCAGATCTATCTCTCTATGCCTGAACTCTCTCCGGCACTCCAGACCCCGATCTCTGCTTACCTTTCTGACATTGCTGCCTGGATGTCTCACCGCCACTTGAAATTGAACATGGCCAAGACTGAACTTCTTATCTTTCCCCCTAAAACCTCCCCTCCTCCTCCTCCTTTTTCAGTCTCTGTGGATAACTCTGTACTCCTTCCTGTTTCCTCGGCCCGCAACCTGGGGGTTGTTTTTGACTCCTCTCTCTCTTTCTCCACACATATCCATCTCGTAGCTAAGACCTGCCGTTTCTTTCTCTATAACATTAGCAAAATCCGCCCTTTCCTTTTTGAACACACTACTAAAACGCTAATCCATGCCTAAATCACCTCCCGTCTTGACTACTGTAAGCTACTCCTTGGTCTCCCTTTGAATCATCTCTCTCCCCTTCAATCCGTTCAACACTCCGCAGCACGGCTATTCTTCTGCTAGTCTCGTCATGCCCATATTACTCCTCTTCTCAAGTCACTTCTCTGGCTCCCTATCCGTTTCCGCATCCAGTTCAAACTTCTCCTGCTGACCTACAAATGCATTCACTCTGCGGCTCCTCAGTACCTTTCTTCTCTTATCTCCCCTTACAACCCCCCTCGGGAACTCCGCTCTTCTGGCCAATTGCTTCTGTTTGTGCCCTTCTCTCCTACTGCTGACTCCAGACTTCGCTCCTTTCACCTTGCTGCACCTTACGCCTGGAACAAACTACCTGTGTCTGTACACCAGGCACCTTCCCTAACCCTCTTCAAATTCAGGTTGAAAGCTCACGTCTTTGCTGCCGCCTTTGGATCTTGACTTACCTAATCTCCTTTCTTTCCCTTGTTTTACACCTGCGTACACCTTCTGTGTTTTGTCTTGATTAGATTGTAAACTCGGATGAGCAGGGATTGTCTCTTACATGTCTGTGCAGCGCTGTGTACGATTGGTTCTCCAGGACCAAGCAGGAAGTCAGCCCTCACATATGGGTGACATCGACGTCGATGGAGCCCCTGCGGAGCATTTCCCCAGCTTTCTGAAAGCCTTTGGGAATACTGCACGCATGCGCGGTCCCCTTCCCGCCTAAAGGTGCCATCTTGCTCAGTCTCTCTTTTTCCGTGGAGCCCTTCGGACGTGTGTCCTTGTTCACCCGGAAAATAGTCAGATTTTTTCACCTATACCTTGCGATTTTTCTTCGCGGTTTTTGTCTGGTTTGACGCCGGTTCCCCTTCTCGCCGGGTTCGGTACACCGGTATCGAGCCCGATCTTCTTTTTTCGTTTTTTGCCCTTCATGGCTGGCGTTCACGCCCTTTTTTTCCTTTTCCCTGGAAGGTCGGTCCTTTGACCTCGCGGGGACTCTTTTTTCCCCGATGGCTTCCAGTGGTTTTAAGAAGTGTGATCGGTGCAAGAAACTAATGTCTCTCACCGACACACACGACTGCTGCCTTCGGTGCCTCGGTCCTGATCATGATCCTAAGATCTGTGGACCGTGTGGAAAAATGTCCACTAAGGCACTTTGAAGTCGTCAGCACCAGAAGGAAAGGCTTTTCTTTAACTCGGCCTTTGGCCAGGCCCGGACCTCGTCTGAGGCCTCGACGTCTCAGGAGTCTGACCCCGAGCATCGTCGGGGTTCCTCAGATAGGGGGGTCCCCCGAGCGGGAGCGAAAGAGGAAGAAGCGGCTCGCGAGGGCGGCGTCGGAGGAGGTCCCTGGCTCCTCGAGGGCTAGGTCTCGGACCCCGACCACTGTCCCAAGCCCGTGGAACAGGAAAAGCCGTCAAAAGTACCTCGAGTGGAGCCGGAGTCTGCTGGACACGTAAGTCCTGTTGTCCTCGAGGACTCTCCTCACAGGGAGCCGACGTCAGTAGCTGCTGAGTCTCCTGAGCTGGGTCTCAGGCTGACAGCCTTGGAGTGCAGACTGTCTGCCTTCATGGATCAGCAGCGGGTGCTGATGGCCAGCCTTGCTGGCGCATCTGCCCCGACCACCGGGACATCGACATCGAAGTCAACCCCGGAGACCGAGCCGATACTCGAGACAATGAAGGCTCGAGGTCGTCCTCGGACGCGGTCACCCTCGACCTCCCGGTCAGGACCGAGGGGGTCGATGCCGGTGCCTTCGGCGTCGGGGCGGGTGCTGCCGGACCCCGCGCGGTCGGAGCCCGACTCCTCTTCGGACGAGTCCGCCTGGGAGACGGAAGATGAGGAGTCCCCCGATACCTTTAAGACTCGGTGCGTCCCGTCGGACTCACCGCAGTCTGAGCCCCGGAGTAGGTCCCCTCCGGAGGATACCCGGTTCTCGGAGTTCATGCGGGATATGGCCACTGCTTTGGCGATCCCGGTGGATCCCGAGGAGGAGCCTCGAGCCGGAGAGCTCGAGGCCTTCCAGTATGACTCTCCTCCGAAGGAGGCCTTTACTGTGCCGGTTCCTCCGATGCTGGAAAGGCTCCTCTTCCGGATGTGGGAGACACCGGCCTCGGCGCTGGTTCTGAGCACGCGGGTCGTTTCCATTTATCGACTCCGTAAGAGCCCTGGTTTTGAAAAGGCGCAGCTACCGCACCATTCCATGGTGGTGGAATCAGCCATGCATCGTCTGAAAAGTCAGAAGATGCACTCCGCGGTGCCCCCTGGCAGGGAGGCCCGGAACCTAGATGCGTTCGGTAGAAAGTGCTTCCAGGGCTCGATGCTTGCTTGCCGTGTCCAGTCTTACCAGCTGTACATGGGCATGTACTTGCGGGACCTGGCAAAGGAGCTTGCCGGGTTCTCTGCTGGTCTCTCCGGGGAACCTTTGCAGAGGTTCAAGTCCTTGTCTTGAGGGATCCGGGAATGCTCTAAGTTTATGTCCCGAGCGGCCTACGATGGCTTCGAGGCCTCGGCCCGGGTTGCGGCTGCCGGCATCGCAGCTCGACGCCAGGCATGGCTGCAGTCATCGGACCTCGAGCCATGGGTTCAAGACAAGTTGGTCGATGTCCCTTGCTGAGGTGAAAACCTTTTTGGCAAGCCCATGGCCGAGAAGGCTGCTGAGCTCGAGACCGAGCACCTCACGAGAACAAGGCTGTCTCGAAAGACTTCTGCCCCTTCACACAAGAAGAAGGGCTCGGGTAAAAAGTCCTTTTACCTGAGAAAGGCGACTGCCTACAAACAGTACCCGACTTACCAGGCCTCCCCCGCTCCCCCACAGGGTCAGCAAGCCAAGGGGCAGGGACATGGGCCCCGTAGGCAGAAAGCCCCCAAGCCTCCGGCTCCTGCTCCTACTCAGCAGGGTGGGGGTTTTTGACTCCCAAGGCATAGCCTCTCCTTCTCTGCTGTCCCATCCCTGCACAGGAGGTCGCCTAGCCCTGTTTGCCCACCGGTGGCCACCCATTACAGGGGACAACTGGGTCTTAAGCATAGTCCAAAAGGGCTACCTGCTCCATTTTCATCAGTTGCTTCCTCCCTATTTTCCAGGAGAGCCTCCAAGACCTCCTCTCCATACAGCCCTCCTCCTGCAGGAGCTTCAGGGTCTCTTACGAGACCAGGCGGTGGAGCCTGTACCTCCCCACCTCCAAGATCACGGGTTTTACTCCAGGTACTTTCTAGTACCAAAGAGAACAGGGGATCTCAGGCCTATTCTCGACCTCAGAAATCTCAACAAGTTCCTACAGAAGGAAAAGTTCAAGATGCTTATTCTTGGAACACTTCTCCAGCAGGGAGATTGGCTATGCTCTTTAGATCTAAAGGATGCGTACACTCACATCCTCATTCATCCAGACCACAGAAAGTACCTGAGGTTCATTGTGGGAGGAAACCATTATCAGTACAGAGTACTGCCCTTTGGCCTCACCTCCGCCCCCAGAGTCTTTACCAAATGCCTGGCAGTGGTGGCGCCCTACTTGAGAAATAAGGGTATCTTTGTCTTCCCTTATCTGGACAACTGGCTCATCAGGGGTCAGACGTGCCAGGAGGCCAGGCAAGCCACCCTCCGAACGATTTCTCTACTACAGCATCTAGGGTTTGTCATAAACTTCGCAAAGTCCACTTTGCTCCCCTCACAAAACTTAGAGTTCATAGGGGCAAGACTGGACTCTCTGCAGGCAAAAGCTTTCTTGCCAGAGGACAGAGCCCAAAGACTGATGACCTTGGCAAACTAGTTTCTCAGCAGGTCACTGGTCTTCGCCAGGCTCTGCCTGAGGCTTCTGGGCCACATGTCTTCGACAGTGCATGTCACACCCCATGCCAGGCTTCATATGAGGCCTGCACAATGGTGCCTCAGGACTCAGTGGTCACAGGCCACAGGGCGCCTCAGAGACAGAGTAGGGGTGTCCAGACCGTTCCTGCACTCCCTACGTTGGTGGCTGCATCCCCCCAACCTGCTGGAGAGGATGCCTTTTCAGCCACCGGGGTTCACAGTGGTATTGATTACCGATGCCTCTCTACAGGGCTGGGGGGCACACTGTCTGGGCAAGTGCACCCAGGGCCTGTGGTCTCCCTGGGAGGCCCAGCAGCAGATCAATCTACTGGAGCTTCAGGCTATTCGCTTAGCCCTCAAGACTTTCTCTCAAACCCTGGCTCACCAGTCTGTTTTAGTGCAAACAGACAACCAGGTAGCCATGTTTTATGTGAACAAACAAGGAGGCACTGGGTCCAGGCTCCTTTGTCAGGAGGCACAGGACCTTTGCCTGTTTGCGCTCAAGCACCACATGTTGCTCAAGGCGGTTTATCTCCCTGTCCAGGAAAATTACCTAGCAGACAGGTTGAGCAGAATTCTGCAGCCCCACGAGTGGCAGCTCCAGTCAGTTGCTCTTCAGCTGTCATAGGGAGAGGACCTATTCTGGAGAGCTCCTGCTTGAGGGGTGCAGTCTTGCTTACAGACTGAGCCTGGATGTCGGGTCCTGGGCCGCCTCCGGCGGGAGAGGCCCAGGCCCAGGGGCCTACCAGGCCTGGTAGGACTCTTCACTGCAGAAAGATGTGGACTCTGGAACATGTTTACAGCCGGTGCCCCAGGTAGGACTGCACATGGCCAGGGAGGAGGGACCCACATGCCCGGGGGATTGGGCCTTCTACCCCCTGGAGGCGGCTCGCTTCTCCGTCCTGGGCAGAGTGTGGAGGCTGGGTGGAGGCAGGGAGAGGCCCTAGGGAGGCCCTGGAGTATTGTGCCGAGCTCCTACACCAGTGCAGGGGGCGGCGGGGTCCACCCTCCGCCTTGGGTCCTGGAGGAGGCCTCTACCTCCTCCAGTGAGGATGAGGATGGAGGGTCAGGCCTGCTGTCCTTCCAGGAGCCGGCTAGGGCCCCGGAAGAGGTTATAGCAGCGGTGCGGAAACTCAGGGGTCTCCAGGAGGAGGCGGCCCTGCTGCAAGCCCGGCTCTCCCACCTGGAAAGCCTGCAGGCCACCGTCCCTGGTGAGGAGTGGGTGGCCTATAAAAGCTATGTGAAGGAGGTGAAGTGGGCCTTGAAGGCCACGTACCGGGGAATCGAGTACTTGAAGAACCAGGGTTGTGGGTCCCTCGCTGAGGTATATCACAATCGCGATCGTTGGGCCGCCATTGCGACTGCAGTCCAGGGGAGGCCCCCGGGGGCGGGTAGGCTGGTCGGACCCGCTATCTGCCCTTGCAATTCCAGGCTGCCGTGAGGGAAGAAGCGCGATCTCTGCAACTACCATCTACTGCACTATCTTGGTCAGGAGACCCTTACCTGAAGATGGCTGGCGATGGTGGGAGTGTGGATGTCGAGTCCAAGGGTGCTGGGAATGCGGTGCCTGGTCTGCTGGACCCTGTGGTGAAAGATGGCGCTTGGGCGTTCGAGGGCGGGGTCTCGGCCCACCAGGGTTTGCTGGAACCTGGAATGGCATCTGGTCTCTCCACCTGTGTGCAGATGTTGGTTCCGTACAGCACAGACCCGGGAACGGAGGGGGGGCTCAGCGGAATCGATCCCTCCCATCAGCGGGCACTTTCAGCCTTTTTTCCTGCCCTCCCGACATCGTCGAGTGCTGCTGGGATTCCCCAAGATGGCCGCCGGAGAGTTGGCAGTGACGTCAGTCTGCCGCACGTCAGTGTAGCTGCCGCTGGAGGGGGTGTCTGCGGGGCTTTCCCGAGCCCGATTGCCTACACAAGATGGCCGCCAGAGGCTGAGTGAGGTCACTTCCGGGTCCGCCTGGAAGTGCAGAGGTGGCAGCGATCTTGCTTCTGCTCGGCCGCAGGAAGAACGACAGAGGTCTGCAGAGGCTCTGCTTCAACCTCCCTGCACTTCATCAGTTACAGGTTTCAGTCGGATTCCGGATGCTTTACAGGAGGTGCTGAAGCAGCGTCGGGGATCGGCGGATTCCGTGCCGGCTGTCCGCTGTGTTCCTGATACCCCCTTTGCCGCATCCCGAGAAGGAGCTCCGGTTGGGACTTGGGGTGGGGGGGATGCTGCAGGTGGGGGCACCCCTGTCTTGGCTGCTCTTCCGGCTCCTAGACAGCTGCAGGATGGCCGTCCGATGTTTCCAGAGGTGGCTATCTGGCGTCGGAAGGGCGCTAAGAAGGGGAAGGACCAGGGTCGGAGCTGCCTTCCTTTGGCTGCGGCCCCGTGGGGGGGCCAGAAGATTGCTACACAGTTGTCTTTGGGGGTTGTGGCATCGGAGCGGGATGCATGGGCCCCTGCGGATTTTTTGTCTCTCCAGAGGCCCCTGCAGTTGGGGAGCCTGTTTCCTCTACAGATGAAGAAGGGGGGGTCGAGGGGGGCCTGGCTCGCGGGGGGCAGCACCTCCCCTCTGCTGGAGTCCTGGCTGACGGCCTTCATATCCCTTGCTTCTGTGCTGCTTCTAGCAATAAGGTAGGAACTGGGATTGGCGGGGGGCAGTCGTGAGGGGGATCGGGGGGCCCTGCCTTGTCCTCCACAGGCCCTGTCGTGATGTCACAGGGCCCTGTTGTGTTGGAGGGAGGCCCTGATTTGTTGCCGGGAGCCCTGCAGGAGGGAGCGGTTGGTGGGATGATTGAGGGTTCTGCACGTGAGGTGTTCACTGTACCGGAACAGGGGACCCCCGTGGTCGCAGGAGAGAGGGAGGGGGAGTGGAAGGCTTGCTCTTCAGTGGTGGGGGGGCAGTGGCTATCTCGGATGGGGAAAGGGGGTCGTCGTCTGAGGGGATGGGGGATAGGATAGCACCCGAGAGCCCAAGGCAAGGGGGGGGGGGCTGTATGGCTCCCCAGTCCTGGTAGCAGAAACTCAGGAAGGGGTGGAGGGTGTGGGAACGCAGGGTAGGGGTGTTGGGGGGTTCCCGGGTATACCTGGAATCACAGAGGAGCAATTACATGATGCCCTTCTGTTAGCCCTGGAGACCCCAGAGGGCCCTAAAGGGGCCTTTGCGGCACTTCGAGGGGGACAGGTTGTGGAGGTAACGTCGGATAGGGTGGAGGGAGGGGAACCGGATTTGACAGGGGGCACCTCGGAAGGAGGCAGGGGGAGTATCCTCGATTCTCTATTGGCGGAGATGGTGCTCCCCAGTCCCACCGCCGCTCCATTGGAGGTGGCTGGGGATCCTGAGCCGCAGCAGCGGCCTCTCTCGCAGGTTGTCGAGGGGGAGGGGAGAGGAGCTGAGGGGCTGGAGGCAGGGGGGTCGGTTCCTCCCCGTACTTTTGCAGAGGCCGTGAGGGGGTCTGGTACTGTTACAGGGACCTCTGGTGGGGCTTGGGGGAGGGGGGTTCCCCAAGGGAGGGGCCCTGTGGGCGGGGGAGGAAGTGGGGGGGGTTCCGAGGGGTAGGGGGTGAGGTCCAATGGCGCAACATGGCGCAGATCTGGTGGGCCGGGGAGGGGCCCCCTCCGGCCAGGGAACATGTCTTGAGGATGGTCCTTGGGCTGGGGTTTCTCCCGGGAGATCTGTATGCCTTCATCCACATGAACAACACCATCGAGTATGATGTTAGTTTCATGCTGAGATGGGGGCTGGAGATCTTCTGGGACCGATACCAGCAGCAGAAGGGGCAAGGTGGGTGGGCCAACTTTCGTGTTGTGCCTGTCTCTCGCCAGGGGGCAGTACCTGTGACCATCTTCGTAAGGAATGAGTCGCTCCCAGGGCAGGACATCCAGTTTTGGTTGTCGCGTCACGCGGTGCTTCTCACACCCTTGGTTAAGGGCGCCGGGCCCCTAGGGGTGTGGGATGGGTCGTGGAAGGGTAAGATCCGTCTGCGTGAGGTGGGAAATGTTGTGCAGCACGTGCCCTCGGCCGGTTTCCTCGGTCGGGATCGCATCTTGTGCTACTACCTTGGGCAACCCCGCGAGTGTACCGCTGTGGCTCATTCCGGCATCTGATCATGACCTGTCCCGAGCAGGTCTGCACCCGTTGTGGTGGATGGGGTCACGCCTCGGCCGGGTGTTTGCTCATCCGATGCAACCTTTGCAGGGAGTTGGGCCACACCTTTGCCCGCTGCCCCTTTGCGTCACACAATGGACCGGGGGGGGATGTTGTCACCCCACCTCGGGCTCCTGTGCGGGAGGAGGTTGTGGAGGACCCTCTCCCTCAGGAGGAGTCCGGGGGCCCTAGGGTGGAGGAGGCCATTGAGCCGAGGGAGCCACCCAGGGGAGGGGATACGGGTAGGATGGAAGAGAGGGTTAATGTGGTGGAGGTAGATATTTCACGGCAGGATAGTGGGTTGCGGGTGGTGCTGCCTCAGGAGTGGACTACTGTCCCTCCTAGGGGCGGCAAGGCCAAGAGGAAGAAACGGGCGACATCCCCATTGTTGGATGCAGGGCCCGTGTTGGACTTCAATCGTTTCGTCTTCTTGGCTGCCGATGCGGCTGAGGCTGATGAGGGCTTGCCGTTGGAGGCAGGGCCCCCTGTGCGGCGCCCGGTGCAGTTTGCGGCGGAGCCAGCCCCTCTTCCTCAGCGGCGGCTTCCAGTACAGAAGGTGCGTCGCAGTCAGGGCCCTCCAAAAAGTGTGGCTCCTGGCGACCGGTTCCCGGTGGTAGCCCTGGAGCGGCTGTCGGATGGGTGAGGGAGGACGGGCTGTTGCCTCCGCAGTTGGGTGCTGGGCTTCCGCAGGAGCCCCCTGCTGACCCGGCCGTTCTGGCCTCCCCCAAGGGGGTGGGCACTGTTGTGTTGTCTAAGTCTGTGTCCAGGGAGGGGGGGGCACCGGTGGTGGACCCCACAGAGGAGATCATTCCTCCGACCCCTGACCTGTTTGTGCCCCCTCGCCCCGTGGGGGCTGGGTTAGCCCTTGCGACAGCTTTGCCTGGTGTTCCCGGGGGCACCAGCACCCCCTGGGGTGACAGGGTCGAGCAGGAGGAGGAGATCCTCGAGGTGGTCAACGTGGACCCCGAGGAGTTGCTCCAGCTTGTGGGCCTGTCCTGCAAGCGGGATTCTGGGGATCCAGGGGTTGGCGAGAAGAGGAGGAAGGGGAAACTGCACACGAAATAGGCATGGCATGCACTCCTGCGTTCTCGTGCGCCACCATCAATGTGGCCAGCATTTTGACGGACCAGGCGCGGGCTACGGCCTATAATTTTCTTTCCACGAGTGGGCTGGATGTCATCTTTTTGCAGGAGACCAGGCTCACCTCGCTCGCTAGCCTTCATCGGGCGAAGCGGGAGTGGAGGTGGGGTCCTTCGTACTGGTCACTTGCGGCCCAGCCCTACGCAGGAGTGGCGGTTTTGTTCACGTCCCACCTATTCCAGGTGCAGTATGTGTGGGAACTGGAGCAGGGCCGGTGTTTGCTCTTAGACGGCTGCTGCGGGCCCCATCGGTTTCGTTTCGTGGTGGTCTACGGCCCACAGTCTAAGTTGGCACGGAAGACCCTGTTTCGGGTCATCCGCCCCTACTTACACACCTCCCGTTTGGTGGTCCTGGCAGGGGATTTTAACACCACCACCCTGTTGCAGGACCGAGGGGGGAGCGTCGCTCACCCAGTTACGAGGGCCTCTTTTTGGCCGAGATGACCCAGACGGCTGACCTAGTGGACGTATACCACCGGGCCTTTCCACGGTCGCCGGGATTCACCTACTACCATGGGACCTGCAGGAGTCGTATCGATCGGATATATGTGAGTGCCCGGGTGGAGTGTTCCCCACCGCAGTTGCAGGCGGTTGGCTTTTCGGACCACTGCGTCCTCTCCGTGTCCTTCTTGGCTAACCACGAGAAGCTCAGCAGGGGTCCTGGTCTGTGGCGACTGAATGTGCAGTTGTTGGCGACATCAGAGGTGGTCCAGGATTTCTTGGCCTTTCTCGCAGACCAGGAGACCCTGTTGGGCATTTTTCCTTCCCGTGGCGCTTGGTGGGATGAGGTGAAGACGCGTGCCCGCAAACTCTTCCGTTCCCGGGGTGCCTCCATTGCTCGGTCCCGCTACCTTACCTATACCGTCCTCCGAAGGTCGCTGGACCTTTTGGTATCCCAAGGGGCAGCGCGGGAGGAGGTGGAAGAGGTGCGAGTCCAGCTTCGTGGCCTGCTTTATGATCGCCACGCCTCCCTTTGCTTCGAGGGGGCGGCTGGTAGGGTCGCCATCCCGGATCCTTTCCTGACTTGCAGGGAGAGGGTTCGGCGTCGGGAGGTGATGGCCCTGCGGGGCGAGGACGGTACCCTTCATACCTCTCAGGAGGACCTTTTGCGGATGGTGGGGGAATACTTCTCAGACCTGTATGGGGATCGTCCTGTGGACCTCACCCATATCCGAGAGTACCTGGGCCTTCCGCCGGTGTATTCAGCTGTGGTTCAGGCGCAGGTTGATGCACTCGCTGCTCCGATTCAGCAGGTGGAGGTGGAGAGGGCGATTCGTGCCATGCCGTTGGGGAAGGTGCCTGGGCGTGATGGGCTCCCGGTGGAGTTCTCTTTCATCGCCCAGCTGGCCCCCTTCCTGACCTCCCTGTTTCAGGAGATCATGGACACGGGGTTTCTCCCGCGGTCATTTCGCGAGTCTGTCCTGCTGCTGCTCTCCAAGGGAAAGGATGATAGCTCCTTGGACTTTTGGCGGCCGCTCTCTCTTCTCAACGCGGACCGGAAGATCCTGGCCAAATGTTTGGCCAACCGACTGGTGGAGGTGTCGGGCGTTTTGCTGTCACCTTCCCAGTACTGTTCCGTTCGGGGGAGAGGGGTTCTGGACGCTGCCGCCACGGTCCGGGAGATGGTGGAGAGAGGCCGGTCGATCCAACGGGACCACTGGTTGGTCTCCTTGGACCAGTCCAAGGCTTTTGATCGAGTTAGTCACCGGTACCTGTGGGTGGTGCTCCAGCATTTCGGCCTCCCTGCGGGTTTCCTCTTCGTCTTGCAGGTGCTGTACCGAGGGGGGGTGAGCTTCCCGTTTATTAACGGATGGCTTGGACGGCCTTTTCGTGTCGCCTCGGGGGTGCGGCAGGGGTGCCCTTTGAGCCCCCTGCTGTATGTTTTCTCCCTCGACCCCTTCCTCCGGAGATTGTCCTCGGGTGGGTTGCGGGGCCTGGAGGCGCCTGGTGCGCCCCCAGTGACTGTCGTTGCCTACGCTGACGACATCTCAATTTACGTGGACGGCACTGTCGGGGTGGAGGCCCTGCGGGAGGCCGTGGAGGAGTACTCGAAGGTGGCCCATTCTGTTGTCAACCACAGCAAGTGCCAGACGCTGTGGTTGGGGCCCTCGGAGGCCTCCCCACCTTCCTGCGCCCCCTTTCCTCCTCCCGTGGGGGAGGTCCACGTTTTGGGCCTCGTCTTCGGCTCGGAGGACTGTGCGGTGTCCAATTGGGATCGTTGTATTGAGACTGCACGGTGTCGGGTGCTGCGGTGGAGGGGGTGGAGGTGTACGTTTGAGGAGAAGATCAAACTCCTCGGGACATTTTTGCTTCCCCTCTTTCTGCACGTGGCCACGGTCTTCGTTCTTCCGTTGTCCTGTCAGGCATCTGTTAGTGCTGTCTTTTTCTGTTTTCTGTGGGGTAATCGCCTGAACCCTGTCCAGCGCAACATCGTTTGCCTGGATCGGGCACAGGGTGGTTTGGGTATGTTGCACCCCCTTGTCTTCCTGTCAGTATTGTCTATGGCATTTCACTTGGGCAGGATGCAGGAGGGGGGTGGGGTTTGGTGGGTGGCCTCCTATCGGGGGTGGTTCTCCCGCTTTTGGGAGCAGTGGGAGGGGGCGTCCTCGGTCCCACGTGTGCGTCGGAGTGGGGAACAGGCCCCATCGTACGTTTTTGCGATGGTGGGGCTCATTCGACGGTGGGGGGTGACCGACCCGCTCGCCCAGTCCTTGGGGCAGAAAGGATTGTACCCGATGGTACTCACCTCTCACTTTCAACCACTGTGGGCCCTGCGGGACTGTCCGGCGGATGTGATGCAGCGGGGCCTTCGGCAGTTGAACTCCCCTCGGCTGCCGAGGAAGGTTCGGGATGTGGCCTGGTTGTCTTTCCACGGACGTTTGTACGTGAGGGACAACCTCAAGTACAGGTCACAGGCTGAGCGGGGCTGTCCGAGGGCAGAGTGTGAAGGGCAGACGGAGACCATGGACCATTTCCTCCGGCAGTGCCCCTTTAATGTTGCGGCCTGCCGGTTGGTGTCCGCTGCTCTTCACCTGCGTGATCTTTCCCTCCTTACGTATGCGGAGTGGGTGTACGGGGCCTGGTCCTTTCCCTCAAGGCAGGACTCCGGGACCCTCTACCTCGTCACGGCTGTAGTACGCTACCACCTGTGGCAAGCGCGCTGTCATGTCTCTGCCCAGGGGTTGATCCTGCCCCTTGACGAGGTTGTGCGGCCCATTGTTGGGAGCGTCTGTGGCGTCACCTCACCCTCCGCCCCCCGTGAAGTCAGGGGGAGGGTTGACCTGGGGTTTTAGTTAGGGATTTGGGGGTTTTCTCCCTATGGCCAGGGTTGGGGGGGAATGGTGATGCAGCTTTAGAAGGGGGTTTGGCCACGCTCTCTCTCTCCCTCTCTCCTGTTGGGCTGCTGTGGTCAGCTCTGGTTGGCAGTCGGGGGATGGGGTTTGTCTCACTCTGTCTCCCTTTCCAGGAATGCCGCATTTTCATAGTCTTTTGTGCATCCCGCTCCATTGTCTTGCATTGCAGGGCATGCTGTGTTTTGTTCCTTTTTGGTTTTGTATTGTTTTTTTGGTTTCTTTTGCTGGGACTTTGTTGGGGAAGGGCCAGATGTTGCCCTTATTTCCGTTTGTGGGGGTGGTTGGTTTTCGTATGGGTAAGGGGATGTGGGATTTTTGCTGTTTTTCTTTGTGGGGATGGTACAGGGGTAGGGGTGGGGGTGGGGGATCTGCTGTTCCTTATTGGGGGTGGGGGTGGGGTTGGCGGAATCTGTATCTTAAGGTTGTCATTGTAGTGAGGGATTGTTGGGTGTGGTGGTGGGGGGGGGTTGGCGTGTGGGGCGGGTAGTCTCCAACAGCTGGGTGCCATGGACATGGATTTGGACATTGCTTGAACTGTTCTCAGCTGTTGTCGGACGGGAGGTTGGGCACGCAGGTTCGTTGTTGTATATGGTGGTGGGTTGGGGTGGGTCATGGGAGGGGGGTCGGATTTCTTGTCTTTGCTTTGTCGGGGTGGGTGGGGGTTTGGGGGGTGTGGGTCTTGTTTGGGTTTGCTGTTTTGCTTTCTGTATGTATTTTGTTGCTTGTTTCCAATAAATCAAAATTTCCATCCCTTGGTAGTTCAGAAGATCTTCCTGAGGTGGGGACTTCCATCCATAGATCTCTTTGCCAGTCCCCTGAACAGACAGCTGCCCAGGTTCTGCTCCAGGCAACCGCATCCTCTCAGACTAGCTGCAGATGCTTTTCTGATTTCCTGGTCCCAGGGCCTCCTATATGCGTTTCCTCCCACGCCTCTGGTGGCCCAAACCCTGTTCAAGATTCTAAAGGACCAGGCCTCGGTCCTTCTGGTAGCCCCCAGGTGGCCGAGGCAACCTTGGTTCCCACTTGGTTCCCACTTCTGCTTCAGCTAGCAGTGGACACTCCACTACCTCTAGGGTTGCAGCCCGACCTTCTTTCTCAAGACCAGGGGTCGCTTCTGCACCCCAATCTCAAATCTCTCAATTTAATGGCCTGGAAGCTGCAAGGGTAGTTTTGGCTCCTTGCATAATAAATAAATAAAACAGTAAAAATTCAAGGGAATACCAGAGAGAATCCAAAAAATAAAGAAGGCACGTTAAAAATCATAAACATACTAAATGCATAAATTACATATAAAATATGTATATATATGTGTAACCATATAATATGTTTAAACATATAAAAGCATAAATACATCAAAATAAACACATCCTGGAGAGTTACTAATTTAAAATAATGAAAGGTAAAGAATGCAAAGTAATGCATACAAGGTGTATGTAAAACTAAAACCAATTAATAAATAAATAAATAAATAACATATCATCAATATAGATATGATAAATAAAAAACATTATATTTAAATTTAAAAGAAGGAGAAAAAACAAGAGAACCAAACACAAAAATGTGGAGGAGCAGGAGTGAAAGGAAAACATTACCTTAGGACCTTAAAGCGTACGTTGCTGGTAGTAGTGTATCACAGAAGATAAAAATGTACTTCCCACATTGTAAAAATAATGTGAAACAATTAAAAAGACAGAGAAGTATTCTAAAACATGGAGCTCAAATATTTGCCATGCTAAAAAACAAACGGGTTGTTTATGGATATTATCGTAGTGTATAAAGGATAAGCCGTGCTATTCTAGGGGCTAATGTCTTACGTATAAGCGCCCTTTAAACCCACCCGAACTGTGTCGCTATAGAAAAAATCAATAAGCGTCAGACAACTTATATTTAAAAGTCAAGGTTGTAAGAGCAGTACTTTCAGTTTGCGTGAACCATTTAACCAGAGAAAATCTGAAGGAAAAACAAAGAAAATGAATCACTTTCACTTACATACAAGATGACCACCGCGCGCAGTAATGCAGAGGAAACCCCCACCTACAAAATCGTGAATACAATCTAATAGGCTAGATCTGTGTCAATTAAATATTACTCACTACTTCACAGAAATCCTGACTATCACTGTCCGAAAGAGGGACCAACGAGCTGCTGCAGGCAGCATCTATTCATTCAATGAAAAAACGCCAACGCATGCGTAGATAAATAAATAAAAGCGGGAAACCACGGAGGTTTAAAGAGACTGCATCAGTCATGTGAAAAAGAACTATTCACTAAATATGATGTGTGGTAAAACGTAGATGAATGAAAATTGGGGATATAATTGATGTATAGAGTAAAGCGCTTATATATGTATCATGACCACATACAGTGATGAAGAGGAAACACAAGGAGCGAGAGACGTGTATAGGTGAGATAGGTTTATTGAAACCCCTACACGTTTCGGCTATCGCCTTCTTCAGGGGGCACACAGCTAGACAGTACAATAATTTAATGTAAAAATAAAAAATTAAAACATATTCTTATACAATATCTTATTATACAACATAAAAACGTTAACAACATATAAACAATAAAATCAAAGCATATATGTAATCAAATGCTTGTATGAACGAATAAAAGTATATAAATAATATAAATGCATTCATAAACAGTAAAAGATAATGAATCAAATAAAGGAAAATCCAAACGCAGAGTGGGAAGACAGACATACATAAATTAGTCATTGAAAAACTAACTAAAATACTTACACTATTGGTATGTCGCAATAAATATATTGTAGACGTAATACTATAAAATGCAATCTAATAATTGAAAAAGACAAATAAATATTAATCAATCCATAATATTATACAATTGATAAAAACCTTAATGAGCCGGGGGAGGGGGGAAGTGGGGAAAGGGGAGAGAGGGAGGAAAGAAGGGGGGAGGGGGGAGGGGGAAGGGGAGGGGAAGGGGGGAAAGAAAGAAGGAAGGGAAGGGAGGTAACGGGAGGAAAGGAGGGGGGAAGGGGGAGAGAGAGAGGAGGAGGGAGAGAGGGAAGGGGAGGGGAAGAGTGGGGAGGGGGAAGGAAAGGAGGGGGGAGGGGAAGAGGAAGGGAGGGGGGAGGAGGGGGAGGGGAGAGAGGGGGGAAAAGGGGAGGGAGAGGGGGAGGAGAGAGTGAGGGAGGGGGGAAGGAGGGGAGAGGGAGAGGGGAGAGAGAAGGGAAGGGGGGAAAGGGAAGGGGAAAGGGGAGGAGGAAGGGAAAAGGAAGAGGGAAAGGAAGGGGAGAGAAAGAAAGAGGAAGGGGAGGGAAAGGACAAAGTGGGAGAAAAGGAGGGAAAGGGTGAAGAAGAAAGAAAAAGAAAGAGAGAGAGAGAACGAGAAAGAGAAAGAGGGAGGAGGAGGGGAAGACCATGAAATACATTGAACAAATAAGGAAACTTAAAAATATGTAAATCGTGCAAGAGGAAGAAAAAGAACTCCTCAATATATGATGTTGTGCATGTAAGATCCAACCTAAGATTTTGAATTCTTAATTCTTACCTACATATGTTACACGATTGATTCTACGATGACTGGAAAACACCAAAAGAGTAATGGACGCTGAAATATAATTAAATCGGACAGTGGTGTAAATTACAAAAGGGGGCTGTGAATGCGTAATCTATACACTTAAAAAGAAACAACTGACCTTGACGGCGCTCAAAATCTGACTGTTGTAAAGAGTAAAAAATGCAGTAGTATTAAAACCTCGAGAATACGCGCCAAAATCACTTGACATATAAGAATGGGCGGAGTTAGTGTGACGTGAGAAACCATCGTATTCATGTCAATATTATAAAGATGTCAATCCTTTGAAAAATACTACAAACTGATGGACTATGCAATGTAAACTCGATTTAGACAAGCTGACAAATAAAATTGAGCACGTAAAAATGCTGTGCTTAAACTCTGTGGATTGGTGACGTAATCAGCGGGGCGGTGTTAAACTTCTTGCTATATGAATATAATCATGCACTTTGTTAATGTTGAAATGCATTAAAAAATAACAGGGTTAAGAATTATTTTATTGAACACTGTAGGCTCACTATAAGCAAATTTGTCCCGATCAAATGTGAACTCGTTTAGAGAGAAACAGCGTATAGAATAAAACGAAATAGATGTAGTATCTATGAATGAACATACAAAGTATTGCGAGAGGGACAACTTCATAAAGAGGGGACCAATTGTTAAAACTATTAATAACGACAAAATAAAAAATAAAAATCTATAGCACTGACTACCACTGCTTAAAAAAGTGAGCATGGAAAATGGTAAGAATTTTTAGAAATACCATGAAGTTGTGCAAAAACGAACATAACTTAACTACACTGTACTGACGTTGATAGGACAGGAACATGAAAAACCAGATTATTGAAAAGGGGGGAAAGAAGAAGAAAGGGGGGGTGGGAGGAAAAGACAGGGGGAGAGGGAAGGGGGGAAGGGGGAAATGGGGGAGGGGGGAGAGAAGGGGGAAGGGGGGGAAGAAAAGGGGGGAAAGGAAAGGGAAAAAGGAGAGGGGAAAGGGGAGGGGGAAGGGGAAGGGGAGGGGGGAAAGGGAAGGGGGAGGGAGGGGGGGAGAGAAGAGGGGAGGAAAGGGGGGAAGGAGGGGGAGAGGGGGAGAGGGAGAGAAGGGGGAAGGGAGGGGGAAGGGAAAAGGAAAGGGGAGGAAAGGGAGGGAAAGGGGGAAAAAGGGGAGGAGGGGGAGGGGAGGAGGGATAGGGAAGGAAGGGGGCGGGGAAAAGGGGGAGGGGGGAAAAAGGGGGACTATATGTGAAAAACAGTGATCCTGAACACAAGGGTAAAAACATGAAAAGAGAATGGATAAAACCGAAAACCAAAATTCCTAAACAAATACAATCCTCAATAATAAATAAATATATATATAATATAAAACATAAAGAAACGTAATCATAAAAATACCGTTAGGTCAATTTCTTGATTAAGGCCATTGGGGTCCATGCTGTTTAATTCATAAATATATCGCTGTTCTAACTTCAATAGCATCTTATCAATATCCCCTCCTCTCCAGTGTGGCAAAACCGTTCTCAAAACTAAAAATCTAAGGTCTCTAATTGTGTGCGACTTTTCAAGCCAGTGTGAGACCAATGGTTTATCTGGAATTTTCCTTGATATATTACTTCTGTGTTCTATAATTCGCGTTCGTATCTGTCTTTGGGTTTTGCCAATATATAACAAATTACATGGGCACCGAATCAAATATACCGCATTAATAGTTTTACAGTTGGTGTATTGTTGTAAATAAATCTTTGTACCTGTTAAAGAATGTGTGAATGCACCTTTAGTGATAATAGCATGTATGCAGATGGAACAATTTCCACAGCTGAAGTGCCCTTTTACTGTTGGTGTTGGTTTACATACTGATAATGCTGAGGGCACTAAGTGATGTGACAGATTTGCATTGCGTTTATAGGCTATCATTAAACGTTTAGAAGAAAAGGACGGAATGGTTGATAAAAGGTGCCATTCTTTTCTTAAAATATCCGAAATCGCTTTAGAATGAGTTGTAAATGTTAATGCACATACAATTTTTTCGGTCTTTCCTCGTTCTATTTTTTGTAGAAGTGTGGAACGATCTACATTGTTTGCTCTACTATAAGCTTTCGCGATACATTTGGTGGGATAGCCTCTCTGTTGAAATCTATGATGCATATCTTTAGCATGGCGTTGAAAATCTATGTTTCTAGTGCACAATCTCTTTATCCTCAAGAACTGGCTGATTGGTAGATTCTTCTTTAAGGAAGTGTTATGACAGCTGTCATACCTCAAAAGGTTATTTCTGTCTGTGGGCTTTCTGTACAAATCCGTTATAAAACCTTTATTGTCTTTTTTGATTAAAATGTCTAGATAGGGAATAGATTCCATGCTATATGTACCTCCAAATTGGAGATTCGAATCTAATGTATTGAGCCTTGTAAGAAAGGAAACTAACATACCTTCTGTGCCTTCCCATATAATCAAAACGTTATCAATATAACGTTTCCATAATAAAATATTAGATTTGTATGGATGAAACGATAAAAATTTAATTTCAAAATCTGTAACATACAAATTGGCTACATCGGGTGCCATGGGCGAACCCATGACTACCCCTTTAATCTGTTTGTAAAAAACACAGTTAAAACTGAAATAATTCTCTGTCATAATCAGTGTCGCCATTTGTGTTAAAAAATAGGTGGGAATGCGAACTGGTTTCTCTCTCCTAATTAAAACATTGGCCAATACTTCAATTGCTGCTATTTGAGGTATGTTGGTGTACAACGATTTAATATCCAATGTGACAAGTATCAAATCCTCATGATACCCCTGAAATTCTTGAAGAATATTAATAATATGCATTGAATCTCAAACATAAGATGTTGCTAAAGTAACAAACGGTCTTAAAAATATATCTAAAAATTTGGATAAAGGTTCAAAAAGGGA
Organism: Ichthyophis bannanicus; assembly: GCA_033557465.1. Lineage (NCBI taxonomy): Eukaryota > Metazoa > Chordata > Amphibia > Gymnophiona > Ichthyophiidae > Ichthyophis > Ichthyophis bannanicus. The sequence continues at coordinate 778,413,406 of CM066031.1, read as the reverse complement.
CCCTATAGCGGAAACTATAGGTCTACCCGGAGGGTTTTGTAAAGATTTATGTATCTTTGGTACCATGTAAATGGTGGGTATAATGGGATGCTTAACTGTTAAATAAGCTACTTCATTAGCTGTTAAATAACCCGCTTCTTTTCCAATAAATAATAATGTATCAACTTTGTGTTGAAGCCTCTGTGTGGGATCATCAAAATTCTTCTCGTAAAACTCCTTATCATTCAATTGATGAAGAACTTCTGCTATATATACTGCCCTATCCAATATCACAATGGCACCTCCTTTGTCTGCAGGTTTGATTATAATATCCTTATTGGACTTGAGGTTTTTGAGGGCTATTTGTTGTTATTTGGTAAGATTGAAAAACTGATGTTTTTTATTAATATCATATAAATTTTGCACTTTATTGAGCACTATTTTTTCATAGGCTGTGATCATTGCATTGCCATTAGGTGGTGGAACCCAAGTGGAAGGTTTTTTCACTATGGAGCTATCTGTCGTATTCATATTCTGATTACTAAAATAATCAATAATTTTCAATTTCCGAAAAAATTTATATAATTCCACATGTGTGGAAAATTTGTCATGTGTGTGAGTGGGTACGCACTTGAGCCCTTTATCTAGGACTTCAAGTTCTGTTTCTGTCAACGAATATTTTGAGAGGTTTATAACCGAACTTACAAATCCCAATCTAAATGTCTCTTTGACATTAGGCTCTGACTCTCCGTCCTCTCTTGGTGAGAGTATTGCCGATTCCTGTGTCTGAATTGTTGTGGAGACCTTGGCGACCTGTCTCTTCCTCCTCCTGCCCAGAGGTTGTCCATGTGAAAATCCCGTCTCTTATTTTGTTGATTGTCTCTGGGTTGTGTGGGGAATAATGAACCTGAGGGATCTATTTTTCCTTGCGATTGGTGACGTGTCCTTTTACTACTCCTTCCTACCTCTGGAGTAGGTGAACGAGATTTATTCCTGAGTTGTTGTCTAGCCCTGGAATCATTTTTTGAAAATTGTCTTGGTGATCTATGTGGTCTTTTATATGAATTAGTTCTCTGTCTATCTTTATAATCTGTTTTATTGTATGTCCAGTAGTATACTGTACCTAGTTTGTAATCTTCCTCATCTCTTTTCAACTTTTTGATCTTTTTTTCTTTAATAGCCTGTCTATAATCTATGGTATTTCTATCAAAGTTCTTTTTTCTAAATCATACTGTATATCCTTCTTTTTCAATGCCTCAATTTTCGTGTCTATTTGTGGTTTTAAGGAATCCACCCTGCGTTTGGATGTATTAATTAAAAGAATCATTAAGTCTAACGAGCATTTGTTAAGAATTTTTATCCAGTTAGACATATAAATGGTATCATCTTTGAACATGCCTGGTGCTTTTCGTACTCTCAGTCCTCTTGGGATAATCTTCTTTCTACAATATTCTAATAGGGAAGCTGCGTGCAGTTCTTCTCTTATGTATCTTTGCATGACCCAAATCAGTTCTCTCCATTCCTCTTCTAAGTTAGGTACAGCTTCTTCTTCTGTGTAGAAGGGGTCATCCGGCAACATTGACTGTAAGGCATCTTCTTTATAACTTAAGACCTCCTTCCACAGAGAGAACATGGCTCCAAGAGAGTCCAGGGAACACAGAAAGGAGCCCTTACTCTCGCAAAAGAGTCCAGAGGAAACACAAGGAGCGAGAGTCGTGTATAGGTGAGATAGGTTTATTGAAACCCCTACACGTTTCGGCTATCGCCTTCTTCAGGGGGCACACAGCTAGACAGTACAATAATTTAATGTAAAAATAAAAAATTAAAACATTCTTATACAATATCTTATTATACAACATAAAAATGTTAAAAACATATAAACAATAAAATCAAAGCATATATGTAATCAAATGCTTGTATGAACGAATAAAAGTATATAATATAAATGCATTCATAAACAGTAAAAGATAATGAATCAATTAAAGGAAAATCCAAACGCAGAGTGGGAAGACAGATATACATAAATTAGTCATTGAAAAACTAACTAAAATACTTACACTATTGGTATGTCGCAATAAATATATTGTAGATGTAATACTATAAAATGCAATCTAATAATTGAAAAAGACAACAAATAAATATTAATCAATCCATAATATTATACAATTGATAAAAACCTTAATGAGCCGGGTGAGGGGAGGGGAAGGGGGAAGAGGGGAAAGTGGAGAGAGGGGGGAAGGGGGAGGGGGAAGGGGAGGGGAGGGGAAGGGGGGAAGGGGGGAAGAAGGAAGGGAAGGGAGGTAACAGGGGAGGAAAGGAGGGGGAAGGGGGGTGAGAGAGAGGAGGAGGGAGAGAGGGAAGGGGAAGGGAAGAGCGTGGAGGGGGAAGGAAAAGAGGGGGGAGGGGAAGAGGAAGGGAGGGGGGGAGGAGGGGGAGGGGAGAGGGGGGAAAAGGGGAGGGAGGGGGATGGAGAGAGTGAGGGAGGGGGAAGGAGGGGAGAGGGAGAGGGGAGAGGGAAGGGGAGGGGGGGAAGGGAAAGGGAAGGGGAAAGGGGGGGAAGGGGAGGAGGAAGGGAAAAGGAAGAGGGAAGGGAAAGGGAGAGAAAGGACAAAGTGGGAGAAAAGGAGGTAAAGGGTGAAGAAGAAAGAAAAAAAAAGAGAGAGAGAGCGAGAGAGAGAAAGAGGGAGGAGGAGGGGAAGACCATGAAATACATTGAACAAATAAGGAAACTTAAAAATATGTAAATCGTGCAAGAGGAAGAAAAAGAACTCCTCAATATACGATGTTGTGCATGTAAGATCCAACCTAAGATTTTGAATTCTTAATTCTTACCTACATATGTTACACGATTGATTCTACGATGACTGGAAAACACCAAAAGAGTAATGGACGCTGAAATATAATTAAATCGGACAGTGGTGTAAATTACAAAAGGGGGCTGTGAATGCGTAATCTATACACTTAAAAAGAAACAACTGACCTTGACGGCGCTCAAAATCCGACTGTTGTAAAGAGTAAAAAATGTAGTAATGTGCTTTTTAGCAGGTGGTAGCTGGCATGCCCGTGTATTAGCATTCACTACAGCCAGTTACCGCATGCCATAACACACTTTAACTGGTTAGCAACACTTGGTAACAACGTCCCCTAGAATAAGAAACATAAAAGGCTTGGTAGCATATTTCTTCATACCTCTTGAGTTGGTACCACATGGAAGACCGTTTGCGCTAATAACAGCCATGAGTTATTTAGAATAAGTGTCTATCAATTTTGTACAGTAGAATGGTGCACTTTTTGCCCATTCCTCTTGGCAGAATAGCTCAAGCTCTTTGAGGTTGTCTGGAGTTTTTCTTTGAACTGCAGTCTTCAAATCTTGTCACAGATTATCTATGGGATTCAGGTATTGACTTTGAATGGGCCACTTGCAGACAGTCACTTTTTCCTTGCTGAGTCATTCCATTGTTGCTTTTTCTTTGTGGTTAGGATCATTGTTCTGATGAAAGGTGAAATTTCTCCTCAGCCCCAGGTCTACAGCAGATTGGAATGGGTTTTCTTTCAGGATCTGTTTATACTTTGCACCATCCATCTTTCCCTCAGATCTTTACAAGCTTCACTCTCCTATTGCTATAAAGTAACTTCCCCCCCCTCCCCCCCATCACACACACATAATGCTGCTACCACCAGGCTTTACAAAGTTAAACAATAAACTGTATTTGCTACACAGACTGTATAGGATGATACTGCAAAAATGCCAGAAAATGCAGGAGTATATGAATTCACTGCTAGAGATCATTGAACAAATGTGGGATTAGGGGAACTACAGTTGTGATCTACATTATTGGCACTCTTGCATTTTAGGTATGTTGTAGACAATATCTTGAGAAATAATTGGAAATATTCCAACTGTATGTCATCATAATATTTTAATAGTATGTTCAAAGATATACAACAAAAAAAATGTCTGTGCAACTTAGACGTAATAATTTATGAGAAAAAAACAAAATATGACCTGGACAGGATTAATGGCACCCTTCACTAATATTTGGTTGAACAACCCTTGGCAGTGGTGAGAGCCTCCAAACATTTCTTGTAGCCATCTATAAATTCTTACATATGTCTGCTGGTAGTTTCTCCCACTCTTCAACTGCAATGTTCCAGCTCATGAATGTTTCCAGGATTCCTTTTACCAGTGGCAGATTTCAGCTCTTTCCAAAGGTTCTTGATTGGATTAAGATCAGGATTCATTGCTGGCCATTTTAAAACAGTCCATTTATTCCTTTTTAACGATTCTTTTGTACTTTTGGATGTCTGTTTTGGGTCATTGTCCTACTGGAGGAGGACCCATGACCTTCGACCCAGACCTAGCTTTCTGACACTAGATAGCAGATTTTGCTCCAAAATACCTTGGCAGTTCTCTGACTTCATGATTCCTTTAATATGTTTCAGGCCTCCAGTTCCTGAGGCATCAAAACAGCCCCACAGCATTATGAAATGTCTACCATATTTAACTGTAGGAAGGGCTTTTTTTTCTTATAAGCTTCATTTCTTCACCTTTAAATGTGTCACTGGTCTGCATTTCCAAAGTTTGGTTTCATCTGTCCACAGAACTGTTTCCCAGAAGGACTGTGGTTTCTCAAGGTGGGTTTGAGCAAAGATCAGGCATGTCTTTTTATGTCTGTCTTTAAGCAGTGGGGTCCTCTTTGGCCTTTGCTCATGAAGTCCTTGTTTGCTTAGTGTGCGGTGTATGGTGCGGGTTGAAACCACCACTCCAGATTGCTCCAGGTCAGCCTTAAGCTTTTTGGATGTTGTACATAGTGTTTTTCCAACAGTCCATACTAACCTTTGAAGACTTCTTGAACTAATTTTCCTCTTCTTACCATATCCTGCTAGATTCTTGACAGTTCCATGAGCAGAAAACTTCTTAACAGCATTGCAAACTGTGGACACAAGAATCCCAAGGTCTTTGGAGATGGCCTCTTTGAAGTTTGGTGATACTGGCTTTTTGATGGTCTCAGGCAGCTTTCTTGTCTCCCCCATTGTGAAAATGGAACAGAGAGTGAATGTGGCCATTTTAAACATTAGAGCCATCATTCATTAGTTGGTTCAAGCCATGTGAGTACTGACAGTTGATCACAGGTGTGTCTATTTTTACTGCAGTGGGAATGTAGTTCTTCTGTTCAAAATGATTTGAATTGTTTATAAGGATGCCAATAATCATGTCCTGATAATGTCACAGTTTTTATACTATTTCTTCTATTTCCATTTTGAATTGGTCTTGTTTAATTTGATTCTTTTGTGTGTCAAATAGGTGTGCATATATAATCCAAAGCCATTTCGCTGGCCACTTTTTTAGGAGACATTAAGGACATTAGGAGGGTGAACTGCAAGGATGTCAATAATGTTGACCCCCAATTGTACATTGGATCCCTAGTCCTGTGCAGCCTCCCTGAATGGAATACAGAACAGATTCCAGGATAAAGCTAAAAGAGACAAAAAGAGAAATAAGGATAGTAAAATCAAAGGTAGAAGAAAAGATGGCTAAAGATCTGAAGCATGGAGACAAAACTTTTTTCAGGTATATTCGGGAGAAGAGGAAGATCAGAGGTGGAATCGCAAGACTCAAAAGTGCCAAGAACGGATTTGTGGAAAGTGACATTGAAAAAACAAACATGCTAAACAATTACTTCTGTTCTGTTTTTACTAAAGAAACTCCTGGAGAAGGACCACCTATAATTGACAAATATACAAGTGGGAATGGAGTAGATACTACACTAGACACCAGGGATCACAATAAGGCAGGGAATGGGAGCAGTGGGATTGGGGGGGGGGGGTCTTGCAGCGGAGCCATTAGAGGGGTTATTTCATAGTGGGGGTCAGGTGGGGGTTTCTTTGGGGAGGATCAGATGCCTTGGGGGAATCGAGAGGAATGGATGCCTTAATGGGAGTCAAGGGATTGGCTCAAAAGGGTGGTTTGTGGATTGGATGCCATGGGGAGATCAGATGTCAGAGGGTGATTGGGGGAAGTATTGCTGTTGAAGGGGTGATTTGGGGGGGGGACACTTACGTTGTTGGCTCAGAGTGTTCATCAAGAATGGGAGCAGCAATTTTAAAAAGCTGCTTCTATGCACGTGTGGGAGGTACTAGCAAATTTTTTCCCACATGCAGTTTTTTAAAATTAATCCTCCCACTCCAAACAAGAACCTGAATGCAAGGCAAAAGAAGATAAGCCAAAGAAAAATTTAGAAGATGTGGAACTAAGTAGCCCCTGATACAGGACTCTTTGTTTAATGGTCCAAAATAGTAGCGCTATGTTGGGCATGGTGAATTTTTTTTTAAAATTTTTATTTAAGTTTTCTTGACTAACAGAACATAAACCCAAGGAAAACATAGAAGAAAAGCACACCGTTACAGCATCCAAGGAAAAAAGTGTACACATCAGAAACCCACATCAAGGGAGAGTAAATCCCAAGTTAAACCCATACAGAAAAAAAGGAAAACAGGAGTAAATTAAACTCCACTCTGGGGAACAATTATCTCACCACCCACATCCCTTACAACCTCCTTTTGAGTCAAAAAAGACTGCAATTGAACAACATCAGTATATATAAAGGATTGACCCTCGAAAGTAAGTATACAACGACAGGGAAATTTCAACAAAAAAAGAAGCCCCCAAAGCCACCACACGAGATTTTAATGCCAGGAACTGCTTACGCCGGACCTGGGTAGCCCTGCCCACATCTGGAAAAACTTGGAGTTTTTGACCACAAAAGGGAATTTCTCGGAATTTAAAGTAAGCACACAAAACACATAATTTAATGGATTCAGAGCCAAAGGTAACCACGAGAGTGTTACATTTGGGAATGACATCCTCAGAATCTTCCAAAAAAGCAGTAAGATCCTGACCAACCGAGAGATCCGAAGAAGGCAAAGAACCCTCACCCTTAACTAAAGGAGGAGGGGATCTTTTTTTTTTTAAAATTCTTTATTTTCGTTTTATAACAACAAAGGAAAAGGAAGACATACAGCTAAAAGACAGATACATAAAGTGTAATACATACACCAAAGTAAACCCCTGCCACCCCCCTCCCCCCTGCTTCTTCTCTAGAAAACTAATCATTCCCGAAGCGGGCGTGTACTTACATTATTGTGTTACGAAACCTACCGGTGATCTGAAACATGATGAGTGCACATTATACAGGCATGTTGGAGCAATGAGCAGATTGTACATAATCATTAAGCATCTGCCATTTAGACAAGCGAGAGTGAGGTTGGGCATGGGGAAAAGCTCTCCGAGGTATCTGCTCATATTTACTATATAAGCAGACGAGGTTCCACCATTCATTGACAGTAAGTCGAGAGCTATCCTTCCAATTCCTCGTGATTAAGCATATGGCTATACCCAGCATGAAATCAAGGAGAAAGCGACCCTTCTTAGGAAGAGAGGGGACCTCCGCCACAGAGCGGAGTCCCACGATCTTCCAAGAGAGAGGTTCGTGAAGGTGTAAGATAAATTGAATACAACCCCAGACCCGCCCCCAATAAACCTGTAGTTGAGGACATTCATAAATAACATGAGCGAAGGTTCCCACAGCAGTATGGCAAGACCAACACTGGTCCCTAGCATTTGTGTTCCATTTGGCTATTTTTTCTGGGGTATAAAAGCATCTGTGTGCAAAAAAGAAGAGAGTTTGGGTAACAGAGGCAGACCGGGAAACCCGCACTACTTTGCTCCAGAAAACGCTCCATTGCACAGGGGTTAAAGTGGTTTGCAGTTCGCGCTCCCAGGCTTGTTGGGCTCTAAAAGTGGCCGTGTCTGTACCCTGACATAATATTTTATAAAAGTTAGAGGCTACCCCATGTATCGGATTATTGATCCCTTTTACGTTCAATGAGAAAATCTTACATGGTGCCATCAATCAGTAGTAGACATTTTAGGTAAGGGCGCTTGAAAACGTACAACATAATCAGGATCTGTGCAACAATGACATAATCACCGAGTATTCTGGCTAATACACCCCATATTGAAAAGTATGTACCAAAGTATCTTAGAGAAGAAGCAAAACCCCCAAAGAATATGGCGACCATATGTCTGCGGGAGGAGGCCCTAGAGAGGAAATAGAAAGACATGAAAAAAAAGAAAAGAAACACCAGAGTCCATAATTAACACTGTCTCTGATACTCATCGAGGCTACTGTGGGTAGATGGAGTCGGGTCACAGATATCATCAAAAGTAAGGCAACAAACTGCCCTCGCCAGACTCTTTGCTGGGCTGCGGCAAATCCAATATGGCAGGTACAGCGGATATGAGAATACTTGCAGGAGTATTCTGGAAGTCAGCGCATCAAGTCGGCTTCTTTGGAATCCAAAAACTCCGCTAGTAGATCAGGGTCCTCAAATGTTCGTGTCTGATTGTGAAGCGTGACTCGGAGCTTGGCCGGGTACATCAGGCCATAGCGTGCTTGTAGTTGTTGAAGCCTCGGCCGGAATTCCAGAAAGCGCTTTCGGCGGTCGACCGTGGGTTTAGCCAAGTCGGGATAGAAGGAAATCTTGTGGCTCTCAAACTCCATATGGCCCTTTGCCCGAGAGGCATTTAGAATTTGCTCAACGTGTTGATATCTCAAAAGTCGAAAAATGATAGGCCGCGGGGTCTTCCTGTTGAGCGTTATGCTTGTGGGTACACGATGAGCGCGATCGATCTCCAAATCTTTGGCAAAGGTGATTTGGAGCAGGGAAGGGAGGATTTTGCATAAAAACTCTTTCATGTCTCCCGATTCCGCTCCCTCCGGTATGCCCACGAGCCGTATGTTGTTGCGGCGCGCTCTATTATTGCCATCTTCCACTTCTTTCTGCAAGGCCCGCACCTGACGTTCAACTTTGTTGAGTTTGGACAACCGGGCCGTATGGGAGTCCAATATGCTCTCCATTTTGTCCTGACGCGAAGAAAGCCCCTCCAGCTTGCCTTGCAGCACACCAAAATCTTCCCGCAGCGCTCGGAGTGCTTCACCGTTTGACTGCACGAGGTCCTTGACCCCTCTAATCTCTGCGAGGATTTCCTGCTGCATTTCGGGGCCCTCGAGCACGGCCAGCCCCTTCTGCGGGGACAGAGGTTCAGTTTTGGAGCGTTTGCCGTGAGAAGCCGCTGGAGATCCAAATTCCAGGCGCGTGGGTTTGGTCCCCGCCATCTCACCAATGTGCCCCGGCAAGATCAGAGTAGAAGTTCCAAGTATGTACGGTGTTAATTCAGGATTCTGAGTAGGCCTCTCGGGAGCCTCAGCGTTATGCGACCATCCCGCTGGACATCAGGCTCCGCCCCATTCCCGCTGGACATCAGGCTCCGCCCCATTCGGAGGAGGGGATCTTAAAGAGAGGTAATGCATATGGAGAATATCTATATTCCCTACAAGTTTTAACACCTCAGTAAAATACTTTTTTAAAAGACTATCAGAAGATAACAAATGGGTAACGGGAAAATTCAAAAAACGTAAGTTCTTAGCTCTGGCCTGATTCTCAAATTATTTATTTAGAAAGGCAGAGATATAAAAGTTTAAGAAATAAAATAGAAGAATACTAATTTTAGTATTACACATAGTAGAATAGACATAGGTTTACTCCTGGGTAATTATACCTGTGGAGTGATAAATAAGTCCGACAAAAAAGAGTTTTCAATATTTTATTAAGGAAATTTACTTGAGAATGGTGAGGTGGAATCTTGCATCTATTATACAAGAGGCTCTACGTTTGGTAGAACCTTTTGAAAATTACTATGGGGGAATATTCAGCATCAGCGCCAGTGACTAGCACTGCTAACACGGCTAGTCAGTGGCGCTGAAAGTTAAACCCCGATATACAATGCTGGGGTCATATCCAGCCCCAGCATTAAATATCTGGGCCCAGTTAGTTAACTTGGCAAAAGTTAAACTAGAGTTACCTGTGCCTGACTTTTGTCACGTATCACTAACCGGGCAACAGATCAATATCGCCACTGCTCGGTTAGGGATGAGTTCTTTCTCCAGGACCAAGCAGGAAGTCAGTCCTCACATATGGGTGTCATCGGCGCCGATGAAGCCCCAGCGGAGCATTTCCCCAGCTTTCCATGAAAGCCTTTGGGAATGCTGGCACGCATGCGCGGTTTCCTTCCCGCCTAAAGGTGCCATCTTACCTCAGTCTCTTTTTTTCCGAGAAGCCCACCGGACGTGTGTCCTGTTCTCCCGGATAAAAGTAATTTTTTTCTTCGGCGATTTTTCGCTATTTTTCTCCGGTTCGATGCCGGTTCCCCTCCCGCCGGGTTCGGTACACCGGTATCGAGCCCATTTCTTTTTCGGTTTTTGCCCTTCGTGGCTGGCGTTCGCACCCTTTTTTCATTTTTTCCCTGGAAGGCCGGTCTTTTGACATCGCAGGGGCTCTTTTTTCCCACGATGGCTTCCAGTGGTTTCAAAAAGTGTGATCGGTGTAAGAAACTTATATCTCTCACCGACACACACGACTGCTGCCTTCGGTGCCTCGGCCCTGACCACGACCCCAAGTCGTGTGTGCCATGTGGGAAGATGTCTTCCAAGGCACTCAAAAGTCGACAGCATCAGAAGGAAAGGTTTTTCTCGGACTCTGCCTCCGGCCGGGCCCGGACCTCGTTTGAGGCCTCGACATCTCGGATTCCGATCCCGAGCACCGTCGAAGCTCCTCAGACAGGGGGTCCCCTGACCGGGAACGCAAGAGGAAGAAGCGGCTCATGAGGGCGGTGTCGGAGGAGGTCCCGGGTCCCTCGAGGGCCAGGTCTAAGACCCCCGACCGCCGTCCCGGGCCCGTGGACCAAGAGAAGCCTGCCAAAGTTCCTTGCGTGGAGCCAGAGTCTACTGGACACGTAAGCCCCGTAGTCCTCGTGGACTCTCCTCCCAGAGAACCGACGTCGGGCCAAGCGCCACTGGGGCCCGAGTCGGTGGCTGCTGCGTCTCCCGAGCTGAGTCTCAGGATGACAGCCTTGGAGTGCAGATTGTCTGCCTTCATGGAGCAGCAGCGGGCACTGATGGCCAGCCTGTCTGGTGCATCTGCCTCGACCACCGGGACGTCAACTTCGAAGTCAACCCCGGAGACTGAGCCGATACTCGAGACCCTCGTGGCTCGAAGTCGTCCTCGGTCGAGGTCTCCCTTGACCTCCCGTTCGGGACCGAGGGTGTCGACGCCAGTGCCCCCGGCGTCGGGGCGGGTGCCTCGGGGCCCCGTGGGGTTGGACCCTGACTCCTCCTTGGATGAGTCCGTCTGGGAGACGGAGGACGAGGAGTCTCCCGATACTTTTAAGACTCGGTGCATCCTGTCGGACTCACCGCAGTCTGAGCCCCGGAGTAGATCCCCTCCGGAGGACACTAGGTTATCGGAGTTCGTCCGGGATATGGCCGCTGCCTTGGCTATCCCTGCCAATCCCGAGGAAGAGCCTCGAGCCGAGGAGCTCGATGCTCTACAGCACGACTCTCCTCCGAAGGAGGCCTTTACTGTCCCGGTTCCTCAAATGCTGGAACGGCTCCTCTTCCGGATGTGGGAGGCACCGGCCTCGGCGCCGGTTCTGAGCAAGCGAGTCGATTCCATCTATCGACTCCGCAAAAGCCCTGGTTTCCAGAAAGCACAGCTACCACACCATTCCATGGTTGTGGAATCGGCCATGCATCGTCTGAAGAGCCAGAATATGCACTCTGCGGTGCCCCCCGGCAGGGAGGCCCGCAACCTCGATTGCGTCGGTAGGAAGTGCTTCCAGGGGTCTATGCTTGCTTGCCATTTCCAGTCTTACCAGCTGTACATGGGCATGTACTTGCGAGACCTGGCCAAGGAGTTGGCCGGATTCTCTGCTGGTCTCTCCGGGGAACCCTTACAGAGATTTAAGACCTTGTCCTCGGGGATTCGGGAATGCTCCAAGTTCATTTCCCGCGCCACCTACGATGGCTTCGAGGCTTCGGCCCGAGTTGCGGCTGCCGGCATCGTGGCTCGACGCCAGGCGTGGCTGCAGTCATCGGACCTTGAGCCATGGGTTCAGGACAAGTTGGTCGATGTCCCCTGCCGAGGTGAGAACCTTTTTGGCAAACCCGTGACCGAGAAGGCTGCTCAGCTCGAGACCGAGCACCTTACCCGAACAAGGCTGTCGAGGAAGACCTCTGCCCCTTCACATAAAAAGAAGGGCTCGGGTAAAAAGTCCTTTTACCCGAGGAAGGGCACTGCCTACAAACCGTACCCTCAGTATCAGGCTGCCCATTCTGCCCCCCAGGGTCAGCAAGCCAAGGGCCAGGGTAATGGGCCCCGTAGGCAGAGGACCCCAAGCCTCAGGCCCCTGCTACCACTCAGCAGGGTGGGGGTTTTTGACTCCTTGAGCATAGCCTCTCCTCCACTGCCCTCCCAACCCTGCACAGGAGGTCGCCTTGCCCTCTTTGCCCACCAGTGGCCCCTTATCACAGTTGGGTGCTGGAGATAGTCCACAAGGGCTATGCCCTCCATTTTCACCAACTGCCTCTGCCATATTTTCCAGGGGAGCCTCCAAGGCCTCCCCTGCACACAGACCTTCTTCTGCAAGAGCTTCATGGTCTGTTGGTGGACAGGGCGGTGGAGCCTGTGCCTCCCCACTTGCAAGGTCATGGATTCTACTCCAGGTATTTCCTGGTACCCAAAAGGACCGGTGGCCTTCGACCCATTCTGGACCTCAGGAACCTCAACAAGTTCCTAGAGAAAGAGAAGTTCAAGATGCTTACTCTTGGAACACTTCTGCCCTACCTCCAGCAGGGAGATTGGCTATGCTCCTTAGATCTAAAGGATGCGTACACTCACATCCTCATTCATCCAGACCACAGAAAGTACCTCAGGTTCATTGTGGGAGGAAACCATTATCAGTACCTTTTGGCCTGACCTCCGCTCCCAGGGTCTTTACCAAGTGCCTGGCAGTTGTGGCGGCCTGAGAAATCAAGGCATCTTTGTCTTTCCCTATCTGGACGACTGGCTCATCAGGGGTCAGACATCCCTGGAGGCCAGACAAGCCACCCTCAGAACCATTGCTCTGCTTCAAAACGTGGGCTTTGTCATAAACTTCTCAAAGTCCACTTTACTCCCCTCCCATAACTTGGAGTTCATAGGGGCAAGGTTGGATTCTCAACTGGCAAAGGCATTCTTGCCAGAAGACAGGGCCCAAAGACTGATGGACACGGCCAAACAGTTTCTAAACAAGCCCCTGGTCTCCGCCAGACTCTGCCTCAGGCTTCTAGGCCGTATGGCTTCATGTGACTCCCAATGCCAGGCTCCATATGAGGCCTGCACAGTGGTACCTTCGGACTCAGTGGTCTCAAGCCACAGGCCGCCTGAGAGACAGGATAAAGGTGTCCAGACCCCTTTTGGCCTCCCTCAGCTGGTGGCTGCATCCACCCAATCTGCTGAAGGGGATGCCCTTCCAAATGCCAGAATACTCGGTGGTCCTCACCACCGACGCCTCTGCGGGGCTGGGGTGCTCATTGTCTGGACAAGTGCACTCAAGGCCTCTGGTCTCCCTGGGAGGCAGCCCAACAGATCAATCTCCTAGAACTTCGAGCTATCCGCTTAGCTCTCAAGGCTTTTTCTCCGGCCCTAGCTCACCGCTCAGTCTTGATTCAAACAGACAACCAAGTAGCCATGTTTTATGTGAACAAACAGGGCGGGACTGGGTCAAAGCTCCTTTGTCGGGAGACTCAAGACCTTTGTTCCTTTGCCCTAAAGCACAACATGCTTCTCAAGGCGGTGTACCTTCCAGGCCACGAGAACTGCCTGGCCGACCGGTTGAGCAGAATTCTGCAGCCCCACGAGTGGCAGCTGCATCCCTTGGTCGTTCAGAAGATCTTCCTGAAGTGGGGTCTCCCTTGGATAGATCTCTTTGCCAGTCCGCTGAACAAGCAACTGCCCAAGTTCTGCTCCAGGCAACCACATCCTTTGAGGATAGCACCAGATGCTTTTCTGATGTCCTGGTCTCAGGGCCTCCTGTATGCGTTTCCTCCCACGCCCTTGGTGGCCCGAACTCTTTTCAAGACTCTTCAGGACAAGGCCTCGGTCCTGCTGGTAGCTCCCAGGTGGCCGAGGCAGCCTTGGTTTCCACTTCTGCTTCAGCTGGCAGTGGATTCCCCACTACCTCTGGGGTTGCAGCCCGACCTTCTCTCACAGGAGCAGGGTTCCCTTCTTTTTTTTTTTTTTCTATTTATGCAAGTTTACAATTTAAACATCAATCAATAATGTTTACAGAAAAGATGAATTCTTGTGAACTAATACAAAAAGGAAAATCCCTTCTCTAGAAACACATAACAAGAAGCATCATTAGTCCCCATAATGGGGAGTGGTTACATAATTAACTGAAGGCAGGAAACAACCTACAGTGTACAGGAAATCATTTCAAAAATAAAGATGGTGACAAGAGATTAGGATCATATTAACAACAGATGGCAAGCTCTTTAAGAAGGCAAAGATGTTATAGTATGCGTACTGATAAACGACGAAAGGTCTCCAGGTTGAAAAAAAAACATACTTCTGAGATTCAAAAAGTATTATACATTTACATGGAAATCTTAACGTGAAGGAAGCCCCCTTCTGCACCCCAATCTCAAAGTTCTCAATTCGATGGCCTGGAGGCTGCAAGGGTAGTTTTGGTTCCCTGGGGCCTACCTCAGGAAGTTGGGGAGGTTGTCCTAGCCTCTAGGAAACAGTCCACTAGGAAAACCTATGCCCTCAAATGGAAGAGGTTTTCTGTGTGGTGTCAGCTACGTACAGAGGATCCTTTCTCCTGTACTGTGCCAGTAGTGCTTCAGTACTTACTGCACTTATCAAATCAGGGACTTAAGTCCAATTCTGTTCGGGTCCACCTCTCAGCTCTAGCAGCTCACCACTCACTGGTGGAGGGACATTCTCTGTCAGGTCACCCCTTGGTGTCCCACTTTCTCAGGGGCTTGCTTTTGCTCAAGCCCCCATCCGTCCTCCTGCTCCTGAGTGGGAGCTGAATGTGGTCTTGCAGCAACTGACTCGCCCACCCTTTGAGCCGATGGATACTTGCCCTCTATGCTTCCTTTCCTGGAAGACTCTCTTCCTGAGAGCCCTCACCTCGGCTAGGCGAGTGAGTGAGCTTCAGGCCCTGGTCTGTGATAGACCTTACACCAGGATTTATAGGAAAAGGGTAGTCCTTAGGACTCATCCAAAGTTCCTCCCCAAGGTTGTCTCCTCTTTCCACCTCATCCAGGAGGTGGTTCTTCCAACATTCTTCCCTAGGCCTCATGCTAGCCAGGCTGAAGCAGTCCTGCATACCCTGGACTGTAGGAGGGCCTTATCCTTCTACCTTGACCGTACGCAGGGACATAGAAGGGCTATTCAGCTCTTCGTCTCCTTTGACCCCAATAAGTTGGGGTTGGCTGTGTCCAAGCGTACCTTGTCCATCTGGGTAGCTGACTGTATCACCTGGGCTTACAAGGCGGCTGACCTTCCTTTGCAGGGTAGGGTCACGGCCCACCGTGTCAGGGCAATGGCTGCCTCAGTGGCTCATCTCCGCTCTGTGCCCTTGGTAGACATCTGCAGGGCTGCAACTTGATCTTCAAGCCAGACTTTTGCGGCCCATTACTGTCTGGAGAGGGAGTCCCGTAGGGACAGTGCTTTTGGCCAAGCTGTACTCTGGAATCTCTTTGAGGTTTAGGCAACTCCTGCTCTCCTGCCCTCTGTTGGGCTAGCAGTGGAGGTTGTGTCCTTGAAAAGCCTTTCTTTGATGCTGTGACTAGTGGGAGTTCTCTTGTTCAGCCTGGGTTCCTGGTAGCCCAGAGCTAGGGAGTCACCCATATGTGAGGACTGACTTCCTGCTTGGTCCTGGAGAAAGAGTAGTTACTCACCTGTGACAGGTGTTCTCCAGGAGCAGCAGGAATCAGTCCTCACAACCCTCCCTCCTCCCCTTGGAGTTGCAGTTGTACATAGTTTGTTTTACATTTTTGTGTGCTGTTCTTAGCTATGTCATTTGACTGAGGTAAGATGGCACCTTTAGGCGGGAAGGGAACCGCGCATGCGTGCCAGCATTCCCAAAGGCTTTCATGGAAAGCTGGGGAAATGCTCCGCTGGGGCTTCATCGGCGCCGATGTCACCCATATGTGAGGACTGATTCCTGCTGCTCCTGGAGAACACCTATTACAGGTGAGTAACTACTCTATTTCTGCTCTGCCCCCATGCTACCCGCTTAGCACTGGGGCATGTAGCAGCAGCACCCAGGGATATTCAGCAGCACTAACTGTGTTAGTGCTGCTGAATAGCCCGCACACTGGCATTTACATGGTTTGCAAGTCTGCAAACTGTGTAAATGCCTTTGAAAATTAGCCCCATGGGAATTTTCCATGTCCCAACCTTGACATTTGAATTCCCTTCTCCGCATCCTATCTAAACTCTGCTCTTATGTGAATAAGCAAGCACAAACATACTTCAGTCAACACCAGACCATTGTACCTTTTACCTCAGAAGGGAGTAGCAAAAGAAGGACCCACACATAGTGAACAATACAAAAAATCATGTTGCTGCATGCCAATCAGCTGTATAAATTCTGAGAAGAGACAGTGATAGCAGCCAGCTAGCTACAGAACCTGCTACTATCAAAAGCAGTCAGTGCCACAACATATAAGATGTAGCATGGCATTAAACCCAGTGTATGTCACCTAAGAATATTTGGCTTCAAGGCAGGGCTGGCCCATCCGTTGAGCAAGAATGTTTTTTGCACAGGGCCCCGCATTTCAGGGGGCCCCGCGCAAAAAACATTCTGCATCAGCCAAGCTAGATATAAAAAACAATCTGGCTGCTTCTGCCACCGTGGCAGTGGCAGAATCGAGTGTCTCGCGGGGCCCCCCTGCCTGGCAGAGTCCTCCCTGCAGCATCAGCTGCCTCAGCATCGGCTGTCAGAGCCGCGAAGGGAGAGCTTCTCTCTCGCGGCTCTGTTAATCCCGCCGGGGCTGATGGGAAATCCCATCAGCCCCGGCAGGATTAACAGAGCCGCGAGAAAAGAAAACTCCCTTCGCAGCTCTGAAAAGCCCACACTTTGGGAGCTGATGCTGCAGGGAGGACTCTGCCGGGCAGGGGGGACCCCGCAAGATACTTGATTCTGCTGCTGCCATGGCGGCAGCAGCCGGAGCCAGATTGTGTTTTTTTAAAATCTAGCTGGACTGATGGGAGGAGGGGGGTTAGGACTGGTAATGGGCTATGGGGGGGGGGGGGCTAAGACTGGAAGTGGGCTGATGGGGGGGGTAGGACTAGTAATGGGCTATGGGGGAGCTAGGACTGGAGGTGGGCTGATGGGGGGTTTAGGACTGGTAATGGGCTAGGGGGGGCTAAGACTGGAAATGGGCTGATGGGGGAGTTAGGACTGGAAGTGGGCTGATGGGTTCGGACTGGTAATGGGCTATGGGGGGGCTAAGACTGGAAGTGAGCTGATGGGAGGGGTTAGGACTAGTAATGGGCTATGGGGGGGGGCTAGGACTGGAAATGGGCTGATGGGGGGGTTAGGACTGGAGGTGGGCTGATGGGGGGTTAGGACTGGTAATGGGCTATGGGGGGGCTAAGACTGGAAATGGGCTGATGGGGGGTTAGGACTGGTAATGGGCTACGGGGGGGGGGGCTAAGACTGAAAATGGGGTGATGGGGGGGTTAGGACTGGAAGTGGACTGATGGGGTGCTTAGGACTGGTAATGGGCTATGGGGGGGCTAGGACTGGTAATGGGTTGGGGGGTTGCTAGGACTGGAAATGGGCTGAGTGGAAGGGGGGATTTGATCTGCAAATATTTGATGGGGACAGGGGCTTGGAATAGAAATGGGCTGAGTGGAGGGGAGCTAGGATTTGGCATGAGTTGATGGGGCTAGGAAAGGACTAGAAATCGGCTGATGGGGGGCTGGGATTGGAAATGAGCTGATGAAGGGACTCAGGACTGTAAATGGATGAGGGAGCTAGGACTGGAAATGGGCTGATGGGGGGCTAGAACTGGAAATCGGCTGATGCGGGGACTAGAAGGGAGCGGATGCTGGGTGGGGCTGGAACTAGAAGGGAGCTGATGTTGGGGGAGGATTAGAATGGGATGGAGCTGGGAGAGTGAAATGGAGAGGGAAAAAATATTTTGTGTGGGAGGGAAGACAAATCTACAATTGGCCAGGTATTGGGAGAGTAAGTGGGGATTGAGGATGGAGGGGTAAAATTTGAGTGGATGAAATAGGAATGAGGAAAGAGCAAAAGGAGAAAGATTAGTATGTTAAAGCAGATGTAGAGAGAGAATGAAAAAAAAACTAGAAGAGAGAAGAAAGGACAAATGGACAGCAGACGATGGAGAGTTAGCAGAAGACACGAAGAAACTAGAAGAAAGTGGTTGGAGCAATTGCAACTGAAAAAAAAATGCACAAAAGGTAGAAAAATCTCTATTTTGAATTTATTAACTGGAATATGTCAGCTCTGGGAAATGTGCATCATTAACGTCTGCGCTTTGTTTAGTACAAGAGGAAATTAATTTATAGTTTTATTTCTACAGTGGTGTTGTACATTCCAAGTTTGGCTTTTGGGGTTCCCAGTTTAATTGTCTTCCTGTTTCTAAATTGTGATTCCTTGTTTGGTGATGTCCTATGTTCTGCATGTGTAACTGAGCTGAGGAATTCTGTTTATGTAATTCCTATTTGATAGTGCCACTTGTTCTCTTTCCCCAGTAGGAGATGTATTGGTATTCTCTGAGATGTATTGATTTAATATTTGCAGTGTTACCTTTTGATAGGTAGAGTATGGTGCTTTGTGAGTCCTGGTAGTGCTGTTATGATACGGCGGGTTTACTATGGGTTCTAAATGGGCAGTGTTTGTAGTAGTTCCTAATGTGCCTGGCAGTTGGCACTGGATTATAGTAATGTAGAAATCTTTTAGTCTTTCTTTATCCATACAGTCATTAAGAGGCATGTTTACTAAAAGTTAGTGTATGGTAACATTATGCAAATATTTATGCAAGAGGCCTATTATGCAAATGAGGCCCCACACCAAGTCTCCACACATGGCCCCGCACCTCCCTTGGGACGCCCCTGCTTTAAGGTCTACATATCTGTCCCAAGCAAGAAGATATTGAAATGGAGACGGGAGGAGAGCTTTAAGATGATGTGATGGCGGTATAGAATAATCACAGTAAGAATGCAAGATCCTCAGCCCCAGAACATGCCAGATGACAGTAAGCTGTAACATGCATTCCTTATTGTCCCTACAGTCAGTTCCAACCTGTGGTAGTCACGCCTCACCAGCAGCTTGGAGACTGAGCATGTCAAATCTTATAACATCAGCATACATGGATAGCCAGCACATGAGTATCTCAGTCTCCAAGCAGCAGGAGAGACATGACTCCATAGGTTGGACTCACTGAAGGGACAATTAGGAGTAGACTTTTTTTTTTAATTTACCTGGCTTCCCAGGGATTGCAGAGACACAGTCTCTTTGGGAAGGGACTCTGCCTCTTTGGTTACCAGATGGACTGCTGTACCGTTAGAATTAAAGTTAATAAAAAAAAAAGACCTAAGCAGCTCCAGTCAGACTGGGTCACAGGCAGCAGACCCTTCTTGGTGAGGAAGGAGAGGCCTTACCCTGTTTTTTTCACCCCCGCAGCTCCAGAACTCATCAGCGGGTGAGGAGCCGCTTCAGCTAAGGCAGCCAGTCATTTTTGCACTCTCTGAAGTTTCTCGCTGCTGCCTCCACCGGTAACTGCAGACTGAGTGGGCGGTCAGAGCTTCAATGGCGGTACTCCCGCCTAGCGCAGGAACTTCAACTCTGTCGGAGGTTTTGTTTTTGCTTTGCTTTGGGTTTTTTCTGCGCTGTTGGGTGATTTCCTCAGCGAGGGCTGGTGCTCAGGTCGACAGCGTGGCAAGAAGGTAGGCTTCTCAGGGTTGCATGGGAAATGGCAGACATCAATTCTTTCTCTTCCTGCATATATGTTAATGAGGACATTCCGGATGCAGGGCAGGCCATTTTGCAATTGTGATTTGTTATGTTTTCTGGAGAAGAGCTGTGCAAGCAAGCAAAAGGAAGTGAAAAAAATAAAACAACGGATAAAAACAAACAGAAAGTAAGTCAGGATCTTGGCTTCTTCAGCTCCTCTGGGAAGAGAAGTCCTCAATTGCAAGCTCTGCTGGAAAGGTGAATTCTGCTTGCTTTCTGCAAGTCCTGCCTGTCTCTCTCTATATATTTATTTTTTTGTCATTGCTGGTGTGCTCTCTTACCCCATTGCAGCTTTTTTGCACTTTTGTTCAGCTTTTCTCAGCTCTCTTTTGCTCCTCTCCATAACTAACTGCAACTTTACCTCTACTATCTGCCTGTCTATGGAGGCCAGGTTAACATTTAATTCAATACATATCCTAACTCTGTCTCCATTGCTGCAGAGTTTAAACTTTTACCTGTCTCTGCACTAACCTACCTTATTGACTGACCCCTCCTCCCCTGCTGAGGTATTGGATAGCCCCTTTCCCTGTCTTCCACGTGTTTAGCTCTGTTTGCCTCTCTCTCCTCCCTTATCTGACCATCACCTACTAAGCTTCACTCTTCATCACCCGCCTCAACCTCATCCTGTCTCCTCCAATCTCTTTAGAAATCTTCATGCTATTGACCCTAAAATTCCTTATTATTATAACACACTTATTAAAACACAACCCCCTAACAGAAAAAGACGAGCACACAATCAAAACACCTTGCAAATTCCACCATCTATATTGTAACACCGAAAATGTGCCCTGTAACTTTAAGACACAAAAAGCTGAAGAGTACGGCACAGACACTGACAGAAAGGGAGAGAAAAAGCTTCCTAGTTGCTATAGGCAACCAGAGCAGGCTGAGGCACGAGACCTGAAGGCACGCCCAGCCAACAGACACTCCCCAAACACTGAGGGAAACACTCTGCACATGTGCAGGAAAACGCCCATAACTCTGCATAAGAAAGCAGGCAGGCAAACAGAGTTAGTTGGAGTGCAGGAGCAGGAACAGGCCAGAGCTTGGGAGCAGGCCAGAAAGGAGAATCCTTATTATGCTCGAGTCCAGGAGAGAGAGAATCCAGGAAGAGAGGCTGAATGTGATTCCTGTATGATTTCTGACGAAGGTTTGGATGACACAGAAGCTGCAAGCATTTGTAAAACCTGGCAGGTTAGAGAAAACCTGAAACCCTTCAACAAAAGGTCAGAGTATTCTCAGCCTAACCCTGTGTATTCTGAGGCCTGGAATGAGAAGCCAAGAAGGGCTGGGAGACATAACAGGCAGTCATTCTCCAACCGTGAGTTTTACCACAGAAAACCCTTTGCTAATGAAAGCCAGAAGCTTTTAAGGTATTCACATCCTTATAATAGAGATAGTGAACTGCTTCAGGATATTTGTATGAGAGCAGAGCCTGAATGTTTGTGTGAGAAGCCTGGCAGCAAACTGACAAGAGCAAGGTGTAACAGAAAAGCTGAAAAGCAATTTTATCAAGGCTCAGATAATTATCTCCCTGACCAGGAAGAGAGTTTTGAAGAGAGACCAGTCACTGACTGGAGGAGGTTACAAACTCTCTGCCAGAGGGAAGACGAGTCACTTGAGGAGCCCATGTGTACTGACCAGAATGAAGGTTTATCTTATGAGGAAAAGATGGACTGTTCTCTAGTGATGACTGAAGAGACCTCTCTGCGCTGAGAGCTAATAAAGCCTGCTAGAGAGACAGGTCTGCACAGTGGAAACTGCCCAGGTGTTTACCTTGATGATATATTTTGTTTTGTCATTTGATTTGTGAAGCAAGAAGCTACTTTTCTTTATCCATTTGTTTATACCAGAAGTATGGTTATCTTTTGAGTTTGGAAGTGTATTATTTTTGAAAGTCCAGCAAAACCCCGGGAGGGGAATAAATCCTTGTTTAAACCTGACCCTCGACTTGCAACTACACTTTCTTTTTATAGAAAGGTCAGGGCCAGTAGTGCACTAAGCTAAATAACCTTAGTTTAGCCTCTGCTGGTGACAATATGTAAGGTAAAAATGAATACCAGCAATAGAACATTCACTTACCTAGCCCCCACACAATGGAACAAACTCCCAGACACACTTAGAGCCAACAAAGATCTCCAATCATTTCGAAAAAAACTCAAAACACACCTATTCCGAGAATATTATAACCTATCTGAAATAACCTAAATCCAGATTATACCAAGTATACATCTCAACATAGAATCTCCAATAACCTCCTAGTCACACGATCCCAAACCCAACAGAGAATATTACGATATGCATAATACAACAGAAAATATTAATACAACTCATTAGGCATGCAACTTCCCCAGTATGCCACTGTAAATATCCTGTATATAGTTAGATAAACATACTCATTCTCTTTATGTAAATAGTTTAAAATTTGGTTGATCTCTGTTTTATTTCCTACTGTTATATGTAAATGCTGTTTATGCATAATTTAAATGTTAAAATGTAAACCGCTGCTGATCACTGGAAGGAGCGGTATAAAAATAAGTTCAAATAAATAAATAAATAAATAAGGGGCTTGTTTACAAAGCCGCGGTAGCAGTTTCCGATAACAATCAGAAACCGCTACCGCAGCTTTGTAAACAAGCCCCTAAGGTTCTCTTCTCCACTGTTTCATCATCTCTTTCCTCCACTATGTTTATGTTTATGTTTATTAGCTTTATATACTGCTAAACGAACAGACATCAAAGTGGTTTACATAGTTCGAAATAGAGGCCATAAGTTGGAGAAAAAGGAAAAGAAGTTACAATAATTGATAGGAAAGCAAACCAAGTGGACTCATGCGACAAGACGTTAGGGAGGAGAAGGAGAGGAGGAAGAAAGAGAGGGTAAGGTCACACAGAGGGAGCAGGGAGGTCGAGTCTGTTGTCATCTGAGTCTGTTGACGAGGCAATAGCTTCCTATAACGCTGCACTCTCCTCTGCTCTGGATGCTCTCGCTCCACCCATGCCGCGTCCTGTGAGGTGTACTGCGCCCCAGCCCTAACTTTCATCCACTACCCGCTATCTACATTCCTGTGCCCATTCAGCTGAGCATGCTTGGCTCAAATCCCACACCCTTGCAGACTTTCTACACTTCAAATTCATGCTTGTCTCTTTTCACTCATCCATTACACTCACCAAACAAGACTATTACGTCCATCTGACTAACTCTCTTGCCTCTGACCCTCGCCATCTCTTTGCTACTCTCAGCTCTCTCCTCAAGGTGCCTCCGCCTCCGGCCCCTCCCTCCCTCCCTTTCTGCCCAAACCAAGGCTGACTACTTCCATGACAAAATCCACAAGATTACCCTTCAATTCCCCACAAAACTACTTCCGCTCCTCCCCATCTTCACTCCCAACTTTCCCCCTTTACCTCTGCTACTCTCTCTTCCTTTTCTGTGATCTCTGAGGAGGAAACTGCACACCTTCTTTTCTCCTCCAAATTCATAACCTGCTCCTCTGATCCTATTCCCACCCATCTCCTAAGCCCCATCTCCTCCACTGTTGTCCCTTCCATCTCTCATATTCTCAACCTATCGCTTGATGCATAAGGCCTTCTGCATGAGTCAGAAGGGGGGGTGACGTTTCCTCAGGACCCTGGAAGGGAGCCAGTAAGAGGGATTTTACTGAGGCAAGTGCATCAGTGGGGACAGAGGATGAACCGGCATCGAGCCACTGGCGCCTAGACCTGGACGTGGGATGAGACAGGGTCGGTCCAATCTGACGAGCCAGAGAACCAGAAAGCCAGAGCAGTCCTAGGAGATGAGCTGCCCGAGCTCAAGGAAGGCAAAATTCCTCAGGAGGAGGAGTCCCGCATTGTGCAGGTTTTTTGGCAAGAGGAATTAACAATACTGATTTCCCACTCTTTATGGACCTTGAATATGCCCATTGGGGGCGCCTGTGGAGGAGGAAATGCTGGAGAACCCCTTGTTCCAGGCAGTGTGGAAGACATAGACTGTGTTCCCTCTCCATCATGTGATTAAACAGCACATGGGCTACTGATCCATTTGCTGGTGGTTCCTGTTTGGGTGAACACCCTCATTGCAAGCTTCAGCTAACTTTGTATGCTCTGTTCAGGTATTTTCCTGTGTCTGTTCAGAATCTATCTTGTTGTTTATTTATTTATTGTTCTGTATATATTTTTGCTTCGTCAATGTGTGTCCTATCTTCTGGCTGTCCTTTACCCAGCTCCTGCCCTCTGCAGTGCTGTGTCTTCTTTCTCAACACTGTATTGCCTCTGTTCTCTGACTAGTACTATCTGATTGCACATTTAGGTGTGCTTTTATTTCTCCTTCTCCCTATTCCTCTACAAGGCCTCTCTTGTAGATATTTAAAGTCCTCAGTTTTTTACCTTGCCTGAGATTTATTGAGCACTTCCTGTGGACTCTGCTTGCTTTCACTTGCTTGCATTCAGCACTTGTCCCGCCTCTCTTGTTCAGCTCTGCCTCTGTTTTCAGCTATGTCTCTCTCTTCCTTATTATCCCACTCTCCCTCCCCACAACTCACCCGCCCCCTGGTTTATAGTCTCCTATAGCCTCCCTGTGCTCATTATCATGATCACTCACAGGTGCACCTTATCTCCTGCAATCTCTACCACCTATCCTTTCATTTCTTCTGACATCTGTGCTCCTCTCCATCTCTCTCTTTATGGCTCCTCAACACTTTCTCTTCCTATTGCTCATACTCCTTAATTGTCTCCTGTCCTACCAACACCTTCAAGCCCCTCCCCATATATCCCCTTTACCATCCTCGCTTCCCCCACCATCTTGTCATTTGCCCTATCATCAGCTCTTGAGCTTCACCATTTTCTCTCTCTCATCCAGCCATCTCTTCTCTCTCTGAAATAACCTTACCCTCAATACTGCCATATTGTCTCCTCTCTGCCCCCAACTCTTCTACTCCTGCTCCTTCTCTTTTCTGGAGATATCAACCCCAACCCCAACCCCCCTATGCTTTTGTCACACTCCCCAGAACAGATCCTCACGCAAGAGCTCAAATCTTATTCATATCCCTTTTCTTTTCCCCTTCTCTCTTCCTTTCTCATGTGCCTTGTGGAACACACACTCCATCTCAAATAAACTTGCCTTTACTCATGATCTCTTTATCTCTAATGCTCTCCATCTCCTTGCTCTAACTGAGATCTAGCTCCTCCCTGAGGATTCAGCTTCAGTCACTGCTCTCTGTCATGACGGCTATCAGTTCTCCCACACACCTCGTCCCACTGGCCATGGTGGAGGTGTTGGGCTTCTACTCTCTCCTTCCTGTCAATTTCAACCCCTCCTTCTGCCTCAGTCTCACTCCTTTCCCTCCTTTGAAGTCCATTCCATCCATCTTTTTACTCCACTACCTCTCCTATTAGCTGTTATTTATCGACCCCCCTGACAAGTCCACCTCTATCTTTCTCTCTGACTTTGACTCATGGCTTTCCTTCTTTCTGGATTCATCTTCTCTTTCCCTTATTCTTGGGGATTTTAACATTCATGTTGATGACCCCTCTGACCCTTTAAAGCTTCGCTCTCTTACCTCATCATTCAACTTCCAGCTTTGCTCTTCTGCCTCTACTCACCAGCAACATCACTGTCTTGACCTTGTATTCTTTTCTAATTGCTTACCCTCACACTTCTGTACCTCACCTCTTCCTTTATTGGACCATCACCTGCTAAGTTTCACTCTTCATCAATCACTGCCTCAACCTCACCCTGTCTCCTCCAACTTCTTTAGAACTCTTAATACTATTGACCCGATGGCTTTCTCCTCCACTGTCTCATCACCTCTTTCCTCCACTATGTCATCTGAGTCTGTTGCATTAGCCTCAGTCAAATCCCTCTTACTGGCTCACTTTCAGGGTCCTAAGCAAATGTCATCCCCCTTCTGTCTCATGCAAAAGGCCTTATGGATCAAGAGGACAAACTCTGGGGAAAAATCCCCTGGAAACTCTCTCCCACCACCTCCTGCAATGTTCTGGGTTCCTACTCCTTCACCATGGATAAGACGCAGTCCGGGTCCTCTTCCTCCTCATTCCAGGACCAGCAAAGAATAATTTACAATAGTCAAAAGCGTCCTATAACACTCCTCTGCTCTAGCACTCTCCTCTGCTCTGGATGCTTTTGCTCTGCCCATGCCATGTCCTGTGAGGCGTACTGTACCTCAACCCTGGCTGTCTTCCACTACCCGCTATCTACGTTCCTGTGCCCACTCAGCTGAGTGTGCTTGGCTCAAATCCTGCACTCTTATGGACTTTCTACACTTCAAATTCATGCTTGTCTCTTTCCAGTCAGCCATAGCACTCATTAAACAAGACTATTATGTCCATCTGACTAACTCTTTTGCCTCTGACCCTTACCATCTCTTTACTACTCTCAGCTCTCTCCTCAAGGTGCCTCTGACCCTCGCCGTCTCTTTACAACTCTCTCCTCAAGGTGCCTCCGACCCCTCTCTCCCTTTCTGCCCAAACCCTGGCTGACTATTTTCATGACAAAATCCAGAAGATCATACTCCAATTCTCCATGGGGTCAGCTACTCCCCCTGCTCCCCCTCTTCACTCCCAACTTCCCCCCACCTCTGTTACCCTTTCTTCTTTTTCTATGATCTCTGAGGAGGAAACCACTCACCTTCTTTCCTCATCCAAACTCTCTACCTACTTCTCTGATCCTATTCCCACCCATCTCCTTACCTCCATCTCCTCCACTGTAGTCCCTTCCATCTCTCAAATTCTCAACCTATTGCTCTCCACTGCAACTTCCCTGCAGCCTTCAAGCATGCTGTGGTCACTCCGTTCCTCAAGAAATCCTCACTAGACCCACCTGTCCTTCTCACTATCGCCCCATCTCCATACTTGCCTTCATTTCTAAACTATTTGAATGTGCGTTTCACCGCCATTGCTTCGACTTTCTCTCCTCTCAAGCCCTTCTTGATCTTCTACAATCTGGTTTCATTCTTTATATTGTACCAAAACGGCTGTTGCCAAAGTCTCCAGTGACCTGTTCTGGCAAAATCCAAGGGCCTTTACTCAATCCTCATCCTTCTTCATCTTTCTGCTACTTTTGACACTGTTGACCACAACCTTCTCCTTGATACTTTGTCCTCATTTGGTTTTAAGGGCTCTGTGTTATCCTGATTCTCTTCTTATCTCTCCCATCGCTCTTTCAGTGTTTGTTCTGATGGATCCTCCTCTACTGCTATCCCGTTTTCACTTGGTGTACCCCAAGGATCTCTTTTGGGTCCATTCCTTTTCTCTCTCTATACCCAGTCCAGTGGTGCACTCATTTCTTCCCATGGCTTTCAGTACCATCTTTACACTGATGATTCCCAGATCTACTTCGCTACACCTGAAATCTCTCCGGCAATCCATGCCAGGATCTCTGCCTGCCTTTCTGACATTACCACTTGAAATTGAACATGGCCAAAACCAAGCTTCTTATTTTCTGCCCTAAAACCTCCTTTCCTCCTCCTCCTTTCTCAGTCTCTTGGAGGGGCCGAAAGGCTTGTCTCCATCACCGGAGGTGGCTCAGTTGGATTCCAGTGCGGCGTATTTGGCGTATGCCTTTTATGATCTGATCAGGAGCCTATCGAAGAGAATGTCGTTGGTGGTCTCCGCTCACAGATACTTATGGCTCCATAATTGGTTGGCCAATGCACCCTCAAAGACTCGCTTAAGCAGGCTCCCATTGAAGGGTAAGCTTCTGTTTAGTGAAGCCTTGGAGAAGTTTGTAAAAGATTTGGGGGAGTTGAAAGTGGTAGAGTCCCCGAGGATAAATAGAAGCCAATGTGGTCAGTGACACCAGGGCGCAGTCAATCTCGGGATTTCTGTCGGTTCTGGGTGGTGCACTTTGCACCTTTCCAGAGGGGTTGTTTCTCCTCAAGGGGGGAGTCCTTTTACAGCTTTCAAGGAGCAAAAGGAGGTTTAGTCCTCCGTCTCTCCGGCCGGTCAGAAACCACAATGAGATGAGGGTGCCCCAGGTAGAGGTGGTTTCTGTAAGAGGATGCCTGCAGGACTTCAACTTCACCTTGGTCCACATCACCTCTAACAGTGGGTGCTGGAAATTGTCAGAGAAGGATATGCACTCAAGTTCGCCCTGCCCCTCACAGAGGCTTTTGTGATGTTGCCTTGCAAAGCGCCCTGCAAGGTCAGGGTGGTGCGGGAGATCTTAAGGCATCTTCAAGAGCTATGGGCCATGGCAGAGGTGCCATGCAACCAATGCTGGTCGGGTCGATACTCCATATATTTTGTGATTCCCAAAAAGGATAGATCTTTCCAACCCATCTTAGATCTCAAACATGTGAGTCATTGCCTCAAGGTACCTCACTTTTGTATGGAGATGCTTCGCTCAGTTATCGTGGCCATCAGAGAGGACGAGTTCCTGACCGCTAGACCTCATGGAAGCCTACATAAACATTCCCATTCAGAACCACCAGTGATTCTTGCACTTCGCAGTGTCCATGGGACACTTTCAGTTCACAGCACTGCCATTCAGGCTAGCTACCGCTCTTCAAACGTTTTCCAAGATCATGGTGGTGGTCGGATGAAAGGCAGGTCCTTGGACTAGTACTGTTCAATGTATTTGAGTGTTATTGCTGAAGGACTGAATGTAATCCTTGGCAGTTAAGATTTAATGTGAAGAAGTTCAGTATCATGCACTTGGGATGCATAAATCCAAGGAAATTGTATGTGACGGGGCGAGAGGTTAAAGTGCACATACCAGAAGAACCTCGAAGTGATTGTTTCTGAGGATCTCAAGGTGGCGAAACAGTGTGACAAGGCGGTGGCCAAAGCCAGAAGGATGCTGGATTGCATACAGAGAAGAATTACCAGCAGAAAGGAGGAGGTTCTAAAGCCACTGTTCAAATCACTGGTGAGGCCTCACTTGGAATATTGTGTTCAGTTTTGGAGACCATTTCTCGTAAAGTATATAAAAAGACTGAAAACGATTCAGAGGAAAGCAACCAAAATGATTTGGTGCCTGTGCCAGAAGACATATGAGACTTGAACACCTAAATATGTATACTCTAGAGGAGAGGTGGGACAGGGAAGATATGATTCAGACCTTTAAATACTTAAAGGGTATTAGTGAACAAACAAACCTTTTTCAAAGGCAGGGAAGATACAAAACTAGAGGACATAACATGAAGCTGTAAGGAGGTAAGCTGAAAGGCAACGTCAGGAAATACTTTTTCATTGAAAGGATGGTGGATGCTTGGAACGCCCCCTCGATGGAAGTGGTGGGGGCAAATACAGTGACAATTCAAAATGGCATGGGACAGACACAGTGGAGCCCTTTATAGCAACAGGATAAAATCAAAGTAACCTTAACTGTCTCTGCTATCTCAACAAATGTGGTGACCTGCACGGAGTGGTGGGTACACCCCTAAACAAAGGCATGGGGAGTGGTGACCTGCACAGAGAGGCAGGTGCACCTACTCTTGCCACCTTGCTGGGCAGACTAGATGGACTATGATGGTCTTTATCTGCCATCATATACTATATTACTATGATTGTTATTACTGATTTGCGTATATCTTTGGTACTTTTTATTATGTATATTATTATTGTAACTGCTTAGAAGGCTGCTGATAACACTGGTCAACAAATTTTTACAAAGGTCATGTTACTGAAATAAAAATAGTCATTTCTTATCAATTTTTATATGCTGAACACGAATATGACAGTGAAATTGCAAAGTTGGCTCTAGTATTTTTGTAATCTACAAGAATTAATGTTTACATCACGAAATGCATGTCAATAGTAAATATAATAGGCCTTCGGTTAATACCTGTAAAAAACAAAGTCATAGACTACTTCTTAGATTTTTTCGTCTGTCTCTTGTACAGCTGTTCGGGAGCTTCTCTGGGGAGTGTCCAGCAGTAGTCAACCAGCATTGTAGTGGACCATTTTCCCTGGTATCTTTGCTCCATCGTTGCGATATCCTAGTGAAAATGTTCATCACTAACCATACCAGAGATGTCAGGAAAGAAATCAAGATGGGAATCAAGGAAATGGATCTTTAGAGACATATTGCAGCCAAGTTTCTGATACTGCATCAGCATGTCTTCTACTAGTTCCTTGTAGTTTTCCACCCTAACATTCCCGAGAAAGTTTGTTGACACTAGGCGAAAAGCATTCAATGCTTGTTTCGCATCACCCTGCAGCAAGTTGTTGAACCAGTCATCTTTGAAGAGCTCTCAAATCTGAGGACCCACAAAAACTCCCTCTTTAATCTTTGCTTCGCTGAGTCGAGGGAATTTTTCATGCAGGTATCGGAAAGCTAGTGAAGTGTGGTCCATGGCTTTCACAAAGTTTTTCATCAAACCTAGTTTGGTGTGAAGGGGTGGTAGCAGGATTTTGTGAGCCTCAACGACAGCTGGGTGCTGGATATTCTTCTCTCCAACTGTTACATTTTGTCTGCAATTCCATTCCTTCTGCAAGTAGTGCCAATCCCTTTCTCGGCTATCCCACTCACATAAGAAACACATGTATTTTATATATCCCTTCTGCAGTCCCATTAAAAGGGCAACTACCTTCAAGTCACCACAGAGGTTCCAGCTGTACTTGTTATAGTTAATGGAAGTCAATAGATGCTTTAAGGTATCGTATGTCTCTTTCATGTGGACGGCATGCGCTACTGGAATAGATGGAAGACGGTTTCCATTGTTCAAAAGCACAGCCTTCAGACTCAGTTTCGAAGAGTCTATAAATAGTCTCCAGTCTTGTGGGTCATGAGTGATTTTTAAGGCATTCATGAGGCTTTCAATATCGGAACAGAATACCAGATTACTTTCCTTTCTGAGGAAAGGCTCCAACTGCTGGTGGCGCTTTCGATATGAAGTAATGTTGACATCTTCTTCTAGAAGATTCCATTGTTGGAGTCATGATCCTAGCAATTCTGCCTTGTTCTTGGATAAGTCCAAATCACGAACCAGGTCATTTAGTTCTTCCTGTGTTATTCTGTGTGGCGTTGATATGCATCCCAATGAAAATCTGGGTCATTGCATGCTGACGGACCAGGAGAAGAACAGGTCGGCTCACACTTGTCCTCATCAGATGAATCAAGAGAATATTCTGATGGAAGTTCTGGAATAGGAAGTCCCTCACCATGTGGAGCTGGTCTCAATGCAGACGGAATGTTTGGGTAGACTATGCTCGACGTCATTTGCTTTGTTATTCCGCTGGAAAGAGGAGGAACCAAGCAGAATTAACAGTCAATTATTTGGTTGCTTGGCTCTCTCCACACCATGGGGACTGCAAACAGCATCGATGGTCTTTTGCAATTCAACCACTGTGAAAGCTGTGTTGTACATGTAGCGCAGCATATATGTGGGGCCCAAGGCTTGTCTTGGTCACCAATCTTGCATCCGAAGTAAAGATGATATGCCTTCTTCAGTTGAGAAGTGATACTTTTCTTCTGGTTGGCAAATGTCACTTCCCCACAAATATAGCAGCAATTGTCAACGGTATTAACGCACGTTCGTGGCATTACTGTTCTGTATTGTACCTAAATGTCTAAAATTATATGATTAATAAAAGTTACATGTAACAGTAGCTTAAACTGTCTCGCACACAGTCTGAAATATTTTAAATGCTCAACTTTTCCGACTGCGTATAGTACACTGCTGACGTCAGATGGCTTCAGCAGCCTTCTGGCAGTAGTATTGCATTGCATCAGAAAATGATGCAATCAACTCTGGATGATGTGTGCATGCTGGTATTATTCAATGTGATGCAATATTACATCATTCAAGGCTTATTTGGGATGTTGTTGATGTCCTACTGGATAAATTTACACAGTGAAGCGTCAAAAATGAACTACATGCAATATCTTCAAAATGAGAGCCAATAAATTTTTTTTCATGTTATATTCGTGTTCAGCTCACCAAGATACTACAGATTAGGCCCTTTTAAAGTCAGTAATGATTTCAGTGTTGACCAGTGTAAGCGGCACAAATGCCATAAATGAATAATAAATATATAAAATAAGTGAATGATCTCTTATAAATTAACGACTATCATAAAAGTCTGGGTGTTTGTATTGAGCGTAATTTCACTGTGGGCATATACATGGGCAGAGCATGAGTGGTGCGAGCAAGTCCACGTGTTGACTGTAGAATACTATAGTTTACGTGCGTACTTGCAAAACGTATGCATGGCCGTTTGCATCAGCTCTAGGGCTGGTTTAAGTGATCAAACCTTAAGTATAAGGCACAATCTCTGCCACTTAGACTAGTGTTTAAGAAAGTCAAGTAAAATGTGCGTTAAGTAGGTGTAACTTTATAAAATTACTCTCCAATATTCAAATACAATGCAGGAAGAAAGAGACAGCATTAAAAGACCAAACTAATAGCTGAAGAATACTTGCAGAAGCTTGACTAAAGCCGAGATAAAATGTTGGCTGCAGTCATAAAATCAGCTTGAGGTCCATGAGCAGTTCATTCCAAAGGAAGGGACCAAGCACACTAAAGGTAGTGCAACTAGAAGATTCCAATCTATTTTTCCTTCCCCATGTGCAAGTGTTTCCTCGGTGCCTCAGTTAGTTCCATAGCTCATGTCACGACAGTAATGAACCTCAGTCCTAAGCCAGGGTATATGGCAATCCTGTATCAAGCTTGGCATAATCAAGGCTAAACAATCTGCCAACACTTTAGCTAATAGTTTATTGTCACATTTTAATAGAGAAATAGGCTGATATGAGGAAGTGAGCAAAGGGTCACGGCCCAGTTTAGATATTACTGTAAAATGTGATTACTCACATGTAGTAGGTGTTCTCCATGGACAGCAGGAATTAGTCCTCACGTATGAGTGACATCCCCAATGTAGCCCCTGCGCAGGAATGCTCCCCAGCTTCTATTAGAAACTTTTGAGAGGCTCAACCATGCCTGCACGCCTCCTTCCCGCAGTACCATCTTGGATAAGTCTGATAACATAGCTGTAGCAGAAGACAACTCCTTGGGGAGATGGGAAGTTTGTGAGGACTAATTCCTGCAATCCACGGAGAATACCTTCTACAGGTGAGTAACTATATTTTCTCCATGGACAAGCTGGAATGAGTCCTCATATGGAACTCCCAAGCTACAAGCTACCGTACTGAAAACTGAGGTGGCCACTGAGAAGTCCAACAGGGGCAAAACTCAACTGCAGCATGGCGAGAGGCCATAACCATTCAACTATCAACTATGTACAATAGCAATGAGTCTCTCTTCCCTTTTTTTTTCAGGTAGCCTGGACAGAATAGAATGGGCCTATGGGGTTGGCGTTGGATTCTAATCCCTAAACAGATTTCGAAGTACAGATTTACCAAAATTGCTGTCGCATCGGGAATCCCTGTCCAGACAGTAGTGAGATGTGAATGTGTGGACTGAAAATCATTTTGCAGCCCTGCAGATCTTTTCCATGGAGAACAAGCGTTAGTTGGCCACTGACACAACCATAGCTCTGACACTATGAGCTGTGACATGACCATCAAGGCTCAGGCTTGCCTGGGCATAAACAAAATAGAGCCAGTCTGCCAACCAAATTGAAAGAGAGCATTTGGAAATGGCAGCCCCTAGCTTATTGGGGTCAAAAGAAACAAAAAACTGGATGGGCTTTCTATGGGCTTTTGTCCGCTCCAAGTAGAAAGCTAAAGCTCACTTGCAGTCCAACATGTGCAATGCAGCTTCCCCTTTGTGGGCATGAGGTCTTGGGAAAAATGTTGGAAGAACAATTGACTGATTAAGATACCACTTTTGGAAGGAATTTAGGATGAGTACAGCGGACCACTCTATTATGATGGAATTTGGGGTAATTGGGATGAACTACCACCAGGGCATGAAGCTCGCTCACTCTGCACGCTGAATTGACTGCCACCAGAAACAATACCTTCCAGCTTAAGAACTTCAGAGGGTAAGAATTGAGCAGTTCAAAGAGAGTTTTCATGAGCTGCACAGGAACCACACTGAGGTCCTAAGACACTGTGTGAGGCTTATAGGGAGGCTTCAAGAGAAGCAACCCCCGCATAAAGCGAACTAAAGACTATACCGAGATGGACTTTCCTTCCACTACGACTACTGCATAGTGGCCGAGTCTGCTGTGTGATCTTACTCTGGAGGAGAACTAATCCACCTGGGCATTCTGTGGCATGGCGAACAGATGTATCGAGGGGGTGCCCCACTTTCGAAAGATGCGAGACGCATCTTCCTTTTCCAGCGTCCACTTGTATGGCTGGAGGACTTGACTGTCTGACAGTGTTTTGCTCACCTGGTAGTACCTAGTTCTCAAGTCCATCCCATGTGTGATAGTGAACTTCCACAACCTGACCGCTTCCCAAATAAGAGGTACGAGCCGTTCCTCCCTGCCTGTTGATGTAAAACATGATGACCTGATTGTCGATCTGAATCAGAACAATTTGGTTGGCTAGTCGATCTCAGAAAGCCTTTAGAGCATTTGCCACTGCTCTTAGTTCCAAGACGTTGATCTGATGGAGACTTTCTTGGATGGACCAATCACCATGGGTGTGCAAACCCATCAAGATGAACTCTCCACCCTAGCTTGCATCTGTCATAAGAACTTTTTGGGGTGCAGCAATTTAAAAAGGGAAACCTTTCAGCAAATTGTGGTGGACTGTTCACCAGTGTAATGACTGAATGATACAGATGATCCCTGAATCAACCCGTGGTCTGGGTCGCGTCCTCAGAGTCCACTGAGCTTGCCTCATTTGAAGGCGTGCCAAGAGTGTGACATGTACTGTAGAGGCTTAGTACAGTCAAAATCCTGCAAGCTGATATCTGCTGACTCAATTGAGTTTTTCACATGAGTGCCGTCAATCTGTGAAGTCGGTCATGTAGTAGGAAGATTCTCACCTGAGTCGTAACAAGGAGGGCTCCCATGAATTATAATTGCTGGGCGCGCTGAAGGTGAGATGTGGGGTAATTTACAATGAGTCCTAGTAGTTCCAACACCTGAATGGTCAATCGTATTGATTCTTGGACTTCTTCCGGAGTGGTACTCTTGATCAGCCAATCATCCAGATAGGGGAAGACAAACACTCCCAGCATCCAGAGGTATGCTGGTATTTTCCAGGAATAAGCAGGAAGTCAGTCCTCACATATGTGTGACATTGGTGCCGATGGAGTCTACGTGGAGCATTTCCCCAGCTTTCAGCCTTTGGGAATGCTAACACACATGCGTGGTCCCCTTCCTGCCCAAGGGTGCTATCTTGTTCAGTCTCCTTTTTTCCGTGGAGCCCAACAGATGCTTGTCCTGTTTCCCCAGAAAAATCCTCTAAAAATTATCCTTAAAAGTTGGTTTTTGCCAGTTTGCGTAACGGTTCCTCTTCCCACCTTGAGCTAGTGCCGTTCTCTTCTTTTTTAACAAGACTTGCTTCGACCGGCGTTCACGCCCTTTTTTGCCCAGTGGTCATTGATCCCGGCCAGGTGTCTCCCACCATGTCTCACGGTGGGGTCAGAAATTGTGACCGCTGCAGTCAAATTATGTCTGTTACAGACACCCATGACTGCTGCTTGGGCTGCCTCGGCCCAGACCACGACAGTACCACCTGCGACCTGTGCCAGGCCATGACTCTGAAAACCAACAAGAAAAGGTTGGAGTTGCAGGAGAGGATGCTCCTGCGGTCCGACTCAGCCCTGGCTTCCCCGATGCTGAGCCCTAAGTTGAGCACCTCCTGCGAGGCCCGGGCATCTTCGGAGTCCCAAAGTTGCAGCTCCTCCGTAAAGACCCCAGACGCTGGGAAGAAAAAAAAAAATCCTCGAGACCAGTCGAGGTTCCACCAGTGAAACCAGGTAAGGTCCCACGGCGGGACTCAGGCAACTCCGAGCAGTGTCCCCTTAAGGTCTCTAAGAAGGAATCCTCCACTAGCGGAGACCATGCGAGGCTCCTCAAGGCTGTGGTCCTTATCGAGGACACATTCGCAAGAGTGCTGGCGTCAGGCCCTCGGCCCTCGATGCCCATGATGATAGCTGCGGAGCCTTCTGGCATCGAATCCAGAATGGTGGCCCTGGAGCAGAATATCTCTGCCTCCTGGCCTTGAAGCAGGCAATGATGTCTGGTTCATCCACATCATCTGCCTCGACAACCGGGTCCCCGTGCAGGGGATTCCCTGGGCATCGAATAAGGCCCCGAGCACCACTGACCTCGGGCGAGCCCTCGGCACTGATCAAGGTCCTGGTCTCGTTCCTCAGGTGTTTGGTCCTCCCTGGCCAGTGTCTGGGAGTCTGACCCGAGATTCACTGGGGGACCCCGGTTCCTCGGGGCCGGCCTTGAGGGGCGGAAGTCCCGGGCCTCGGAGTCCAAGACGCCCTCCTGCTCTTACTGGGAGTCTGACATCAAGGCCTCCCCCTAAGACTTCACAACACCAAGACATCCCTTTGCAGCCATCTCCCCCAGAGCCATTTCCCTCCCAAGGATGTGGCCTTCCACGACTTCATCTGGGACATGGCCCGGGCCCCCTCAGTCCCGACCGAATCAGAGGGACTGAGATCCTCCAATATGAGTCCCCACAAAAGGAGACTCTTACGATGCCGGTACAGCCCATCCTCGAGCGGCTGCTCCTGCGGACGTGGGAGACCCTGGCCTCGGTGCCAGTGGTCAGCCAATGCCTCAACGCCATCTACCGTGTCAAGAAGGGCCCGGGTTTCCAAAAGTTCCAACTCCCGCATAACTCCATGGTCATGGAGTCATCTATGCAAAAGCTTAAAAGCCAGAAGAATTACTCTTCTTTTCTCCCGGGCAGAGAGGCCTGAGCCCTTGATGCCCTCAGGCACAAGTGCTTCCAGCGATCCGGAACAAGTTTCTGGTGAAGGAGAAGTTCAAGATGCTCTCCCTTGGAACTCTGCTATGCTACCTTCACCAGGGAGACTGGCTGTGCTCCTTAAAACTAAAGGATGCATATACCCATATCTGATCCACCTCTTCCACAGATAGTACCTAAGGTTTGTGGTGGGAGGAGAGCACTACCAGTACAGGGTATTTTCATTTGGCCTGGCCTCCTTGCCAAGAGTTTTTACAAAGTGCCTGGCGGTTATGGCCACCTACATGCGCCTACAAGGGGCCTTCGTCTTCCTCTATCTGGATGACTGGCTCATCAGAGGAAGACTGTTTGCTCAGCCAGCCACATTTTGGTGGCTCTTCTCTGTACCTTTTCTAATAACGCTATATCCTTTTTAAGATACGACGACCAGAATTGCACACAATATTCAAGGTGCGGTCGCACCATGGAACGATACAGAGGCATTATAATATCCTTTATTTTCCATTCCTTTCTTTATTATACCTAGCATTCTATTTGCTCTCTTGGCCGCCGCTGCACACTGGGCCGAGGGTTTTAACAAGTTATCCACGATGACGCCTAAATCTTTTTCCTGGTTGGTGGTTTCCAATGTGGAACCTTGCAGCGTGTAACCATAGTTTGGGTTGTTCTTTCCTAGGTGCATAACTTTGCACTTGTCCACATTAAATTTCATCTGCCATTTGGATGCCCAGTCTTCCAATTTATCAAGATCCTCTTGCAATTTTTCACAATCCTCTTGGATTTTAACAACTTTAAATAGTTTTGTGTCATCTGCAAATTTGATAACCTCACTCATTATTCCCTTTTCCAGATCATTTATGAATATATCAAAAAGCAGCAGACCCAGCACAGATCCCTGCGGTACTCCACTGTTCACCTTTCTCGATTAGGAAAATTGGCCATTTAGCCCTACCCTCTGCTTTCTTTTAACCAGTTCCTGATCCACAATAGTACACTGCCTCCTATCCCATGACTTTTTAGTTTTGCCAAAAGTCTCTGATGAGGGACCTTGTCAAAGGCTTTTCCCACCCAACAGTGATTTAAAGGCATCAGGGGGATCACGGCATTGAGAATAGCCCCTGATGCCATCAATCTACTAACAGGTGGGAGGATTGGGCCATTGGCCACCAGGAAATTGCTCTCCTGATGCAGACGGCAGTGGACAGAGTGTACAGGGCTGCCACCCACGCATCCTGACCAATGGCAGGATGGACAGAACTGGGTCTCGCCCAGTTTGAATATCACCACTGACGGGAGAGACTACTACAGCTACCTTCCACTTTTTGGGATGGAAGGGGGGTAATGAAGGATCTGATTCCGGAGAGATCCTGGGACACAAGCAGTTGCTCTCCCACATATAGAGGTTTGAGCACCATGGCGGTGGAGAATCTGGCCTATATGGTGAAGTGGGAGTGCGATCTAGGGGAAATTGTGGAGGCAACATTAGAAGACATCATTAGGGGAGTAGCAGGAATATTAGTGGCCTCCAACCTGGTAGAGAATGACTACAAGCTTCTTTACTGGTGGTACCTTACTCCAGAAAGACTCTGTAAGATGGCCCCCCTGCAGACTGACAGGTGTTGGTGGGAATGTGAAGGCAAAGGAATGTTACTCCATATGTGGTGGAAATGCCCTAAGGTTACATAATATTGGGAAGGAGTGAGAACTCAAATGGAGGAGATGGTGGGGTCCCCACTGCTCTGGAGTCTGGCTTAGTTCCTGCTGCTTAGTGAGTTGGGCAGGGCTCAGGCCACCGCAGTCACATGGGGTGCTACAACATTGCAGCGTATTAGAATAGTTACTCACCTGTAACAGGTGTTCTCCAGGAGCAGCAGGAATCAGTCCTCACATATGGGTGTCATCGGCGCCGATGAAGCCCCAGTGGAGCATTTCCCCAGCTTTCTATAAAAGCCTTTGGGAATGCAGGCACACATGCGCGGTTCCCTTCCCGCCTAAAGGTGCCATCTTACCTCAGTCCAAGCGTACCTTGTCCATCTGGGTAGCTGACTGTATCACCTGGGCTTATAAGGTGGCTGACCTTCCTTTGCAGGGTCGGGTTACGGCCCACCGAGTCAGGGCAATGGCTGCCTCAGTGGCTCATCTCCGCTCTGTGCTCTTGGTAGACATCTGCAGGGCTGCAACTTGGTCTTCAAGCCAGACTTTTGCGGCCCATTACTGCCTGGAGAGGGAGCCCTGTAGGGAC
This sequence comes from Ichthyophis bannanicus, assembly GCA_033557465.1. Classification (NCBI taxonomy): domain Eukaryota; kingdom Metazoa; phylum Chordata; class Amphibia; order Gymnophiona; family Ichthyophiidae; genus Ichthyophis; species Ichthyophis bannanicus. Next base: position 778,374,476 of record CM066031.1, on the reverse strand, counting down.
AGTGCTTTTGGCCAAGCAGTACTCCGGAGTCTCTTTGAGGTTTCGACAACTCCTGCCCTCTGTTGAGCTACCGGTGGAGGTTGTGTCCTTGAAATGCCTTTCTTTGCTGCTGAGACTAGAGGGAGTACTCTTGTTCAGCCTGGGTTCCTCGGTAGCCCAGAGCTTGGGAGTCACCCATATGTTAGGACTGACTTCCTGCTTGGTCCTGGAGAAAGAGTAGTTACTCACCTGTAACAGGTGTTCTCCAGGAGCAGCAGGAATCAGTCCTCACAACCCTCCCTCCTCCCCTTGGAGTTGCAATTGTACATAGTTTATTTTTCATTTTTGTGTGCTGTTCTTAGCTATGTCATTTGACTGAGGTAAGATGGCACCTTTAGGCGGGAAGGGAACTGTGCATGCGTGCTTGCATTCCCAAAGGCTTTCATAGAAAGCTGGGGAAATGCTCCGCTGGGGCTTCATCGGCGCCGATGAACTTGTTGAGGTTCCTGAAGTCCAGAATGGGTCGAAGGCCACCGGTTCTTTTGGGCACCAGGAAATACCTGGAGTAGAAACCGTGACCTTGCAAGTGGGGAGGCACAGGCTCCACCGCCCTGTCCACCAACAGACCATGAAGCTCTTGTAGAAGAAGGTCTCTGTGCAGGGGAGGCCTTGGAGGCTCCCCTGGAAAATATGGTGGAGGCAGTTGGTGAAAATGGAGGGCATAGCCCCTATGGACTATCTCCAGCACCCAACTGTCCCCGGTGATAAGGGGCCACTGGTGGGCAAAGAGGGCGAGGCGACCTCCTGTGCAGGGTTGGGAGAACAGTGGAGGAGAGGCTACGCTCAAGGAGTCAAAAGCCCCCACCCTGCTAAGTGGTAGCAGGGGCCTGAGGCTTGGGGGTCCTCTGCCTACGGGGCCCATTACGCTGGCCCTTGGCTTGCTGACCCTGGGGGGCAGCTTGGGCAGCCTGGGCAGCCTGATATTGCGGGTACTGTTTGTAGGCAGTGCCCTTCCTCGGGTAAAAGGGCTTTTTACCTGAGCCCTTCTTTTTATGAGAAGGGGCAGAGGTCTTCCTCGACAGCCTTGTCCGTGTGAGGTGCTCAGTTTCGAGCTGAGCGGCCTTCTCGGTCATGGGCTTGCCAAAAAGGTTTTCACCTCGGCAAGGGACATCGACCAACTTGTCCTGAACCCATGGCTTGAGGTCTGATGACTGCAGCCATGCCTGGCGTCGAGCCGCGATGCCGGCTGCCGCAACTCGGGCCGAAGCCTCGAAGCCATCGTAGGCGGCGCGGGACATGAACTTCGAGCAGTCCCGAATCCCCGAGGACAAGGACTTAAATCTCTGCAAGGGTTCCCCGGGGAGACCAGCAGAGAACCCGGCCAATTCCTTGGCCAGATCCCGCAAGTAAATGCCCATGTACAGCTGGTAAGACTGGACACGGCAAGCAAGCATCGAGCCCTGGAAGCACTTTCTACCGACACCATCGAGGTTCCGGGCCTCCCTGCCAGGGGGCACCGTGGAGTGCATCTTCTGGCTCTTCAGACGATGCATGGCCGATTCCACAACCATAGAATGGTGTGGGAGCTGTGCCTTTTGAAAACCAGGGCTCTTCCGGAGTCGATAGATCAAGTCGACTCGCTTGCTTAGAACCGGCGCCGAGGCCGGTGCCTCCCACATACGGAAGAGGAGCCATTCCAGCATTGGAGGAACCGGAACAGTAAAGGCCTCCTTCGGAGGAGAGTCATACTGTAGGGCCTCGAGCTCTTCAGCTCGAGGCTCCTCCTCGGGGTCCGCCGGAATCGCCAAGGCAGCGGCCATATCCCGAACGAACTCCGAGAACCGAGTGTCCTCCGGGGGGGACCTACTCCGGGACTCAGACTGCGGTGAGTCCGAAGGGATGCACCGAGTCTTGAAGGTATCAGGAGACTCCTCGTCCTCCATCTCCCAAGCCGACTCGTCCGAGGAAGAGTCAGGGTCCGACCCCGCGGGGCCCTGGAGCACCCGCCCCGACGCCGGAGGCACCGGCGTCGACGCCCTCTGTCCCGAACGGGAGGTTGAGGGAGACAGCGACCGAGGTCGACTCCGAGCCACGATGGACTCGAGTATTGGTTCGGTCTCCGGGGTCGACTTCGAAGTCGATGTCCCGGTGGTCGGGGCAGATGCGCCAGACAGGCTGGCCATCAGTGCCTGCTGCTGCTCCATGAAGGCAGACAATCTGCTCTCCAAGGCTGTCATCCTGAGACTCAGCTCGGGAGACGCAGCAGCCACCGACTCGGGCCCCGGCAGCGGCTCCCTGGGAGGAGAGTCCTCGAGGACTACGGGGCTTACGTGTCCAGCAGACTCCGGCTCCACGTGAGGAACTTTTGCAGGCTTCTCGTGTTCCACGGGCCCGGGGCGACGGTCGGGGGTCTTAGACCTGGCCCTCGAGGAGCCAGGGACCTCCTCCTCTGACGCCCTCGCGAGCCGCTTCTTCCTCTTGCGTTCCCGGTCGGGGGACCCCCTGTCTGAGGAGCTTCGACGGCGCTCGGGATCGGAATCCCGAGGTGTCGAGGCCTCAGACGAGGTCCGGGCCCGGCCGGAGGCTGAGTCCGAGAAAAGCCTTTCTTTTTGCTGCTGGCGACTTCGGAGTGCCTTGGAAGACATCTTTCCACATGGCCCTCCCGACTTAGGGTCGTGGTCGGGGCCGAGGCACCGAAGGCAGCAGTCGTGTGTGTCGGTGAGAGACATAAGTTTCTTACACCGATCACACTTTTTAAAACTGCTTATAGCCATCGGGGAAAAAAAGAGTCCCCGCGAGGTCAAAGGACCGGACTTCCAGGGAAAAATGGAAAAAAGGGCGCAAACACCAGCCATGAAGGGCAAAAACCGAAAAAGAAGAATTGGGCTCGATACCGGTGTACTGAACCCGGCGGGAGGGGAACCGGCATCGAACCTGGAGAAAAAATAGCGAAAATCACTGAAAAAATCTAATTTTAACCGGGAGAACAGGACACATGTCCGGTGGGCTTCACGAAAAAAAGAGACTGAGGTAAGATGGCACCTTTAGGCGGGAAGGGAACCACGCATGCGTGCCTGCATTCCCAAAGGCTTTCATAGAAAGCTGGGGAAATGCTCCGCTGGGGCTTCATCGGCGCCGATGACACCCATATGTGAGGACTGACTTCCTGCTTGGTCCTGGAGAAAGACTAGATTTGCCAGGAATGTCTGGATTTCTTAAATGCTTATCTAATCTGTATTTGATACATACACTGACTGCTCTCTGCAGGAGGAAAGGTGAACAAGTTCAAAGAGAGTGGGAAGGTGAGTGGAGTTGGCTGAAGAAAAGGGGTTCAGTGGATTAGGCTAATCAGTGGGACTGGGGGTTATGAGAGTGGTGCTTTTCATGGTCCCTTCTGTAACAGTCAGGACCAGGCTGGGATATTGTAAAGGGGGAAGAGTATCGGGTTTGAGAGGGAAGGGCCAGGGCCATCATGCTTGTGTTTCTAAGAGTTGTAACTGCTGCTGGTTAGAAATTTTAATAAAATTTGAAGTAAAAAAATAAGTGGTGAAACTAGTTGTAGAATACCACTGAAATTCCCTTGGGAAGTTTTATCTTCCTCATGTATGTTGGAAGGGGTCAGCTGAACTGCCCAGCCCCTCCAGCAGGGTATGGGGTTTGTATTTTGAAAGCTCCTGTCTGTAGCAGGCCCTTTGACTTGGAATAAATTGCTTCAAGAGCTTCAGGTTGTACAAGATTATTTAGATCTTAGAATGAAAATGAAAGCTTTTATTTTAAGAAAGCATGTAGTATTAGAGGTGGATAGAATGTGTTTTGGTCAAGTCGTTTTAATCTTGTATGTGTTTTATTATTTTAATGTGGTTACATAGTAACACATACATAACATAGTAGATGACAGCAGATAAAGCATAGTTACTCACCTGTAACAGGTGTGCTCCAGAAACAGCAAGAATCAGTCCTCATATATGGATGCCGACAGAGGCCACACAGAAGCATCACCCCAGCTTTCAAAGAAAGCCTTCTGGAGATGGCACCATGCATGCGTAATCCCCTTCCCGCCCAAAGGTGCCATCTTGCCTTAGTCTAATGACATAGCTAAGATGGCAAAAAATAAAATACAGTAAAGAAGCAACTCTAAGGGGAGGAGGGAGGGTTGTGAGGAGATTCCTGCTATCCCCGGATAACACTTGTTACAGATGAGTAACTAAGCTTTCTCCGAGAATAAGCAGGAACTCAATCCTCACATATGGGATTCCCCAGCTACAGGCTACCGAGAACCTATAAAAACGCCACGGTGACCTGCCAAGGGTGAGCCGTAATCAGCAGCAGTTGAGTCCCTATTAAGAGACTCTTGCAAGACCCAAGTGTCCGGCAGAGAACCAGCACTCCGGTAGTCTGAACACAGAAGGATCGGAGGGTAGGAGTTGCCTACACCCCAAAGAGATTATGGAGTACAGCCCGGCCGAAGGCGCTGTCCCATCAGGACTCCCTCTCCAGGCAGTAATGAGCTGCGAAGGTATGGACCGAAGACTTGGTGGCGGCCCTACAGATTTTCATCATGGGGGCAGAACGCAGATTTGCCACGGAAGTAGCCATGGCCCTGATGCAGTGCGCCATGATCTTCTGGTCCAATAAGATCTCAGCTTACTCATAGGCGAAGGCAATGCAGTGCACCACCCAAGCGGACAGAGTTTGCTTAGTCACTTGGAACCCCAGATGACTGGGGTCATAGGATACGAAAAGCTGAGTTGCTTTGCGGTGGCTCTGAGTCTGTCCTTTTACAATCCAGAGTATGGAGAATGGTCTCCATCTTGCCAGTGTGAGAAAGAAGGTGGGGAGTACCACCTCCTTGTTGAGGTGGAATGGGACACCACCTTCAGCAGAAACTTGGAGTGTGTATGGAGCACCACTCTGTTCTTGTAGAACCTTGTGTAGGGGGTTCTGCCATTAGAGCCTGGAGCTTGCTGACTCTACGAACTGATGTGAATGTTACAAGGAAGACAACCTTCCAGGAGAGGTACAACAAGTGGCAGGTAGCCAGAGGATCAAAACGGCAGCTTAGTGAGCTGCAAGAGCACCACATTGAGATCCTACTCTGCCCCTGGAGGGCAGATGAGGGGTTTGGATAGCATGAAGATGAACTAAGAACATTAACCAATATTACTGAATTTCGTAAAAAATTGAAAACGCATCTATTCACTAAACATTACAATAATACAGATCATCCCTCAATAGACCTAGATAAAGGCTAACCTGTTTTCTTATGTGATATCCCATGTCCTATGAAAATTCCCATAGCAGTAACGGTACTTCGCAATATGCTTAAGCCCTAAATAATGTATATTTGTATATAATGTATATAGTTTTGCTCTGTTCTGTGCTAGTTAACTTTAACAATTGTTTTCAAGTTTTATTGTCTTTTGGTTATATGATGTTATATGTAAAACAAACTCTGCTTTGTTGATTGTTGTTTATTGTGAACCGCAACTGATGTATGGAAGATGCGGTATATAAGTGATTGTTAAATAAATAAATAAATAAATGAGGCCCCACAAGAACTGAGAAACAAGGGGCTGAGCCAAGAGGGGCTTGCCCTCGACGGAATGGTGGTGCACTGCGATAGCGCTCATGTGTACACTGACCGAGTTGGACTTTAGTCCCATCTGCGACAGATAGAGCAGGTACTGGAGTACCACTTATACCGAGCAGGGAATGGGTTCGCCCATCTTTCGGCACACCACATCGTGAATCAGCGCCACTTGAAGGTATACACCCATCTTGCAGAAGTCTTACGAGAGACCAGAAGAACCTCTTCCACGTCCCGTGGGAGGTTGAAGCAGCTAAATGCTACCTTTTCAGCAGCCAAGCTGTGAGTGACAGGGACCCCACGTTGGGGTGTAGGAGAGCCCTGCTCCTATGAGAGTAGTCCTGGGGCTTGGCCTAGGGGAATCGGCGACACCGCTAACAGGGAGAGAATCAACAGGAACCAGGGTTTCCTGGGCCACCGGGCAGCTATTACTATTAGTGATGCCCTGTCACGCTGGACCTTGAAGAGGATCTTGGCGACTGTTGATGTTGGCAGGAAGGCATACAGGAGGCCTTCCATCCATGGAATGAGGAACACATCCCGCTGCCATCCAGGACAGGTGCAGCTGGTGGGAGCAGAAGCAGGGCAACTGTGTGATTTCCAGGCTGGTGAACAGGTCCACCAGTTGAAACAGCCGGGAAGTCACTTCGGGATCCAGGTGCCATTTGTGCAGCTAGAAGACTGCTCAGCTTGTCCACCGGGGCATTGTCTTGGCCTGGGAAGTAGACTGCTCTTAGAAGCATCCCTCTGTGTGTCGCATATGAGCAGAGGGCTACCGCCTCCTGGCAGAGGGAGTACAACCCTGTGCCCCCTTGTTTGTTCACATAGAAGATTGCAACTTGGTTTTTGGTCTGGACCAGCACCGACTGGGGCTGCAGCTGGAGGCGGAAGGCTTGGAGAACCAGAAATATCGTTTGGAGCTCCAGCAGATTGATTTGCATCTCGGATTCCATCTGGGACCAGCTGCCTTGTGTCTGGAGGCCCTCGAAATGTGAGGACCTTCTGGGGGGTGGATGCCCAGAAAGGCATCCTGGGCTAAAGGTGACAAGGAATCTGCCACCATCCGAGGGAGTCTGCCAGCTGGCGGGTCACTCTGTCACAAAGCCTGCCTGTGGCTTGTGTCCATAGAGAGGAGGCACCACTGGGCTGTTCTCATGTGCGGTCTGGCATATAGGGTCATGTGAACTGTGGAGGCCATGTAAGCCCAACAGGTGGAGAAGAAGCCAGGTGGGTAGCACCCGGCATATGTCCATTTCTGAGGATAATCCCTTGAGGCGTTCTGACTTCTCTTGAGGCGTTCACGTAAGGGAAGACGAAGGGCCCTTGGAGCCGGAGGTGAACTGCGATCACCACGAGGCGCTTGAAGACCCTTGGCGATGAGGCCAGTCCAAAGGGCAGCACCCTGTAGTGGTAGTGCTCTCCTCACACCACAAACCGGATGTATGTTCTGTGTCTGGGATGGATCAGAATGTATCTGAACCCCCAAAAGGTAGAATGCTATCGACCAATCTCAAGCATCCCGCTGCTAGTCAAGATAATTGAGAAGGTCGTCCAACGTCAAATCCAAGATCACATCAACTCCACTGCCCCCCTCGACCCATGCCAACATGGCTTCAGGGAATCACATGGCGTCAAAACGCTTCTCAACACATTAATCACAGGGATTGACAACATCAGACGAGGATATGCCCTGATCTTCTTGGACATTGCCATGGCTTTCGACTTCATCAATCACGAACAACTCCTAATACGTCTCCAGGAGAAGGGGATCCATGGTTCAGCCTGGAGCTGGTGCAAATCGTATCTAACAGATGGATGGCAGCAGGTACGAACAGGCTTTATGACCTCCAAGCCTTTTCAACAAAAACATGGCGTTCCCCAAGGCTCCTCGCTCTCTTCCCTCTTATTCAATATATATATGCAGCCCATATGCGCAATCATCCGCTCCTTCAACATCTGCCTGATTTATGCAGATGACGTACTACTCTTCACCCCATTCACTATCGACCAACCAGACTTCTCATCACTAGTAAAATGCTTTGATGCCGTCACTGACTGGCTCCACCCACAGAGTCTCAGGATAAACTTCAGCAAGACAGACGTGCTGTTCATCACAAGGAATCAAACCTTCTCCCCACCGGCAACATTAAAGACGAAAGACGCCGAGCTCCCGAGTAAATAACAGACAACCCTGTAAATAAATTACATCCCTGTTCATTGCTCTTAGGGTAAGCCATGTTGCTACAACTGCGCAGTGACATCCTGCTTAGACTGTATATAGTTACCCCAGTTCTAAATCCAAGTTGCATTACCCATTCAATGTAAGTGCAAAGCAGGCTCTCCCTGCTCTGTACAAAATGTTATCTGTAAACCGCACTGATTTTAAAGTGCGCGGTATATAAAAGCATTAAATAAAAAAATAAAAATAAATAATGTGTAGGCAGCAGTGTTCCAAGGGAGAGCATCTTGATCTTCAGCTCCCATAGGTCCAGGATGGGCCTGAGGCTCCCTGTCCTCTTAGGGATGAGGAAATACCTGAAACCTGTGCCCTAGAGATGTTTTTGTAGTGGCTCCACCACTTTGTCCTGGAATAAGCCTGCAAGCTCAGTAAGGAGTAGGGTCAGTGAATGAGAGATATGATGGGCTCTCCTGGAAAGTACGAGGGTGGCGCCTGCTGTAGGTGGAGGAGGTAGCCCTCCCTGACCACTTGTAGCACCCAGGTATTGGTGGTCATAGTGGACCACCTATGAGCAAACAGGGTTAGACGCCCCCCTGTGGGCTGCAGGGGACCTACTTGGGGAGAGGAGGTCATGCTCAGGCAGTCAAAAGCTCCCCCCAGGCTGGGCCAGGGCCAGGGCCAGCGCCGGCACCTGGGACTTCTGCTTATGAGGGCCATGCCCCTGCCCTTTTTGCTGTTGGCCTTGCTGAGGGGTTGAGAAGGCCTGAAATTGCAAGGTATTGCCCCCGCCAACCCCCCTTCTTCCTTGGGAAAGGGCTGCACCAAAGTCTTCTTAATGAGTCTGGTTCTCATTGGGAACTCTCTCTCTTTTTCTGCAGCTTTGTCTGCCATGGGTTTCCAGAAGAGGTTCTCTCTGATCCAGGGGACATCAATAAGTTTGTCCTGAATCCATTGCTCTAGGTCAGACGACTGCAGCCATGCAGCATGCGGCTGCTGAAGTCTTAAAGCCGCCATAGGCTGCTCAAGACAAGAACATAAGATATGCCATACTGGGTCAGACCAAGGTCCATCAAGCCCAGTATTCTGTTTCCAACAGTGGCCAATCTAGGTCATATGTACCTAGCAGTTTCCCCAAGAGACACAAGTTCCACAATGCTTGTACTGGGTCAAGCATTGATATCTTCGGTCACTTCTTAATAATAGTTTATGGACCTTTCCTCCAGGAACTTGTCCAAACCTTTTTTAAACCCAGCTACACTAACAGCCTTTACTACATCCTCCGGTAACAAATTCCACAGTTTGATTACACGTTGAGTGAAAAAATATTTCTTTTATTAGTCTTAAATAGTTTACCCTGTAGCTTCATTGCATGTCCCCTAGTCTTTCTATATTCTGATAACGTAAACAATCGATCTACATTTACCCGTTCCACTCCGTTCATTAATTTATAGACTTCTATCATATCTCCCCTCAGCCGTCTCTTTTCCAGGTTAAAGAGCCCTAACCTTTTTAGCCTTTCTTCATAGGGGTATCCTTCCATCCCCTTTACCATTTTGGTGGCTCTTCTCTGAACCTTTTCTAAAATCGCTATATCCTTTTTAAGATACGGCGACCAGAATTGCACACAATATTCAAGGTGCGGTCGCACCATGGAACGATATAGAGGCATTATAATATCTTTTGTTTTATTTTCCATTCCTTTCCTTATCATACCTAGCATTCTATTTGCTCTCTTGGCCACCGCTGCACACTGGGCCGAGGGTTTTAACATGGTATCCACAATGACACCTAAATCTTTTTCCTGGGTGGTGGTTCCTAATGTGGAACCTTGCATCGTGTAACCATAGTTTGGGTTGTTCTTCCCTAGGTGCATAACCTTGCACTTGTCCACATTAAATTTCATCTGCCATTTTGATGCCCAGTCTTCCAATTTATCAAGATCCGCTTGCAATTTTTCACAATCCTCTTGGGTTTTAACAACTTTAAATAGTTTTGTGTCATCTGCAAATTTGATAACCTCACTCGTTATTCCACTTTCCAGGTCATTTATGAATATGTCAAAAAGCAGCGGACCCAGCACAAATCCCTGGGGTACACCACTATTCACCTTTCTCCATTGGGAAAATTGGCCATTTAGCCCTACCCTCTGCTTTCTATCTTTTAACCAGTTCCTGATCCACAATAGTACACTGCCTCCTATCCCATGACTCTTTAGTTTTGCCAAAAGTCTCTGATGAGGGACCTTGTCAAAGGCTTTCTGAAAGTCCAGATACACAATATCAACCGACTCACCTTTGTCCACCTGTTTATTCACTCCTTCAAAAAAACATAACAGATTAGTAAGACAAGATCTTCCTTGTCTAAAGCCATGTTGGCTGTCTCCCATTAGGTTGTGACTATCTACATGCTGAGTAATTTTATTCTTTATGATGGTTTCTACCATTTTTCCTGGTACTGACGTCAGGCTCACCGGTCTGTAGTTTCCCGGATCACCCCTGGAACCCTTTTTAAAAATTGGTGTTACATTGGCGATCCTCCAATCTTCAGGTATTAGAGATGATTTTAATGATAGTTCACAGATTACTGATAGCAGGTCTGCAATCTCATATTTCAGTCCTTTCAACACCCTTGGATGTATACCATCCGGCCCAGGTGATTTGCTACTCTTCAGTTTATCTAATAGTTGTAAGACATCTTCCCGATGTATCGATATTTCCTTCAATTCTTCCGCACCTTTAAATACCACTTCCGTCATGGGTAACATCCCTACATCTTCCTCAGTAAAGACCGAAGCAAAGAATTCATTCAGTCTCTCCGCTATCACCTTGTCGCCTCTTAGTGCTCCTTTAACTCCTTTATCATCTAATGGACCAACTGACTCTCTCACAGGTTTTTTGCTACGAATGTACTTGAAAAGGTCTTTATTTCGCGTTTTTGCTTCCGCAGCAAGCTTCTTCTGAAATTCTCTCTTTGCCTGCCTTATCAATGCCTTGCATTTGACTTGCCAGTGCTTGTGCTGTTTCCAGGTTTCGTCGTTTGGCTCTTTTTTCCATTTCCTGAAAGATGCTTTTTTGGCAACAACAGCCTCTCTGACCTCACCTTTAAACCATGCTGGCAGTTTTTTGGACTTCCTTCCACTTTTCTTAAAGCGTGGAATACAGCTGGTCTGGGCTTCCAAGATAGTATTTTTCAACAACACCCAAGCTTGATGTACATCTTTAACCTTTGCAACTGCTCCTTTTAGTTTTTTCTTAACTGTTTTCCTCATTTTATCATAGTCTCCCTTTCGAAAGTTAAAAGGTAGTACTGTGGATTTCCTTACTATCCCTCCTCCACTAATTAAATCAAAGGCGATCATGCTATGATCACTATTGCCAAGTGGCCCCAACACCCTTATCTCTTGCACTAGATCTGGTGTTCCACTAAGGACTAGGTCTAATATGGCTTCCCCTCTTGTCGGTTCATGAACCAGCTGCTCCAAGAAGCAGTCATTTATTTCATCTAGGAACTTTATCTCCCTAGCATGTCCTGACGTGACACTGACCCAGTCGATACCAGGGTAATTGAAATCACCCATTATTATTACTGCGCTGTAACTTTTGTTAGCTTCCTTGATTTCTTTGAGCATTTCATCATCCATTTGGTCATTCTGGCCAGGTGCTCGATAGTACACCCCCACTGCCATTGCCTTCCCCCTTTTATATGGAATTTCAATCCATATAGATTCTACAGCAGATTTTGTTTCCTGCAAAACTTTAATCCTTTGAGTCAATGCCCTCTCTAACATAGAGCGCAACCCCTCCACCAATTTGATCAGCTCTATCATTACGATATAGTTTGTACCCAGGTATCACAGTGTCCCACTGGTTGTCCTCCTTCCACCATGTCTCTGATATTCCAATCATATCTAACCTTTCATTTAGTGCTATATATTCTAACTCTCCCATCTTATTCTTTAGACTTCTAGCATTTGCATACAAGCATTTTAGAGAATGTATTTTATTCATGTTAATTTGGCTATTGTTAGACATGGGTAAATTGGGATCTTAAGCTCTGTCTGCTCCATACTTGAGGGCATTTGGGCTACTTTACTCTTTTGTGGAACCTCTCTGCTTTTGGTAGTATTCTTCAAGGATACATTCTTCCGAACCATCCGCTCTTGGGCGACTGTCGGGTTTCCCCTAATATCTAGTTTAAAAGCTGCTCTATCTCCTTTTTAAAGGTTAATGCCAGCAGCCTGGTTCCATCCCGATTAAGGTGAAGCCCATCCCTTCGGAAGAGCCCCTCCTTTCCCCAGAATGTTCCCCAGTTCCTAACAAATCCAAAACCCTCATCTCTGCACCATTGTCTCATCCACGCATTGAGACTCCGGAGCTCTGCCTGCCTTTTGGGTCCTGCGCGTGGAACAGGAAGCATTTCGGAGAATGCTACCATGGAAGTTCTGGATTTCAACTTCCTACCTAAAAGCCTAAATTTTGCCTCCAGAACCTCCCTACCACATTTTCCTATGTCATTGGTACCGACATGTACCAAGACAGCAGACTCCTCCCCAGCACTATCTAAGACCTTATCTAGGTGGCGCTTGAGGTCCGCTACCTTCGCACCAGGCAGGCATGTTACCAGGCGATCCTCACGTCCACCAGCCACCCAGCTATCTACATGCCTAATGATCGAATCACCAACTATAACGGTTGTCCTAACCCTTCCCTCATGGGCACATGGCCCTGGAGAAACTTCCTCGGTGCGAGGAACTTCGAGCACTCCTTGACTACCAAGGCCAGAGACTTAAATCTCTGCAGGGATTCCCTTTTGAGAATCCACTTAGCTCCCTCAACAGCTCCTTAAGGTACATGCCAATATAGAACTGGTAGGACTGGATCCGCCAAGTCAGCATTGAGCCCTGAAAAGCCTTTAGGCCGAGGATGGTGAGCGATCGGGCCTCCCTGCTGGGTGACACCGAGGAATGAGTCTTTTGGCTCTTGAGCCTGTGCATGGCTGACTCTGACCATCAAATTTTGGGGAAGTTGGGTCTTCTGGAACCCAGGGCTTCGGTGCACTTCTTACATGGAGTCGAGTCGCCTGCTGACAACAGGTACTGATGCTGGTGTTTCCCACATCTGGAGGAGGCGACTCTCGAGGATTGGAGGCACCTAAGGGTTTTCTTAGGTGGGGCCTCCTACTGGAGTATCTCCCGTTCCTCCATGCGTGGGTCTTCCTCGGCCTCAGTAGTGAGAGCCTTAGCCATGTCTTGCACAAAGTCAAGGAAGGAGACATCCTTGGGTGAGGAACAGCATCAGGACACCGGAGATGGGTCCGAAGGCATGTCTCAGTGTCACCGAGTGTCTAGGGACTCCTCGTCCTCAGTCTCCCATTCGGACGAAGTCAGAGTATGAGTCCAAGGCTCCATGATCACCACGGTCAGAGTCCATAACCTCCTGAGGATCTGCGGTCCGAGCCATGGGTGCTTGCCGGAGAGGACCCAGGTCCCGAGGAACGGGACCTTGTCTGGAGCCGATGGGCCTCTCGAAGTGGGTGGCACTCAAGGATTGGCTCAACATCCAGGGAAGCCCTCGATGTCAAGGGTCCTATCGTCCAGGCAGATGAAATGGATGAGCTGAACATAAACGCCCGCTGCATGACCATGAGAGCAGAAATACTGTTCTCTAAGGCCACCATTCTGGTCTCCATGCCAGTTGGTTTCATAGCCTTCGACATGGGCACTGAGGATTTTGGGCCCGGCATTGGTACTGTTGAGGGGGAGTCCTCAATGAGGGTGGCCTCGGGTGTCCAAGGCTGGGCAGTGGGTGCAGACAACTCCTTGTGGGGCAGCTTGTGAGGCCGCTCCCGCTCCTCAGACTCATGCCAGGGACTGCAGGGCCTGGAGTGGGATTTCCCCTTCTTCCCGGACCCGTCCTCTGAGACGGACTTTGAGGGTTTTGACTTCTTGTGTTCCACCTCTGGGGATTTCCTGTTGGAGAAACTGCCGCTGTGGGACTCCGAGGAAGCTCAGGCTTCGAGGGGCACCAAGGAGGTACCAGAGGTGGCCCTGGAATGTGTTGTCACCGGAGATTCCAGCGCAGAGTTGGACTTCTGGAAGAATTTTTCCTGCTGCTGGTGATGGCTTTTTAGGGCCTCTGAGGTCATGGTTCTGCAAAGTTCATGTCGATGTGCTCCAGGCTGAGGCACCGGAGGCAGCAGTCATGTGGATCGATGAGGAACATCATTTTGCTGCACCGATCGCACTTCTTAAAGCTGCTGGAGGCCATCCTAAAAAAGGGGTCCCCGCTGCCCGACAGGAGTCAGAGGCCTTCAGCCAAAAAAGGGCACGAACGTCGGTTGAGGGATACCTTGAAATAATAAAGGGAAAAAACAAGGGACGCCGAGGCGAGCTGGCTCAGGGGCAGGAAGGAATTGGTACGCAAACTGGACAGAAATTACTAAAAAGAACCCCACACTTTTTCCAGGGGAAACTGAACAGAGGTCCGGAGGGCTCAGGGGAAAAAAGGAGACTGAGGCAAAATGGCACCCTTAGGCAGGAAGGTGCATCTCCCAAAGGCGCCAATGTCACCAATATGTGAGGGCTGACTTCTGCTTGTTCCTGGAGAATCCAGAGTATCTGGCTGTCTCTTCCACTTAGGTCAAAGTATCTACCAAAGTATTCAGAAAAACAGACTAGTGGATGCCTACAAAACTAAAGAGAATGTTCCTTAAGCTTCAGGAAGCTTTCTGCACTTGCATTTTTACCTCCAGAAGAACTTCAAGATGCCTTCATTACTCACTCAAACAATGCTCCAAACAAGGTTGAACCAGTATATAATTATTTTGGAGAAACTTACTTATTAGGAAAAGCAATTACAAGAAGTGTAAGAGGAAGGCCACCGTGAAATCAACAACATCACCCACCAATATTTCCACCAGCTCTGTGGAGTATTTATCATCTTGAGGTTCACAATCTGCCAAGAACAAACAACATAGAAGCCTCGCACTGGCGCTTCAAAATGGTAGTTGAATGTTACCACATGGGAATATATTCATTGATAAAGGAGTTCATTAGAAGAAAACCACTGCACAGATCAGGAAGTAGAACAGACTAATAGCTGGAACTAATATGCCAAAAAAGAAGAAAGTCGCTCTTCTCTTTGAATTAGTTCTAACAGCTACTTTCAAAAGATATGGTGAAGTCCCTTTAGATGAATTCCTGAACTATGGGAAAAGCAGTGAAAACAACTGAGTTAACAAATGACTTGAAATAACTGGAAAAAAAAGTTGTTTAAAAACGAATTCAATGAAAAGATTGAATGACGGTGTTTCCAGAATAAAAAAAGTACTGCTGTCAAAGAAAAAAAGATTAATTGGTTTCTGAAAAAAAGTTTAATTTGTTTGTTTTAGAGTAGTTACTCACCTGTAACAGGTGTTCTCCAGGAGCAGCAGGAATCAGTCCTCACATATGGGTGACGGCGCCGACGGAGCCCTCGCGGAGCAATTTCCCCAGCTTTCAAAGAAAGCCTTTGGGAATTGCAGCGCGCATGCGCGGTCCCTTTCCCGCCCAAGGGTGCCATCTTGCTCAGTCTGATGACATAGCTAAAAGACAGCAAAATTTTTTTAGCAAAAACGAAATGAGAGGACTGCAACTCCGAGGGGAGGAGGGAGGGTTGTGAGGACTGATTCCTGCTGCTCCTGGAGAACACCTGTTACAGGTGAGTAACTACTCTTTCTCCAGAACCAAGCAGGAAGTCAGTTCTCACATATGGGACTCCCTAGCTTAAGGCTACCGGAGACCTCAAGCGGAAAAACGAGCTCCCTCTAGCTCAGTAGCACAGAAGGAAGGAATCTTCTCTGAAAACGCCCCCGACCGGTAGCCCAACATCATGGCCGGAGGGTAGGAGTTGCCTAAACCTCAAACGTCTGGCTCGAAGACCAAGTAGCGGCCCGGCAGATGTCTGCCAACGGAACAGAGCGGAGATGAACCACTGATGCAGCCTTCGCCCTAACACGATGAGCCGTGACATGACCCTCCAACGAGAGGCCGGCTGCTCCATAAGCCCAAGCGATACAGTCAGCAACCCATATGGACAAAGTACGCTTGGAGACAGGTAGCCCCAACTTATTGGGGTCAAAGGAGACGAAGAGCTGAACAGCCATCCTATGCTCCCGCATACGGTCAAGGTAGAAGACTTGCCAACACCTGAAGGAGTAAGTCCCTGTGCAGAGGGAGTCTTGGAGGCTCCCCTGGAAAGTAGGAGGGAGGTACCTGGTGAAAGTAAAGAATATAGCCTTTTTGAACTATATGAAGCACCCAGGTATCTGATGTGATGGCTGACCACCTGTGGGCAAAGTGGACCAGCCGGCCTCCTGTGCTGAGAGAAACCAGCGGAGGGGAAGAGGCTATGCTGACGGAGTCAAAAACCCCCACCCTGAGCAGGGGCTGGTGTTGTGGGCTTGGGGGCCTGCTGCCTACGGGACCCATTACCCCGTCCCTTGGCCTGCTGACCCTGTTGGGGAGCTGCTGAGGCCTGATAATGAGGGTAGTGTTTATAGGCAGCCGCCTTCCTCGGGTAAAAGGGCTTTTTCCCCGAACCCTTCTTCTTCTGAGAAGGGGCAGAGGTTTTTCTGGACAGCCGAGTCCTGGTCAGAGTCTCGGTCTCGATCTGTGCAGCCTTTTCAGCCATGGGCTTGCCAAAGAGGTTCTCACCTCTGCAGGGGACATCGACCAACTTGTCCTGTACCCATGGCTCAAGGTCGGATGACTGAAGCCAAGCCTGTCGGCGGGCACCGATGCCGGCTCCGGCTACTCGAGCCGATGCTTCGAAGCCATCGTAGGCTGCTCGAGAGATGAACTTCGGGCACTCTCGAATGCCAGTGGACAAGGCCTGGAACCTCTGCAAAGGTTCCTCAGAGAGACCAGCAGAGAACCCGGCAATTTCTTTTGCCAGGTCTCGGAGATACATGCCCATATAGAGCTGGTAGGTCTGGACTCGACAAGCAAGCATAGAGCCCTGGAAGCACTGAGGAGTGCATCTTCTGACTCTTGAGTCGATGCATGGCCGATTCCACCACCATGGAATGGTGTGGTAGTTGTGCCTTTTGGAACCCGGGGCTCTTGCGGACTCGATAAATGGAATTGACCCGCTTGCTTAACACCGGCGCCGATGCCGGGCTCTCCCACATGCGGAAGAGAGGTCGCTCCAGCATCGGAGGAACCGGTACAGTAAAGGCCTCCTTCGGGGGAGAGTCATACTGGAGGGCATCGAGCTCTTCGGCTCGAGGCTCCTCCTCGGGATCCGCGGGGAATGCCAAGGCCTTGGCCATATCCCGCACGAAGTCTGAGAACCGGGTGTCCTCCGGTGGGGACCGTCTCCGAGGTTCGGACTCGGGTGAGTCCGATGGGACGCACCGAGTCCGAAAAGTACCAGGGGACTCTTCGTCCTCCATTTCCCAGGCTGACTCCTCGAGAGGCCGAGGGAGACCGTGACCGAGGATCGACTTGAGCTCGCATGGACTCGAGGATCGGCTCGGTCTCCGGGGTCGACTTGGACCGCTGCTGGTCCATGAAGGCAGCCAAACTGCTCTCCAAGGCCGTCAACCTGAGTCCGAGCTCAGGAGACCCAGCAGCCCCCGACTCAGGCCCCGACGGTGTCGGGCCCGACGTCGGCTCCTTCGGAGGTGAGTCCACGAGGACTACAGTACTCACGTGTCTAGGAGACTCCATCTCGAGACAAGGATGCTTCAAAGGCCTCTCCGACTCCGAGGACCCGGGACGGCTATCGGGGCTATGCGACCTGGCCCTCGAGGAACCAGGAGCGTCCACTGATCGAACGCTAGTCACGAAGGACAAAAACCGAAAAAAGTACGAACGGACTCGATACCGGTGTATCGGGTCCGGGCGGGAAAAGGATCCGGTGTCGAACCGAGAAAAGAAAAACAAATAAAATCAACTTTTTCAGCGGCGATCACAAACAGCGTCTGTAGGGCTCTGCGGAAAAAAGAAGACTGAGCAAGATGGCATCCTTGGGCGGGAAGGGGACCTCGCATGCGCGCTGCAATTCCCAAAGGCTTTCTTTGAAAGCTGGGGAAATTGCTCCGCGAGGGTTCCGTCGGCGCCGACGTCACCCATATGTGAGGACTGACTTCCTGCTTAGTCCTGGAGAACACTTTAACTGAAAATATTACCAGTAACTGATAAGAAGTAATTAGATCTTACCTGCTAATTAGTGTTCCTGAAGGAACGACAGTCCAGTCCCTTCACTTCTGGGTTGCGTAACCCTTCCAGCAGCTTGGAGGCTGAGCCCAACCTTTTTGGGGGTGGAGCGGTATAAATACCACTGATGCCACCCACCAACTCCAGTAATCAAATGAAAAAGCAGAATAAACGAACCTCTGTAACCAAATTATAACCCAAAAACTTAACCCCGAAGGGGAAACAACCATTAAACTCTTTTTTTTTTTTTTTTTTTCGGAATAGGTAACAAAAAGGGGGGGGGGGGGGAGGAGAGGGGGAAGGCGCCGTAGAAGGATTGTCCGATACTGCTCGCGCCTGCCTTCACCTGGCCTCCCTCACCTTGATCTGCTTCCCAGCTCGGTACGCCGCTCCGCCCTATAGGCCTTCAGGTCCGGCATATCCGGGTGGGATCAGGGACTGGACTGCCGTTCCTTCAGGAACACTAATTAGCAGGTAAGATCTAATTACTTCTTCCTTATCGTCACTCCAGTCCAGTCCCTTCACTTCTGGGATGTACCAGAGCAGTTCAACCCTGGGTGGGCTCCGGCAGGCCGGACTGAAGAACCGCTTGGCCAAACCGAGCATCCGCTGCACTCTGTACGTCTAGCCTGTAGTGCTTGGTGAAGGTATGCAGCGAGGACCAAGTTGCCGCCCTGCAAATATCCAAGGGGGGAACGAGACCGAACTCCGCCCATGAAGTAGCCTGAGCTCGGGTGGAATGTGCCCGCAGCCCCACCGGGACCTGCTTTCCTTTCAGGATGTAGGCGGAGGCAATCGCTTCCCTAATCCATCTGGAGATGGAGGCCTTGGCCGCCGCTTCCCCTCTGTGAGGACCTCCAAACTGGACAAATAGCCGGTCTGATTTCCTAAACGAAGCTGTTCGGGAGAGGTACCGCTTCAAGGCCCTCTGGACGTCCAGCAGCCGAAGCCTGCTGTCCTTATCTCCCGGACCCCCGGATGGGAAGGCTGGGAGCGTGACTGCCTGGTTTATATGAAAGGGAGAGATGACCTTGGGTAGGAAGGAAGGCACCGTGCGTAGGACCACCTTGTCCTTCAGGAAGGCCAGGAAGGGAGGTTTGGAGGACAGCGCTTGCAACTCGGAAACCCGTCTGGCCGAGCAGATCGCGACCAGGAAGACTGTCTTCAAGGTTAAATCCTTCAGGGAAGCCTTCTTTACTGGTTCAAAGGGTTCCCCTATCAGTGCATTAAGGACGAGATTGAGGTCCCAGGGGGGGATGACCGCCCTCCTCTGGGGGCGCAGACGTCTGACCGCTCTCAGGAACCTGGAGACGTCCGTGTTAGTCCCTAGAGGCTTGCCGCGGACCTTCCCCCTATAACACGAGATAGCCGCTAGCTGGACTCGTAGAGAACTGTGCGCCAGACCTTTGTCAAACCCTGCTTGCAAAAATTCCAGGATTTCTGGGACCGAGGCCGAAAGGGGCTTCTTTCGATGCTCCGCGCACCATGCCTCGAAAATGCGCCAGACCCTAATATAGGAGAGACAGGTAGAGCGCTTCTTTGCGTTCAACAGCGTTGAAATCACTGCACCTGAATATCCTCGCTTCAGGAGCCGCGCCCTCTCAAGAGCCAGGCCGTAAGCGAGAATCGATCCACGTGCGGCATTCACACCGGGCCTTGTCTGAGCAGGTCCCTCCTGCAAGGCAGTCGCCAGGGCTGGTCGGCCAGCAGCCTCACCAGGTCCGCGTACCAGGGGCGACGAGGCCAATCCGGGGCTATGAGGATTACCAGACCTTGGTGGGACTCCACTCGTTGAAGAACCTTTCCGATCAGCGCCCAAGGAGGGAATACATAGAGAAGCCCCTCCGCCGGCCACTTCTGAGATAGAGCATCCAGACCTTCGGACATTCTTTCCTTCCGTCGGCTGAAAAATCGGTCCACCTTGGCTGAGGAGAATCTCGCCATGAGATCCATAACCGGGGACCCCCATCGGGTCACTATTTGGTCGAAGGTCGATTGCTCCAGTTCCCACTCCCCGTGGTCTATCGTGTGCCTGCTGAGGTAATCGGCCGTGACATTGTCCGTGCCTGCTACGTGCTGCGCCGAAAGCGCTTCCAGGCGGATCTCCGCCCATTGGAGGAGAGTTTCCGCTTCCTTCTCCAAGGCGGGGCTGCTGGTGCCGCCCTGGTGGTTGATGTAAGCTACCGTGGTTATATTGTCGGAGAGGACGCGGATTGCCTTGCTTTGTACCCGGGACTCGAGTGCCCTGAGCGCCAGGGTGACGGCCCGCAATTCCAGTCTGTTTATGGGCCATTGAGATTCCAACGGAGACCATCGCCCCTGGACAAACTGGTCCTCGCAGTGCGCCCCCCAGCCTACCAGGCTGGCATCGGTTGTCAACAGCACCCACCGGTGTGGCTCGAGGGGCATCCCGCGTTCCAGGTTCCGTGGGCACTGCCACCAACGAAGGGATCTTCTGGTCCTTGGAGCGCAGGGTAACTGTGTCGACAGGGGATGGAGTTGCGGAGACCACCGCCGCAATAGAGCTCGCTGTAATGGACGCATGTGGGCCCTGGCCCAGGGTACTACCTCTATAGCCGCCGCCATTGTGCCCAGGACCTGAAGATAATGCCATGCTGATGGGGATCGCTTGTCTAGAAACCGCGTGACCAGTAGTCTTAGGTCCCTGGCCCGAGTTCGGGACAAGAACACTCTGCCCTTGCCGGTGTTGAATCTTGCGCCGAGATACTCTAGATCCTGGGAAGGAGTCATCTTGCTCTTTGCTCGGTTGATGATCCACCCCAACTCTTCTAGGAGATGAACTACTGTGTCCGTCGCCTCGCGACTTTCCTCCTCTGACTTTGCCCGGATCAGCCAATCGTCTAGGTACGGGTGAACGAGAATTCCCTCCTTCCGAAGGAAGGCCGCTACGACCACCATCACCTTGGTGAAAGTCCGTGGAGCCGTCGCTAGGCCGAAGGGAAGGGCCTGGAATTGAAAGTGGCCCGCTGGCACCGCGAATCTTAGAAACCGTTGATGGGATTCCCTGACGGGGATATGCAAGTAGGCCTCTGTCAGGTCGAGGGACGTCAGGAACTCCCCGCTCCTTACGGCTGCGATGACTGACCGCAGAGTTTCCATCCGGAAGTGTGGAACCTTGAGACAGCGGTTGACCTGTTTTAAGTCCAGGATTGGCCGGAAGGCGCCTTCCTTCTATGGCACAACGAAGTAAATTGAGTATCGACCCGAACCGCACTGATCTGGAGGTACTGGAACCACCGCCCCGAGAGCAATTAACCGAGCGAGAGTTGACTCCACCGCTGAACTTTTTGCCAAGGTACCGCAGGGGGACTGAACAAAGGCTGGAGGTATCTGCTTTGAGAATTCGAGAGCGTAGCCCTCTCTGATCACTTCTAGAACCCATTGATCCGACGTGACCCGGGACCAGGCGGGAAGAAACTGCCTTAAGCGTCCTCCAACTGGCAGCTCTTCCCCCTGGACCCCCGCGACTTCACTGTTGTTTTCTAAGGCTCGAGGAGGAGGAGGAGGAGGCTGCTCCAAAACCGCGGCCTGCTCCCCGAAACCCTCGAAAGCCCTGACCCCTAGAGGGAAAACGCCCTCTGGCAAAGGAGCTGGATCTGGCTGAGCGAAACCTCCGGGAGTCCCTCGGCTGGGAACGCGCCGGGGGCGGGGGACGGCCTTGTTTCGGTCTATCTTCCGGGAGCCTGCCTCCCTTGGACTCGCCGAGATCCTTTACCAGCTTTTCTAAATCCTCGCCGAACAACAGCTTCCCCTTAAAGGGGAGTCGGCTCAGGCGTGCTTTCGAGGAGGTATCTGCTGCCCAGTTCCGTAACCACAGATATCTCCTGGCCGCCACCACTGAAGCCATGTTCTTAGCTAGGCTTCTGATGAGGTCATACTGGCTATCTGCCAAGTAGGCTGTTCCGGATTCCAATCTGGTCGCGTTGGTCCGCACCTCGCCTGCGGAGCTCTCGTCTGCCTGAAGCTGTTGAGACCACCTTAAACAGGCCCTAGCTACCCAAGCTCCGGAGACCGAGGCCTGCAAGGCGAGGGCGCTTACATCAAATGCTTGCTTCAGGAGAGTATCCAACTTTCTGTCTTGAGGATCCCTTAAGGCTGTACTGCCCTCGACTGGGATAGTGGTTTTCTTAGTGACCGCTGACACCGCCGCATCCACCCTTGGGGACTTCAGTAGCTCCTTGTCTGTCTCCGGGAGAGGATATAGCCGAAGCATGGACCGGACCCCCCTTAGACTTGACTCAGGTTGGTCCCATTCTTCCTGTATCATCTGTCGTACCACCCTATGCACAGGAAAGACCTTCTGGGATTTCCTAATGGCTTGGATCAAAGGATCTTCCAACGCTTCATCCTCTGCCGGCGTATCCGAGGCCATATTGAGGGCCTTCAGAGACTCGTTGATCAATGCCGGTAGCTCCTCCCGACGAAAGACTCTAACTATCCTGGACTGGTCTTCCTCTGGAATCTCCCCTTCTTCCAGCTCCTCTTCATCCTCGTCAAGGTCCTTATCCGAGGGCGACTCCTCCAGAGACCCCTGAGAGAGGAGCTCCTCTTCAGACACCCGGGGGCGCTTCGGTGGAATGACTGAATCCGGGTTGCTCGTCCTCAGGGGCCTGGATGGCTTGACCCCCAATGCCGGGCCGGCCTCTACTCCTGCCCCTGAATTCTGCTTACGTAAGCAATATGCCTTGTGAAGTAAGAGGATGAAATCCGGGGAGAAGAAGTCCCCTACTCCACCCTCCCCTGCAGTGGGGGGGGAGGGGGGGAGGGAAGGGGTAGGTAAGTCCGAGGACGTTGAAGGAGGCACTTGTGACCCCCCCTCCCCGCCAAGGAGATCGTCAGACTCCTGGGAGGGATGGGTCATGGCCAGATTAATCTCCTGTTCCGCTGAAGCCGCCATGGCGGTACAGCTCCTGCAGATCCCTGTCTCTGCGGATGTACCCCTGCGTATCCCACAGGAAAGGCAGCGCGACTTGGTGGACAAGACCTAGAGCTGAGCCCTCTGTTGCCAGCTCTCCTGGTCCTAATGGGGAGGGTCTGTCCTTACTGTGGAGATAGCTCACTCTCCGGTCAATTTACCCCAAAGAATTACCCCAGGAGGGAAACCAAAGCCTATTAGCCTTAGAGACAAAAATAAAGAAACACTCTAGCCGAGTTAAACCCCCCCAAAATTAAACCAGGATACTAGCAATAAAACTAGAAATAAATTTTAAACGCAAATTAAGGAAAAAGTAAATTACAGCCCTAAGCAAATAGGGGTACTTGCGGGTTTTTTTTCCTGTTTCTCAGGGCTGGGCTAGCTTCAGGGCTGCAGCAGCGGTGCCCACCCGTTGGCTCCACACGTGGTAGGCCTCACCACGTGGAGCCTGAACGGGGGATCCTGAGACTCTCCTCTCGGATGATGGCTGAGTCTCCCGCTGCCCTCCGGAGCGAAAAGCTTCTGCTCCCGATGCAAGTCGCTGCTCCAAAGCTCCCCCGCGGACCTCGAAGAGATCGTGTGTGGCCGCCGCGTCCTTCCGATCTCGGACGGGTCTGGCTGTGCACGCGGTCCCGCGGTGCTGCCTCTAGCGCTCAGCCTGCCGGAGGGCTTCGGCGCGAGGCAGCAGATGAGGGTGAGGAAGGCGCAGGAATCTGTGGTCTCTGCAGCAGAGAAGGGCAGAAGGGCCCTCCTCAATGCTGCGAGCAGCGGCTCTCCTCCGATGTTCTATCCGGCGGGAGGGGAGGGGGGAAGGAGCAGGAGCAATTAAAGGGGCAGAGCTCTAGAAATTAAATTAACTCAAATTCAATCAAAATAAATTCAAATAGAAATAAATGCATAAATAAATGAATAAATAAATACAGTGGAATCAGTGAAATAAAGGCAAAGAAGGACTCCAGTAAGCCCTAGGCTTACGGAACCCTCCAGCTGCTTGGAGGCTGAGATTACTGGAGTTGGTGGGTGGCATCAGTGGTATTTATACCGCTCCACCCCCAAAAAGGTTGGGCTCAGCCTCCAAGCTGCTGGAAGGGTTACGCAACCCAGAAGTGAAGGGACTGGACTGGAGTGACGATAAGGAATGACTTTTAACTGTTATAAAATTTAACAAACATCAATTGATGGACTTTAAATTATAACCCAGATAGGATACCATTAAGTGAAATGCTACCGTTTAACTCATTAGTAAAGACTTAACATGAAATTTATTTTTAAAAAAGCTTATAATGCATTAGAAATAACTTGTTATGAAATACACCAGCTTATGAAAAAAATGACACCATTATCAATTGTCACTACTTTGTTATTCAATTTGCCACTCCATTATGTTTGTCAACCAATTTTAATTTAAATTGTAATCATTTAAATAAAAAAAATATTCTCCTCAAATTTGTCACTTCACTACTTCGTTATTCATCTTCAATTTGCACTCCATTGTAATCTTAGCCAATTTGTCGCTTTGTTACAATATTTGTCACTACTTTGACATCAGTCCTTTGTGCTCACTCCTGAGGCCCTGTGCGCTGTCACCCCTTCGTTATTGTCACTCCATTATGTGACTGTACAAGCACATGCATTATTGTCACTCCATTATGTGAATGTGCGTGTGCGCAGTCAACCTAGACTTATTTATGTCACTCCTTTGTGATGTCATGTCGCTCCTTCTTGACATCCTTTGAAGAGAACTGGTCCCTCCTCTTCTCTAGGTATACATATTTAGGTCTTCAAGTCTCTTCAGATACAGTGGTGGTTAACATTATTGACATCCTTGCATTTTAGTTATGTTGTGTACAATAGCTTGAGAAACAATTGGAAATATTCCACTGTATGTCATCATAACATTTTAACAGTATGTTCAAATGTTATACAACAAAAAAAATGATGTCTGTGCAACTTGGACGTAGTAATTTCTGAGAAATAAAAAAATGACCTGGAGTGGATTAATGGCACCCTTCACTAACAGTTGCCCAACCCTTGGCAGTGATTGGCAGCCTCCAAACATTTCTTGTTGCCATCTGTAAATTTCATATAGCTGTCTGCTGGTAGTTTCTCCTACTCTTCAACTGCAATTTGTTTCAGCTTATGAAGGTTTCCAGGATTCCTGGCAGATTTCAGCTCTTTCCAAATGTTCTCGATTGGATTGAGATCAGGACTCATTGCAGGCCAGTTTAAAACAGTCTATTTTTCCTTTTTAACCATTCTTTTGTACTTTTGGATGCATCTTTTGTGTCCTGATGGAAAACACATGACCTTCGACCCAGACCTAGCTTTCTGACACTAGGTAGCACATTTTGCTTCAAAATACCTTGGTAGTCCTCTCACTTCATGATTCCTTTAATACGTTCCAGGCCTCCAGGTCCTGAGGCAGCAGAACAGCCCCACAACATTATGGAACCTCCACCATATTTCACTGTAGGAAGGATGTTTTTTCTTTATAAGTTTCATTTCTTTGCCTGTAAATGTATCACTGGTCTGTATTACCAAAGAGCTCACATTTGGTTTTATCAGTCCACAAAAAACTTTGCCAGAAGGATGGTTTCTCAACGTGGTTTTGGGCAAATATCAGACATGCCTTTTTATGTCTGTTTTTGAGCAGTGAGGTCTTCCTTGGCATTCGCCCATGAAGTCCTTCTTTGTTTAGTGCGCAGCATGTGGTATGGGTTAAAACCACCACTCCAGATTGCTCCAGGTCAGCCTTAAGCTCTTTAGATGTATGTGGTGTTTTTCCAACAGTTCACACTAACCTTCTAAGATGTTTTGGATTAATTTTCCTCTTCCCACCACATCTTGGCTGGTTTTTGACAGTTCCATGAGCAGAAAACTTAACATTGCAAACTGTAGGTCTTTGGCAATGGCCTTGTACCCCTTTGAAGTTTGATGATAATAGCTTCTCTGATGGTCTCAGGCAGCTCTCATCTTCACCATTGTAAAAACTGAAGAGAGAGAGAGAATGTGGCCATTTTAAACATTAAAACCATCATTCATTGGTTGATTCAGGTCATAGGAGTATCGACAATTGATCACAGGTGCATCTAATTTTACTGCAATGGGAATATGTTTCTTCTGTTCAAACTGATGTGTTTATAAGGGTGCCAATAATCATGTCCTGCCACTGTCC
The DNA here is from genome assembly GCA_033557465.1 of Ichthyophis bannanicus. NCBI lineage: Eukaryota > Metazoa > Chordata > Amphibia > Gymnophiona > Ichthyophiidae > Ichthyophis > Ichthyophis bannanicus. The sequence goes on along the minus strand of CM066031.1, from coordinate 778,348,422 downwards.
CAGTTTTTATACTGTTTCCTTTTTAAACTGGTCTTGTTTTATTTGATTCTTTTATGTGTAAAATATGTGTGCATATATAAACCAAAGCCATTTCACTGGCCTCTTTTTTTTTTTAAAGAGATATTAGACATTAAGGGGTTAACCTGGAAGGGTGCAAATAACGTTGACCATAACAGTACATCTTCTAGCACAGGTTTTAAATCATTTTGATCATCTTCCTCTGGACCATTTCAAGTCTTATATCCTTTGTGAGATATGGTCTCCAAAATGAACACTGTACTCCAAGCAAGGCCACACCAGCGACTTTTACAGGGGCATTAATACCTTCTCTTTTCTGCTGGCTATTCCTCTCTGTATGCAGCCCAGCACCCTTCTGGCTTTGACTACCTCCTTGTCAACCTGTTTCACCATCTTGACATCCTCAGACTATCATTCCGAGGTCCTACTCACCAACCTCTTGTCCACTATTACAAACAATTTCTTTGGATTTCTGCAGCCCAACTGCATGACTCAGCAACTTCGCATTAAATGCATTCTTCAAATTTTTGTTGATCTTTCCTTATGTTGTCAACTCCTTCAGAAGTGTCCATTTTGTTGTATCATCCACAAAGACAGACTTTTCCCTTCAATCTTCCCGCAATATCACTCACAAATACATTGAACAGCTTTGGTCCCAGGACCAATCCCTGAGGCACGCCACTATGTACCTTCCTGTCATCTGTCAGTCAACCAATTTCTGACCCAGTTCACCACCCTTGGGAGCTACCTTCCAGGCTGTACAAAAAAACAACAAATACTGGCACACAAAAATAAACTGTGGGGATTGTATTAGACCCACAGTATAGAAGCACTGGAAATAAGATGTACTAGCACTGTGCAGTAATTGTGCTGAAGGCAAATTCAAGCATTTTCTCTTAAGAGAAGTTCATTTGCACTGGCATGCTTATACTTTGTTAGCTGAGAGGAGCTTGTCCTCTGGCTTTTGTAAAACACTCAATTAGTTGTACCATTAGCCTAGAAACTCATAATAGAGCTGCCTTGGATTTGACATTCTTGGAGGGCACCCCTTGGGTGACTCAACTGTATAGTCACTGCACTTAATAGAGAAGTCTACATCTTTTGTTAGTGGATTTCCTCAGCAACTTTTCTAGAAGCAGCTTCTGCTTTGCTTTAAAGTGTTCCTGAAGCAAATGTAGATGAGCCCTGTTTGCTTGCAGTGACATTTGAGTGCAATGTTGAGAGTCTATGGTCATGCTCAGGTACGAAACAGGAGACAATTGCCATTCATGTCAATGTTTTGCATTTTTCACCCCCAGCTAAAGCAAAATCCTACTCCATAGACACTGCTAATTTTTGGAATTCAATATGTTTTGTAACAGGAAAGCTTTATTTCATATCCAATCAACAGAGAACAAAAAAAAAAGGATCAGATAGGAAGGGCTGCTTCTGCTAAAAATGTTATACTAAAGGTCTGAACTGTGGAAGAGTAGTTCTTTCCTGACATTAGAGATCTATTCCTTTGTCAGACTCAACCCTGCTTGACTATGGGAGGGGGCGGGAAATGTTAGACAAAATTTATTGTGGTAGACATAGGCTTAACAGCATTCCTAAGCATCAGATAGCTAGCTTATCTCTCCAGGTCTGGTCACAGCAATAGAAGGTGTAACTTCAAAATCAGTTATCAACTTAAACATAATTTATAAGTGCTCCCTCTGAAAATACATACAAGTGCTGCTGAATGTACACAGTAACCACTTAGTTAGAGCAAAAGCCTAAGAACTGGTGACACCAAGGTTCCAAATACTGATGTTTCTTGCAACTAATTTACCCTCCATACGTATAAAACGTCAACTGTAATCGGCTCAGGGACAAAGCAATATATTCAGATAGAGAAGGTAATTATCCTGGACCTATCAATGGGTGAAAGACAAGCCCATTCTAAATAAATGAAATATAAATAATATCCATGTAACATATGAATCACCATCATGCTAAAAAAATCCTCTCGTGATTAGCCAGGTGAAGTGATTTCCATCAGGAAACAGCAGGGTGTATATCTGCATCCTGCAGCAAAATTCCACTGCTCCAAACGGCACATCTTGACTAGGGACAGGGATCTGGTGGTCTGAACACAGACAAGTCAAAAATCTGCCAGACACAGTAGGGATATCAAAAAAATGTTATTGGCAGACTCAACTAAAAAAGACCTCAGGCCAAAACTTTTTAGTTAGGTCTGCCAATAAAGTTTTTTTTTTAATATCCCTACTGTATCAGGCCGTGTTTTTGGTTTCCGCTTCTTTCTACTGTATCCTTTGCAGAAGACCTTCTCCTTTTGTTTGGTCTGAACACGGGCACCTGGTCCTATGGGGGAAGAAGGGAGTGCAATGGGCAGCAATGCTGGAAGATGTACAGTCTGACAGAAGCAGATGGCCAATGGGGATCTGAGGTGATGGGGTCAACCTGGAGAACAGTACTAGAGCAGACAATCAGTCTCTGATAAAGAGTAGTTACTCACCTGTAACAGGTGTTCTCCAGGAGCAGCAGGAATCAGTCCTCACATATGGGCAATGTCGGCGCCGACAAAGCCCCCATGCGGAGCACCGCCCCAGCTTTCAAAGAAAGCCCCTGGGAATGCAGCAAGCATGCGCTGTCCCCTTCCCACCCAAGGGTGCCATCTTGCTCAGTCTGATGACATAGCTAAAAGACAGCAAAAATAAATCATAGGACTGCAACTCCAAGGGGAGGAGGGAGGGTTGTGAGGACTGATTCCTGCTGCTCCTGTAGAACACCTGTTACAGGTGAGTAACTACTCTTTCTCCAGGACCAAGCAGGAAGTCAGTCCTCACATATGGGACTCCCCAGCTAAGGGCTACCAGAGGCCCCAAACTGAAACAATGAGCTCCCTCTGGAGCCTCAGCATGCAAGAACAGAATCTTCTCTGATAACGTCCCCGAACAGTAGCCCAACACCAGGGCCAGAGATTAGGAGTTGCCTAAACCCCAAAGAGATTATGGCGTACCGCCTGCCCAAAAGCACTCTCCCTGCGGGACTCCCTCTCAAGGCAGTAGTGGGCCGCAAAAGTCTGGCTTGAAGACCAAGTAGCGGCCCGGCAGATGTCTGCCAACGGAACAGAGCGGAGATGAGCCACTGATGCAGCCTTCGCCCTGACACGATGAGCCGTAACTCGACCCTGCAACGAGAGGCCGGCTGCCCTGTAAGCCCAGGCGATACAGTCAACTACCCATATGGACAAAGTATGCTTGGAGACAGCCAACCCCAACTTATTGGGGTCAAAAGAGACAAAGAGCTGAACCACCCTCCAGTGCTCCTGCATATGGTCAAGGTAGAAGGACAACGCCCTCCTACAGTCCAGGGTATGCAAGACCATCTCAGCCCAGCTGGCATGCGGCCTGGGAAAGAAAGTCAGAACCACCACCTCCTGATTGAGGTGGAAAGAGGAGACAATCTTAGGAAGGAACTTAGGGTGAGTCCGTAAGACTACTCTGTTCCTATAGAACCTAGTATAAGGAGCATCTGATACTAGGGCCTGAAGCTCATTCACTCGCCTCGCTGAGGTAAGAGCTACCAGGAACAACGCTTTCCAGGAGAGAAAACATAGAGGGCAGGTAGCCATAGGTTCAAAAGGAGGACAAGTAAGCCGTTGCAAGACCACATTCAAGTCCCAGTCAGGGGCAGGACGACGCAGTGGAGGTTTAAGCAAAAGCAGGCCTCTGAGGAAGCGAGCCACCAAAGGATGGCTGGAAAGAGACCGACCTTCCACTGGGGAGTGGTGTGCTGAAAGAGCACTAAGGTGCACTCTCACAGAATTGGACTTAAGGCCTAGGTTGGACAGGTGAAGCAAATATTGCAGCACCACTACTACCAGGTATGAGAAAGGATCCTCGTTGTGCTCAGTACACCAGAGAACCTACGCCACTTAAGGGCATAAGACTTTCGGGTGGATTGACTCCTAGAGGCCAAGACCACGTCCTCCACTTCCCTAGGCAGCAGTAAGGGTGCCAGAACTACCCTTTCAGCAGCCAGGCCATCAAGTTTAGGGACTGGAGATTGGGGTGTAAGAGAGATCCGTGCTCCTGAGACAGGAGATCAGGTTGCATCCCCAGAGGAAGAGGAGTGTCCACCGCTAGCTGCAAAAGAAGTGGGAACCACGGTTGCCTCATCCATCTGGGGACCACCAGGATCATCGAGGCCCTGTCCCTGAGCACTTTGAACAGTGTCTTGGACACTAGAGGTGTGGGAGGAAACGTATATAGGGGGCCTGTGGACCAAGGAATGAGAAACGCATCCGTCGCTACTCGGAGAGGATGCGGTTGTCTGGAACAGAACCTTGGAAGTTGACGATTCAGAGGACTGGCAAAGAGATCTATGGTTGGAAGGCCCCATCTCAGGAAGATCTGTTGAACCACTAAGGGATTCAATTGCCATTCATGCGGCTGCAAGATCCGGCTTAGTCTGTCCGCCAGGTAATTTTCCTGACCTGGGAGGTAGACTGCCCAGGAGCACAGTCTTTGTGCCTCCTGACATAAAAGAAGGGACCCTGTGCCCCCTTGTTTGTTCACGTAGAACATAGCAACCTGATTGTCCGTCTGGACCAAGATGGACTGGTGAGAGATGAGATGGGAGAAGGTTCTCAGGGCTAAGCGGATAGCTCTCAGTTCGAAGAGATTGATCTGCTGAGCAGCCTCCCAAGGGGTCCACAGGCCTTGAGTACATGCTCCTTGGCAATGTGCGCCCCAACCCTGAAGAGAAGCATCGGTGGTCAGCACTTGAGAGTGTGGAGGTGTCTGAAAAAACACCCCTTGCAGTAGATTGGGAAGATGAAGCCACCACTTCAGAGAAGAGACTAGTAGCGTGGATACCCTCACTTTGTCCGTAAGGCGTCCTGTGGCTTGGTGCCACTGAGTTCTGAGGCCCCACTGAGCTGGCCTCATGTGCAGCCGGGCATTTGGGGTTACATGGACTGTAGAAGCCATGTGACCTAAAAGCCTCAGGAATTGCCTGGCAGAGACCAAAGAATTGCTGTGGAACTGCCTGGCCAGATCCATTAATCTGTGGGCCCTGTCCACAGGTAAAAAGGCCTTGGCCTGAAGGGTGTCCAGCCTTGCTCCTATGAACTCCATGTTCTGTGAAGGGTGCAAAGCGGACTTTGCAAAGTTTATAACAAACCCCAAGTGCTGAAGGAGAGCAACAGTGTGAAGGGTGGCTTGATTGGCCTCCTGTGGAGACTGGCCCCTGATGAGCCAGTCGTCCAGGTATGGAAAAACAAAGAGGCCTTGAAGCCTTAGATAGGCCGCCACCACCGCCAGGCACTTGAACACCCTGGGGGGTGGAGGTTAGGCCAAAGGGCAGTACTCTGTACTGATAGTGGTTTCCTCCCACTACAAACCTGAGATATTGTCTGTGGTCTGGATGAATGAGGATGTGAGTATACGCATTCTTTAGGTCTAAGGAGCATAGCCAGTCTCCCTGCTGGAGGTAGGGCAGCAGGATTCCAAGGGTGAGCATCTTGAACTTTTCCCTCTCCAGTAACTTGTTGAGATTTCGCAAGTCTAGGATGGGTCTGAGGCCTCCTGTTCTTTTTGGTACTAGAAAGTACCTGGAATAGAAGCCTTGACCCCTCAGGGGGTGGGGCACTGGTTCCACGGTCTGGTCCTTTAAAAGACTTGCCAACTCCTGCAGGAGTAAGTCCCTGTGCAGAGGGAGTCTTGGAGGCTCCCCTGGAAAATAGGAGGTGGGTACCTGGTGAAAGTGGAGAAGACAGCCCCTGTGGACTATACTGAGCACCCAGGTATCCCTTGTGACGGCTGACCACCTGTGGGCAAACAGGGCCAGCCGGCCTCCTGTGCTGATTGCCAGCTGAGGAGGAGAGGCTATGCCACTGGAGTCAAAACCCTGCTCCCTGCTGTGCAGGAGCCAGTGTTGAGGGCTTGGGGGCTTTCTGCCTACGGGGACCATGTCCCTGCCCCTTGGCCTGCTGACCCTGTTGGGGAGCTACAGAGGCCTGATAATGAGGGTACTGTTTATAGGCCGATGACTTCCTCGGGTAAAAGGTCTTTTTCCCTGAGCCCTTCTTATTCTGAGAAAGGGCAGAGGTTTTCCTGGACAGCCTAGTCCGGGTAAGAGTCTCGGTCTCGAGTTCTGCAGCCTTTTCAGCCATGGGCTTGCCAAAAAGGTTTTCACCTCGGCAGGGGACATCGATCAACTTGTCATGCACCCATGGCTCGAGGTCCGATGACTGTAGCCAGGCCTGACGGCGTGCACCGATGCCGGCTGCGGCTACTCGGGCCGAAGCCTCGAAGCCATCATAGGCTGTTCGAGAAATAAACTTCGAGCACTCACGAATACCCGACAGAGCATTGAACCTCTGCAAAGGTTCCTCGGAGAGACCAGCAGAGAACCCGGCAATCTCCTTTGCCAGGTCTCGAAGGTACATGCCTATGTACAGCTGGTAGGTCTGGATACGGCAAGCAAGCATAGAGCCCTGGAGGCACTTCTTACCGAGGGCATCCAGGTTCCGGGTCTCCCGGCCGGGAGGCACCAAGGAGTGCATCTTCTGACTCTTCAGGCGATGCATGACCGATTCCATAACCATGGAGTGGTGCGGTAATTGTGCCTTTTGGAACCCGGGGCTCTTGCGGACTTGATAGATGGAATCGACCCGCTTGCTTAAAACTGGCGTCGACGCCGGCGCCTCCCACATGTGGAAGAGCAACCGTTCCAGCATCGGAGGAACTGGAACAGTAAAGGCCTCCTTTGGAGGAGAGTCATACTGTAGGGCCTCGAGCTCCTCGGCTCCTCCTCAGGATCCGCGGGGAATTCCAAGGCCTTGGCCATATCCCGCACGAAGCCCGAGAACCGGGTATCCTCCGGTGGGGACCTTCTCCGAGGCTCAGACTCGGGTGAGTCCGAAGGGACGCACCGAGTCCGAAAGGTGTCGGGTGACTCCTCATCCTCCATCTCCCAGCCGGACTCCTCGGAGGAGGAATCAAGCGGCTCCGGTCGGGCAGGCACCGATGCCATCCGCCCCGACGCCGAGGGTACCGGCGTCGACAACCTCAGTCCCGAATGGGAGGCCAAGGGAGACCTTGGCCGAGGATCGACTCGAGCGTGCATGGACTCGAGGATCGGCTCGGCCTCCGGGGTCAACTTGGACATCGATGTCCCGGTGGTCAGGGCAGATGCACCGGTGAGACTGGCAATCAGTGCCCGCTGCTGTTCCATGAAGGCAGCCAAGCTGCTCTCCAAGGCCATCAACCTGAGTCCGAGCTCAGGAGACTCAGCAGCCCCCGACTTGAGCCCCGGCAGTGCCGGGCCCGACGTCAGCTCCTCTGGAGGAGAGTCCACGAGGACTACAGTACTCACGTGACCCGGGGACTCCATCTCCACACGAGGTTGTTTTGCAGGCCTCTCCGACTCCGAAGACCTGGGACGGCGCTCGGGGCTATGCGACTTGGTCCTCGAGGAGCCAAGTGCATCCACCGACGACGCCCTCGTGGGTTTTTTTCTTCTTGCGATGCTCCTGCGAGGGTGACCCCCTTTCAGAGGAGCCTCGACGCTGCTCGGGGCTGGAGTCCCGAGATGTCGAGGCCTCTGACGAGGTCCAGGCCCGACCGGATGCGGAGTTAGAGAAGATTCTTTTCTTTTGGTGCTGCCGACTCCTCAACGCCTTAGAGGACATTTTCCCACACGGACCACAGATCATCAGGTCATGATCGGGTCCGAGTCACCAGAGGCAGCAGTCATGTGTGTTGGTGAGAGACATAAGTTTCTTACACCAATCACACTTTTTAAACCCGCTGGCAGCCATCGAGGGAAAAAGGGCCCCTGCGAGGTCAAAAGACAGGGCTGCCAGTGAAAACAGAAAAAATGTCGCGTACGCTAGTCACTAAGGGCAAAAAACGAAAAAAGAAGTCCGGGCTCGATACCGATGTATCGGGCCCAGGCAGGAAAGGGAAACAGGCGTCGAACCGAAGAAAATGGGTTCACGCAGAATAAAATCAACTTTTTCCTCGGGTGAAACAAAAACGCATCCGTCGGGCTCCGCGGAAAAAAGAAGACCGAGCAAGATGGCACCCTTGGGCGGGAAGGGGACCACGCATGTGCGCTGCATTCCCAAGGGCTTTCTTTGAAAACTGGGGAGGTGCTCCGTACGGGGGCTCCGTTGGCACCGACGTCGCCCATATGTGAGGACTGACTTCCTGCTTGGTCCTGGAGAAATCACTGGATGTCTAGTACACTTGACTACTGCTATGTATTACATGAACATTTAAACACAGAATTGGAAAAGATCATCTGCTATTAGTAGTAGTTTCATTTAAATTTATGTTACAAATAAAGCATATATTACTTCAGATCAAGGATGGTTTTGTTTTATTACTGGATATTAAACCTTTGTATAAGAAATACACTTTAAAAAAAAATCTACCCCAATACTGACATTTAAATTACAAATACTGAAGAATCTGAAATTTGCCTACAGAATGCTGTAACCCTGAGTACTAAAATTGTTATGGGATAGATTTCTGGAACACATTAAAACACTTTGCAATCACCTACAAACAAAAAAACATACTGCTTTAAGTTAGCCTCGTACACATTTGCATTTACAGATGTACAAATCCATTTTGAATATTTACTGATTGTTTATAGTTGCCCATGCAACACGTCAACAGTTTTTTAAACTTGTATTTTATTAACTTTTGATAGAATGCAACAGTACAAAACATCCATGTACAGTCACTTTACATTCTTATGCCCCACCTTACATGAGTTTAAACACGTTAACCCCCATTGAAACACATACAAACAGGCACAGATAGCTATCTCCCCATCCACCCAAATTTACAATTTCTCCCTTATTACTCCACACTTCGTAAGGTTGCCATACTGTTTGGACAGTTTCCCACTGGTTATTAAGAGCTGTTAATTTATTTATTTATTTATTACAAGTTCTTATATACCGCACTATTCGGCATCAGCGCGGTTTACATTATAACATAAAGACCTTAACAACAAGCTGTTTGGTTTACATCGAACAGGAGTACAAACTTGGAGAACCGGGGTAAACTATATACATGAGATAATTACATAGAAAAGAATAGAGTCTTAATAATATCAAGAACGGCATGGTGTGTTCATGAGTGGGTCACATTCTATATATACTCTAAGCAGCATATTTTTTTATCCAGAGCAGAAAAGCTTTTCCTCTTCTTGGCCAGTTCTATACAAACTGCTATAGCCAAATACTTTGCCAGATTTATCATACAAATTTCTCACTCTCCTTCCCAATAATTCAACCACATGCATACCAGCCCATCTGTCGGGACCACCCCATCATTTCTTTAATTATACAGGCCATCACTTCCCAGCGCACTTTTACCTTTGGGCAATGCTACCACATGTGTAAATAATCCCCAATCACACCACAGCCCTTCCTAACACAATGGACTATACTCCTTCCCCCTTTTATTTAACCTATGGTAAGTCCTATACAACATTTTTTACCAATGTTCTTGTATTGCTGCCGAAGTCACATTCATTCTGGTATTCTCAAAAACGTTTTTCCATTTTCTCTTTCCATTCTCTTCCTAAGTCCTTCTCCCAAGACAAAATGTTCTTTTCCCCATCCACCCCCTGCCATCTGATACAAACTAGAGCAGTCCTTTAGAACTACTGCAAGATTGATATAACCTCAGAAAATGAGCTACTGGAAGAGAATCTGTCCACCTCATCCGATACAAACTTATTGCCTAATTCTTCAAATCCCTCCACCTCCCCACCCTTCTCTAATAATTGTCTGAAATACATGCCTTTCCAATCCTCACATTCAAATGCCCTGGAATCCTTCCCCAAGGGAACTTGCTATACAATCGTATCCCCCTAAACCTTGTCTATCCCACACCCTGCAGATATTACCTATAAAAGGGATGAAAAGTGTCACACACCCCTCCCCACCCACAGTAGCTCTAAGACGGTGGTTCCCAACCTAATCCTTGGGTACCCCCAGGCCAGTCAGGTTTTCAGGATAGTCACAATGAATATGCATGAGATAGATCTGCATGCATGCTTCCATTGTATGCAGATCTCTGTCATGCATATTCATTGTGGATAACCTAACTGGCCTGGGTGTACCCGAGGACTGGGTTTAGAATTACTGCTCTAAGAGTTTCCCTCCTGCTAAAAATTGTTCAGTCCTAACCCACTGTTTTCCCCACATCTTTTCCTCCACTCCAGAATTGCCACCAGCTGGGAGATCAGATCTCTGCTCAAATCTCGAGTTCCCATTCCTCCTTCCTATTCACCACTCTTGGTCGATGGCACCAAATAAAAGAATATGCAATTTTGTTTCCTCCTTAATATTCCCTCTGGCACCTCAAATCAGAAGAGACAAATAAAAACAAGATCCTAAGCAGTATATTCGTTTTAATAGATATCTGGCCCACCCACTAGAAAGATGGCTTGGCCCAATGGTCTAAATCCCCCCAAATTTTCCATGCTAAGGTCTCATTATTTAATTCATACAATTCTATAAATTCTTACTCGACTTGAGCCCCTAGGTATTTAATAGCTTTTCTTGCCACTGAAAAGGCTTCCTTGAGTCTCTCTCCAAGAGTGGTTCCAAATCTGATTTCAACACTTTTGTCTTTCACATTGATCGTATAGGCTGATACCCCACTGTACAATTCTAGTTCCTTCAATAAATTTGGAAAGGAGACCAATGGTTGACTTATTGTAAAATCACATCTGCATATAACATGATTTTGTATTCCTTATCCCCCATCAGAATACCCTTGCTTCTGACAGAACCGAATAAATCACCATTGCTAACAAAGGTAATAGCAGGCATCCCCTGTCTGGTACCTTTCTAGCCCAAACACCTCAGAGTACCTATTGTTCTCTTCAAAGCCTGGAACAAAGCTCCACGCTAAATGCTTTATTGGCATGGACCTCCATCATTAGAGAAGGTACCTTTTCCTTATGAGCTACACAAATTAGATTTAACACTTTCCTGATGGTCACTCGTATGCCTCCCGAAATAAATGTGGCTTGGTCACCCTTGACCAACTTAGGTTACACGTGTACTTACCAATCAGACAATATCTTGGCAATCAAACTGATAAGGGAAATCAGCCTGCATGAACTAGACTCACATGCTTCCCCAGTTTTGGAATTACTATGATTCCTACAACATACATAGACTCCTGTAGTTCTTCCCCATTAAACAACTCCACTATAACTTACCACCGCTGTGCTGAATTGCTTATAACATTTTGCTGCAAGGCCATCTAGGTCCAGGATCTTTCCATCCTTCAATCACATCCATCACCTCTATCCAAAAAAGAACCTATTCCTCCTCTAGCCTATTTGGTTCAATTTTTTTTTTAAATAGCCCCAGGCTCCCTCCTCCCCACCAGGAAATTCTAATGCATACAGCTTCTGTTAGTACTCACACTTTCTGGACCAGATTTTCAGATTCCAATCCCCCTTGACTAATCATTTAAAATATTCTGATGTAGAACTTCTTTGCCTTCAACTTGTTCACTAAATATCTTCCTTTATTAAATACAAAATGATTTTGCTGTAATTCCTCTATCCAATAGGCTCACTAATCGTAAAATCCTTAGTCCTCCCCATAGTCTCTCTTCTTAAAGACCCCCTTCACTAACAAACATTTCCTTACATCTAGCCACTAACTTCAAACTGTTCTTCAGTTCTTTTCCTTTATCCCTTTTTTTTTTTTGCTGTAAGTGAAATAAATTGTCCCGATGTATGCCTTTAAAACTACCAAACAGACCCTAATTTGACTTCCTCCATGTTAAGTTCAAAATATTCCTGTATTTCTCCCCGTCATCCAAAGCCTTGTTGAGCCTCCGGAAACTCAACCCTCACTCTTGCCTTAAGTCCAGCTTAAGTGACTGGAGCATGATCAGATCAACTAATCTGCCTTCTCAACCTCCATCTATGACATAAGGGAAGTGTCCAACAAAATCATATTGATCCTGCTGTATGAATTGTACAGATATAAGTAAAATGTGTACTCTGTCCCGACTTCTGCCTCTAGGCATCCAGTCCACAAATCCCACATCTTTTTTCAGTCTGATGGTGACTTCACAGTTTTCCATCTCCCCCTCCTGAATTATCTAAACTGGGGTTAAGAGTCATGTTAAAGTCTCCACCTATAATAAAATGGGAATGAACTAAATCCTTCCACTTTGCCTCTGTGCCTCAAACTTCTCTTGACTACCGTTGGGGGCATATACATACATGTGACTACCACTTCCAAGCCATCTAATTTCCTCTGCTACAATCTGTCCCTCCCCATCCATTAATCTCATGTTGAACTACTTTCTTTATTGAAATCCTAAAACCCACTTCTCCCTTCTTTGGGCACTCTCTATTGGAAACTAAACATGTGGAAAACTCATCTATAGCCAGGCCTCTTGCTTTGTTTTAAAATGAGTTTCTTGTATCAAAATTTCTGCATTAGTTCTCTCTCCCCCTCTAGCCAAACAATATCTTTTCTGCCAAGAGTTCAGTCCTTCAGCATTAATAGACACTCCTTTTCACCTCCTATTTTATTCAGTCTATAGCACCCCCTACCTCCCCACAAACAATTCATTATCTTCCCTGCCTCAAACTCCTCTTTCCCTTCTGGACTATATTTATACTGTACCTTCCATGGAAAAGTGACCCACTCAAACCCTCAGTTCCTGAATTATTTTGTTTACCAACCTCTGTCTACGCCTTCAGACCCATCCCAACTCCAAATACATCCTTCAACCACCTCACTTCCCAGTCTTCTCTCCCCCCCTTCATTGTAACATAGTATGTGACGACAGATAAAGACCAGTATGGTCCATCTAGTCTGCCCAGCAAGGGAGCAAGAGTAGATGTACCTGCCGCTCCGTGCAGGTCACCCCCCTCGTCATGCCTTTAAGGGTGTACCCACTGCTCCGTGCAGGTCACCCCTATTTGTGGAGAAAGAAGAGATAAAAGTTATGTTTATTTTGATTTTATCCTGTTGCTATAAAGGGATCCACTGTGTCTGTCCCATGCCATTTCAAGTTCTTTCACTGTATATACCCCCAATCACGTCCATTGGGAGGGCATTCCAAGCATCCACCACCATTCAGTTTACCCCCTTGCAGCCTCATGCTACTCCCTCTAGTTTTACAGCTTCCCTGTCATTGGAAGAGGTTTGTTTGCTCATTAGAGGGGGGACAGGGGAGATATATTAGAGCATACATATTTAGGTCTTCAAGTCTTTTCTCATACACCTTCTAGTGCAGGCTCCAAATCATTTTGGTCACCTTCCTCTGAACAGTTTCCCGTCTTTTTATATCCTTTACAAGATATGGTCTTCAAAACCGAACACAATATTCCAAGTGAGACCTCACCAGTGACTGGTACAGCGGCATTAGTACCTCCTTTCTGCTGGTAATTCCTCTCTGTATGCAACCCAGCATTCTTCTGGCTTTTGCCACTGCCTTGTCATGTTTTGCCACCTTGACATCATCAGAAAGAATCACTCTGAAGTCCTTCTCCTGATCGGTGCACACCAAACCTCTCACCCCCTATCACATACAATTCCCTTGGATTTCTGCTTCTCAAGTGCATGACACTGCACTTATTCACATAAAATCTTAACTGCCAAGCATTAGACCATTCTTCCAGCTTTTGTAGATCTTTCCTCATGTTATCCACTCCCCTCAGGGATAGTCCACTCTTGCAATTTTTCACATCATCTGCAAAAGACAGACACTTCCATTCAGTCCTTCAACAATATCTCTCAAAAATACATTGAACAGTACCAGCCCCAGGATAGAAACCTGGGGGCACACCACTAATCACCTTCCTTTCATCCAAGTGAGTTCCGTTTATCACCACCTTCTGTCATCTGTCAGTCAACCAATTTCTGATCCAGTTCACCACCTTAAGACCATCCCTATGCTGTTTAGTTTATTGATAAGTCTCTTATGAGAAGCAGTATCAAAGGCTTTGCTGAAATCTACATAGATCACTGGTCACACAGTCAAAGAACTCAATCACATTTGTTTGGCAAGATCGTTCTTTGGTAAAACCATTTTGCCTCAGATCATGCAACCTGTTTCGAGAAAATACACTATTTGCTCTTTCAGGGGCACCTCCATTACTTTTCCTGCTACTGAGGTAAGGCTTACTGGCCTATAGTTTGTCACGTCTTGCCTACTACCACTTTTGTGAAGGAGATACCACATCAGCCCTTCTCCAGGTCTGTGGAACTTCTCCGGAATCCAAGGCTCTATTGAAAACATCCTTTAATTGCCCTGCAAGAACCTCTGAGCTCTTTCAGCATCCTGCGATGTGTCCGATCCACTCCCATTGCCTTGTCCACTTTGTTTTGCAAACTGCTCAAACACATCATCTTCTGTAAATAATGTGGTATCAGCTCCGTTCCTATTAGTATATTTGGGAATCATAGGGGTCCTTTCTCCAGCATATTTATTTATATTTTTTTTTAGTAAACAGAAAAAGTATTTTTATTTTTAGTATTTTCACTTTTCCAATGTCACTTTCCACAAACCCGTTCCCAGCACTTGAGTCCTGCAAGTCCACCTCTGATCTGCCTCTTCTTACATATACCTGAAAGAGTAGTTACTCACCTGTAACAGATGTTCTCCAGGAGCAACAGGAATCAGTCCTCACATATGGGTGACAGAGCCCTCACAGAGCAATTTCCCCAGCTTTCAAAGCAAGCCTTTAGGAATTGCAGCACGCATGCGCGGTCCCCTTCCTGCCCAAGGGTGCCATCTTGCTCAGTCTGATGACATAGCTAAAAGACAGCAAAAAAATTAGCAAAAACAAAATGATAGGACTGCAACTCCAAGGGGAAGAGGGAGGGTTAAGACTGATTCCTGCTGCTCCTGGAGAACACCTGTTACAGGTGAGTAACTACTCTTTCTCCAGGACCAAGCAGGAAGTCAGTCCTCACATATGAGACTCCCAAGCTTAAGGCTACCGGAGACCTCAAGCACAAAAATGAGCTCCCTCTAGCTCAGCAGCACAGAAGGAAGGAATCTTCCCTGAAAACGCCCCCGACCGGTAGCCCAACACCAGGGCCGGAGGGTAGGAGTTGCCTAAACCTCAAAGAGATTATGGAGGACTGCCTGACCGAAAGCACTGTCCCTGCAGGACTCCATCTCCAGACAGTAATGGGCCGCAAAAGTCTGGCTTGAAGACCAAGTAGCGGCCCGGCAGATGTCTGCCAACGGAACAGAGCGGAGATGAGCCACAGACGCAGCCTTCGCCCTAACACGATGAGCCGTGACTCAACCCTCAAACGAGAGGCCAGCTGCCCCATAAGCCCAGGCGATACAGTCAGCTACCCAAATGGACAAAGTACACTTGGAGACAGGTAGCCCTAATTTATTGGGGTCAAAAGAAACAAAGAGCTCAACAGCCCTCCTATGCTCCCACGTACGGTCAAGGTAGAAGGACAAGGCCCTCCTACAGTCCAGGGTATGCAGGACCATTTCAGCCCGGCTGGAGTGCGGCCTGGGAAAGAAGGTCAGAAGAACCACCACCTGGTTGAGATGAAAAGGAGAAACCACCTTTGGAAGAAACTTAGGGTGAGTCCGTAAGACCACTCTATTCCTGTAGAACCTAGTGTAAGGAGGATCAGATACTAGGGCTTGCAGTTCACTAATGCGCCTAGCAGAGGTAAGGGCTACCAAGAACAAGGTTTTCCAAGAAAGAAAACGAAGAGGACAGGTAGCCACAGGTTCAAAGGGCAGACAGGTAATCCGCTGCAAGACCACATTCAGATCCCATTCAGGGGCTGGTGGGCGCAAAGGAGGCTTAAGGCGGCCTCGGAGAAAACAAGCCACCAAAGGGTGGTGGAAAAGAGGCCTGCCATCCACCGGTGCGTGATGTGCAGAGAGAGCACTGAGGTGGACCCCGACAGAGTTGGATTTAAGGCCCAGATTGGAGAGATAAAGCAAGTATTGCAAGACCACTGCTACCAAGCAGGAGAAGGGATTTTCAGACTGCTGAGCACACCAAATGCAGAACCGACGCCACTTAAGAGCGTAGGACTTCCGGGTGGAAGGCCTCCTCAAGGCCAAGACAACCTCTTCCACCTCCCAAGGCAGCTGGAGGGGAGCAAGGACTACCCTTTCAGCAGTCAGGCCATCAGATGAAGGGACCGGAGGTTGGGGTGTAGGAGAGACCCTTGATCCTGTGTCAGATCGGGTTGAAACCCCAGAGGAAGAGGAGTGTCCACCGCCAGCTGCATTAGAAGCAGGAACCAAGGTTGTCTCGGCCACCAGGGAGCCACTAGGATCAGCAAGGCTTTGTCTGAGAACTTTGAAGAGTGTTCGAGACACCAGCGGCATGGGAGAAAAGGCATACAAGAGGCCTGTGGACCATGGAATCAGAAAAGCATCCGCCGCTACTCTGAGAGGATGCGGTTGTCGAGAGCAGAATCTGGGAAGTTGCCGGTTCAGAGGACTGGCAAACAGATCCATGGTGGGGAGTCCCCACTTGAGAAAGATCCGCTGAACCACAAATGGATCCAATCTCCACTCGTGTGGTTGGAGGATCCTGCTTAGTTTGTCTGCCAGGTAACTTTCCTGACCTGGGAGATAGACCGCTTTGAGGAGTATGCCGTGGTGGACTGCCCAAGAGCACAGCCTTCGTGCCTCCTGACAGAGAAGGAAGGAGCCTGTGCCTCCTTGTTTGTTCACGTAGAACATTGCAACTTGATTGTCCGTCTGGACCAGTACAGACTGGTGAGAAGTGAGGTGGGAGAAGGCTCTCAGAGCTAGGCGGATGGCTCTGAGCTCCAGGAAGTTTATCTGCTGCGCAGACTCCCAAGGAGTCCAGAGGCCTTGAGTACATGTCCCTTGGCAATGTGCTCCCCAACCCAGCAGAGAAGCATCGGTTGTTAGTACCTGAGAAGGCAGAGGAGATTGAAAATCCACTCCCAGTAGCAGGTTTGGCAGATGAAGCCACCACCGCAGAGAAGAGACCAGCAGGTCGGAGACCTGTACTGAGTCCATCAGGCTCCCCGTGGCCTGATGCCATTGAGTGCGAAGGCACCACTGGGCAGGTCGCATGTTCAGGCGGGCATTGGGGGTCACATGGACCGTCCAATGAATTTGAGATCTTGAGAGGGGAGCAAAGTGGACTTTGCGAAGTTTATGACAAAGCCCAAGTGCTGGAGCAGAGACACAGTGCGATGAGTGGCCTGAGAGGCCTCTTGGGAAGACTGGGCCCTGATGAGCCAGTCGTCCAGGTATGGAAACACAAAAAGGCCTTAAAGTCTTAGATAGGCAGCTACCACTGCCAGGCATTTGGTGAACACCCTGGGGGCGGAGGATAGGCCAAAGGGCAGTACTCTGTACTGGTAGTGATTTCCTCCCACAACAAACCTGAGATATTGTCTGTGGTCTGGATGAATAAGGATGTGAGTATAGGCATCCTTTAGATCTAAGGAGCATAGCCAGTCTCCCCGCTGGAGGTAGGGCAGCAGGATTCCAAGGGTAAGCATCTTGAACTTTTCCCTTGCCAGGAACTTGTTGAGGTTTCGCAAGTCCAGGATGGGTCTGAGGCCTCCTGTTCTTTTTGGTATCAGAAAGTACGTGGAATAAAAGCCGTGACCTCTCAGGTGGTGGGGCACTGGTTCCACAGCCTGGTCCTGAAGACGACCTGCTAACTCCTGAAGGAGTAAGTCCCTGTGCAGAGGGAGTCTTGGAGGCTCCCCTGGAAAGTAGGAGGGAGGTACCTGGTGAAAGTGTAGAAGATAGCCCTTCTGAACTATATGAAGTACCCAGGTATCAGATGTGATGGCTGACCACCTGTGGGCAAAGTGGACCAGCCGGCCTCCTGTGCTGAGAGAAACCAGCTGAGGGGAAGAGGCTATGCTGATGGAGTCAAAACCCCCACCCTGCTGAGCAGGGGCCGGTGTAGTGGGCTTGGGGGCCTGCTGCCTACAGGACCCATTACCCCGTCCCTTGGCCTGCTGACCCTTTTGGGGAGCTGCTGAGGCCTGATACTGAGGGTAGTATTTATAGGCAGCCGCCTTCCTCGGGTAAAAGGGCTTTTTCCCCAAGCCCTTCTTCTTCTGAGAAGGGGCAGAGGTTTTTCTGGACAGCCTAGTTCTGGTCAGAGTCTCGGTCTCGATTTGTGCAGCCTTTTCAGCCATGGGTTTGCCAAAGAGGTTTTCACCTCTGCAGGGGACATCGACCAACTTGTCCTGGACCCATGGCTCGAGGTCGGATGACTGAAGCCAAGCCTGTCGGTGGGCACCGATGCCGGCCCCGGCTACTCGAGCCGATGCTTCGAAGCCATCGTAGGCTGCTCGAGAGATAAACTTCGAGCACTCTCAAATACCAGTGGACAAGGCTTGGAACCTCTGCAAAGGTTCCTCGGAGAGACCAGCAGAGAACCCGGCAATTTCTTTTGCCAGATCTCGGAGATACATGCCCATATAGAGCTGGTAGGTCTGGACTCGACAAGCAAGCATAGAGCCCTGGAAACATTTTCTACCGAGGGCATCCAGGCTCCGAGCCTCCCGGCCGGGAGGCACCGAGAAGTGCATCTTCTGACGCTTGAGTCGATGCATGGCCGATTCCACCACCATGGAATGGTGCGGTAGTTGTGCCTTTTGGAACCCGGGGCTCTTGCGGACTCAATAAATGGAATCGACCCACTTGCTTAACACCGGCGCCGACGCCGGGCTCTCCCACATGCGGAAGAGAAGTCGTTCCAGCATCGGAGGAACCGGTACAGTAAAGGCCTCCTTCGGGGGAGAGTCATACTGGAGGGCATTGAGCTCTTCGGCTCGAGGCTCCTCCTCGGGATCCGCGGGGAACGCCAAGGCCTTGGCCATATCCCGCACCAAGTCCGAGAACCGGGTGTCCTCCAGGGGGGACCGTCTCCGAGGTTCGGACTCAGGCGAGTCCGATGGGACACACAGAGTCCGAAAAGTACCAGGTGACTCTTCGTCCTCCGTTTCCCAGTCGGACTCCTCGGAGGAGGAATCGAGTGGCTCCGGTCGGGCGGGCACCGATGCCCTCCGCCCCGACGCCGAAGGTGTCGGTGTCGACGACCTCGGTCCTGAACAGGAGGCCGAGGGAGACCGCGACCGAGGATCGACTCGAGCTCGCATGGACTCGAGGATCGGCTCGGTCTCCGGGGTCGACTTGGACGTCGACGTCCCGGTGGCTGGGGCAGACGCATTGGCGAGGCCAGCGATCAATGCCCGCTGCTGGTCCATGAAGGCAGCCAAACTGCTCTCCAAGGCCGTCAACCTGAGTCCAAGCTCAGGAGACCCAGCAGCCCCCGACGGCATCGGGCCCGACGTCAGCTCCTTCGGAGGCGAGTCCAAGAGGACTACAGTACTCACATGTCCAGGCGACTCCATTTCGAGATGAGGATGTTTCGAAGGCCTCTCCGACTCCGAGGACCCGCGACGGCTATCGGGGCTAAGCGACCTGGCCCTCGAGGAACCAGGAGCGTCCACCGACGCCACCCTCGTGGGTTTTTTCTTCCGATGATGTTCCCGGGTAGGAGACCCCCGCTCAGAGGAACTCCGACGATGCTCAGGACCGGAGTCCCGGGACGTCGAAGCCTCTTACGAGGTCTGGGTCCGGGCCCGGCCGGACGCGGAGTCAGAGAAGATTCGTTCCCGTTGATGCTGCCGACTCCTCAACGCTTTTGAGGACATCTTGCCACACGGACCACAGATCATCGGGTCATGATCGGGTCCGAGGCAGTGGAGGCAGCAGTCGTGTGTGTCGGTAAGAGACATA
Organism: Ichthyophis bannanicus; assembly: GCA_033557465.1. NCBI lineage: Eukaryota > Metazoa > Chordata > Amphibia > Gymnophiona > Ichthyophiidae > Ichthyophis > Ichthyophis bannanicus. The sequence continues at coordinate 778,328,608 of CM066031.1, read as the reverse complement.
AGTTTCTTACAGTGATCACACTTCTTAAACCCGCTGGCAGCCATCGAGGGAAAAAGGGCCCCTGTGAGGTCAAGACAGGGCTGCCAGTGAAAATGAAAAAATGGCGCGAACGCTTGTCACGAAGGACAAAAAAACGAAAAATAAAGAAACGGACCCGATACCGGCGTATCGGGTCCGGGCGGGAAAAAGGATCCGGCGTCGAACCAAGAAAGAATAAAAAATGAGAGAAAATCAACTTTTTCAGCGGCGATCACAAACAGCGTCTTTAGGGCTCCGTGGAAAAAAGAAGACTGAGCAAGATGGCACCCTTGGGCGGGAAGGGGACTGCGCATGCGCGCTGCAATTCCCAAAGGCTTTCTTTGAAAGCTGGGGAAATTGCTCCGCGAGGGCTCCGTCGGCACCTGGTGTTGGGCTACCGGTCGGGGGCGTTTTCAGAGAAGATTCCTTCCTTCTGTGCTGCTGAGCTAGAGGGAGCTCATTTTTGTGCTTGAGGTCTCCGGTAGCCTTAAGCTTGGGAGTCCCATATGTGAGGACTGACTTCCTGCTTGGTCCTGGAGAAAAAAAGTTACTACACTTCACATCTTTAGCCATCTTTTCTTCTGCCGTTGATTTTGCTATTTCTCTTTTAGCTTTCTCTTGTATTCTTTTCTGTTCCTCTGTTTGCAAACTTCTAAATTTTGTGAAAGATTTTTTTTTGCCTTTATCTGTGCAGCCACTTTGAAAAACCAAATATGTAAGGAAAGTAAATAAAAACAAGAGAAATAGGAAACCTATGCATCTGTTGCCCCTTTTATTGCCTTTAGTTTAGCCCACTGCAGTTCCACTTCCCTTATCCCCTCCCACCCTGCCAACTCCTCCTTCAGGCACTTGGCCATTTTACTAAGTCAGTGTTTTTAAAGTCTATGACTGAGCTTACTGTGATTCGACTTTGCCTTGGCTTTATCTCAGACCACACCATGTGATGGTTGATGTTGCTCACAAGGGCACCCCACCCATATAGTCGACACACTATCCCCGTTGCCAAGTACTAAATCCAGCATCAATCCCCACTTCAGCTTCTGTGCTCTTCTTCATATACCCTTGCACTACACATGCCCCTCTCCCTCTCTCCAACCCTACATTCTATCAGTCACCTCCTCACTACCCTCATCCCTCTCTGAAACCCTGGTCCAGCCACTTGGTAAATTCGATGTGCACCTGAGTCAAAGCAGACTCCTGGCAACGCAGCAGCTCCTGGGTTTTCTTGGCAGTGTGACCAGAGGTAGATTGCCAGGCCTTTCTTCCAAAGCAACAGAAAGTTAAGTGACTTGCCCAATGCATGCCAGTGGGAATCAAACCCTGGTCTCTTGGTTACCAAGTCAGTGCTCTAACCAGTAGGCTACTCACTTAGTCAAGTCAACAAAATGAATTCTGAAGTCCAATTATGCTATGGTTTGACCGTTTTAATTGTCCATTCCAGGCCTGCTTCTTATACTTGTCTATATTTTCCATGCCAAGCCATTTCTTCCCCATTATAGATTTCTGCCCATTCTTTGGTGTTGGGATGTCCTTAAGCCTGGCTTCTCCTAGTGCTGTTACCCCTCTCTAGTGATGCCATTCACTGTGACAGCTAGTCCATGCAGATATGAATGCATTTGATATAAATGGACTTCTCATCCGCTCTGTATACACAGAATTTTCTCTGTATTTAAATGGTCATTGTTGAAATGTCAGTAAAGACCATCAATCTTATATCCCCCGCCACTTGCATCTCCCCACTCGCATTTGGGCTGCAATCTGCTTTTTAACAGATTTCTTGTTTAGGGCATATTACATCTCTAGCTGGGCCAAGCACCCTTTCCAGTTTTATTTCCCTAATGTCCTCTGCTCCATCTAATCTCTTCAGGAGCAATTAACAAATCTCCTGCACAACCTCAGCACTATCCTTAAAATCTCTCTTGGGCACATACTTAATCCTCCAAATTGTGTGCTAGTTCCTCATTCACCTCTTGAGTTTTTCAGTCTCAGAGATCTCCATTTGGCCTTCCATTTCCTTGATTCCACAGCACACCTCAAATTTCCAAGCGGAGCTCTGCCACCACCTCCCCCATCTCCATCTTAACACCAGAAATTTCAGTCTGAAGCTCAGCAAACCATGCTCTTAACGCCTCTTGTGATTTGCACAGCTGCACCTCCAACAAGGTGTAAATCTCACCTCCTGCAGCCTCATTCTTACCATGCTGTGGCTGCTCCTCTGCTATCTTGCATGCATGCTTCATGGCTATCAGTCTTATGCCCTTGTTAAGCATACTCAAGATCTGCAGTTTTTCTGTGAGACATGGCCATTCTCTGGAACCCAGAACTTAGCAGGTCCATTCACTGCTTTTCAAGGTGTGCCTAATGGGGTTAAGAGAGCTTTCTCCACTATCGGATAAAATCTGCAGAGCTTGCTCAGCTGTCCATGGGGGATCAGCAACATCATCTCCTCCCACTTCTCTATTTTGAAAAAGTAGGCAGCTGTCCCTTTCCTAGCCTGACAAACAGAAGTGAGCATCAGCTAGAGTATAAGATCAGCTTTGAATTCAGTCCCAGAACAAGCCTTTGTTAAAATGCTTAACTTATAATCCTACTTGCCACACTGCTGGAACAGTGCTCCACTGGTTATCATTCTTTGATACTTTTTGTAAAGACAAGCTTTGATTACATGTGGTACAGATCCCATTTAGCACATCTCAATACAAATTTGCTGCATTTATAGCATGCATGATATGGTATAAGCAAACATCTTATCAGCAAAGCTGCATATGTATGGTGGAGTTGTCAACTACAACAGATATCCCAAATATCCTAATTTTAAATCCCCTCCAGTTAAGAACAGTGGTGCATTTGTTCCTGAAGCATAAACAACGTATTAAAAATATTTCAAGTCTTTTTTGGAGAAAAGTTTAAGTTGCCCTCCTAGGTGCAAACCCCATGGTACTTTTACACTGATCTTATACCTAAAGTTTGGAAAGATAAAAAAGGTATGTGTCCACTTTGAAAACTGACAGATACAATTTTGCACTTGCTTGTCTGGTTAACGTTTCTATGGAAAACAAGCACATATTTGATATTATGATCTACATATTTTCCAATCCTGCCCAAAACATTCCCTTCTCTCTCTAGGGATGTTGCATCTAAATGTGGCTAAGTACAAGCATTGTGAAACAGTATGTGCATGTTTGGCTGTTCAGTGGAAATAAGTATGAATGGGTGGGTTTCTGAACTTGTCCTTTCTATCTAGTGTGCCATCTTCAAAGGCATTTATGTGAGCAAAAAATTAGGTTAACAATATTTTACATTATGCAAATCTGTTTTTGAATACCTAAAGCTTGACAGTCAAAAAATTCATTTTGCTTGGTTGCCCCTATATAAATACAGAGGATCACATACCATGTGAACGTTTAATAATTTGACACAGGAACAGAAATTAAAAGTTCATTTTAATTCTTTCAAATCATTTTTATAATCACATTTTTTTTCCATGAAGCATTTGTATCACTACAGGCTACAATAAACTTTGGGATAAAAGGCAACTGGTAAACTGTCTAATACAAGATTCCAAACAGTTTTTACTGGCCCCTACCCAGACATATCCCAGATAAAGTCCTTGATCAAAAATTGATAGATCCACCTGCTTTTTAAGCATATTAAAAGGAAACTAAATGGACCTTTTCTATTTGTTTATTTTTGTTTTATACAAAAAGGCTACACAATGTTACACTTTATTCAGAATACAATTAAGAGCGATTATGAATTAGTGTTCTACACCATTACTTGATCCTTAAAAATTAGAAACTGCTATAGCAATATTCACTATAACACTACGAGAGACTTAAAACAATTACTGCAAAAAAAAAAAAAAAAAAAAAGTCAAAATACTATCAAAAGCAAGCTAGGTCAGTACCATAACAGATTAAAAAAATTAAACTTAAACAAGCAAGGCTAGGTTTGATAAATTTCATCTTGCAATCCGTTCTTGTGCGTTCTTCAGTCACCTCCAAATCCATTTGTATTGTCATTCCTCAAACAAAAAGGACCAGAACAAAGCATTCTCTCATTGTTCCCATAGGAAACTCAACTTGGTTAGTGTGTCAGGCACTTTCTGAGGTACTAGCCCATCCCCTCGAGCCCTCTCAGCAACTCTACAGGCCAATCACAATGCAAATTCAATCAGATGAGACAGCTGCAAAAAAGAAAAAAAAAATACTTGTTTCTTTCCAATTCTGAAGAGAACTATGCTCATTAAATCAATAGCATTACTTTGTCTACATCATATGTAGATTAGCCAAATCAGAACCACTTAAGCACATTTTAAGCTAAACATGCTGAACTACATACACAAGTCTATCCAACGTATATTTCTTCTTTACTTTTAAACTTACATAAAAAAAGGATGAAGTTACAGGTCTGTATCAAACCAGGCCAACTGATTACTGTCACCTGGAGGCAGCCCATCCATAAGGTCCTGAGCATGTCCCAAATCTGGCAGGCCATCCACTGGGTATTCAGCACCAGGGTGGTGGCTGCCCATTTCGTGCTCCATCATTGGATCCATACCCATTGCATCCTGACCATATCCACCAGAGTGGAAGGAACGGTAACTAGGATCTATAGGACAATGGCAACATAAGTGGAGAACAAAAGCACGTTAAGTAGAATATTAAAAGCATAAAACAGAAAATGTATGATAACACTGACTTTTTAGCTGCTTCTTGTTCAGCCAAGTTGAAAACACAAGTAATGAATGCAAATGCCTGGTCTAACAGTAATGCCATTGTTCTGAATGGGACAATCTTCCACTGTAGTTATTGCAGACATAGCATACCATTATCAGATATATATTTGGCATTTTTCTTTAGTAGAATTCTGCAGACTGATGTAGTTGAGACTTGTCAAATAGTAAAATTGTGCTTTGAAAGATTTGCCCATTTGCAAACTACCAAACTCATGTTCAGAACTTTTGCCATGGTCATTAGCTTGTCTAGTTCAACAGTGAAAGACTATGTATCAAGAAGGTAAGCAATTTAAAACATTTAAGGCTGTACCACCATCCTGACGGTATCCAAGTGGTTCTCCCTGGGCACCAATGTCCAGTCCAAGATCACCAGTCTAAAAGGAAAAGTAAATGCATAAAACCGTTTGCAGTTACAGCTCCATTGTGAGCATCCAGAAGTCATTGCTAAAATAAAAAGTTAAAGAAACCCACTTTGTAGGAGAAAGCATAGTTACTCACCTGTAACAAGTGATCTCCAGGAACAGCAGGAATTTAGTCTTCACATATGGGTATCGTCGGTACCGACAGAGCCTGCACAGGAATGCTCCCCAGCATCCAGTAGGAAAACATTTGGGAGCATCCCACAGCACCTGCGTGCTGCCTTCCCGCCTTTCCCAACTGTCCCTCTCCAGTTGAGTTTATAGCTGAGACAGAGGGAAAGAGAGAGAGAGAGAGAGATACAACTCCTAGGGGAGGTGGGTGGGTTGTGAAGACTAAATTCCTGCTGTTCCCGGAGATCACCTGTTACAGGTGAGTAACTATGCTATCTCCAGGAACAAGCAGGAATGTAGTCTTAACATATGGGGACTCCCTAGCTGCAGATGCCAGGGAGAAAGCCCCAGAAGTTGTGTGCCCCTGTGAAAGGGCTCCACTTCCCCCCATGGATCTCTGGCATCCTACCAGGGAAGGTGGGTAGGAGTTGATTAAGTATGGAACAGGTGTTGAAGGACAGCCTGACCAAACAAGGCATCCCGGCGGGAGTCCTTGTCTAAGCAGTAAAGGGGTGTGAAAGTATGAACCAAAGCCCAAGTAGCTGCTTGACAGATGTTGATAGACACAGAATGAAGATGAGTCATAGAGGCTGCCATGGCTCTCACATTGTGAGCTGTGACATGGCCTTCAAGAGGAAGGTTCTTACTCTCATAGGCAAAAGAAATACACTGTGCAATCCAGCTGGACAGTGTTCTTTTGGAGACTGGAAGTCCCAAATGACTAGGATCAAAAGCAACTAAGAGTTGAGAGGACTTTCTATGTTGCTGTGTCCTTTGGACTGTAGAAGGGCTTTGGCCTTTTGTTTGCAAAGTATGAAGATTCCTTTCTGCATTTGAGGGGTGAGGCCTTGGGAAAAATACAGGAAGGTAAACCACTTGGTTTAAATGAAAAGGTGATGCCACCTTTGGCATAAAGTGTGGATGAGTCCTAAGGACTACCTTATGATGGAACCTTGTATAAGGAGGATCAGCCACCAACGCTTGCAATTCACTGATGCGACGTGCTGATGTGATTGCAATAAGAAAGATGACCTTCCAGGAAAGGAATTTCAAAGAGGTAGTAGCTAATTGTTCAAAAGGCGGCTTCATGAGCTGCCCAAGAACCAGATTTAAGTCCCATGCCACTGGTGGTGGCTTAATGAGAGGCTTAGTTAAAAGAAGGCCTCTCATAAATCTCGCTATGAGAGGATGAGAGGAAATAGGTTGTTCATTTAGAGGCTTGAAAAAGCTGCAATAGCACTCAAATGAACTCACTGAATTGGTCTTAAGCCCTGTATTAGACAAATGAAGGAGATATCTCTGGAATCATTGCTGGAGTATCGCAAGAGGGTCAAGACCCTTCTGTGAGCACCATACCATAAACCTTTTCCACTTGAAAGCATAAGAGCGTCTTGTGGAAGGCTTCCTGGAAGCAAAGGATATCCTTTACCTGCTGAGAAAGGTTAAGACCATGAAGTTCTAGGTTTTCAGCAACCAGGCCCTGAGATGCAGAGACTGGGGATTGAGATGCCACAGCATCCTGTCCTCCTGAGAAAGGAGACCTGGAGCAGATCCTAACTCCAGAGGTGGAGCTTGAGAGAGATGTAGGAGCAGAGGGTACTGCATTTGCCGTGGCCAATGTGGAGCTATGAGAATCATATGACCTCTGTCTCTCTGAAGCTTGAACAAGGTTTGGGGAATTAGGGGAATTAGGGGAATGGGTGGAAAGGCATACAGGAAGTCCTGGCCCCAATGGAGGAGGAAAGCATCCCTAGACTGACAACCCTGAGCCGGAATTCTGGAACAGAACCGGGGAAGTTTGGAATTCAGCGGACTTGCAAAGAGGTCTATGTCCAGGGTTCCCCATATTTGAAAATTTTGGCCACCTGGTCTGCATGGAGAGACCATTTGTGTGGAAGCAGAACCCGACCGAGTCTTCAAGAGTTTTGAATGCCTGGAAGATACACCGCAAGGAGATGAATCTGATGCTCTCTGGCAAGGGCCCATAGTCGCAAAGCTTCATTGCATAGCGACAGAGAACCTGTTCCACCCTGCTTGTTCACATAGAACATGGCTACTTGATTGTCCGTTTGAACTAGGACGATCTTGTAGCTGAGCTGGGTGTGGAATACTCGAAGAGCAAGGAAGATTGCTCTAAGTTCCAGGAGACTGATGTGTAGATAGGTCTCCTGTGGAGTCCAGGTACCCTGGGTAGAGAGGCCTTGCAGGTGGGCTTCCCAACCCACCTGTGAGGCATCTGTTAGAGTGGCTTGGGGTGCGGGTTGCTGAAAAGGAGACCCCACCAAAAGGTTTTGGGGTGACAGATCGCCTTATTTTGTCCCTCAAATGGTGGCAGAGTTTGCTATTTTGTCTGACAGGCAACCTAACGCCTGAGTCCACTGAGTGGATAAAGTCCACTGGGCTGCCCTCATATGAAGACGAGCATAAGGAACCATATGCACGGTGGATGCCATGTGGCCTAGTAATTGTAACATCTCCCGAGCAGTGAAGTGAGGTTTTAGCATTGCTTGGGAAGCTAACTGCACAATGCGAAGGCAGCGGGCCTGTGGAAGGTAGGCCCTTGTCTGTCTGGTATCCAGCAGAGCTCCTATAAACTCTAGGGACTCAGTGGGAGCAAGGTTGGATTTTGGGAAATATATGACAAGTCCCAAATACTGAAGGATGCGCATTGTGCGAGAGAGAGCAACCCTGGCCTCAGTCGCCCAAGTAAGGGAAAGCAGAGTTACTTACCTGTAACAGGTGAACTCTGGGAACAGCAGGAATAAGTCTTCACATATGGGTACGTCGGTACAGACGGAGCCTGCGCGGGAACGCTCCCCAGCTTCCCAAAAAGGAAAGCTTTAGGGAGCATCCCACAGCGCCTGCGCGCTGCCTTCCTGCCTTTCCTAACCGCCTCTCCCCAGTTCGAGTTTTAAAGCTGAGACAAAGAGAGAGAGGAAAGGAAAGATAGAGAGATACAACTCCTAGGGGAGGTGGGTGGGTTGTGAAGACTTATTCCTGCTGTTCCCAGAGAACACCTGTTACAGGTAAGTAACTGTGCTATCTCCAGGAACAAGCAGGAATGAGTCTTCACATATGGGGACTCCCTAGCTAGAGATGCCTGGGAGATCCCCAAGGTTATGAGACCCTGAGAAGGGCTCTATCTCCTCCTATGGATCTCAGGCATCCAATCAGGGAAGGAGGGCAGGAGTTGATTAAGCATGGAACAGGTGTTTGAGAACAGCCTGACCAAACAAGGCATCCCAGCGGGAGTCCTTGTCCAAACAGTAACGGGCTGTGAAGGTATGAACCGAGGCCCAGTTGGCCGCTCGACAGATTTGGTCAATGGACACAGAATTTAGATGAGCCATAGAGGTGGCCATGGCCCTCACACTATGAGCTGTGACATAGCCCTCCAGAGAAAGGTTCTTACTCTGGTAGGCGAAAGAAATACACTGAGCAATCCAATTGGACAGTGTCCTCTTAGAGACTGAAAGTCCCAAATGAGAGGGATCAAAAGCAACAAAGAGTTGAGAAGACTTTCTATGTTGCTGTGTCCTTTGTAAGTAAAAGGCAAGAGCTCTCTTACAATCCAGGGTATGAAGATTCCTCTCTGCACTTGATGCATGAGGACCTGGAAAAAAGACAGGTAGATACACCTCTTGATTAAGATGAAAAGGTGAGACCACTTTAGGCATAAAGTGTGGATTGGTCTTAAGGACTACCTTATCATGATGGAACCTTGTATAAGGTGGATTAGCCACTAAGGCCTGCAGTTCACTGATGCGGCGAGCTGAGGTGACTGCAATGAGGAAAATAACCTTCCAGGAAAGAAATTTCAAGGAGGTGGTGGCTAAGGGTTCAAAAGGTGGCTTCATAACTGACCAAGAACCAGATTTAAGTCCCATGCCACCGGAGGAGGCCTAATGGGAGGTTTAGTTAAAGTTAGGCCTCTCATGAATCTTGTAATAAGAGGATGAGAGGAAATAGGCTGTCCATTGATAGGCTTAAGGGATGCTGCAATAGCACTCAAATGGACCCTTACTGAATTCGTCTTAAGGCCTGCATTGGAGAGATGCAGGAGATATTCCAATAGAGAATTCAAAGGTAGTGCTAGAGGGTCAAGACCCTTCTCAGCACACCAAATGGAAAACCTTTTCCATTTAAAAGCATAGGAACGTCTAGTAGGTGGTTTTCTGGAAGCATGGAGAATATCCTTCACCTGCTGAGAAAGATTCCAACCTTGAAGGTCTAAGCCTTCAGCAACCAAGCCCTGAGGTGAAGGGACTTGGGGTTTGGGTGCCACAAAGTCCCCTCCTCCTGGGACAGGAGGTCTGGAGCAGCTCCCAAGTCTAGGGAGGGAGCTTGAGAGAGATGCAGAAGTAGAGGGTACCACACTTGGCGTGGCCAGCGTGGAGCTATGAGGATCATAGATCCTTGATCCTTCTGGAGCTTGAATAGAGTATTGGGAATTAAGGGAATGGGTGGAAAGGCATACAGGAAGTCTTGACCCCAGTGAAGGAGGAATGCATCCTTGGCCTGAACTCCCTGACATGGAATTCTGGAACAGAACCGGGGAAGTGTGGCATTCCACGGACTTGCAAAGAGGTCTATGTCCGGGGTTCCCCACTCTTGAAAGATTCTAATTACCTGGTCCATGTGCAGGGACCATTCGTGTGGAAGCAGAACTCGACTGAGTCTGTCTGCTCAAGAGTTTTGGATTCCTGGAAGGTATACGGCCAGGAGATGGATTTGATGCTCTCTGGCGAAGGCCCACAATCTTAAAGCTTCGTTGCAAAGCCAGTTCCTCCTTGCTTGTTTATGTAAAATATGGCTACCTGATTGTCCGTATGAATGAGGACTGTCTTGTAGCTGAGCAAGGTATGGAAGACCTTGAGAGCTAGAAAAACTGCTCGGAGCTCCAAGTGGTTGATATGTAGAGAGGTCTCCTGTGGAGACCAAGTGCCCTGAGTGGAGAGGTCTTGCAGATGAGCTCCCCAACCTGTTTGGGAGGCATCTGTTGTGAGGGTTGCCTGGGGCAACAACTGTTGGAAAGGGGACCCCAGCAACAGATTTTGGGTGGATTTCCATCATTGGAGAGACCAAAAGAGGCGCCGGGAGGTTGCTATTTTGTCTGACAGAGCCCCTGATGCTTGAGTCCACTGGGTGGACAAAGTCCATTGAGCTGCTCTCATGTGAAGGCAAGCATAGGGTACCACATGCACTGTGGATGCCATGTGGCCTAGCAGTTGTAGCATCTCCCGGGCAGTTAAAAGGCTCTTTGACTGAATCTGGGAGGCTAACTGCACTAGGTGTAGGCAACGGGCCTGAGGAACATAGGCCCTTGCAGTGGTAGTATCTAGCCAGGCCCCTATGAACTCTAGGGACTGAGTAGGAGTGAGCTGGGACTTTGGGAGATTTACCACAAGTCCCAGATACTGCAGAATGCGCCTTGTGCAATCCAGGGCAGTCTGGGCCTCTGACTGAGATGGAGCTTGGATGAGCCAGTCGTCCAGGTATGGGAATACAAATATCCCCAGAGTGCGTAGAAATGCAGCTACTACTGCCATGCATTTGGTGAACACTCTTGGAGCAGAGGCCAGACCGAAAGGAAGTACCCTGTATTAGTAATGCTTTCCTTGGAAAAGGAAACGGAGGAACCTTCTGTGAGATGGATGGATGAGGACATGTGTGTACGCATCCTTGAGATCTAGAGAACAAAGCCAATCCTGACTCTGAAGGTATGGAAGGAGAGTGCCCAGAGAAAGCATCTTGAATTTCTCCTTGCATAGAAATTTGTTCAATTCTCTGAGATCTAATATGGGTCTGTGGCCCCCTGTTTTCTTTGGGATGAGAAAGTAGGGGGAGTAAAACCCTGACCCTTGTTGAAGAGGTACTTCTTCTATTGCCCCTTGGGCAAGAAGTGCAGTCACCTCCTGACCTAGAAGGTCGAGGAGAGATGTTGGAGAATTGAAATGTCTCACCATGGTGTGAGGAGGAAGGTTTGAGAAATGAAGTTTGTACCCCTCCCTTATGATGGAGAGGGTCCACTGCTCTGTTGTAATTTGCTCCCATCTGGGAGCAAAATGAGCTAACCTTCCTGGAATGGTGAGATGCTCTGGTTGTTTCAGAGCCAGAAAGACTAAGTTCTCTAGCATGAAGTCAAAAGCCCTGAGGAGGCTGGGTCTGCTGAGTTGCAGCAGCCCCTGTAGGCTTAGGCCTGGCTTGCTTAGGTTGCTGGCGCTTAGCAGCAAAATGACCTGTAGAAGATTGCTGACCAGAAGCAGGATGGAATCTGCCTTTCTTGAGGAAAAAAAAGACTTCTTGAAAGGTTTTTTCTTGACAGGAATGGAGGTTGACTTTGAAAGTCTATCCAAAGCAGAATTTTCTGCATCCATTTGAGTGGCTTTTATTTGCCAATCTTTACCAAACAGGTTTTCCCCTGTACAAGGAAGATTTCCCAAACCATCCTGGACCCAAGATTCTAGATCAGAAGCTTGGAACCAAGCAATTCTGCGAGTAGCTATGGCAATGGCCAAAGCTCTGCTGGCACCCTCAAAGGAGTCAAAAGCTGCACGGTTCGAAAACTTTGAAATATCTTGAGTATGCTTAAGCCAAATAAGAAATTCTTCCCTTTTATCCTCTGGAAGAAAAGGGAGGAAAGTGTGTAGCTTATTTGCAACTTCTTTCAGAAACATCCCCATATAAAGACTATAGGAGTTGATTCTGGCAATGAGCATACTGGCTTGGAAGATTTTCCTACCAAAAGCATCCAAGGTCCTGCATTCTCTTCCTGGAGGAGCAGAGGAGTGTCTTTTTGCACTCTATCTTTTTCATAGCTGACTCCACCACAATAGAATGGTGAGGAAGCTGTCTTTTATGAAAACCAGGACAAGGAGGGACACGGTACATGGTGTCCAACCTACGAGAATGAGGAGAGATAGTGAGAGGAGTCTCCCATAAGTCAATCATGTGATCATAAAGAATCTCATGAATTGGCAAGGTGACTGCCTCCTTAGGAGCCTTGGGATAACCTAAAATATCCAATTTTTTAGCTCTAGGCTCTGATTCAGAGGTTACTGAAATAGAAAGCCCTTTAGCCACTTCTCTTATGAAGTCGTGAAAGGACAAGTCTTCTGGAGGAGACCTTCTTTTTGGAGAAGGTGGCTCTTCAGGAAGGGCTATGGATACTTCAGCAGACGCCTCCGATGCATCAGAATCTTCGGAGGAATCAAAGTATCGACTGTCCGGGTGCTCTTCCAAAGCTCGATACGCGTACCGAGCGGTATCGACATCAGGCGTTATCGGTACCGGTTCGGTACCAATGGGCACACCTGGACAGGGAACCGCTGCAGTCGACACCATGGCCGATGTCGATGCAGTCGGTACCGGTACCGACACTGGTGCCGGTACCGGAGCCGATACCGACAACGGAGTTTGTTGTGGTATCAGCGGCGTCGCAGCTTGAATAAAGGCCGTGATAGCCTGCTGCATGGACAGAACATTCTGATCCATCGATGCCATGAATGACTGAACTTCGGTACCGGAAGGTTGTGCTGGTACCCCAGAGCATTCTAACAGGTGATCGGTTGAGGCCGTGCCATCGATGTCAACCTGTAACCCCATAGGTGGAGCTTTGGAAGCCGGAGCTTCCCGCCGGGGTAGTTTTGCCAGTGCAGGATCCTCGAGGGCAAGCCCGGAGGCATCTCGATGCTTGGAAGGAGATCTACCCTTCGAGGACCGGCTGGGATTTATGTTTGGTTACCTGAGATCCATGGGAGGAAGAAGCAGCCCTGGAAGACGTCGATGCCACTGAAGCAGCATCAGAGGGAAACAGCACATGGAGCTTGGCTGCTCGGTTCTGTAAATCTCGTTTGGACATCAAGGAGCAGGACGAACAATCCAAAATGGAGTGGTCAGGACCCAAACATTTAAGACCCAAACATTCATGGGTGTCGGTAACAGAAATAGTACCGCTGCACTTAGTGCATTTTTTAAACCCGGAGGCTGGTATTTCCATGAGGAAAATTTTTCGTGAGGCCTAAGGCCCAAAAGAGGAAAAACACACAAAGTGAGGGGAAAAGTGTTTTTGTTTTTTTTTTTAATAAGAAAAGAAAGACTGGCGGTACCGGTCCGACATCGGGGAAGGCAGACGCGCGACCAAAGAAATAAAATAAAATAAAGAACTTCTTCAGCGGTGACAGGAACACGACCTACTGGCTCCACGGAAAAGAAGAACTGGGGAGAGGCGGTTAGGAAAGGCGGGAAGGCAGCGCGCAGGCGCTGTGGGATGCTCCCAAAAGCTTTCCTTTTTGGGAAGCTGGGGAGCGTTCCCGCGCAGGTGCCGTCGGTAGCGACGTACCCATATGTCAAGACTCATTTCTGCTTGTTCTTGGAGATGACTAATATTCCTAGGGTGCGAAGAAACGCTGCCACCACAGCCATGCATTTTGTGAACACCCTTGGTGCAGAGGCCAGGCCAAAAGGAAGAACCCTGTATTGGTAGTGCTTCCCTTGAAATAGAAAGCGAAGGAACTTTCGATGAGTTGGATAGATGAGAACATGGGTGTACGCATCCTTGAGATCTAGAGAACAAAGCCAATCCTGACTCTGAGGGTATGGCAGCAGAGTTCCTAGAGAAATCATTTTGAACTTCTTTTTGAACAAGAATTTGTTCAATTCTCTGAGGTCTAAAATGGGTCTGTGTTGTCCTGTTTTCTTTGGAATAAGGAAAGAATGGGTACCTCTTCTATTGCCCCTTGGGCAAGAAGCATAGTGACCTCTTGACCTAACTGGTCATTGAGAGAGGTCTGAGAATTGAACAGTCTTACCATTGTAGGAGGGGGCATGCTGAGGAAACAAAGCTTGTACCCCTCTCTTACAACAGAGTCCAATTTTCTGCTGTTATCTGACCCCATCTGGGGGCAAAATGACAACCTTCCAGGAATGGTGGAAGGCTCTGGGCCGTTCAGGGCCAGGAAGGCAAAGTTCTCTAGATAGGAGTCAAAGCCCCTGTGGTGGCTGAGTCTGCTGAGCCGGTTGAGGCTTAGCAGCTTTTGGTTTTCTTTGCCTAGGTTGTTGCTGCTGTCCCTTTTGGGCAGACTGACCTAAACGACGCCCCTGCTGGGTATAGGAGGGATAAAACTTCTTACTGAAGAATGGTTTCTTGTAGGATTTTTTCCTTGCAAGATCAGCTGTAGACAAACAATCTATCCAAAGTGATATTGTCAGCATCTATTTCATTAGCTTTTTCCTGCCAAAAAGATTCTCTCCTGTGCAAGGAATATTCCTTAGTTTATCCTGTACCCAAAGTTCCAAGTCAGATGCCTGAAGCCAGGCAATCCTATGTGCACCTATGGCAATGGCAGAGGTTCTGCTTATGCACTCAAAGCAGTCAAAGGCTGCACGATTTACAAACTTGGAAACATCCTGAGCATGTTTGACAAGGGCAAGAAAATCCTGCCTCTTATCAGGAAGGAGAGGGCTCAAGCTCTAAATCTCCTGTGACTTCCTTAAGGAACATTCCCATATATAATATATAGGAACTGATCCTAGCAGAAAGCATGGAAGCCTGGAAGGTTCGACGCCCAAAGGCATCAAGAGTCCTACACTCACGTCCTGGAGGATTAGATGCATGCCTTTTTGCACTCTTGATCCTTCTCATAGTTGATTCCACCAACATGGAATGGTGTGGTAGCTGAGTCTTCTGAAACCCAGGACAAGGAGGAACTCGATGCATGGTGTTGAGTCTTCAAGAGTGAGATGTGGTTAGAGGTGTTTCCCACATCCTTAACATGAGATCATGCAAGATCTCATGAATAGGTAAAGTAGCTGCCTCCTTAGGAGCCTTAGGGTATTGTAGGATTTCTAATTCCTTCGCCCTAGGCTCTTTTTCAGGAGCCACTGTGATGGAAAGCCGAGCCACATCTCGGATAAAATCCTGAAAGGACATATCCTCTGGTGGAGACATCCTACGCTGAGAAGAAGAATCCTCAGAAAGAAGTACTCTGGTATTGGCAGAGCTTTCAGAGTCTTCCGAGGATTCAAAGTTTCTCCAGGACCAAGCAGGAAGTCAGTCCTCACATATGGGTGACGTCGGCGCCGACGGAGCCCTCGCGGAGCAATTTTCCCCAGCTTTCAAAGAAAGCCTTTGGGAATTGCAGCGCATGCGCGGTCCCCTTCCCGCCCAAGGGTGCCATCTTAGCCAGTCTTCTTTTTTCCGCGGAGCCCCACAGACGTGGTCGTCTTGTCCCCGCTGAAAAAGTTGATTTTTCGTGATTTATTTTCTCTTTTTTCTTCGGTTCGACGCCGGTCTCTTTCCTGCCCGGACTCGCGACGCCGTTGCGAGTCCTTCTCTTAGTTTTCGGTTTTTCTGATTTTCTGTCAGTTTCGTTTTTGGTTTTTCGCTGGCAGCCCGGTCCTTTGACCTTGCAGGGGCCCTTTTTCCCCCGATGGCTGCCAGTGGTTTCAAGCGGTGTGTTCAGTGTGACAGAAATATGTCACTCACTGACACACACGATCATTGCCTCCGCTGCTTTGGCCCGGATCACGAGGAACTGATCTGTGGGGCCTGCAGCAAAATGTCCTCCAAAGCGTTAAGGAGTCGGAGGCCTCGGCGTCCAGAGGCTCCAGCTCTGAGCATCGCCGGAGTTCCTCCGACAGAGGTTCTCCCTCCGGGGATCATCGACGGAAGGCGAAACCCGCGAGGGCGGCGTCAGTGGACGCTCCTGGTTCCGCGAGGGCCAGGTCGCATAGCCCCGATAGCCGTCCCGGGTCTTTGGAGAAGGAACATCTCCCGAAGCGACCTCGTTTGGAATAGGAGATGCCTGATCGGGTAAGTCCTGTAGTCCACCTGGACTCGCCTCCGAGGGGTCCGACGTCGGGACCGATGCCGTCGGGGCCCGAGTCGGGGGCTGCTGGGTCACCTGAGGTCGGACTCAGGTTGACGGCCTTGGAGAGCAGACTATCTGCCTTCATGGACCAGCAGCGGGCACTGATCGCTAGCCTCGCTGGCGCCTCTGCCCCGACCGCCGGGACGTCGACGTCTAAGTCGACCCCGGAGACCGAGCCGATCCTCGAGTCCATGCGGGCTTGAGTCGATCCTCGGTCGAGGTCACCCTCGGCCTCCCGTTCGGGACCGAGGTCGTCGACGCCGACTCCCTCGGCGTCGGGGCGGCCGACGCCTCCGCCCGCCCGGACCGACCCCACCGATTCCTCCTCGGAGTCGGCCTGGGAGTCTGAAGAGGAAGAGTCACCTGATTCTTTTCGGACTCGGTGTGTCCCCTCGGACTCGCCTGAGTCCGAACCTCGGAAACAGGCCCCCCCCCCGGAGGATGCCCGGTTCTCGGACTTCGTCAGGGATATGGCCAAGGCTTTGGCCTTCCCTGCGGATCCCGAGGAGGAGCCTCGAGCCGAAGAACTCGATGCCCTTCAGTACGACTCTCCCGCCAGGGAGCACTTTACTGTACCGGTTCCTCCCATGCTGGAACGACTACTCTTCCGCATGTGGGAGAGTCCGGCATCGTCGCCGGTATTAAGCAAGCGGGTCGATTCCATCTATCGAGTCCACAAGAGCCCTGGCTTCCAAAAAGCACAGCTACCACACCATTCCATGGTGGTGGAATCGGCCATGCATAGGCTTAAGAGCCAGAAGATGCACTCCTCGGTGCCTCCTGGCAGGGAGGCCCGCAACCTGGATGGCCTCGGTAAGAAGTGTTTCCAGGGCTCTATGCTTGCTTGTCGGGTCCAGACCTACCAGCTCTACATGGGCATGTACCTTAGAGACCTGGCTAAAGAGCTAGCCGGATTCTCCGCTGGGCTGTCCGAGGAACCTTTGCGGAGGTTCCTAGCCTTGACAACTGGTATTCGGGATTGCTCCAAATTCATTTCTCGAGCAGCCTATGATGGCTTTGAAGCATCGGCTCGAGTGGCCGCAGCCGGCATCGGTGCCCGCCGACAGGCTTGGCTTCAGTCGTCTGACCTTGAACCCTGGGTGCAGGACAAGTTGGTCGATGTCCCCTACCGAGGTGAGAACCTCTTTGGCAAGCCCATGGCTGAGAAGGCTGCACAAATCGAGACGGAGACTCTCACCAGAACTAGGCTCTCTAGGAAGACCTCCGCCCCTTCCCAGAAGAAGGGCTCGGGAAAGAAGTCCTTTTACCCGAGAAAGGCGGCTGCCTATAAACACTACCCTCAATATCAGGCCTCCGCAGCTCCCCAACAGGGTCAGCAGGCCAAGGGATGGGGTAACGGGTCCCGTAGGCAGCAAGCCCCCAAGCCTGCACCACCGGCCCCTGCTCAGCAGGGTGGGGGTTTTTGACTTCATCAGCATAGCCTCTCCCCCTCAGCTGGTTCCTCCCAGCACAGGAGGCCGGCTGGTTCACTTTGCCCACAGGTGGTCCAACATCACATCAGATGCCTGGGTGCTTCATGTTGTGAGAGAAGGCTATCTTCTCCACTTCCACCAGGTCCCTCCCTCCTATTTCCCGGGAGAACCTCCACGACTCCCTCTGCACAGGGACTTACTCCTTCAGGAGTTGGCAAGTCTTCTTCAGGAACAGGCTGTGGAACCGGTGCCCCACCACCTGAGGGGTCAAGGCTTCTATTCCAGGTATTTCCTAATACCAAAAAGAACGGGAGGCCTCAGACCCATCCTGGACTTGCGCAACCTCAACAAGTTCCTCGTCAGAGAGAAGTTCAAGATGCTTACCCTTGGAATCCTTCTGCCCTACCTCCAGCAGGGAGATTGGCTATGCTCCTTGGATCTAAAGGATGCCTACACGCACATCCTCATCCACCCAAGCCACCGCCAATACCCAAGGTTTGTGGTGGCAGGAAATCACTACCAGTACAGAGTACTGCCCTTTGGCCTATCCTCCGCACCACGAGTCTTCACAAAATGTCTCGCGGTGGTGGCGGCTTATCTCCGGCTTCACGGCCTCTATGTCTTTCCGTACCTAGACGACTGGCTCATCAGAGCATCGTCCTCTCCAGAAGTCACAAAAGCCACACACCGCACTGTGACTCTTCTGCAGTACTTGGGCTTTGTCATAAACTTCGCAAAGTCCACTTTGCTCCCCTCGCAAGATCTCGAGTTCATCGGCGCAAGATTGCACACTCTTCAGGCAAGAGCTTTCCTGCCTCTCGACAGGGCTCAACGGCTCATGGACCTAGCCGGCCGTTTTCGCAGCCAGTCCCTGGTCTCAGCCAGGCGCTTCCTGAGACTACTCGGCCATATGGCTTCCACCGTCCACGTGACCCCCAATGCCCGCCTGAATATGCGGCCTGCTCAGTGGTGCCTTCGCAAGCAGTGGCAACAGGCCACGGGCGGCCTAGCCGACTTAGTGAGCATCTCCGGCCCGCTGGCCTCTTCTCTACAGTGGTGGCTTCATCGGCCGAACCTGGTGCTCGGAATGCCTTTTCAGTCTCCTCCGCCGGCTCAAGTGCTGACGACCGATGCGTCTCTCCTAGGATGGGGAGCGCATTGCCAAGGGGCATGTACTCAAGGTCTCTGGACCACGTGGGAGTCTGCGCAGCAGATCAACTTCCTGGAGCTCAGAGCAATCCGTCTGGCTCTCAAGGCTTTCTCCCACCTGACTTCTCACCAGTCCGTCCTTGTCCAGACGGACAATCAAGTTGCCATGTTCTATGTGAACAAACAGGGAGGCACGGGCTCCTTCCTTCTCTGTCGCGAAGCACAGAGGCTCTGCTCTTGGGCCGTCAGCCACGGCATTCTTCTCAAGGCAGTTTATCTCCCAGGCCAAGAAAATTGCCTGGCGGACAAACTCAGCAGGATCCTCCAGCCGCACGAGTGGCGCCTGGTTCCCTTGGTAGTTCAGAATCTCTTTCTGAAGTGGGGCCTCCCCACGATGGATCTCTTTGCCAGTCCTCTCAACCGGCAACTTCCTCGCTTCTGCTCTCGGCAGCCGCATCCCCTTCGAGTAGCGGCAGATGCTTTTCTGCTCTCATGGTCGAAAGGCCTTCTCTATGCCTTTCCTCCCATACCGCTAGTCTCTCGAACTCTTTTCAAGGTTCTCCGAGACAATGCTTCCATGATCCTGATAGCTCCTCGGTGGCCCAGACAGCTGTGGTTTCCACTCCTGCTGCAACTAGCGGTGGAGGATCCGTTCCCTCTGGGGTTTCAACCAGATCTCCTAACACAGGATCAGGGGTCCCTACTGCACCCCAACCTCAGATCTCTACATCTGATGGCCTGGCTGCTGAAAGGGTAGTCCTTGCTCCCCTTCTACTGCCGGCAGAGGTGGAAGAGGTCGTACTAGCTTCCCGGCGACCTTCTACCCGCAAATGCTATGCCCTTAAATGGCGTCGCTTTTCCGCTTGGTGTGCCCAGCAGTCTCAGGATCCCTTCTCCTGCTCGGTGTCGGTGATCTTGCAGTACTTGCTCTACCTGTCTAATCTGGGACTTAAGTCCAACTCCGTCAAAGTTCACCTCAGTGCTCTTTCAGCACATCATGTGCCGGTGGACGGCAGACCTCTTTCCAGCGACCCTCTCGTAGCGAGGTTTCTCCGAGGTCTCCTTTTACTTAAACCACCTCTGCGCCCGCCAGCACCTGACTGGGATCTGAATGTGGTTTTACAGCGGATCACCTGTCCGCCTTTTGAACCTATTGCTACCTGTTCTCTCTCTCCGTTTTCTTTCTTGGAAAACCTTATTCCTGATAGCCCTCACTTCCGCTAGACGCGTAAGTGAATTGCAGGCCCTCGTGTCTGATCCCCCTTACACTCGGTTCTACAAAAATAGGGTAGTCCTACGGACTCACCCGAAATTTCTTCCAAAAGTGGTCTCCCCTTTTCACATCAATCAGGAGGTGGTGCTTCCGACCTTCTTTCCCAGGCCACACTCCAGCCGAGCTGAAATGGTCCTGCATACCCTGGACTGTAGAAGGGCGTTGAACTTCTACCTTGACCGTACGCGGGAGCACCATAAAGCTGCTCAGCTTTTCGTGTCTTTTGACCCCAATAAATTGGGGCTCCCTGTCTCCAAGCGTACTCTGTCCATCTGGGTTGCTGACTGTATCGCTTGGGCTTATGGGGCAGCCGGACTCTCGCTAGATAGTCGGGTCACGGCTCATTGTGTTCGGGCGAAGGCTACGTCAGTGGCTTACCTCCGCTCTGTTCCATTGGCAGACATCTGCCGGGCCGCTACTTGGTCCTCGAGCCAGACTTTTGCGGTCCATTACTGCTTCGAGAGGGAGTCCCGCAGGGACAGTGCTTTCGGACAGGCAGTCCTCCGAAATCTCTTCGAAGTTTGAGCAACTCCTACCCTCCATCCCGGATGGGGGCTACCGGTGGGTAATAATTCAGTGAAGATTCCTTCCTTCTGTGCTGCTGAGCTAGAGGGAGCTCATTTTTGTGCTTAGGGTCTCCGGTAGCCTTAAGCTTGGGAGTCCCATATGTGAGGACTGACTTCCTGCTTGGTCCTGTAGAAAGCGTAGTTACTCACCTGTAACAGGTGTTCTCCAGGAGCAGCAGGAATCAGTCCTCACAACCCTCCCTCCTCCCCTTGGAGTTGCAATCATCTGCTTTAGTTTTTTTGCAAATTTTTATGCTGTCTTTTAGCTATGTCATCTGACTGGCTAAGATGGCACCCTTGGGCGGGAAGGGGACCGCGCATGCGCGCTGCAATTCCCAAAGGCTTTCTTTGAAAGCTGAGGAAAATTGCTCCGCGAGGGCTCCGTTGGCGCCGACGTCACCCATATGTGAGGACTGATTCCTGCTGCTCCTGGAGAACACCTGTTACAGGTGAGTAACTACGCTATCTCCGATACGGGTGATCGTGCAAGGCACGGTACCGGTCTGGTACCGACTTGTCGATACCGGATGGATAAGCATGACTCGGTCCAGGTAGAATACCTGCCGATGTCGATGCAGTCGGTACCGGTACTGGAGTCGGTGCTGATACCTATTGAATTGTCTAAAGCAGTTTCAGGGGCATCGAGGCCGTGAGAAGAGCCACCAGACTGTGTTCAACAGCCAAAAATCTCTGGCCTATCGATGCTGCCGATGCTTGGGTATCGGTACCAGATGAAGCAGCCGGTACCGCAGAGCATGGCACCAGTAGTTCTGCCGAGGTTGAGACCTCGAGAACATCCTGGAGCCCCATTAGTGCTTTGGAAGCCAAAGCCTCCCGCTGGGGCAATTTTGCCGGTGAAAGTCCCTCAAGGGCAACGCCAGAGGCATCTCAATGCTTAGAGGGAGATCTAGCCTTTGAGGACCAGCTAGATATGTGTTTAGTTACCCGAGATCCATGGGAGGAAGACAAAGCCCTGGAAGACGTCGATGCCACGGAGGCTGCATCGGAGGGAGAAAGGGTGCTAAGTTTAGCAGCTTGGTTCTGCCGGCCCCTCCGACATCATCCCACAGTCAACACACTCCAAAATAGAGTGGTCAAGACCTAAACATTTGAGGCACTACTCATGGGTGTCAGTGACGGAGATGGTACCGCCATACTTGGAACACTTTTTAAAACCCGAAGCGGGTTTTTCCATTTTAAAGGAAAAGTTGGGCCTAGTGCCCAAAATGGCGCGTGGCACCTAAGGAGAAAATACCTGGAAGAGACTACAGAAGAAAGGTTTGGGGTTTTTTTTGGAAAAAAAGAAAGAACCACCAGCGGTACCAGTGTAGCATCAAGGGAAGGCAGATGTGACCACAAAAAAGAAGAAAAAAGGGAATTATTTTTTGCGGTGACAGGATGTGCGACCTGTCGGCTCCATGGAAAATGAAGAACTGGAGAGGGACAGTTGGGAAAGGCAGGAAGGCAGCACGCAGGTGCTGTGGGATGCTCCCAAAAGCTTTCCTATTGGACGCTGTGGAGTGTTCCCGCGCAGGCTCAGTCGGTACCGACGATACCCAGATGTGACGACTACATTCCTGCTTGTTGCTGGAGATTAGAGTTAACACAGCTATCCAATAGAAAGTGTAGTTTAAGTTCAAAAAGCATGCCTGATTTATCATTCTGCTCCAAGAACATGGATGGTCTGCCAGGGAAGAAGTAAACTAAAACCTACAAAAGGGATGCAACTGAAACTGCTCATTTATATAAAAAAAAGTGTCACTCACTTCACTCACTTTTCAGACATTAATATAATTTGTGAATTGTTAATTTAGTAATTATGCTTTAAATGTAGTAAGGGCCTACCTCATTCCAGGCCATTGGCTCTGTTCTGAAGAGAGAGCTAGTGAGCTCTACTGAGAGACGCTTCTTATAGTCCTGTGGCTTGTCCTCTGACATACGAAACAGTACTGCAGCTGCATATGTTGCTATGATATAAGAAAAGATCATTTCAGGGATAGAAACAATCTTCAAGTATTAGTAACATATTGAGACTATTATCAAAGACTAGGTTAAAGTCTCATTAGTATGACTAAGTTCATATATGCCCTCAAACTAAAGTATCATAAGCCAGTGGAATTCCACTAGTCAGTTACAGATCTTTTAGCAGCCAGTATCAAACCCATACAGCAGTATTACTAACCAAATTATTCAAGATATCCACATGCTTTTTAGCTTTATCACATTATTTAAGTCTTGCTTCAAGATATAGCACAGTTACTTACCTGTAACAGGTGATCTCTGGGAACAGCAGGAATAAGTCTTCACATATGGGTACGTCAGTACCAATGGAGCCTGCGCGGGAACGCTCCCCAGCGTCCTGAAAAAGCTTTTGGGAGCATCCCACAGCACCTGCACGCTGCCTTCCCGCCTTTCCCAACTGCCTCTCTCCAGTTTGAGTTTTAAAGCTGAGACAAAGAGAGAGAGGGGAAAGGAAAGAGATAGAGAGATACAATACCTAGGGGAGGTGGGTGGGTTGTGAAGACTTATTCCTGCTGTTCCCAGAGATCACCTGTTACAGGTAAGTAACTGTGCTATCTCCAGGAACAAGCAGGAATGAGTCTTCACATATGGGGACTCCCCAGCTAGAGATGCCTGGGAGATCACCCAGATTGTGAGTCCCTGGGAAGGGCTCCACCTTTACCCATGAATCTCAGGCATCCAGTCAGGGATGGAGGGTAGGAGTTGATAAGGTATGGAACAGGTGTTTGAGAACAGCCTGACCAAACAAGGCATCCCGGCGGGAGTCCTCGTCCAAGCAGTAATGGGATGTAAAGGTATGAACCGAGGACCAGGTGGCTGCTCGACAGATTTGGTCGATGGACACAGAGTTCAGATGAGCCATAGACGCTGCCATGGCCCTCACATTGTGAGCTGTGACATGGCCCTCCAGAGAAAGGTTCTTACTCTGGTAGGCGAAGGAAATACATTGAGCAATCCAATTAGACAGAGTTCTCTTAGAGACTGGAAGTCCTAAATGAGAGGGGTCAAAAGCAACAAAAAGTTGAGAGGACTTTCTATGTTGCTGTGTCCTGTGTAAGTAGAAAGCAAGTGCTCTTTTACAATCCAGGGTATGAAGATTCCTCTCTGCACTTGATGCATGAGGTCCTGGAAAAAAGACAGGTAAATACACCTCCTGGTTTAGATGAAAAGGTGAGACCACTTTAGGCATAAAGTGTGGATTAGTTCTGAGGACTACCTTGTCATGGAGGATTAGCCACTAAAGCTTGCAACTCACTGATACGGCGAGCTGCAATGAGAAAAATAACCTTCCAGGAAAGAAATTTCAAGGAGGTAGTGGCTAAGGTTTCAAAGGGTGGCTTCATAAGCTGGCCAAGAACCAGATTCAAGTCCCATGCCACTGGAGGTGGTCTAATGGGAGGTTTAGTCAAAAGAAGGCCTCTCATGAATCTTGCTATAAGAGGATGAGAGGAAAGCGTAGTTACTCACCTGTAACAGGTGTTCTCCAGGAGCAGCAGGAATCAGTCCTCACATATGGGTGACGTCGGCGCCGACGGAGCCCTCGCGGAGCAATTTTCCCCAGCTTTCAAAGAAAGCCTTTGGGAATTGCAGCGCGCATGCGTGGTCTCCTTCCCGCCCAAGGGTGCCATCTTAGCCAGTCTGATGACATAGCTAAAAGACAGCATAAAAATTTGCAAAAAAACTTAAGCAGATGATTGCAACTCCAAGGGGAGGAGGGAGGGTTGTGAGGACTGATTCCTGCTGCTCCTGGAGAACACCTGTTACAGGTGAGTAACTACGCTTTCTCCAGGACCAAGCAGGAAGTCAGTCCTCACATATGGGACTCCCAAGCTTAAGGCTACCGGAGACCCTAAGCACAAAAATGAGCTCCCTCTAGCTCAGCGGCACAGAAGGAAGGAATCTTCACTGAATTATTACCCACCGGTAGCCCCCATCCGGGATGGAGGGTAGGAGTTGCTCAAACCTCGAAGAGATTTCGGAGGACTGCCTGTCCGAAAGCACTGTCCCTGCGGGACTCCCTCTCGAGGCAGTAATGGACCGCAAAAGTCTGGCTCGAAGACCAAGTAGCGGCCCGACAGATGTCTGCCAGCAGAACAGAGCGGAGGTAAGCCACTGACGTAGCCTTCGCCCGAACACAATGAGCCGTGACTCGACTTTCTAACGAGAGTCCGGCTGCCCCATAAGCCCAAGCGATGCAGTCAGCAACCCAGATGGACAGAGTACGCTTGGAGACCGGGAGCCCCAATTTATTGGGGTCAAAAGACACAAAAAGCTGAGCAGCTTTACGGTGCTCCCGCGTACGGTCAAGGTAGAAGTTCAATGCTCTTCTACAGTCCAGGGTATGCAGGACCATTTCAGCTTGGCTGGAGTGTGGCCTGGGAAAGAAGGTCGGAAGTACCACCTCCTGATTGATGTGAAAAGGGGAGACCACTTTTGGAAGAAATTTAGGGTGAGTCCGTAGGACTACCCTATTTTTGTAGAACCGAGTGCAAGGGGGATCAGACACGAGGGCCTGCAATTCACTTACGCGTCTAGCGGAAGTGAGGGCTATCAGGAATAAAGTTTTCCAAGAAAGAAAACGGACAGAACAGGTAGCCATAGGTTCAAAAGGCGGACAGGTGATCCGCTGTAAAACCACATTCAGATCCCAGTCCGGTGCTGGTGGGCGCAGAGGTGGTTTAAGCAGAAGGAGACCTCGGAGAAACCTCGCTACGAGAGGGTCGCTGGAAAGAGGTCTGCCGTCCACCGGCACATGATGTGCCGAAAGAGCACTGAGGTGAACTTTGACGGAGTTGGAATTAAGTCCCAGATTAGAGAGGTAGAGCAAGTACTGCAAGATCACCGACACCGAGCAGGAGAAGGGATCCTGAGACTGCTGGGCACACCAAGCGGAAAAGCGACGCCATTTAAGGGCGTAGCATTTGCGGGTAGAAGGTCGCCGAGAAGCTAGGACGACCTCTTCCACCTCTGCCGGCAGTAGAAGGGGAGCAAGGACTACCCTTTCAGCAGCCAGGCCATCAGATGTAGAGATCTGAGGTTGGGGTGTAGCAGGGACCCCTGATCCTGTGTTAGGAGATCCGGTTGAAACCCCAGAGGGAACGGATCCTCTACCGCTAATTGCAGCAGGAGTGGAAACCACGGCTGTCTGGGCCAGCGAGGAGCCACCAGGATCATGGAAGCTTTGTCTCTGAGAACCTTGAAAAGAGTTCGAGAGACTAGCGGTATGGGAGGAAAGGCATACAGAAGGCTCTCCGACCATGAGAGTAGAAAAGCATCTGCCGCTACTCGAAGGGGATGTGGCTGACGAGAGCAGAAGCGAGGAAGTTGCCGGTTGAGAGGACTGGCAAAGAGATCCATCGTGGGGAGTCCCCACTTCAGAAAAAGTTGCTGAACTACCAAGGGATCCAGGCGCCACTCGTGCGGCTGGAGGATCCTGCTGAGTTTGTCCGCCAGGCAATTTTCTTGGCCTGGGAGATAAACTGCCTTGAGAAGAATGCCGTGACTGACGGCCCAAGAGCAGAGCTTCTGAGCTTCTCGACAGAGAAGGAAGGAGCCCATGCCCCCCTGTTTGTTCACGTAGAACATGGCAACTTGATTGTCCGTCTGGATAAGGACGGACTGGTGAGAAGTCAGGTGGGAGAAAGCCTTGAGAGCCAGACGGATTGCTCTGAGCTCCAGGAAGTTGATCTGCTGAGCAGACTCCCACATGGTCCAGAGACCTTGAGTACATGCCCCTTGGCAATGCGCTCCCCAACCCAGGAGAGAAGCATCGGTCGTCAGCACTTGAGCCGGCTGAGGTGACTGAAAAGGCATTCCGAGCACCAGGTTCGGCCGATGAAGCCACCACTGTAGAGAAGAGGCCAGCGGCCCGGAGACGCGCACTAAGTCGGCTAGGCCGCCCGTGGCTTGTTGCCACTGCTTGCGAAGGCACCATTGAGCAGGCCGCATGTGTAGGCGGGCATTGGGGGTCACGTGGACGGTGGAAGCCATATGGCCGAGTAGTCTCAGGAAGCGCCTGGCTGAGACCAGGGACTGGCTGCGAAAACGGCCGGCTAGGTCCATGAGCCGTTGAGCCCTGTCGAGAGGCAGGAAAGCTCGTGCCTGAGGAGTGTGCAGTCTTGCGCCGATGAACTCGAGATCCTGTGAGGGGAGCAAAGTGGACTTTGCGAAGTTTATGACAAAGCCCAAGTACTGCAGAAGAGTCACAGTGCGGTGTGTGGCATTGGTGACTTCCGGAGAGGACGATGCTCTGATGAGCCAGTCGTCGAGGTACGGAAAGACATAGAGGCCGTGAAGCCGGAGATAAGCCGCCACCACCGCGAGACATTTTGTGAAGACTCGCGGTGCGGAGGATAGGCCAAAGGGCAGTACTCTGTACTGGTAATGAGTTCCTGCCACCACAAACCTTAGGTATTGGCGGTGGCTTGGGTGGATGAGGATGTGCGTGTAGGCATCCTTTAGATCCAAGGAGCATAGCCAATCTCCCTGCTGGAGGTAGGGCAGAAGGATTCCAAGGGTAAGCATCTTGAACTTTTCCCGCACGAGGAACTTGTTGAGGTTGCGCAAGTCCAGGATGGGTCTGAGGCCTCCTGTCCTTTTTGGTATTAGGAAATACCTGGAATAAAAGCCTTGACCTCTCAGGTGGTGGGGCACCGGTTCCACAGCCTGTTCCTGAAGAAGACTTGCTAACTCCTGAAGGAGTAAGTCCCTGTGCAGAGGGAGTCGTGGAGGTTCTCCCGGGAAATAGGAGGGAGGGATCTGGTGGAAGTGGAGAAGATAGCCTTCTCTTACGACTTGAAGCACCCAGGCATCTGAAGTGATGTTGGACCACCTGTGGGCGAAGTGAACCAGCCGGCCTCCGGTGCTGGGAGGAGCCAGCTGAGGGGGAGAAGCTATGCTGATGAAGTCAAAAACCCCCACCCTGCTGAGCAGGGGCTGGTGGTGCAGGCTTGGGGGCTTGCTGCCTACGGGACCCGTTACCCCGTCCCTTGGCCTGCTGGCCCTGTTGGGGAGCTGCGGAGGCCTGATATTGAGGGTAGTGTTTATAGGCAGCCGCCTTTCTCGGGTAAAAGGACTTCTTTCCCGAGCCCTTCTTTTTCTGGGAAGGGGCGGAGGTCTTCCTAGAAAGCCTAGTTCTGGTGAGAGTCTCCGTCTCGATTTGTGCAGCCTTTTCAGCCATGGGCTTGCCAAAGAGGTTCTCACCTCGGCAGGGGACATCGACCAACTTGTCCTGCACCCAGGGTTCAAGGTCAGACGACTGAAGCCAAGCCTGTCGGTGGGCACCGATGCCGGCTGCGGCCACTCGAGCCGATGCTTCAAAGCCATCATAGGCTGCTCGGGACATGAATTTGGAGCATTCCCGAATACCAGTTGTCAAGGCCAGGAACCTCCGCAAAGGTTCCTCGGACAGCCCAGCGGAGAATCCGGCTATCTCTTTAGCCAGGTCTCGGAGATACATGCCCATGTAGAGCTGGTAGGTCTGGACCCGACAAGCAAGCATAGAGCCCTGGAAACACTTCTTACCAAGGCCATCCAGGTTACGGGCCTCCCTGCCAGGAGGCACCGAGGAGTGCATCTTCTGGCTCTTAAGCCTATGCATGGCCGATTCCACTACCATAGAATGGTGCGGCAGCTGTGCTTTTTGGAAGCCAGGACTCTTGCAGACTCGATAGATGGAATCGATCCGCTTGCTTAATACCGGCGACGATGCCGGACTCTCCCACATGCGGAAGAGTAGTCGTTCCAGCATGGGAGAAACCGGTACAGTAAAGCGTTCCCTGGCGGGAGAGTCATACTGAAGGGCGTCGAGCTCTTCGGCTCGAGGCTCCTCCTCGGGATCCGCAGGGAAGGCCAAAGCCTTGGCCATATCCCTGACGAAGTCCGAGAACCGGGCATCCTCCGGAGGGGACTGCTTCCGAGGCTCGGACTCAGGTGAGTCCGAGGGGACACACCGAGTCCGAAACGAATCAGGTGACTCTTCCTCTTCAGACTCCCAGGCCGACTCCGAGGAGGAATCGGTGGGGTCGGCTCGGGCAGGCGGAGGCGTCGGCCGCCCCGACACTGAGGGAGTCGGCGTCGACGACCTCTGTCCCGAACGGGAGGCCGAGGGTGACCTCGACAGAGGATCGACTCGAGTTCGCATGGACTCGAGGATCGGCTCGGTCTCCGGGGTCGACTTAGACGTCGACGTCCCGGCGGTTGGGGCAGCGGCGCCAGCGAGGCTAGCGATCAGTGCCCGCTGCTGGTCCATGAAGGCAGATAGTCTGCTCTCCAAGGCCGTCAACCTGAGTCCGACCTCAGGTGACCCAGCAGCCCCCGACTTGGGCCCCGACGGCGTCGGGCCCGACGTCGGACCCCTCGGAGGCGAGTCCAGGAGGACTACAGGACTTACCCGAGCAGGCAACTCCAACTCCAGACGAGGTCGCTTCGGGAGGTGCTCCTTCTCCAAAGACCCGGGACGGCTATCGGGGCTATGCGACCTGGCCCTCGCGGAGCCAGGAGCGTCCACCGACGCCGCCCTCGCGGGTTTTTACCTTCCGTCGATGGTCCCCCGGAGGGAGAACCCCTGTCGGAGGAACTTCGGCGATGGTCAGAGCTGGAACCTCTGGACGCCGAGGCCTCCGACGAGGTCCGGGTACGGCCGGGGTCAGCGAAGATTCGTTCCCGCTGGTGCCGCCGACTCCTTAACGCTTTGGAGGACATTTTGCCGCAGGCCCCACAGATCAGTTCTTCGTGATCCGGGCCGAGGCAGCGGAGGCAATTATCATGTGTGTCAGTGAGTGACATATTTCTGTCACACTGAACACACCGCTTGAAACCACTGGCAGCCATCGGGGGAAAAAGGGCCCCTACAAGGTCAAAGGACCGGGCTGCCAGCGAAAAACCGAAAAACGAAACTGACCAAAAATCAGAAAAACCGAAAAATAATAGAAGGACTCGCAACGGCGTCGCGAGTCCGGGCAGGAAAAAGCCGAAGAAAAAAAAGAGAAATAAATCACTAAAATCAACTTTTTCAGCGGGGACACGACGGGTACGTCTGTAGGGCTCCGCGGAAAAAAGAAAACTGGCTAAGATGGCACCCTTGGGCGGGAAGGAGACCGCGCATGCGCGCTGCAATTCCCAAAGGCTTTCTTTGAAAGCTGGGGAAAATTGCTCCGCGAGGGCTCCGTCGGCGTCGGCGCCGACGTCACCCATATGTGAGGACTGACTTCCTGCTTGGTCCTGGAGAAATAGGTTGTCCATTGAGAGGATTAAGGGATACTGTAATAGCACTCAAATGGACTCTGATTGAATTCGTTTTAAGGCCTGCATGGGATAAATGCAGTAAATAGTCTAGTAAAGAATTCAAAGGTATTGCAAGAGGGTTGAGACCAATGTTCCCTCTAATTTTCTGTAGGCTGTGTGCGCATAAAATATCAGCTGTGCAGCTTTTGAAGGAAGGTTAAATTTTTGTGCGGCACATACCGACACTTGGAGTTCTATACCTTAAAATTTGACTACACGTCAGAATACAGTATGTACACCACATTGATTGCACTAGATAATATTGTAGAACTTGTGAAAACCGTAAATACACAACAATTTGTAAATTTTAAGATGTCTGTGGTGTTTTCTATCAGAATCAGAACCGCAATTTTTGTGCGCTCTGTTATAAAGTATGTGCGCTCGCTCGGCGAGGTGTGTGCGCGCGCACACGCGCACAGCTTAGAGGGAACAGTGGTTGAGACCCTTCTCTGCACACCAAATGGAAAACCTTTTCCATTTAAAAGCATATGAACGTCTGGTGGAAGGCTTTCTGGAAGCATGAAGGATATCCCTCACTTGCTGAGAAAGTTGTAAATCTTGAAGGTCTAGGCCTTCAGCAACCAGGCCCTGAGATGAAGAGACTGAGGATTTGGGTGCCACAAGGTTCCCTCCTCCTGGGAGAGGAGATCTGGAGCAGACCCCAGGTCTAGGGAGGGAGCTTGAGAGAGATGCAGAAGTAGAGGGAACCACACTTGGCGTGGCCAAAGTGGTGCTATGAGGATCATAGTGCCTTTGTCTCTCTGAAGCTTGAATAGAGTCTTGGGGATTAGGGGAATAGGTGGAAAGGCATAAAGGAAGTCTTGCCTCCAATGAAGGAGGAAGGCATCCCTGGCCTGAACTCCCTGACATGGAATCCTGGAACAGAACCGGGGAAGTTTGGCATTCCACGGAATTGCAAACAGGTCTATGTCTGGGGTACCCCAAATCCGAAACATTCTGACTATCTGGTCCCCATGGAGGGACCATTCGTGCGGAAGCAGAACTCGACTGAGTCTGTCTGCCCAAGAGTTTTGAACTCCTGGAAGATATACTGCCATGAGATGGATTTGATGCTCTCTGGCGAAGGCCCACAATCTCAGAGCTTCGTTGCAAAGCGACAGAGAGCCAGTTCCCCCCTGCTTGTTCACGTAGAACATAGCTACTTGGTTGTCCGTGTGGATGAGGACTGTCTTGTAGCTGAGCAGGGTGTGGAAGACTGAGAGCCAGAAAAATTGCTCTGAGCTTTAAGAGGTTGATATGAAGATGTGTCTCCTGTGGAGACCAGATGCCCTGGGTTGAGAGATCTTGTAGATGAGCTCCCCAACCCTTTGGAGAGACATCTGTTGTAAGGGTTGCTTGCGGTAACACCTGTTGAAAGGGGGACCCCAGTAACAGATTCTGAGTGGACTTCCACCAGTGGAAGGACGAAAATAGGCGACTGGAGGTTGCTATTTTGTCTGCTAGGCAACCTGATGCCTGGGTCCATTGGGTGGATAGGGTCCACTGAGCTGCTCTCATGTGAAGGCGAGCATAGGGAACCACATGCACCGTGGATGCCATGTGGCCTAAAAGTTGCAACATCTCTCGAGCAGTTAAATGGGATTTTAACTGAATCTGGGAGGCTAACTGCACCAAGCATAGGCAACGGGCCTGGGGAAGATAGGCCCTTGCAGTTGTGGTATCCAGTAAGGCCCCTATGAACTCCAGAGATTGAGTAGGGGTTAGATGGGATTTTGGAAGGTTGATTACCAGCCCCAGATACTGAAGGATATGCATTGTGCAGGTTAGGGAAATCTGGGCCACTGACTGGGATGGAGCTCGGATGAGCCAGTCATCCAGATATGGGAATACGAATATTCCTAGAGTGCGTAGGAATGCAGCTACTACTGCCATGCAGTTTGTGAACACTCTTGGAGCAGAGGCCAGACCGAAAGGAAGCACTTTGTATTGGTAGTGCTTTCCTTGGTATAGGAAGCTAAGGAATCTTCTGTGTGTTGGATGGATGGATGAGAACATGGGTGTACGCATCCTTAAGATGTAGAGAACAAAGCCAGTCTTGACTCTGGAGGCATGGAAGGAGAGTTCCGAGAGAAGTCATCTTGAATTTCTCCTTGCATAGAAACTTGTTCAATTCTCTGAGATCTAATATGGGTCTGTAGCCCCCCGTTTTCTTTGGGATGAGAAAATAGGGAGAGTAGAACCCTGAGCCCTGTTGAAGAAGGGGTACTTCTTCTATTGCCCCTTGGGCAAGAAGGGTCGCAATCTCCTGACCTAGGAGGGTGAGGAGAGATGTTGGAGAATTGAACTGTTTCACCATGGTGTGAGGAGCAAGGTTTAAGAAATGAAGTCTGTACCCTTCCTTTATGATGGATAGGGTCCATTGCTCTGCTGTGATTTGTTCCCATCTGGGAGCAAAGTGAGCTAACCTTCCTGGGATGGTGAGGGGCTCTGGATGTTCTAGAGCCAGAAAGGCTAAGTTCTCTAGTGGAAAGTCAAAGGCCCTGAGGAGGCTGAGGCTGTTGGGCCATAGCAGTCCTCGCAGCCTGAGTTTTGGTCTGTTTGGGTTGTTGTTGTTTCTTTGTAGCAAAACGACCTTGAGAAGAGGCCTGACCATAAGAAGAAAATTTCCCTTTCTTTGGGAAAGATCCTTTTTGAACAACCTCTTTCTAAAAGGAGCAGTAGTAGACTTTGAAAGTCTATCTAAAGCAGAATTTTCAGCATCCATCTGGTTGGCCTTTGCTTGCCAATGTTTGCCAAACAGGTTTTCGCCTGTACAAGGAAGGTTACCTAGACCATCCTGCACCCAGGTTTCCAAATCAGAGGCTTGCAACCAAGCAACTCTGCGTGCACCTATGGCAATAGCTGAGACTCTACTGGCCCCCTCAAAAGAGTCAAAGGCTGCACGGTTGGAAAACTTGGATACATCCTGTGCATGTTTAAGCCAGGTGATATATTCTTCTCTCTTATCTTCTGACATAAAAGGAGATAAGGTTTGCAAATGATCTGTAACTTCGAGAAACATCCCCATATAGAGACTATAGGAGTTGATTCTGGCTATAAGCATACTGGCCTGGAAGATTTTCCTGCCAAAGGCATCTAGAGTTCTGCATTCTCTTCCTGGAGGAGCAGAAGAGTGCCTTTCTGTACTCTTGAGCTTTTTCATAGCAGACTCTACCACAATGGAGTGGTGAGGAAGCTGAGTTTTATGAAAACCAGGTAAAGGAGGAACACGATACATGGTGTCCAACCTTCTGGAATGAGGGGAGGTGGAAAGAGGAGTCTCCCATATGCCCAACATGTGTTCATAAAGAATCTCATGTATTGGTAAGGTGGCTGCCTCTTTAGGAGCCTTAGGATATTGTAGGATATCCAATTGTTTGGCTCTAGGTTCAGTCTCAGAGGTAACTGAGATAGACAGGCCTTTGGCTACCTCCCTGATGAAATCCTGAAAAGACAAGTCTTCAGGGAGTGGAGGAGTGGCCTAGTGGTTGGGGCAAGGTACTTCAGGCCGGAAGGTTCAAATCCCACTAGAGGACAGCAACCTTGGGCCGGAAGGACTGGGGTTTCTAGTCCCACAGGTGCTCCTTGTGGTCTTGGGCAAGCCACTTAACCCTCCATAGCCCATGTTCCCTGTAAAATAGTTATCTCCAAGTTATAATGCCCTGTTCAATGTAATTTCAGTTGTTCAATGTAAACCGCACTGATGCAGAATAGCGCGGTATATAAGAGAATGTAAATAAATAAATTCTCCTTTTTGGAGAAGAGGGTTCCTGAGGAAGGATGCCCGATGCTTCAATTGAGGCCTCTGAAGAATCAGTCTTCAGAGGAATCGAAGTATCGACTATCTGGATGCTCTCGTAGAGCCCAATATGCGTACCGGGAGGTATCGACATCGGGAGTAATTGGTACCGGGCCGATAGGCATCACTGGATAGTGTACCGCTGATGTTGATGCAAGCGGTACTGGTATCGGAAACAGAATCGGATCCTGTACCGAAATCGGTACGGGTACCGACAACGGGGTTTGTTGTGGTACTGTAGGCGTTGCAGCTTGAATGAATGCCGTGATGGCACGCTGCATGGTCAGAATATTCTGATCCATAGACGCCACCAATGTCTGGATATCGGTACTGGTCAAAACCGCCGGTACCCCAGAACATTGTAACAGGTGATTGGTCGAGGCCGAGCCATCGATGTCAACCTGTGACCCCATAGGTAATGCTTTGGAAGCCGGAGCCTCCCGCCGGGGTAATTTTGCCGGTGTGGCATCCTCAAGAGTAAGCCCGGAGGCATCTCGATACTTAGAGGGAGATTGAGGACCGGCCAGATTTAAGTTTGGTTACCTGAGATCCATGGGATGAAGAAGCAGCCCTGGAAGACTTCGATGCCACGGAAGCTGCATCAGAGGGAAACACGGTACTGAGCTTAGCTGCCCGATTCTGTAACCCTCTTTTGGATATCATGGAACAGGACTCGCAATCCGCAATGGAGTGGTCAGGACCTAAACATTTTAGACACCAGTCATGGGTGTCTGTGACAGAAATAGTGCTACTGCACTTTGTGCATTTTTTAAACCCGGAGGCGGGTTTTTCCATGAGGGAAAATATTTCTGTGGGCCTGAGGCCCCAGAAGAAATGCACAGAAAAAAATGTAGGTTTTTTTTTTTTTTTTTAAAAGAAAGAAAAAGAACCGGTAGTACCGGTGCGGAATCGAGAAGGCAGACACGCGACTAAAGAAAAATAAAAGAAAATAAGAAATTCTTCAGCGGTGACAGGAAACACGACCTGCTGGCTCCGCGGAGAAGAAGAACTAGAGAGAGGCAGTTGGGAAAGGCGGGAAGGCAGTGCGCAGGCGCTGTGGGATGCTCCCAAAAGCTTTCTTTCAGGACGCTGGGGAGCGTTCCCGCGCAGGCTCCGTCGGTACCAACGATACCCATATGTGAAGACTCATTCCTGCTTGTTCCTGGAGATTACATGAATGCCTTTGGAAATCAATGTAGTTTCCAATTCACTCTTCTCTTTACTTGAATTGTGTGAAAGCATCAAAAGATTCAGTTTAAAAGAAAGGGAAAGGCATGCCAATTTAGAATTATTAGTACAGAAGAACTTCAAACTCCATACGATGAAATTAAATCTTTCCTAGTTAATTTGCTCTTTGAATCCTGCTAGACCAGTCCAGACAAATAGGGGTGTCACCTTACCAGCAGATGGAAGACAAACAGATTTGCAGTGACATCACCACTGCTATAAGGGGTTGTATTGAAAGCAATATCCTAGTAATTTATACTGAAGCATGATGGACCCCAAAAATGCAAGGAACCCCACTAACTCATTACAAGCAAAAAATAAGGGTTGCTTGCCTAAATCTCTAGGGTGCAAGTGGTAACCTTTTAAAAAAAAACCCTCCCCTCTTCATAACTGGAGGGACAGAATGTAATAGCTGACTCAAAACTATCAACCATTTCAGAAGGGAAGAACAGAAAAACAAGACCGAATAGGGATTTTGCAGTCAACGACAGAAAATAGAAGCATACGGGCAACTGTCACAACTTCTATGACAGGTCGTGGACTGGTCTAGCAAGATTCAAGGAAAAGAAAGTGAGGTAAGATTTAACTTACCTTCATCTTCCTGCTAAGACAGTCCAGACAAATAGGAATTACCCAAGCATCCTTATGCCAAGGATGGAAAGAAGCCAGAGCTGCCCATAGGATTTCAGCCCCCAAAATAGTATCTTATCTCCAAGCTCCGTAAATGAAGGACCAAAGTTGTCATTCTACAATATCTTCTAGTGACACCACCTGACACTCCACCAAGAGGATGCTTGAGCCCTGATAGAATGTACTTGGAGACACTTCAGAACATGACTGAGCCAGGCAAGCTGAAGCAATGGCCTCCTTGACATAATAGGCCACAGTGACCTTCAAGGCTGCCTCCTTTTTTAGTGGACCACTTTTGAGAATAAACAGATCAAATTTACAAAAGGGATTTGTAGACTTAAGTTATCTCTGCAAAACTCAAACATCCAGGTAATGGAGCCGACAGCCCCTAAGAGCATCCTTCCTGGAAAAGGTAAGCAGGGTAATCAACAAGCTCAGGAGGAATGATCACCTCTCTGGGTGGTGAAACTGGTACCAGATGCAGTGAGACTGCCTGACAAAAACTTCAGGCAAGGATCCCTACAGGACAAGGTCTGCGGCCCCAAGGTGCACTGTGCCAAGCAAATAGTTACCAAGAAAATAGAGCCTTCAGTGAAATCCTTCAGAGAGGCTTGCTGCAGAGACTTGAACGAAGGACCAACCAGGGCATTCAAGACTAGTTTGTCCCACTGCAGAAGGACCAATTGGAGGAGAGGTTGGATCTTATTATCCCCCTTCTCATGGAGCAAAACATGTCTGGATGGGCAGCTGTGATGCTCCCCTGTATCCAATCTCAGAAATAGAAAATATTTGCCATCTGTACCTTGATAATTGAAAGTTAAGCCCTTAAAGGCCTCTCTGCAGAAAGGACAAAGACATCCACTTGGAAGGGGGTAGGGGAAACCATTCCAATTCTACAGAATTCTTTGAGCAGCCACCAAACTTCAGCGTAAGCAAGGAGGTAGATTCTGGGGTGGCTCTATAATGAGGCCAAGTGAGGTGGTAGTCTCAGGCAACATTTTGGGGGTGCCAAAAACTGCCCCCAAAAAGACCATCTCACTCAGCCTTCAAAAAAAAAAAAAAGTTACAGAAGCTGCTGCCCCTGCTGCAGCATGAAGTGCCCTGCGGCCACTGCCTCCCCGGAAGAGCCCCGACAGCTGCCACTCGTTCCCACCCTGTGCCGGCTCAGCTTTGCAGAGGCTCCCACGGCTCTGTTAAAGCTGAGCCCACCGGTGCAGATGGGAAACAGGAAATGCCTGTTTCCCACCAGCACCTGTGGGCAAGGGAAACACTCTCCCTTCGCACGGCTCTGCAAAGCTGAGCCGGCGCAGGGGGGGGGGGGGTTAGAACTGGAAATGGGCTGATCGGGAGGGGGGCTAGGACTGGTAATGGGCTGATTCGGAGGGAAAGCACTGCAAGTGAGCTAAGACTTGAGTGTGGAGTCAGCTGGATAAGGGGGATAGGAGAGTACTGCTAGCCCTGGAAGAAAACTAGGGGGCTAGGGCTACAAATGCGCTTGCTGATGCAGGGGGGGGGGAGAATAGGACTGGAAGGGAGCGGATACTGAGTCAGTCTGCCAGGGGAAGGAGGGGGCTGGAAGGGAGCTGACACTTGGGGATGTACTGAAGGGGGACTGGAAGGGAGATGGGTAATGGGGAAGAGGCTGGAAGGGAGCTGACGTGCAAATGCCACTGGAAAGGTGGGTGGCAGAGGGTAGGGCGACTGGAAGGGAGCTGACTGGAGGGGGTGGTACTGAGTGGATGTGAGCTGATACCTGGGATGGTATTTGGACTAGAAGGGGCTGGACAGTGAAGGAGGGGGACTGGAAGGGAATGGACACTAATGGCAGTCATGGGAATGCAAGGTGGTTGACATTGGAAGATACTGGGAGGGGAGGACTGGAAAGGGGGCTGATACTGGGGAGGGTTACTGGAACTGGAAATGGGCTGATGGAAGGAGGTGAAGAAAACAAAAGAAGAGATAAGAAATGGCAGATGGACCATAAACCATAGAAAGAGCGCTAAGAAGACAGGAAAGCAGAAGCCTCGGATCGGGACCAGCATGATCAGAGAATAAAATGGACAGACAACAAAAGGTAGAAAAAATAATTTTACTTAATTGGACTTTGTGCTATCTTTATATTTTACACAGTATTGTGGAACGGCATCTCTTATTTATCTGATGTTGCACTGCATGTGGACGCTGGCTTCTTGGGGTTTCAGTTTAAATTTTGTCTACATATTTTTATTTTTACTTTAGATTGTGGTTACTTATTCTGTACTTGTTTCTGCACTTGGTGAGAGTCGATGTGTGTGACTGAGGCCAGGTGTTCTGTTAACATGGAGTTTGAAAAGCTGAACAAGTCAAATTAATACAGTACAGTATAGATCTTTATGTACAAATAGGTGTATGGATGTTCCAGGGCCCACTTTAGTATTTACAGTGATGCTTTTTTTCAGATGGGCTCCTTATGTGAGTTTTGGAAGTTTGTGCTGATATGGTATGGTAGGTTTGCTCTTTGTTGTAGAATTTTGTATTAGTTCACAATATGCCTCGTATTGGAGAATAGTGGTGGTTTAGTGAGATAAGAATCAGATTTTTTTTTTTTTAAATATTGAGTTCTGTGGGTGAATGTCCTGGTTCTAACTCTGCACTCTGTGGATGCAAAATATATGTTGAAAAAGAAAAAGAACCATAACGCAGTTTATAACAAAATAAAAAGGAGTTACAATTTTGCTTTATAAACTGTGCTGTTGATTCTTGCTCTCTTTTAGTTCCTTGGTGTGCAAACAGAACAGGGGGGGGGGGTGGGGGGGTGCATTTCGGTTGTCTGCTGTTGCCCTGCCGCAGACAGGATAATAACAGGCAGCCTAAATGCACCCCCTAAGCCTTTTCACAGCACTTTAAGCAGGTCTGGTCCCTCCCTCCTCCGATGTGAATGTCAAGAGCAGGGATGAACAGATCTGCTTAACGTGCTGGTGCCTTTCAGATCAGGCGCATGCCCCCCCGCCGCCCCCCACCCCACCCCCGCGCCCCCGCGCCCCCCCCGCCCGCCCCCGCCCGCCCCCCACCCGCCCCCGCCCCCCGCCTGCTCTTTCCCTGCTGCTGTTGTGAAAAACAAAACAGAGTGGCAGCAGCAGGGAAAGAGCAGGCAGTGCTTGATGGAGGTATGAGGGGGAGAGGGGAGCACACGCTCAAGCTGCAATTTGCATAGGGTGCGATTGCAACTCGGTACGGCCCTGTGTGCAAACATCTTGCATTTCATCCATATAATCTAATCGGCTTTTTGGTTTGATTCAGTCCCTGATTGGAGTTCTGAAAAAGCACTGCGCCCCCCCCTGCCCCCCCGGCCCCCCCTCCCCCTCCCCGCCCCCGCCCCCTCCCCCTCCCCCCCCCACACCCGCCTCCCCTCCCCCCCCTTAGGCACCATCTCATTCTTCGCCTCAGGCAGCAGACTGCCTTGTGCATCTTGAGGAAGGTGGCAATCACCAGTGGGGATGTAGCCTTGATGTGTCGAATAACCCTTTCAAGCGCCAGACAAGTCCCCATCTTCTCACAAGCTGGAGTGGCTCGGGCATCGCTACAGCCTGACCAGATCCATGTACCAAGGTCTCCTTGACTAACAGCCACCAGGCTCATCATTGTGATCCTCTATTTGCTGCATCTGCCCTACCAAAGGTTATAGAGGGAGGGACTTTAAAGGAGACTGGCTCTCAGCCAATTGCACTAGAGTAGACAGACCTGGCTTCCCTGTATCAGCTAAAGAACCAGTCACACTTGGCAATGGTATATGCTGCCATGAGATCCATGATTCAGACCTATCACTTGACTATTTTTCAAAAAGGCTGCAGGATTCTATTTACATTCTTTGGGATCAGCAGGGTTTGATTGAGTAAGTCTACTTTACATTGTCCACATCTATAAGGAGGGCAAGTTCCTGTACCACCTGATGCTCCCAATGTACCCACTTGTCCACATATGCCACCAACATGGTGTTGTCACACAGAACCCAAGCTGGGCTTGTCCTTGATCAAGGGAAGAAATCAAAGCAGGGCCAGGCCTTATGGCTCTGTTCTCCAGTTTATTTATGGTCCAATGAGACTCATGGGGGGAGGGGAGGTGTCAGTATTCATCAACCATTCTGTAGGATCCAAACCCATCCTCTGATCAGACTCAGTGGTAAAGCATCATGTCAGACACTCGTCTGGGTTGACAAGAGGAGATGAACCCCATAAACTGGTACTGTGGAGCAGAGCATTCTGCAGTGAGCACATATATTTATTTATTTATTTACATTCTCTTATATACCGCGCTATTCTGCATCAGTGCGGTTTACATTGAACAAACTGAAATTACATTGAACAGGGCATTATAACTTGGAGATAACTATTTTACAGGGAACATGGGCTATGGAGGGTTAAGTGGCTTGCCCAAGACCACAAGGAGCACCTGTGGGACTAGAAACCCCAGTCCTTCCGGCCCAAGGTTGCTGTCCCCTAGTGGGATTTGAACCTCCGACCTTCTGGCCTGAAGTACCTTGCCCCAACCACTAGGCCACTCCTCCACTCTATATGAGCTCAGGCCCAAAGAACCAGCTGCAGAGAAACTACTATGGACCCTAGCAATTGCAGGTAGTCCCATAATGTGGGATACCAAAGGGAGAGAAGCCTCATGGCCCAAACTTGCAGTTTGCCCACATTCAGAGTCATGAAGGTACAGCCAAAGTTTTGTGGAACAGAGTGCCCGGGTACTCCAAGGGCTGGGAAAGCTTGAGATAACCTCTTGTAGTTGATCACCCTACCAAGAAGGCTCCAGAAGACCTATGACCCTGGCAGTAACCATCCTTGCCTCTGGGTCTAACTTGGTCTGAAGCAGTCTGACATCCGTGTATGGGTGCATTAAGATACCTTCCTGACAGAGGAAGGTTGCCACAATCACCATAACCTTCAAAAAGGTTATAACAGTGGCTAGCCTGAATGGTAATGCCCAGAATCAGTAGTGGTGCCTCAAAATTGAAAAAACAGCCACCTTTGATCCTCAAAGTGAATATGGATTTGGAAATGCACTTTAAACAGTCTAGGGAGGTCAAACTCCCATAGTCACAGATTTAGGCATATCCATCCAAAAATACAAAAGCTATAGGTAACAGTTGACCCTTTTTAGGTGGAGGATGAGCCTGCAAGAGTCATCTTTCTTGGAAACCACAAAATAGATGGAACAGCCAGCCTCCAACTTGTCTCAGGGTACTGGGAAGATGACCTTTAAGGCCATTGTCATGTCAAGAGTGT
Source organism: Ichthyophis bannanicus (assembly GCA_033557465.1). Lineage (NCBI taxonomy): Eukaryota > Metazoa > Chordata > Amphibia > Gymnophiona > Ichthyophiidae > Ichthyophis > Ichthyophis bannanicus. The sequence continues at coordinate 778,287,801 of CM066031.1, read as the reverse complement.
CCTGCACTGCTTTGCTCCAGTTGTGCAGCTTTGAATCCTCTTCTGGATAACCTCCATACTTTAAAGCCAGGGTTTCCAAAACCCTACCTTCCAGCCAGTTGGGTTTTCAGGATATCCACAATGAATATGCATGAGAGAGATTTGCATGCACTGCTTTCACTCTTTGCAACTCTCATGCATATTCACTGTAGATATCTGGAAAACCTGACTGGCTGGGGAGGTTCCAGGACAGGTTTGAGAACCCCCTGCTTAAAACATTCAGCAGGGAAAGGCACTTTTAAAATGAAACTGATCATCCAATTCGATTTGGTAGATGTAAGGTGTGAATTACATGGCAAAAATGTAAGATGTTCTTTTCTAATGTTAACTCCACATGGTACCAAATTGACTTTTGGTTACTGAAGATCAAGCATTTAAGTTAGAGCAGCTGAAACTGGGTCCATGGGTTTTTCTGTTCATGCTCCATTTTCGCTGGAACTTTTGTTAGGGGAAATGGACACAGCATATCTGTTCTGGATGCGGAGTTTACTAAAAGAGCAGCAAGTTTCTCACCAAATCCATACTGAGACTGCTACCTATTTGGACCTTGATATGGCCGAGTAGAGGGCTGGGATAACCTCGGACTGCTTAAAGGTGGTCCTTAGGGGAAAACTTATTTCTACAACTACATATTGCAAGATTGTTAGGGAAACACAAACTAATGAGATTTGGGCTCTTGTTCAGTCTTTAGAAAGCAAGCACAAGCAGGCCACAGATATGAGAAAGGTTTTGTCAGAGTTAAAGCCAGGTCTGATTTTGCAGGACTTGGAGATGGCAAATGTTGCTTTTCAAATAAACAAAGCATGTTGCTGTCTCATAAGCTGAAAAGGCTTCATTTAAGCAGCATCCTGAGAATGCAGGCTATCCTTGGGAAGGAAATGGTGAAAATAAGCAGATGGTATGTCCAGTATTACAGTCACCTCTATTCCTTTGAAAGCACCATCTCTGCACATTTGAAGCTTATTTGAAGAAATGGATTGCCTATGCCGACAAAGACGGTAAGGGCAATCTTTTTTTAAATGTTCAATTACTGAATAAAAAATAATTAAGTGCCTACCCCTGGGTAAGGCCTCTGAAATTGGTTATTCATCAAGGTTCTATAAAACAAAACTTGCACAACTGGTTGTCCCTCACAAAATTAATTCATTCTGTTGGTCTTGAGGAAAACCTCTCAAGCATGACAAAGTAGCTACCCGAACCTTCAGTAAACAAAGGGAAAGGACCTTATCAAGGCCATCCTGAAAGCAGGCAAGCAAGGAAGGTTATAAGTCCACCTTACTAAGGCCAACCTGATACTCATGGCACCAATACTCTAACAGTGCCTGACATGCACATAGGCAAGACTGATAGACCCTCTCCCCACTTTTAGGAGCATGAAAAATCACAGCAGGAATATAGCCCTTGTGTTAAGTGTTGCCTCTCAAAGAACCAAGCCTGACCAAAAGGACCGGCCCCTGCTGCAACAGCTCCTGGGCCGTAAGTCAGTCAAAGGAGGTTCCTGCAGAAGATGCATTAAGTCCCCAAACCACAGCCTCCATGGGCAATCTAGGCCACCAGGACAACTCGGCCCAGATGTCACCCTATGCAGTGAAATATGCACCCCAAAAGTGGCCATGGAGGGAACACACAGTAGGCACTGCTTTGGTCAGGGCTGAACTAGGGCATCAATACCCTCAGAACCGGTTTCCTTGCGGCAATTAAAGAACCTGTGCACTTTGGCACTGGACCAGGTTACCATCAGATCCATCTCAGGATGAGCCCAGAGGTCCTGAATCTGCTGAAACACGGAGTGGTAATGGAGAAAGGCTACCTCCACATTGTCAATGCCTGCAATATGTTGCACTGAGTGAGCTAGGAGGTTCCTTTCCACCTAGGTGAACAAGAGGGCCATCTTTAGGGCTATTCCGGCACTCCTTGTGCCCACTTGCTGGTTGACATACATCACCACTGCAGCACTGACAGAGAACACCCAGCCTGCTTTGACTTGGACTAGGGACCGGAGGCATACTAGGGCCTTGAGGTGGATGACCACCATGCTGCCTCCGGGTTGTTCCAACACCCTTGAGCTGTTCAGCCTTCACAATGGATTCCCCAGCCAAACATGCTAGTTACCACCAAGGGAGGGAGAAGCCTGACCTCAAAATCCTGAGAATCTGGAGACCAGCAAGGACCTCTTCAGCGGCTCTTATGAGCTCATGTCCAAGGGGACCCATTTCGATTGATGCCACCATCAAGATGAGAATCTGTCTTGCGGTCCTCGGTTAGGAAGAGCCTGCTTACATGAGTGTCAAACTGAACTCCCAGGTATTTTAGCAAATGAGAATAATTCAAGTGACACTTTCCACAGTTGATCACCCAACAGACTCTTCAGGAACTGCACCACTCAGGCCAACACCCAAGATGCTTCTAAATGTGACCTGGCGCCAATGAGCTAATTGTCCAGATATGGGTGAACCCAGATCCCTTTGTGCCTCAGCTATAATCACCATGACCATAGAGAATGTCCTCAGTGGTGGAGAGGCCATAGGAAAGAGCAGCAAACTGAAAATAAGAGCAGAGAATGGTGGAATAGAGGAAGCACTGCTGATCCTCTGATAGGAATGTGGAACTAGGCCTTGGCCAGGTCCAGGGACAAAACCCCCATGCCATATAGATCACTGATCCACATGGAGAATCTACGAAACATAGAAACATGACAGAAAAAGACCACATGGCCTATCTAGTCTGTCCTTTCACATCAACTACAACAGTCCACCTTTTACCTTTAGAGATCCTCTGTGTTGGTCCCATGCTTTTTTGAATTCAGTTACTGTCCTCATCTCTACCACAGGTGGGCATTGACCCCTTTAAGATTAAGGACTGGGCAAAGAACCCATCTTCCTTTGGCACCATAAAATAGATGGAGCACTGATTCTTGACCTGCAGAGAGATCTGGCATGACTGCCTGTAGACTGAGCCATTTTTCCAATGTAGCCTGAATAGTGACCAGAGCCAAAGGAGAAATTTCACTTACCGTTAATTTCCTTTCCTGGAATACTGCTAGACCAGTCCAGACAAACGGGTTGTGTCCCCCTGCCAGCAGATCTTGGAGACAGAGAATTCTACCAGAGCTCTGATAGGCTGGACTCTGGTGATATGGTCCTACCCCTAGGGGGCTCCCTCAGTATTGTCTGTAAAGCGAACCCAAACATGTAACGCAACTTAACCATAAGACCACACATAGTGGATGTTTAATTCAACTATGTACAAGGGAGCTGAAAGTATCCCCAGAAATGAAGGCTGCTAAGACCGATAATGCAGCCATCGGCCCCCCATGGTGAGGCATACTGACAAGGAAGGAACAGAGGCCGGCGGCTTCACCGCACTAGCAGCACCGTAACCGACAACAGGGTGGGTCCTGGACTGGTCTAGCAGTATTCCAGGAAAGGAAATTAACGGTAAGTGAAATGTCTCCTTCCAAGTCATACTGCTAGACCAGTCCAGACAAATGGGCAGTACCCAAGCTACCTGCTTTCAAAGGGGGGGGGGGGGGGGGTCAATGCCGACGACAACACTGCAGCTCCAAACTGACCCTCCAATCTATAGTGACGGACAAATGTGGACAACGACAACCAAGTCGCCGCCGGCAAATGTCGAGAGGGGCTACTTGAGACCGCTCGGCCCAAGACGAAGCCTGAGCCCGAGTGGAGTGAGCTCGGAGCCCTGCTGGAACCTGCTTGCCTTGCAGTATATAAGCTGCCTCAATAGCTCCTCGTAACCATCTAGAAATGGTAGATTCGGAGGCTGCGGACACCCGTCGAGGGCCCGCAAACAGGACAAAAAGATGATCCGTCTTACGGAAGGTGTTCGTGACCTTAAAATACCGATAAAGCACTCTTCAGGTCCACAGCGCGCAACTGAAGGCGGCGACCGGAACACTGCTCTTTTTCAAAGGTAGGCAAGAAAAGAGGCTGGTTGACATGAAACGGGGTAAGCACCTTAGGTAAAAAGGATGGAACAGTTCGAAGAGAAACTCCCGCCGAAGAAAACAAGAGATAGGGGTCTCGACAAGAGAGCCTGAAATTCGGAAATCCGACGTGCCGAGGTTATGGCCACTAGGAAAAAACTGTCTTTAGCGTTAAATCCTTAAGGGAACATGCCTTCTAGGGCTCAAAGGGAGGAGCAACAAGGGCACGGAGAACGAGAGCGAGATCCCAAGAAGTAACTAAAGGACGTATCGGGGGTCGTAATGTCTGAACCCATTTAAGAAAATGCGAAACGTCCACATGCGAGGGGATAGAACGCCCTATCGGCCATCGAAAACAAGTTAGCGCAGCAACCTGCACGCGCAAGGTCCCGAGCGCCAGACCCTTATCTAGACCGGCCTGCAGAAAGGAAAGAATATCCGGGATGTTGCAACGCCAGGGCAAGATGTGATGTAGCGAACACCAAGTGTCAAAGACGCCACACGAGCGTAAGCCAGCGACGAAGACCACCGTGCCTTAAGCATTGTCGCCACCACTGTTCCCTCTAAGCTGTGCGTGTGTGCGCGCGCACACACCTCGCCGAGTGCACATACTTTACAACAGAGCACACAAAAATTACGGCTCTGATTCTGATAGAAAACAGACGTCTTAAAATGTAAAAGTTATGATTGTAATTACTAGAAATTTCCCACTTCATTTAGTAATAGTCTATTTTCATTTAATTTGATTAAAATCAATGTGGTGTACATACTGTATTCTGACGTGTAGTCAAATTTTAAAGTATATAACTGAGTGTTATGTGGCGCACAAAAATGTAACCTTCCTTCAAAAGCTGCACACAGCTGATATTTTATGCGCACACAGCCTACAGAAAATAAGAGGGAACATTGGTCGCCACCACACTCGACAAATATCCCTTCTGAACCAACCTGCGGCGTTCAAGAGCCAGGCCGTAAGAGAGTAAGGAGCCGGGATTTCCATTTCCACTGGCCCTTGGAGCAGGAGCCCTGGGAACACCCCCAGGTGTAGAGGAGATGCCCGAGACAGCCGGACAAGATCCGCATACCACGGTCTGCGAGGCCAATCCGGTGCCACCAGGATCACCGGGTCACGATGCTCCCTGACTCTTTGGAGAATCTTGCCGATCATGGACCAGGGAGGAAAGACATACAGAAGGAGATGGGTTGGCCACGCTTGAGAGAGTGCATCTATCCCGTGCGACCCATTGTCTCTCCAACGGCTGAAGTAGATCAGTGCCTTGGTATTCTGCGCCATAGCCATGAGATCCATTGCCGGTAGACCCCATTGTCAAACAATGGACTGAAAGGACTCTGGCGCCAGAGCCCACTCCCCCGGATCCAGAGCATGTCGGCTGAAGAAATCTGCTTTAACATTGTCTACCCCCGCGATGTGTTGCACCGAGATCGCCTGCAGATGCCTCTCTGCCCACGGAAGGAGAAGACTTATTTCGATACACCTGGACATTTCGTGCCCCCTTGGCAGTTGAGGTATGCCACTGTCGTAGCGTTGTCAGACAGAATTCGAACCGCCTGACACCGCAGAAGAGGCTGAAACTTTCACAAGGTTAAGCGCACCGCTTGCGTCTCGAGGCAATTGATGGACCGCTGGGCCTCCCGAGACCACCAAACCCCCTGTGCTGAGTGCGAGCCGCAATGCGCTCCCCAACCGGAGAGACTGGCGTCTGTCGTTACCAACACCCAGCGCGGAGTCTCCAAGGCAACCCCTCAAAGGAGATTGCGGGGCCGGAGCCACCAACGGAGGCAAAGTCTCATTGCCGGCAGTAGAGGCAACCAACTTGATAATCCTCTGACACCATGCTTGAGGCGAGACCTGTGCTAGGAGACTGCGAACTTGAGAAGTTAACTTGAGGAATCGAGGCACTGACAAAAACCCGACCTAAGGCTGTATCGAATCAAGCCCCCAAAAATTCGATCTCCTGGGACGGCTGAAGACAACTCTTGTCGCAGTTGATTACCCGGCCGAGGCTTTCGAGAAAGGCAACAACCACCGAGACTGTGCTGCAAGCCTCGGGGAGAGAGTCTGCGCGAATGAGCCAGTCGTCCAGATAAGGATGAACTCTGATGCCGTGGCTGCGTAAGGCCACAGCTACTACCACCATTACCTTGGAGAAGGTTTGAGGAGCCGAAGCTAGACTGAAGGACATCGCACGAAATTGGAAATGTTGACCGAGTACTGTGAATCGAGTCGCTGATGCCCCTCTCGAATGGGAATGTGAAAGAATGCTTCTGCGAGATCGAGGGAAGCTAGAATTCCCCCTTGCGTACCGCTTGAATAACGGATCACAGAGTCTCCATTCGAAAGTGTGGTACCCGCAGACTGCGATTGACGCCTTTGAGATCCAAGATAGGACGAAAGGAGCCGTCCTTTTTTTGGCACCACGAAATAAACAGAGTAACGGCCTAGTCCTCTTTCCAACAGTGGAACTGGACGAATGGCATCTAAATGCTGGAGTATTTGAATGAAGCAACCTCCGCTGCCCATTGACGCAGCCAGAGCCATCTCCGAGCTACTGTCACCAGTGCTACGGAGCGAGCTGACAGCCGCAAGAGATCAGAGAAGGCCTCTACCAGGAATGCAGCGATGGATTCTAAACGAGCCAACTCGGAATCACCTGGAAGCTGCTGAATCCATCAAAGGGAGGTCCGTGCTGCTAGACCTCCGCACACCCCTGCTTGAAGGGAAAGAGCGGATGACGAAAACCCCATCTTTAGCAGACTCAACATTTTAGGGCTTGCTGGTCGCGGAGTGCTGCTCCGCCCTCAACCGGAATTGTGGTATCCTTGGTGACCCCGGTCACTAACGCATCAATTATCGGCTCTGTCTCCGGGGTCGACTTCGACGTCCCGGTGGTCGGGGCAGATGCGCCAGACAGGCTGGCCATCAGTGCCTGCTGCTGTTCCATGAAGGCAGACAGTCTGCTCTCCAAGGCTGTCAGCCTGAGACCCAGCTGAGGAGACTCAGCAGCCCCCGGCGGCGCCGGGCCTGACGTCGGCTCTCTGGGAGGAGAGTCCACGAGGACTACAGGACTTACGTGTCCAGCAGACTCTGGCTCCACTCGAGGTACTTTGGGAGGCTTTCTCCTGTTCCATGGGCCCGGGGTGACGGTCGGGGATCTGAGACCTAGCTCTCGAAGAGCCAGGGACCTCTTCAGATGCCCTCGCGAGCCGCTTCTTCCTCTTTCGTTCCTAGTCGGGGGACTCCCTGTCCGAGGAGCCCCGACGGTGCTCGGGATCTGATTCGAGATGTCGAGGCTTCAGACGAGGTCCGGGCCCGACTGGAGGCAGAGTCAGAGAAAAGCCTTTCCCTTTTGGTGCTGACGACTTCAAAGCGCCTTGGAAGACATTTTTCCACATGGTCCACAGGTCTTAGGATCGTGGTCAGGACCGAGGCACCGAAGGCAGCAGTCGTGTGTGTCGGTGAGAGACATTAGCTTCTTGCACCGATCACACTTTTTGAAGCCACTGGAAGCCATCGGGGAAAAAAAAAGAGTCCCCGCGAGGTCAAAGGACCGGCCTTCCAGGGAAAAAGAAAAAAAGGGCGAACACGCCAGCCACAAAGGGCAAAAACCGAAAAAATAAGATCGGGCTCGATACCAGTGTACCGAACCCGGCGGGAGGGGAACCGGCGTCGAACCGGAGAAAAAATAGTGAAGGAATCACAAAAAAAATCTAACTATTTTCCGGGAGGACTAGGACACACGTCCAGTGGGCTTCACGGAAAAAGATTGAGCAAGATGGCACCCTTAGGCGGGAAGGGAATCGCGCATGCGTGCCTGCATTCCCAAAGGCTTTCATGGAAAGCTGGGGAAATGCTCCGCAAGGGCTCCATCGGCGTCGATGTCACCCATATGTGAGGACTGACTTCCTGCTTGGTCCTGGAGAAAGGCGTCTACCGCTATCCGAGACAGGTGCGATTGGGGACAGCAGAAGCAGGGCAGTCTAGCATTGGCTGGGCTGGCAAAGAGACCAAACTTGGGGATTCCCATAGTCTGAATAGCCACTGCGCCACCCTGGGGTTTAGGTGCCACTCATGCGGCTGGAGGACCCTGTTCAGTCTGTACGTCAGGGCACTATCCTGGCCTGGAAGGTATACCACCCTGAGGAGCATTCCCTGACTGATCATGTACAAGCAGGGGGCTACTGCCTCCTGGTAGAGGGGGCGAGACCCTGTGCCCCCTTGTTTGTTCAGGAAGAACATCGCAACTTGGTTGTCCGTTTGGACCAGCACTGACTGGTGCTGCAGGCAGTGTTGGAAGGCCCTGATCGCCAGAAAAAATGGCTCTGAACTCCAGCAGGTTGATCTGCTGCTGGATCTCCAAGAGACCAGTTGCCCTGCATGTGCAGTTCCCCTCAGTGGGCACTCCAGCCCAGTAGGGAGGTGTCTGTAGTGAGGACCCTCTGGAGGTTTGGGTGTTGAAAGGGCATGCCCTTCTGCAGGTACTGTGCGTCCTGCCACCAACTAAGTGACACTGCTAGTTGACAGGACACAGAGACCCTGTCCTGGAGTCTGCCTGTGGCCCGAGTTCACTATGAGCAGAGGCACTACTGGGCCTTCTGCATGTGGAAGTGGGAGTTGGCTTCCATAGTCCAGGTGGTCCCCATGTGGCCAAGCATGCGGAGTACGACCGCACCGACACTGCACGATGGTGCTGCACCTCGGTCACCAGGGCCCCGAGATGATCCACCCTGTCCAGGGGGAGGAAGGCCCTGGCTTGGAAGGTGTCCAGGTGAGCCCCTATGAACTCTAGGTTCTGTGCTGGAGTGAGGTAGGATTTGGGGTGGTTTATCACGAACCCAGATATTGTAGGACCTTGATGGTACAGGCCATGACCTGTTGCACCTCTGAGGTAGTGTCTCCTTTTACTAGCCAGTCATCCAGGTATGGAAAGGCAGGCAGGCGGCCACCACTACCAGGCATTTGGTGAAGACTCTTGGTGTAGAGGCTAAGCTGAAGGGTAGTACCATGTTATGGTAGTGGTTACCCCAAACCATGAACCTTAGGTACTGCCTGTAACTGGAATTAATAAGGATGTGAGTATAAGCATCCTTTAGGGCCAAGGAGCATAGCCAATCTCCCTGCTGGAGGTAGGGCAGCAATATTCCAAGGGAGAGAATTTTGAACTTCTCATGCAACAGGAATTTGTTCAGGTTTCTCAAGTTTAGGATGGGCCTTAGGCCTCCTGTTCTTTTTGGGAGTAGAACCCCTTTCTTTTTAGGTGGTGTGGTATGGGCTCCACAACCCTGTCCCTGAAAAGGCCTGCAAGTTCCTTCAATAGCAGGGCCTGGTGCAGAGGAGTCTGAGGGGGCTCTCCTAGAAAGAAAGGGGGAGGCATCTGGTCCAGACGAAGGAGGTAATCTTCCCTGAGCACCTGAAGTGCCCAGGCGTCTTTGGTGATGGCAGCCCACCAGTGGGCAAAATGAATCACGTGCCATCCCCCCCCCCCCCACATGGGTGGAGAGGCTATGATCTGAAGGGTCAAAACCCCAACCCAGTCTGGGCTGGAGCTGATGTCTGGGCCCTGGCCTGTTCTCTTGCCCTGATAACCCTGCTGAGTTGTCTAGTATGGGGGATAACCTTGGTAAGGCTGGCCTTTCCAGTGAAAGGGGGGCCTTTTCCCCCTATGGCTTCTTCTTGGGAAGAATGGATGTCTTCCTTGAGTTACATCGTAGTGATATACGCTCTCTCGATCTCTGCCGCTTTGTCCTCCATCGGCTTTCCAAAGACATTTTCACTGAGGCCAGGGAGATCAAGGAGTTTTTTCCTGGACCCACTTCTCAAGATCCAATGCCTGGAGCCAGGCCTGTGGCAGCCACCCTCACATTAGCCTCTAAGCTGTCACAGGCTGCTCAAGACCAATACTTCTAGCACCCCAACTGACTTCATGAGGGTCTGGAAGCATTGGACGTGATCCCAGCTGAGAAACCCCCAAGTTCCTTGGTTAGGCCTCAGAGGTACATGCTGATATACAGCTGATATGCAGCACGGCAGCATTGAACCTTGATAACATTTACACTTGATGGCACAGAACTCCCTGCCTGGGGCAACAAAGAGTATTTGGGCTTTTCTGTTGATGCATGGCCGACTTCAGGTAGGTGTGAGGGAGTTCCTGAAGTCGGGTCCTCCCTGGACCTGGTACATGGTGTCCAGGTGTCTGCTAACAATTGGTACCAATGCCGGTGTTTCCCACATTTGGAGGCGGCGGCACCTGAGGATGGAGGGGACGAGGACCATGGGGGCCTCGCATTGGAGGATTTCAAGTTCCTCCGTGCAGGGGTCCTCCTCCGACTCATGACCTAATGGGAGACAGCCAACATGGCTTTAGACAAGGAAGATCTTGTCTTACTAATCTGTTATGTTTCTTTGAAGGAGTGAATAATCAGGTGGACAAAGGTGAGTCGGTTGATATTGTGTACCTGGACTTTCAGAAAGCCTTTGACAAGGTCCCTCATCAGAGACTTTTGGCAAAACTAAAGAATCATGGGATAGGAGGCAGTGTACTATTGTGGATCAGGAACTGGTTGGAAGATAGAAAGCAGAGGGTAGGGCTAAATGGCCAATTTTCCCAATGGAGAAAGGTGAATAGTGGTGTACCCCAGGGATCTGTGCTGGGTCTGCTGCTTTTTGACATATTCATAAATGACCTGGAAAGTGGAATAACGAGTGAGGTTATCAAATTTGCAGATGACACAAAACTATTTAAAGTTGTTAAAACCCAAGAGGATTGTGGAAAATTGCAAGAGGATCTTGATAAATTGGAAGACTGGGCATCAAAATGGCAGATGAAATTTAATGTGGACAAGTGCAAGGTTATGCACCTAGGGAAGAACCACCCAAACTATGGTTACACGATGCAAGGTTCCACATTAGGAACCACCACCCAGGAAAAAGATTTAGGCGTCATTGTGGATATCATGTTAAAACCCTCGGCCCAGTGTGCAGCGGCGGCCAAGAGAGCAAATAGAATGCTAGGTATCAGAAGGAAAGGAATGGAAAATAAAACAAAAGATATTATAATGCCTCTATATCGTTCCATGGTGAGACCGCACCTTTAATATTGTGTGCAATTCTGGTCGCCGTATCTTAAAAAGGATATGGCGATTTTAGAAAAGGTTCAGAGAAGAGCCACCAAAATGGTAAGGGGGATGGAAGGATACTCCTATGAAGAAAGGCTAAAAAGGTTGGGGCTCTTTAACCTGGAAAAGATACGGCTGAGGGGAGATATGATAGAAGTCTATAAATTAATGAACGGAGTGGAACGGGTAAACATAGATCGATTGTTTACCTTATCAGAATATAGAAAGACTAGGGGACATGCAATGAAGCTACAGGGTAAACTATTTAAGACTAATAAAAGAAAATATTTTTTCACTCAACGTGTAATCAAACTCTGGAATTTGTTACCGGAGGATGTAGTAAAGGCTGTTAGTGTAGCTGGGTTTAAAAAAGGTTTGGACAAGTTCCTGGAGGAAAGGTCCATAAACCATTATTAAGAAGGGACCCAGGATATCAATGCTTGAACCAATACAAGCATTGTGGAACCTGTGTCCCTTGGGGAAACTGCTAGGTACGTATGACCTAGATTGGCCACTGTTGGAAACAGAATACTGGGCTTGATGGACCTTGGTCTGACCCATTATGGCATATCTTATGTTCTTATGTTCCATGGGGATGGATAGTGCCTTTGCCATGTCCCGGACAAACTTGAGGAACGAAGTGTCAACTGGCGAGGACCAGCAACCTTGGCACTGGCGAGGACGGATCAGAGGGGAGGTCATGGTGTGCTCGGGTCTCAGGGGAAGCCTTGTCTTCAGACTCTCAATCCAAAGTAGCCTGTCGAGGACTCAAGGCCTGACAAATCTAAGGGCATCGACTGAACCGGCCTTTGATAAACCACAGCTGAGACTTATTTTATTTGAACTTATTTTTATACTGCTCTTTCCAGTGATCAGCAGCGGTTTACATTTTAACATTTAAATTCTGTAAGTACAGCGGTTACATATAACAATAAGAGAAAAACTCTAAACTATTCACAAAGAGAGAACGGGTATGTTTGGCTAACTATATACAAAATATTTACAGTATAGTATTTACAATGACTTACAAGTGGATAATTCACCTGCCTGATGGGTTACATTTTAATATTCTGTGTTGAGCTTGGCATATCTTATGACGATGGGGTTGGAATTCATCATATTTATTCCAAGAACATTACAATCTATCAGAAATAACATAAATCAGATGACATTAACAATAAATCATGAGTTTTGAGGTTTTCGAAATGATTGGAGGTCTTTGTTGGCTCTTAGAGTGTCAGGAAGCTTGTTCCATAGTGTGGGGGGCTAGGTAAGTGAATGTTCTGTTGCTAGTATTCATTTTTACCTTGCATATAGAAGGTGGGATTTGGGCTTAGCCGGAGCCAGAGGCACTTACAAGGAGGATCTCGCTTCCAAGAACCAGAAGCAGGATAGAAACCTTCACCAAGCATTGGCTTGAGGCATGGGGCTCTTGAGGATCTCTCTGGCGGCCCGGGGAGTCCTCAGCATCAAGGTCACTGCAGTCTCAGCATGTGCGCCAGCAGGGCTGGGCATTGACACTTGCTGTGAGTGAAGGAATGCAGAAACGCTACATTCCAACGCCATCATCCTAGCTTCCCACTCAGGGGGCTGCAGCCTTCAACAGACGCCAGAGTGACCGGGTGTCCGATGGGACAGGCCCTAGGGGTCTGAGATCCATCGCCAGAGGCTTCAGCATCTGTCCTGAGTACCTTTGCCAGCTGCTCCTGCTCAGACTCCTCAGATACCCTCCGGGGACTGTGGAACCTCGCACGGGGCTTGCTGTGTGTCTCCTCTTTCCAGGAAGAGGTCTGAGGATTTCTTTTTCTTATGCTCTTGCTGCGGGGAACCCTTATTGGAGCGCTGTGTGCCTACTCGGGCACTGTGAGGGCTTTATATGACTCCAAGGATCTGTGTGGGGCTTTAGAGTGCACAACTACCGGGGCTGAATCTGACCTGTGGAAGATATTATCCTGCTTCTTATTGTCCTGCTTAGCGGATATCTTTTTGCACAGAGCCTGCCTCTGGGTCATGGTCAGCACCTAGACACCTGAGGCAACAGTCATGTGTGTTAGTAAGGGAAGCGTAGTTACTCACCTGTAACAGGTGTTCCCAGAAACAGCAGCAATCAATCCTCACATATGGGTGATGTCAGCACTGACTGAGCCTGCACAGAGCATTTCCCCAGCTTTCAAAGAAAACGCGTGGTCCCCTTCCCACCCAAGGGTGCCATCTTGCTCAGTCAGTGACATAGCTAAGACTGCAGTAAAAAAAATTAAGCAAGATAGGGAAGGCAACTCCATGGGGAGGAGGGAGGGTTGTGAGGACTGATTCCTGCTGTCCCAGAGAATACCTGTTACAGGTGAGTAACTACGCTTTCTCCAGGAACAAGTAGAAGTCAGTCCTCACATATGGGACTCCAGTTCCAGGCTGCCGAGGACCAAACCACCAATGACCCGTCAGGTGGCCGTAGTTGCAGGAGTTGAGTCCCTACAGAGAGACACTGCAAGACCCGAGCATCCAACACCAATTTCACTCAGGTAGCCTGAACACAGAAGGGTTGAAGGGTAGGAGTAGCATACACCCCAAAATTATTATGGAGTACTACCTGGCCAAAGGCACTGTCCCTGTGGAACTCACTTTCCAGGCAGTAGTGATCTGCAGATCTCCATCACTGGCATAAAGCAGAAGTTGGCTACCAACATGGCCATTGCTCTCACGCAATGTGCTGTGATCCAGTGCTCTAGGGAGAGGCCTGCTCACTCATAGGTGAGGGTGATACAATCCGCCACTCCAGAGGACAGAGTCTGCTGGGGTCATAGGACACTAAAACCTGAGGTGCATTACGGTGGCCCTGGCTCTTCTGTAAATAGGACAGAGCCCTTTGCAATCCAGCGTATGGAGTATGAGCTCCTCTTTACTGGCGTGAGGCTGCAAAAGTACAACCTCTTGATTGAGGTGGAACAGGGATACCACCTTCGGGAGGAACTTGGGGCAAGTGCAGAGCACCACCCTGTTCTTGACGAACATGGTATATGGAGGGTCCACCACCAGGGCTTGGAGTTCACTCACTCTGCAAGCTGAGGTTAAGGCCACTAAGGCGGCCATCTTCCAGGACAGGTATCGCAAGTGGCATGTGGCCAGGGGCTCGAACAGTGGTCTGCAAAGCTGGGAGAGCACCATGTTGTTCCACTCGACTGCCAGGAGGGGGAGAAGGGGGTTTAGGCAGTAGAAGGCCCCATAGAAACTGAGACTAGGGGCTGGCTTGAGAGGGGTTTACCCTCAATCAGGTGGTGGTGGGCAGCTATGGCGCTCAAATGCACCCTGACAGTTAGATTTCAGCCTGGCATGGGACAGGTGCACCAGGTACTGGAGTACCAGCTGTACAGGGCAGGTGAAGGGTTTCTCCTTCCTGTCCACACACCAGAGGGCAAACCTGCACCACTTAAATGCATAGGCCCTTCTTGTAGAGGGCTTTCTGGAGGCCAGTAGGATCTCTTCAACCTCTGCTGGCAGGTTGAGAGGGGCCAAAGCTACCCTCTCAGCAGCCAGGCCATTAGTGTCAGTAACCCCACATTAGGGAGCAAAGAGTCCTCCTCCTGGGTCAGGAGCTCAACCCAGGGGGACTGGAAGTGCCGCCAACCGTGAGTGTAGCAAGGGGAACCAGGGTTGCCTGGGCCACCTGGGAGCATTCAGCATCACTGATGCCCTCTCACTCTGGATTTTGAACAGGGTCCTTGGAACTAAAGGAGTCTGCGGAAAAACACAAAGTTGTCCCTCTGACCATAAGATCAGGAAGGCGTCTGCTGCTATCCTCTCCAGATGCAGCTGATGGGAGCAAAAGCAAACCAGCTGTGTGTTGGCTGGAGAGGCAAACAGGTCTATCTTGGTCCAGCCCCAGAGGCGGAAGAGCCTATCTGCCACTGTGGGGTTGAGACACCACTCATGTGGACACAGGACTCTGCTGAGTGTCTGCCAGGCAGTTGTGCTCGCCCAGGAGGGAGTCTGCCCGCAGGAGCATACCACTGTGTGTTGAAGGAGAGGCAGCTACCACCTCCTGGCAGAGGTAGAATGAACCCATACCCCCATGCTTATGTTGTAATTGTGACCTGGATGTCCATCTGGATCAGCCCAGGTCTGCCTCACAAGTGGCTGTAGAATGCTCGTAGTAGGGCTCTGAATACTACCCAGAGCTCCAGAAGGTTGATCTGTAGCAGGGACAACTTCTGGGACCAGCAGCCCTGCGTGCGGTGAGATCCAGTGAGCTCTCCACCCCTGGAGGGAGATGTCTTGTCAAGGTCCTCTGCAGTGAGGGTGCCTGAAAAGGCATTTTGGCCTGGAGGTGGCACAGGTTCCTTTCACCAGTAGAGGGATCTTGCCATTTGGCAAGTGATCCTGACCCTGTCCCGGAGCCTGCTCGTGATCTGGGTCCACTGAGAACACAGGCACCACTGGGCTGTCTGCATATGTAAGTGGGCTAGGGGCGCGACATGGACCGTGGAGGCCATGTGGCCCAGCAGGCAGAGGTGGTGGGCCGGCACCGTCTTGTGGCATTGGACCTCCCCTGCCAGCTGTCTGAGGTGTTCTGTCCTGTCCTGAGGGAGGGAGGCCCTGGTCCGCACCATATGCAGCTGAACACCTATGAATTTCAGGTTTGGGGCTGGAGAGAGATGTGATTTGGGGTAACCGATGACAAACCCCAGGTGCTGCAGGAGGAGAATGGTATGCGCTGCAGCCTGGCTGGTCTCTCTGGCTGCACTGCCTCTGATGAACCAGTCGTTCAGGTAGGGAAAGACACACCGCTTCTTGGCACAGATGGACAGCTACTACTGCTAGGCACTTTGTGAAGACTCTTGGCAAGGCAGCCAGACCCAAGGGAAGTATCCTGTACTGGTAGTGGCTCCCTCCAACCACAAACTTTAGGAATTGCCTGTGAGAGGGGTAAATCAGGATGTGAGTGTACGCATCCTTTAGATCCAAGGTGGAGGTGGGGTAGCAGTGTTCCAAGGGAGAGCATCTTGAACGTCTCCCTCACCAGAAACTTGTTCAGGTTTTGGAAGTCCAGAATGGGCACAAGGCCCCCAGTTCTTCTGGGATCTGCCCTTTCCCCAAAGGTGTTGGAATATGGGCTCTACTGTGTTCCCTGAGTAGACCTACTAGCTCTGAGAGCAAGAGGGTCTGGTGAAGGAGAGATTGCACTGGCTCTCCTGAGAAATACTCTGGTGGGGTCTGCTGTAAGTGGAGGTGGTAACCTTTTACCACCTGGAGCACCCACTGGTTTGAAGTGACCTCAGCCCACGTGTGGGCGAAGAGTGCCAGGTGGCCCCCTGTGAGCTGGTGAGAATCCTCCCGGGGGGGGGGGGGGGGGAGGCCCTGCCCTGGGAGTTAAAAGTTCCCTCCAGGCCGAGCAGGGCCTGTGGCTTTGGAGCTTTTAACCTCCTGGATCTGTGACCCTAGCCTTTAGACTGGGGTCCCTGCTGCTGTCGGCCTGAGAGGGCTTGGTAGTGGTGATTCTGGTGAAAAGGCCCCTTTTTCCTCAAGAAAATTGGCAGTTTCCCCCGATGTTTTCTTTCAGGGGAGGGTAGAGGTCTTCGAGAGCCTCTGCCAGGTCACCACCTCAGCCACCTTATCAGCCATAGGTTTTCCAAACAGGTTCTCTGCTGCAGGGGACATCCAGCAGCTTTTCCTGGACCACTGCTCAAGGTACAAGGTCTGTAGCCAGGCCCGATGCCAAGCACTGATGCCTGTGGCTTGGGCTGCAGCCTCAAACCAATTGTAGGCGGCCTGGGACAAGAACTTAGAACAGTCCCCGATTGTGGCAACCAGGGTCTGGAACTACTGAAGGGGCTCCCCAGCAAGCTCTTGGATGAGATCCTTTAGATACATGCCTATGTAGAGAGCTCATAGGTCCTGTATCTGGCAGCTCACATAGATCCCTAGAAGCACCTGCACACCCCAGAGCATCAAGGGCTCTGGCCTCTCTGCCGAGGGGGACAGAAGAGTAATTCTTCTGTCTCTTCAGCTTTTGCATAGAGGACTCCACCACCATGGAGTTGTGAGGGATCAGGGATTTCTGGAAGCCCGGACTCTTGACACGATAAATGGCACTGAGGCATCTGCTGACCACTGGCACTGAGGCCAGGGTTTCCCACATTTGCAGGAGAAGCTGCTCAAGGATGGGTTGCACCAGCACCAACAGCGCCTCCTATGGCAGGGACTCATACTAGAGGATCTCCAGTTCTTCAGTACACAGATCCTCCTTTGATGCAGTCAGGACTGAGAGGATCAGGCCATGTCCTGGATGACGTCATGGAAGGCCACATCCTCGGGTGGGGAATCGCACCAGGGCTCTGGAGGAGACAGCTCCAAAAGGAGCGTCTCAGTGTCGAGAGGTCTTGTGTGAGGCCTCGACATCAGTCTCCCAGTCGGAGCAGGGGGGTGTCGGAGTCAGACATGGGCTGCCCATGCCTCAAGCTGCCCTGTGGAACTGAGGTCCCCCAATGGGTCTTGGGTCAGACTTCTGGAAACTAGCCAGAGAGAACTGGATCCCCCAGGATCTGGACTGGGACCTTGATCGGTGCTGAGGGCTCGCTCAAGGCAGATGGTGCTTGGGAGTCTGGCTTGACGCCTGGGGACGCCACCACACAGTCAGGGGCCTGGTAGTCGGGGCAGATGATTCAGTTGAACTTTACATCATTACCTACTGCATGGCCAGGATGGCAGAGATATTCTGCTCCAGGACCGCCATTCTGGCCTTGATGCCAGAAGGCTCTGCAGCTTTCGGCACAGGCACTGAGGGTCTCTGGCCTGGCACCGGCAATCTCGCAAGTACATCCTCTAGGAAGAGCACAGCCTCAGGGAGACTCGCACGGTTGCTGCCATCTGAGGACTCCTGCTTAGAGACCCCTTAGAAGGGCACTGCTCGAAATTGCCAGAGTCCTGCCGTGTGACATTGATGGGTTTTACCAGTGGAACCTTGACTGGCTTCAAGGGCTTTTTCTTTCTTGCCAGGATCCAGCATCTTGGAGGAGCCGCTGCCATGGGACTCCGAAGACACCAAGGCCTCACGGGAGGTGCTCTGCTTGGGGCTCACTGTCGAGGAAGCCAGGGCTGAGCCGGACTGTGGGCACATCTCCTGCAATTCCAACCTTTTCTTGTTGGTTCTTGGCGTCATGGCCTGACAGGTCACAGGTGGTACTGTCGTGGTCCGGACCAAGGCAGTGCAAGCAGCAGTTGTGGGTATCTAACAGACATCATTTGACTGCAGCAGTCACGTTTTTTGCACCCACCAGGAGACATGGTGGGAGACACCCAGCTGGGGTTGATGACCGCCGGGCAAAAAAGGGCATGAACGCCAGTCGAGGCAAGCCTCGAAGAAAAAGGGAAAGCCAAGGACAGCGTAGAGCATGGTGCTGGCTTGAGGCAGGAAGAGGAACTCTTATGCAAACTGGAAAACAAAACAAAACAAGTTTTAGGATAATCTTAAAGGATTTTTCCAGGGAAACAGGCCAAGTGTCCGATGGGCTCTGAGGAAAAAAAGGAGTCTGAGCAAGATAGCACTCTTGGGGAGGAAGGGTAGCATTCCCAAAAGCTTTTTTGAAATCTGGGGAAATGCTCTGCGTGGGCTCTGTCGGCACCGATGTCACTCATATGTGAGGACAGACTTCCTGCTTGTTCTTGGAGAATACGTTCTTAGAGCACAGATCGCCACTTTTTAAACTCTGTGGTCATTGAGGGAAAGTGCTCCAGCAAGGTCGAAGACCTTCAATGCGGCCAGCAGTTAGAAAAAGTGCAAAACCACCCTGAATGAAAAAAAACCTAACTAAATAGGTTACGAATCCAGAGGCTGAGGCGATGGGGCTTGTAGGCAGAAAAGGGACAGAAGTGCATGAGGAAATCAACTTTTTTCCGGGAAAGAAAGATGAACATCTGTAGGGCTCGGCATAAAAAGGGGGACTGAGTAGAATGGCACCCTTGGGCATGAAGGGGATCAAACATGCATTGTGGCATCTCCCAAAGGCTTTCTTTGAAAGCTGGGGAGATGCTTCCACGACAGCTCGGTCAGCGTCAACGTCGCCCATATGAGAGGACCAACTTCCTGCTTATTCCTGGGGAAACAAAAGTAGTTACTCACCTGTAGCAGGTGTTCTCCATGGACAGCAGGAATAAGGCCTCACATATGAGTGATGTCACCGACTACACCCCACATGGGAATGCTCCCCAGCTTCTCTAGAAAGCTTTTAGGAGGCTCCACCGTGCCAGTCTGCCTACCACGGCACCACCTTCTCCAGTATGATAAAGCTGTAAGAAAATACAACTCCTCTGGGAGGAGGAATGGAAGTAGGGTTGTGAGGCAAGAATGAAGTCCTCATATATGGAATTCCCAAGCTACAGGCTACCAAAAACCAAGCAGACCGAAAAACACAATAGGGGAAAAATGAACTAAGAACTAGAGAATCAACTACGTACAGCATTGGTAGTCCCCGGGGAGAGGAGGGGGGGGGGAATTCATCTGATTCAGCTTCTTCACCACACATTTCATTCATGCGGGGGGGGGAGGGGTTGGTAGCCTAGACAGACAGAAGGCCTTGGGGGAATGAAGTTGGATTTTAATCCCCAAACAAATGCCCGAGTACAGATTGGCCAAAGTTGCTGCCACGTCAGGAATCCTCATCCAAACAGTACTGAGATGTGCAAGTGTGGACAGAAGACCACATTGCAGCCCTGCAGATCTCTTCCATGGAGACCAAGAGCAAGTTGGCCACTAATGCAGCCATGGCTTAGACGCTGTGAGCTGTGACATGACCATCAAGGCTCAGGAAAGCCTGAACATAAGCTAAAGATGCAGTCTGCCAGCCGAATTGAAGACTGCGCATGGAAGAAACAGCAGCCCCTAGCTTGCTGGGGTGAAAAACAGCTGGAAGGACCTTCGTCCGCTTAAGGTAGAAGGTCAAATCTCACTTGCAGTCCTGCATGAGCAACACTGTTTCTCTATGGGCATGGAGTCCTCCGAAAGTGTCAGCAGAACGACTAACATGGAAAGCCAATATCACCTTTGGGAGGGAAATCGAGGAGGCGTGCACATGAGCTCTATTATAATGGAACCTGATATACGAGGTGTGACGAACAAGACTGTCCCATAAATGTTTTATTACAAAATCTACAGAGAAATTATGCATGGTCCCCTTCAAAGTAATCCCCCCTCCCCCCCCCCCGAGTTAATGCACTTCTGCATTCACTTCTACAACGTTCAGAAGCACTTGGTAAAGTCCTCCTCCTTGAGATCCCTCAGCTCCCTCACCACAGTGGCCTTGATCTCTTCTACAGAGGAGAAATGAGTTCCTTTTTAGCAGTCTTCAGCCTGGGGAAGAGCCAGAAGTCGCACGGTGCGAGATCTGGGGAATAAGGAGGGTGGTCGAGAGCTATGATCTGTTTGTTGGCCAAGAACTGCCTCACACTGAGTGCAGTGTGTGCAGGCGCATTGTCGTGGTGGAGCAGCCACGACTTCTCTCCACAGAGCCTGCCTGCTGTACCAAACCTGATCATGGAGGCGATTGAGGACCTGCTGGTAGAAATACTGGTTGACAAACTCATGATGGACCACTCCCTTCTAGTCGAAGAAAGCGATCAGCATGACCTTGATCCTTGATTTGGACATGCGCGCCTTCTTGGGTCTGGGTGACAGTCGAGTCTTCCACTGCAGGATCTGTCTCTTGCTTTCAGGGTCGTACTGGAAGACCCAAGTCTAGCCTCCTGTGATGACTCAGCCAACAAACTCTGAATCTTCTCTAGCATGTCTCGACAAACATTGACCCAGTGCTCCTTCTGGTCGCCCGATAAAAGCTTCGGCATCATCTTGACGCACACTTTCCACATCCCCAGCTCCTGCACCAAGATGGTCCACACTGACTCCCTGTTCAGGCTGAGCTCCTCAGCTATCTGCACCGTCAATCTACGATCACTCCGCACCAGCTAGTTCACTCTGTCAATGTTCTCAGCCATCTTTGTTGTGGAAGGCCGTCCTGACTTGGGGTCATCCTCCACTTCCTCGCGACCAGTCTTGAAGCGTTTATGCCACTCAAAGACTTGTGGCCTTGACATTGCATCTTCTCCATAAGCCTTTTGGAGAGGTTGGAGACACTCGGGCCCTTCTCCAACTTAACCAGAAATTTCAAGTTGATTCTTTGCTCCATATTTCTGCCACCTCCAGTTGCGTGACAAAGTGATGGAGCAGCGAGCTACAAATAAACCTGAAAAGAAAAACAGAGAGAGATGAAAAAAAATATAGCAGAATAGTGGCGAGATATTGCACTACACAGTGACATAAGCAGTTAGCCAAATGGCATTGCGTCATGGGCGTGGCTGCCAGTCTTGTTTCTTTTTTTGTCACACCTCGTACAGCGGATGAGCCACTACAGCCTGGAGCTCACTAACATGCTGTGTGAGGTAACCGCCATCAGGAATAAGACCTTCCAGGTGAGGAACCAAAAAAGGGCAGAAATTGAACAGCTCAAAAGAACCCAGAACCATATATTGAGGTCCCAAGTCACCGCCAAAGGCTCGAAGGGAGGTTGAAAGGAGCAAGACTTACATGAAACAAACCACTAAAGGTGGAGCCGACATGGACCTTTTCTTCCAAGCCGCAATTGTAGGTCTCAATTGTGAAGTAGATCCTGACAAAATTGGGATTGAGACTCAACTCCAAGAGGTGTAGGAAGTACTCCAGAAGTCTGTCAATGGAACAATTAAAGAGATCCAGCACCTGTGCTGTGCACCCGGAATCAAATCTCCATTTGAATGCATAAGACCTTCTCATTGAGACCCTTCTAAAGACCAACAGAACATCTGATACGCAGTCAGGCAGATTAAGCTCAGACAGGACTAGCCTCTCAATAGTCACACAATGAGGGCCAAGGATCTGACACTGGGGTGCAACATCCTCCCATCCTGAGATATAAAGTCGCACGCAGAGCTAACTGCAGAGGTTCCCCACTGGGAGAGTTGAAGCTGAAGGGGAAATCAGTGGCCTGGGCCAATACGGCATGAGGAGGATAGACACCCCCCCCCCCCCCATTTGTCTAGAGCTCCATCAGGGTTTGTGCTATGAAGGTTTGCATATAGCAGGCCCTCCCCTCCCATGCAGGAGGAAAGCATCTAGAGCCAGCCTGTTGTGCAAGGTGGCCCTGGAGCAGAATTGATCTGTTCACCAATCAGCAGAGTGTCCAAGTAGATCTACTGATCTGGGCTGCAATCTCCCTGTCCAGAGTCCACTCCTGTGAGTGGAGGACATGATTCAGTGTATTCTGTTCTCCTAGCAGAATGTGGTCTAACTCCATACCATGAGTGATGGCAAACTTCCACAACTGGACTGCAACATGGTACAGGAGATATGACCTCATCCCCCTTGCTTATGTAGTACATCACAACCTGCTTGTCTGAATCAGAACCATCTGGTTGGCCCAGGCAATTCCGAAAAGCCGAGGGTATTCACTATGGCTTGTAATGCCAAGAAATTGATCTGGTGCAGGCTCTCCTATTTGGAACAGACCCGAGTGTGGAGGCCATCCAGATGCGTTACCCAACCAAGCTTGGATTCATCTTGTCAGTGTCATCTGGGATGGTGCCTTCTGAAGAGGGAGCATGTTCTAATGATCCAACCACCAGTGCAGGGATTGAACCAGAAGTACAGTGACTGCTACCCAGTTCTGAAGGCAGCCAGTAGCCTGTTTCCATTGAGTTCTCAGAGTCCAGTGAGAGCTTGTCTCATTGAGAGTGAGCCATGGGAAGGACATGCGGCCATGTGGTGGAGCATGGTTAGCATCCCATGAGCCATTGTCTGACATAGCTGGGTATCGTGGATCAAAGCAGTCAATCTCTGGAGCGGTCCAGCAGGAGAAAAGGCCTATGCTTGAGTCATGTCAAGGAGAGCCCCTATGAACTCCAGTTGGGTGGGCTGAAGATGGTACTTCAGGTAACTGAATACAAAATCCAACAGTTCTAGCACCTGGATGGTCGACTGTTGATTACAGGACTCTGTATGCAATGGTGCTTTTTATGAACCAGTCATAAAGGAAGACAAACCACCCTCCCCCAGAATTCTGAGTTAAACCACCACAACCACTGCAAGGCACTTCATAAAGACTCAGGGTGCCAAGGCCAGTTCAAAGGGTAACACTGCACTGAAAATGCTGTCCTCTCAGGACAAATCTGAGATTTCCTATGGGCAGGATAGATCGGTATGTGGGCATCCTTTAGATACAGGGAGCACAGCCAATTGTCTTTCTGGAAATAAGGGATCAGGGTCCCCAGAGAGACCATCTTGAACTTCTCACACCAGGAAGGTGTTGAGGTTTGAATTTCAGTAGAGGTTGAACTTTAAAGTAGCTGAAGTAAAATCCTTGCCTGATCTGCTCCTGAGGCAAGGGCTTGATGGAGAGAACAGCCAAAAGGGCAGAGATTTTTCCCGAAGGAGGTTTAGATGCAAAGGGTTGACGGGATACACCTCTGGGGGGGGGGGGGGGGGGGCGGCAATGAGATGACAGTACGGCAAAGTGCAACACGTAGCCGCTTTGGACTATTTATAGCACCTAGGTGTCTGACGTTATGAGGGACCACCTGTGGTCAAGGAGTGAGCTGTCCCCCCACAGGAATATCACTCTGTGGGCTCCAGCAGATTGGCTAAGCTCCGAGGGGACCAGTCAAAACCCTGCCCCCAGCTTGAGTTGCAAGGTGAACAGTCTTTGGGTCTTCTCCCGACGCTGTGGGCAAGGAGCCTGTGCCTTTTGCTAGGAGTCTGCGACTTTTGCTAGGAAGCTTGAGGGTCAGGAAAGTAAGAGTAGTTACTCACCTGTAACAGGTGTTCTCCAGGAGCAGCAGGAATCAGTCCTCACATATGGCTGACATCGACGAAGCCCTTGCGGAGCATTTCCCCAGCTTTCCATGAAAGCCTTTGGGAATGCAGGCATGCATGCGTGGTTCCCTTCTCGCCTAAAGGTGCCATCTTACCTCAGTCAAATGACATAGCTAAGAAAAGCACACAAAAATGTAAAAAACAAACTATGTACAACTACAACTCCAAGGGGAGGAGGGAGGGCTGTGAGGACTGATTCCTGCTGCTCCTGGAGAACACCTGTTACAGGTAACTACTCTTTCTCCAGGAACAAGCAGGAAGTCAGTCCTCACATATGGGTGACTCCCTAGCTCTGGGCTACCAGGAACCCAGGCTGAACAAGAGAACTCCCTCTAGTCCCAGCATCGAAGAAAGGCTTTTTTTTACTGACAGAACCTCCACCAGTAGCCCAACAGAGGGCAGGAGTTGCCTAAACCTCAAAGAGATTCCGGAGTACTGCCTGGCCAAAAGCACTGTCCCTACGGGACTCCCTCTCCAGGCAGTAGTGGGCTGCAAAAGTCTGGCTTGAAGACCAAGTAGCAGCCCTGCAGATGTCTACCAATGGTACAGAGCGGAGATGAGCCACTGAGGCAGCCATTGCCCTGACACGGTGGACCGTGACCTGACCCTTGAAAGGAAGGTCAGCCGCCTTGTAAGCCCAGGTGATACAGTCAGCCACCCAGATGGACAAGGTACGCTTGGACACAGCTAACCCCAAATTATTAGGGTCAAAAGATATGAAGAGCTGAGTAGCTCTTCTGTGCCCTTGCATACGGTCAAGGTAGAAGGATAAGGCCCTCCTACAGTCCAGGGTATGCAGAACTGCTTCAGCCTGACTTGCATGAGGCCTAGGGAAGAATGTTGGAAGAACCACCTCCTGGTTGATGTGGAAAGAGGAGACAACTTTAGGGAGGAACTTAGGATGAGTCCTGAGGACTACCCTGTTCCTATAGATTCTGGTGTAAGGCCTGTCAGACCAGGGCCTGAAGCTCACTCACTCTCCTGGCCGAGGTTAGGGCTATCAGGAAGAGAGTCTTCCAGGACAGGAAGCAGAGAGGACAAGTAGCCATTGGCTCAAAAGGTGGGCGAGTCGGACCGGGGGGCGTTTCCAAGATGGCTATGGCAGCAGCCTGCGCTGTAGGGTGGCGTTTGTGAATGGGGAGGAAGCGCAAGGGGAAGACGGGGCCGTTGCCCTCACAGCCCGTTGGTACCTCCACGCCGAATTTACCTTTATCTGGTCCTTTGGATCCTTTCCTCGTGCGCACCATCAGGGCTTCGGAGCAAACGGGAGGAGCTATGCGACTTGCTGACTCACCGGAGACGGAGTGCCCGGTGTCTGCGTCGCTTTCATCTGTCTCCCCCGTATTGAGTCCTGCACCTCCGTCGACTCGTACTCAGCCCTTGCCTTCTGGGTTCCTGGAGCTGGCTTCTCCTCCCTCTGCGGAGGGGGTGGGGAAGTCCTCACGAGGGTCAGGTTGGGCTGTGTCATCAGAGTTGGGAGCGGAGCCCTCTGGAGATCTGGGCTCACGAAGACCTACGGCGGTGTTGGGAGAGACACAGTTGGTGCGGCTGTCTCTCTCTTCGAGTGGTGACCGACCTTGTGCATCAATGGAGCCTGCTGTGCCCCCTCCTTGCTCAGGTGAAGTTTTTACATTAAAGAAGCCACAGAACTTTACGTTGGAATCAATCTGGAATGCGATTGTTTCTCTTGGAGAGGCCCTGCTACCACAAGTTTCCCAGTTGGCTAATAAGGTAGACTCTTCTGCAGTTTTACTGAGTTGGAAGGAAAGGTTTCTACGCTCCAAATGGAGCATACTGTTGTTTCTAGCAAAGTTGAAAGCTTGGAAGAATACTCGGATGGCCATAGGAAAAGTGTAATGTTATTACAGATGAAGATGGAGCATTTAGATAACTTGACTCGAGTGAACAATTTAAGAATTATAAATTTCCCCAAGGTGTCTTCCATCTCTCCCCGAGATATGTTTGTTAAATATTTGGTTGAGATACTTGGGGTTTCCCCTGACCTGGTTCCCCCCCTGGTAAAAATTTACTATCTGCCCACTGCTAAACGGGTTTCGGCTCCTAGTGTGTCAGGGGTAAACCAGAGCCAGAGTGATGTATTAAATCTTACAGATATTATTGAAAATTCTGGTTTAGAGTCACAGGTTTCTGCTACACTGTTAATTACCTTTGCTTTACTATCCGATAAAGAATGGTTATTGAAATTGTTTTTTCAGAAGCGGAAACTTTCGTTTCGAGGTCTTTCAGTGCGTATTTATCCAGACCTATCAAGAGAAACGCAAAAGAGACGTAGAGAGTTTCTGTTGCTTCGACCAGGGGTATTACAACTGGGGGGGCTGTTTTTTCTTAAACACCCATGTAAGTGTTGGGTGAAATTCCAGACTTTTTCTTATATTTTCTTTGAGCCCTCCCAGTTGTTGGCTTTTATTGGTGCCAAGCGTCTGGAAATTCCCTCTGACTCATAGTTTAGTCTCCAGGTTTAGGCTGCATGCATATTTCTTCTTGTATTGTGTATAATTTCTATGGAATTTCCCCCCTATTGTGGGCTAGAGTGAAATAGGCAATTTGTTGTATGTTATGATTTTTTCTTTCATTGATTCCCGGTTGTGGGGATTTATTTCTGTTGCCTTTCTATTACTTCAGGATTGGTGTTGTAACCTTCTTGTTATTTTTTGAAAATTGCATAAATAAAAAATTTAAAAAAAAAAAGGTGGGCGAGTCAATTGTTGCAAGACCACATTCAACTCCCACTCAGGATCAGGACGGATTGGAGGCTTGAGCAAGAGCAAGCCTCTGAGAAAGCAGGACACCAAAGTGGTGAGCTGCTAGAGCTGAGAGGTGGACCCGAACAGAATTGGACTTAAGTCCCTGGTTGGACAAGTGCAACAGATACTGAAGCACTACAGGTACAGTACAGGAGAAGGGATCCTCTGTATGTAGCTGACACCACCCAGAAAACCTTTTCCATTTGAGAGCATAGGTTTTTCTAGTGGACTGTTTCCTAGAGGCTAGGAGAACCTCTTCAACTTTCTGAGGTAGGCCCCAGGGAGCCAAAACTACCCTTGCAGCCTCCATGCCATCAAATTGAGAGCTTTGAGATTGGGGTGCAGCAGAGAACCCTGATCCTGAGAGAGAAGGTCGGGTTGTAACCCTAGAGGCAGTGGGGGATCCACTGCAAGCTGTAGCAAAAGTGGAAACCAAGGCTGTCTCGGCCACCTGGGAGCCACCAGCAGAACCAAGGCCTTGTCCTCGAGATTCGTGAACAGAGTTCGGGCCACCAGAGGCGTGGGAGGAAACGCATACAGGAGGCCCTGAGACCAGGGAATCAGAAAAGCATCTGCTGCTATCCGCAGAGGGTGCGGTTGCCTAGAGCAGAACTTGGGTAGCTGTTTGTTCAGAGGACTGGCAAACAGGTCTATGGATGGAAGTCCCCATTGCATGAAAATCTTTTGAACTACCATGGGATGGAGCTGCCACTCGTGGGGCTGCAGAACCCTGCTCAACCTGTCCGCTAGGTAGTTCTCTGGCCAGGTAGAAAGACTGCTTTGAGGAGCATGTTGTGCTTGAGAGCAAACAAGTAAAGGTCCTGTGCCTCCTGACAGAAAAGCCTGGACCCAGTGCCGCCCTGCTTATTCACATAGAACATGGCTACCTGGTTGTCTGTCTGAACCAGGACAGACTGATGAGCCAGGGTTTGAGAAAAAGTCTTGATAGCTAACCGAATAGCTCTGAGTTCCAGGAGATTGATTTGCTGTGCAGCTCGACAGTGAGCTCCCCAGCCTTGCAGGGAAGCATCTGTGGTCAAGATCACTGTGAACGCAGGACTCTGAAAAGGTACTCCCCTTAACAGATTGGTGGGTGTAGCCACCATCTGAGGGAGTGCAGCAAGTGTCTGGACACCCTTATCCTGTCTGTGAGGTTGCCTGTGGCTTGTGACCACTGGGTCTGCAGGCACCACTGTGCAGGCCTCATATGGAGTCTGGCATTGGGGGTCACATGTACTATCGAAGCCATGTGGCCAAGAAGTCTCAGGCAGAGTCTGGCGGAGACCAGTGACCTGCTGAGAAACTGGTTTGCTAAGTTTCAGTCTTTGGGCCCTGTCTTCTGGCAAGAACACCTTTGCCAGCAGAGAGTCCAACCTTGCTCCTATGAACTCCAAGTTCTGGGAGGGGAGCAAAGTGAACTTTCTTTGGAAGTTTATGACAAACCCCAGGCTTTGAAGAAGAGCAATAGTTCTGAGGGTGGCTTGTCTGGCCTCCTGGTATGTCTGACCTCTTATGAGCCAGTCATCCAGATAGGGGAATACAAAGATTCCCCGATTCCTCAGGTAGGCTGCCACCACTGCTAGGCATTTGGTAAAGACTCTGGGAGCGGAAGTGAGGCCAAAAGGCAATACTCTATACTGATAATGGTTTCCTCCCACAATGAACCTGAGGTACTTTCTGTGGTCTGGATGGATGAGGATGTGGGTATACACATCCTTTAGATCTAAGGAGCATAGCCAGTCTCCCTGCTGGAGGTAGGGCAGAAGTGTTCCAAGAGTAAGCATCTTGAACTTTTCCTTCTCCAGGAACTTGAGGTTTCTGAGATCCAGAATAGGTCGAAGACCACCGGTTCTTTTGGGTACCAGGAAATATCTGGAGTAGAATCCTTGGCCTTGCAAGTGGGGAGGCACAGGCTCCACCGCCCTGTCTATCAACAGACCTTGTAGCTCCTGAAGGAGAAGATCTGTGTGCAGGGGAGGCCTTGGAGGTTCCCTGGGAAGTACGGCGGAGGCAGCTGTAGGCAGTGCAGGGCATAGCCCTTTTGGACTATGCTTAGCACCCAACTGTCTCCGGTGATGAGTGGCCACTGGTGGGCAAACAGGGCTAGGCGACCTCCTGTGCAGGGTTGGGAGAGCAGGGACAGAGGCTATGCCTAAGGAGTCAAAATCCCCCACCCTGCTGTGTGAGAGCAGGGGCCGGAGGCTTGGGGGTCCTCTTCCTACGGGGCCCATTACCCTGCCCCTTGGCCTGCTGACCCTGAGGGGCAGCTTGGGCAGCCTGATATTGCGGGTACTGTTTGTAAGGCAGTGCCCTTCCTCGGGTAAAAGGACTTTTTCCCCGAGCCCTTCTTGTGAGAAGGGGCAGAAGTCTTCCTAGACAGCCTTGTCTGTGTGAAGTGCTCAGTCTCGAGCTGTGCGGCCTTCTCGGTCATGGGTTTGCCAAAAAGGTTTTCACCTCGGCAAGGGACATTGACCAACTTGTCCTGAACCCATGGCTCGAGGTCCGATAACTGCAGCCATGCCTGGCGTTGAGCCACGATGCCGGCTGCCGCAGCACGGGCCGAAGCACATCCGCAAACTTATTTTGCACAAACTGTTCCAGGTCAGAAGACTGAAGCCAGGTAAGTCGGCAGGCTCCAAATAGCCACAGCAGCCACTCTAGAGACCTTCTCAAAGGTGTTGTACATCGCCCACATCAAGGAATGAGTCTTGGTGCAAAAACTGAGACTTTTCAAATCCCAGGGTCTTTTGAACTCTGTACATCAAGTCCAGCTTCCTACTGACAGAGGGCCCAGTGAGGGGGGTTCTCCCACATCCTTATTTGTAGCCTTTGTAGAGTTTGGTGCACCGGCGCAATCACTACTTCCTTAGGATCAGAGGGTGCTATAGGATCTTTAACTCCTCTGCCCTGGACTCATCTTCCTCCTCACATGAAAATGGGTGGGCCTTGTCCATAGCCCTCATGAAATCCTGGAAGGAAATGTCCTCCGGAGGCGGCTTCTGCCGTTCATGCGGCGGGGAGGGGTCTGATGGAAGCTCAAGATCCAATTCCATATCTGTCACCCAGAGTCAGACTCAGAAATCTAAGTACCTCAGACACTGCCCAGAGCTTCTTCCGGCCTCAAGAAGAGTGGGAGCATTGACGGGATCGATGCTGCATTGAGTGCTTTCAAGGCTTTGTCTGGACATTGGAACCATATACACTTGAGAGATGGCCCTGCCAGGAACCAGCACCAGATCTCCTTGAAGTCCCAAAGTCAATGCCTCTACAGGCAGAGCATGCATTTTGAGGATCAACTGCACAACAGTGGAAGACTATGCCCTGGGCACCAAAGGACCAAGCCAGCTGTTGCACCAGCATCAATGCAATGCGGGCCTCATGCATTAGGTGTTCCTCCATGGCTGCCAATTCCAAAGGCCCTGAGGCCAGAGCAACTTCAACTAATGTGTCTATCATCCCTACAGAGATATTGGGACCTCTGTCGGGAGACACTGCCCCTTCCAAAGCTGAGGAGCTTAATTCTTCTCCCTGGGGTACCTTGGCATGCCATTCACGGTCACTGTCTTGACATCACATTGGGAAGGGCTCCGATGCCAATGCACATGGGACTTAGTCTGGTGTTCTAACGGGCTCCCTTTGATTCCAATGGAGTCAAGGTTGAGTCTCTCTTCAATTCCAAGTAGAGACCAACCAATGGCCGATACTTCAGGGCACCATGACCACTCTGCTTAGATTAAGCCTAGGAACCTCTTGATGTCTATGCACCTTTGGCGAATCCTACAGGAGCAGAGACTGATGCCGGTGCTGAAGATTCTGAATCAGACCTCTGGCCAAAGAGATATTCTCCACTTCTCTCAATCTTTCAGGCCTCTCCTTGTCATGTTGGGACCAAGACACTGGAAGCATTAATTGTGCTTGTCAGTGACCGAGAGGGTCCTGACACATTTGGTGCAGTTCTTGAACCTGCTGACCGGTTTCAGGGACATGTCAAGGAAGATGGCTGTGGCAAAAATCAAACTGCTCTATGGTGACCAGAGGCCTAGCTGGGCCATGGGAACAAACGAGAAAACGTTAAGTACTGGAACCGAAAATGGACCCATGATAGACTGGCCAGACGCTACCGATGGCAGGCAAAAAATGCAATGTGTGCCTTCGAGTCAGTCCTGACTCCTGGCGACCCAGAAGCTCCTGGGTTTTCTTGGCAGTGTCACCGGAAGTAGATTGCCAGGCCTTTCTTCCGAAGCAATGGAGGGTTAAGTGACTTGCCCAAGGCCACAAGGAGTGCTAGTGGGAATTGAACCCTGGTTGCTTGCTTACCAAGCCAGTGTTCTAACCACTAGGCTACTCCTCCACTCCACCGATGGCAGGCAGAAAAGTAAAATTTAAAAAAAAAAAAAAAAAAAAAAAGACCGCCAGGAGTTGAAAAAAAAAATGAAACGCTTACCAGCAGAGGATTGATTCATATCTGTGGGGCTCTGCAGAAAACAGACAGAAGATGGCACCACAGCAGGAAGGAAGACAGATGCACAGGTGTGGTGGAGCCTCCCAAAATCTTCCAAAAGAAGCTGGGAAGTGTTCCTGTGCAGTGCTCCATTGGTGACACCACCCATATGCAAGGACTTCATTCCTACTTGTCCAAGGAGAAAGTCCTATTGGTATAGGAAAAGCTTGAAGTACATCAGTATTAAGGTGAAGGTAAAGCCTGTAGTACAAGTAAGCAATCCTGTGCATTGCAGCAACACAAGGTGGTGAGTAAGTTTGGTGTCTGAAGATAACAAGTGCAGATGAGCAAGGAGGCTTTCACGCCATTCAACCAGTATGAAATACAATCCTCAGGTGAAGCAATCCTACACGCAAGCAGCAGGTATAGACAGATACATGCATGGTGGAGCATTTCCAAATACTTCAGAAAAGATCTAGAACTGGGAGGCTGCTCCTGTGCCACACAAGGGTTCCCTATCTTACTTGCCAACAAAAATTCTTCACCTCCACCCTAGCCAGTATTCTTAATAGTAGTTAAGAAATTAATATATTAGGAACAAGCATTCATAAACATTTTAAAACAAATGGTAAAAACACTTTATAATCGCTTAGTAGATGTTAACTTAGTTGGAAAAGCAACTATGTATCCCTGTCAGAGCATAAGTTCACCAGATTTTATCAAAATGACTCCATTTGAGTTTTCAAGTAATTCACAATATGCATGAGAAGTTTGAATGTACTAGGTCTTCAATGTTTGAATGAATTTCAAATAGTCATTGTATTTAAAAATCAACCAACTGTAAGGTTAATAGGGCAGGGTCTGCGAACTGCCTTCAGAGCATCCTCCATTGCCCTGGTAGGCTCAGCCAGGAAATGGTGATGGAAAGAGGAACTGAACTGTTGCCATTCCATCTGAAGGAGACACACTACTTATCTTGTCTAATATGGTATGGCATACGATATAACAAAAGCTCATGGTATTCAAACACTTCAAAAAGCACTTAATACATAGTTTGAATCTTACCAACACCCTCATTCCTAGAATGAAGAAGTTCTGTAAGTGGTGCAGTAGCACCTTCAGCTTCAATGGCTTCTGCAGCCTCCTTATCCTGAGCCAGTTCACAAAGAACTCCCGCTGCTACTCTCTGAATGTTCTCAATAGGAGAATACAGGAGCTACAAAAGACAAGCCAACTGTAGAATTATTTGAGTATTAACACCATAAGAGACTATTTCTGAGACAGCATGTTCATAGTTTTAAATATTTTTCCAAATAAAGGATATGTGGTTACCACATCTTTAGGATTTAAAAATTACATACAAGGTATCAAAAATATTCAAATTTAACATACACAGCACATCTAAACATAACAAAATATTGCCTTTAATGGCAAACACCACTAACTTGCAAAGTATTAAAAGTATGTTGAAAGGAGTAACGGTTCACATTCCACAGTGTTAATGTCTACCTACCTCATTTGTACAGTTTTACTCTCGCAGAAAGCACAGTTACTTACCTGTAACAGGTGATCTCTGGGAACAGCAGGAATAAGTCTTCACATATGGGTATCGTCGGTACCGACGGAGCCTGCGCGGGAACGCTCCCCAGCGTCCATAAGGAAAGCTTTAGGGAGCATCCCACAGTGCCTGCGTGCTGCCTTCCCGCCTTTCCTAACCGCCTCTCTCTCCAGTTCGAGTTTTAAGCTGAGACAAAGAGAGAGAGAGAGAAAGGAATGGAAAGATAGAGAGATACAACTCCTAGGGGGAGGTGGGTGGGTTGTGAAGACTTATTCCTGCTGTTCCCAGAGATCACCTGTTACAGGTAAGTAACTGTGCTATCTCCAGGAACAAGCAGGAATGAGTCTTCACATATGGGGACTCCCCAGCTAGAGATGCCAGGGAGATCCCCAAAGTTATGAGTCCCTGAGAAGGGCTCTACCTCCCCCTATGGATCTCAGGCATCCAACCAGGGATGGGGGGGTAGGAGTTGATTAGGTATGGAACAGGTGTTTGAGAACAGCCTGACCAAACAAGGCATCCAGGCAGGAGTCCTTGTCCAAGCAATAATGGGCTGTAAAGGTATTAACCGAGGCCCAGGTGGCCGCTCGACAGATTTGGTCGATGGACACAGAATTTAGATGAGCCATAGAGGCTGCCATGGCCCTCACATTGTGAGCTGTAACATGGCCCTCCAGAGAAAGGTTCTTACTCTGGTAGGCGAAAGAAATACACTGAGCAATCCAATTGGACAGAGTTCTCTTAGAGACTGGAAGTCCTAAATGAGAGGAATCGAAAGCAACAAAGAGTTGAGAGGACTTTTTATGTTGCTGTGTCCTTTGTAAGTAAAAAGCAAGCGCTCTCTTACAATCCAGGGTATGGAGATTCCTCTCTGCACTTGATGCATGAGGTCCTGGAAAAAAGACAGGTAAATATACCTCCTGGTTCAGATGAAAAGGTGAGACCACTTTAGGCATAAAGTGTGGATTGGTCCTGAGGACTACCTTGTCATGATGGAACCTTGTATAAGGAGGATTAGCCACCAAGGCTTGCAGCTCACTGATACGGCGAGCTGAAGTGACTGCAATGAGAAAAATAACCTTCCAGGAAAGGAATTTCAAGGAGGTAGTGGCTAAGGGCTCAAAGGGTGGCTGCATAAGCTGGCCAAGAACCAGATTCAAGTCCCATGCCACTGGAGGTGGTCTAATGGGAGGTTTAGTTAAAAGAAGGCCTCTCATGAATCTTGCTATAAGAGGATGAGAGGAAATAGGCTGTCCATTGAGAGGTTTAAGGGATGCTGCAATAGCACTCAAATGGACTCTTACTGAATTTGTTTTAAGGCCTGCATGGGATAAATGCAGCAAATACTCTAGTAAAGAATTCAGAGGTATTGCAAGAGGGTTAAGACCCTTCTCTGCACAACAAATGGTAAACCTTTTCCATTTAAAAGCATAGGAACGTCTAGTGGAAGGCTTTCTGGAAGCATGAAGGATATCCTTCACTTGCTGAGAAAGATGCAAATCTTGAAGGTCTAGGCCTTCAGCAACCAGACTCTGAGGTAAAGAGACTGGGGATTTGGGTGCCACAACGTTCCCTCCTCCTGGGACAGGAGGTCTGGGGCAGATCCCAAGTCCAGGGAGGGAGCTTGAGAGAGATGCAGAAGTAGAGGGTACCACACTTGGTGTGGCCAATGTGGTGCTATGAGGATCATAGACCCCTTGTCTCTCTGAAGTTTGAACAGTGTCTTGGGAATTAGGGGAATGGGTGGAAAGGCATAGAGGAAGTCTTGCCCCCAATGAAGGAGGAAGGCATCCCTGGCCTGAACTCCCTGACACGGAATCCTGGAACAGAACTGGGGAAGTTTGGCATTCCATGGACTTGCAAACAGGTCTATGTCTGGGGTTCCCCAAATTTGGAAGATCCTGGCTATCTGGTCCCCATGGAGGGACCATTCGTGTGGAAGCAGAACTTGACCGAGTCTGTCTGCCCAAGAGTTTTGAACCCCTGGAAGATTCACTGCCATGAGATGAATTTGATGCTCTCTGGCGAAGGCCCACAATCTCAAAGCTTCATTGCAAAGCGACAGAGCCAGTCCCGCTCTGCTTGTTCACGTAGAACAAGGCTACTTGGTTGTCCGTGTGGATGTGGACTGTCTTGTGGCTGAGCAGGGTGTGGAAGACTCAGAGCTAGAAAAATTGCTCTGAGCTCTAAGAGGTTGATATGTAGAGATGTCTCCAGTGGAGACCAGATGCCGTGAGTGGAGAGATCTTGTAGATGAGCTCCCCAACCTCTTGGAGAGGCATCTGTTGTAAGGGTTGCTTGGGGTAACACCTGTTGAAAGGGGGACCCCAGCAACAGATTTTGAGTGGACTTCCACCACTGGAGAGAGTAAAAGAGGCGACTGGAGGTTGCTATTTTGTCTGACAGGCACCCTGATGCCTGGGTCCACTGAGTGGACAGAGTCCATTGAGCTGTCCTCATGTGAAGGCGAGCGTAAGGAACCACGTGCACAGTGGATGCCATGTGGCCTAACAGTTGTAACATCTCTCGAGCAGTTAAATGGGATTTTAACTGAATTTGTGAGGCTAACTGCACCAAGCGTAGGCAACGGGCCTGGGGAAGATAGGCCCTTGCAGTTGTGGTATCCAAGCAAGGCCCCTATGAACTCTAGAGACTGAGTAGGGGTGAGATGGGATTTTGGGATGTTTATTACACGTCCCAGATACTGAAGAACACGCCTTGTGCAGGCTAGGGAAGTCTGGGCCTCTGACTGGGACGGAGCTCGGATGAGCCAGTCCTCCAGATATGGGAATACGAATATCCCTAGAGTGCGTAGAAATGCAGCTACTACTGCCATGCATTTTGTGAACACTCTTGGTGCAGAGGCCAGACCGAAAGGAAGCACTTTGTATTGGTAGTGCTTTCCTCGATAAAGGAACCAAAGGAACCTTCTGTGTGTTGGATGGATGAGGACATGGGTGTACGCATCCTTGAGGTCTAGAGAGCAAAGCCAATCCTGACTCTGAATGTATGGAAGGAGAGCACCGAGAGAAATCATCTTGAATTTCTCCTTGCATAGAAACTTGTTCAATTCTCTGAGATCTAGTATGGGTCTGTAGCCCCCTGTTTTCTTTGGGATAAGAAAGTAGGGGGAGTAAAACCCTGAGCCCTGTTGAAGAAGGGGTACTTCTATTGCCCCTTGGGCAAGAAGGGTAGCAATCTCCTGACCCAGAAGGTCGAGGAGAGATGTTGGAGAATTGAACTGTCTCACCATGGTGTGAGGAGGAAGGTTTAAGAAATGAAGCTTGTACCCCTCCCTTATGGAGGAGAGGGTCCATTGCTCTGCTGTGATTTGTTCCCACCTGGGAGCAAAGTGAGCTAAACGTCCTGGAATGGTGAGAGGCTCTGGTTCTTTTAGAGCCAGAAAGGCTAAGTCCTCTAGTTGAAAGTCAAAGGCCCTGAGGAGGCTGAGGCTGTTGGGCCGTAGCAGCCCTTGCAGCCTTAGGCTTGGCCTGTTTAGGTTGTTGCTGTCGCTTTGCAGTAAAACGACCTGCAGAAGACACCTGTTGACCATAAACAGGATAATCTCTCCTTTTTGGGAAAAAATCCCTTTTTGAACAACCTTTTCCTAACAGGAGCAGAAGTAGACTTTGAAAGTCTATCTAAAGCAGAATTTTCAGCATCCATCTGAGTGACCTTTGCTTGCCAATCTTTGCCAAAAAAGGTTTTCACCTGTACAAGGAAGATTTCCTAGTCCATCCTGAACCCAGGGTTCCAAATCAGAAGCTTGTAGCCAAGCAACTCTGCGTGCACCTATGGCAATAGCAGAGGCTCTGCTAGCACACTCAAAAGAGTCAAAGGTTGCACTGTTAGAAAACTTGGAAACATCCTGGGCATGTTTAAGCCAGGTGAGAAACTCCTCTCTTATCTTCTGAAACAAAAGGAGATAAAGTTTGTAGGTGATCTGTAACTTTTTAGAAACATCCCCATATAGAGACTATAGGAGTTGATTCTAACAAGCATATTGGCCTGGAAAATTCTCCTGCCAAAAGCATCTAAGGTTCTGCATTCTCTTCCTGGAGGATTAGATGAGTGCCTTTTTGCACTCTTTATCCTCTTCATAGCAGACTCCACCACAATAGAGTGGTGAGGAAGCTGAGTTATGAAAGCCAGGACGAGGAACACGGTACATGTGTTCAACCTACGAGAATGAGGGGAGGTGGTGAGAGGTGTCTCCCATATGCCCAACATGTGATCATAAAGGATCTCATGAATTGGTTAAGTAACTGCCTCTTTAGGAGCCTTAGGATATTGTAAGATATCCAATTTTTTGGCTCTAGGCTCTGCCTCAGGGGCCACTGAAATGGAGAGGCCCCTGGCCACTTCCCTAATGAAGTCTTGAAAAGACAAGTCTTCTGGAGGAGACATTCTTCTTTTTGGAGAAGAGGGCTCCTGAGGAAGGAGTACCGATGCTTCGACAAACCTGATTCAGAGTCTTCAGAGGAATCGAAGTATCGCCTATCTGGATGCTCTTGCAGAGCCCGATACGCGTACCGAGTGGTATCGACATCGGGAGTGATCGGTACCGATGGGCATCACAGAACAGGGTACCGCTGCAGTCGACACCTAAGCCGATGTCGATGCAATTGGTGCCGGAACCGGTACCGACAACGGAGTTTGTTGCGGTCCTGGAGGCGTCGCAGCTTGTATGAATGCCATAATGGCACGCTGCATGGTCAAAATATTCTGATCCATCGACACCACCAATGTCTGGATGTCGGTACCAGTGGGAACCACCGCTACCCCAGAACATGGCAGCAGGTGATCGGTCGAGGCTGAGCCATCAATGTCAACCTGTGACCCCATAGATAAAGCTTTGGAAGCCGGAGCCTCCCGCCGGGGTAATTTTGCCGGTGCGGATTCCTCGAGAGCAAGCTCGGAGGCATCTCGATACTTAAAGGGAGATCTACCCTTCGAGGACTGGCTGGACTTGAGTTTGGTTACCTGAGATCCATGGGAGGAAGAAGCAGCCCTGGAAGACGTTGATGCTACCAAAGCTGCATCAGAGGGAAACAGGGTACTGAGCTTGGCTGCTCGATTCTGTAGACCTCTTTTAGACATCATGGAACAGGACTCACAATCCGTGGAGTGGTCAGGACCCAAACATTTTAGACACCAGTCATGGGTGTCAGTGACAGAAATAGTGCCGCTGCACTTCGTGCACTTTTTAAACCCGGAAGCGGGCTTCTCCAAGAGGAGAATTTCTCATAGGCCTAAGGCCAAAAGAAAAATGCACAGAAGTGAAAATAGGTTTTTTTGGGGGTTTTTTTAGAAGAAAGACCGGCAGTACTGGTCCGACGTCGAAGGCAGACGCACGACCAAAGAAATAAAATAAAATAAAGAACTTCTTCAGCGGTGACAGGAACACGACCTGCTGGCTCCACGGAAAAGAAGAACTGGAGAGAGGCTGTTAGGAAAGGCGGGAAGGCAGCGTGCAGGCACTGTGGGATGCTCCCAAAAGCTTTCCTTTTGGACGCTGGGGAGCGTTCCCGCGCAGGCTCCATCGGTACCGACGATACCCATATGTGAAGACTCATTCCTGCTTGTTCCTGGAGATTAAGTAGTTGTGTTGAGTACCACTATTTGGAGAGATTTAAGTTTGAAGATATTGAAAATATTATGCAAGGATTAAAAAAATTGCACAAATGAGGTAGATTATTAAGTCATTAATGCTGTGACTCCAAGAGACTCTACAAAGCTAAGCTTTCAAACTACTAGTTGGCTGGTGATTGATATAAATTTTTATAACTTTTCCTTGCCTATTACTTGTCTTCTTCTAAGCCTACTAAGGCACTGCAGTGTGTTAGGGGGACAAAGAAAAAAATACAAACCCTTGTTCTTCCTATCTTTGTATCACTTTGCCACTAGCCTGGAGTGAGGGTGGCTGTGAACGGAGAAAACAACCTACCTTTTGATTATAAGTTTAAGAATAATTTAGCTTGCCTCCATTCCTTCCATAGCCTTTTTAAATCAGACATCCGAGTGTAACTTCATTAATATAAGGTCTACTGGCCAGGGGCACTTGAATTCCTGCCCACCTCACCCCTCACACCCCCCAGGGTTGCATTGCCAGTATGGTCATATAGATTGACATTTGCCCTTCAATTAGGTTTAACACCCACCTTTTCCCTTTTTCACCTTGTCCTAGGCATGGCTTTATCACTTAACTAGCATGTCATGTATTCCAAGCAATAGCTGTCTCTTCATTCTAAGAATCATCATTTGGGGGAGAAAGGGATCCAAGATGGCTGCCTAGCCAACCGTGCCGGTGAGTGAGCGTTTTCAGTATGCCGAAGGGGAAAGGTAAACTGGGCAAGAAGCCTCCCGAGCCCATGGAAACCCCCCCGTTTTGCCTTTAGCCCGTGTTGCAGGTCCTATGGATGAGGCTCACCCTGCGAGTCTTCATCAAGAACTCTGTTTCCCCGGCGGTGTAGACACCGGGGCCAATAAGCCCGACGTCTTCATAAGAACATAAGATATGCTATACTGGGTCAGACCAAGGTCCATCAAGCCCAGTATCCTGTTTCCAAAAGTGGCCAATCTAGGTCATATGTACCTAGCAGTATCCCCAAAAGACACAGGTTCCACAATGCTTGTATTGGGTCAAGCATCGATATCCTGGGTCCCTTTTTAATAATGGTTTAAGGACCTTCTTCCAGGAACTTGTCCAAACCTTTTTTAAACCCAGCTACACTAACAGCTCTTACTACATCCTCCAATAACAAATTCCAGAGTTTGTTTACACGTCGCGTGAAAAAATATTTTCTCTTATTTGTCTTAAATAGTTTACCCTGTAGCTTCATTACATGTCCCCTAGTCTTTCTATATTCTGATAGCGTAAACAATCGATCTACGTTTACCCGTAACACTCCATTTATTAATTTATAGACCTCTATCATATCTCCCCTCAGCCGTCTCTTTTCCAGGTTAAAGAGCCCTAACCTTTTTAGCCTCTCTTCATAGGAGTAGCCTTCCATCCCCTTTACCATTTTGATGGCTTTTCTCTGTACCTTTTCTAATAACGCTATATCCTTTTTAAGATACAGCGACCAGAATTGCACACAATATTCAAGGTGTGGTCGTACCATGGAACGATACAGAGGCATTATAATATCCTTTGTTTTATTTTCCATTCCTTTCCTTATGATACCTACCATTCTATTTGCCTTCTTGGCCGCCGCTGCACACTGGGCAGAAGGTTTTAACATGTTATCCACGATGACTACTAAATCTTTTTCCTGGGTGGTGGGGTTCCCAATGTGGAACCTTGCATTGTGTAACCATAGTGTGGGTTGTTCTTTCCTAGGTGCATAACTTTGCACTTGTCCACATTAAATTTCATCTGCCAATTGGATGCCCAGTCTTCCAATTTATCC
Organism: Ichthyophis bannanicus; assembly: GCA_033557465.1. NCBI lineage: Eukaryota > Metazoa > Chordata > Amphibia > Gymnophiona > Ichthyophiidae > Ichthyophis > Ichthyophis bannanicus. The sequence goes on along the minus strand of CM066031.1, from coordinate 778,247,614 downwards.
AGATCCTCCTGAGGTTTTCCACATTCCTCTTGGGTTTTAACAACTTTAAACAGTTTTGTGTCTGCAAATTTGATAACCTTGCTAGTTATTCCCTTTTCCAGGTCATTTATGAATATGTCAAAAAGCAGCGGACCCAGTACAGATCCCTGGGGTATTCCACTATTCACTTTTTTCCATTGGGAAAATTGGCCATTTAATCCTACCCTCTGCTTTCTATCTTTTAACCAGTTCCCGATCCACAATAGTACACTGCCTCCTATCCCATGCCTCTTTAGTTTTGCCAAAAGTCTCTGATGAGGGACCTTGTCAAAGGCTTTCTGAAAGTCCAGATACACTATAACAACCAACTCACCTTTGTCTACCTATTTATTCACACCTTCAAAAAAAACACAGATTAGTAAGACAAGATCTTCCTTGTCTAAAGCCATGTTGGCAGTCTCCCATTAGGCCATGACTATCTACATGCTGCGTAATTTTGTTCTTTATAATGGTTTCAACCATTTTCTCCGGTACTGACATCAGGCTCACCAGTCTGTAATTTCCCAGATCACCCCTGGAACCCTTTTTAAAAATTGGCGTTACATTGGCGACCCTCCAATCTTCAGGTATTAGATGATTTTAATGAAAGTTCACAAATAGCAGTTACTTACCTGTAACAGGTGATCTCTGGGAACAGCAGGAATAAGTCTTCACATATGGGTACGTCAGTACCAATGGAGCCTGCGCGGGAACGCTCCCCAGCGTCCAAAAAGAAAGCCTTTGGGAGCATCCCACACGCATGCGCGCTGCCTTCCAGTCCATTCACTTCTCTCATCAGTTGAGTTTGTAGCTGAGATCGAAGTAGGGAAGTAAACCAACAGAGAGAGAGAGAAAGAAATTCCTAGGGGAGGTGGGTGGGTTGTGAAGACTTATTCCTGCTGTTCCCAGAGATCACCTGTTACAGGTAAGTAACTGTGCTATCTCCAGGAACACACAGGAATGAGTCTTCACATATGGGGACTCCCAAGCTAGAGATGCCTAGAGGAGGTCCCAGCATGTTGCAAATCTAATAGATGGGCCATGCTCTTTCCCAGAACCTCAGGCCTCCAAGGGATTGAGGGTAGGAGTAGAATTAAAAAGGGTGTGCTGTGGAACAGCTTGACTAAACAAGGCGTCTAGAAGGGAGTCCTTGTGTAGATCATAAATGTTAGTAAATATTGAATTCGAATTTTCTAATGTGGACCTTATTCAAAAGTATTGCGAAAGTATTTGTTGAGGCTAATATGGGTCTGGTCCTAAGAGCCAGTACATTAGCCTCAAAGAAATTACCTCTCTGTGAAGTAGAGGAAAATAAATGTTGCAATACAGGCAGAAATCAGAAGCCTTAATGGCTAGAACTAATCCCAGAAGAAAAAACTGGGGGAGTTTAATGAGGTTGAACCATGGAGGAGAAAGCGTAGTTACTCACCTGTAGCAGGTGTTCTCCAGGAGCAGCAGGAATCAGTCCTCACTTATGGGTGACGTCGGCGCCGACGGAGCCCTCGCGGAGCAATTTTCCCCAGCTTTCAAAGAAAGCCTTTGGGAATTGCAGCGCGCATGCGCGGTCGTCTTCCCGCCCGAAGGCGCCATCTTAGCCAGTCAGATGACATAGCTAAAAAAGACAGCATAAAAATTTGCAAAAAGAACATAAGCAGACGATTGCAACTCCAAGGGGAGGAGGGAGGGTAGTGAGGACTGATTCCTGCTGCTCCTGGAGAACACCTGCTACAGGTGAGTAACTACGCTTTCTCCAGGACCAAGCAGGAAGTCAGTCCTCACTTATGGGACTCCCAAGCTCAAGGCTACCGGAGACCCTAAGCACAAAAATGAGCTCCCTCTAGCTCAGCAGCACAGAAGGATAGAATCTTCGCTGAATTATCACCCACCGGTAGCCCACATCCGGGATGGAGGGTAGGAGTTGCTCAGACCTCAAAGAGATTACGGAGGACTGCCTGTCCGAAAGCACTGTCCCTACGGGACTCCCTCTCGAGACAGTAATGGACCGCAAAAGTCTGGCTCGAAGACCAAGTAGCGGCCCGGCAGATGTCTGCCAGCGGAACAGAGTGGAGGTAAGCCACTGACGTGGCCTTTGCCCGAACACAATGAGCCGTGACTCGACTATCTAAGGCGAGTCCGGCTGCCCCATAAGCCCAAGAGATACAGTCCGCAACCCAGATGGACAGAGTACGCTTGGAGACCGGGAGCCCCAATTTATTGGGGTCAAAAGACAAAAAGCTGAGCAGCTTTACGGTGCTCCCGCGTACGGTCAAGGTAGAAGTTCAAAGCCCTTCTACAGTCCAGGGTATGGAGGACCGTCTCAGCTCGGCTGGAGTGTGGTCTGGGAAAGAAGGTTGGAAGTACCACCTCCTGATTGATGTGAAAAGGGGAGACCACTTTAGGCAGAAACTTAGGGTGAGTCCGTAGGACTACCCTATTCTTGTAGAACCGAGTGTAGGGGGGATCAGACACGAGGGCCTGCAACTCACTTACGCGCCTAGCGGAAGTGAGGGCTACCAAGAACAGTGTTTTCCAAGACAGAAAACGGAGAGAACATGTAGCCATAGGTTCAAAAGGCGGACAGGTGATCCGCTGCAAAACCACATTCAGGTCCCAGTTCGGCGCTGGCGGGCGCAGAGGTGGTTTAAGTAGAAGGAGACCTCGGAGAAACCTCGCTACGAGAGGGTCGCTGGAGAGAGGTCTACCGTCCACCGGCACATGATGTGCCGAAAGAGCACTGAGGTGAACTTTGACGGAGTTGGACTTAAGTCCCAGATTAGAGAGGTGTAGCAAGTACTGCAAGATCACCGACACCGGGCAGGAGAAGGGATCCTGCGACTGTTGGGTACACCAGACTGCAAAGCGACGCCATTTAAGGGCGTAGCATTTGCGGGTAGAAGGCCGTCGCGAAGCCAAGACGACCTCCTCCACCTCCGCCGGCAAGAGAAGAGGAGCAAGGACTACCCTTTCAGCAGCCAGGCCATGAGGTTGAGAGACCTGAGGTTGGGGTGCAGTAGGGACCCCTGATCCTGGGTGAGGAGATCCGGTTGCACCCCCAGAGGGATTGGATCCTCCACCGCCAGTTGCAGCAGGAGCGGAAACCACAGCTGCCTGGGCCAGCGAGGGGCCACCAGGATCATGAAGGCTTTGTCTCGGAGAACCTTGAAAAGAGTCCGAGAGACTAACGGAATGGGAGGGAAAGCGTACAGAAGGCTCCCCGACCATGAGATCAGAAAGGCGTCCGCCGCAACCCGAAGGGGGTGAGGCTGACGAGAGCAGAAGCGAGGAAGCTGCCGGTTGCGAGGACTGGCAAAGAGATCCACCGTGGGGAGGCCCCACCTGAGGAAGAGCTTCTGAACGATCAAGGGATCCAGACGCCACTCGTGCGGCTGGAGGACCCTGCTGAGTTTGTCCGCCAGGCAATTTTCTTGGCCCGGGAGATAAACTGCCTTGAGGAGAATGCCGTGACTGACGGCCCAAGAGCAGAGCTTCTGTGCCTCCCGGCAGAGGAGGAAGGAGCCCGTGCCCCCCTGCTTGTTCACGTAGAACATGGCAACTTGATTGTCCGTCTGGACAAGGACGGACTGTTGGGAGGTCAGGTGGGAGAAGGCCTTGAGAGCTAGGCGGATCGCCCTGAGCTCAAGGAAGTTGATCTGCTGAGCAGACTCCCACTTGGTCCAGAGGCCCTGAGTACGTGCCTCTTGGCAATGGGCTCCCCAGCCCAGGAGGGATGCATCGGTGGTCAGCACCCGGGTCGGCTGAGGTGACTGGAAAGGCATTCCTAATACCAGGTTCGGCTGCCGGAGCCACCACCGGATAGACGAGACCAGCGGCTCGGAGACGCGCACCAGGTCTGCTAGGCCGCCTGTGGCTTGTCGCCACTGCCGGCGGAGACACCATTGAGCAGACCGCATATTCAGGCGGGCATTGGGGGTCACATGGACGGTGGAAGCCATATGGCCGAGCAGTCTCAGGAAGCGCCTGGCGGAGACCAGGGGCTGGCTGCGAAAACAGTCGGCTAGGTCCATGAGCCGCTGAGCCCTGTCGAGCGGTAGGTACGCTCGCGCCTGAGGGGTGTGCAGCCTTGCGCCGATGAACTCGAGATCCTGTGAGGGGAGCAAAGTGGACTTTGCGAAGTTTATGACAAAGCCCAAGTGCTGCAGCAGAGTCACCGTGCGGCACGTGGCGTGGGTGACCTCCTGAGCGGACGCTGCTCTGATGAGCCAGTCGTCGAGGTACGGAAAGACATAGAGGCCGTGAAGCCGGAGATGGGCCGCCACGACCGCGAGGCATTTTGTGAAGACTCGCGGTGCGGAGGACAGGCCAAAGGGCAGTACTCTGTACTGGTAATGATTTCCTGCCACCACAAACCTTAGGTATTGGCGGTGGCTTGGGTGGATGAGGATGTGCGTGTAGGCATCCTTTAGATCCAAGGAGCATAGCCAATCTCCCTGCTGGAGGTAGGGCAGAAGGATTCCAAGGGTAAGCATTTTGAACTTCTCCCGCACAAGGAACTTGTTGAGGTTGCGCAAGTCCAGGATGGGTCTGAGGCCTCCTGTTCTCTTTGGTATCAGAAAATACCTTGAATAGAAGCCTTGACCTCTCAGGTGGTGTGGCACCGGTTCCACCGCCTGTTCCTGCAGAAGACCTGCTAACTCCTGAAGGAGCAACTCCCTGTGCAGAGGGGGGCGCGGAGGCTCTCCCGGAAAATAGGAGGGAGGGACCTGATGGAAGTGGAGAAGGTAGCCCTCTCGCACGACCTGAAGCACCCAGGCATCTGCGGTGATGCTGGACCACCTGTGGGCGAAGTGAACCAGCCGGCCTCCGGTGCTGGGGGGAACCAGCGGGGGGGGAGAGGCTATGCTGAGCGAGTCAAAAACCCCCACCCTGCTGAGCAGGGGCTGGTGGTGCAGGCTTGGGGGCTTGCTGCCTACGGGACCCGTTACCCCGTCCCTTGGCCTGCTGGCCCTGTTGGGGAGCTGCAGGGGCCTGATAATGGGGGTATTGTTTGTAGGCAGCTGCCTTCCTCGGGTAAAAGGACTTTTTTCCCGAGCCCTTCTTTTTCTGGGAAGGGGCGGAGGTCTTCCTAGAAAGCCTGGTCCTGGTGAGAGTCTCAGTCTCAATTTGTGCAGCCTTTTCCGCCATGGGCTTGCCAAAGAGGTTTTCGCCTCGGCAGGGGACATCGACCAACTTGTCCTGTACCCAGGGCTCAAGGTCGGACGACTGAAGCCAAGCCTGTCGGCGGGCACCGATGCCGGCTGCGGCTACTCGAGCCGAGGCTTCAAAGCCATCATAGGCTGCTCGGGACATGAACTTTGAGCATTCCCGAATACCCGTGGACAAGGCTAGGAACCTCCGCAAGGGCTCCTCGGAGAGACCAGCGGAGAATCCGGCTAGCTCTTTAGCCAGATCCCTGAGATACATGCCCATGTATAGCTGGTAAGTCTGGACACGACAGGCGAGCATAGAGCCCTGGAAGCACTTCTTGCCAAGGCCATCCAGGTTACGGGCCTCCCTTCCAGGAGGCACCGAGGAGTGCATCTTCTGGCTCTTAAGACGATGCATGGCCGATTCCACTACCATGGAATGGTGTGGCAGCTGTGCCTTTTGAAAGCCAGGGCTCTTGCGGACTCGATAGATAGAATCGACCCGCTTGCTCAGGACCGGCGAGGAGGCCGGACTCTCCCACATGCGGAAGAGTAGTCGTTCCAGCATAGGAGGAACCGGCACAGTAAAGTGTTCCCTCGCGGGAGAGTCATACTGGAGGGCGTCGAGCTCCTCGGCTCGAGGCTCCTCCTCGGGATCCGCAGGGAAGGCCAAAGCCTTGGCCATATCCCTAACGAAGTCCGAGAACCGGGCATCCTCCGGGGGGGACTGCTTCCGAGGCTTGGACTCCGGAGAGTCCGATGGGACACACCGAGTCCGGAAAGAATCAGGTGACTCTTCCTCCTCAGACTCCCAGACCGACTCCGACGAGGATTCGGTGGGGTCGGCCCGGGCAGGGTGCGGCGCCAGCCGCCCCGATGCCGAGGGAGTCGGCGTCGGCGACCTCGGTCCCGAACGGGAGGCCGAGGGCGACCTCGACCGAGGATCGACTCGAGTTCTCATCGACTCGAGGATCGGCTCGGTCTCCGGGGTCGACTTGGACGTCGACGTCCCGGCGGTCGGGGCAGCGACGCCAGAGCTGACAGCGAGCAGTGCCCGCTGCTGGTCCATGAAGGCAGACAGTCTGCTCTCCAATGCCGTCAAACTGAGTCCTAGCTCAGGTTACGAAGCAGCCCACGACTCGGGCCCCGACGGTGTCGGGCCCGACGTCGGCTGTCGCGGAGGCGAGTCCAGAAGGACTACAGGACTTACCCGGGCAGGCATCTCCGACTCCAGGCGAGGTCGCTTCGGGAGGTGTTCCTTCTCCAAGGACCCGGGGCGGCTGTCGGGGCTATGCGACCTGGCCCTCGCGGAGCCAGGAGCGTCCACCGACGCCGCCCTCGCGGGTTTTTCCTTCCGACGATGGTCCCCGGAGGGAGAACCCCGGTCGGAGGAGCTCCGGCGACGGTCCGAGCTGGAGCCTTTCAACACGGAGGCCTCCGACGAGGTCCGGGTACGGCTGGGGTCAGCGAAGATTCTCTCACGCTGATGCCGCCGACTTCTCAACGCCTTCGAGGACAGTTTGCTGCAGGGCCCACAGATCAGTTCCTCATGATCCGGGCCCAGGCAGCGGAGGCAAAAGTCGTGTGTGTCGGTTAGTGACATATTTCGGTCACACCGACCACACCGCTTAAAGCCACTGGCAGCCATCGGGGGAAAAAGGGCCCCTGCGAGGTCAAAGGACCGGGCTGCCAGGGAAAACGAAAACGAAAGCTGACTAAGTCAGAAAAACCGAAAAAACGTAAGAGGACTCGAGACCGGCGTCACGAGTCCGGGCGGGAAAACGATCGGCCCGAAAGAAAAAAGTATAAAATAAAGAGGAAAATCAACTTTTTCGCGGGGACAAGACGGGGACGTCTGTAGGGCTCCGCGGAAAAAAGACGACTGGCTAAGATGGCGCCTTCGGGCGGGAAGACGACCGCGCATGCGCGCTGCAATTCCCAAAGGCTTTCTTTGAAAGCTGGGGAAAATTGCTCCGCGAGGGCTCCGTCGGCGCCGACGTCACCCATAAGTGAGGACTGACTTCCTGCTTGGTCCTGGAGAAGCTAAAGCTTCTGTAGGCCAAAGTTTGAAGCTCTTTGTCCTTGGAGCAGAATAAGGCTCTAGGAAAAAGGAGATAAATCTGACTGGTTTGCAGGAAAAGGATGGGTCTTTAAGACCCCTCTATCCAAATGAAAGAAAGAAAGAAACATTTGTAGTAGGTGGTGTAGCCTCCAATTTCTTGAAGATCAGTAATGTCTTCCCTAAGTGATGTCACTTAGGATAATGACTTTACATGGAGAGCTTCAGATGTAATGTAACCGGAAAGGTTACAGTAAAAGGTAGTTTCTAATTACCATAGAAATTGGTTGTCCATTTAAAACCCTATGGTATGCTAAAAACAGCATTAATATGGAAAGTAACAAATCTTTCAGAGTCAGATATATATAGGAGTGGTGGAGTAGCCTAGAGGTTGAGGCAAGGTACTTCAGGCCGGAAGATTGGGGGTTCAAATCCCACTAGAGGACAGCAACCCTGGGCTGGAAGGACTGGGTTTTCTAGTCCCACAGGTGTCCTTGTGGTCTAGGGCAAGCCACTTAACCCTCCATAGCCCATGTTCCCTGTAAATATATGTGTAAATAGTTAATATGGTTATCCAAGTTGAGATCCCTGTTATTTGTAATTATGGTGTAATCCCCCCACCGTAAAATACCTTGATGTTCCATGTAAACCGCACTGATATCAAATAGCACGGTATATAAGAAAAATAAATAAATAAATTATATATATACATATATACACACACATACATATAGAGTAGTTACTCACCTGTAACAGGTGTTCTCCAGGAGCAGCAGGAATCAGTCCTCACATATGGGTGTCAGACACCGATGAAGCCCCAGCGGAGCATTTCCCCAGCTTTCTATGAAAGCCTTTGGGAATGCAGGCACGCATGCGCGGCTCCCTTCCCGCCTAAAGGTGTCATCTTACCTCAGTCAAATGACATAGCTAAGAACAGCACACAAAATATGTAACAAACTATGTGCAATTGCCAACTCCCAGGGGAGGAGGGAGGGTTGTGAGGACTGATTCCTGCTGCTCCTGGAGAACACCTGTTACAGGTGAGTAACTACTCTTTCTCCAGGACCAAGCAGGAAGTCAGTCCTCACATATGGGTGAATCCCCAGCTCTGGGCTACCGAGGAACCCAGGCTGAACAAGATAACTCCCTCTAGTCTCAGCAGCAAAGAAAGGCTTTTCACTGACACAACCTCCACCAGTAGCCCAGAGGTCAGGAGGGCAGGAGTTGCCTAAACCTCAAAGAGACTCCGGAGTACTGCTTGGCCAAAAGCACTGTCCCTACGGGACTCCCTCTCCAGACAGTAATGGGCCGCAAAAGTCTGGCTTGAAGACCAAGTTGCAGCCTTGCAGATGTCTACCAAGGGCACAGAGCGGAGATGAGCCACTGAGGCAGCCATTGCCCTGACACGGTGGGCCATGACCCGACCCTGCAAAGGAAGGTCAGCCGCCTTGTAAGCCCAGGTGATACAGTCAGCCACCCAGATGGACAAGGTACGCTTGGACACAGCCAACCCTAACTTATTAGGGTCAAAGGATACGAAGAGCTGAGTAGCCCTTCTATGCCCCTGCGTACGGTCAAGGTAGAAGGATAAGGCCCTCCTACAGTCCAGGGTATGCAGAACTGCTTCAGCCTGGCTTGCATGAGGCCTAAGGAAAAATGTTGGAAGAACCACCTCCTGGTTAAGGTGGAAGGAGACGACAAACTTTGGCAGGAACTCTGGATGAGTCTTAAGGACTACCCTGTTCCCATAGAAGCGAGTGTAAGGCCTATCACAGACCAGGGCCTGAAGCTCACTAACTCGCCTGGCCGAGGTAAGGGCCACTAGGAAGAGGGTCTTCCAGGACAGGAAGCGTAGAGGGCAAGTAGCCATCGGCTCAAAAGGTGGGCGAGTCAGTTGCTGCAAGACCACATTCAACTCCCACTCAGGAGCAGGAGGATGAATGGGAGGCTTGAGCAAAAGCAACCCTCTGAGAAACCGGGACACCAAGGGGTGAACCTAGTGAGTGGTGAGCTGCTAGAGCTGAGAGGTGGACCCGAACAGAATTGGACTTAAGACCCTGGTTGGATAAGTGCAACAGATACTGAAGTACTACAGGGACAGTACGGGAGAAGGGATCTTCTCTACGTAGCTGACACCACACAGAAAACCTCTTCCATTTGAGAGCATAGGTTTTCCTTGTGGACTGTTTCCTAGAGGCTAGGACAACCTCCTCAACTTCCTGAGATAGGCCCCAGGGAGCCAAAACTACCCTTGCAGCCTCCAAGCCATCAAATTGAGAGCTTTGAGGCTGGGGTGCAGAAGAGACCCCTGATCCTGAGACAGGAGATCGGGTTGCAACCCTAGAGGCAGTAGGGGATCCACTGCCAGCTGAAGCAAAAGTGAAAACCAAGGCTGTCTTGGCCATCTGGGAGCCACCAGCAGGACAGAGGCCTTGTCCTGAAGGCGGGCCATCAGAGGTATGGGAGGAAACACATACAGGAGGCCCTGAGACCATGGAATCAGAAAAGCATCTGCTGCTATCCGCAGAGGATGCAGTTGCCTGGAGCAGAACTTTGGCAGTTGCTTGTTCAGTGGACTAGCAAAGAGATCTATCAAAGGGAGACCCCATTTCAGGAAGATCTTCTGAACTACCAAGGGATGCAGCTGCCACTCGTGGGGCTGCAAAATTCTGCTCAGCCGGTCAGCCAGGTAGTTTTCCTGGCCTGGAAGGTACACTGCCCTGAGGAGCTTGTTGTGCTTCAGGGCAAATGAACGAAGGTCCTGAGCCTCCCGACAAAGGAGCCTGGACCCAGTTCCGCCCTGTTTGTTCACATAAAACATGGCTACCTGATTGTCTGTCTGAACCAGGACAGATTGATGAGCCAGGGCAGGAGAGAAAGCTTTGAGAGCCAAGCGAATAGCCCCGAGTTCTAGGAGATTGATCTGTTGTGCAGCCTCCCAAGGAGACCACAGGCCCTGGATGCACTTGAGACAATGAGCTCCCCAGCCCTGTAGGGAGGCGTCTGTGGTCAGTACCACTGTGTACCCTGGAATTTGAAAGGGCACCCCCCCCCCTTTAGAAGATTGGGTGGGTGCAGCCACCAATTGAGGGAGTCCAGAAATGGTCTGGACACCCTTATTCTGTCTCTGAGGCTGCCTGTGGCTTGTGACCACTGATTCTGAAGGGACCACTGTGCAGGCCGCATATGGAGCCTTGAATTGGGGGTTACATGAACTGTTGAGGCCATGTGGCCAAGCAGCCTCAGGCAGAGTCTGGCAGAAACTAGTGACCTGCTGAGAAATTGGTTTGCCAAGCTGATGAGTCTTTGGGCTCTCTCTGGCAAGAAAGCCTTTGCCAACAGAGTCCAGTCTGGCCCCTATAAACTCCAAGTTCTGGGAGGGGAGCAAAGTGGACTTTCCGAAGTTTATTACAAAACCCAGGCTTTGAAGAAGAGCAATAGTTCTGAGGGTGGCTTGTCTCGCCTCCTGGCACGTTTGACCCCTGATGAGCCAGTCGTCCAGATAGGGGAAGACAAAGATTCCCTGATTTCTCAGGTAGGCCGCTACCACTGCCAGGCATTTGGTAAAAACCCTGGAAGCGGAGGTGAGGCCAAAAGGCAGGACTCTGTACTGATAATGGTTTCCTCCCACAATGAACCTGAGGTACTTTGTGGTCTGGATGAATGAGGATGTGAGTGTACGCATCCTTTAGATCTAAGGAGCATAGCCAATCTCCCTGCTGGAGGTAGGGCAGAAGTGTTCCAAGAGTAAGCATCTTGAACTTTTCCTTCTCTAGGAACTTGAGGTTCCTTAGGTCCAGAATAGGTCGAAGGCCACCGGTTCTTTTGGGCACCAGGAAATACCTGGAGTAGAACCCCTGACCTTGCAAGTGGGGAGGCACAGGCTCCACCGCCCTGTCCACCAACAGACCTTGAAGCTCTTGGAGGAAAAGATCTGTGTGCAGGGGAGGCCTTGGAGGCTCCCCTGGAAAGTATGGTGGAGGCAGTTGGTGAAAATGGAGAGCATAGCCCCTGTGGACTATGTTCAACACCCAACTGTCCCCAGTGATGTGGGGCCACTGGTGGGCAAAGAGGGCAAGGCGACCTCCTGTGCAGGGTTGGGAGAGCAGGGACTGAGAGGCTACGCTCAAGGAGTCAAAAACCCCCACCCTGCTGAGTGGGAGCAGGGGCCGGAGGCTTGGGGGTCCTCTGCCTACGGGGCCCATTACCCTGCCCCTTGGCTTGCTAACTCTGGGGTGCAGCTTGGGCAGCCTAATATGGAGGGTACTGTTTGTAGGCAGTGCCCTTCCTCAGGTAAAAGGACTTCTTACCCGAGGCCTTCTTCTTCTGAGAAAGGGCAGAGGTCTTTCTGGACAGCCTTGTCCTTGTCAGGTGCTCAGTCTCGAGCTGTGCGGCCTTCTCAGCCATGGGCTTGCCAAAAAGGATCTCACCTCGGCAAGGGACATCGACCAACTTGTCCTGAACCCATGGCTCGAGGTCCGATAACTGCAGCCATGCCTGGCGTCGAGCCGTGATGCCGGCCGAAGCCTCGAAGCCATCGTAGGCGGCGCGGGACAAACTTCGAGCAGTCCTGAATCCCCGAGGACAAAGGAATTGAATCTCTGCAAGGGCTCCCCGGAGAGACCAGCGGAGAACCCAGCCAACTCCTTGGCCAGTTCCCGCAAGTACATGCCCATGTACAGCTGGTAAGACTGGACACGGCAAGCAAGCATCGAGCCCTGGAAGCACTTTCTACCAAAACCATCGAGGTTCCGGGCCTCCCTGCCGGGGGGCACCGCAGAGTGCATCTTCTGACTTTTCAGGCGATGCATGGCCGATTCCACCACCATGGAATGGTGTGGTAGCTGCGCCTTTTGAAAGCCAGGGCTCTTCCGGAGTCGATAAATCGAATCGACCCGCTTGCTTAGAACCGGCGCCGAGGCCAGTGCCTCCCACATCTGGAAGAGGAGCTGTTCCCGCATCGGAGGAACCGGGACAGTAAAGGCCTCCTTCGGAGGAGAGTCGTACTGCAGGGCCTCGAGCTCTTCGGCTCTTCCTCGGGGTCCGCCAGGATAGCCAACGAGGTGGCCATATCCCGGACAAACTCCGAGAACCGGGTATCCTCCGGAGGGGATCTACTCCAGGGCTCAGACTGCGGTGAGTCCGACGGGACACACCGAGTCTTGAATGTGTCGGGGGACTTCTCATCCTCCGTCTCCCAGGCAGACTCGTCCGACGAGGAGTCGCGGTCTGAGCCGCGGGGCCCTGGAGCACCCGCCCTGTCGCCGGAGGCACCGGAGTCGACGCCCTCGGTCACGAACGGGAGGTCGAGGGAGACTGCGACCGAGGTCAACCTCGAGCCATCATGGACTCGAGTATCGGCTCGGTCTCTGGGGTCGACTTCGATGTCCCGGTGGTCGGGGCAGATGCGCCAGACAGGCTGGCCATCAGTGCCCGCTGCTGGTCCATGAAGGCAGACAGTCTGCACTCCAAGGCTGTCATCCTGAGACTCAGCTCGGGAGACGCAGCAGCCACCGACTCGGGCCCCGGCGTTACCGGGCCCGACGTCGGTCTCTGGGAGGAGAGTTCGAGGACTATGGGGCTGACGTGTCCAGCAGACTCCGGCTCCACGCGAGGAACTTTGGCAGACTTCTCTTGTTCCACGGGCCCAGGGCGACGGCCGGGGGCTTAGACCTGGCCCTCGAGGAGCCAGGGACCTCCTCCGACGACACCCTCACGAGCCGCTACTTCCTCTTGCGTTCCCGGTCGGGGGACCCCCTGTCCGAGGAGCCCTGATGGCGCTCGGGATCCGAATCCCGAGATGTCGAGGCCTCAGACGAGGTCCGGGCCCGGCCGGAGGTCGAGTCGGAGAAAAGCCTTTCTTTCTGCTGCTGGCGACTTCGTAGTGCCTTGGAAGACATCTTCCCACATGGTCCGCACGTCTTAGGGTCGTGATGAGGACCGAGGCACCAAAGGCAGCAGTCGTGTGTGTCGGTGAGAGACATCAACTTCTTACACCGATCACACTTTTTAAAACCGCTGGAAGCCATCGGGGAGAAAAGAGCCCCCGCGAGGTCAATGGACCGGCCTTCCAGGGAAAAATCAAAAAAGGGCCCGAACGCCAGCCACAAAGGGCAAAAACCGAAAAAGAAGAATTGGGCTCGATACCAGTGTACCGAACCCGGCGGGAAGGGAACTGGCGTCAAACCGGGAAGAAAAAATAGCAAAAATCGCCGAAAAATCAAACTTTTATCAGGGATGACAGGACACATGTCTGGTGGGCTTCTCGGAAAAAAAGAGACTGAGGTAAGATGGCACCTTTAGGTGGGAAAGGAACCACGCATGCGTGCCTGCATTCCCAAAGGCTTTCATAGAAAGCTGGGGAAATGCTCCGCTGGGACTTCATCGGCGTCGATGACACCCATATGTGAGGACTCTTCCTGCTTGTCCTGGAGAAAATATATATATATCTAAATAAACTTAACAAGAAGGGGTAAGACCGGCTTGAGAATATAGATAGAGAATCTTTCTGGTTACAAGTGGAAGAACCATGGAGAAGGTTACATGGAAACCAGTGGAATGTTCTTACTTAGGAGAGGTCTAGATTTCTTTAAAAATTCTAGCCTTTGAATAACCAGAAATGGAGACCTACGTCAAGGGGTGCAGAGGAGATCCTTAGTCTTAATACAACAAGTCTGGATCCTTCTATAACTTCAGTGTGGAGAAGACGACGCAATATAAGGGGATACCATGTTTGCCCCTCTGTGAGGGCAATATGAGTATCATGCGTTCTTTGTTCAGCATAAGTTTCAATGAAGTATTGAGAATTAGAAGGAATGCACTAGACAAGGACCGACTGCAGTGAAAAGGAATGCATCCCTGTTGTAAGAGTTCCACTGGAAAGGTGGAACAACCCAGGGAATTGAGCAATTGTTTATGCTTTCATGTGGTCTAAGCCCTGGTTCCTTTTTCTAAAAAGGAAATTAAGGAAGATGGTAAGAGTAGGAAAAAAACAGTCATGTAGAAGCATGACTGGGCAAAGCCTTTTTAACTATCTGGAAGTTCCCTACTAGGAATGGCTCTGACGCTCTCTGGCAAAGGCCCATAATTGCAGAGAGGATGTTGTAGGTTGCTTAGGTGAGATCTGGCTGTTTAATTGCCAGTGTGCAACCTAATCTATTCTGTTGGAGCCAAAAAGAATTTAAGATGGCTAAGAATAGCAGACAGGCCGGTTGCCTGCGATGATAAATTGTCCAAGTGGGTTTTGGAACCTCTCTTGGAATTATTTGTTATTAAGGCAGCAGAAAAGGTTAGGTCCTATAGATTGGAAAAGGACCGACAGACATAATTAGGAGTGGTAAAACTCAATTATCGTCTGATAAGCTGTCTTAAAAGAAATATTTGAGAAGATTGCAAAGGGGAAGAAAGCTCTGTATGGAAACCACTTACTGGAGTAGGTATTGAAGAAAATCCTATGGGCTTAAAAAGTAAGCCCTCCGGTTGAATAGTATCACTCTTAGACTGAACGTTTGGACTAAGAGTGATAGAAAGTAATGCAGAGTTGAGAAGACTTACAATTTGGTAAGTCCCTGAAAAAGGTAAAACCCCCTTGCAGTCAAAACTATGAGATATCCTACCTTGTTATTAGTTGTTACTCCTCTTTTTCCTTCAAAAAGGAGAGGAGAAACCTGTTACCTGTAGGGTATAATTATCCTCAATAGCTCAAGGAGCTAAAAGAATGGATTTCTCTTGTGGCAAGAGATTCATGCCTGGAGTCGAGGACTGAGTCAGTGTATCACTGATCTCTCAGTAAGGATGAGATGAACTGTAGATGCTTCTGTTGATAAGTAGGTTAGTGGTTCTAAACCTCAAACAGGAAAAAGATTTAATGAATAAAATATCAGAAACCCTGCAAATGCTGGGTTTGCTGAGCCTGTTGAGGTTTTGATTTTCTTAGCCTGGTTTTATGTTGCCCTTCTTTGGAAACATCTGCATGATGGGTAGAAGATGGATAAAACTTTTTTCCCCTAGGGGAATAAAGTTTTTTAGGAGATTTTTTACTAGCTGGAATAGAGGAAAGTTTTGACAATCCTCTGAAAGCAACAATATCCGTGTTTAACTGATTAGCTTGGAATAAAGCATCCTTGTTAAAGAGATTTTCACCAGTACAATGAGTATTTGCCAGCCTTTCTTGTACCCATTTGTCCAAGTCTGCAGCTTGGAGCCAGGCCATATGTCGTGCCCCTATGGCTATAGCAGAAGTTCTGCTAATAGACTCAAAACAGTCCAGGGAAGCACGATTAAGGAACTTAGAGACATTTTGAGCATGACTGACTAATAAGAAATAGTCTGCTCTTTTATGTTCTTGAAGCAAAGGGTTCAAAAGTTTTAAATTCTTTGTGACCTCTTCTGTGGTACCACAGAGTGATACCTTTACCTAGTATTATGTGATTTGATTCTCACACCTTATTAACATGCGGGTGAGAATAATCAAAGGGGGGAATGTGGTAGGCGACGGCCTATGATCCATGCTAATTGAACTAAGCAGACAGGCCTGAGCAGCTTGACCTGTAACTGAAGCCTGTAGTTAGGCCCAGAGGAATGAAAACCCCCCTGAATGATGACACCATAGAATTGAAACTTAACTCAGTTTAACTGAACATAGCTAAGCAGAAACGAAACTTATAAAAGACAGAAAACAGCTCTAATTGGTACTGATAAGAGAGCACAGCTTCTATGGAATTAATTAACTCTGCAAAAAGCAAGGTTACAGTGCCCTGCTTCCCATATGTTTTAACAAGCTCAGCGACCTTGGAGGAGAGAAGTAACAAGTTGGAGACACTGACCATTGTAATTGGGACTAGAAGGGGGGCAACCAGGTGCTGGGCCCAGACCAGAGTCCCGATTGGGTAGCCATATCAGTACCGGGACCAATAGATGGGTGAGAGGGGTACTGGGACCAATGAAAAGTTTGCCTATGCTTAGAATGGACAAGAAAGCTATAAAAGTTGTTGTTTTACTAGAAGCCATTGCTCAGCCATTTTGAAATTGCTTATTGCTTGAGCCATGTGCACATTAAACTGGCTTGGATCCTTGAAAAGACTCCTGGATTTATTTATTGCATGCTTATCTGCTGCTACACTTCAAGAGATAATCCCATATAGAAAATATATGAGATAATTCTTGCTGAAAGTATAGATGCCTGGAAGCATCGACGTCCAAAGGCATCTAAAATCCTAGACAAGCCCTGGCGGATAAGAGGAGTGCTTCTTTGCACTCTTAATACACCTCATTGCTGATTCTCCGGTATCCGGTATACTCCGGTATCCCTCAGTATCTTTCCGATCTCATTTTTCACCAGCCTATTCCTCGCCTTCTTCGTTCCTCCCATGGTAACCGTCTTTCTCCCTTCCCCTTCTCAAGCGCACCTCGAACTTACTCGCCACTCCGCTTTCTTCTTCCTTGCTCCTGCCCTGTGGAATTCCCTCCCCCTCCGTACTGAGCCCTCTTTTCCACAATTCAAGTCCCTCCTTAAAACACACCTCTTTGCACAAGCTTTTGATCTTCCAGTTTCTCTTTGATACTATTGGCTCCCTCATTTATACTTACTGCTCCCAGTACCCTCTAATATTTCATCACCATTCATAGAACCCTTCACTTCAGTACCCTTTACCCTTGTTTACCGCCCTCAGTCCCCTCTCTCTTGTAAGTTTCTATTTGTGTCACTCTGCCCTTTTTACTCTCTCCCCTCTTCTCCTTTTTCTTTTCTTTCCTGTCATACCATGGCGTTCTTTTCTATCTTTCTTCCCTGCAGCCCATTTATTGTACACCGCTTTGATGCCTTATGGTTTAGGCGGTTTATCAAGAAACCGGATAAAGATAAAGATAAAGATTCTACAACAACAGAATGATGAGGAAGTTGAGTGTTTTGAAAACCTGGAGAAGGTGGCACCTTGTACACAGTGTCAAGTGTTTTAGAAGTTGGGGATAACGTTAAAGGAGTTTGCCACATTTTTAATAGTAGATCCTGTAAGATCTGATGAACAGGAAGCAAGATCACATCCTTTGGAATCCAGGGGAATTGCAGTGTCTCTGAATCCCCTGGTACAGATTCTTTACCAGGTATAGAAATGGCAAGTAACTTTGCCATATCAAGCAAAAAAGCTTGAAAAGAAATCTCTCCTGAGGAGGACCCTCTGAAATGAGGGGTAAAGGCTGAAATTGTTGAAAATTCAGCCTTGGCACCGATGGATTCATCCGTGTCATCGGGATCGGAAGACTTGAAAGGATGAAGCATCGGATTTTCTTTAAAGAGATTTCCTCGGTACCGCCTGAGGTCAGTACCGAGATGAGTCGGTACCGAATCCTCCATGCTAGAGAGCGATTCCAGGCCTGGCATGGAAGGGAGCGAGTCTGTTGAAGAGAACAATGACCTGGAAAGTGGAATAACGAGCAAGGTTATCAAATTTGCAGATGACACAAAACTATTTAAAGTTGTTAAAACCCAAGAGGATTGTGAAAAATTCCAAGAGGATCTTGATAAATTGGAAGACTGGGCATCAAAATGGCAGATGAAATTTAATGTGGACAAGTGCAAGGTTATGCACCTAGGGAAGAACAACCCAAACTATGGTTACACGATGCAAGGTTCCACATTAGGAACCACCACCCAGGAAAAAGATTTAGGCGTCATTGCGGATACCATGTTAAAACCCTCGGCCCAGTGTGCAGCAGCGGCCAAGAGAGCAAATAGAATGCTAGGTATGATAAGGAAAGGAATGGAAAATAAAACAAAAGATATTATAATGCCTCTATATCGTTCCATGGTGCGACCGCACCTTGAATATTGTGTGCAATTCTGGTTGCCGTATCTTAAAAAGGATATAGCGATTTTAGAAAAGGTTCAGAGAAGAGCCACCAAAATGGTAAAGGGGATGGAAGGATACTCCTATGAAGAAAGGCTAAAAAGGTTAGGGCTCTTTAACCTGGAAGAGAGACGGCTGAGGGGAGATATGATAGAAGTCTATAAATTAATGAACGGAGTGGAACAGGTAAACGTAGATCGATTGTTTACCTTATCAGAATATAGAAAGACTAGGGGACATACAATGAAGCTACAGGGTAAACTATTTAAGACTAATAAAAGAAAATACTTTTTCACTCAACGTGTAATCAAACTCTGGAATTTGTTACCGGAGGATGTAGTAAAGGCTGTTAGTGTAGCTGGGTTTAAAAAAGGTTTGGACAAGTTCCTGGAGGAAAGGTCCATAAACCATTATTAAGAAGTGACCGAAGATATCAATGCTTGACCCAGTTCAAGCATTGTGGAACTTGTGTCTCTTGGGGAAACTGCTAGGTACATATGACCTAGATTGGCCACTGCTGGAAACAGAATACTGGGCTTGATGGACCTTGGTCTGACCCAGTATGGTATATCTTATGTTCTTATGACGGTACCGACACCGGTGACGACATCGATACTGGTACCGGTACCGATACTCAAGGAACGGTCTGCAGCAACTCTAGCGGTACCGAAGTAGCTGAGAGCGCTGGAGTGGAGGAGTGGCCTAGTGGTTGGGGCAAGGTACTTCAGGCTGGAAGGTCAGAGGTTCAAATCCCACTAGAGGACAGCAACCTTGGGCCAGAAGGACTGGGGTTTCTAGTCCCACAGGTGTTCCTTGTGGTCTTGGGCAAGCCACTTAACTCTCCACAGCCCATGTTCCCTGTAAAATAGTTATCTCCAAGTTATAATGCCCTGTTCAATGTAATTTCAGTTTGTTCAATGTAAACCGCACTGATGCAGAATAGCACGGTATATAAGAGAATGTAAATAAATAGACTACATTCATGGGTGAGGAGTGTTTCATCCATCACCATAGCCGATGCCGTGGTGTCCGTACCGCTCGAAGCGGCCACAACCACCGAGCATGGCTCAGGTATGTCCATGGAGGTAAGAACCACGGGAACAACCTGAAGTCCAGTTAATGCTTTGGAGCCCGAAGACTCCCGCCGGGGCTTTATTGCCAAAATGTCCAAGGGCAAAGCCAGAGGCATCACGATGCTTAGAAGGAGATCTACCACTCGAGGACTGGCTAGTCTTAACAGACTTTTGTTTGGCTACCTGATCCTGTGAAAAAGATGTTCTGGCTGGTGACATCGAGTCCGATGTGAACTGGGTATCGCGTTGTGCTCGATCCTGAAGAATTCTGTTTGAGCTCCAGCAGGAGAGACACTCCAGTGGGCAATGGTCAGGACCTAAACATTTTAGACACCAAGTATGAGTGTCTAAAAATATATTTGTACCGCCACACTTTGAGCATATTTCTTAAAGATAGTGGCTGGCTTTTCCATAATGGAAGGATAGAGGCCTAGTGGTCTAGAAACCATCAGGCACTAAACAGGAAAAATTCCTAGAGAAAAGAAGAAATTTTTAGTAAAATGAAAGAAAAGCACCGGCAGTACCGGTGGCGTCGAGGGAAGGCAGACGCGACCACAAAAAAACAAGAATAAAAAGAAGAATTTTCTGCGGTGACAGGAATACATCCTGCCGGCTCCGCGGAAAACAGATGAGAGGGAAGTGAATGGGCGGGAAGGCAGCGCACATGCGTGTGGGATGCTCCCAAAGGCTTTCTTTTTGGACAGTGGGGAGCGTTCCCGCGCAGGCTCCGTCGGTACTGACGTACCCATATGTGAAGACTCATTCCTGCTTGTTCCTGGAAATTACTAATAGCAGGTCTGCAATCTCATATTACACTTCTTTCAACACTCTTGGATGTATACCAACTGATCCAGGTGATTTGCTACTATTCAGTTTATCAAATAGTTGTAATACATCTTCCCGGTGTAGCGATATTTCTCTCAATTCCTCTGCAGTATCACCTTTAAATACCACTTCAGTCTTGGGTAACATCCCTACATCTTCCGCAGTAAAGACTGAAGAATTCATTCAGTCTCTCCACTATAGCCTTGTCTCCTCTTACTGCCCCTTTAACCCTCATCTAATGGTCCAATTGACTCACAGGCCTTTTGCTATGAATGTACTTGAAAAAGTCTATTTCGTGTTTTTGCTTCCGTAGTAAGTTCCTTCTCAAATTTCTCGCTTTGCCTTCCTTATCAATGCTTTGCATTTAACTTGCCAGTGCTTGTGCTGTTTCCAGTTTGTCGTTTGGCTCTTTTTTCCCATTTCCTGAAAGATGCTTTTTTGGCAGCAACAGCCTCTCTGACCTCAGCTTTAAACCATGCTGGCAGTTTTTTGGACTTTCTTCCACTTTTCTTAATGTGTGGAATACAGCTGGTCTGGGCTTCCAGGATAGTATTTTTAACCACCACCCAAGCTTGCTGTAAGTCTTTAACCAATGCAACCGCTCCTTTTAGTTTTTTCTTAACTATATTCCTCATTTTATCATAGTCTCCCTTTCAAAAGTTAAAAGGTAGTACTGTGGATTTCTTTACTATCCCTCCTCCACTAATTAAATCAAACACGATCATGCTATGATCACTATTGCCAAGTGGTCCCAACACCCTTATTTTCTTGCACCAGATCTGGTGTTCCACTAAGGACTAGGTCCAGTATGGCTTCCCCTCTGGTCGGTTCATGAACCAGCTGCTCCAAGCAGTCATTTATTTCATCTAGGAACTTTATCTCCCTAGCATGTCCTGCCGTGACACTGACCCAGTCGATACCGGGGTAACTGAAATCACCCATTATTACTACTCTGCTGTGACTTTTGTTAGCTTCCTTGATTTCTTTGAGCATTTCATCATCCATTTGTTCATTCTGGCCAGGCAGTCGATAGTACACCCCCCATTGCCATCACCTTCCCCTTCATACATGGAATTTCAATCCATAGAGATTCTACAGCAAATTTTGTTTCCTGCAAAACTTTAATCCTTTCTGACTAAATGCCCTCTCTAACAGAGCGCAACCCCTCCACCAATTTGATCAGTTCTATCATTATGATATAGTTTGTATCCAGGTATCAGTGTCCCACTGGTTATCCTCCTTCCACCATGTCTGAGATTGCAATCATCTAACCTCTCATTTAGTGCTATATATTCTAACTCTCCAATCTTGTTTAGACTTCTAGCATTTCCATACAAGCATTTTAGAGACTGTATTTTATTAATATTAATCTGGCTATTGGTAGGCATGGGTAATTTGGAATCTTTACGCTCTGTCGGCACCATACTCAAGGGCATATGGGCTACTTTACTCTTTTTTGTACCTCACTGGTTTTGGTAGTATCCTTCAAGGATACCTTCTTCCGAACCATGCGCTCTTGGGCGACTGTCGGCTTTCCCCTATTGTCTAGTTTAAAAGCTTCTCTATCTCCTTTTCAAAGGTTAATGCCAACAGTCTGGTTCCATCCCGGTTAAGGTGAAGCCCATCCCTTCGGAAGAGCCCCTCCTTTCCCCAGAATGTTCCCCAGTTCCTAACAAATCCAAAACCCTCATCCTTGCACCATTGTCTCATCCACACATTGAGACTCCGGAGCTCTGCCTGCCTTTTCGGTCCTGCACGTGGAACGGGAAGCATTTCAGAGAACGCTATCCTGGAAGTTCTGGATTTCAACTTCCTACCTAAAAGCTTAATTTAGCCTCCAGAACTTCCCTACCACATTTTCCTATGTCATTGGTACCGACATGTACCAAGACAGCAGACTCCTCCCCAGCACTATCTAAGATCTTATCTAGGTGGCGCGTGAGGTCTGCTACCTTCGCACCAGGCAGGCATGTTACCAAGCGATCCTCACATCCACCAGCCACCCAGCTATCTACAAGCCTAATGATTGAAATACCAACTATAACAGCTGTCCTAACCCTCCCCTCATGGGCACATGGCCCTGGAGATACGTCCTCAGTGCGAGATGGTTTTACATCACCTGGAGGACAGGTCCTAGTTACAGGATCACGTCCTGCCACACCAGGGTGATGCTCTGTCACGTGACCTCTCTCCTCCATGGCAACAGGGATGCTGCCAGACTGGAGGTGGGACTTCAGGACCATATCCCTGTAGGTCTCATGCATGTACTTCTGTCTTTCTTATATCTTCCAGGTCTGCTACTCTAGCCTCTAGAGAATGGACTTGTTCCCTGAGAGCAAAGAGCTCCTTGCACCTAGTGCACACGTAAGACCTCTCACCAACTGGGAGAAAATCATACATGTGACACTCAATGCAAAAGACTGGAAAGCCCCCATCTCGCTGCTGGACTGTTGTCTGCATCTTAGTTTAAAGCTTGTGTTTAGGTCATTAAATTCTGCACTTACTAAGGGTTGGTGTAGATGCTTATACTAATAAAAGTGTATCTAATACCTCTAATATACCTTGTTCACCTGAAGTTTAATTAATCTCAGGTCCTCAATGTATGACTGATTTGGATAAAGAGCTGCACCTGAGAGCAGCCCCTTTCCTCTAAGACGTGTAAGTACCTATAAAGCTACAATTACCCCAGGGGCAGGTGGGTGTTGGGGAGGGAGGGAGGGAAATAAGACCTATTAAAAGAGGGCTGTTACAAGGTACCCTGTCCTGTACCCTCAGCAGGTGGGGAGGGGGTTAGTCCCTCAGGTAGGCTAGAGCAGGAAAAACGCAGCAGGTTCTGGGGACAGAACAGGGAGAGATATTTAAATTTAAAGTAACAGTTAACCTGGCTACCACACAAAGGCCAGTTAGTTGAGAGAGGCAAGGTAAGTTATACAGCTGAGAAAGCTGAAGTGCAAAACTAAAGGGAACAGGGAGGTGAAGTAGCACACCAATAAAGACAATAAATAATTAGACAGCTAGAACTCACAGCAAAGTTGTCACAGGAGTTAAATATCCACCTCTCTAGCAGAGCACTGTGAGGGCACTGCTCTTCCCACAGCAGAGAGAGGCAAACCAGGGTGTGAGTTGTCACCGGGTATGCCTCCACCTCCTATGCTTCTGAGTGGGTTCCTGCAGCTAGAGGCCTCCAGGGAAGTCGGCCCTATGTCGGGAGTGAACGCTGTCCTGGTTGGTGGCAGTGCATCAGGGGCAGGACCAGCTCCTTTGCCGTGGGATGAGCTCAGCAGCATTACAACAAAAGCAGAGGAATGTGGGAGTAGAGTCTGGGTCTACGTCAGCGGTTTCTGGTTTGGGGAAAATCCCTGGTTTCCACGCAAGTGCAGCAGCAGGATCAGACACTATTCCTGTGTTAAAGCTGCAATCTGAGAGCCCTGCAGTTTTCACTTTACAGTCCATATGGAATGCTATAGTGAAACTTGGGGAAGTTTTCGTGCAGCAGTCTAACCATCTGGTTTTAAGGATCTCACTGCAATAAAGTTTAAAGAGGAACTTCTGGAAAACCAAATTCAGTCCACAAATTTAAGGTTAATTAATTTTCCTTGTTCGGCTTTTACTCCTGCAAGGGATATGTTGAAGCAATATTTTGTGGACATTCTTGGGATCCTGGTAGAATCACATCCTCTGACTAAAGTTTATCATCTTTCTATTAATAAGAAATTGCGAGCAGTGGGTCAGCAACCTTCTACTGCAGAATCTCAGCATAGGTATATTCTTAATATTTCTAGTATATTGGAATTGAGTAATAATGAAACCACTGTAACAGCTACTCTGTTAATTACCCTTGCGTTGTCATCTGATAGGGAATGGCTTTTTAAATTGTTTAAGAAGCGGTCCATACCCTTTAAGGAGTTATTAGTTCAGAAATTTCCTGATCTTGCCCAAGAGACCCAGCAGAGGTGCAGGGAAATGTTGTTCCTAAAACTAGGGATGAAGCAGTTCGGAGGGGGGGATTGTTTTTCTTACATTTCATTGTAAATGTTTAATAAACTTCGATCTGTTAATTATATAATTTATGATCCCCCTCAACTGGCCACCTTTGTTAGTTCCCATCTTAGTACTGCACCACATGCTGCTGTACAGTAACAAAAGGCAGTATATATGTTAAAAAAGGATGCTGACTAGGTTGTTTGCTTAGGTTTCCTCACAGATATAGTGTAGTTACTTACCTGTAACAGGTGATCTCCGGGAACAGCAGGAATTTAGTTTTCACATATCGGTATCGTCGGTACAGACGGAGCCCATGCGGGAACACTCTCCAGCATCCAACAGGAAAGCTTTTGGGAGCATCCCACAGTGCATGCATGCTGCTTTCCCGCCTCTGTACCTCTCTCACTTCAGTTGAGTTTATAGTTGAGACCAAAGGAGAGAAGTAGAGAAAGAGAGATAGAGAACTCCTAGGGGAGGTGGGTGGGTTGTGAAGACTAAATTCCTGCTGTTCCCGGAGATCACCTGTTACAGGTGAGCAACTATGCTATTTCCAGGAACAAGCAGGAATGTAGTCTTCACATATGGGGACTCCCCAGCTGAAAGATGCCAAGGGATGACCTCCCAGCTAGCTGCGAACCCAGGTGAGATGGGTCATGCTTCCTCCCATGGACCTTAGGCATCCAAACTGTGGATGGTGGGTAGGAGTTATATTAAGTATGGAAGAGATGTTGTAGAACAGCCTGGCCAAACGAGGCATCCCAACAGGAGTCCTTGTCTAAGCAAGAGTGGGCTGTGAAGGTATGCACCGAAGTCCAAGTGGCTGCTTTGCAGATGTCATCAATAGAGACAGAACGAAGGTTAGCTGCTGAGGATGCCATTGTTCTCACATTGTGAGCCGTGACATGGCCTTCGAGAGAAAGCACAGTTACTTACCTGTAACAGGTGATCTCTGGGAACAGCAGGAATAATATTTCACATATGGGTACGTCGGTACCAACGGAGTCCGCGCGGGAACGCTTCCCAGCGTCCAATCAGAAAGCTTTTGGAAGCATCCCAACACGCCTGCGCGCTGCCTTCCCGCCTTCCCAACTGCCTCTCCTCAGTTAAGTTTTACAGCTGAGACAAAGAGCGAAGCAAGGAAGGGAAAGATAGAGATAGAGAAAGGCAACTCCTAGGGGAGGTGGGTGGGTTGTGAAGACTTATTCCTGTTCCCATAGATCACCTGTTAAAGGTAAGTAACTGTGCTATCTCCAGGAACAAGCAGGAATGAGTCTTCACATATGGGGACTCCCCAGCTCATATGCCTGGAGGGAGTCCTAGCATGTTGCAAGTCTAGAACAAGCCATGCTATACCTTAGGACCTCAGGCAACCTGGGGCTGGAGGGCAGGAGTTGTATATAGAAAAGGAGCTGTAGAACAGCTGGCTAGAACAGGGCTTCAAAAGGGAAGACCCTGTTATCGAGGGCATTTAGTAGTAAAATATTGTGATCTGGACCTCCCTTGTTGGTATTGCACAGGTGCACTGAGCTCCATATGAATCTGATAAAAGAGCCAGTGAATATGCTCAAGGGGTACCTTACTGTAAAGTAGAGGTAACAAAGTAGACCAATAACAAGTGGAGGCCAGAACCCTTCAGGGTTAGAAAAAATAGCCCCAGGGGAAAAAACTGGGGTAGTATAAAAAGTAGAGCTTCAGCGTACTATTGAATTAAAGCTTAAGCTGTTTTGGTCTAAGAGAAAAAATGAGTCTGCCCTAACTGGACTGGGGTTGGATCAGTCCATATAGGGAGAAAGCGTATGGAGACCCTTGTATCTGATAAGTAAGAACAGACTCAGAAGCGCTAAGCTTTAGAGCAACTGAAGCTCCGCAATGTCTTTCGTAAATGGGGTCACTTAGGGAAGAGAAGGCACATGGAGAGCTTCAGGAGCACCTAAACCGAAAAGGTTAAGGTAAAGAAGAGTGTTATTAATTACCACAGGAAGTGGCTATAGGTGTAGCCCCCTAAATATGCTAGAACAGCATTGATAGGAGTAGTGCCCATCTGTCAGGATCCTATAGGAATGTAAGGATATCTGAACCTAACAGATAGATAAGTAGATGGATACAGATCTATCTAAAAATGTATCTCATATGCCTATAAATATATATATATCCCAAAATATACACACATAGGGCATATATCCATAAGAGATATATGGGCAGAAGACACACAGATATAGAGATATATATTATATAGATACAGATATCTCTCTCTCTCTATATCTATATCTATATCTATATCTATATCTATATCTATATCTATATCTATATCTATATCTATATCTATATATATATATATATATATAGATACAGATCTCTCTCTCTATATATCTATATATATCTATATATATATCTATATATATATATCTATATATGACATGTCTCCAGGTATATGGATGGAGAGATGTTCAAAGATCCCCATCACCCTATAGGGAGAGAGGGAGATTCATCTAACAAGAAGGTCGACACCTACTTGAGTAGATAAACAGGAAAAATATCCTCTCCTCCTGGTTATGACTGTTATAGTCAGAGGAAGGTTGTCCTTGACAAAGGGGTGGCTAATTCTTTGTAGAATTTTAGCTGTTGAATAACCAGGATGGCCTACCTGAAGATGGCAGAGGATAACATTAGTCTGCAGACCAGAAGTCCAGATATCTCCAGAATTGTGGTATGGAGATTGGATAGAGAAAGCTACTAGAGGAAGATACCCTAGTGATTCGCCTATGAGGGCGAGATGGGTATTAGATGTCCTCTAGTTGCCAGAAAAATTTTATCCCTGATGGGAAAAATCCCAGGCAATATGGGCCAAGCCAGGGAGTTAGCCCCTCTTCTAGGCTTACACGTAATGAAAAGCCTGAGGCTTATGCCTTAACAGAGATTTAAGATAAGATGGAAAGGGTAGCATACCTGCCAGGCATGAATATAACTGGGGGAAACCCTTGTAACCATCTGGGGTTATCTGCTAGGCAAGATATTGATGCTCTCTAGCAAGGGCCCATAGTGCAAAGCTACCCTGTAGAGTTGCAGAGAGCATACTGCAGGTTGGTTAGAAGAAAAAACTGGCTGTGGACAATCCCTGGTGAGGAATGTGGGCAACCAGCAGGTAACCAACTATTCTGCCAAGGACAAAGGGGGCAAAGAATAGAAGATAACTCAACCAAACTGTGAAACAGGGATTCCCAACAAGGTTGATAACCTGTTTGGGAGTTAGTACTGAGATTAGAAGGATTGCTAGTGGAGAGGAAGCCCTGGTTGTGTAGTGAACAAAACCTGTGACGTAACCACTAGAAAGTTTCACATCTGCAGCAACTATGAGGGCAGCATATGGAATTTCTTTCCCCTACTCTGTAGATTGGGAAAAAGAAAACCCAACAGACATGGTAGGAGGACTTCCTATTGTCTGAGGAGCTGCCGTAAGGTAACAAGGGGGAGAGAACTCCAGAGGGGAGAATCCCCCAGTAGAAGATGTAGAAAAAGTCACTCTTACAAAGCAAATGTTGTAGTAAGAGGGAGGTAAGAGAGTTTCAGGAGACCAACTATGGAGGAAATCTCCGACAGGTGAGATGATACATGCCAGTAGATGGAAACAACTGTCTATTGATAGTTGTCACCTCTCCCTCTCCTCCACGAGGAAGAGGAAAATCTGTTAAGTATGGGCATGATCATCATGAAGATTCTTAAGAAAAGAAGTCTCATGAAGAGATATCTAAGTAGGTTAGGATAAAATTATTGCAGATACTTCAAGTGAAAAGAAGCAGACTGCCATCCCAACCCCCCCAAACAAAGGGGCAATGATCTATTTAAAACCCTGCAACTGCTGGGTTTGACGACCCTGTTGAGGTTGTGGATTGCTCAGACTAGAACGATGTTTCCCCTGTTTAGGGACATCTGAATGATGGGCAGATGGGTAAAACCTTCTCCCCTTAGGGGTTGAAAGTTTGGTAGGACATTTCCTACCTACTGGGACAGAAGGCGGCGCAGAGCAGCCTCTGGAAAAAGGAAAGTCAGTGGAGAACTGAGTAACCTGAAGTAAAGACTCCCTGTTGAAGAGATTCTCTCCAGTACAAGGAGTATTTCCCAGTCTTTCCTGTGCCCATTTGTCCAAGTCTGAGGCCTGAAGCCAGGCTCTACGTCGTGCCCCTATAGCTATAGCAGAAGTCCTGCTAACAGACTCAAAGGAGTCTAGGGTAGCACGAGTAAGGAACTTAGAGATATTCTGAATACGACTAACCAGTGAGGAATAGTCTGTACGTCTGGGCTCCTGAAGCAAAGGAGTCAAAAGATGTAATTGCTTTGTGATCTCAAGAGACAGACCCATATAAAAAATATATGACAGAATCCTTGCTGAAAGCATGGATGTCTGGAAGGTTTGACGTCCAAAGGCATCTAGTGTCTTAGACTCACGACCTGGCGGACAAGAAGAGTGCTTTTTAGTACTCTTCACTCGCCACAATGCTGAATCCACTACAATGGAATGATGAGGAAGTTGAGTCCTTTGAAACCCTGGAGAGGGGGGCACCTGATATAGGAAATCAGTTGCTCTGTAAAGTGGGGGTACCTTTAAAGGAGATTCCCACATTCGTAGAAGGAGATCCTGCAAAGAATGATGCAAAGGAAGCATTATATTTTCCTTTGCTTCGTTAGGAACAGAGGTATTCTGTACTCCCTTGTGTAGGATCTTGTCCAGGGACAGGAATGGCAAGTGATTTTGCCATATCCAGGAGGAAAGTCTGGAAAGAAAGATCCCTGGAGGGAATTCCCCCTGGATAGGCTAGATCTGATGAAGAACTAGTATTGGCACCAAGGGATCTATTCCAGCATATAGGAATAGAAAATCCTGAATGGTGCAGAATGGGATCCTTAGATAGTGGTCACTGGTACTGCAGGACAGGACCAGCAACAGTCAGTAACATATCATCCATTCTTGGAATCGATTCCAAACTCGGCATCGAGGGAAGCGATCCTGATGAGTGGAGCATGGAAGGTACCGACTGTAAAGGTACTGTGGATGTCGGTACCGGACTTGGTACCGAATCTGATGCAGGAGGAAGAAAACCAGCCGGTGGCAACTCTAAAGGTATCGGTGGAACCGAGGGTTGCGGATCAGATGTATCAGAACAGAGCCCTCGGTACCAACGGTACCAAGGCGAGTCGGTACCCAGTCCTCCAGACTGGAGATCAATTCTAGACACGGCATCGAAGGAAGTGAGTCTATCGATGCACGTCTGGAGGGTACCGACGTCGGAACTCGTATCGGTGACGACACCGATACTGTAGAATCAATCTGAAGTACATCCACCGGCCCCTAGGTACCGGAGACGCCAGATGACTATCCTCGGTGAGGAATATTTCATACAACACCAGTGCCAATGCCGGGGTATCAGTACCGCTTGAAAACAGATGCCACCACCGGACATGGCTCAGGTATGTTCTGTGAAGGATGAACCTCAGGAACAACCTGAAACCCCACACAGGCTTTGGAGGCCGAAGACTCCCACCGGGGTTTTGAAACCAGTAGATTCTCGAGGGCAAGGCCGGAGGCATCACTATGCTGTGCATGAGAACTGCCGCTCGAGGACTGGCTGGTCTTAACAGACTGTTTTTGGGTTACCTGATCCTGTGTAGAAGATATAGTTGGTGCCCTGAAGTTGGAAGTGGACCGCGTGTCGAGGGGAACTCGATGTTGAAAACTGCTTCTCACAGCACTGGTGCCCGAAGGCTCCGGAAGACAATGGTCAGGACCCAAGCAGGTTAGACACCAATTGTGAGTGTCTAAAAATAAAGTTGTACCGCCAGAGTTTGTACATTTCCTGGGGAAAATGACTGGCGGTTCCATGAGGAAAAATGGAGAGGCCTAGAAGGCCTGAGAACAGTGAACACTAATAAGAAATTTTATATTCCTTAAGGAAAAAATTTTACAAGAAAATAAGAAACACCAGCGGTACCGGTGGCATCGGGGAAGGCAGCCGCGACCACAAGAAAACTAAAAAATAAAAGAAGAATTTTCTGCGGTGACAGGAGAACATCCTGCCGGCTCCACGGAAAAACGAAAACTGAGGAGAGGCAGTTGGGAAGTAGGGAAGGCAGCGGGAAGGTGGCACGCGCAGGCGTGTTGGGATGTTTCCAAAAGCTTTCTGATTGGACGCTGGGAAGCGTTCCCGCGCAGACTCCGTTGGTACCGACGTACCCATATGTGAAAACTCATTCCTGCTTGTTCCTGGAGATAGTCCCTTACTCTGATATGTACAGGATATGCAATCTGCAATTCAATTTCACAGAGTTCTTTTAGAAACTGGAAGTCCCAAATGACTAGAATCAAAAGCCACAAAAAGCTGAGAAGATTTTCTATGTGGCTTAGTTCTTGGGAGATAAAAAGCCAAGGCTCTTTTACAATCCAATGTGTGAAGATTCCTTTCCACACTGGAGGCATGAGGCCCAGGGAAGAATATAGGAAGATAAACCAACTGGTTTAAACAAAAAGGCGAAACCACCTTTGGCAGAAAGTGAGAATGAGTCCTGAGGACTACTTTATCATGGTGAAACCTTGCATAAGTAGGGTCAGCTACTAACGCCTGTAGTTCACTAATGTGTCTTGAAGTGATGGCAATTAGGAAAATGACTTTCCATGAAAGAAACTTTAGGTCTGAAGTGGCTAAAGGTTCAAAGGGCGGTTTCATAAGCTGACCAAGAAGATTTAGATCCCAGGTGGCTTATTGGGAGATTTTGTTAAAAGTAGGCCTCTCATAAATCTTGATATAAGTGAATGAGAAAAAATAGGTTGTCCATCGAAAGTTTTATGAAAAGCAGCAATAGCACTAAGATGGGCCCTAAATGAATTTGTCTTCAGACCAGAAGTTGATAATTGTAGAAGATACTCTAGTAGCAACTCTACAGGTACTAAAAGGGGGTTAAATCCCTTTTGTGAACACCAGATAGAGAACCTTTTTCACTTGAAAGCGTAGGAACGTCTTGTGGAGGGGTTTCTGGAAGCCAGGATATCCTTTACTTGTTGAGAAAGGTTAACATCCTGGAATTCTAGGTTTTCAGTAACCAGGCCTTGAGATGTAGGGACTGGGATGCAGTAAAGAGCTGTCCTCCTGTAACAGGAGATCTGGAGCATTCCCCAACTCCAGAGGAGTGGTTTGAGAGAGACGCAGAAGAGGATAGCACGTTTGCCGTGGCCAACATGGAGCTATGAGTATCATACGACCTCTGTGTCTCTGAAGTTTAAATAAAGTCTTGGGAATGACAGGAATGGATGGGAAGGCATAGAGGAAGTCCTATCCCCAGTGGAGTAGGAAAGCATCTCTTGCCTGACAGTTTTGAGCTGGAATTCCGGAACAGAATCGGGGAAGTTTGGCATTCTGTGGACTTGCAAAGAGGTCTATATCTGGTGCTCCCCAGATTCAAAACACTTGAACAAGCTGGTATGAGTTGAGGGACCACTCATGTGGCAGCAGTATTCGATTGAGTTTGTCTGCCCACAAGTTCTGAATGCCCGGAAGGTATACCGCAAACAGGTGAATTTGTAACTCTCTGGCAAGGGCCCATATTTGCAAAGCTTCATTGCATAGCAACAGAGAGCCTGTTCCACCTTGCTTGTTCACATAGAACATAGCTACCTGATTGTCGGTTTGGACCAGAACTGTTTTGTTGCTGAGATGGCCCTGAAAGACTTGAATAGCATTGAAAATGGCTCTCAGCTCTAGGAGGTTTATGTGAAGGGAAACTTCCTGTGAGGTCCAAAGACCCTGAGTGGAGAGATCATGCAAGAGTCCAATTTTCTGATGTTGTCTGTTGCCATCTTTTGGCAAAAAAGCATAGTCTTCCTGGAATGGTCAAGGGTTCTGGACCTTTTAGGGGCAGAATGACTAAGTTTTCTAGATAAAAGTCAAATACCCTGAGGGGGCCGGGTCTGTTGAGCCAGTTGAGCTTTTTGAGCTTGCGGCTTTCTTTGCTGTCTGTTCTGTTGCCCCTTCTGGGAAACATGGAGCAGTGAGCTTGATGGGTGTTCTTTTTCTTACTGAAAAAGGGTTTTTTGAATATTTTCTTCTTTGCTGGGTTGGCTGTAGACTCTGACAATCTGTTTAAAGTAGTATTGTCAGATTCAAGCTGATTAGCCTTCTCCAGCCAGTCCTTGCCAAAGAGATTTTCTCCTGTGCAAGGAATGTTTCCCAGCTTTTCTTGCACCCACTGTTCTAAGTCTGATGCTTGAAGCCAAGCAATACGACATGCTCCTATGGATATAGCAGAGAATCTGCTAATACATTCAAAGCAATCAAAGGTAGCACGGTTCATGAATTTTGAGACATTCTGGGTATGCTTGACCAGAATAAGGTAGTCTGCTCTTTTTTCCTCCGAAACACAAGGACTAAGGAGCTCTATGTCTTTTGTGACTTCTTCCAGGAACATTCCCACATAAAGAATGTAGGAACTGATCCTGGCTCCTAGCATGGAAGATTGAAAGCATCGATGGCCAAAGGCATCGTCCTGGATTCATGGCCTCGAGGATTAGAAGAATGTGTTTTAGCACTCTTGATCCTTCGCATGGCCGATTCTGCTACCACTGAATGATGTGGTAACAGAGTTTTTTGAAAAACATGACAACTTGGCACTCGATACATAGTGTCAAGGTGTCAGGAATGTGAAGATATTGTTAAATGAGTTTCCCGCATTCTCAACATTAGATCATGTAAGATCTTGTGAATGGGAAGCATAGCTGCTTCCTTGGGAGCCATAGGGTATTGTGGAATTCTTAGTTCTTCTGCCCTAGGTTCCTTTTCTGGAATCACAGTGATTGCAAGAACCTTTGCTAAATCACGTATGAAATCCTGGAAGGACATATCCTCTGGAGGAGACATTCTGCATTGAGCAGAAGGAACCGAATCTTCTAATAGATTCGCTCTGGTACTGGTGGAATTGTCAGAGTCAACAGAATCAGAAGACAAGCACCGGGCATTCCTGTAATGCATGGTATCAGTACCGCTCGAAGTCGGTACCGAAATGTCTCGGTTCCTGATCCCCGATACCGGAGATCGGCATGGGGGAAAAAGCAGTCCTGTCGAAGCAGGTACTGTCGGTACCGATACATGTTGAACAGTCTGTTGCGGTCTTAGCGGTACCAAAGCCGCTAAGAGGGCTGCTAGACTGTGTTCGATAGCGAGGATTCTGTGATCCATCGCTCCTGCCGATGCCTGGGTGCCGGTACCAGTGGAAGCAGCTACGACCCCAGAACATGGCAGCAGTAGTTCCGCAGAGGTGGAGGCCTCTGGAACATCCTGGAGCCCTGTTAGTGCTTTGGAGCCTGAAGACTCCCGCCAGGGCTGTTTTGCCGGTGAAGTATCCAAGGGAAACGCCAGTGGCATCTCGATACTTTTGAAGGAGATTTACCCTTCGAGGACCGGCTAGTCTTAGAAGACTTCAATTTGGTTACCTAAGATCCATGGGAGGAAGATGAAGCCCTGGAAGCCGTCGATGCAACCGACATCGTGTCAGCGGCAAAAAGGGTACCGAGTTTTGCAGCTCTATTCTGCAGGCCCCTTTTTGGTCATCCTCGTGCAGGAGAGACACTCCGTTGGACAATGTTCAGGACCCAAACATTTTAGACACCAATCATGGGTGTCAGTGATGGAAATGGTACCGCCACATTTTGAGCATTTTTTGAAATCACTAGATGATTTCTCCATGCTTGAAGAAAAATGGGCCTAGTGCCCAAAATGGCGCCTAGCACCAGAAGCAGGGAAAGATCCCTGAAGGAATACAATTTTTTATTTTTATTTTTTTAAAGGAAAGAAGAGAACCAGCAGTACCGGTGGGCGTTGAATGAAGGCAGACGCAACCACAAAAAACAAGAAATAAAGAAATCAAACTCTGGAATTTGTTACCGGAGGATGTAGTAAGAGCAGTTAGTGTAGCTGGGTTTAAAAAAGGTTTGGACAAGTTCCTGGAGGAAAGGTCCATAAACCATTATTAAAAAGGGACCCAGGATATCAATTCTTGACCCAATACAAGCATTGTGGAACCTGTGTCTCTTGGGGATAACTGCTAGGTACATATGACCTAGATTGGCCACTGTTGGAAACAGGATATTGGGCTTGATGGACATTGGTCTGACCCAGTATGGCATATCTTATGTTCTAGGTAAATTTTCTGCGGTGACAGCCAGGTACCATGTCCTGTTGGCTCCGCAGAAAACAAATAACTGAAGTGAGAGGTACAGAGGCAGGAAGGCAGCACGCATGTGCTGTGGGATGCTCCCAAAAGCTTTCTTATTGGACGCTGGGGAGCACTCACGCAGGCTCCATTGGTACGGACGATACCCATATCTGAAGACTACATTCCTGCTTGTTCCTGGAGATTGGAGTATACAGACTATTTCCTTTTCTTGGATATGCTCTCTTTTGTTGTGGGCTGGTGACTTAGCATGTAAGTTTGCTTCTTTTTCTTTGATTGTGATTGCTACTTGCTTGCCTCGTCATGTATAAGTGTATTTGCTTGGTCTATGTATTGTAAATTTGTAAAAATAAAATTAAGAAAAATCATTTGGAGCCCAAGAGCTTGCCCTATATGTCTTGTTATCTGCTATGCACAAATAATTGATTCTATTAAGAAAAGAATTAGCTGCAATTCCTCCTCTAGGGCACAAACTGAAAAAAAATCCACCACCACACCCACAAAGAATCAAACAGCCCAGGAATAAATGGATCACAATGGGCTCTGGTACGTTGCGACCTATAACAGATACCCTTCTCCACGAGATATCCCTGCATGCTGCCTTCTCTGCCCTGGAAAATCAGAGTGCCCAATTAGTGGAAATGGAAGCGCCCTTAAATGAAAAGGCTAATGTCCAATCTACTGATAATGCACCAAATATTTAGAAAACGAAACAGAAAACAGGAAACTACCACTACTTGGAGATTCCATCATCAGAGGCACCAACTTGGGAACACAGTTCAAAGGAGAGAAGATGGTCAAATGCCTCCCAGGCTCTTTAGCCAGCAGGAATATGAATCAAATTGTTGCCAAAATTAATGCAGAAAAGGAGCACTCCAAAATTTGATGTTATCATCCACTTGGGTACAAATGACCTGACTAGAAACAGTGCCTCTGCAGTTTAGAGGGACTTCCAGATTCTGGCAGAGAAACTCAAACCCAACGTGAACAATATAGTATTCTCAGTTCTACCTGTTATTGATAAGGAGGCAGAAAGGCTGTATTTGCATAATCAACTTTAATACATGGCTCCAAAACTAGTGCAAGGATTTAGATATATAGGCAACTGGGGAACAAGAAGAGGCTATATACTATGTTGATGGACTACATCTGTCGCAGGGAAAAGGATGGTAAGTAAAAAATTCAGCATTTAAACTAACGAAAAGGGGTGAAGGATAAAAAACAAGTCCAGGATGTCACTCCCAGCAAAAACATAACAGTGAGAACAGTCACTATCAATCCACATATCAATGGCTAGTGGGACGAAATGTGTAGAACAAAAACCATGCAAAATAGAGACAAGCCAGTCAGCAAATGCTGGAAGGCAGTGAGCACAGATGCTCAAAGCCTAGCCAACGAAGTTCCTGACCTGGAAGCCCTAATGGTGGAAACTGACTGACATTGTGGCTATTACAGAAACATAGTTTAACGAATCATGTGAACGGGATATAGCCATAGCTGGCTATAATTTATTTAGCAGAGATAGAGAAGGCAGAAAAAGTAGTAGCAGCCCTATATGTCAAAAGCAATATTTAAGCTGCTGAAATGCAGGGCATGTAGGGAAAAGAAGTGCTGAGGATTATGTTGGAAAGAGATGGCACGATCATCCATACTGGTGTAGTCTACAGGCCTCCAGCTCAAACCAAAGAAATTGAAAGACACTTGATTATTGATATTACAAAGGTAGCCATGAAGGGGGAAATGCTCATATGGGTGACTTTAATCTACACGATGTGGATTGGAGTATTCCTTCTGCAAATCTGGAAAGTAGTAAAATTTAAAAAAAAATTGTTGATGCATTGCTTAGACAAATGATGGAACCTA
The DNA here is from genome assembly GCA_033557465.1 of Ichthyophis bannanicus. Lineage (NCBI taxonomy): Eukaryota > Metazoa > Chordata > Amphibia > Gymnophiona > Ichthyophiidae > Ichthyophis > Ichthyophis bannanicus. The sequence continues at coordinate 778,211,592 of CM066031.1, read as the reverse complement.
CCAGGGAAGGCTCGATGCTGGATTTAGTACTCACCAACTGAGATAGCATGTTGAATGTCTGGATGGGTGCCCATATGAGCAGCAGCGATCACCACATGGTGTTGTCCAATCAAAGCAAGCTCAAAGTCCTAGACTTCAAACACACTGACTTCAGTAAAATGGCCAAGAGCCTGAGGGAGGAGTTAACAGGGTTGGAGGAGGTAAGGGAAGTGGAACTGCAGTGGGCTAAACTAAAGAGACAATAAAAGGAGCAACAGATATAAGGAAAGTAAATTCAAGTGGAAAAGGAAACCTATTTGGTTCTCCAAAGTGGCTGCACAAATAAAGGCAAAAAAATATAAATTACTTACCTGGTAATTGTTGTTCCTTGAGGAACTCCAGTTCAGTCCTCCTCCACTGGGAAGTGCACCACCTCCTGCAGCTTGGAGACTGGGCATGTCAAATCTGCGACATCACTGGATGTAGCCTGCTGGAATCTCCCATCAGCCCCAGTGAACTATTGACAAAGCAGACTCAAAGGAGCAACAAATAAGTAGCTAACAGTAAATATTACTCTAAACTTTAAACTTCAACTTTCAAACTAAGTCCCCTCAAGACAAGGGGAAAATCAACAACCCCCTCCTTGTCCGTTCTTCTCCCCAGTCCCGAGTAAGATCCCCAGGAAGAAAGAGAGAAAAAGACAGAGGTCAGAGCAAGAGCAAGACTGCGAGTTCCGTAATCCCCAACATTATTACCCTCTTAGTAAACCAGAGAACTCCCCCTCCTAACTGACTGCGAACTGCTGAGATGATAACCCCCCCGGGTGGGATTGAGGACTGAACTGGAGTTCCTCAAGGAACAATTACCAGGTAAGTGTAATTTCTATTTCCTTATTGTTCCTCCAGTTCAGTCCTTCACCACTGGGATGTAGCAGAGCAGTAATCATTGGGAGGGACCTTTCCATCCAGATCCCAGTACCGCCGACCCAAAACAGGCATCACTCGACGCTTGCACGTCCAGGCAATAATGTTTGCTGCAAGTATGGAGCAACGACCAAGTTGCCGCCCTGCAAATTTCCACAGGCGGAACCAAACTATGCTCTGCCCAAGACGTCGCCTGTGCTCTAGTAGCTCATAAGCCAACCGGCACTGGACAGCCTTGCAAGATATACGCTGATGCTATTGCTTCCCGGACCCACCTCGAAATTGAAGCTCTAGCTGCAGCCTCCCCTTTACGGGGGCCTCCAAAAAGGACGAAGAGCTGATCCGACTTACGAAAGGGCTCCAAAACCTTCAAATACTGACGCAGAACTCTGACATCCAAACGGCTTAGACTACGGTCCAATACACCCTTTTCTGAAGCCACCAATACTGGTAACGACACTGACTGATTCACATGAAAATGCAAAACCACCTTAGGCAAAAATGACGGAACTGGACGCAACACGACCTTTTCCCTAGAAAAAAAGAACAGCTCCCGACAGGACAAAGCCTTCAGCTCTGAAACTTGCCAAGACGAACAAATGGCTACCAAGAACACTGTCTTTAATGTCAAATCTTTGACTGAAGCCTGCGATAAAGGCTCAAAAGGTTCCTTAATCAACACTCCTAAAACCAAATTGAGGTCCCACAGAGGCACCACTATTCTGCAAAAGGGCCGAATTCTAGACATTGCTTTAAGGAAACGAACCACATCAACGTGAGCGCCCAAGGGAACTCCCTGGACCTTGCCTCTATAGCAAGCCAGAGCCGCCAGTTGAACTATTAATGGCTTGGCAGCCAGTTCGTTATCAAAACCGTCCTGTAGGTAACTTAATACCAAAGGAACGGAAACCGTGGCAGCCCGGACCTGCTGTCGCGAACACCAGTCCTCAAAAATACACCATATTTGTACATATGCTAGGGATGTGGACAGTTTTCTGACCCGAAGCAAGGTTGCAATAATGGTTCCGAATAACTTTTCTTCTTTAACCTCGCCCTTTCAATGGCCAGGCCTTAAGCGAGAACTGATCCACCTGAGGCATTCAAAACGGACCCTGCATCAACAGATCCTCCGTTACTGGCAACCTCCAAGGAACTCAGTCGAGAAGCCGGAACAAATTGGCATACCACGGCTGCTACGGCCAATCTGGTGCCACTAGCAGCACCCTGCCCGGATGAGCTTCGATACACTGGACCACTCGCCCTATGAGCACCTACGGGGGAAAGAGAGGAGACCAGCCGTCGGCCAATGTTGCATGAGTGCGTCAATCCCTTCCGACATCCTTTATCGCCTCCGACTGTAGAAGCGATTCACCTTTGTCGAATAAAAGGTCACCATGAGATCCATGATCGGCGGTCCCCATCTGTGAACTATCTGCACAAACATGTTCGGATAGAGCTCCCATTTCCCAGCATCCAACCGGACCCTGCTGAGAAAATCTGCCATCACATTGTCCGTTCCTGCAATGTGCGCTGCTGAGATCGCCTGGATTCGAGGCTCCACCCAGGCGAACAGCGCCTCTGCTGCTTCTTCCATGGCGGCGCTTCCCGTTCCACCCTGCCGATTGATGTAAGCCACTGTTGCGGAATTGTCCGACAGGACTCTCACCGTCCGACCTTTCACGTTGGCTTCTAAGGCTTGAAGCGCTAGAGCCACCGCCCGTAGCTCTAAATGGTTGATCGACCACTGGATCTCCTGGTCGGTCCAAGTCCCTTGCATAAAGAGATCCCCGCAATGGGCTCCCCAATCGGAGAGGTTTGCATCCGTCAGCACCGGAAGCCACTGCGGTTGCTCCAGGGGCAAGCCCGCCTCCAGGTTTCCTGGGCAAAGCCACCACTGGCGAGACCGCCCAACTCAAAGAGGACACGGGAGACGTTTGCTCAGGGCATCGTTCTGATGAGACCAGCACCGCAACAACGACCTGTGCAATGTGTGCATGTGCGCTCTGGCCCAAGGGACCACTTCTAGTGTTGCCGCCATTGTGCCTAGCACCTGAAGATAGGTTCACGCCGAAGGCACCGGAGTGGACAAGAACCTGCGAACTATTGAAGAGCTTGCGCCCGGCGGACCGGCAGGAATACTGCTCCCTGCTGCATGTCGAAGCGTACACCCAAGTACTTTAGGACCTGTGACAGGACTAAGCTGCTCTTGGCAAAATTGACTACTCAGCCGAGGCTCTGCAGAAACTTCACCACCCTGTCCGTCACCTGCATGCTCTCGAGCTTGGACTTTGCCTGAATCAACCAATCGTCTAGATAAGGATGCACCAAAACACCTTTCCGCATCGCCGCTACGACCACCATGACTTTGGTGAAGGTGCGTGGAACTGTCACCAGACCGAAGGACAAAGCCCGAAACTGGTAATGTCCCACGGAAGCGCGAACCTCAAGAACCTTTGATGCACTTCCCTGATTGAGATGTGTAAGTACGCCTCGGTCAGGTCTAGAGCGGTCAAAAATTCCCCATGCCGAACCGCCACTAATTGTAAGGTTTCCATTCGGAAGTGAGGCACTCAAAGACACAGATTCACTCCCTTTAAAACCAGGATAGGCTGGAGTGAGCCTTCTTTCTTTGAAACTACAAAATAAATGGAGTAACAACCGATGCCGAAATCCTCTGGAGGCACTGGGACCACTGCCCCCAGCTGTAAGACAAGCCAACGTTTGTCACACTGCCAACATTCTCTGCCGTCCTCTGCAAGGGGAAAGTACGAACGAATCTAGTATGGGGCGAGCCAATTCGCGAGCATAACCTTCACGTATTATTTCCAACACCCATTGGTCGGAAGTTATTTGGACCCAAGCAAGGAGGAACTCCCAAAGTCGACCTCCAATCTTTTGACTCCCTACCTGAGCCCCTCATTTCATTGTGACTTTCTAGTCGAAGGCCCCGCGGATGCTGCAAAACCTCTGCCTGCTCCTCAAAACCCACGAAATCCCTGGGTCCTAGAAGCAGATCTTCCTCTTTGGAATCCTCCTAACTGAGATGTCCGGAACCTCCGGAAATCTCAAAACTGGCCTCACGCCGCCAGTAGTCTTCCCTTGCTTTGGCTTGTCCTCAGAGTCTTCCACCTTTGGATTCTCCCAAATCCTTAACCAGCTTATCCAGGTCCTCCCCAAACAATAACCTTCCTTTAAAGGGGAGCTTGTTGAGACATGCTTTAGAAGAACCATCAGCCGACCAGTTCCTTAACCACAGGTAACGACGGGCGGCTACCAAAGATGACATACTGCTAGCTAAAGCTCTAATCAAGTCGTAGTGAACATTTGCCAGATACGCCGAGCCCGATTCCATCCTTGACACCTCCAACAATTGCTCCTGTCCCCGTTGAACGGACAGCCGCAAGCGCTGAGACCACTGAAGACACGCTCTGGCTATCCAAGCCCCACAAATGGAAGCCTGGAGTGACAGAGCGTTTGCCTCGAAGGCTTGTTTCAACAACCCATCCACCTTCCTGTTTTGTGTATCCTTCAAGGCCACGCTGCTTTCCACAGGGATAGTGGTCTTTGTGACCGCTGACACCGTGCATCTATGCGCGAGGACCGAAACCTCTTTTCGCTGTCCGCCAAGGGGTAGAGTCTGATCATTGTTCTCACTCCCATTAGCCCTGCTTCTGGAAGATCCCATTCATCCTGGATCATACGATCAACCACCCAATGAACCGGAACCACCACCTGAGATTGCCTCACTGCTTGAATGAGAGGGTCCTCCAAACCCTCCCTCCTCTGATGGTTGGATCGCACTCAGGTTGAGCGTCTGCAGCACATCCATGATGAGCGCAATAAGCTCATCCTTCCGGAAGACCCCCCCGATTATCCTCGCCTGATCCTCCGGCTCTTGGATCTCGCCTTCTTCCAGGTCATCCATCCCCGATTCGCGATCCAACCTGGTGCCCTCCATCTCAGGCTATTCCCCATCTGAGAGCGGAGGGTCCAATGGTCTCGCCTCTTCAGGGGTCTTGCGAGCTCGCTACCAGTCCGCTCCAGACCTGCTGGCTGCTATGGGGCCACAACTGGCTTCGGCCCCTTCCCCTGTCGCCGCAAACAAAAGGCTTTATGCATTAAAGACAAAAAACCAGGGGAAAATCCCCCAGTGACAGCTCTGAAGGCGCTGAGGGACCAGCGCTAGAGGGTCCCGCTGGTGTCTCCTGCAAAGCCAATGACTGACACTGCACCGACAGCTCCCCCCTCAGGCCTAGCCGAGGGGCTGTGGGTCTCCCGTGAGGCCTTCTCCTCTAAATGTTGTTCCATCGCCGATGAAGCCGCAGCGCAGCCTCTACAGAATCCTGCGCCTGACACCATGCCTCTACGAGGGCCACACACGAGACACTGGGGTCGGGAAGGCATGAGGTAAGAACCCCAATACTCTGATGCCCCCAATCAAAAGAAAAGTAACTTCTACTTTAGTTTAAAAAAAAAAAAAGTGTCACTTTAATGCTCAAAAGAAAAGTGATCCGAATCTAACCGCAGGAAATTTAGTTCAACCCCAAGAGAACTTAACTTCCCTCTGATCTGCGTGTGCTCCAGGGTGCTGAACAACGCTGCCGCTGCCATGCGGTTGCCGAGCGCAGGAAACAGCCTGGGTCTGCAGCCGGCTCTTTTTCGCACCAAAACTTTTTCGCAGCTCACTGCCCTGCCAAAATGAACTGCCTGAAGAAAAGGCACTCACCTCCGGAGGTGCTGAACGCCCTCCTCCGGGTCTGCCATCTCAGCTCTGCTCAACATTCTGCAAACCGCTATGCTGCAATGACTCCGACGCCTCACTGGACCTGAACAGCAAAACGCTGCTTACTCTCGCTCTGTCACACCTCCATCAGGCTCCCCTCCGTACAGTCAAGGAGGGGAGAGCCGATCCAATGAATGAAGATAAAAAGGCAGACGGAGCAGAAGGGGCACCGGATCGAGGCAGAGCCTTTTTTTTTTTTTTTAAAGGTATAATACCCTAAAGACAAACCAAACTGAAATAGAACAAGAAAGAATTTAAACACCCTAACTAATGCTCCTTATCTGTCCCTCAAATGAGCCCAGCACCTAGGCTCACTAAGTCCTCCTGCTGCATGGAGACTGGACACACTGGGGCTGATGGGAGATTCCAGCAGGCTACATCCAGTGATGTCACAGATTTGACATGCCCAGTCTCCAAGCTGCAGGAGGTGGTGCACTATCCAGTGGTGGAGGACTGAACTGGAGGAACGATAAGGAACACAGCTTTCACAAAATGCAGATGTTCCTAAACTGAGGAACAGAAAACAAGACACAGCTAAAAGACAGAAATAAGGATAGCAAAATCTAAGGCAGAAAAAAAGATGGCTAAAGATCTAAAGCATGATGACAAAAATGTTTTCAGGTATATTCAGGAGAAGAGGAAGATTAGAGGTGGAACTGCAAGACTCAAAAGTGCCAAGAACAGATTTGTGGAAAGCGACATTGAAAAAGCGAAAATGCTAAATACTTCTGTTCTGTTTTTACTAAAGAAAATCCTGGTGAAAGACCACCTGTGATTGAAAAATATACAGATGGGAATGGTGTAGATACCACACCACTCACAGAAGATGCATTTGAACAGCTTACAAAACTGAAAGTGAACAAGGCCATGGGACCAAATGGGATACATCCCAGGATACTGAAAGAGCTCAGAGGTTCCGCAGGCCTTTTAAAGGATGTTTTTAATAGATCCTTGGAGACAGGAGAAATGCCACAGACATGGAGAAGAGCTGATGTTGCACCTCTTCACAAAAGTGGTAATAGGGAAGTGGCGGCAAACTACAGGCCAGCAAGCCTTACCTCAGTGGCAAAAAATGCAATGGAGGCAGTCCTGAAAGAGCAAATAATGGACTCTCTCAAAACCAATAGTTTGCATGATCCGAGGCAACAGTTTTACCAAAGGATGAACATGCCAAACAAATCTGAGTTCTTTACCAGAGAACTAGATCAAAGGCATGCAATGGATGTGACCTACCTACATTTCAGCAAAGCTTTTGATACTCATAGGAGGCTTAACAATAAAGCTGAACAGCCTGGGATGGGTCCCAAGGTGGTGAACTGGATCAGAAATTGGTTGACTGACAGGACAACAGAACGTGACGGTAAACCAAACTCATTCGGATGAAAGGAAGGTGATTAGCGGCGTGCCAAGGGATCAGTCCTCTTCAATGTATTTGCGAGTGATACTGCTAAAGGACTGAATGGAAAAAAAATCTGTCTTTTTGCAGATGACAAATTTGCAAGAGTGGACTACCCTGAGGAAGTGAGCATGATCTACAAAAGCCGGAAGAATGGTCTAGTGCAGGGGTGGGCAATTCCAGCCCTCATGCACCACAATCCAGCCTGGTTTTCATAATGTCCCTAATGAATATTCATGGACATATTTCCATACAATGGAAGGCAGTGGAAGCAAATAGATCTCATGTATGTATGTCTGTCTTTCCATATATATATATATATATGGAAAGACATATATATTCTCATACGTATAGATATGTATGTCTAGACACGTGTGATATATATAAATCTACATATAGAAATGCAGATAGATATATGTATAGATAGAGGCGGGGTGGCTGATGCCCACCCAGGGTATAAAACCATGTATGCACAGGACACATACATACAGGGAAATAAATTTAAGAATGCATGCCTGCAACTGAGCCACAGAAACATTCACATGGGGAATGTGATGGGGAAAAATTCATCCCATAATAGGGGGTGAAACCCACCTGAAGAAATATAGAGGATCTATTTCTGTGGAGCAGGAATGTAGGGTAGTGGAAGAACCAGCATGGTTGCGTGAAAACCAGAGGGCAATAGCAGTCTGGTAAGAGTACGTCAGCAGTACCTTAGGACTCTGATATGTCCGAAGGACAAGAAGAACGCAGAGACGAAGATACCAAAGTGACCCAGCCAAGGGGTTCAGGGGTATCATGTACGGTAAAAAAGTATGCGTTGTCCAAGTGGAGTAGAAAACATAATGCCAAGCTGGAAGGAACAGGAGTATATTTCGGCCAGACTGGAAACTCCGTGGACACTCACGTAGAAAAAAAACTTGTCCGCTGGATATGAAAGACCCTCAGAGACAAAGTTCAATGCACTGTAGCAAGGGCCCATAGCAGAAAGCTTCTCTGAAAATTGCAGAGAGCATCGTGCAGGAGAATTATAGATACAACTGACAGAAGTCAGGTGTGTTGCCATATCCTAGGAAAGGATATGGCTAGAAGAAGATAAGCTGCAGTGAAGAGTATTATGCAAGCTAGTTGCAAGTAGCTTGCAATGAGCACTAAGGTAATCACTGGAACTCTTGCATATACAGCAACTGAACCAAACAGAGGGGATTCTCCTGTATTAAAACAGAGAGAAAACAGACAAAGGCAGCGAAGATTTCCGTTCCTGTCTGATGAGGTGTTCAGAGCACGCATTGAAGGAAAACAACAGTCTACACTGTGTTTCAGTATGGCACCAACTCAAGCAAGGGAGACCCTGGAAGAGAGGGGGTCGGAAAGTGGCTTACCCTATGGAAGGTCAGCTGAGGGAAAAAATGTCCATATGGGGCAGAACTACCATGGGATAGTTGCAACCTCCCTTCGTTGTAGTAAGAATGGGAGAATTGTGTGACCCATGGACAAAACTACCCCCAGAGCATAGCATACTGGAAAAGAAAAAAAACAGTGTAGAGTTTGAAGAAGAAACTTCCGCTGAGGAGAAGTTAACTGTAGAGTGCAATACACAGGAACCTATGGGTGCTGGTTATGAGCAGACTGGGTAGAGTCTGGAGACTTCAGACTAGGATGAGATGTCCCTTGCTTGGGTACACCGGGAGGATGGGTAGAAGGATGAAACTTCCTCTTCTTCGGGACAGACGGCTTGGTAGGACATTGCCTACGTCCTGGGGAAAAAGAAGGCTTAGGATGGTTTCCAGAACCAGGGAAGTCAGTGGAGCAATGAGCAACCTGACGTAAAGCCTCTTTATTGAAGAGATTTTCTCCAGTACAAGGAGAATTACCCAGTGTGTGTTGTGCCCATCTGCTCAAGTCTGAAGCCTGCAGCCAAGCTGTATGGCGCGCTTCAATGGCAATAGCAGAGGATCTGCTAACAGACTAAAAAGAGTCTAGAGAAGCCCGGGAAAGAAACCAAGAGGTATTCCTGCTATGATTAATAAGCAAGGAATAGTCAGAGGCCTTAGGTTCCGACAAAAAAGGAGACAAAAGATAACTTCTCTGTGACCTCCTGAAGCATGAGACTCATATAAAAAACATATGAAATAATTCTTGAATCCAACATAGAAGTTTGGAAGGTCTGACGTCCAAAGGCATCAAGTGCTTTAGATGCACGACCTGGTGGGACAGAAGAATGCTTCTTCTTACTTCTAACCTTCCTCATTGCTGATTCCACTACAATGGAATGATGTGGAAGTTGGTTTTTCTGAAACCCCGGAGAGGGAGGCAGCTGATACAGAACATTCATGGCTGTAGGAGGCGCAGGAACCTTTAAAGGTGATTCCCAAATCCTCAGAAGAAGGTCCTGCAAAGACTGATGCAAAGGAAGCATTATGGTTTCCTTTTCTGCAGGATCTTGGCCAAGAGTAGGACCAGGGATAGGAATGGCAAGAAAGGTTGCCATGTCAAGGAGAAATTTTTGAAAAGAAGAATCTCCCAGAGGAACTATTCCTGGGTAGGTTGTAAAAGGAATCCTGCTAGATGGAGAACGATACTGACAGTTCTGATTCGAGGCAGTCAGTACTGCATCGTCGGTTCCCGGTATCGATTCCAAGCTAGGCATGGAAAGGATCGATGGCACCGATGGAACTGCAGGAAACGACATCGATACCGGTACCGGCATCGGGGACGGTAATGCCCTCGTAGCAGGCATCAGAGGTTGCCGAAGCGGTACCGAGGTAACCAGAGAACTTTGGTGATTATCCCCAATACTGCTTAGTCGGAGGCGACAAGGATCGGCTCCGAAACGCGTCGGAACCAAGTCATCTAGACTGGATATGGATTCTAGACTGGGCATCGAAACGAGCGTTGATGGTGGAATCGGCGAAGCCGCCACATGAAGGTCAGTCGGAATCGTATCGATCGGTACCGAAGGCACCAAGGACGTCGCCAAGTGAAGAGGGGGAACACCCGACACCGGCACCGATGTCGGGGTATCGGCACCGCTCGAAGCCGGTACCCCCCCAAGCATGGCGCCCAGGACACCTGATGGCGATCCCCGGCAAAGAGTGGAACACTCGACACCGATGCCGGGGCATCGGTACCGCTCGACGCCGGTATCGACCCCGCGGTTGGCTGGGATACAGAAAAGCTAGACTGGGTCGTATCGACCGGCCCCGAAGGCACCGAGGACTCCAGACGAAGATCCCTGGTGAGGAGAGGAGCACTCGACACCGGTGCCGATGCCGGGGGAGCGGTACCGCTCGAAGCCGGTACCAACCCCGCGCATGGCTGGGATGCAGGAAAGCCAGTCTGGGTCGTATCGATCGGCCCCGAGGACACCAGCTGACGATCCTTGGTGAAGAGAGGAGCACTCGACACCGGTGCCGATGCCGGGGAATCGGTACCGCTCGAAGCGGATACCACCCCCGAGCATGGCTCAGCTATGTTCTGTGAGGAGTGAACCCCAGGAACCACCTGAAACCCCGTAAATGCTTTGGAGCCCGAAGACTCCCGCTGGGGTCTTATTGCCAATGGGGTCTTGAGGGCAAGGCCGGAGCCGTCATCATGCTGGGCATGAGACTTGCCCTTCAAGAATTGGCTAGTCTTAACAGACTGTTTGTGGGTTACCTGATCCTGGAGAGAAGAGTAAACCGAGGTCCTCACCCGAGGAGGAAAAACGGCATCGAGGGATACCCGAAAAAGAGAAGGTCTTCTCCCGATGCAAAAGCCCCATGGACCCGGGGAAAAAGGGTCAGGACCCAAACAGGTTAGACACCAGGCATTGGAGTCTAAAAAGAAAATCAAGTTTCCACAGTGAGGGCACTTCTTAGGGGAAGAAGGCTCCATGTTGGAAAGGTCTAGTAGGCCTCAAAAGATAAAAGAAAAAACTGAAGGGGAAATTATTTCTCTAAACCTGGAAAAGAGAAGAATAAAGCACCGGCGGTACCGGTATCGGCGGGGAAGACAGCTGCGACCACACAAAACAAGAAAATAAAGATTTTAAAGAAAAATGTTTCTGCGGTGACAGGAGGTACGTCCTGTTGGCTTCGCGGAAAAACGAAAACTGAGGAGAGGCAGTGGGAAAGGCGGGAAGTCACCGCGCAGGCGCGAGGGATGCTCCCAAAGGCTTCTGATTGGATGCTGGGGAGCATTTCCGTGCGGGCTCTGTTAGCACCGACGTACTCCACATGTGAAGACTCATTCCTGCTTGTTCCTGGAGATTCAGTCCTCACATATGGACGACGTCGGCGCAGACGGAGCCCTCGTGCGGAGCATTTCCCCAGCTTTCAAAGAAAGCCTCTGGGAATTGCAGCGTGCCATGCGCGGTCCCCTTCCCGCCCAAGGGTGCCATCTTGCTCAGTCTGATGACATAGCTAAAAGATAGCAAAAAATTAGCAAAAACAAATCATGACTGCAACTCCAAGGGGAGGAGGGAGGGTTGTGAGGACTGATTCCTGCTGCTCCTGGAGAACACCTGTTACAGGTGAGTAACTACTCTTTCTCCAGGACCAAGCAGGAAGTCAGTCCTCATATATGGGACTCCCCAGCTTAAGGCTACCGGAGACCTCAAGCGGAAAAAATGAGCTCCCTCTAGCTCGTCAGTACATAAGGAAGGAATCTTCTCTGAGAACGCCCCCGACCGGTAGCCCAACACCAGGGTCGGAGGGTAGGAGTTGCCTAAACCCCAAAGAGATTATGGAGTATTGCCTGTCCGAAAGCACTGTCCCTGCGGGACTCCCTCTCAAGGCAGTAATGGGCCGCAAAAGTCTGGCCTGAAGACCAAGTAGCGGCCCGGCAGATATCTGCCAATGGAACAGAGCGGAGATGAGCCACTGACGCAGCCTTTGCCCTGACAGGATGAGCCGTAACTAGACTCTCCAACGAGAGGCCGGCTGCCCCATAAGCTCAGGCGATACAGTCAGCGACCCATATGGACAAAGTACGCTTGGAGACAGGAAGCCCCAACTTATTGGGGTCAAAAGAAACGAAGAGCTGAACAGCCCTCCGGTGCTCCCACGTACGGTCAAGGTAGAAGGACAATGCCCTCCCTACAGTCCAGGGTATGCAGGATCATCTCAGCCTGGCTGGCACGCAGCCTGGGAAAGAAGGTCGGAAGAACCACCTCCTGATTGAGGTGAAAAGGGGAGACAACCTTAGGAAGAAACTTAGGGTGAGTCCGTAAGACTACCCTATTCCTGTAGAACCTAGTGTAAGGAGGATCAGACACTAGTGCCTGAAGTTCACTCACTCGCCTAGCCAAGATAAGAGCTACCAGAAATAAGGTTTTCCAGGAGAGAAAACGGAGAGGGCAGGTAGCCATAGGTTCAAAGGGCAGACAAGTAATCCGCTGTAAGACCACATTCAGATCCCACTCAGGGGCCGGTGGAGGCAAAGGAGGCTTAAGCAGAAGGAGGCCTCTGAGAAAACGAGCCAAAGGGTGGTTGGAAAGAGGCCGTCCGTCCACTGGCGAGTGGTGCGCTGAGAGAGCACTGAGGTGAACTCTGACAGAGTTAGACTTAAGGCCCAGATTGGAGAGGTAAAGCAAATATTGCAATACTACCGCTACCAAGCAAGAGAAGGGATTCTCGCTGTGCTGAGCACACCATGCGGAGAATCTATGCCACTTAAGAGAGTAGGATTTCCTGGTGGATTGTCGCCTAGAGGCCAAGACCACATCTTCCACCTCTCGAGGCAGTAGGAGGGGAGCCAGGACTACCCTTTCAGCAGCCAGGCCATCAGATGAAGGGACTGGAGGTTGGGGTGCAAGAGAGTCCCCTGATCCTGAGACAGGCGATCATGTTGAAACCCCAGAGGATAGCTGCAGTAGAAGCGGGAACCACGGTTGCCTCGGCCACCTGGGGGCTATCAGGATCAATGAAACCCCATCCTTGAGGACTTTGAACAGCGTTCTGGACACTAGTGGCGTGGGAGGAAACGCATACAGTAGGCCTGTGGACCAGGAGATCAGAAACGCATCCGCTGCTACTCTGAGAGGATGTGGTTGTCTGGAGCAAAATCTCAGGAGTTGCCGGTTCAGAGGACTGGCGAAAAGATCCATGGTGGGGAGGCCCCACCTGAGAAAGACCTGCTGAACCACCAACGGGTTCAACCTCCATTCGTGTGGTTGCAGGATCCTGCTCAGTCTGTCAGCCAGGTAATTTTCTTGACCTGGGAGGTAGACAGCCTTGAGGAGGATTCTGTGATTGACAGCCCAAGAGCACAGACGTTGTGCCTCCTGACACAGAAGGAAGGAGCCTGTGCCTCCTTGTTTGTTCACGTAGAACATGGCAACTTGATTGTCCGTTTGGACCAGTACAGACTGGTGAGAGGCGAGGTGGGAGAAAGCTCTCAGAGCTAGGGGTATCGCCCGTAGTTCCAGGAAGTTTATCTGATGAGCAGCCTCCCAAGGGGTCCAGAGACCCTGAGTACATGTCCCTTGGCAATGTGCTCCCCAAACGAGAAGAGAAGCATCTGTCGTCAGCACTTGAGAATGCAGAGGGGATTGAAAAACCACTCCGAGTACCAGATTCGGAAGATGAAGCCACCAATGCAGAGAGGAGACTAGCAGGTCTGATACTTTTACTGAGTCTGCTAGGCTCCCCGTGGCCTGATGCCACTGAGTGCGAAGGCTCCACTGAGCAGGCAGCATGTGCAGGTGGGCATTGGGGGTGACATGAACCGTGGAAGCCATATGGCCGAGTAGTCTCAGGAATTGCCTGGCAGAGACCAGGGAATTGCTGTGAAACTGCCTGGCCAGATCCATCAGCCTGTGGGCTCTGTCCATAGGCAGAAAAGCCTTTGCTTGAAGGGTGTCCAGTCTTGCTCCTATGAATTCCAAGTCCTGGGATGGGAGCAAAGTGGACTTTGCGAAGTTTATGACAAACCCCAAGTGCTGAAGCAGAGCCACAGTGCGAAGGGTGGCTTGATTGGCCTCCTAGGAAGATTGGCCCTTTATGAGCCAGTCGTCCAGGTACGGAAACACAAAAAGACCTTGAAGCCTCAGGTAGGCCGCCACCACTGCCAGGCACTTGGTGAACACCCTGGGAGCGGAGGACAGGCCAAAGGGGAGTACTCTGTACCGATAGTGGTTTCCCCCCACAACAAATCTGAGATATTGTATGTGGTCTGGATGAATAAGGATGTGAGTATAAGCATCCTTTAGATCTAAGGAGCATAGCCAGTCTCCCTGCTGGAGGTAGGGCAGCAGGATTCCAAGGGTAAGCATCTTGAACTTTTCCCTCTCCAGGAACTTGAGGTTGCGCAAGTCTAGGATGGGTCTGAGGCCTCCTGTTCTTTTTGGTACCAGAAAGTACCTGGAATAAAAGCAGTGACCTTCTCAGGTGGTGGGGCACCGGTTCCACAGCCTGTTCCTTTAGCAGACTTGCTAACTCCTGAAGGAGTAGGTCCCTGTGCAGAGGGAGTCTTGGAGGCTCCCCTGGAAAATAGGAGGAAGGTACCTGGTGAAAATGGAGAAGATAGCCCTTTTGGACCATATGAAGCACCCAGGTATCTGATGTGACGGCTGACCACCTGTGGGCAAAGTGGGCCAGCCGGCCTCCTGTGCTGAGAGAAGCCAGCTGAGGAGAAGAGGCTATGCTTTCTGAGTCAAAACCCCCCACCCTGCTGAGCAGGGGCCAGTGTTGGTGGCTTGGGGGCCATCTGCCTACGGGGCCCCTGACCCTGCCCCTTGGCCTGCTGACCCTGTTGGGGAGCTGCAGAGGCCTGATAATGAGGGTATGGTTTATAGGCAGATGACTTCCTCTGGTAAAAGGTCCCGAGCCCTTCTTTTTCTGAGAAGGGGCAGAGGTTTTCCTGGACAGCCTAGTCCTGGTGAGAGTCTGTCTCGAGCTCAGCCGCCTTTTCAGCCATGGGTTTGCCGAAAAGGTTTTCACCCTGGCAAGGAACATCGACCAACTTGTCCTGTACCCATGGCTCGAGGTCGGATGACTGTAGCCAAGCCTGTCGGCGGGCACCGATGCTGGCCCTGGCTACTCGGGCCGAAGCCTCGAAGCCATCGTAGGCTGCTCGAGAGATAAACTTTGAGCACTCCCGAATACCAGTGGACAAGGCCTGGAACCTCTGCAAAGGTTCCTCAGAGAGACCAGCAGAGAACCCGGCAATCTCCTTTGCCAGGTCTCGGAGGTACATGCCCATGTAGAGCTGGTAAGTCTGGACACGACAAGCAAGCATAGAGCCCTGGAAGCACTTCTTACCGAGGGCATCCAGGTTCCGGGCCTCCCGACCGGGAAGCACCGAGGACTGCATCTTCTGACTTTTCAGTCGATGCATGGCCGATTCCACAACCATGGAGTGGTGCGGTAATTGTGCCTTTTCGAACCCGGGGCTCTTGCGGACTCGATAGATTGAATCGACCCGCTTGCTTAACACCGGCGTCGAGGCCGGGGTCTCCCACATGCAGAAGAGCAGCCGCTCCAGCATCGGAGGAACCGGAACAGTAAAGGCCTCCTTTGGGGGAGAGTCATACTGGAGGGCCTCGAGCTCCTTGGCTCGAGGTTCCTCCTCGGATCCGTGGGGAAGGCCAAGGCCTTGGCCATATACCGCACGAAGTCCGAGAACCGGGTATCCTCCGGTGGGGATCGTCTCCGAGGTTTGGACTCCGGCGAGTCCGATGGGACACACCGAGTCCAAAAAGTATCGGGTGACTCTTCGTCCTCCGTCTCCCAGCCCAACTCCTCGGAGGAGGAATCGAGTGGCTCCGGTCGGGCAGGCACTGATGCTCTCCGCCCCAACGCCGAGGCCGGCGTCGACAACCTTGGTCCCGAACGGGAGACCGTGGCCGAGGATCGACTCGAGCCTGCATGGACTCGAGGATCGGCTCGGCCTCCGTGGTCGACTTGGACGTCGAGGTCCCGGTGGTCAGGGCAGATGCACCGGTGAGACCGGCGATCAATGCCCGCTGCTGTTCCATGAAGGCAATGAAGCTGCTCTCCAAGGCCGTCAACCTGAGTCCGAGCTCGGTGTTGGGCCCGATGTCGGCTCCCTTGGAGGAGAGTCCACGAGGACAACAGCACTTACGTGTCCAGGAGACTCCATCTCGACACGAGGATGCTTGGCAGGCCTCTCCGACTCCGAAGTTCCGGGACGGCTATCGGGGCTATGCGACCTGGCCCTCAAGGAACCAGGAGTATCCACCGACTCCGCCCTTGCAGGTTTCTTCTTCCTGTGATGTTCCCGCGAAGGAGAACCCCGCTCAAAAGAACCCCGACGCTGCTCGGGGCCGGAGTCCTAAGACGTCGAGGCCTCTGACGAGGTCCGGGCCTGCCCGGACGCGGAGTCAGAAAAGATTCTATCCTTTTGGTGCTGCCGACTCAACGCCTTCGAGGACATTTTGCCACACGGACCACAGATCGGGTCATGATCGGGTCCGAGGCAGCGGAGGCAGCAGTCATGTGTGTCGGTAAGAGACATATGTTTTACACCGATCACACTTCTTAAACCCGCTGGTAGCCATCGGGGGAAAAAGGGCCCCTGCGAGGTCAAAAGACCAGGCTGCCAGGGAAAAAAGAAAAAAGGCACGAACGCTAGTCACAAAGGACAAAAACCGAAAGAGAGAGAAAGGACTCGATACCGGCGTATCGGTCCGAGCGGGAAAAGGATCCAGTGTCGAACCGGAGAAAAAGAGAAAAAAAAATATGGAAAATCAACTTTTTCCTCTGGGAAAAACGAACTACGTACGTCGGGCTCCGCGGAAAAAAAAAGACTGAGCAAGATGGCACCCTTGGGCGGGAAGGGGACCGCGCATGCGTGCTGCAATTCCCAAAGGCTTTCTTTGAAAGCTGGGGAAATGCTCCGCACGAGGGCTCCGTCGGCGCCGACATCACACATATGTGAGGACTGACTTCCTGCTTGGTCCTGGAGAATATTGTGTTTCTGCGCATGGCCAATTCCACAACCATGGAGTTGTGCGCAAATTGTGCCTTCTGAAATCCAGGGCTCTTAAGGACTCGATACATCGAGCCGATCCATTTGCTGATCTCCCACATGCGGAGCTTCAGTCGTTCCAGGATTGGAGACACTGGTACAGTAAGGGCCTCCTGAGGGGGAGAGCCATACTGGAGGATCTCGAGCTCATCGGCTCGAGGATCCTCCTCGGACTCCGTGGGGAATGCCAAAGCCTTTGACATATTCCTCACAAAGTCCAAGAACCTAGTGTCCTCCGGGTGGGGGACCTTCTCCAAGGCTCAGACACTGGGGAATTGGACGGGACGTCCCTGTGCCAATAGTTGTCCAGGGACTCTTCCTCCTCTGTCTCCCATCTTGACCGCCCCGACGCCGGTGGAACCGGCAGCGATGACCACTTCGGCCGCAAGTGGTAAGCTGAGAGGAACTTCGGCCGAGGATAGACTTGTCCGCATGGTCTCAAGAATCGTCTCAGCCTCCAGGGTCGACTTAGATGTCTGTGGCCCGTGGTTGGGGTGGAAGAACCGGTGAAACCGGCAATCAGCGCCCGCTGCTGCTCCATGAAGGCAGACATATACTGCGCTCTCCAGGGCCACCATTCTGAGACCGAGTTAAGAAGAGACTGCAGCCACCAGGTCGGGTCCTGACGCCGGTTCCCCCGGGAGTCCTTGACGAGTACAGTTGTTACCTGCCTTGGATGCTCCGTATCCCATTGAGGAAGCTTTGCTGGATGCTCCATCTCAAAGGATCCGGGCCGGCACTCATGGCTCCGCGACCAGTCCCAGGGAGGGACCAGGCCATTCAGAGCCATCCAACGACACCGCCTTTGAGAATTTTTTCTTCCTTCGATGTTCCCGCGAGGGAGACCCCTTCTCTGAGGAACCCCTATGACGCCCCCGAGATGTAGAGGCCTCAGACGAGGACCAGGCCCGTGAAGGTACGGACTCAGGAAAAATCCTACCATGCTGCTGCTGGCGGCTTCTCAGGGCCTTCGAGGACATCTTCCTGCACGGGCCACAGACCTTCGGGTCATGTTCAGGCCAGAGGCTCTGGAGACAGCACTCATGTGTATCGGTGAGGGACATTAGTTTAGTACACTGATCACATTTTTTAAACCCGCTGGCAGCCATCTGGGGAAAAAGGGCCCCTGCGATGTCGAAGACCCGGACTACCAGTGAAAAAGAATAAGAGCACGAATGCTAGTCACGAAAGACAACAAACAAAAAAATCAAGCTGGACTCAATACTGGTGTACCGAGCAGAAGGCGGGAAGGAGAACCTGTATCAATCCGGTAAAGAAAAGAAATAAATTTCTAAACTAACTTTTTCCACAGCGAATAAGGGACAACGTCCCAAGGGCTCTGCAGAAAAAAGGAGACTGAGGAAAATGGAACCCTTGGGCGGGAAGGGGACCGCGCATGCGTGATGCAATTCCCAAAGACTTTCTCTGAAAGCTGGGGATTTGCTCCGCAGGAGGGCTCCATCGGCGCTGACGTCACCCATATGTGAGGACTGATTCCTGTTTGTTCCCGGAGAATAAACGAGACACGTTGCAGGAGTAACACTACCAATTTCAGAACTTCCAATCTATCAGATACATTAAGCACATCTAATTGACCCATAAAAGTCCCCATTTATCCCAGTGTTTTCTTGCCCTGTGGCAGATAAGCTTTAAAAGGTGTTGGGACTCAGGTTTAACCCCCAAAAAAACTTCCATGTAACTTTTAAATATGTCTTTAGGGGACACAAGCTGTGATCTAGGAAAATTGATCAACCAAAGACTAAACTGGAAAATTCTTCCTGAATAGCCAATCTTGGCTTTCAAAGAAGCAGCATCCTTCAGAGTTTCAACACAGCCCATCCATACTATCCACATGCATCAATAAGCTACTACAATCACTCTGGACTTTAGAACTATCTTCTGAGGGCACAATGCAATCCTGGAGTACATCTTGCAATTTAAATCATGAACTTGCGGTAGTAAAGCTGCAGCTTTAAAGCATTCCATATCAGTTCTAGTGTTATCTGGCTTGGAAGAGTAAGAAAAATGGCTGAAGTTTTACCTCACGTAACTCCCTCTGTACCAGCCAAACCACTCCGTGCCTCTCCAATTTAACCAGGCAGCTGTCTTCCTAGGATGCCAAGCAGACACCAGATTTTAAGGCCAAGGAAGATGTCTTGAGATCCAGATGCCTTCAAACCTGGTTCCGGCACCCCACTCGCCAATTGGCACAGCAACTTTGGCTCTGCCTAGCACAGGATTCCACTCGGGGGGGTGGGATATGGTATCCAGCCTCAAAGAACGCCGCACCTCCAGAGGGGTAAAATCCAACCCTGAAGAGGACGTCAAACTTAAACACTCGAACACCTCCTGCTCAAGGATTACTGCTCCTCTAACTGCAAGCCACCCTGGCTGACCACACACAAAAAAAGGAAACAATCCAACAGACCAACAGGCAATGCTGGGGAGGGGGATGTCTTGACTAACTGGGAGAGGCTTCACCAATCTCCCCTTCGGCTTCCCCATCAGAATGACATGGAAGCCACTATTCACTGGCCGCAGCCATCTTGGACCCCCCCCCCCCCCCCCCCCCCGCCCGTTTCCGAAAGCAGGCAATTATGTCCCTTGGCAGATTGGAGTGATGGCGCCCCAGAGCTCAATGGGCCTTAATATTAACCTCCGGATAACTCCTGCCCTCACTCCAGAAAATGGTCAGGCTAAGATGTCTAATCACACCTATACAAACATCCATCTGTATCCAACAACCCCCCCCCCCCCCCCCCACAGGCTGCAGCATCAGAATCTGTTTAAGATCAGGAAGCTTGATCACCAAGGCTTGGCTGCTCTACTCCAGGGTTTCCACCCATTTTTGCACTGCTCACTAATCCTGCACTCTACAGCTTCAATCCATGCATTAAGCACAGTTACTTACCTGTAACAGGTGATCTCTGGGAACAGCAGGAATAAGTCTTCACATATGGGTATCGTCGGTACCGACGGAGCCTGCGCGGGAACGCTCCCCAGCATCCAGAAAGCAAGCTTTTGGGACCATCCCACAGCGCCTGCACGCTGCCTTCCCGCCTTTCCCAACCGCCTCTCTCCAGTTCGAGTTTTTTTTTTTTTTTATTTATGCAATTTTCAATACATAACAAGAAAGGTACAACCACTTCTTGAAGAAATAGAAAGGCAAACAGAAAAACATCCCATTTAACCGGGATACAAAAGAAATCATCTTTAACGTAAAAACAAAAATTGCCTATTCTCTCTAGCCCTCAATAAGGGGGTTCCATTAGTAAATTAACCTAATACAAGAAGAAATTGACATACAATCTAAACAAGAAGCCAAAATCTATGAGCCTGAGGGCCTCTCCTGACTTTTAGCATTGATGAAAGCCAACAACTGGGAGGGCTCAAAAACACATAAGAAAAAGTTTGGAGTTTCACCAAACACTTGCATGGGTGTTTAAGAAAAAACAGCCCCCCCAGTTGCAATACCCCTGACCTGAGCAATAAAAACTCTACGTCGCTTCTGCGTTTCTCTTGATAAATCAGGATATATACGAATTGAAAATCCACGGAACAAAAGATTCCGTTTTTGAAAAAACAATTTAAGTAACCATTCCTTATCAGACAACAAGGCAAAAGTGATAAGCAGTGTAGATGAAACCTGTGACTCTAAACCAGATTTTTCTAAAATATCGGTAACATTTAATACATCCCCCTGATTTTGGCTCTCCCCCAGCACTCCCGAAGCCGAAGCCCGTTTTGCAGTAGGCAAGTAATAGACTTTTACCAAGGGGGGAACTAACTCAGGGGAAACCCCCAAAGTCTCTACAAGATATTTCACAAACATGTCTCTAGGGGAAATAGAGGAAACTCTGGGAAAATTGATAATTCTCAGGTTATTCGCCCGAGACAAATTATCCAAATGCTCAGTTTTTAACTGCAGAGATATAATGCTTTTCCTGTGTCCATCTGAGAGTTCCTCCAAACTTTCAACCTTGCTGGAGACAGCTGTATGCTCCGTTTGGAGCGTAGAAACCTTTCCTTCTAGTTCAGTCAAACAAACTGCAGATGTAGCTACCTTATTAGCTAAAGAAGAAACTTGTGGAAGAAGTGCCTCACCGAGGAAAACTATCGCGTTCCATATGGATTCCAATGTAAAATTTTGTGGCTTCTGCAACACAAAGACCTCCCCTGAGCCAGGAAGGGGTACTAGCGGCTCCATCAACGCCACAGGACGATCACCCCTCACGGAGAGAGACTGCTGCTCCAGCCGCGTCTCTCTAAGTGCTTCTGTGGATCTTCATGAGCCCAGATCACCTGAGGGCTCCGTTTCCAACGCAGATACAGCCCAACCTGACCCTCGCGAGCACTTCCCCAACCCCCCCTCCGAGGGAGAAGAGGAGAGCTCCAGGAAGCCGGAAGGCAAGGGCTGAGTGCGATTTGACAGAGGCGCAGGGCTCAATACGGGGGAGACAGATGAAAGCGACGCAGACGCCGGGCACTCCGACTCCGGCGAACCTGCTAGCCGCACAGCTCCTCCCGATCGCTCCAAGTCCAGAGGGGTGCGAAGAAGAAAAGGATCCAAAGGACCCAAAACTAAAGGCAAATTCGGCGTAGAGGTACCAACGAGCTGGGAGGGCAACGGCCCCGTTTTCCCCTTACGCTTTCTCCCCATTCAAAAAACACACCCGACAGCACAAACTGCAGCCGCGGCCATCTTGGAAATCCCCCTGCTTTCTCCAGTTCGAGTTTTAAGCTGAGAAAGAGAGAGAGGAAAGGAAAGATAGAGAGATACAACTCCTAGGGGAGGTGGGTGGGTTGTGAAGACTTATTCCTGCTGTTTCCAGAGATCACCTGTTACAGGTAAGTAACTGTGCTATCTCCAGGAACAAGCAGGAATGAGTCTTCACATACGGGGGACTCCCCAGCTAGAGATGTCAGGGAGATCTCCAAGGTTGTGAGTCCCTGAGAAGGGCTCTACCTGCCCCCATGGATCTCGGGCATCCAACCAAGGATGGGGGGTAGGAGTTGATTAGGTATGGAACAGGTGTTTGAGAACAGCCTGACCAAACAAGGCATCCCGGCGGGAGTCCTTGTCCAAGCAGTAATGGGCTGTAAAGGTATGAACCGAGGCCCAGGTGGCCGCTCGACAGATTTGGTCGATGGACACAGTTCAGATGAGCCATAGAGGCTGCCATGGCCCTCACATTGTGAGCTGTGACATGGCCCTCCAGAGAAAGGTTCTTACTCTGGTAGGCGAAAGAAATACACTGAGCAATCCAATTGGACAGAGTTCTCTTAGAGACTGGAAGTCCCAAATGAGAGGGATCAAAAGCAACAAAGAGTTAAAAGGACTTTCTATGTTGCTGTGTCCTTTGTAAGTAAAAAGCGAGCGCTCTTACAATCCAGGGTATGGAGATTCCTCTCTGCACTTGATGCATGAGGTCCTGGAAAAAAGACCGGTAAATACACCTCCTGGTTCAGATGAAAAGGTGAGACCACTTTAGGCATAAAATGTGGATTAGTCCTGAGGACTACCTTGTCATGATGGAACCTTGTATAAGGAGAATTAGCCACCAAGGCTTGCAGCTCACTGATGCGGTGAGCTGAGGTGACTGCAATGAGAAATGTAACCTTCCAGGAAAGGAATTTCAAGGAGTTAGTGGGTTCAAAGGGTGGCTTCATAAGCTGGCCAAGAACCAAATTCAAGTCCCATGCCACTGGAGGTGGTCTAATGGGAGGTTTAGTTAAAAGAAGGCCTCTCATGAATCTTGCAATAAGAGGATGAGAGGATATAGGCTGTCTATTGAGAGGCTTAAGGGATGCTGCAATAGCACTCAAATGGACTCTTACTGAATTCGTTTTAAGGCCTGCATGGGATAAATGCAGCAAATACTCTAGTAAAGAATTCAGAGGTATTGCAAGGGGGTTAAAACCCTTTTGTGCACACCAAATGGTAAACCTTTTCCATTTAAAAGCTTTGGAACATCTAGTGGAAGGCTTTCTGGAAGCATGAGAAAGATGCAAATCTTGAAGGTCTAGGCCTTCAGCAACCAGGATCTGAGATGAAGAGACTGGGGATTTGGGTGCAAAACGTTCCCTCCTCCTGGGACAGGAGGTCTGGAGCACATCCCAAGTCCAGGGAGGGAGCTTGAGAGATGCAGAAGTAGAGGGTACTACACTTGGCGTGGCCAATGTGGTGCTATGAGGATCATAGCCCCCTTGTCTCTCTGAAGTTTGAACAGTGCCTTGGGAATTAGGGGAATGGGTGGAAAGGCATAGAGGAAGTCTTGCCCCCAATGAAGGAGGAAGGCATCCCTGGCCTGAACTCCCTGACACGGAATCCTGGAACAGAACCGGGGAAGTTTGGCATTCCACGGACTTGCAAACAGGTCTATGTCTGGGGTTCCCCAAATTCGGAAGATCCTGGCTATCTGGTCCCCATGGAGGGACCATTCGTGTGGAAGCAGAACTCGACTGAGTCTGTCTGCCCAAGAGTTTTGAACCCCTGGAGGATACACTGCCACGAGATGAATTTGATGCTCTCTGGCGAAGGCCCACAATCTCAAAGCTTCGTTGCAAAGCGACAGAGAGCCAGTCCCGCCCTGCTTGTTCACGTAGAACATGGCTACTTGGTTGTCCGTGTGGATGAGGACTGTCTTGTAGCTAAGCAGGGTGTGGAAGACAGAGCTAGAAGAATTGCTCTGAGCTCCAAGAGGTTGATATGTAGAGATGTCTATTGTGGAGACCAGATGCCCTGGGTGGAGAGATCTTGTAGATGAGCTCCCCAACCCCTTGGAGAGGCATCTGTTGTAAGGGTTGCTTGGGGTAGTGACTGTTGAAAGGGGGACCCCAGCAACAGATTTTGAGTGGGACTTCCACCACTGGAGAGACCAGAAGCGGCGACTGGAGGTTGCTATCTTGTCTGACAGGCACCCTGATGCCTGGGTCCATTGGGTGGACAGAGTCCACTGAGCTGCCCTCATGTGAAGGCAAGCGTAAGGAACCACATGCACAGTGGATGCCATGTGGCCTAACAGTTGTAACATTTCTCGAGCAGTTAAATGGGACTTTAACTGAATTTGTGAGGCTAACTGCACCAAGCGTAGGCAACTGGCCTGGGGAAGATAGGCCCTTGCAGTTGTGGTATCCAGGAAGGCCCCTATGAACTCTAATGACTGAGTAGGGGTGAGATGGGATTTTGGGATGTTTATTACAAGTCCCAGATACTGAAGAACACGCCTTGTGCAGGCTAGGGAAGTCTGGGCCTCTGACTGGGACGGAGCTCGGATGAGCCAGTCGTCCAGATATGGGAGTACAAATATTCCTAGAGTGCGTAGAAATGCAGCTACTACTGCCATGCATTTTGTGAACACTCTTGGAGCAGAGGCCAGACTGAAAGAAAGCACTCTGTATTGGTAGTGCTTTCCTTGATAAAGGAACCGAAGGAACCTTCTGTGTGTTGGATGGATGAGGATATGGGTGTACGCATCCTTGAGATCTAGAGAACAAAGCCAATCATGACTCTGAAGGTATGGAAGGAGAGCACCGAGAGAAATCTTGAATTTCTCCTTGCATAGAAACTTGTTCAATTCTTTGAGATCTAATATGGGTCTGTAGCCCCCTGTTTTCTTTGGGATAAGAAAATAGGGGGAGTAGAACCCTGCGCCCTGTTGAAGAAGGGGTACTTCTTCTATTGCCCTTTGGGCAAGAAGGGTAGCAATCTCCTGACCCAGAAGGTCGAGGAGAGATGTTGGAGAATTGAACCGTCTCACCATGGTGTGAGGAGGAAGGTTTAAGAAATGAAGCTTGTACCCCTCCCTTATGATGGAGAGGGTCCATTGTTCTGCTGTGACTTGTTCCCATCTGGGAGCAAAGTGGGCTAACCTTCCTGGAATGGTGAGGCTCTGGTTCTTCTAGAGCCAGAAAGGCTAAGTTCTCCAGATGTGAGTCAAAGGCCCTGAGGAGGCTGAAGCTGTTGGGACGTAGCAGTCCTTGCAGCCTTAGGCTTGGCTTGTTTAGGTTGTTGCTGACGCTTTGCAGCAAAACTACCTGCAGAAGATGCCTGCTGACCATAAACAGGATAATATTTCCCCTTTTTGGGAAAGAAAGCCTTTTTGAATAACCTTTTTCTAACAGGAGCAGAAGTAGACTTTGAAAGTCTAAGGCAGAATTCTCAGCATCCATCTGAGTGGCCTTTGCTTGCCAATCCTTGCCAAAAAGGTTTTCACCTGTACAAGGAAGATTTCCTAATCCATCCTGGACCCAGGGTTCCAAATCAGAAGCTTGCAACCAAGCAACTCTGCGTGCACCTATGGCAATAGCCGAGGCTCTGCTGGCACACTCAAAAGAGTCAAAGGCTGCACGGTTGGAAAATTTGGAAACATCCTGGGCATGTTTAAGCCAGGTGAGATACTCCTCCCTTTTATCTTCTGAGATAAAAGGAGAAAGTTTGCAGATGATCTGTAACTTCCTTTAGAAACATCCCCATATAGAGACTATAGGAGTTGATTCTGGCAGTAAGCATATTGGCCTGGAAAATTCTCCGGCCAAAAGCATCCAAGGTTCTGCATTCTCTTCCTGGAGGATTAGATGAGTGTCTTTTTGCACTCTTTATCTTCTTCATAGCAGACTCCACCACAATAGAGTGGTGAGGAAGCTGAGTCTTATGAAAGCCAGGACAAGGAGGAACACGGTACATGGTGTCCAACCTGCGAGAATGAGGGGAGGTAGTGAGAGGTGTCTCCCATATGCCCAACATGTGATCATAAAGGATCTCATGAATTGGTAAAGTAGCTGCCTCTTTAGGAGCCTTAGGATTTTGTAAAATATCCAATTTCTTGGCTCTAGGCTCTGGTTCAGGGGCCACTGAAATGGAGAGATCCCTGGCCACTTCCCTAATGAAGTCTTGATGAGACAAGTCTTCTGGAGGAGACATTCTTCTTTTTGGAGAAGAGGGCTCCTGAGGAAGGAGTACCGATGCTTCGACAGAAGCCTCTGATTCATCAGAGTCTTCGGAGGAATCGAAGTATCGCCTGTCTGGATGCTCTTGCAGAGCCTGATACGCGTACCAAGTGGTATCGACATCGGGAGTGATCGGTACCGATTCGGTACTGATGGGCATCACAGAACAGGGTACCGCTGCAGTCGACACCGAAGCCGATGTCATCGGTACCGGCATCGATATCGGTGCCGGAACCGGTACCGACAATGGAGTTTGTTGCGGTACCGGAGGCGTTGCAGCTTGTATGAATGCCGTAATGGCACGCTGCATGGTCAGAATATTCTGATCCATCGACGCAACCAATGTCTGGACGTCGGTACCAGTGGAAACCACCGGTACCCCAGAACATGGCAACAGGTGATTGGTCGAGGCCACGCCATCCATGTCAACCTTTGACCCCATAGATAAAGCTTTGGAAGCCGGAGCTTCCCGCCGGGGTAATTTTGCCGGTGCGGGATCCTCGAGAGCAAGCCCGGAGGCATCTCGATACTTAGAGGGAGATCTACCCGTCGAGGACCAGCTGGACTTATGTTTGGTTACCTGAGATCCATGGGAGGAAGAAGCCCTGGAAGATGTCGATGCACCGAAGCTGCATCAGAGGGAAATAGGGTACTGAGCTTGGCCGCTCGATTCTGTCGACCTCTTTTAGACATCATGGAACAGGACTCACAATCGGTGATGGAGTGGTCAGGACCCAAACATTTTAGACACCAGTCATGGGTGTCTGTGATAGAAAGAGTACCGCCGCACTTCGTGCACTTTTTAACCCCGGAAGCGGGCTTTTCCATGAGGAAAATTTTTCTAGGCCTAAGGCCCAAAAGGAAAAAATGCACAGAAGTGGGAAACGGTAATTTTTTTTTTTTAAAAGAAAAAAGAAGAAAAGACCGGCGGTACCGGTCCGACGTCGAAGGCAGACGCGCAACCAAAGAAATAAAGAAAAATAAATAACTTCTTCAGCGGTGACAGGAACACCACCTGCTGGCTCCGCAGAAAAGAAGAACTGGAGAGAGGCAGTTGGGAAAGGCAGGAAGGCAGCGCGCAGGCGCTGTGGGATGCTCCCAAAAGCTTTCTTTCTGGACGCTGGGGAGCGTTCCCGCGCAGGCTCCGTCGGTACCGACAATACCCATATGTGAAGACTCATTCCTGCTTGTTCCTGGAGATCACTTTAAAATAGAGCTCCAGTAGCCTGTCATGAGGTCAAAAGATAGTTGATATAGCCACTTTCAAGGGCTCTCTTAATCACAATTGGATCTCACCTGGCAGAGTACTGAATGCCTCAGCCAGTTTGCTCTTATGCAAGGTCAGCACAGACTCCTTGCTCTGCCGTGATCCCACATGGGGTTTCATTCCTCTACAATGTTGGATTTTTTCAGACACTGGCAGCTCAGAAAAAGCAAAATATTAGATATCCACTACATGTCTGCATGCTGTCTTTTGCATCGCCACCGTCAGTGTACCTTCCCTCCATTTGCATGAAATCACTCTGTGCCAAAAAGTCTAAAGCACTAATTGCCCGATTGCTCTGCTCTCCTAGAGCCTAAGCAGAATGCAGCTATTTCAGTGGGTGTCATCACTTCCTCCCAATTTCACCTATTAAGACAACTATCACAGCACAGATGACACCATAGGATTTAAAACACAGAAATGAAGCAGCAATTCAGTTATTGCATGCAATTACAACACTTAGAACTCATGCTTTATGCAAGGTCATGCTTTAAAAAAATGAATTTACCTGCACGAATAATGGAATGGTATTTAGACCCCTGATTACAATTCGATTGTGAACATCACGTGCCAGGATATGAAGGGCTCCTGTGCAGCCTTCCACTATTTCTTCCATGCGCACTCCTTCCTGAAAAGGAAATGAAAAAAAGATTATAAGTTTCTCAAACATTAACCTCCCAACATTTACAACTTCAACCACAAAGATTAAGATATTTGGTATATGCCATAGATTCAAAGTGACAACATGGCTGTTTTCAATGGTATGTGTATCGAACTGAAAATTAACTCCTCCAGACATGCTAACACCCACAAGGAGATATTTATTTTAGAAAAAACAAACATGTACCACAAACTGCTGCTGTGTTCCGCCCATGGAAGTACGTCGCTGAGTGTCCTGGTGTGCTCGAACCAGTAGCTGAACCAGCCTGGGAATTGCCCCTTGCTCACGTAGGGGTGCATGATTAGCAGGACATAGGGCAAGGTTGCGAATCAGACCAACAGTAGCCTAAAACACAGAATCAGAATTTCAAAATAAAAATTTACAACAAAGAATCTCAAGTTGAAAAAACACCTTTAGCCATGTGAAGGCCTATACTATGCTGTGTATAATGTAGTTACTCACCTGTAACAGGTGTTCTCCACAGACAGCATGAATCAGTCCTCACATGGGTGATGTTTGCACTGATGGAGCCCTTGCAGAAGCACCCCTCACCCCTAGCTTTCAAAGAAAGCCTTTGAGAGATGCCACCATGCATGCATGGTGCCCTTCCAACTCAAGGGTGCCATCTGGCTCAGTCAGATGACAGCTAAAAGATGGCAAAAAAATAAACATGGTAAAGAAGCAACTCCAAGGGGAGGGGGAGGGTTGTGAGGACTGACTCCTGCTGTCACCAGAGAACACCTGTTACAGGTGAGTAACTACGCTTTCTCCAGGAACAAGCAGAAAGTCTTCACAGATGGGACTCCCTAGCTACAGGCTACTGCAGGCCCATAGAGATTAAAGAGCTACGGTCGCCTTCAAGGGCAGCTGTGAGCAGCAGCAATTGAGTCCATAGATACAGACTGAAGTAGGACCCGTGTGTCCGATGGAAAGCAAAGCTCCTGAACACTGATGGGTCATAGGGTAGGAGTGCCTAGACCCTGAAAAGATTATAGAGCATGGCCTGGCCGAAGATGCTGTGCCATTGGGACTCCCTTTCCAGGCAGTAATGAGCTGCATGAGCCCAGCCTGCTCCTAGGCGAGGGCGATGCAGTCTGCCATCCTGGTGAACAGTGTTCATTTGGTTACCGCCTCCTCCAGCCAACTGTGTCATAGGAAACAAAAAGCAGAGAGGCTTTCCGGTGACCCTGCACATGCTGATTATAAAAAGACAGGACCCCCTCTGCCTTGCTGGAGTAAGGCCTTGGGAAGAAGGTGGGCAGCACTACTTCCTGGTTTAAGTGAAAGGAAGATACCACCTTCGGAAGGCATTTAGGGTGTGCACATAGAACCTGGTATACAGCACCTCTGCCACTAGGGCTTGGAGCTCGCTGGCCCTGTGAGCGGAGGTGAGCATCACCAGAAACGTGACCTTCCAAAAGAGGTATCTCAGGCGGCAGGTAGCCAGAGGCTCAAATGGTGGGTGAGTGAACTGCACCAATACTATTTTCAAGTCCCATTCTGTCGCTGGAGGGCAGATGGGGAGTTTGGATAGAAGTCCTCAAGAAGCGGGTCACCAAAGGCTGGACCAAGAGGGACTTGCCTTCCACTGTGTGGTGATACGCTGCCAGGGTACTGAGGTGCATGCATTCTGACGGAATTTGATTTGAGCCCGGATTGCAAGAGATTAAGAAGGTATTGCAGAACCAGCTGCCCCGTGCACCAGACCGAGAACCTGTGCCATTTGAAGGTCTAAGCTCTCCTGGTGGAAGCCTTACAGGAGGCCAGCAGGATCTCTTCAACTTCTCCCGAGAGGTTGAAAGGAGCTAGGGTCACCCTTTTAGCAGCCACACCGTTAGTGATAGGGACCCCAGGTTGAGGTGCAGGAGGGAGCCCTGCTCCTGAGACAAGAGCCATGGGGAGCTCCACAGTGGGATCAGTCTCCAATAACAGCTGGAGGAGCAAAGGGAACCACAGCTGCCTGGGCCACCAGGATCAGTGAGGCTTCGTCATGAAGCGTCTTGAAAAGTGTTTTGGCAAATCGGCAGCGTGGTAGGAAGGCATACATGAGACCTTCTGACTATGGCATAAGAAACGTCTGCTGCCACCCGGGAGGGGTAGGACTGCCGGGAGCAGAAGAGAGGCAACTGGTAGTTGTCTGGGATGGCAAAGAGGTCCACCCATGGGGTCCCCCAGAGTTGGAAGAGCCACTTGTGCAGCTCAGTTTGTCCGTCAGGGTGTTGTCCTGGCCTGGTAGGTATTTAAACATTTCTTATATACCGCCTTTCATGATATCAAGGCGGTTTTACATTGAACAAACTGAAATTACATTGAACAGGGCATTATAACTTGGACATAACCCTCCATTGCCCATGTTCCCTGTAAAATAGTTAAGTGGCTTGCCCAAGACCACAAGGAGCACCTATGGGACTAGAAACCCTAGTCCTTCCGGCCCAAGGTTGCTGTCCTCTAGTGGGATTTGAACCCCCGACCTTCTGGCCTGAGGTACCTTGCCCCAACCACTAGGCCACTCCTCCCTATACTGCTTGTAGGAGTATTCCCTGTTGAACTGCGTAGGAGCAGAGGGGGCTTCGCAGCAGAGGGTGCGAGACCCCTGTGCCCCACTGCCACCCGATTGTCTGTTTGGATCAGCACCAGTTGAAGCATTGTGCCACTGCCTGAAGCACCAAGAGCTAGATATATCCCCCCAAAACTCCAAGTGGTTTATCTGCTGGCTGCTTTTGGCCTTGACTAGCTGCCCTGGGAGCAGTGTTCTTTGCAGTGGGCTCCCCATCCCAGCATGGAGGCGTCTGTAGTGAGGACCCTTAAGAGTGCTTGGGGTTTGGAAGGGAATCCCTGCCTGGAGGTGATGGGGGTTTTGCCACCAAGTCAGAGATTCCGCCAACTGGTGGGTCACGGACACTGTTCCCTCTAAGTTGTGCGCGTGTGCGCGCGCACACACCTCGCCGAGCGAGCGCACATACTTTACAACAGAGCGCACAAAAATTACGGTTCTGATTCTGATAGAAAACAACACAGACATCTTAAAATTTAAAAGTTGTGATTGTAATTACTAGAAATTTTCCGCTTCCTTTCGTAATCATCTATTTTCATTTAATTTCATTAAAATCAGTGTGGTATACATACTGTATTCTAACATGTAGTCAAATTTTAAAGCATATAACTCCGAGTGTTGTTATGTGGCGCACAAAAATTTAACCTTCCTTCAAAAGCTGCACAGCTGATATTTTATGTGCACATAGCCTACAGAAAATTAGAGGGAACATTGGTCACGGAGACTCTGTCCTGGAGACAGCCAGTGGCTTGTGTCTACTGGTCTCAAAGGCACAACTCAGCAGCCCTCATGTGCAGACGGGCATCTGGGGCGACAGGCGACAGACCGTAGAGGCCATGTGCCCGAGCAAGTGCAGCAGAAGCCAAGCTGACACCAAGGGACAGTGTTATGTGTCTACGGCTAGTGTCCTGAGATGGTCTGCTCGGTCCAAGGAGAAAAGGCTTTTGCCTGAAGAGTGTCCAGCCTTGCTCCTATGAATTACAGACATTGTGTCGGGGGGAGGTGGGATTTGGGGTAGTTTATCACAAATCCCAGATGTTGCAGAACTGGATAGTGTGTGTGGTGGCCTGCTGCACCTCTGTGGCTGTGCCTCCTTTTATGAGACAGTCGTCCAGGTAGGGGAAGACAAATACCCCCTGGAGGCAGAGAAAGGTGGCCACTACTGCCAGGCATTTGGTGAAGACCCTGGAGGCGGAGGCCAGGCTGAAGGGTAGTACCCTGTACTGGTAGTAGCCACCCCTCTACCATGAAGCACACATACTGCCTGTGGTTGGAGTGGATGAGGATGTGGGGTATAGGCATCTTTCAGATCCAAGGATTATAGCCCGTCTCCCTGCTGGAGGTAAGGCAGCAATGTTTCAATTCAAGGGAGAGCATTTTAAACGTTGCCCTCACCAAGAGCTTGCTCAGGTTACGCATGTCCAGGATGGGCCTTAGGCTTCCTGTTTTTTGGTATGAGGAAACATCTGGAGTAGAACCCCTTGCCCCTGAGATGTTGGAGTATGGGTTCTACCATCCTGTACTCAGGAAGAGCTGAGAGTTCCTTCAATAGGAGGTCCCAGTGAAAGGAGGACCTGGGGGGGGGGCTCTCCCTGGAAGAAAGTAGGAGGGTGGTGTGAATCAGATGGAGGAGTCAGCATTTCTTGACCACCTGGAGTGCCCAGGAATTAGTGGTGATGGCTGGCAACCTTTGGGCATAGTGGATCAGACGTCCCCCTGTGGCCTTCTGGTCTCCTTGGGGTAGAGAGGTTATGCCAAGGAGTCAAACGTTCCCCCCTAGCTGGGCTAGAGCAGACACCTGGGGCTTGGGAGCCTTCTGCTTATGAGGATCCTGTCCATGTCCCTTGGCCTGCTGACTCTGCTGGTGAGGCCTGAAAATGTGTGTGGTTTTCGTAAGCAGCCCCTTTCCTTGTGTAAAAGGGCTTTTTGCCTGGGCCCTTCCGTCGGGGAGGGGCAGCAGTCTTTTTAGAGAGCTTGGTCCTCGTCATGAACTATGTGGCCAACTTGGCAGCCTTTTAGGTCATGGGCTTGGCAAGGAGGTTCTCTCCTTGGCAGAGGACAACCAATTTGTCCTGAACCCATTGCTCGAGGTCAGAAGACTGTAGCCAAGCCTGGTGTCAGGCCCCGATGTCCCCCACCGCTACTCGAGTCACTGGCTCGAAGCAGTCAGGCTGCCTGAGACATGAATTTGGAGCATGCACGGACAGCCTTGGCCAGGATCTTGAACTGCTGCAGGGGTTCCTTGGAGAGATCAGCCAAGAACCTGGCAAGGTCCTTTGCCAGCTCTCCCAGGTACATGCCCATGCCCATCGCCACTGCAACGTCACCTCGGATTCCCTTCCTTCTGAGCCTCGATGTCGGTCTCTGTCAGAAGACATGTCATTCCTAGACTTCGTGAGGGAGAGGTCGAAGGCACTAGCATTCCTGACGGAGGAGCTAGATATTCTCCAATACGAGACCCCTCCGAGGGAATTGCTCACAGTTCCTATTCCACCCATTCTGGAACAGCTAATGTCCCATTTGTGGGAGACACTGACATCTGTGCCGGTTGTGAGCAAGCAGCTCGACTTGATGTATTGGATCTGCCAGAGCCCTGGATTCCAGAAAGTGCAGTTGCTGCATAATTCCATGGTGGTGGAGTCGGCCATCGAGGAATCCGAGGTGACGTTGCAGTGGCGATGGGTGTCTGGCAACTCCTCGTCCTCGGTCTCCCAGAGTAATCTGTTGAAGACTCGAGGGAAGGGTGGCCTGCGGGCTCCGGGCCCAAGCCCTGCCCGCATCCCTTGGAGGCCCTGCAGCTGGTGCCATGTGCGCTAGCCAGGAGGGACCTCTGTCCCTTAGAACGGGAGCTGGATTGAGACCTTGGCTGAGAATCGACTTGAGGCTGAATGGTCTCTGGGATCAGCTTGGCCTCTGAGGACATCTGACGTCAATGGTCCAGTGGTCTGGGCAGAAGAACCAGTGGTCCTGGAAAACCGCACCCACTGATGGTCCATGAAGGCAAAAAGACTGCATTCCAGGGCCACCATTCTGGTTTCAAGTCCAGAAGGCTCCGCAGCCATTGGCGTGGGCACTGAAGAACTATGGCCAGTGCCAGTTCAAAAGGATAGGTTCAGGTGTCCAAGGCCAATCTGTGGTAGATTCCTTCTGGGGGACCTTAGTAGGCCGCTCCCATTCCAATTCCTCTGATGAGCGTCTAAGACTGAGACCTGGCCGGGGCTTAACCAACCTATCAGAACCGTCCAGGGACACAACGCCTTCGAGGTTATCTTCTTATGTTCCCTCAAGGAAAACCCCCTCCAGGAAAAGCAAGAATTTAGTCTTCACATATGGGTAACGTCTGTACCGATGGAGCTCACGCAGGAATGCTCCCCAGTGTCCAATAGGAAAGCTTTTGGAAGCATTTCACTGCACCTGCGTAGCTGCCATCCTAGCTCTCCCTCCTCTGTTTAGTTTGTAGCCAAGATAAAAGGAGAGAAGAGGAGAAAAAAAAAAAAAAAAAAAAAGACGACCTCCCCAGTTCTAGGGGAGGAAGACATGTTGTGAAGACTAAATTCCTGCTGTTCCCGGAGATTACCTGTTAGAGGTAACTACCTACACTATTTCCAGGAACAAGCAGGAATGTGGTCTTCACATATGGGACCTCCCTAGCTCGAAAATGCCAGAGATAACCACTGGGTGAGCTGTGGATTACAGACACAAGCAGGTCATGTATCCTCCAAGGATGTCTGGTATCTAAACCCAGAAAGGAGGGTAGGAGTTGATCCAAGTCTGAAAGATGCTGGAGAACTGCTTGGACAAACAAGGCATCCCAGCAGAAGTCCTTGTCGAGGCAATAGTGGGCAGCAAAACTGTGGACAGAAGACCAAGTTGCTGCTTTGCATATCTCAACCACTATAGAGCATAGATTTGCCATGGAGGCAGCCATGGCTCAAACATTATGTGCAGTGTCATGACCCTCAAAGGAGACACCTGCACTTTCATAAACAAAGGAAATGCAATCCGCAATCCATCTGGAGAGAGTTTGCTTAGATACTGGCAAAACCAGGTGACTCGAGTCAAAGGTGATGAAAACTTGGGAAGCTTTTCTGTGCTCTCGAGTTCTCTGGAGATAGAAAGCCAAGGCACATTTGCAATCCAGAGTGTGAAGGGTTGCCTCTGCCCTATAGGAATGAGGTCTAGGGAAAAAGACTGGAAGGTAGACTGGTTTAAATGGAAGGGTGAGACCACCTTTGGCATAAAGTGAGGATGAATCCTGAGGACTACCTTATGATGGAATCGTGTATAAGGAGGGTCAGCCACCAAGGCTTGGAGCTCACTAATGTGTCTCACTGAAGTGAGAATAAGGAAGGTGACCTTCCAGTTGAGAAATTTCAGAGAGGTGGTGGCTAGAGGTTCAAAGGGCGGCTTGAGAAGTTCTCCTAGAACACCGAGATCCCATGCCACTGAAGGGGGGCTTAATGGGAGGTTTGGTCAATAGAAGACCCCTCATGAAGCATGCTACAAGCAGATGAGAAGAGATGGGCTGTCCATGAAAGGGCATGTGAGAGGCTGCAATTGCACTTAGGTGTACTCTTACCAAGTTGGTTTTAAGTCCAGAGGAAGACAGATGGAGAAGATAGAGTAACGCATCCACCGGAGCTGGGAAGGGGTTAAGCGCCCTCTGCAAACACCAGAGAATCTACACCATTTGAAGGCGTAGGATCGTCTGGATGCTAAAAGGATATCTTTAATCTGCTGAGAGAGGTTAATATCCTGGTAGGCTATGCCTTCAGCCGCCATGCCGTAAGATGGAGGAACTGTGGATTGGGTTGGAGCAGTGTCCCCTCCTCCTGAGAGAGAAGATATGTGGCAGATTCCAGATCTATGAGTTGAGCCCGAGACAGATGTAGAAGGAGAGGCTACCACGGTTGTCGAGGGCAGCGTGGGGCTATGTGTATCATGAAGACCCTGTCTCTGAAGTTTGAAAAGTGTCTTGGGAATGAGGGGAATTGAAGGGAAGGCATATAAGAAGCCTTGACCCCAGTGGAGGTGAAAGGTATCCACCTGCTAGCTGTCCAGTGCAGGAGCCCTAGAGCAGAAGCGAGGAAGCTTGGCACTCTGTGGACTTGAAAGTCTATCTCTGGGGTTCCCCAGATCTGGAAGATGTGAGTTACCCTGTCTGCATGGAGAGACCACTCGTTGGATAGGAGGACTCAACTGAGCTTGTCTGCCAAGACATTGTGTTCGCCTGGAAATAGGTGAATGTGATGCAGTATGGCAAAAGACCACAGATGCAGGGCCTTGCTGCAGAGGGTCCAAGAGCCTGTTCTGCCCTGCTTGTTCAAGTAGAACATGGCTACTTGATTGTCTGTCTGGACTAGAACTGAGCGGAATTGAAGATGGTCTTGGAAGACCTTGAGAGCACTGTGAATGGCTCTGAGCTCCAGCAGATATGTGGAGTTGACTCCTGATGAGACCAAAGCCCCTGAATGGAGAGATTGTCCAGATGAACTCCCCAGCCCAATTTGGAAGCATCTCTCATGAGGGTACATTGATGTGCTGGCATCTGAAAAGGTGACCCTACCAGGAGGTTCTCTGGGGATTGCTACCACTGGAGAGACTAGCTTAGGTGAGTAGAGACCATTATTTTGCCTCTAAGGTGAGCTGATGCCTGAGACCACTGGTAAGCCAGTGCTCACCGAGCTGCGTGCATATGTAGATGAGCATATGGGACAACATGTACTGTTGATACTTATGACCCAGCAGTTGTTGTAGATCTCAAGCAGTGAGAAACCTCTTGAGGCTTGCTTGATATGCTGAGTCATGTGCAGCAGAGTTGAGGCAGAAAAGCACAGTTACTTACCTGTAACAGGTGATCTCTGGGAACAGCAGGAATAAGTCATCACATATGGGTATCGTCAGTACCGACTGAGCCTGCGCGAGAACACTTCCCAGCGTCCAATAAGAAAGCTTTTGGGAGCATCCCACAGCTCCTGCGTGCTGCCTTCCCGCCTTTGCCAACCGCCTCTCTCCAGTTTGAGTTTTAAAGCTGAGACAAAGAGAGAGAGGGAAGGAAAGATAGAGAGATACAACTCCTAGGGGAGGTGGGTGGGTTGTGAAGACTTATTCCTGCTGTTACCAGAGATCACTTGTTACAGGTAAGTAATTGTGCTATCTCCAGGAACAAGCAGGAATGAGTCTTCACATATGGGGACTCCCTAGCTGCAGATGCCAGGAAGAGACCCCAGAGTTGTGTGTCCTTGAAAAGGGTTCCACCTCCCCCCATGGATCTCTGGCATCCAACCAGGGTAGGTGGGTAGGAGTTGATTAGGAATGGAACAGGTGTTTGAGAACAGCCTGACCAAACGAGGCATCCCGGCGGGAGTCCTTGTCCAAACAGTAATGGGCTGTGAAGGTATGAACCGAGGATCAGGTGGCCTCTCGACAGATCTGGTCGATGGACACAGAATTTAGATGAGCCATAGAGGTGGCCATGGCTCTCACATTGTGAGCTGTGACATGGCCTTCCAGAGAAAGGTTCCTACTTTGGTAGGCGAAAAATATACTGAGCAATCCAGTTGGACAGTGTTCTCTTAGAAACTGGAAGTCCTAAATGAGAAGGATCAAAAGCAACAAAGAGTTGAGAAGACTTTCTATGTTCCTAAGTATGAAGATTCCTCTCTGCACTTGATGCATGAGGTCCTGGAAAAAAGACAGGTAAGTATACCTCTTGGTTCAGATGAAAAGGCGAGACCACTTTGGGCATAAA
Organism: Ichthyophis bannanicus; assembly: GCA_033557465.1. NCBI lineage: Eukaryota > Metazoa > Chordata > Amphibia > Gymnophiona > Ichthyophiidae > Ichthyophis > Ichthyophis bannanicus. Next base: position 778,174,360 of record CM066031.1, on the reverse strand, counting down.
GTGTGGATTGGTCCTGAGGACTACATTATCATGATGGAACCTTGTATAAGGAGGATTAGCCACCAAGGCTTGCAACTCACTGATGCGACGTGCTGAGGTGACTGCAATGAGAAAGATGACCTTCCAAGAAAGAAATTTCAAGGAGGTGGTGGCTAAAGGTTCAAACAGTGGCTTCATAAGCTGGCCAAGAACCAGATTTAAGTCCCATACCACTGGAGGTGGTCTGATGGGAGGTTTAGTTAAAAGAAGCCCTCTCATGAATCTTGCTATAAGAGGATGAGAGGAAACAGGCTGTCCATTGAGAGGCTCGAGGGACGCTGCAATAGCACTCAAATGGACTCTTACCGAAATCGTTTTGAGGCCTGCATGGGAAAGATGCAGAAGACACTCTAGTAAAGAATTCAAAGATATTGCAAGAGGGTTAAGACCCTTATCTGAACACCAAATGGTAAATCTTTTCCATTTGAAAGCATAGGAACATCTAGTGGAAGGCTTTCTAGAAGCATGAATAATATCTCTGACTTGCTGAGAGAGATGGAAAACTTGAAGGTCTAGGCCTTCAGCAACCAGGCCCTGAGATGGAGAGACTGGGGGTTTGGGTGCCACAATGTTCCGTCTTCCTGGGAGAGAAGATCTGGAGCAGATCCCAACTCCAGGGATGGAGCTTGAGAGAGATGCAGAAGTAGAGGGTACCACACTTGGCGTGGCCAATGTGGTGCTATGAGGATCATAGAACCTCGGTTTCTCTGAAGCTTGAACAGTGTTTTGGGAATTAGGGGAATGGATGGAAAGGCATAAAGGAAGTCTTGACCCCAGTGAAGGAGGAAGGCATCCTTGGCCTGAACTCCCTGACACGGAATCCTGGAACAGAACCGGGGAAGTTTGGCATTCCACGGACTTGCAAATAGGTCTATGTCTGGGATTCCTCAAATTCGAAAAATCCTGGCTACCTGGTCCCTGTTGAGGGACAATTCGTGTGGAAGCAGAACTCGACTGAGTCTGTCTGCCCAAGAATTTTGAACGCCTGGAAGATATACTGCCATAAGATGAATCTGATGCTCTCTGGCGAAGGCCCACAATCGCAAAGCTTCGTTGCAAAGCGACAGAGCCAGTCCCTCCCTGCTTGTTTACATAGAAAGCACAGTTACTTACCTGTAACAGGTGATCTCTGGGAACAGCAGGAATAAGTCTTCACATATGGGTACGTCGGTACCGACGGAGCCTGCGCGGGAACGCTCCCCAGCTTCCCAAAAAGGAAAGCTTTTGGGAGCATCACACAGCGCCTGCGCTGCTATCCCGCCTTTCCTAACCCCAGTTCGAGTTTTAAAGCTGAGACAAAGAGAGAGAGGAAAGGAAAGATAGAGAGATACAACTCCTAGGGGAGGTGGGTGGGTTGTGAAGACTTATTCCTGCTGTTCCCAGAGATCACCTGTTACAGGTAAGTAACTGTGCTATCTCCAGGAACAAGCAGGAATGAATCTTCACATATGGGGACTCCCTAGCTAGAGATGCCTGGGAGATCCCCAAGGTTATGAGACAATGAGAAGGGCTCTACCTCCTCCTATGGATCTCAGGCATCCATCCAGGGAAGGAGGGCAGAGGTTGATTAAGAATGGAACAGGTGTTTGAGAACAGCCTGACCAAACAAGGCATCCCGGAGGGAGTCCTTGTCCAAAAAGTAATGGGCTGTGAAGGTATGAACCGAGGCCCAGGTGGCCGCTCGACAGATCAGGTCGATGGACACAGAATTTAGATGAGCCATAGAGGTGGCCATGGCCCTCACATTATGAGCTGTGACATGGCCCTCCAGAGAAAGGTTCTTACTCTGGTAGGTGAAAGAAATACACTGAGCAATCCAATTGGACAGTATCCTCTTAGAGACTGGAAGTCCCAAATGAGAGGGATCAAAAGCAACAAAGAGTTGAGAAGACTTTCTATGTTGCTGTGTCCTTTGTAAGTAAAAGGCAAGAGCTCTCTTACAATCCAGGATTTGAAGATTCCTCTCTGCACTTGATGCATGAGGACCTGGAAAAAAGACAGGTAAATACACCTCTTGATTAAGATGAAAAGGTGAGACCACTTTAGGCATAAAGTGTGGATTGGTCCTAAGGACTACCTTATCATGATGGAACCTTGTATAAGGTGGATTAGCCACTAAGGCCTGCAGTTCACTGATGCGGCGAGCTGAGGTGACTGCAATGAGGAAAATAACCTTCCAGGAAAGAAATTTCAAGGAGGTGGTGGCTAAGGGTTCAAAAGGTGGCTTCATAAGCTCACCAAGAACCAGATTTAAGTCCCATGCCACCGGAGGAGGCCTAATGGGAGTTTTAGTTAAAGTTAGGCCTCTCATGAATCTTGCAATAAGAGGATGATAGGAAATAGGCTGTCCATTGATAGGCTTAAGGGATGCTGCAATAGCACTCAAATGGACCCTTACTGAATTTGTCTTAAGGCCTGCATTGGAGAGATGCAGGAGATATTCAAATAGAGAATTCAAACGTAGTGCTAGAGGGTCAAGACCCTTCTCAGTACACCAAATGGAAAACCTTTTCCATTTAAAAGCATAGGAACGTCTAGTAGAAGGTTTTCTGCAAGCATGGAGGATATCCTTCACCTGCTGAGAAAGATTACAACTTTGAAGGTCTAGGCCTTCAGCAACCAAGCTCTGAGGTGAAGGGACTTGGGATTTGGGTGCCACAAAGTCCCCTCCTCCTGGGACAGAAGGTCTGGAGCAGCTCCCAAGTCTAGGGAGGGAGCTTGAGAGAGATGCAGAGGTAGAGGATACCACACTTGGCGTGGCCAGCATGGAGCTATGAGGATCATAGATCCTTGATCCCTCTGGAGTTTGAACAGAGTCTTGGGAATTAAGGGAATGGGTGGAAAGGCATACAGGAAGTCTTGACCCCAGTGAAAGAGGAAGGCATCCTTGGCCTGAACTCCCTGACACGGAATTCTGGAACAGAACCGGGGCAGTTTGGCATTCCATGTACTTGCAAAAAGGTCTATGTCCGGGGTTCCCCACTCTTGAAAGATTCTGAGTACCTGGTCCATGTGCAGGGACCATTCGCGTGGAAGCAGAACTCGACTGAGTCTGTCTGCCCAAGAGTTTTGGATTCCTGGAAGGTATACGGCCAGGAGATGGATTTGATGTTCTCTGGCGAAGGCCCACAATCTTAAAGCTTTGTTGCAAAGCGACAGAGAGCCAGTTCCTCCTTGCCTGTTTATGCAAAACATGGCTACTTGATTGTCCGTATGAATGAGGACTGTCTTGTAGCTGAGCAGGGTATGGAAGACCTTGAGAGCTAGAAAAACTGCTCGGAGCTTCAAGTGGTTGATATGTAGAGAGGTCTCCTGTGGAGACCAAGTGCCCCGAGTGGAGAGGTCTTGCAGATGAGCTCCCCAACCTGTTTGGGAGGCATCTGTTGTGAGGGTTGCCTGGGGCAACAACTGTTGGAAGGGGACCCCAGCAACAGATTTTGGGTGGACTTCCACCACTGGAGAGACCAAAAGAGGCGCCTGGAGGTTGCTATTTTGTCTGACAGAGCCCCTGATGCTTGAGTCCACTGGGTGGACAAAGTCCACTGAGCTGCTCTCATGTGAAGACGAGCATAGGGGACCACATGCATTGTGGATGCCATGTGGCCTAGCAGTTGTAGCATCTCCCGGGCAGTTAAATGGCTCTTTGAATGAATCTGGGAGGCTAACTGCACTAGGCGTAGGCAACGAGCCTGAGGAAGATAGGCCCTTGCAGTGGTAGTATCTAGCCAGGCCCCTATGAACTCTAGGGACCGAGTAGGGGTGAGCTGGGACATTGGGAGGTTTACCACAAGTCCCAGATACTGCAGAAAGCATCTTGTGCAGTCCAGGGAAGTCTGGGCCTCTGAGATGGAGCTCGGATGAGCCAGTCGTCCAGGTATGGGAATACAAATATTCCCAGAGTGCGTAGAAATGCAGCTACTACTGCCATGCATTTGGTGAACACTCTTGGAGCAGAGGCCAGACCGAAACGAAGCACCCTGTATTGGTAATGCTTTCCTTGGAAAAGAAAACAGAGAAACCTTCTGTGAGATGGATGGATGAGGACATGTGCGTACGCATCCTTGAGATCTAGAGAACAAAGCCAATCCTGACTCTGAAGGTATGGAAGGAGAGTGCCCAGAGAAAGCATCTTGAATTTCTCCTTGCATAGAAATTTGTTCAATTCCCTGAGATCTAATATGGGTCTGTAGCTCCCTGTTTTTTTGGGATCAGAAAGTAGGGGGAGTAAAACCCTGACCCTTGTTGAAGAAGAGGTACTTCTTCTATTGCCCCTTGGGCAAGAAGGGCAGCCACCTCCTGACCTAGAAGGTCGAGGAGAGATGTTGGAGAATTGAAATGTCTCACCATGGTGTGAGGAGGAAGGTTTGAGAAATGAAGTTTGTAGCCCTCTCTTATGATGGAGAGGGTCCACTGCTCTGCTGTAATTTGCTCCCAACTGGGAGCAAAATGAGCTAACCTTCCTGGAATGGTGAGAGGCTCTGGCTGTTTCAGAGCCAGAAAGGCTAAGTTCTCTAGCATCAAGTCAAAAGCCCTGAGGAGGCTGAGTCTGCTGAGTTGCTGCAGCCCCTGTAGGCTTAGGCCTGGCCTGTTTAGGTTGCTGACGCTTAGCAGCAAAACGACCTGTAGATGATTGTTGGCCAGAAGCAGGATGGAATCTGCCTTTCTTGAAAAAAGACTTCTTGAAAGGTTTTTTCTTGGCAGGAATGGAGGTTGACTTTGAAAGTCTATCCAAAGCAGAATTTTCTGCATCCATTTGAGTGGCTTTTATTTGCCAATCTTTGCCAAACAGGTTTTCACCTGTACAGGGAAGATTTCCTAAGCCATCCTGGACCCAACATTCTAGATCAGAAGCCTGGAGCCAAGCAATTCTACAAGCAGCTATGGCAATGGCCGAAGATCTGCTGGCACCTTCAAAGGAGTCAAAAGCAGCACGGTTGGAAAACTGAAATATCTTGTGTATGCTTAAGCCAAATAAGAAATTCTTCCCTTTTATCCTCTGGAAGAAAAGGGAGGAAAGTGTGCAGCTAATCTGCAACTTCTTTCAGAAACATACCCATATAAAGACTATAGGAGCTGATTCTGGCAATGAGCATACTGGCTTGGAAGATTTTCCTACCAAAAGCATCCAAGGTCCTGCATTCTCTTCCTGGAGGAGCAGAGGAGTGTCTTTTTGCACTCTATCTTTTTCATAGCTGACTCCACCACAATAGAATGGTGAGGAATCTGTGTTTTATGAAACCCAGGAAGAGGAGGGACACGGTACATAGTGTCCAATCTACGAGAATGAGGAGAGAGTGAGAGGAGTCTCCCATAAGTCAATCATGTGATCATAAAGAATCTCATGAATTGGCAAGGTGACTGCCTCCTTAGGAGCCTTAGAACCACCTAAAATACCCAATTTTTTAGCTCTAGGCTCTAATTCAGAGGTTACTGAAATAGAGAGCCCCTTAGCCACTTCTCTTATGTAGTCTTGAAAGGACAAGTCTTCTGGAGGAGACATTCTTCTTTTTGGAGAAGGCGGCTCCTCAGGAAGGGCTATGGATACTTCAGCAGATGCCTCCGATGCATCAGAATCTTCGGAGGAATCGAAGTATCGACTGTCAGGGTGCTCTTCCAAAGCTCGATACGCGTACCGAGCCGTATCGACATTGGGCGTTATCGGTACCGGTTTGGTACCGATAGGCATCCCTAGGCAGGGAACCGCTGCAGACGACACCATGGCCGATGTCAATGCAGTCGGTACCGGTACCGGCATTGCTGCCGGTACCTGGGCCGATACCGACAACGGAGTTTGTTGTGGTATCAGCGGCGTTGCAGCTTGAATGAAGGCCGTGATAGCCTGCTGCATGGATAGAACATTCTGATCCATCGACACCATGAATGCCTGGAATTCGGTACTGGAAGGTTGTGCCGGTACCCCAGAGCATTCTAACAGGTGATCGGTCGAGGCCGTGCCATCGATGTCAACCTGTAACCCCATAGGTGGAGCTTTGGAAGCCGGAGCTTCCTGCCGGGGTAGTTTTGCCCGTGCAGGATCCTCGAGGGCAAGCCTGGAGGCATCTCGATGCTTGGAAGGAGATCTACCCTTCGAGGACCGGCTGGATTTATGTTTGGTTACCTGAGATCCATGGGAGGAAGAAGCAGCCCTGGAAGACGTCGATGCCACTGAAGCTGCATCAGAGGGAAACAGCACATGGAGCTTAGCTGCTCGGTTCTGTAAACCTCGTTTAGACATCAAGGAGCAGGACGAACAATCCAAAATGGAGTGGTCAGGACCCAAACATTTAAGACACCATTCATGGGTGTCGGTAACAGAAATAGTACCGCTGCAGTTAGTGCATTTTTTAAACCCGGAGGCTGGTTTTTCCATGAGGAAAATTTTTCATGAGGCCTAAGGCCCAAAGAGGAAAAACACTAAGTGAGGGAAAAATATGGTGGTTTTTTTTTTTTTTTTTTAAAGAAGAAAAGAAAGAAATACCGGCGGTACCGGTCTGACGTCGGGGGAAGGCAGACGCGCGACCAAAGAAATAAAATAAAACAAAGAACTTCTTCAGCGGTGACAGGAACACGACCTGCTGGCTCCGCGGAAAAGAAGAACTAGGGAGAGGCGGTTAGGAAAGGCGGGAAGGCAGCGCGCAGGCGCTGTGGGATGCTCCCAAAAGCTTTCCTTTTTGGGAAGCTGGGGAGCGTTCCCGCGCAGGCTCCGTCGGTACCGACGTACCCATAGGTTTAGACTCATTCCTGCTTGTTCCTGGAGATCATGGCTACTTGATTGTCCCTGTGGATGAGGACTGTCCTGTAGCTGAGCAGGGAGTGGAAGACTCAGAGCCAAGAAAATTGCTCTGAGTTCCAAGAGATTTATGTGTAGTGAAGTCTCCTGTGGAGACCAGATGCCCTGGGTGGAGAGATCTTGCAGATGAGCTCCCCAACCCATTGGAGAGGCATCTGTTGTAAGGGTTGCTTGGGGAAGTGACTGTTGAAAAGGGGACTCCAGCAACAGGTTTTGAGAGGACTTCCACCACTGGAGAGACCAAAAAAGGCGACTGGAGTTTGCTATTTTGTCTGACAGGCAACCTGATGCCTGAGTCCATTGGGTGGACAAAGTCCATTGAGCTGCCCTCATGGGAAGGCGAGCATATGGAACCACATGCACGGTGGATGCCATGTGGCCTAAGAGTTGTAACATTACTCGAGCAGTTAAAAGGGGCTTTAACTGTATTTGGGAGGCTAACTGCACCAAGCGTAGGCAACGGGCCTGAGGAAGATAGGCCATTGCAGTTGTGCTATCCAACAACGCCCCTATAAACTTGAGGGACTGAGTAGGGGTGAGACTGGATTTTGGGATGTTTATTACTAGTCCCAAATACTAAAGGACACGCATTGTGCAGGTTCGACAAGTCTTGGCCTCTGCTTGAGATGGAGCTCGAATGAGCCAGTCGTCCAGATATGGGAAGAAGAATATTCCTAGAGTGCGTAGAAATGCAGCTACTACTGCCACGCATTTCGTGAACACCCTTGGTGCAGAGGCCAGACCAAAAGGAAGCACCCTGTACTGGTAGTGCTTTCCTTGAAAAAGGAACCGAAGGAACCTTCTGTGAGTTTGATGGATGAGGACATGAGTGTATGCATCCTTGAGATCTAAAGAACAAAGCCAGTCCTGACTCTGAAGGTATGGAAGCAGAGCATCGAGAGAAATCATCTTGAATTTCTCCTTGAATAGAAATCTGTTCAATTCTCTGAGATCTAAGATGGGTCTGTAGCCCCGTTTTCTTTGGAATAAGAAAATAAGGGGAGTAGAACCCTGTGCCTTGTTGAAGAGGTACTTCTTCTATTGCCCCTTGGGCAAGAAGGATGGCAATCTCCTGACCTAGAAGGTTGAGGAGAGATGTTGGAGAATTGAACTGTTTCACCATGGTGTGAGGGGGAAGGCTTAAGAAATAAAGCTTGTACCCTTCCCTTATGATGGAGAGTGTCCATTGCTCTGCTGTGATTTGCTCCCATCTGGGAGCAAAGTAAGTCAACCTTCCTGGGATGGTAAGGGGCTCTGGTCCTTCCAGAGCTAGAAAGGCTAAGTTCTCTAGTTGCAATTCAAAGGCCCTGAGGAGGCTGAGGATGCTGGGCCATGGAAGGTCTAGCTGCCTTTGACTTGGCCTGTTTAGGTGGTTGCTGACGCTTTGCAGCAAAACGACCTGCAGAAGATGCCTGCTGACCATAAGCAGGATAGTATCTTCCCTTTTTGGGAAAAGATGCCTTTTTAAACAATCTTTTCTTAACAGGAGCAGAGGTTGAAAGTCGATCCAAAGCAGAGTTTTCAGCATCCATCTGAGTGGCCTTTGCTTGCCAATCCTTACCAAAAAGGTTTTCACCTGTACAAGGGAGATTTCCCAATTGATCTTGGACCCAGAGCTCCAAATCAGAAGCTTGTAACCAAGCAATTCTGCGTGCCCCTATGGCAATAGCCGAAGCTCTGCTTACACACTCAAAAGAGTCAAAGGCTGCATGGTTGGAAAATTTGGAGACATCTTGGGCATGTTTGAGCCAAGTGAGAAACTCCTCTTTTATCCTCTGAAATGAAAGGGGTTAAAGTCTGCAGATGATCTGTGACTTTTAGAAACATTCCTATATAGAGACTATAGGAATTGATCCTAGCAGCTAGCATAGCAGCTTGGAAAACCCTTCGGCCTAAAGCATCCAGGGTCCTGCATTCACGCCCTGGAGGATTAGATGAGTGTCTTTTTGCTCTCTTTATCTTCTTCATGGCAGACTCTACCACAATAGAGTGGTGAGGAAGCAGAGTTTTGTGGAAGCCAGGACAAGGATGGACATGATACATGGTGTCTAACCTGCGAGAATGAGGAGAGGTGGTGAGATGTGTCTCCCACATCCTCAACATGAGATCATACAGAATCTCATGAACAGGTAAAGTAGCTGCCTCCTTAGGAGCTTTAGGATATTGTAAAATATCCAACTCCTTGGCTCTGGGTTCTGACTCAGGAGCCACTGTGAGAGAGAGGCCCCTAGCCACTTCCCTAACAAAGTCTTGAAAAGACAAAAGTCTTCTGGAGGAGACATTCTTTGCTTAGGTGAAGACGACTCCTGAGGAAGTAGTATCAATGCTTCTACAGAACCCTCAGACTCAGAGTCCTCAGAGGAACTGAAGTATCGCCTGTCTGGATGCTCCTGTAAAGCCCAATAACCGTATCGAGTGGTATCGACATCGGGAGTAATCAGTACCGGTTCAGTACCGATGGGCATCACAGAACAGGGTACTGTTGCAGTCGACACCGAAGCAGATAAAATCGGTACCGGGAGCGATGCCGGTACCGGAGCCGGTACCAGCAACGGGGGGATTGTTGCGGTACCGGAGGTGTCGCAGCATGTATAAAAGCCATTAAGGTGCGCTGCATGGTCAGAATCTTCTGATCCATCGACGCCACCAGAGTCTTATTGGACGCTGGGGAGCGTTCCCGCACAGGCTCCGTCGGTACCGACGATACCCATATGTGAAGATTCATTCCTGCTTGTTCCTGGAGATTGCCTTTGATTGCTGAGTATCTAGAAGGGACCCTATGAACTCTAGAGTTTAAGGAACAGTTGGGACTTTGGAAGGTTTATTACAAATCAAGTGTTGCAGCATCTGCATGGTGCGCTAGAGGGAAAGACTGGCCTCTAGAGAGGTGTTTGCTCAAATGAGCCAGTCATCTAAGTAAGGGAAGACAAATATCCCGAGAGTTCTTTAGAACAGCTACTACCGCCATGCACTTTGTGAAAACTCTTGGGGCAGAGGCAAGGCTGAAAGGCAGGACTCTGTGTTGATAATGTCTCCCCTGAAACATGAACCGCAGGAACCTTCTGTGCTGTGAGTGAATCAGAATATGAGTATATGAGATCCAGAGAACAGAGTCAGTCCTGACTCTGGAGATAAGGAAGAAGGGTACCTAGGGAGATCATTTTGAATTTCTCCCGTATCAGGTGCTTGCTCAGTTCTCAGAGATCCAGAATGGGCCTGTATCCCCCTGTGGAATGAGGAAGTAGGGAGAATAACAGCCCATTCCCTGCTGGGATGGTGGAACCTCCTATTTGCTCCCTGAACAAGAGGTGATCTCTTCAGAGCAGAAAGAGGGTCTTGAGAGCAGAACTCTAGGAGGAGTCCAGGGGGGCAGGCTTTGCAGATGAAACTTACACCCCTCCTGTACTATAGACAGCATCCACTGCTCTGATGTGATGCCACCTGTGGGCAAAATGACAAAACCTGCCAGGGATGAGGGTAGGATTTGAAATCTCCAGAGGCAGAGCAGCTATGATCTCTAGAAAGGAGTCAAAGACCCTGAGGAGGCTGAATCTGTTGAGGTGGCTGTGGCCAAGGAATCTGAGCCTTCCTCTGCTCTTTTGGTGACTGCTGCCCCTTCTGAGGAGCATGATGTTGATACTGCACAGCTGGGGTGTAAAAAGAATAATAGTACTTACTGAAAAAAAGCTCTTTGCTGATTTCTTATTAGCTGGGTTGGCCGTACACCTAGATAGTCTATTAAGAGTAGTGTTCTCAGATTCTGAGGGGCCTTGTCTTGCCAATACTTGCCAAAATAGAAATTACACTTACCTGGTAATTGATCCTTGAGGAACTCCAGTTCAGTCCTCCACCTCTGGGTAGTGTACCTCCTCCTGCAGCTTGGAGTCTGGACAAGTCAAATTCATGACATCACTGGATATATACTGCTGGTCTTCTCCCATCATTCCCCAGTGAACTATTGACAAAGCAGACTCAAAGGAGCAAGAAATGAGTAGCTATAGTGCTAACTACAACTCTAAACTTAACCTTTAACCTTCAAAATTAAAATCCCCTAAGATAAAGGGGAAAGACGCCACCTCCTTCTTGCCCCTGTCCTCTTCCCCCCAGAACAGAGTAAGACAACCAGAAGACCAAAAGAGGCCAAAGAAAGAAAAGATACCACCGATCTCCGGCATATTAAACGTGTTACACTCTTAGTAACCGAGAACCCTCTCCAAACTGAAAAACCACGTCTGAATAGTTCATCCCCAGGCGGGACTGAGTACTGAACTGGAGGTCAAGGAACAACAATTACCAGGTAAGTCATTTATTTTTCCTCATCGTTCCTCCAGTTCAGTCCTCCACCTCTGGGATGTAACAAATGGGAGGGACATTTCCAGCCGGATCGCAGCACCGCCAACCCGCAACAGGCAACACTCGTCACCCAAACATCCAGCCAATAGTGCTTACTGAAGTTATGGAAGGACGACCATGTCGTCGCTTTATTTATTTTATTTGAACAGCTTTTATATACCGCTGCTTCCAAGGATCAGCAGCGGTTTACATTATAACAAACAGAACAGGTACATTGAACTTTTAAGAACTAGGAACATTTTACATTATAACAATCAAATCTCCAGCAGCGGAACCAGACTACGCTCTACCCAGGAAGTCGCCTGCACTCTAGAAGAGGGAGCCCGCAGCTCCAGACGCCTGACTCATGCAAGAGAGAAGCTGATGCTATCGCCTCCCGGATCCAAGTGAATATTGAAGCTTTGGCTGCCGCTTCACCTTTTTGCAGATCCCCAAAAGCGCAAACGATTCGCATTTCAGAAGGCCTCCAATACTTATAAGTATGGACGCAGAGCCCTTTTCATGTCTTACCGATGCAGTCTGCAAACTGATGCATCCTCCTCCAAAGATTCCAGAACTGAAAACGAGACCGACTGAGTCATGAGAAAAGAGAACTACCTAGGGCAAAAAGAACAGAACTGTCCGCAAAACCATCTGTTCCCTAACAAAGGACAAGAACGGTTCCAGACAAGACCAGGCCTGCAAACTCAAAACTCGGCGAGCCGAACAAACATCCACTGAGAACAATGTCTCTACAACCAAAACCCTAGACCGAAGCTTGACGCAAGGGCTCAAAAGGTTCTCTATTCAACGCCCCCACAGGCCAAACTGAGATCCCACGAGGGGCTCCAATTCCACAAGTAGCCTGCAAAAAAATGAGAACCACAGGAACTGGAACCGCGGAAGCTTGGATCTGTCGCAGAGCGGACCAGTTCTCAAATACACGCACCTACAATAGGGAATGGAACACCTTTCTGGCTTGAAGTAAGTTCGCAATCACCGCCCCAGAAAGAGTAGTTACTCACCTGTAACAGGTGTTCTCCAGGAGCAGCAGGAATCAGTCCTCACATATGGGTGTCATCAACGCCGATGAAGCCCCAGCGGAGCATTTCCCCAGCTTTCCATGAAAGCCTTTGGGAATGCAAGCACGCATGCGCGGTTCCCTTCCCACCTAAAGGTGCCATCTTACCTCAGTCAAATGACATAGCTAAGAACAGCACACAAAAATGCAAAAATAAACTATGTACAACTGCAACTCCAAGGGGAGGAGGGAGGGTTGTGAGGACTGATTCCTGCTGCTCCTGGAGAACACCTGTTACAGGTGAGTATCTACTCTTTCTCCAGGACCAAGCAGGAAGTCAGTCCTCACATATGGGTGACTCCCTAGCTCTGGGATACCGAGGAACCCAGGCTGAACAAGAGAACTCCCTCTAGTCTCAGCAGCAAAGAAAGGCTTTTCACTGACAACCTCCACCGGTAGCCCAACAGAGGGCAGGAGTTGCCTAAACCTCAAAGAGATTCCAGAGTACTGCTTGGCCAAAAGCACTGTCCCTACGGACTCTTTCCAGACAGTAATGGGCCGCAAAAGTCTGGCTTGAAGACCAAGTTGCAGCCCTGCAGATGTCTACCAACGGTACAGAGCGGAGATGAGCCACTGAGGCAGCCACTGCCCTGACACGGTGGACCGTGACCCTACCCTGCAAAGGAATGTCAGCTGCCTTGTAAGCCCAGGTGATACAGTCAGCCACCCAGACGGACAAGGTACGCTTGGACACAGCCAACTCCAACTTATTAGGGTCAAAAGATACTAAGAGCCGAGTAGCCCTTCTATGCCCCTGCGTACGGTCAAGGTAGAAGGATAAGGCCCTCCTACAGTCCAGGGTATGCAGAACTGCTTCAGCCTGGCTTGCATGAGGCCTAGGGAAGAATGTTGGAAGAACCACCTCTTGGTTAAGGTGGAAGACGACGACAACCTTTGGAAGGAACTCTGGATGAGTCCTAAGGACTACCCTGCTCCTATAGAAGCGAGTGTAAGGCCTGTCACAGACCAGGGCCTGAAGCTCACTCACTCGCCTGGCCGAGGTTAGGGCTAGCAAGAAGAGGGTCTTTCCAGGACAGGAAGCGTAAAAGGCAAGAAGCCATCGGCTCAAAAGGTGGGCGAGTCAGTTGCTGCAAGACCACATTCAACTCCCACTCAGGAGCAGGACGGATTGGAGGCTTGAGCAAAAGCAAGCCTCTGAGAAACTGGGACACCAAGGGGTGAACCGAGAGAGAATGTCCTTCCACCAGTGAGTGGTGAGCTGCTAGAGCTGAGAGGTGGACCCAAACAGAATTGGACAAGTCCCTGATTGGATAAGTGAAGTACTGAAGCACTACTGGTACAGTACAGGAGAAGGGATCCACAGGCCTTGTCCTGAAGAATTTTGAACAGAGTTCGGGCCACCAAAGGCATGGGAGGAAACGCATACAGGAGGCCCTAAGACCATGGTATCAGAAAAGCATCTGCTGCTACCCGCAGAGGATGCGGCTGTCTGGAGCAGAACCGAGGCAGCTGTTTGTTCAGTGGACTGGCAAACAGATCTATCAAAGGAAGACCCCATTTCAGGAAGATCTTCTGAACTACCAAAGGATGCAGCTGAAAAACTCATGGGGCTGCAGAATTCTGCTCAACCTGTCAGCCAGGTAGTTTTCCTGGCCTGGAAGGTACACAGCCTTGAGGAGCATGTTGTGCTTGAGCGCAAATGAATAAAGGTCCTGTGCCTCCTGACAAAGGAGCCTGGACCCAGTCCCGCCTTGCTTGTTCACATAAAACATGGCTACCTGGTTGTCTGTCTGAACCAGGACAGATTGATGAGCCAGGGCAGGAGAGCGCTTTGAGTGCTAATCGAATAGCCCTGCGTTCTAGAAGATTGATCTGCTGTGCGGCTTCCCAGGGAGACCACAGGCCCTGGGTGCACTTGTTCAGACAATGAGCCCCCCAGCCCTGCAGGGAGACGTCTGTGGTCAGTAGCACTGTGTACCCAGGAATTTGAAAAGGCACCCCTTTCAGTAGATTGGGTGGGTGCAGCCACCAGTTGAGGGAGTCCAGAAAAGGTCTGGACACCCTTATCCTGTCTCTGAGGCTGCCTGTGGCCTGTGACCACTGACTCCGAAGGCACCACTGTGCAGGCCGCATATGGAGCCTGGCATTGGGGGTTACATGAACTGTCGACGCCATGTGGCCAAGCAGCCTCAGGCAGAGTCTGGAGGAGACCACTGACCCGCTGAGAAACTGTTTTGCTAAGTCCATCAGTCTTTGGGCTCTGTCTTCTGGCAAGAATGCCTTTGCCAGGATAGAGTCCAACCTTGCCCCTATGAACTCCAAGTTCTGGGAGGGGAGCAAAGTGGACTTTGCGAAGTTTATCACAAACCACAAGCTTTGAAGAGCAATAGTTCTGAGGGTGGCCTGTCGGGCCTCCTGGCACGTCTGACCTCTTATGAGCAAGTCGTACAGATAGGGAAAGACAGATGCCTTGATTTCTCAGGTAGGCCGCCACCACTGCCAAGCATTTGGTAAAGACTCTGGGGGCGGAAGTTATGCCAAAAGGCAATACTCTGCACTGATAATGGTTTCCTCCCACAACGAACCTGAGGTACTCTCTGTGGTCTGGATGAATGAGGATGTGAGTGTACGCATCCTTTAGATCTAAGGAGCATAGCCAATCTCCCTGCCGGAGATAGGGCAGAAGTGTTCCAAGAGTAAGCATCTGGAACTTTTCTTTCTCTAGGAACTTGAGATTCCTGAGGTCCAGGATAGGTCGAAAGCCACCGGTTCTTTTGGGTACCAGGAAATATCTGGAATAGAACCCAAGACCGTGCATTTGAAGGGGCACAGGCTCCACCGCCCTGTCCACCAACAGACCTTGGAGCTCCTGGAGGAGAAGATCTGTGTGCAAGGGAAGCCTTGGAGGCTCCCCTGGAAAATATGGAGGAGGCAGTAGGTGAAAATGTAGTGCATAGCCCCTGTGGACTATGTTTAACACCCAACTGTCCCCAGTGATGCGGGGCCACTGGTGGGCAAAGAGGGCGAGGCAACCTCCTGTGCAAGGTTGGGAGAGCAGGGACAGAGGCTATGCTCAAGGAGTCAAAAACCCCCACCCTGCGGAGTGGGAGCAAGGGCCGGAGGCTTGTGGGTCCTCT
This sequence comes from Ichthyophis bannanicus, assembly GCA_033557465.1. NCBI lineage: Eukaryota > Metazoa > Chordata > Amphibia > Gymnophiona > Ichthyophiidae > Ichthyophis > Ichthyophis bannanicus. Next base: position 778,159,020 of record CM066031.1, on the reverse strand, counting down.
GCCTATGGTGCCCATTACCCTGCCCCTTGGCTTGCTGACCCTGGGGTGCAGCTTGGGCAGCCTGATACTGAGGGTACTGTTTGTAGGCAGTGCCCTTCCTCGGGTAAAAGGGCTTTTTACCCATGCCCTTCTTGTGAGAAGGGGCAGGTCTTTCTATGAGGGTACTGTTTGTAGGTAGTGCCCTTCCTTGGGTAAAAGGGCTTTTTACCCAAGCCCTTCTTGTGAGAAGGGGCAGAGGTCTTTCTAGACAGCCTTGTCCTTGTAAGGTGCTCGGTCTTGAGCTGTGCGGCCTTCTTGGCCATGGGCTTGCCAAAAAGATTCTCACCTCGGCAAGGGACATCGACCAACTTGTCCTAAACCCATGGCTCGAGGTCCGATGACTGCAGCCATGCCTGGCGTCGAGCCGCGATGCCGGCTGCCGCAACTCGGGCCGAAGCCTCAAAGCCATTGTAGGCGGCACAGGACAAACTTGGAGCAGTCCCGAATCCCCGAGGACAAGGACTTGAATCTCTGCAAGGGCTCCCCGGAGAGACCAGCAGAGAATCCAGCCAACTCCTTGGCCAGGTCTTGCAAGTACATGCCCATGTACAGCTGGTAAGACTGGACACGGCAAGCAAGCATCGAGCCCTGGAAGCACTTTCTACCAAAACCATCGAGGTTCCGGGCCTCCCTGCCGGGGGGCACCGCAGAGTGCATCTTCTGACTTTTCAGGAGATGCATGGCCGATTCCACCACTATGGAATGGTGTTGTAGCTGCGCCTTCTGAAAGCCAGGGCTCTTCCGGAGTCAATAAATCAAATCGACCCGCTTGCTTAGAACTGGAGCCGAGACCGGTGCCTCCCACATCTGGAAGAGGAGCCGTTCCAGCATCAGTGGAACCGGAACAGTAAAGGCCTCCTTCGGAGGAGAGTTGTACTGCAGGGCCTCGAACTCCTCGGCTCGAGGCTCTTCCTCGGGGTCCGCCGGGATAGCCAACGCGGTGGCCATATCCCGGACAAACTCTGAGAACCGGGTATCCTCCGGAGGGGATCTACTCCGGGGTTCAGACTGTGGTGAGTCGAACGGGACGCACCGAGTCTTGAATGTGTTGGGGGACGACTCATCCTCCTTCTCCCAGGTGGACTCATCCGATGAGGAGTCAGGATCCGACCCCGCGGGGCCCGGGAGCACCCACCCCAACGCCGGAGGCACAGGTGTCGACGCCCTCAGTCACGAACGGGAGGTCGAGGGAGACCGCGACTGAGGTCGACCGCAAGCCAGCATGGTCTCGAGTATTGGCTCGGTCTCCGGGGTCAACTTCAATGTCGATGTCCCGGTGGTCGGGGCAGATGAGCCAGACAGGCTGGCTATCAGTGCCCGCTACTGCTCCATGAAGGCAGTCTGCACTCCAAGGCTGTCATCCTGAGACTCAGCTAGGGAGACGCAGCAGCCACCGACTCGGGCCCCGGCGGTGCCTGGCCTGACGTCAGCTCTCTGGGAGAAGAGTCCTTGAGGACTACAGGACTTACATGTACAGCAGACTCCAGCTCCATGCGAGGAACTTTGACAGGATTCTCTTGTTCCACGGGCCCGGGGCGACGGTCGGCGGTCTTAGACATGGCCCTCGAGGAGCCAGGGACCTCTTCCGACGACGCCCTCATGAGCTGCTTCTTCCTCTTGCGCTCCCGGTCGGGGGACCCCCTGTCCGAGGAGCCATGACCGTGCTTGGGATCCGAATCCCAAGATGTCGAGGCCTCAGACAAGGTCCGGGTCCGGCCGGAGGCTGAGTCAGAAAAAAGCCTTTCTTTCTGCTGCTGGCGACTTCGCAGTGCCTTGGAAGACATCTTCCCACATGGCCCACACGTCTTAGGGTCGTGATCAGGACCGAGACACCGAAAGCAGCAGTCGTGTGTGTCAGTGAGAGATATCAACTTCTTACACCGATCACACTTTTTAAAAACGCTGGAAGCCATCGGGGAAAAAAAAGAGTCACCGCGAGGTCAAAGGACCGGCCTTCCAGGGAAAAAGCAAAAAAAGGGCGCGAACGCCAGCCACGAAAGGCAAAAACCGAAAAAGAAGAAACGGGCTCGATACAGGTATACCGAACCCGGCGGGAGGGGAACCAGAGAAGAAAAAATAGCGAGAATTGCCAAAAAAATCAAACTTTTATCCGGGATGACAGGACACATGTCCGGGGGGCTTCTCGGAAAGAGAGAGAGACTGAGGTAAGATAGCACCTTTAGGCAGGAAGGGAACCGTGCATGCATGCCTGCATTCCCAAAGGCTTTCATGGAAAGCTGGGGAAATGCTCCGCTGGGGCTTCATCGGCGTCGATGACACTCATATGTGAGGACTGACTTCCTGCTTGGTCCTGGAGAATAATTTTTTTCCCCCTTAACCTTGCCCTTTCAACGGGCAGGCCGGAAGCGAGAATCGATCCACCTGAGACATATGAAGAGGATCGTGGGTTAACAGATCCGCCATTGCAAGCCACCTCCAAGGCTTCTCATCCAATAGCATGACCATGTCGGCACACAACGGACGCCTCAGCAAAATTGGCACTGCAAACACCACTCTCCCCCAATGCACGTCGATGCGATGAATCACTCGCCCTATGGGCACCACGGGGAGAGAGACAGAGGAGGCTGGGCACAGGCCATGGTAGCATCAGAGCAGACGCTCTCCGACATCCTCTCGTCTTCTGCTGTAATGCACAGTTACTTACCTGTAACAGGTGATCGCTGGGAACAGCAGGAATAAGTCTTCACAGATGGGTATCGTCGGTACCGACGGAGCCTGCGCAGTAACGCTCCCCAGCATCCAGTAAGAAAGCTTTTTGGAACATCCCACAGCGCCTGCGCGCTGCCTTCCTGCCTTTCACAACCGCCTCTCTCCAGTTCGAGTTTTAAAGCTGAGACAAAGAGAGAGAGAGGAAAGGAAAGATAGAGAGATACAACTCCTAGGGGAGGTGGGTGGGTTGTGAAGACTTATTCCTGCTGTTCCCAGAGATCAACTGTTACAGGTAAGTAACTGTGCTATCTCTAGGAACAAGCAGGAATGAGTCTTCACATATGGGGACTCCCTAGCTGCAGATGCCATGGAGAGACCCCATGGTTGTGTGCCCTTACAAAGGGCTCCACTTCCCCCCATGGATCTCTGGCATCCGACCAGGGTAGGTGGGTAGGAGTTGATTAGGAATGGAACAGGTGTTTGAGGACAGCCTGACCAAACGAGGCATCCCGGAGGGAGTCCTTGTCCAAACAGTAATGGGCTGTGAAGGTATGAACCGAGGCCCAGGTGGCCGCTCGACAGATTTGGTCGATGGACACAGAGTTTAGATGAGCCATTGAGGCTGCCATGGCTCTCACATTGTGAGCTGTGACATGGCCCTCCAGAGAAATGTTCCTACTCTGGTAGGCGAAAGAAATACACTGAGCAATCCAGTTGGACAGTGTTCTCTTAGAGACTGGAAGTCCTAAATGAGAAGGATCAAAAGCAACAGAGTTGAGAAGACTTTCTATGTTGCTGTGTTCTTTGTAATTAGAAAGCGAGAGCTCTCTTACAATCCAAGGTATGAAGAGTCCCCTCTGCATTTGATGCATGAGGTCCTGGAAAAAAGACAGGTAAATATACCTTCTGGTTCAGGTGAAAAGGCGAGACCACTTTAGGCATAAAGTGTGGATTGGTCCTGAGGACTACCTTATCATGATGGAACCTTGTATAAGGTGGATTAGCCACCAAAGCTTGCAACTCACTGATGCGGCGTGCTGAGGTGACTGCAATGAGAAAAATAACCTGCCAAGAAAGTTCAAGGAAGTGGTGGCGGCTAAAGGTTCAAAGGGTGGCTTCATAAGCTGGCCAAGAACCAGGTTTAAGTCCCATGCCACTGGAGGTGGTCTAGTGGGAGGTTTAGTTAAAAGAAGGCCTCTCATGAATCTTGCTATAAGAGGGTGAGAGGAAATAGGTTGTCCATTAAGAGGCTTGAGGGACGCTGCAATAGCACTCAAATGGACTCTTACTGAATTCGTTTTCAGGCCTGCATGGGATAGATGCAGGAGATACTCAGTAGAGTATTCAGAGGTATTGCAAGAGGGGTTAGACCAGGGGTGGGCAAACCTTTTGACTCGAGGGCCGCAATGGGTTCATATATTGGACCCGGGGGCCGGACCAAGAGTAGATGGACGGTGTGTATGTGTGAATTAATATAAATTAAATTTAAATGTGTAACATTAAATGTTTAGATTAATTTAAGGTAGAAAAGCATAAAAAGAGTTATTTTACAAAAAACTTTTATGCAATATATTTCTTTCATAAGAACATATAGACAGCTGCTAGGGTCTGGGCTGTCTATATGTTTTTACATATCAACGTAAAGTATGGCTATATGATACCTCCCTACCCTACCCGCCCCGCTAAGTTTGTACTTCAACGTGCATTGTCCTTTCAGCGAGTTGCTGATTCCAGTAAAATTCTCCAGAGCTTCTAACTTGTTAGTCCACTTCGATATGTGTAAATAAAAGTTAACATAGCAGCTACAATGTTCTCTGCTCTTATTTGTCAATAATGACTCGAATGTCCTTTTCCGAGGTGGTAATGCCTTATGCAGAATTTAGTATTTATTCTTATATACATTATCTGCTTGTAAAATGCACACGATAGCAGCGCACTGTTCCTAGTCTACTGGGCCATTTCCCTATTTGCCTTTTCTCAAGGGGCAAACAGATAATTTAAATGTACTCTGTTTATCTTTTAACCAGTTACCAAGACATACATAGTAGGTTACTGCCTCCTTTTTCATTTGCTGCTAGGACAGTCATGCGAGGGGTCAAAGAGTTCTCCGAATGTCTACAGGTGTACGGCTGGGAGGAAAGGGAGCAAAAGCAAGTAAGCTGCAAACATGGCTCGGAGGCATAAAGCAACATAGCTATGGAGGCTGAAAACGAGCCTAACCCACCCCCTGCTCGCAGTTTCTACCTGCACAACACAAAGTAGCCCGATCTGACAAGTGGCGATGCCGTTCATTGAACTTCCCTAACTTCTACATTCCCGGGAGCAATTTGTTTTTGAAAAAAGTCAGGGAAGCTCTTGATTGGCTTTGGTCGAGACCAATCAGGAAGCGGCCGACGTCAGAGCCTGCCCAGGGACCAGGAAGTGAGCCTGCAGGGAGAGAGCCAGGGAGCTGCAGCTGGAGCAGGTACCTGCACTGGGAAAGTGAGGTGAATAAATGAATAAATTAGCTAGCGCTCCGCGGGCCGGATTAAAAGGTCCGCCGGGCCGTATACAGCAGCGGGCCGTAGTTTGCCCATTCCTGGTTTAGACCCTTATCTGAACACCAAATGGTAAATCTTTTCCATTTGAAAGCATAGGAACGCCTAGTAGAAGGCTTTCTAGAGGCATGAATAACATCTCTGACTTGCTGAGAGAGATGAAAATCTTGAAGGTCTAGGCCCTCAGCAACCAAGCCCTGAGATGGAGCGACTGGGGGTTTGGGTGCCACAATGTTCCCCCTTCCTGGGACAGGTGGTCTGGTGAAGAGCCCAAGTCCAGGGAAGGAGCTTGAGAGATGCAGAAGTAGAGGGTACCACACTTGGCGTGGCCAATGTCGAGCTATGAGGATCATGGTCCCTTGATCTCTCTGAAGCTTGAATAGTGTTTTGGGAATTAGGGGAATTGGTGGAAAGACATAAAGGAAGTCTTGACCCCAGTAAAGGAGGAAGGCATCCTTGGCCTGAACTCCGAGACACGGAATTCTGGAAAAGAACCGGGGAAGTTTGGCATTCCACGGACTTGCAAAGAGGTCTATGTCTGGGGTTCCCCAAATTCGAAAAATCCTGGCTACCTGGTCCATGTGGAGGGACCACTCGTGTGGGAGCAGAACTCGACTGAGTCTGTCCGCCCAAGAGTTTTGAATGCCTGGAAGATATCCATCTTCTGGCAGTATATGATGCTCTCTGGTGAAGGCCCACAGTCGCAAAGCTTCGTTGCAAAGCGACAGAGCCAGTCCCGCCCTGCTTGTTTACATAGAACATGGCTACTTGGTTGTCCGTATGGATGAGGACTGTCCTGTAGCTGAGCAGGGAATGGAACACTCTGAGAGCTAAGAATATTGCTCTGAGTTCCAAGAGATTGATATGTAGCGAAGTCTCCTGTGGAGACCAGATGCCCTGGGTGGAGAGATCCTGCAGATGAGTTCCCCAACCCATTGGGGAAGCATCTGTTGTCAGAGTTGCTTGGGGTAGCGACTGCTGAAAAAGGGACCCCAGCAACAGATTTGGAGGGGACTTCCACCACTGGAGAGACCAAAATAGGCGACTGGAGTTTGCTATTTTGTCTGACAGGCAACCTGATGCCTGAGTCCATTGGGTGGACAAAGTCCATTGAGCTGCCCTCATGTGAAGGCGAGCATATGGAACCACATGCACGGTGGATGCCATGTGGCCTAATAGTTGTAACATTTCTCGAGCAGTTAAATGGGACTTTAACTATATCTGGGAGGCTAACTGCACCAAGCTTAGGCAACGGGCCTGAGGAAGATAGGCCCTTGCAGTTGTGGTATCCAGCAAGGCCCCTATAAACTCCAGAGTTTGAGTAGGGGTGAGATGGGATTTTGGGATATTTATTACCAGTCCCAAATACTGAAGGATACGCATTGTGCAGGTTAGACAAATCTGGGCCTCTGACTGGGATGGAGCTTGAATGAGCCAGTCGTCCAGATATGGGAAAACAAATATTCCTAGGGTGCGTAGAAATGCAGCTACTACTGCCATGCATTTTGTGAACACCCTTGGTGCAGAGGCCAGACCGAAAGGAAGCACCCTGTATTGGTAGTGCTTTCCTTGAAAAAGGAACCGAAGGAACCTTCTGTGGGTTGGATGGATGAGGACTTGGGTGTACGCATCCTTGAGATCTAGAGAACAAAGCCAATCCTGACTCTGAAGGTATGGTAGCAGAGTACCGAGAGAAATCATCTTGAATTTCTCTTTGAATAGAAACTTGTTCAATTCTCTGAGATCTAAAATGGGTCTGTAGCCCCCTGTTTTCTTTGGAATAAGAAAATAAGGGGAGTAAAACCCTGAACCCTGTTGAAGAAGGGGTACTTCTTCTATTGCCCCTTGGGCAAGAAGGGTAGCAATCTCCTGACCCAGAAGGTTGAGGAGAGATGTTGGAGAATTGAACTGTTTCACCATCGTGTGGGGAGGAAGGTTTAAGAAATGAAGCTTGTACCCTTCCCTTATAATGGAGAGGGTCCATTGCTCTGCTGTGATTTGCTCCCATCTGGGAGCAAAGTAAGCTAACCTTCCTGGAATGGTGAGGGGCTCTGGTTCTTCCAGAGCCAGAAAGGCTAAGTTCTCTAGTTGCAAGTCAAAGGCCCTGAGGAGGCTGAGGCTGCTGGGCCCTGGGAGGCCTGGCAGCCTTTGACTTGGCCTGTTTAGGTGGTTGCTGACGCTTTGCAGCAAAACGACCTGCAGAAGAGGCCTGCTGACCATAAGCAGGATAGTATCTTCCCTTTTTAGAAAAAGGTGTCTTTTTGAACAATCTTCTCTTAGCAGGAGCAGAGGTAGACTTTGAAAGTCGATCCAAAGCAGAGTTCTCAGCATCCATCTGAGTGGCCTTTGCTTTCCAATCCCTGCCAAAAAGGTTTTCACCTGTACAAGGAAGATTTCCCAGTTCATCTTGGACCCAGAGTTCCAAATCAGATGCTTGTAACCAAGCAATTCTGCGTGCACCTATGGCAATAGCCGAGGCTCTGCTTACACACTCAAAAGAGTCAAAGGCTGCACAGTTGGAAAATTTGGAAACATCTTGGGCATGTTTAAGCCAAGTGAGAAATTCCTGCCTTTTATCTTCTGAAATAAAAGGGGCTAAAGTCTGCAGATGATCTGTGACTTCCTTTAGAAACATCCCCATATAGAGACAATAGGAGTTGATTCTGGCAGCAAGCATATTAGCTTGGAAAACCCTTCTGCCAAAAGCATCAAGGGTTCTGCATTCACGTCCTGGAGGATTAGATGAGTGTCTCTCTGCACTCTTTATTTTCCTCATGGCAGACTCTACCACAATAGAGTGGTGAGGAAGCTGAGACTTATGAAAGCCAGGACAAGGAGGGACACGTCTAATGTACGAGAATGAGGAGAGGTAGTAAGAGGAGTCTCCCACATGCTCAACATGAGATCATAGAGAATCTCATGAATAGGTAAGGTGGCTGCTTCTTTAGGAGCCTTAGGGTATTGCAAAATATCTAATTGCTTGGCTCTAGGCTCTGACTCAGGGGCCACTGTAATGGAGAGGCCCCTAGCCACTTCCCTAGTGAAGTCTTGAAAAGGGAAGTCTTCTGGAGGAGACATTCTTCGTTTTGGAGAATCAGACTCCTGAGGAAGAAGTACCGGTGCCTAGACAGAAGCCTCCGACTCAGAGTCTTCGGGAACCTGTCTGGATGCTCCTGTAAAGCCCGATACGCGTACCGAGTGGGATCAACATCGAGAGTAAGCGGTACCGGTTCGGTACCGATGGGCATCATAGGACAGGGTACCGTTGCAGTCGACACCGAAGCTGATGTCGATGCAATCGGTACCGGCACCGGAAACGGTGCCGGAGTCAGTACCGACATCGGAGATTGTTGCGGTACCGAAGGCATCGAAGCCTGTATAAATGCCGTTAGGGTGCGCTGCATGGACAGAATCTTCTGATCCATCGACGCCACCAGAGTCTGGATGTCGGTACCGGTGGAGGCCACCGGTACCCCAGAACACGGCAACAGGTGATCGGTCGAGGCCGAGCCATCGATGTCAACCTGTGACCCCATAGATAATGCTTTGGAAGCCGGAACTTCCCGCCGGGGTAATTTAGCCAGTGCGGATTCCCCGAGGACAAGCCCAGAGGCATCTCGATGCTTAGAGGGAGATTTGCCCTTCGAGGACCGGCTAGATTTATGTTTGGTTACCTGAGATCCATGGGAGGAAGAAGCCCTGGAAGACGTCAATGCCACCGAGGCTGCATCAGAAGGAAACAGGGTACTGAGCTTGGCTGCTCTGTTCTGCCGACCTCTTTTAGACATCATGGTACAGGACACACAATCCGTGATGGAATGGTCAGGACCCAAACATTTTAGACACCAATCATGGGTGTCGGCGACAGAAATAGTACCGCCATACTTCGTGCACTTTTTAAACCCGAAAGCGGGCTTCTCCATGAGGAGAAAAATGTTCAGGCATAAGGCCCAAAACGCAAATGCACAGTTGAAGAAAGAGTAGTTACTCTGAAGAAAGAGTAGTTACTCACCTGTAACAGGTGTTCTCCAGGAGCAGCAGGAATCAGTCCTCACTTATGGGTGTCATCGACACCGATGAAGCACCAGCGGAGCATTTCCCCAGCTTTCCATGAAAGCCTTTGGGAATGATGGCACGCATGCGCAGTTCCCTTCCCGCCTAAAAGGTGCCATCTTACCTCAGTCAAATGACATAGCTAAGAACAGCACACAAAAATGTAAAAATTAAACTATGTACAACTGCAACTCCAAGGGGAGGAGGGAGGGTAGGGAGGACTGATTCCTGCTGCTCCTGGAGAACACCTGTTACAGGTGAGTAACTACTCTTTCTCCAGGACCAAGCAGGAAGTCAGTCCTCACTTATGGGCGACTCCCCAGCTCTGGGCTACCAGGAACCCAGGCTGAACAAGAGAACCTAGTCTCAGCAACACAGTAAAGGCTTTGCAAGGACACACCCTCCACAGGTAGCCCAACCAGAGGGCAGGAGTTGCCTAGACCTCAAAGAGATTCCGGAGTACTGCTTGGCCAAAAGCACTGTCCCCTACAGGACCTGCAAAAGTCTGGCTTGAAGACCAAGTAGCAGCCCTGCAGATGTCTTGCAATGGAACAGAGCGGAGGTGAGCCACTGATGTAGCCATTGCCCTCACATGGTGGGCCGTGACCCTACCCTGCAAAGGAAGGTCAGCTGCCTTGTAAGCCCAGGTGATACAGTCAGACACCCAGATGGACAAGGTACGCTTGGACACAGGCCTCCCCAAGTTATTGGGGTCAAAAGAAAGGAAGAGATGAGAAGCCTTCCTGTGACCTTGGGTACATTCAAGGTAGAAGGATAAGGCCCTCCTACAGTCCAAGGTATGGAGAACTGTTTCAGCCTGACTTGCATGAGGCCTAGGGAAGAAAGTAGGAAGAACCACCTCCTGGTTGAGGTGGAAAGAGGAGACAACCTTAGGAAGGAACTTAGGGTGAGTCCTGAGGACCACCCTGTTTTTATAGAACCTGGTGTAAGTTCTATCACAGACAAAGGCCTGAAGCTCACTCACTCTCCTAGCCGAAGTAAGGGCTATCAGAAAGAGTCTTCCAGGAAAGGAAGCGTAAAGGCCAAGTAGCCATAGGCTCAAAAGGTGGGCGAGTCAGCTGCTGCAAGACCACATTAAGCTCCCACTCAGGAGCAGGACATATGGGAGGCTTGAGCAGAAGCAAGCCTCTGAGAAACCTAGACACCAAAGGGTGCACAGACAAGGAATGGCCCTCAACTAGGGAGTGGTGAGCTGCTAAAGCAGAGAGGTGGACCCGAACAGAGTTGGACTTGAGACCCTGATTGGACAAGTGCAGCAGGTACTGAAGCACTACTGACAGTACAGGAGAAAGGATCCTCAGCACGTAGCTGACACCACACAGAGAACCTTTTCCACTTGAGAGCATAGGTCTTCCTAGTGGATTGTTTCATGGAGGCGAGGAGAGGGAAATTCAAAACTTAGAGAAGTTTGGACGAGTCTGAAAATCCCTTTTTTTGGGGCATCTACAATGATCTGTGGAACTTGATCCATTACTCTCCGGACTCAAAGGATAGTGAGTTTAGTAGTACTCCATCTTATCTCACTATTCAGCTAAGTACCATTGCTTCCACATATATTTAGTTTGTTGGCGGACAGAAAGGTTCTGTTACAGAAATAAATTTTTTTGATGCAAGTTAGCGTCTTTACTATGCATGGGCTGGTCCTTTTGGGCTTGTTGTAGCCCTTGGCATATTCAGGTTGTGTGGACCTAAGGTTATACTGACTTTTTTAAAAAATAAGTTGAATAAAAGGAGGGCCTGTTTACTGAGAGTGTTTGTACACCCTCGCAACAGGCGATCCGACAAAAATTTGAGTTTTGGTAAATTCTTCTGTCACACACAGTGTTGATGATGTTTATGGGACAGTGAATGATCTTTAGGGTATAGTAATCCCAGAGGTAGAGGCAGATCCACTGCCAGTTGAAGCAGGAGGAGGAACCAAGGCTGCCTTGGCCACCTGGGAGCTATTAGGAGGACTGAGGCCCTGTCTCGGAGAATCTTGAACAGTGTTCGGGCCACCAGAGGGGTGGGAGGAAAGGCATAGAGTAGGCCCTGAGTCCAGGGAATCAGAAAAGCATCTGCTGCTACTCTCACAGGATGCGGTTGCCTGGAGCAGAACCTTGGCAGCTGGTTGTTCAGTGGACTGGCAAACAGGTCTATGGAGGGAAGCCCCCATTTCAAGAAAATCTTTTGAACCACTAAAGGATGTAGCTGCCACTCGTGTGGTTGCAGAATCCTGCTCAATCTGTTGGCCAGGGAATTCTCCTGGCCTGGAAGATAGACTGCTTTGAGGAGCATGTTGTGCTTCAGGGCAAAGGAACAGAGGTCCTGGGCCTCCAGGCAAAGGGGCTGGGAACCAGTTCCGCCCTGTTAGTTTACACAGAACATGGCCACCTGGTTGTCTGTCTGGATCAAGACAGACTGTTGTGCCAAGCGGATAGCTCTGATTTCCAGTAGATTGATCTGCTGGGATGCCTCCCAATGAGACCACAGGCCCTGGGTGCACTTGTCTAGGCAATGTGCACCCCAACCCTGCAGAGAGGCATCGGTGGTCAGTACCACTGTATGAGGTCGGATCTGAAAGGGCACCCCCACCAGCAGATGGGGGGGGGGGGGGGTGTAACCACCAGTTGAGGGAGGCCAGGAAACGGTGGGACACACTGATCCTGTCTCTGAGACTGCCTGAGGCTTGTGACTACTGAGTCCGAAGGCACCACTGGGCAGGCCTCATATTGAGCATGGCATTGGGGGTCACCTGTACCGTCGACGCCATGTGGCACAGAAGCCTGAGACAGAGTATGGCGGAGACCAGGGACCTGTGCAGAAACTTGCTGGCGAGGTCCATGAGCCTTTGTGCTCGGTCCACTGGTAAGAATGCTCTTGCCAGCTGAGAATCCAAACTTGCTCCTATGAACTCCAAGTTCTGGGAGGGGAGCAAAGTGGACTTTGTGAAGTTGATGACAAAGCTCACCTTTTGGAGCAGTTCTATGGTCCTGTTGGTGGCCTGTTGAACTTCCAGGGAAGTCTGGCCTCTGATGAGCCAGTCGTCTAGGTAAGGAAACACAAAGATGCCCTGATTTCTCAGATAGGCTGCCACCACTGCCAGGCACTTGGTAAACACCCTGGGAGCAGAGGTCAGTCCAAAAGGCAGTACTCTGTAGTGATAATGGTTTCCACCCACAACAAACCTGAGGTACTTTCTGTGGTCTGGATGAATAAGGATTTGAGTGTAAGCATCCTTTAGATCTAAAGAGCAAAGCCAATCTCCCTGCTGGAGGTAGGGCAGAAGTGTTCCAAGAGTAAGCATCTTGAACTTCTCCTTCACTAGAAACTTGTTTAGGTTTCTGAGATCCAAAATGGGTTGAAGACCACTGGTTCTTTATGGCACCAGGAAATACCTGGAGTAAAACCCGTGACCGTGGAAGTGGGGAGGCACAGGCTCCACCGCCTTGTACAGCAACAGACCTTTTAGCTCCTGGAGGAGAAGGGCTGTATGCAGGAGAGGCCGGAAAGGTTCCCCTGGGAAGTGTGGCGGAGGCAGTTGGTGAAAGTGCAGGGCATAGCCTCGATGAACTATGTCCAGCACCCAACTGTCCTGAGTTATCAAGGGCCACTTGTGGGCGAACAAGGCTAGGCGGCCTCCTGTGCAGGGCTGCGTCTGCAAAGGAGATATGGCTATACTCAAGGAGTCAAAACCCCAAACCCTGCTGAATGGGAGCAGGGGCTGCAGGCTTGGGGGTCCTCTGCCTACGGGGCCCATTACCCTGGCCCTTGGCTTGCTGACCCTGGGGGGCAGCTTGGGCAGCTGGATATTGTGGGTACTGTTTGTAGGCAGAGCCCTTCCTCGGGTAAAGCACAGTTACTTACCTGTAACAGGTGATCTCTGGGAACAGCAGGAATAAGTCTTCACATATGGGTACGTCGGTACCGACTGAGTCTGCGTGGGAACGCTCCCCAGCTTCCCAAAAAGGAAAGTTTTTGGGAGCATCCCACAGCGCCTGCGCGCTGCCTTCCCGCCTTTCCTAACCGCCTCTCCCCAGTTCGAGTTTTAAAGCTGAGACAAAGAGAGAGAGGAAAGGAAAGATAGAGAGATACAACTCCTAGGGGAGGTGGGTGGGATGTGAAGACTTATTCCTGCTGTTCCCAGAGATCACCTGTTACAGGTAAGTAACTGTGCTATCTCCAGGAACAAGCAGGAATGAGTCTTCACATATGGGGACTCCCTAGCTAGAGATGCCTGGGAGATCCCCAAGGTTATGAGACCCTGGGAAGGGCTCTACCTCCTCCTATGGATCTCAGGCATCCATCCAGGGAAGGAGGGCATGAGTTGATTAAGAATGGAACAGGTGTTTGAGAACAGCCTGACCAAATAAGTCATCCCGGCGGGAGTCCTTGTCCAAGCAGTAATGGGCTGTGAAGGTATGAACCGAGGCCCAGATGGCCGCTCGACAGATCTGGTCGATGGACACAAAATTTAGATGAGCCATAGAGGTGGCCATGGCCCTCACATTATGAGCTGTGACATGGCCCTCCAAAGAAAGGTTCTTACTCTGGTAGGCGAAAGAAATACACTGAGCAATCCAACTGGACAGTGTCCTCTTAGAGACTGGAAGTCCCAAATGAGAGGGATCAAAAGCAACAAAGAGTTGAGAAGACTTTCTATGTTGCTGTGTCCTTTGTAAGTAAAAGGCAAGAGCTCTCTTACAATCCAGGGTATGAAGATTCCTCTCTGCACTTGATGCATGAGGACCTGGAAAAAAGACAGGTAAATACACCTCTTGATTAAGATGAAAAGGTGAGACCACTTTAGGCATAAAGTGTGGATTGGTCCTAAGGACTACCTTATCATGATGGAACCTTGTATAAGGTGGATTAGCCACTAAGGCCTGCAGTTCACTGATGCGGCGAGCTGAGGTGACTGCAATGAGAAAAATAACCTTCCAGGTGGTGGCTAAGGGTTCAAAAGGTGGCTTCATAAGCTGACCAAGAACCAAATTTAAGTCCCATGCCACCGGAGGAGGCCTAATGGGAGGTTTAGTTAAAGTTAGGCCTCTCATGAATCTTGCAATAAAAGGATAAGAGGAAATCAGCTGTCCATTGATAGGCTTAAGGGATGCTGCAATAGCACTCAAATGGACCTTTACTGAATTCGTCTTAAGGCCTGCATTGGCGAGATGCAGGAGATATTCCAATAGAGAATTCAAAGGTAGTGCTAGAGGGTCAAGACCCCTCTCAGCACACCAAATGGAAAACCTTTTCCATTTAAAAGCATAGGAACGTCTAGTAGAAGGTTTTCTGGAAGCATGGAGAATATCTTTCACTTGCTGAGAAAGATTCCAACTTTGAAGGTTGTGATAAGGAAGCTTATCATAGCTCAGGTAGGAGCTATAGAAAAGATGTGACTGAACAAGCAACCTGTCAGTTCTGGTAGAAGTAAGAAAACAGAGTTTTCACATAAAAGACTACCAGTCCCAGAATGCACCAGGTTTCCAGCAGCCATGAGAGAGGCTGAAGTGAGAAAACGTGTGTGCAATCAAGAGAGCTATGAGGTAATCCCTAAGCACTCATCTCAAAGGGCAGGGCCTGATTCAACACAGCTGCGCTGTGTTAGGGAGGAGCACACATTAGGACAGAATAAGAATAGAGCTTATACTACAGATAACAGCTACAGACAGATACAGCAACAGCTTCAAGCTCAAGCACCAACATCATCTCGAGAAGCAGAAGCCAAGCCAAACGGATAGAGAGAGAAGGAAACTCTCTGGAAGGAAGAGAAGAAAGGCCATTGGAAGGTCTGGGAGATTCCAAGGCAGTACCTATACTGGGAGGTATTCCAAATGCCAGCAGAGTCCATTGGACTGGAGTCAGCCAGAGGAATGGAATGGCAGAGATAGGAATCACCAGTGGCTACCTGGAAGAGAGAAGACTGCACGTGGAAAGGACTTTCAGACCTATGCCAGAAGGTATGTGAGGAAAGATCCAGTGTCCAGGGATCAAGATTGGAAGGCTGGACATCAGAACTGGATTACATATTGGCCAGGCTATACAGAGAGGAATTATGATAGCAGGAGAGGCTCAGGTATGAACACTGATCCAGACCCTATCTATAATAGAGAATGGCAACAAGGGAATAAGCATTCTCATGATAGTGCCTTATGGAAAGACTCATCTGTACAAATGTATGATAGTGACCCTATGCTGATTGATGAAGGGGGAGATACAGCAGATGAAACTATTGATTACATGGACTGTTCTTTATCCAAGTGCTATTGCTAGCTTTCTGTGAGCAAACACATCAGCCATCACAAAGAAACCTAACTTTGTTCTTATTTCCACTGCAAACAGCTCTTAAAGCAGGATTTGGGTTCACACAGTAGCAGCCAGCCAGCTAAAGGGTTTCAGCTGGACAATTGATAGTAATTAAAGCTGCACCCGATTGTGTGTGTGAGCCAGGGATAATCACTGCTGGATCTGCGTGGAAAAATAAGCAGAAGTTAACCTAACAAGCAAAGTTCTTTTATTTCTTTGTGCCTTTTTATTTGGTAATTATTTTCTAAGAAAACATTAGCTAATTACCTGACAAGTTGAAGGTTGTTTCCTGATTTGTTTTGTGACTTTATGTTATCCATTTAAACACTGCAAGCAAGTAACCTCATTTATATTGCTACCAAGCATACTTGTGCTGGGTGAATTAAACCCCATCAATAAAAGAAGTATTTTATTGGCTTTACCACTGGTTACACAACTCAATTATTGTCTTCAGCTGTGTTTGGAGTGAAAGAACTACATTACCCACAATACCTTGCAAGAATCATATGAATATATGCATCGTCAAGATTGTGTAAGTTCTCACCCTAGGCAGCCGTCTGACAAGGTCTAGGCCTTCAGCAACCAAGCTCTGAGGTGAAGGGACTTGGGGTTTGGGTGCCACAAAGTCCCCTCCTCCCGGGACAGAAGGTCTGGAGCAGCTCCCAAGTCCAGGGAGGGAGCTTGAAAGATATGCAGAAGTAGAGGGTACCACACTTGGCGTGGCCAGCGTGGAGGTATGAGGATCATAGATCCTTGATCCCTCTGGAGCTTGAACAGAGTCTTGGGAATCAAGGGAAAGGGTGGAAAGGCATACAGGAAGTCTTGACCCCAGTGAAGGAGGAAGGCATCCTTGGCCTGAACTCCCTGACAGAATTCTGGAACAGAACCGGGGAAGTTTGGCATTCCACGGGCTTGCAAAGAGGTCTATGTCCGGGGTTCTCCATTCTTGGAAGATTCCGAGTACCTGGTCCATGTGGAAGCAGAAGTCGACTGAGTCTGTCTGCCCAAGAGTTTTGGATTCCTGGAAGGTATACGGCCAAGAGATGGATTTGATGCTCTCTGGCGAAGGCCCACAATCTTAAAGCTTTGTTGCAAAGCGACAGAGAGCCAGTTCCTCCTTGCTTGTTTATGTAAAACATGGCTACCTGATTGTCCGTATCAATGAGGACTGTCTTGTAGCTGAGCAGGGTATGGAAGACCTTGAGAGCTAGAAAAACTGCTCGGATCTCCAAGTGGTTGGATATGTAGAGAGGTCTCCTGTGGAGACCAAGTGCCCCGAGTGGAGAGGTCTTGCAGATGAGCTCCCCAACCTGTTTGGGAGGCATCTGTTGTGAGGGTTGCTTGGGGCAACAACTGTTGGAAGGGGGACCCCAGCAACAGATTTTGGGTGGACTTCCACCACTGGAGAGACCAAAAGAGGCGCCTGGAGGTTGCTATTTTGTCTGACAGAGCCCCTGATGCTTGAGTCCACTGGGTGGACAAAGTCCACTGAGCTGCTCTCATGTGAAGACAAGCATAGGGGACCACATGCACTGTGGATGCCATGTGGCCTAGCAGTTGTAGCATCTCCCGGGCAGTTAAATGACTCTTTGACTGTATCTGGGAGGCTAACTGCACTAGGCGTAGGCAACAGGCCTGAGGAAGATAGGCCCTTGCAGTGGTAGTATCTAACCAGGCCCCTATGAACTCTAGGGACTGAGAAGGGGTGAGCTGGGACTTTGGGAGGTTTACCACAAGTCCCAGATACTGCAGAATGCGCCTTGTGCAGTCCAGGGAAGTCTGGGCCTCTGACTGAGATGGAGCTCGGATGAGCCAGTCGTCCAGGTATGGGAATACAAATATTCCCCGAGTGCGTAGAAATGCAGCTACTACTGCCATGCATTTGGTGAACACTCTTGGAACAGAGGCCAGACCGAAAGGAAGCACCCTGTATTGGTAATGCCTTCCCTGGAAAAGAAAACGGAGGAACCTTCTGTGAGAAGGATGGATGAGGACATGTGTGTACGCATCCTTGAGATCTAGAGAACAAAGCCAATCCTGACTCTGAAGGTATGGAAGGAGAGAGTGCCCAGAGAAAGCATCTTGAATTTCTCCTTGCATAGAAACTTGTTCAATTCCCTGAGATCTAATATGGGTCTGTAGCCCCCTGTTTTCTTTGGAATCAGAAAGTAGGGGGAGTAGAACCCTGACCCTTGTTGAAGAAGGAGAACTTCTTCTATTGCCCCTTGGGCAAGAAGGGCAGCCACCTCCTGACCTAGAAGGCTGAGAAGAGATGTTGGAGAATTGAAATGTCTCACCATGGTGTGAGGCGGAAGGTTTGAGAAATGAAGTTTGTAGCCCTCCCTTATGATGGAGAGGATCCACTGCTCTGCTGTAATTTGCTCCCATCTGGGAGCAAAATGAGCTAACCTTCCTGGAATGGTGAGAGGCTCTGGCTGTTTCAGAGCCAGAAAGGCTAAGTTCTCTAGCATCAAGTCAAAAGCCCTGAGGAGGCTGGGTCTGCTGAGTTGCAGCAGCCCCTGTAGGCTTAGGCCTGGCCTGTTTAGGTTGCTGACGCTTAGCAGCAAAACGACCTGTAGATGATTGTTGGCCAGAAGCAGGATGGAATCTGCCTTTCTTGAAAAAAGACTTCTTGAAAGGTTTTTTCTTGGCAGGAATTGAGGTTGACTTTGTAAGTCTATCCAAAGCAGAATTTTCTGCATCCATTTGAGTGGCTTTTATTTGCCAATCTTTGCCAAACAGGTTTTCACCTGTACAGGGAAGATTTCCTAAGCCATCCTGGACCCAACATTTTAGATCAGAAGCCTGGAGCCAAGCAATTCTGCGAGCAGCTATGGCAATGGCCGAAGCTCTGCTGGCACCTTCAAAGGAGTCAAAAGCTGCACGGTTGGAAAACTTTGAAATATCTTGAGTATGCTTAAGCCAAATAAGGAATTCCCTTTTATCCTTTGAAGAAAAGGGAGGAAAGTGTGCAGTTTATCTGCAACTTCTTTCAGAAACATACCCATATAAAGACTATAGGAGTTGATTCTGGCAATGAGCATACTGGCTTGGAAGAGTTTCCTACCAAAAGCATCCAAGGTCCTGCGTTCTCTTCCTGGAGGAGCGTGTTTTTGCACTCTTTATCCTTTTCATAGCTGACTCCACCACAATAGAATGGTGAGGAAGCTGTGTTTTATGAAAACCAGGACAAGGAGGGACACGGTACATAATGTCCAATCTACGAGAATGAGGAGAGATAGTGAGAGGAGTCTCCCATAAGTCAATCATGTGATCATAAAGAATCTCATGAATTGGCAAGGTGACTGCCTCCTTAGGAGCCTTAGAATAACCTAAAATATCCAATGTTTTAGCTCTAAGCTCTATTTCAGAGGTTACTGAAATAGAAAGTCCTCTAGCCACTTCTCTTATGAAGTCTTGAAAGGACAAATCCTCTGGAGGAGACATTCTTCTTTTTGGAGAAGGCTCTTCAGGAAGGGCTACGGATACTTCAGCAGACTCCTCCGATGCATCAGAATCTTCTGAGAAATCAAAGTATCGACTGTCAGGGTGCTCTTCCAAAGCTCGATACGCGTATCGAGCAGTATCGACATCTGGCATCATCGGTACCGGTTCGGTACCGATGGGCATCCCTGGACAGGGAACCGCTGCAGTCGGCATCCTGGTCGATGTCGATGCAGTCGGTGCCGGTACCGGAGCTGATACCGACAACGGAGTTTGTTGTGGTATCAGCGGCGGTGCAGCTTGAACGAAGGCCGTGATAGCCTGCTGCATGGATAGGACATTCTGATCCATCGACGCCATGAATGCCTGGAATTCGGTACCGGAAGGTTGCGCCGGTACCCCAGAGCATTCTAACAGGTGATCGGTCGAGGCCGTGCCATCGATGTCAACCTGTAACCCCATAGGTGGAGCTTTGGAAGTCAGAGCTTCCCGCCGGGGTTGTTCTGCCGGTGCAGGATCCTCGAGGGCAAGCCCGGAGGCATCTCGATGCTTGGAAGGAGATCTACCCTTCGAGGACCGGCTGGATTTATGTTTGGTTACCTGAGATCCATGGGAGGAAGCAGCAGCCCTGGAAGACGTCGATGCCACTGAAGCTGCATCAGAGGAAAACAGCACATGGAGCTTGGCTGCTCGGTTCTGTAAACCTCGTTTAGACAGCAAGGAGCAGGACGAACAATCCAAAATGGAGTGGTCAGGACCCAAACATTTAAGACACCATTCATGGGTGTCAGTAACAGAAATAGTACCGCTGCACTTAGTGCATTTTTTAAACCAGGAGGCTGGTTTTTCCATGAGGAAAATTCTTTGTGAGGCCTAAGGCCCAAAAGAGGAAAAACACACTAAGTGAGGGAAAAATATGTTTTTTGTTTTTTTTTTTTAAAGAAAAGAAAGAAAGAAAGACCGGCGGTACCGGTCTGACGTCGGGGAAGGCAGAAGCGCGACCAAAGAAATAAAATAAAACAAAGAACTTCTTCAGCTGTGACAGGAACACGACCTGCTGGCTCCGCGGCAAAGAATAACTGGGGAGAGGCGGTTGGGAAAGGCAGGAAGGCAGCGCGCAGGCGCTGTGGGATGCTCCCAAAAGCTTTCCTTTTTGGGAAGCTGGGGAGCGTTCCCACGCAGGCTCCGTCGGTACCGACGTACCCATATGTGAAGACTCATTCCTGCTTGTTCCTGGAGATGAGGACTTTTTACCCGAGCCCTTCTTCTTATGAGAAGGGGCAGAGGTCTTCGACAGCCGTGTCCTCGTGAGGTGCTCTGTCTAGAGCTGAGCGGCCTTCTCGGCCACAGGCTTGCCAAAAAGGTTTTCACCTCGGCAAGGGACATTGACCAACTTGTCCTGAACCCATGGCTCGATAACTGCAGCCATGCCTGGCGTCGGGCCGTGATGCCGGCTGCCGCTACTCGGGCCGAAGCCTCGAAGCCATCGTAGGCGGCGCGGGACTTGAACTTAGAGCATTCCCGGATCCTCGAAGACAAGGACTTAAAACTCTGCAAGGGTTCCCCGGAGAGACCAGCAGAGAATCCGGCCAACTCCTTGGCCAGGTCTCGTAAATACATGCCCATGTACAGCTGGTAAGTCAGGACACGGCAAGCAAGCATCGAGCCCTGAAAGCACTTTCTACCGACGCCATCAAGACTTCGGGCTTCCCTTCCAGAAGGCACTGCGGAGTCCATCTTCTGACTCTTCAGGCGATGCATGGCCGATTCCACAACCATGGAATGGTGTGGTAGCTGTGCTTTCTGGAAGCCAGGACTCTTTCGGAGCCGATAGATGGAATCAACTCGCTTGCTCAAAACCGGCGCCGAGGCCGATGCCTCCCACATCTGGAAGAGGAGCCATTCCAGCATCGGAGGAACTGGGACAGTAAAGGCCTCCTACGAAGGAGTCATACTGCAGAGCATCGAGCTCTTCGGCTCCTCCTCGGGGTCAGCCAAGATAGCCAGGGCAGCGGCCATATCGCGGACAAACTCCGAGAACCTAGTATCCTCCGGAGGGGATCTACTCCGGGGCTCAGACTCTGGTGAGTCCGAAGGGACACACTGAGTCTTGAAGGTGTCAGGAGACTCCTCGTCTTCTGTCTCCCAAGCAGACTCATCCGATGTCGAGTCGAGGTCCGACCCCGCAGGGCCTCTAGGCACCGGCGTCGATGCCCTCGGTCCCGAACGGGAGGTCGAGGGAGACCTCGACCGAGGACGACTTCGAGCCGCAAGGGACTCGAGTATCGGCTCGGTCTCCGGGGTCGACTTCGAAGTCGATGTCCCGGTGGTTGGAGCAGATGCACCAGACAGGCTGGTCATCAGTGCCCGCTGCTGATCCATGAAGGCAGACATTCTGCTCTCCAAGGCTGTCAACCTGAGACTCAGCTCGGGTGACGCAGCAGCCCCCGACTCGGGCCCCGGTGGCGCCGGGCCCGACGTCGGTACTCAGGGAGGCGAGTCCACGAGGACAACAGGACTTACGTGTCCAGCAGACTCCGGCTCCATGCGAGCAACTTTAGTTGGCTTCTCCTGGTTCTCCGACGCCGCCCTCGCGAGCCGCTTCTTCCTCTTACGTTCCTGGTCAGGGGACCCCCTGTCCGAGGAGCTCCGACGCCTCTCGGGATCGGAATCCTGAGATGTCGAGGCCTCAGACGAGGTCCGGGCAGAGGCCGAATCCGAGAAAAGCCTTTCACTTTGTTGCTGACGACTTCGGAGGGCCTTGGAAGACATCTTTCCACATGGCCCGCATGTTTTAGAATCGTGGTCCGGGCCAAGGCACCGAAGGCAGCAGTCATGTGTGTCGGTGAGAGACATTATCTGCTTACACCGATCACACTTTTTAAAACCACTGGAAACCATCGGGGAGAAAAGGGTCCCCGCGAGGTCAAAGGACCGGCCTTCCAGGGGAAAAAAAAAAAATTTGGCGCGAGCGCCTAGCCACTAAGGGCAAAAATCGAAAAAAGAAAAAAGGGATTCGATACCGGTGTACCGAACCTGGCGGGAGGGGAAACGATGCTGAATCCGAGGAAAAAAGCGAAACGCCGCCAAGAAAAAACATCTTTTCCGGGAAAAAAAGGACACACGTCCGATGGGCTTCACGGAAAAAAAAAAGAGACTGAGGTAAGATGGCACCTTTTGGCGGGAAGGGAACCGCGCATGCGTGCCAGCATTCCCAAAGGCTTTCATGGAAAGCTGGGGAAATGCTCCGCTGGGGCTTCATCGGCGTCGATGACACCCATAAGTGAGGACTGACTTCCTGCTTGGTCCTGGAGAAAGAAAAGGTTTTGTTTTTTTTTTGTAAGAAAGAAAAGAAAAGATCGGCGGTACCGGTCTGACGTCGAAGAAGGCAGACGCGCACAGAAAAATAAAGAAAAAAATAAAGAATTCTTCTGCGGTGACAGGAACACGACCTGCTGGCTCCGCGGAAAAGAAGAACTGGAGAGAGGCGGTTGGGAAAGGCAGGAAGGCAGCGCGCAGGCGCTGTGAGATGCTCCCAAAAGCTCTCTTACTGGACGCTGGGGAGCGTTCCCGCGCAGGCTCCGTCGGTATGTTTATGTTTATTAAAACTTTATATACCGCCCAATACAAATAGCATCTGGGCGGTTCACAATACATAAAAACAATTAAAAAGAGAGAAGGCTGCGGAAAAAGAAACAGAAAAAGGAATGCCATAAAATCATAAGAACAGGGATAGAAACAGATAGCAGTCAGGGGATACAGAAAGCAGACATGAGGGGAGAGAAGGGAACACATCGACAAAACAGAAAGGCACAGGAAAGAGGAATTAGGAACTAACATAATTTATACTATGTAGGAGAAGAGGGTGGAGCTGGAAGGGGGAGGTTGAGGCAGACATGAGGGTGAGAGGGAACACATTGACAACACACAAGGCGCAGGAAGGAGGAATTGACGACGATACCCATATGTGAAGACTCATTCCTGCTTGTTCCTGGAGATAAATAATTTGCTTTAGCCAAATGAAATGTCGCCATGAGATCCAGGAACAGAGGACCCCACCTGATGACTATCTGCACGAACACATTCGGATGAAGCTCCTACTCTGACATCCACCCGGACTCCACTGAGAAATTCAGCCATCATCTTGTCTGCTCCTGCAATGTGTGCTGCCCAAAAGCGCCTTCCGACAAGGCTGCACACTCAAGCGAACAGAGCCTCTGATTCCTCTTCCATGGCTACAGTGCCCGTGCCCCCCTGCCGGCTTAGGCAAGCCACTGTTGCGGTATTGTCAAACAGCACTCGCCCTGCCCGATCCTTCACTTCGGAATCGAACGCTTGAAGCACCAAAACTACCGCCCCCAGCTGCAAACAGTTGATCGACCAATGGCCCTCCTGTTTGCTCCAAACATGTGCTAACTGATCCTCGCAATGAGCTGCCCAGCCTGCGAGACTTGCCTCAGTCAACTGTGGGAGCCACTACGGGTGCTCCAGCGGCATGCCTGCAGCCAGATCTCCTGGGACTAGCCCCCCCCCAGTGAAGGGATCACCTGACCTGCGCAGGACATGGGAGACATTTGTTTAGAGAATCGCTTTGGTGCGACCATCGTCATAACAGGTACCTTTGTAAGGGATGCATGCGAGCTCTGGCCCACTGAACGAACCCCCGAGTTGCCGCCATTATCCCGAGTAGCCGAAGACAGCTCCAAGCCGAAGGCGCCGTCTCCACCTGAAACCTGCATATTAGTTGTTGAAGGACCTGATCTCAACCTCTGGCACAAACACTGGTCCCCCATTAGTAGTCAAACCATACCCCCAAGAACCCTAGGCCTTGAGACAGACTAAGTGACTTTTGACTGCATTGACTACCCAGCCGAGATCCTGAAGAAAGGTTACTACCCTGTGGTAACCTGGACACTCTCGGCCCTGGACTTCAGGGGAATCGACCAATCTTTGAGGCACGGGTGAACTAAGATTCCTTATTTCCACAGAACCTCCACCACCACCACCATAACTGTGGTGAGGGTGCGCAGGCCCGTTGTCAGACCTAAGGCAAGGCTTGAAACTGAAAATGTCGTGCCGCCCCCCCCCCCGGAAGGCAAACCTTAGAACTTCTGATGTGCTGCCCTTATCGAAATGTGTAAGTATGCCTCTAAGATCGAAGGATGCAAAAAACTCCCCTTGCGGGACCGCCACCACCACTTATCGTAACGGTTCCATTCAAATGTGAGACGCACAGATACAGTGATTTACGTCCTTAAGATCCAGCAAGGACAGATAGGCCCATCTCCTGTGAAACCATGAAACAAATAGACAAACACAATTTCTTGCTCTGCTGCTATCTGGACCCCGGCAGGAAGAACTCTCAAACACTTCCTCCTATCAACTGAACTGCCACGTGGACTTGCTGTGCTTCATTGTGGTTTTCGGGCAGTCGCTGAAGAGGTAGCCGAAGACCCCCTTCCTGCACTTTGAAAGGCCCGAAACCCCAGAGCTCTGGAATCAAACGTACCTCTTTGGGGCACTCCCAAACAAGCCGTTACACATTAACCATAGACAGATGGGAGGATTTCATTTGCTTCCTATCCACTCTCTAACTACATACCCTTCTGGTATGCAGGTACTTCCTGTTCTCTCCAGGGCTGTAGCTGCTACAAACCTATATAGTTTCTCTCTCTCTTTAAAATAAAAAAAAAAGCCATATTCCTGTCTCTGCTTTAGTATAAGACCCTTCTCAGGAGAAAGTAACAAAGTATCAATCTTTTAGATCACTTGACCAGGCCCACAGCACTCTGAAATTTGCACAGCCACAACCATGACATATCCGATAAGGCCTTTTCCATCTGCCTGCATCAAGCCATTGTGCACTGAATTAGACTTGAGCTGTAGCCCACAAGGAATGCTTAAGGATTAAATGGAAGTTAAGTGGGAAAGGCTGGGAACACTCCCCAGGAACTTCCTCCAACTGAACCCGGTTACATAACAGGATCCCCAGCCCCGTGCATTCCCACAGGCTCAGGCACAAGCCATTGAAGTAATAGAATAAAATCAATCCCAATAACTAAGCTAAAAGGAAACTGCAACTGGCCCCCTAGGACGACCGCTCCAACCTGCTTTATTCTCAGGTGTCTGCCTCTCTCCAGCACCCGGGTAGGAAACAGCTGTGAGCCTGAATAGGAAGACAATGTGCCTAAACGCCGCTGGTTGCCATAAGTCAGGTTCTGGACCTTCGATTGAGAGGTACTGAAGCCCCCAGCTTTGCAAGAGACTTCCCCTACCAACTTGAGCCAGCTGATGCGTACCGCATCCTGACGCGCCTGCCCATGTGCTGAAGAGGGGACAATACATATAGACTCTTGGAGTCAAACAGGACCTTGGCTTTGGTGCACCGAAGATACCGGCCCTAGCAGAAGTAAACAGTCTTAAATATAAAGAACAGTGTGTAACATTCTATATTCGTTTGCAATGAAGGACGACCTTCTAAAAAAACAAGAGCCTGATTTTTTTTTTTCTTCAAGGTCTCCGCCATGCCAAGCCCTCGAGACCAAAGCCTTCAAAATTCAGTAATTGCAAACTGTACTTCTAACCAAAAAGCAGTAACCCAATTAAAATAAGGAAAATAAGAAAATAAATCCTTCCATAAGAAACAAAGAAAACCATATACTTTTAAAACTGCTTTTTTTTTGTGACTCCTCACCGCTATAAGAGTCCTCCCCCGAGATGGCATTAACCCCTCAAACCGCGGGAAAAAAATGGTACAGCCCGCCAAAATGGCGCTGAAAAATAAACCAGCTGGCTTCCCACGAGGTGACAGGCCTCGCCATGGGAAAAAAGCACAAATAGCACTTATCCGCTGACTAAATGCTTGTGCTGCGATCTGGAGCAAAATTGCTCTCAACTCACACCGATTTCTGTCTTTTTTTTTTTTTGGAGTATGTCTTTATAAGACATAAGACCCTCGATCAAGCTCACGGAAATAAATTTAAAAAATATATATTTATGTCAAAAATAAAAAAAACCACTATACCAGATAACACATACTCTAGAGAGCTTGAAAATCAGTGCTCGTCGCCTCAAAAAACGCAGGAAGGGACAGCCCGCAAGACAGCAGCCCGATAGCCTCCCCAATCACCGATGAAGCACTCGCCTCTGCCCTTGGAGCTGCAAAATGCTTTTGTGCCGATTTCACCATGAACAGCAGCTGCCGCTCGGAATAGGTCCGAAGCAGCTGCCACAGAGGGTGCTCCGACTGGCTGTCATTGAAAACCGCTGCTGCCACGCACATCTTGAAGGCAGCTGTTTGGGTTATCTGCACAACTCCCCTCTGTCCACACCAGGAGGGGAGAGCAGCCCGGACACCGAATAAAGTCTGAGAAAAGAGAAGGGATTCCCCATAGCAGGTTCAATTCCTCTCCTGTCCAACTTTTTTTTTTTTTTAAACTTTATAGAAAGTAAGCACCGATAGCTCCCCAAAGAAAATTAAACTAAATGAAACTATAGGGAAACAAAACAATAAAAACATGTCTAATCTAGCTAAATGCTCCTTACCTGATCCTCTAGTGAGCCCAGACCTAGGCTCACTACGTCCTCCTGCTGCATGGCAACTGGACACACTGGGGAATGATGGGAGAAGACCAGCAGTATACATCCGGTGATATCATGAATTTGACTTGTCCAGTCTCCAAGCTGCAGGAGGTACACTACCCAGAGGTGGAGGACTGAACTGGAGAAACGATAAGGAAAAGGTTTTCAGCAGTGCAAGGGATGTTACCCAGTTTGTCCTGAACCCATTGTTCAAGATCCGATGCTTGAAGACAAAATTCTGCGTGCCCCGATGCAGATAGATGAAGTTCTGCTGATGCACTCAAAACAGTCAAAAGTTGCCCTGTTAAACTTTGAAACATGTATGCAGGAACTGATTCTAGCCAATAACATGGTGGCCTGAAAGCAACATCGACCAAAGGCATCGAGGGTTCTCAATTCCCTACCTGGAGGGTTTGAGGAATGTGTCTTAGCACTCTTTATCCAATGCACTGCCGATTCCACTACCATGGAATTAATCTTCCCTCTAATATTCTGTAGTCTGTGTGCGCATAAAATATCAGCCGTGCAGCTTTTGAAGGAAGGTTAAATTTTTGTGTGCCACATAACGACACTCGGAGTTATATACATTAAAATTTAACTATACATCAGAATACAGTATGTACACCACATTGATTGCACTAGAAAACATTGTAGAACTTGTGAAAACCGTAAATACATAACTTTTAACTTTTAAGACGTCTGTGTTTTCTATCAGAATCAGAACCCTAATTTTTGTGCGCTCTGTTGTAAAGTATGTGCGCTCGCTCGGCGAGGTGTGCGCGCGCGCACATGCGCACAGCTTAGAGGGAACAGTGCATGGAATGGTGTGTTAATTACATCTTTTGGAAACTAAGACACTCCGGTTCCTGATACATGGTATTGAGTCTTTGGTTATATGGGAAAACGGTAAGGGGCATTTCCCACATATGAAGCATAAGGTTGTGAAGAATGCAATGAATAGGGAGAGTTGCAGCTTCCTTCGGGGCAGCAGGGTACTGAAGGATTTTAAGTTCTTCAGCTCTAGGCTCTCTCTCCAATGTCACCATTATGGACAGACCCCGAACAACATTGTGAATAAAGTCTTGGAAAGACACGTCCTCCAGAGGGGACATGCAACATTGTGGGGATGGAGATGGGTCTTCTGGGAGAGTTCTCATATCCCAGGTATTGGACAATTCCTCATCCGAGGAATCGGAGTCCGAAGACTCAAAGTACTGACAGGCAGGATTGTTTGCGCTGTACCCGTACCCGATCAAAATCGGTAGATGAGGCTGGCGATGCTAGAACCTCTGTACCGGAAATGGATTAGAGGGCCAGCATGGGTGGTAGTATGGTAAGCGGCAAAAAAAGTCTATGTAGGCTGTTCTGGTACCGGAGCTGGTACCAGTGCCTGAGGGATTGACTGTAAAGGCTTTACCTGTACAGAGGCCGCCAGTAAGGCTGCTAAGCTACGCTCAATAGCCAGGATGCGTTGATCCATGGAACTTGCCGATGCTTGGGTATTGGTATTGGAATTGAGGGCCACAATCCCTGAGCATGGCACCAGGAGCTCTCCAGAGGTGGAGGCCTTGGGAGCATCCTGGGACCCCACTAAGGTTTTGGAGGCAAGGTCCTCCCATCGGGGTTGTTTGGCTGGTGTGTCCCCCTCCAGGGCAATGCCCAAGGCAACTCGATACTTAGAAAGAGATCTAACCTTGGAGGGACGACCAAGTCTTCGAAGTTCTAGGTTTTGATACCTGAGATCCTTGGGAGGAAGATGAAGCTCTTGACGTTGATGCTAAAGATGCTGCAAAGAGGGTGCCTAGTTTTGCAGCTCTATTTTGTATGCCTCATCTTCCTGCAAAGAAAGCACAGTTACTTACCTGTAACAGGTGATCTCTGGGAACAGCAGGAATTAGTCCTCACTTATGGGTACGTCGGAACCAACGGAGCCTGCGCGGAAAAGCTCCCCAGCTTCCCAGGAAGGAAGCTTTTGGGGTCTCCCACTGCACATGCGCGCTGCCTTCCCGCCTTCCTGACCAGCTCTCCTCAGTTTGAGTTTATAGCTGAGACAATAGAGAGGAAAGGAAGATAGATAGAAGATACAACTCCTAGGGGAGGTGGGTGGGTTGTGAGGACTAATTCCTGCTGTTCCCAGAGATCACCTGTTACAGGTAAGTAACTGTGCTATCTCCAGGAACAAGCAGGAATAAGTCCTCACTTATGGGGACTCCCTAGCTAAGATGCCTGGGAGATCCCCTTCCAAGGGTTTGCCATCTTCGTATGGATCTCAGGCATCCATCCTGGGAAGGAGGGCAGGAGTTGTTCAAGTATGGAACAGGTGTTTGAGGACAGCCTGACCAAACAAGACATCCCGGCGGGAGTCCTTGTCCAAGCAGTAATGGGCTGTGAAGGTATGAACCGAGGCCCATGTGGCGGCTCGACAGATCTGATCTATGGATAGAGAGTGAAGAGAGCCATAGAAGTGGCCATGGCTCTCACATTGTGAGCTGTGACATGGCCTTCCAGAGAAATATTTTTACTCTGGTAAGCAAAGGAAATACACTGAGCAATCCAATTGGAAAGTGTACGTTTGGAGACTGGAAGTCCCAAATGAGAAGGATCAAAAGCCACGAAAAGCTGGGAAGACTTTCGATGTGGCCGAGTCCTGTTGAGGTAAAAGGCAAGAGCTCTTTTACAATCTAAAGTATGAAGGTTCCTCTCTGCACTGGATGCATGAGGAGCCGGAAAAAAGACAGGTAGATATACCTCTTGATTAAGATGAAAAGGCGAGACCACTTTGGGCATAAAGTGGGGATTCGTCCTAAGGACCACCTTATCATGATGAAACCTGGTATAAGGTGGATGAGCCACTAAGGCCTGTAGTTCACTGATGTGGCGAGCCGAAGTGACTGCAATAAGGAAAAGGACCTTCCAGGAAAGAAATTTCAAGGAGGTAGAAACCAACGGTTCAAAAGGTGGCTTCATAAGCTGACCCAGAACTAGGTTCAAGTCCCATGCTACCAGAGGAGGTCGGATGGTAAGCTTAGTTAGAGTCAGGCCTCTCATGAACCTTGCAACAAGCGGATGAGAGGAGACAGGTTGTCCATTTATAGGTTAAGGATGCTGCAATAGCACTCAAATGGACTCTTACCGAATTCGTCTTAAGGCCTGCATTAGAAAGATGCAGGAGATAGTCTAGTAGAGAATTCAAAGGAAGTGCTAGAGGGTCAAGACCCTGTTGAGCACACCAAATGGAAAAGCGTTTCCATTTGAAAGCATAGGAACGCCTCGTGGAGGGTTTCCTAGAGGCATGAAGGATATCTTTCACTGGTTGAGAAAGATTGAAGTCATGAAGGCTTAGGCCTTCAGTAACCAAGCTCGGAGGTGTAGGGACTTGGGGTTTGGGTGCCACAAAGTCCCCTCCTCCTGAGACAGAAGGTCTGGCGCAGCTCACAGGTCCAGAGAGGGCCCCTGGGAGAGATGCAGAAGTAGAGGGAACCACACTTGGCGTGGCCAGCGTGGAGCTATGAGGATCATCGATCCGTGATCTCTCTGGAGTTTGAACAGAGTCTTGGGAATCAAAGGAATGGGTGGAAAGGCATATAGGAATTCCTGACCCCAATGCAGGAGAAAGGCGTCGTTGGCCTGAGCCCCGACACGGATTCCTGGAACAGAACCGGGGAAGTTTGGCATTCCACGGACTTGCAAAGAGGTCTATGTCAGGGGTTCCCCATTCCTGAAAGATTCTGCGTATCTGGTCCATATGTAGGGACCATTCGTGTGGAAGCAGAACTCGACTGAGTCTGTCTGCCCGAGAGTTTTGAACCCCTGGAAGATAGACTGCCAGAAGATGAATTTGATGCTCTCTGGCGAAGGCCCATAATCTGAGAGCTTCGTTGCAAAGCGACAGAGAGCCTGTTCCTCCTTGTTTGTTTATGTAGAACATGGCTACCTGATTGTCTGTCTGGACTAGGACGGTCAGGTTGACTAGGAGGGTATGGAAGACTGAGGGCAAAGAAGACTGCTCGCAGTTCCAGGAGGTTGATGTGAAGGGTGGTCTCTTGGGGAGACCAAGTACCCTGAGTGGAGAGGTGTTGAAGATGGGCTCCCCACCCTGTTTGGGAGGCATCTGTTGTGAGGGTTGCTTGGGGCAACAAAGGTTGGAAGGGGGTCCCCAACAACAGATTCTTGGTGGACATCCACCATTGGAGGGACCAAAACAGACGCTTTGAGGTATTTGGTCGGAGAGCGCTCCTGATGCTTGAGTCCACTGAGTGGCCAAGGTCCATTGAGCTGCTCTCATATGAAGACGAGCGTAGGGCACCACGTGTACCGTGGAGGCCATGTGGCCCAGAAGTCGTAGCATTTCTCTGGCTGTCAAGTGACTGCTGGATTGAGCTTGGGAGGCCAAGCACATCAGACGTTGGCCCCGGACTTGAGGTAGGTAGGCCCTTGCAGTGGCGGTGTCCAACTGGGCCCCTATGAATTCCAGAGACTGAGTAGGGGTAAGTTGAGACGTGGGAAGGTTTACCACCAGTCCCAGATACTGCAGAATGTGCCTGGTGCGGTCCAGGGAAATCTGGGCCTGTGACCGAGATGGAGCTCGGATGAGCCAGTCGTCCAGATATGGGAATACAAAAATTCCCAGACCTCTTAGAAATGCAGCCACCACTGCCATGCATTTGGTGAACACTCTTGGAGCAGAGGCCAGACCGAAGGGAAGTACTCTGTACTGGAATTGTTTTCCCTGAAACAGAAATCTTAGATATTTTCTGTGGGATGGGTGGATGAGTATATGTGTGTACGCATCCTTGAGATCTAGAGAACAAAGCCAATCCTGACTCTGAAGGTATGGAAGGAGAATGCCTAGAGAAAGCATTTTGAATTTCTCCTTGTACAGAAATTTGTTCAATTCTCTCAGATCTAGGATAGGTCTGAATCCCCCTGTCTTCTTTGGTA
Source organism: Ichthyophis bannanicus (assembly GCA_033557465.1). NCBI lineage: Eukaryota > Metazoa > Chordata > Amphibia > Gymnophiona > Ichthyophiidae > Ichthyophis > Ichthyophis bannanicus. The sequence continues at coordinate 778,127,446 of CM066031.1, read as the reverse complement.
TGAGAAAATAAGGGGAGTAGAATCCTGTCCCTTGTTGAAGAAGAGGAACCTCTTCTATTGCCCCTTGGGCAAGGAGAGAAGAGATTTCCTGACCCAACAGGTCCAGGAGAGATGGGGGAGAATTGAAGTGCCTCACCATGGTATGTGGAGGAAGGTTGGAAAAATGAAGTTTGTAGCCCTCTCTGATGATAGAGAGGGTCCAGTGCTCTGATGTAATTTGCCCCCATCTGGGAGCAAAGTGAGCTAACCTTCTGGGAATGGTGAGGGGCTCTGGTTGTTCTAGAGCCAGAAATGTTAAGTTCTCTAGGGGTAAGTCAAAACCCCTGAGGGGGTTGAGCCTGCTGAGGAGTGGCAGACGCTGCAGGCTTTGACCTTGCCTGTTTAGGTTGCTGACGTTTAGCAGCAAAGCGAGGCTGAGAAGATTGTTGGCCAGTATTTGTGGAAAATCTGGCCTTCTTGTAGTAAGGCCTCTTGAAAGACTTTTTCTTGGCAGGAGTAGAGGTAGACTTAGAAAGTCTATCCAATGTAGCATTTTCTGCGTCCATTTGAGTGGCTTTAATTTGCCAGTCTTTACCAAATACGTTCTCACCTGTACAGGGCAGATTCCGTAAGCCATCCAGGACCCAGGGTTCTAGGTCAGAGGCCTGGAGCCAAGCAAGTCGTCGGGCTGCAATGGCAATGCCCGAAGCTCTACCGGCACCTTCAAAGGAATCAAAGGCTGCTCTGTTGGAGAACTTAGAAACATCTAGAAGCTGTTTCACTATAGAAATGAACTCCTCCTTTCTATCCTCCGGGATAAAGGGGGCAAAATGCCGTACCTTTAGGGCAAGTTCCCTGAGAAACATGCCCATATACAGACTAAGAATTAATCCTGGCTATAAGCATACTAGCCTGGAAAGTTTTCCTGCCAAAAGAGTCTAGGGTCTTACATTCTCGCCCTGGAGGGGTAGAAGAGTGCCTTTTGGTGCTCTTAATCTTTTTCAGTGCAGACTTCACCACAATGGAATGGTGAGGCAGCTGAGTCTTTTGAAACCCAGGAGGAGGGGGGACCCGGTACATGGTGTCCAACCTACGAGAGTAAGGAGACAGCGTTAGAGGAGCCTCCCATAAGTCCATCAAGTGTTCTTGAAGGATTTCATGGATAGGCAGGGTGACTGCCTCTTTAGGAACCTTAGGGTATCCTAAAATATCCAATTTCTTTGACCTAGGTTCTTTTTCAGAGGATGTGGTAATAGAAAGTCCTTTAGCTAGCTCTATAATGAAGTCTTGAAAGGACAAATCCTCTGGTGGAGACATTCTCCTCTTTGGGGAAGAGGGGTCTTCATGAAGAACTAGAGACAGCTCAGAGTCCTCAGAGGAGTCAAAATCCTCAGAAGAATCAGAGTATTCTCTATTTGCTTCCAACGCACGATACGCATACCGATCGGTATCGACATCGGGCGCACCGGGTATGGGATCGGTATCGGGTGAAAACCCGGATCCGGCATGCGGAACCGATCTGCGTTTGGAAGTCGATGGTCTCGGTTCCGGTATGGGAGACGATACCGGAACGCGGTACCGAGGGCGTCGCTGCTTTAATAAAAGCCAGCATGGCCTGCTGCATGGTCTGAACAGTACTGCTCATAGACGCCACTGCTGCCTGGATGTCGGTACCGGTATGGGCAGGTACCCCAGAGCAGTCTAACAGGTGATCAGTCGAGGCCGTGCCATCGATGTCAACCTGTAACCCCATAGATGGTGCTTTGGAAGCCAGAGCTTCCCGCCGGGGTTGTTTGGCTGGGGCAGGATCCTCAGATTCAAAAGTGAGAGCCTCTCGATGCTTTGAAGGAGATTTGCTCTTTGAGGACCTGCCCGAAGGTGGTTTGGTTACCTGAGATCCATCCGGAGAAGACGACCTGGATGACTGTGATGCTGGATTATCTGAAGCAAACAGCACATGGAATTTGTTGGCCCGGTTCTGCAAACCACGTTTAGACATCTGGGAGCAGGATGGGCAGTCCAGAATGGAGTGGTCAGGTCCCAAACATTTAAGACACCATTCATGGGTGTCTGTGACAGAAATAACAGCACTACAATTGGTACACTTCTTAAAACCAGGGGCTGGTTTCTCCATGAGGAGAATTTGTGTAGGCCTGAGGCCTAACCGAAGTCACCAAGTTGTGCAAAGATAAAGTTGTTTTTTTTTGTTTTTTTTTAAAGAAAAGGAGAGACCGGCGGTACCGGTTTCGGTATGGGGAAGGCAGGTACGCGGTCTAAAGAAACAAACTAAAACAATTTCTTCAGCGGTGACAGGAACACGACCTGCTGGCTCCGCGGAAAAAGAGAAACTGAGGAGAGCTGGTCAGGAAGGCGGGAAGGCAGCGCGCATGTGCAGTGGGAGACCCCAAAAGCTTCCTTCCTGGGAAGCTGGGGAGCTTTCCCGCGCAGGCTCCGTCGGTTCCGACGTACCCATAAGTGAGGACTTATTCCTGCTTGTTCCTGGAGATGATACACTGACAGTAGATGATCTGGACCTAAGCATTTTAGGCACCAGTCATGGGTGTCTGTGGCCAAAATGGTACTGCCACATTCTGAACACTTTTTAAAACCACTAGATGGTTTTTCCATTTTGTCTATGACAAAAGGGGAGGCCTAGGCCTAAGATGGCGTTGATGCACCTGAAGGAAGAAAAAAATTCCTTCCCTCAGATTTTTTTTTTTAAGAAAGAAAAGAGTACCGTCAGTAGTCTGTACTAGCGTCAACTGGAAGACAGATGCGACCAGAAAAAACACAAATTTTCTGCGGTGACAGGAATTGCTTCTTATCGGCTCTACAGAAAACGAAGAACTGAGGAAGGAGAGCTGAAAAGGTGGGAAGGCAGCTGCGCAGGTGCAGTGGGATGCTCGCAAAAGCTTTCCTATTGGATGCTAAGGAGCATTCCAGGGCAGGCTCCGTCGGTACCGATGTTACTCATATGTGAAGAATACATTCCTGCTTGTTCCTGGAGATAGCAGCTTCACATGCACATTGTAAAAGCAGACCATCTACAGAACATGGGTAAGCAATCCTGGGATCCTCAAGTGTCCAGCCTTGCTATTCTACAGTGTAATTTAAGCAGCATGAAGGAAAGCAGTTTGCTTGAATATAAGTGTGGCAGGTATTTAAAATAAATCAGATGTTGTAAAGCAGAGGTAGGCACCACTTGTCCTCAAGGGCCACAAAGCCAGTTGAGTTTTCAGGATGTCCACACTAAATATGTTAGAGGTCGTGCACTTCCTCTTATCCTAATGCGCATCAAGCATATTCAGTGTGGATATCCTGAAATGGTTTGTGGCTGTTAAGGACTAGTGTTGCCTACCTCTGAACAGCCACAAAACAGTTCAGGATATCCACACTTAATATGCTTGATGTGCATTAGGATAAAAGAGGCAGTGCACTGCCTCTAACATATTTAGTGTGGACATCCTGAAAACTCAACTGGCTTTGTGGCCCTTGAGGACAAGTGGTGTCTACACCTGCTTTACAACATCTGATTTTGTGTCCGCCACACTTCTGTATTCAAGCAAACTTCCTCCACCCAATTTAATTCCCCTTTTCATTTACAGTACTGAGGAAATACAGGAGATTTGGGTACAGCAGGTAACTCACCTTGAGCTTTTAATGGGAAGGTGTAAGCAAAATACCAAAAAAGCTTTTTCTGAGTAACCCTCCATGATAATCTGCTATTTCTCATTATGTCTTTAGCCCTGTAGTTCCTATTGTTCAAAGAATAACCCAATTGTCAAAGGAGTTCTTCAGAAGTGAAGTGATAATCTATGCATGTTAGGGTCTTGCATGACCATGTTTTTAAGTATTGTACATAGTCTTGAATATGTTTTAGCATATGATGATATAAAAATGTTTTTAAATAAAATAAATGAATCTGCACATATTTATTGTTGTTGCGTTATGGGTAAGGAGATTTAGAGGTGAAAAGAACACAGCTAAAACTTCCCAAGCATAAGAATTCCATTATCAAACACCACTACTAACCTAAAATGCACAGACTAGCATGTCTCCTTATTAGAAATTCAAGGGAAAATAAATGCATTAATACAGATACTTACTTTAATGAGAGGCCAGTGAGATGGTGGGTGTAAGAGTTTAACCACAACTGGCAGTCCATAGTGAAGGCGCACTGCATTCTGAGCCATCTCAGCTTCCTGATGTCTGCTGGTCAGGTGCCTAAGTGCACAAATTGCAGGTTCAGTGATGTCCTCTCTGTCCCCAGCACGAAGAACTGTGCGTACAAGCGCCTCAATACCACCTACTTGACAAACCATCATCTTATTCTTGTAATTGTTGCAAGTAAGGTTAGAAAGGATTCCTGCTGCGCAGGTTACTACATTGATGTCATCAGAGCCGAGAAGCTGAACAAGTGTTCCTAAGAGCCCCTCCATGCCTTCCTGAGAAACAAAAAGATACAATTTAGAACAGCATCTTACTTCAAGGGTACAGGATTGCACTTCTATATTAAGACTGATTTATAGCAAAAATACCTGTTTTGTTGCAGCATCAGAGAGATTTCTAAGAGTCCAAAGACAGTTTTGCACAAGACGCTGGCTTTGATCTGTGAGGTGAAGCCCCAATGCCTGCATACCACCTAAAATCAAAGAAAGTTACATTTTTAACATGTTACCCACCTAGCATTCATAGTTTCAACAACTTTCAAGGGATAAAGAAAAAAAATCAGTACAAATGAAAGGGTAAAGATAAATTTAGACCTTTAATGGTCAAACATTCCAAAGTTTCAGAAATATAATTTCAGTGCGTAGCCTCCCTATATGGATTCATTAAATGTGCATCCATTTAAGCTCCCTATCCAGAACATGCAATTTGGAGCAAGCCCAAAAGTTTAGGGAGCCAGAGGTGGAGACCTCCCATCCCCACCATACTATTTCCACCAAAGATTTAGAGCTGGGGATATCCCCATTAAGATCTGCTGTAGCTCCTTTAGAGCTTGATAGTAAGGTTGTTTTCCCCTTCTATCTATAAGGGAAAAGAAAGCTTATTAAAATAAAGTCCTTTACGTACTGGGGCAGGCCAATGGCAGAAGTGCACAGCCTGAAACTCCTTGCCCCCTTTTTCCCCCACCCTGTCATCACCCAGTCTCTTTGCCCCTCTTCCTCTTTTTTTCCTACCTTGTCACCCCCTTTGCTCTCCCCCTCGTAACCCCTATCCTGTCATCATTCAGTCACCCCTCTTTTCCCCTACAAGCCTCCCTCCCTATTCCACCATCTCCTTCCTCCTTCAATCAGCCAGTCTGCTACCCTCCCTCCCCCTACTCCAGCTAGCCCTCACAACCCAGCTACCCTTCCAAGCACTTATCTCCTCCCACCTCCATGTAGACAGCTACGCTGCATTCTCACCAGATGATCCTTACCACTTAAGATGTCAGTCACCCTTCCCCACAAGCTGCCTCTTCTCTCTCCATATAACTACATCCGCCTCCCCTAGCTACCCCCTCTCACTGCACAAGGTGCCAGTCAGCTATCCCCCAGACTCTAAATCCCCCCCCCCACACACACACACACACACGTAGCCAGTTAAATTCCTCTCAGACAGGCATGCAAGAAGGCAGCCATCCCCTTCCCCTCTGGCCAGTGTAATCCATGTGGACATGTTTAAAAACACAATTTCTGAGGAACTCTGGGGCGAGGCCACAAGAAATCTGCCAAAGTACACTGGGGTCTGACAGATGCAGCACTGAGCTGTTCAAACCAGCAGGCCTATGTAGGCTGGAGAGGTGCAGGGCTGTGTTCAACTGTCTGGCCATAAGTTTTAAAGGAACAGAAACTGGGCTGAATGCGGCAAACTCAGAAGTAACATGTAACTGGGTTACAGTGTGAGGTTTGTAAATGAGATGGTTTGGAGTGGAAAAAAGCGCTGCCGTGTTGGCTGGCGGGGCGAGTCAACACTGCTGTTGTTTCAGGTAGACTGCAAACCTGGATGTTAAGAGTCACAGCTATGCAGAGGTTGCCTTGGGCAAGTCACTTAACACTGCACTGCCTCCTGTACAAATTTAGAGTGCAAGTTCTCCAAGGACAAGAAAATACCTGCAGGGCCCGATTATAACATGTTGAACTATACCGGAAAGGCATGAGCTAAATGGTGACATTTTACTTACTGGAAATTATCCTTTCCTTGAGTCCTGCTACGCCAGTCCAGAGAAGTGGGTTGCGTTCCCCTATCAGGGGAATAGGAGACAGTGAAAAATCCAGAGTCTGTTGACCTCATCTGTATTATGAGTATAATCTGAAACAGCTAGAGAGCATACCACACAGTATTTATACCCAAGCCATGGTTAAGAGCCCCTGGCTGCACAAGTCCCAAAGGAGGGAAACAAGGATTAAACAGCCCAAGAACAGATCTATTTACAGAACAACCTGTGAGGTCAACTAAGAGGAATACAGCCCACAGGGCTAAACCGCAAGAAATAGGTCACAGCAGATAAGCTCACATCACAACAGATCGCAGCGGCAGGTACCTGGACTGGCCTAGTAAGACTCATGGAAAAGGACATTGTGTAAGTAAAATGTCACCTTTCATTTCATCCTGCTAGGCCAGTCCAGATAAGTAGAATGTAACACAGCTATGCCTCCACTGGGTGGGAAGTCCTGGCAGCCATCAAAATGTTTGCACCAAAGGCCACACCTGCCGGAGAATGGACATCCAAGCAGAAATGCTTGATAAAGGTGAAAAGCAATAACCATGCTGCCACCTGACCAATATCTAAGGGAACAATCAAGCTGTACTCCACCCAGGAGAAAGTCTGAGCTCATGTAGAATGCACACAAACCCTAAGGGACTAGCCGGCCCAGCAACAGATACACCGGAAGGTCACCAACTTCTTCCTTAGGCCACTAGATAAAGGAGGCGATACCTTGGTCTAACACCTATCTAAAGTCCACTAAAATCCCTATCTTCTAGCATTGTTCCTTCAACAACAAATGCAAGTAGACCACCTGGTTGACATGGAAGAGACACTTTAGGCAAAAGGGAAGGAATGGGCCATAAATAAATGGCCTCTTCCAAAAAGGACAGATAGATCTTGGCATGGTCAGATCAGAAACTCAGATGGCAACCTTAAAGGGTCAAAACTTTGAGTGCAGCCCTCCACAAAGGCTCAAATGGCTCTGTTTCAAAGGGCCAAAGAACTGAACTTAGAAACCACCAAGCACAGGGAAGGATGCAAGTGCTGAACTCCCGGCAAGAAACTGGCCAAGTCCAGGTGCGAGACTAGGGAGCACCCACTCAAAGCAGTCTAGAACAAGGCAAGGCCACCCTCAAACAGAGAAAGGTCCTTGTCAAATCCATCTTGGGGGAAGTTAAGCAGAGCTAGCAAATCCACGGTTAGGGATGATGTGATGCTCATGGAATCAGTGCTTAAAATGCCAGACGTGCACATAGGTGAGACAGGAGAGTCTTCTCCCATCAGAAGCATGGAAACCACAGCAGCTGAATAGCCTTTATGCACTAAGCCTCAAGAGCCAAGTCTGAAACAAAAGGTGAGCCAAACCATCCAGTAAGACTGGCCCCTGCCTCAAGAGCTCCTGTGCTGATGGAAAGCACAGGACACCCTGTAAGAGGCACAGCAGATCAGCATACCCATGGCTTCCTCAGCCAAGTTGCTGCCACCAGCACCCAATGGACCCAGATGGTGCTCTACACAACTAAGTATTTGCCCACAAGAGATCAGAGGAAACATGTACAGCAGAAAGTGCCTTGGCCAAGGTTGAACTAGGGCAACCACACCCTCAAAAAACCCTCTTTGAACTGGCTGAAAAACCTGTGCACCTTGACATTGACCTGGGTCACCGTCAAATCCATCTTGGGGCAACCCCATCAGCCTAGAATTCCCTGGAATGCCGCTCAGCTGAATTCCCACTCCCTGGGATTGGTGGAACAATAGAGATAAACTGCCTCCATGCTGACCACTTTTGCAATATGCTGTGCTGAGGCGGCCAGGAGATTCCGCTCCAGCCAAGGGAGTGGAATGTGGTCATTTTACAGGGAAAGCACAGAACTCTTCATGCCCTTTTCCGGTGCTTGCTCTAGTGACAATGAGCAGTCCATCCTTGGCAATGAGCTCCCCAGCTAAAACAGGATGGCATCTGTCATCAGCAAAAGTCACCAGGTAACATCCAGGGGAAGGTCTTTAACAGAGGAACAGGCTTTTCCTACCATTTCAGACTGGCTGCCACCAATAGGGGAAGAGGGAGCTCAATGCCAAAGTACTAAGGAGACTAGCGGGACATCAGGGATCATTGCAATGGATCCAAGTGCACTCATACCCAGGAGCCCATCTGAATAGTTGCCACAATCTACTCTAGGAGTTGGAGGTAGTCCTAGGACTTGGAAAGCGCCTCCAAAAATGCCCACAGCTGAGAAAGCACAGTTACTTACCTGTAACAGGTGATCTCTGGGAACAGCAGGAATAAGTCTTCACATATGGGTACGTCACATATGGGGACTCCCAAGCTGGAGGAGGTCCCAGCATGTTGCAATCTAGTTGATGGGCCATGCTATTTCCCAGAACCTGAGGCATCCAAGGGATGGAGGGTAGGAGTTGAACTAAAAAAGGGTGTGCTGTGGAACAGCTGGACTAAACAAGGCGTCTGGAGAGGAGTCCTTGTGTAGATCAGAAAAGTTAGTGAAAATTGGATTCCAATTCTCTAATGTGGACCTCAGACAGAAGTATTGCAAAAGTATTTGTTGAGACTAATGGTCTGGTGCTAGAAACCAGTACATTATCCTCAAAGAAAAAATACCTTACTGGAAAGTAGAGGAAAATAAATGTTGCAATACAGGCAGAGGTCAGAAGCCTAAAAGGCAAGAACTAATCCCAGAAGAAAAAACTGGGAGTGTTTAATGAGGTTGGACTTTAGATGAGAAGCTAAAGCTTCTGTAGGCCAACGTTTGAAGCTCTTTGTCCTTGGAACAGAAAAAGGCTCTAGGAAAGAGGAGATAAATCTGACTGGTTTGCAGAAAAAGGATGGGTCTTTGAGACCCCTCTATCCAAATGAAAGACAGAAACAAACATTTGTAGTAGGCGGTGTAGCCTCCAATTTCTTGAAGATCAGGAATGTCTTCCGTAAGTGATGTCACTTACAATGACTTTACATGGAGAGCTTCAAATGTGATGTAACCGGAAAGGTTACAGTAAAAGAAGGTAGTTTGTGACTACCATAGAAATTGGTTGTCCATTTAAAATCCTATGGCATGCTGGAACAGCATTAATATGGACAGTAACAAATCTTTCAGAGTGATATATATAAATAAATAAATAAAATAGACTCACTTAACAAGAAGGGGTAAGACCTACTTGCAAAATATGGATAGAGAACCCCTTACTGGTTACACGTGGAAGAACCATGGAGAAGGTTACATGGAAACCAGTGAAATGTTCCTAGTCAGAAGGATAGGTCTAAATCTCTTTAAAATTCTAGACTTTGAATAACCAGAAGTGGAGATCTACGTGCAAAAAAACCCTTAGTCTTAAGAAAAGTCTGGATCCTTCTATAACTTCAGTGTGGAGAAAGACGCAATAAAAGGAAATACCATATTTGCCCGTCTGTGAGGGCAATGAGTATAATGCGTCCTTTGTTCAACATAAGCTCCAATGAAGTATTAGGAATTAGAAGGAATGCACTAGACAAGGACAGACTGCAGTGAAAAGAAGCACATTCCTGTTGGAGAAGTTCCACTGGAGATGTGGAACAACTCAGGGAATTAAGCAATTCTTTATGCTTTCACGTGATCTAAACCCTAGTTCATTTTCCCTAAAAAGAATATTAAGGAAAATGGTAAAAGTAGGAAAAAACCCAGTCATGTGGGAGCATGACTGGGCAAGCCTTTCAACCATCTGAAAGTTACCCACCAGGGATGGCTCTGACGCTCTCTGGCAAAGGCCCATAGTTGCAGAGCTTCTTGTAGAATTGCAGAGAGCATGTTGTAGGTTGCCCAGGTGAGATCTGGTTGTTTAATTACCAGTGTGCAATCTAAGCTATTCTGTGGAAGCCAAAGAATTGCAGATGGCTAAGAATAGCAGACAGGTTGCCTGCAATGATAAACTGTCCAAGTAGGTTTTGGAACCTCTTGGAATTATGTGTTAAGGCAGCAGAAGAGGTTAGGTCCTATAGATTAGAAAAGGACCGAGAGACCGAACAGAAGTGATAGCATATCAGACCATAAGTGAGAGTTATCTTAAAAGAAATATTTGAAAGATTGCAGAGGGGAGAAACTCTGTATGGAAATTATTTACTGGAGTAGGTATTAGGGGACAATCCTATGGCTTAAAGGTAAGCCCTCCAGTCAAATAGTATCACTCTTAGATTGAAAATCTTAACTAAGAAGGATGGAAGTAATACAGAATTAGAAAGACTTACAATTTGGTAAGTCTCTGAAAGGGTAAGCTCCCCTGCAGTGAAAAGTATAAGATATCCTCGTACAAGACAACTGCCAAGGCGAAGGGCATAGCATACCTTAAAAGTAGCTGTAACTCCTCTGTTTACTTTAAAAGGAAAGGAAAAACTTGTTACCTGTAGGGCATGATTATCCTTAATAGCTCTAAGAGCTGAAAGGAGACTGCTCTTAGCAAGAGAGTCATGCCTAAAGTGGAGGATTAAGGCAGTGTATCACTGACCTCTCAATAAGGATGAGAAGAACTGTAAATGCTTCTGTAGTTAAGCAGTGGTTCTGAAACTCAACAGCAAAAAAGATTTAATGAATAAAAATCAGAAACCCTGCGACTGCTGAGTTTGCTGAGCCTGTTGAGACTTTGGTTTTCTTAGCCTGGTATGATGTTGCCCTTCTTTGGAAACATCTGCATGTTGGGTAGAAGATGAATAAAATTTTCCCCCCAAGGGAATAAGTGTTAGGAGATTTTTTACTATCTGGGGCAGAGGAAAGTTTTGACAATCCTCTGAAAAACAACAATATCAATGTTTAACTGATTAGCTTGAAATAAAGCATCCTTGGTTAAAGAGATTTTCACTAGTACAAGGAGTATTTCCCAGCTTTTCTTGTACCCATTAGTCCAAGTCTGAAGCTTGGAGCCAGGCCATGCGTCGTGCTCCTATGACTATAGCAGACGTTCTGCTAATAGACTCAAAACAGTCCAGGGAAGCACGATTAAGGAATTTAGAGACATTTTGAGCATGACTGACTAATATGAAAGTCTGCTCTTATGTTCTTCAAGAAAAGGGTTCAAAAGCTTTAAAGTTCTTTGTGACCTCTTCAAGAGATAATCCCATATAGAAAATATGAGAATTCTTGCTGAAAGCATGGATGCCTGGAAAGAGTAGTTACTCACCTGTAACAGGTGTTCTCCAGGAGCAGCAGGAATCAGTCCTCACATATGGGGTGACATCGACGTCGATGAAGCCCTTGCGGAGCATTTCCCCAGCTTTCCATGAAAGCCTTTGGGAATGCAGGCACGCATGAGCGGTTCCCTTCCCGCCTAAAGGTGACATCTTACCTCAGTCAAATGACATAGCTAAGAACAGCACACAAAAATGTAAAACAAACTATGTACAACTGCAACTCCAAGGGGAGGAGGGAGGGTTGTGAGGACTGATTCCTGCTGCTCCTGGAGAACACCTGTTACAAGTGAGTAACTACTCTTTCTCCAGGACCAAGCAGGAAGTCAGTCCTCACATATGGGTGACTCCCTAGCTCTGGACTACCAGGAACCCAGGCTGAACAAGAGAACTCCCTCTAGTCCCAGCAAAGAAAGGCTTTTCTACTGATAGAACCTCCACCGGTAGCCCAACAGAGGGCAGGGGTTGCCTAAACCTCAAAGAGATTCCAGAGTACTGCCTGGCCAAAAGCACTGTCTCTACGGGACTCCCTCTCCAGGTAGTAGTGGGCTGCAAAGGTCTGGCTTGAAGACCAAGTAGCAGCCCTGCAGATGTCTACCAATGGTACAGAGCGGAGGCGAGCCACTGAGGGAGCCATTGCCCTGACACGATGGGCCGTGACCCGACCCTGCAAAGGAAGGTCAGCCGCCTTGTAAGCCCAGGTGATACAGTCAGCCACCCAGATGGACAAGGTATGCTTGGACACAGCTAACCCCAAATTATTAGGGTCAAAAGATAAGAGCTGAGTAGCTCTTCTGTGCGCTTGCGTACGTTCAAGGTAGAAGGATAAGGCCCTCCTACAGTCCAGGGTATGCAGAACTGCTTCAGCCTGTCTTGCATGAGGCCTAGGGAAGAATGTTGGAAGAACCACCTCCTGGTTGAGGTGGAAAGAGGAGACAACTTTAGGGAGGAACTTAGGATTTGTCCTGAGGACTACCTTGTTCCTATAGATTCTGGTGTAAGGCCTGTCACAGACCAGGGCCTGAAGCTCACTCACTCGCCTGGCCGAGATTAAGGCTATCAGGAACAGAGTCTTCCAGGACAGGAAGCGGAGAGGACAAGTAGCCATTGGCTCAAAAGGTGGGCGAGTCAATTGTTGCAAGACCACATTCAACTCCCACTCAGGAGCAGGATGACGGATTGGAGGCTTGAGCAAGAGCAAGCCTCTGAGAAAGCGGGACACCAAAGGGTGAACCGACAGTGTCCTTCCACTAGTGAGTGGTGAGCTGCCAGAGCTGAGAGGTGGACCCGAACAGAATTAGACTTAAGTCCTTGGTTGGATAAGTACAATAGGTACTGAAGCACTACAGGTACAGTACAGGAGAAGGGATCTTCTGTACGTAGCTGACACCACACAGAAAACCTTTTCCATTTGAGAGCATAGGCTTTTCTAGTGGACTGTTTCCTAGAGGCTAGAACCTCTTCAACTTCCTGAGGTAGGCCCCAGGGAGCCAAAACTACCCTTGCAGCCTCCATGCCATCAAATTGAGAGCTTTGAGGTTGGGGTGCAGCAGAGAACCCTGATCGTGAGAGAGAAGGTCGGGTTGTAACCCTAGAGGCAGTGGGGGATCCACTGCAAGCTGTAGCAAAAGTGGAAACCAAGGCTGTCTCGGCCACTTGGGAGCCACCAGCAGAACCGAGGCCTTGTCCTCAAGAATCCTGAACAGAGTTCGGGCCACCAGAGGCGTGGGAGGAAACGCATACAGGAGGCCCTGAGACCAGGGAATCAGAAAAGCATCTGCTGCTATCCGCAGAGGGTGCGGTTGCCTGGAGCACAACTTGGGCAGCTGTTTGTTCAGAGGACTGGCAAACAGGTCTATGGATGGAAGTCCCCATTGCATAAAAATCTTTTGAACTACCATGGGATGGAGCTGCCACTCGTGGGGCTGCAGAATCCTGCTTAACGGTCCGTCAGGTAGTTCTCCTGGCCAGGTAGATAGACTGCTTTGAGGAGCATGTTGTGCTTGAGAGCAAACAAGCAAAGGTCCTGTGCCTCCTGGCAGAGGAGCCTAGACCCAGTGCCGCCCTGCTTGTTCACATAGAACATGGCAACCTGGTTATCTGTCTGAACCAGCACAGACTGATGAGCCAGGGTTTGAGAAAAAGTCTTGAGGGCTAACCGAACAGCTCTGAGTTCCAGAAGATTGATTTGCTGGGCAGCTTCCAAGGGAGACCACAGACCCTGGGTGCACTAGACAGTGAGCTCACCAGCCATGCAGGGAGGCATCTGTGGTCAAGACCACTGTGAACGCAGGACTCTGAAAAGGTACTCCCCTTAACAGATTGGATGGGTGTAGCCACCATCTGAGGGAGTGCAGTAAGTGTCTGGACACCCTTATCCTGTCTGTGAGGTTGCCTGTGGCCTGTGACCACTGAGTCCGCAGGCACCACTGTGCAGGCCTCATATGGAGTCTGGCATTGGGGGTCACATGTACTGTCGAAGCCATGTGGCCAAGTAGTCTCAGGCAGCGTCTGGCGGAGACCAGTGACCTGCTGAGAAACTGATTTGCTAAGTTTATCAGTCTTTGGGCACTGTCCTCTGGCAAGAATGCCTTTGCCAGCAGAGAGTCCACATTGCTCCTATGAACTCCAAGTTCTGGGAGGGGAACAAAGTGGACTTTGCGAAGTTTATGACAAACCCCAGGCTTTGAAGAGCAATAGTTCTGAGGGTGGCTTGTCTGGCCTCCTGGTATGTCTGACCTCTTATGAGCCAGTCGTCCAGATAGGGGAATACAAAGATTCCCTGATTCCTCTGGTAGGCTGCCACCACTGCTAAGCATTTGGTGAAGGACTCTGGGGGCGGAAGTGAGGCCAAAAGGCAATACTCTGTACTGATAATGGTTTCCTCCCACAATGAACCCGAGGTACTTTCTGTGCTCTGGATGGATGAGGATGTGGGTATACGCATCCTTTAGATCTAAGGAGCATAGCCAATCTCCCTGCTGAAGGTAGGGCAGAAGTGTTCCAAGAGTAAGCATCTTGAATTTTTCCTTCTCCAGGAACTTGGTTTCTGAGATCTTGAATAAGTCGAAGACCACCGGTTCTTTTGGGTACCAGGAAATATCTGGAGTAGAACCCTCGGCCTTGCAAGTGGGGAGGCACAGGCTCCACCACCCTGTCTATCAACAGACCTTGTAGCTCCTGAAGAAGATCTGTGTGCAGGGGAGGCCTTGGAGGTTCCCCAGGGAAGTATGGCGGAGGCAGCTGTAGAAAGTGCAGGGCATAGCCCTTTTGGACTATGCTTAGCACCCAACTGTCTCCGGTGATGAGTGGCCACTGGTGGGCAAACAGGGCTAGGCGACCTCCTGTGCAGGCAGGGTAGGAGAAGCAGGAACAGAGAGGCTATGCCGAAGGAGTCAAAATCCCCCACCCTGCTGTGTGGGAGCCCTATGCCTACGGGGCCCATTACCCTGCCCCTTGGCCTGCTGACCCTGAGGGGCAGCTTGGGCAGCCTGATATTGCGGGTACTGTTTGTAGGCAGTGCCCTTCCTCAGGTAAAAGGACTTTTTCCCTGAGCCCTTCTTCTTGTGGAAAGGGGCAGAAGTCTTCCTAGACAGCCTTGTCCATGTGAGGTGCTCGGTCTCGAGCTGTGCGGCCTTCTCGGTCATGGGTTTGCCAAAAAGGTTCTCACCTCAGCAAGGGACATTGACCAACTTGTCCTGAATCCATAGCTCGAGGTCCGAAGACTGCAGCCATGCCTGGCGTCGAGCCGCGATGCCAGCTGCCGCAACTCGGGTCGAAGCCACGAAGCCATCATAGGAAGCAAGGGACATAAATTTAGAGCATTCCTGGATCCCCGAGGACAAGGACTTGAATCTCTGCAAGGCTTCCCTGAAGAGACCAGCAGAGAACCCGGCCAGCTCCTTGGCCAGGTCCCGTAAGACCATGCCCATGTACAGCTGGTAAGACTGGACACGGCAAGCAAGCATCGAACCCTGGAAGCACTTTCTAACAAAACCATCGAGGTTCCGGGCCTCCCTGCCAGGGGGCACCGCAGAGTGCATCTTCTGACTTTTCAGGCAATGCATGGCTGATTCCACCACCATGGAATGGTGTGGTAGCTGCGCCTTCTGAAAGCCAGCATCGGAGGAACCGGGACAGTAAAGGCCTCCTCCGGAGGAGAGTCGTACTGCAGGGCCTCGAGCTCCTCAGCTCGAGGCTCCTCCTCGGGGTCCGTAGGGATAGCCAAGGCAGTGGCCATATCCCAAATGAACTCCGAGAACCTGGTATCCTCCAGGGGGTATCTACTCCGGGGCTCAGACTGCGGTGAGTCCGATGGGACGTACCGAGTCTTAAAGGTGTCGGGAGACTCCTCGTCCTCCGTCTCCCATGCAGACTCGTCCAATGAGGAATCGGGGTCTGACCTCACAGGGCCTGCCAGCATCCGGCTGGACGCCGATGCCCTCGGTCCCGAACAGGAGGTCGAGGGAGACCGCGACTGAGGTCAACCTCGAGCCTTCATGGCCTCAAGTATCGGCTCAGTCTCCGGGGTCGACTTCGAGGTCGATGTCCTGGTGGTCGGGGCAGATGCGCCAGACAGGCTGGCCATCAGTGCCCGCTGCTGGTCCATGAAGGCAGACAGTCTGCTCCCCAAGGCTGTCAACCTGAGACTCAGCTCAGGATTTCAGCAGCTCCCGACTCGGGCCCCAGCAGCGCCGGGCCCGACGTCTGCTCCCTGGGAGGAGAGTCCACGAGGACTACAGGACTTACGTGTCCAGCAGACTCCGGCTCCAGTCGAGGAACTTTGGATGGCTTCTCCTGTTCCAGAGGCCCGGGGCAACGGTTGGGGGTCCGAGACCGAGGTCCTCTTCCGACAACGCCCTCGCGAGCAGTTTCTTCCTCTAGCGTTCCCGGTCGGGGGACCCCCGTTCCGAGGAGCCACGACGGTGCTCGGGATCCGACTCCCGAGATGTCGAGGCCTCAGACGAGGTCTGGGCCCGGCCGGAAGCCGAGTCAGAAAAGACCCTTTCTTTCTGGTGCTGTCGACTACGCAGTGCCTTGGAAGACATCTTTCCACATGGTCCACACGTCTTAGGGTCGTGATCCGGACCGAGGCACCGGAGGCAGCAGTCGTGTGTGTCGGTGAGAGACATCAGCTTCTTGCACCGATCACATTTCTTAAAACCACTGGAAGCCATCGGGGGATAAGGAGTCCCCGTGAGGTCAAAGGACCGGCCTTCCAGGGAAAAGAAAAAAAGGGCGCGAACGCCAGCCACGAAGGGCAAAAAACGAAAAAGAAGAGTTCGGGCTCGATACCGGTGTACCGAACCCAGCGGGAGGGGAACCGGTGTCGAACTGGAGACGAAAAAACAGCGAATCGCCAAAAAAGACAAACAATTTTCCGGGATGACGAGGACTCACGTCCGGCGGGCTTTACGGAAAACAAGAGACTGAGGTAAGATGGCACCTTTAGGCGGGAAGGGAACCGTGCATGCGTGCCTGTATTCTCAAAGGCTTTCACGGAAAGCTGGAGAAATGCTCCGCAAGGGCTTCATCGACGTCAATGTCACCCCATATGTGAGGACTGACTTCCTGCTTGGTCCTGGAGAAGCATTGACGTCCAAAGGCATCTAAAGTTCTAGACTCACAACCTGGCGGATAAGAAGAATGCTTCTTTGCACTCTTAATACGCCTCATTGCTGATTCTACAACAATAGAATGATGAGGAAGTTGAGTCTTTTGAAAACCTGGAGAGGGTGGCACCTTGTACATGGAGTCAAGTGTCTTAGAATGTGGTGATACCGTTAAAGGGGTTTCCCACATCCTTAAAAGTAGATCTTGTAAGATCAGATGCCAAGTAAGCATGATAACCTCCTTTGAAATCCAGGGGGATTGCAGGGTCTCTGAACCCCCTGGGGCAAGGATTCTTTACCAGGTATAGAAACGGCAAGTAACTTTCCCATATCAAGCAGAAAAGCTTGAAAAGAAATCTCGAGGAGGACTCTCTAAAATGAGGGGTAGAGGCTAGTACAAGTAAATGGAGCTCACTCTGAGAAGGATGTTACCAGTGGTGTGCCCCAGGGATCTGTCCTTGGTCCGATTCTTTTTAACATCTTTGTTAGTGATATAGCGGAAGGGCTGTCGGGTAAGGTTTGCCTCTTTGCGGATGATACCGAAATCTGCAATAGAGTAGATACCCAGGAAGGTGTAGATAACATGAGGAGGGATCTAGCTAAGCTTGAAGAATGGTCTAGAATTTGGCAGCTGGGATTTAATGTTAAAAAATGTAAGGTCATGCATTTGGGCTACAGCAATCCAAGGGAGCAATACAGTATAGGAGGTGAAGTACTTTTGTCCACTAAAGAAGAGCGGGACCTAGGCATGGTTGTGTCTGATGATCTTAAAGTAGCTAAACAGGTAGAAAAGGTGACGGCAAAAGCTAGAAGAATGCTTGGGTGCATACGGAGAGGAATGGCTAGCAGAAAAAAGGTGATAATGCCTCTGTATAAGTCTTTGGTGCGACCTCATTTGGAGTATGGTGTGCAATTCTGGAGACCGCACCTTCAAAAGGATGTGAACAGGATGGAGTCAGTGCAGAGGGTGGCTACTAAAATGATTAGTGGGCTTCATTATAAAGCATATGAGGACAGACTTAAGGATCTTAATATGTACACCTTAGAGGAAAGGCGGGATAGAGGTGATATGATTGAGATGTTTAAATACCTCCGTGGCATAAATGTTCAGGGAGAGAGCCTCTCAATTGAAAGCAAGTTCTGCTACGAGGGGACATGGGATGAGGGTGAAGGGAGATAGATTCAGGAGTGATATGCGGAAATATTTCTTTACGGAAAGAGTAGTGGATCCGTGGAATAGTCTCCCAGTGGAGGTGGTAGAGATGAGGACAGTAACTGAATTCAAAAAAAGCATGGGACCAACAGAGGATCTCTAAAGGTAGAAAGTGGACTGTTGTAGTTATGGAAGGACAGACTAGATAGAAACATGATGACAGAAAGACCACATGGCCTATGTTTCTATTTAGCCTTGGTACCGATAGATCCATCCCAGTCATCGGGATCGGAAGACCCGAAAGGATGAAGCATCGGATTTTCCTTAAAGCGATGTCTTCGGTACCGCCCGAGGTCGGTACCCAATCATCCATGCTAGAGATCGATTCCAGGCTCGGCATTGAAGGAAGCGAGTCTATTGAAGTAAGCAGGGACGGTACCGACACCAATGCTGGTACCGGTACTGGTACCGAAGCAGATACCGATACTGGAGGAACGGTCTGCAGCAACTCTAGCAGTACCGAAGTAGCCGAGAGGGCTAGACTGATCCTCGGTGAGGAGTATTTCATCCATCACCATAGCCGATGCCGGAGTGTCGGTACCACTCGAAGCGGCCACAACCACTGAGAATGGCCCAGGTATGTTCGAGGTAAGAACCCCGGGAACAACCTGAAGCCCCGTTAATGCTTTGGAGCCCAAAGACTCCCGCCAGGGCTTTATTGCCAAAATGTCTGAGGGCAAGGCCAGAGCCATCTTGATACTGGGAAGGAGATCTACTACTCGAGGACTGGCTAGTCTTTACAGACTTTTGTTTGGTTACCTGATCCTGTGGAGATATTGTAGCTGGTGACATTGAGTGCGATGTGAACCGGGTATCGAGTTGTGCTCGATTCTGAAGATTTCTTCTATTTGAGCTCCAGCAGGAAAGACACTCCAGTGGGCGATGGTCAGGACCCAAACATTTTAGACACCAAGTATGGGTGTCAGAAAAAATATCTGTACCGCCACACTTTGAGCATTTAAGAGTAGTGGCTGGCTTTTCCATAATGGAATGATGGAGGCCTAGTGGCCTAGAACCATCAGACACTAAACATGAATAATTTCTGAGGAAAAGAAATTCTTTAGAAAAAAGAAAGAAAAGCACCAGCGGTACCAGTGGCGTTGAGCGAAGGCAGACGCGACCACAAAAAACTAAGAATAAAAAGAAGAATTTTCTGCTGTGACAGGAATACGTCCTGCCGGCTCCACGGAAAATGGAAAACTGATGAGGGAAGTGAATGGGTGGGAAGGCAGCGCGCATGCGTGTGGGATGCTCCCAAAAGCTCTTTTTGGACGCTGGGGAGCGTTCTCGCGCAGGTTCAGTCGGTACCGACGTACCCATATGTGAAGACTCATTCCTGCTTGTTCCTGGAGATCATAGCTTCTCTGCCCTTTTTTTCAGGGTGGAAACCTTTTTGAGCTGGTGACTAACCATGCTCCCAGGTACTCAAACGGATAGACTCCAGAAAGCTTAATACCCAGCCGAGACTCTCCAGAAACTGCACCACTAGGGTCAGCATCTGACCTGGCCAGAATAACAGCCTGCAAGGCAGGGATGCTCCTCTGAACAGCAGAGAGGTCAAAGGGTAGAGCTGTATGAGGAAGTTATTCAGAATTACTCAATCCCGGAAGGCGAGACCGACACCTGTAAGGTTTGTCAGCAGCAAATATCTATCTCTATATATCATAGGGTTACTGCACGCGTGTGCGTGTGTGATTGCTACATCCCACTTTTCCCAAGTTTCTAGCCTAGCAAATAAACCACATGATATAAAGGAACCAACCCTGCGTTTGTATATAAAATAGACCATTACCAATAGAAAAATAGTACCTGCATCTGCAGTTTCGCTGTAAGCGCGTTTTTCTTCTTGCTCTATGGGTAGGAAACGTAAGGGTAAGGGTTTGGCTGAGTCCACCCAACCACCCCCTACCTCGATGCCGATTTCTTCGGGTCCTATGGACTCCTTTGTTCTTCGCGCTCAGCGAGCACCGGCAGCAGAAGGGGATGAGTTCCGGGCTTCCAGTACGCCGAGTCGGGTGGCTCGGCATCTGTTTCCGGTATCTCTCTCTCCCCTGAGAGACCAACGACGAAAGTTTCCTGAGGACAGCCCTTGCCAGACGGCTTCCTGGAGCTCGGCTCCCTCCCGAAGGTGGGAGTGTCTAGCGGCTCGGTTGGACCAGGAGCGGAGGGGCGGCAATTATGTGAGCAGTTTGTCGCTGGGCTGCACGAGTCTGCATCAGCTACGTCGCCGAGAGCAGGAGAGTCTGTGAACCAGTGTGTTCCTGTGGTCCGGGGACAGCAGCAGACAGCATGTATGCAAGCGGATTCTAAGACAGTGCCTGTACAGTCACAATTTACGTTGCAGCGTCCTGAGACTTTTACATTGGAGTCTATATGGCAGGCTATTCTCTCTCTGGGGGAAGCAATGGTGCTGAAGGTTTCTTATTTGGAACAGAAAATGGATGAACATGGGATGGTCATGGATGGTTTCCAGCAAAGAGTTATGGTTTTCCATTCTGAAGTAACTGAAGTACAAAGGAAGGTGGAGGTGTTGGAAGAGCAGGTGGATGTTTTCAAGAAAGCGTTCCTCTCCACGCAGGTTAAGTTGGAACAGATGGACAATTCATTAAGATTGAATAATCTTAGAATAATTAATTTTCCAAGATTAATGTCTATCTCTCCGAGAGAAATGTTTCGTTTGTATTTAATAGAAGTGTTGGGGGTATCCTCTGACTTAATTCCTCCCTTGGTTAAAGTTGATTACTTACCTAAAGCTAAGTTAGCGTTGGCGGGGCCTGATAGTGGCAATGGTATTTTGGGTAGTCCTCAGAAACAAGTTAACATTCTAAACGTCTCCGAGTTGTTGGAGAGTTCTGAGTCTGAAGACCCTGTTCCTTCTACTTTATTGGTTACATTTGCTCTCCTGTCTGATAGAGAATGGCTATTGAAGCTTTTTTTTAAGAAAAAACATTCCTTTTAGAGGAATGATAGTTAGGATTTATCTTGATTTGGCTAGGTCCACTCAGAAACGTAGAAAGGAATTTCTTCTGTTACGTCCTGGAATACTGCAGTTGGGTGGTTTGTTTTTTCTTAAACACCATGTAAATGTTTAGTAAAGTTTAAATCTATTTCTTACGTGTTTTACGAACCATCCCAACTTACTGCTTTCATTAATGCTAGACGCTTGGAGTCCTCGGAAGGGGGCTCTCCTAATCTCTCATAATGGATTAGCCCGTGCTTTTGCGAATGCTTTCATTTTCCTAGCATATTTGGTTATATAAATTGTATGACTCCTCTACCCCCTTTTTTGTGGGCTAGTGAGGAAGATGTCTTGGACGATTTCTTTGTTAAGGTACCGTTATTGGGTTTTTGGTATGTATATTTCTTAGATGTCTTTCTGTTTCTACAAGAGTGTTTGTAACTTCTTGTTATATTGTAAAATTTGTAAAAATAAAATTTAAAAAAAAAAAAAAAAAAAGAGAAAAATAGTACCAATACAAGATAAATTAGTTTTCTGAGGTACTCAAGTTAAGTAACCCTATGACTACAATTACCAAGATAATTAATCACCTTTTTAATCAACCAATGTGGTTTGCTCTGCCCTAAGACGTACACTACATTATCTGTCTAAGCTAGACCCAACCTAGGTGTGGGGGGGGGGGGGGGGGGGAATTAAGGACCAGTACCTTAGCTCTTGACAGAACACTTGTGGCTGGGTCCAAAAAATCATCTCAGGAATGGCACGAAGTCTAAAGTATAGCAGATATCCAAAATTTCCTAAAGTTAGTAGGGCCCAGCCACGTGATAACACCAAGCTTCAGGTTAGTGGGAGAGATTCATTCCTCCACAAGGTTTGTCCTTGTACTAGAACAGTGTCTTTTAGAAAGACAGGCTGGCAAGCAAAGCACATGCAGTGCAGAAAATGTCAGAGCTGAAAAAGATGAACTGCTAAAAGGTGTCTAGAAGTGTGTAGCCCTTCTCGTCCCCTCCATGCACAGCATATATTTCTTTGTCCTGATCACCTCAAGACCCAGTGATTGGTTTGTCTCAGATACTGTATGTCATCTTCAGCAAATCCTGTTAACAGTGGTCAGGTGGCACAAACCAGGCAGGACAGTACCACCATGGAAGGAATAATTTATTTGAAGAGTGAAGTAGACTGACACGCGTTTCGGCCAGGGGGCCTATTTTAGGGGGACTTAAACTGCGAAAAGCAGCAAATTAAAATCATAACACTAATAGTCCTAAAATACAACAGTTAGAAAATATATGCATAAACGTATGTAAAAAGGTTATTATGACTAATTTGTTTCTTTTCGAGGTCTAAGTCCCCTGAAAAAGGCTGCCCCCCCCCCCCCCCCACGTCGAAACACGTGTCTGGTATGCAAGTGCCTACACTGTTGCAAATCCAAGGACAAGTGGAACAGTCTCTAGCATGAAGTCAGACAATAGCTCTGCTGTATGGTACATAAAGTGTAGTTACTCACCTGTAAACAGGTGTTCTCCAGGGACAGCAGGAATCAGTCCACACATATGGGTGACGCCAGCACCGACAGAGCCCACGTGCAGCATTTCCCCAGCTTTCAAAGAAAGCCTTTGGGAATGCCACCATGCATGTGTGGTCCTCTTCCTTCCCAAGGGTGCCATCACGATCATTCAGATGACACAGCTCAGGCAAAGGAAAAAAAATACCAAGGACAGTGGGCAACTCCAAGGGGAGGTGGGCGGGTTGTGAGGACTGATTCCTGCTGTCCCTGGAGAACACCTGTTATAGATAACTATGCTTTCTCCAGGAACAAGCAGGAAGTCAGTCCTCACATATGGGAGTCCCCAGCTACAGGCTACTGGGGACCTGTAGAAAAATGCCATGACAAGCCTTGAGCAGTAACTGGTAACCGAAGACAGCCTGAATAACCCGGGTCTCTGGAAGACCAAGCTCCCGGTAGCCACAGAAGGGTTGGAGAGTAGGAGTTGCTTAAACACCGAACACATTACGGAGTACAGCCTGGCCAAAGGCAGTGTCCAGACAGAACTCCATCTCCAGGCAGTAATGTGTTGCGAAGGTGTTACTACCGAGCCGCAACCTGGTCTTCGGCTGTCTGCCAGCAGCACAGAGTGCAGATGGGCCACTGATGCCACCCTCACACAAACCCCATGCGCTGTGACTCGGCAGTCCAGAGGCAGCCCAGACTGAGCCTGGGTGAAGATGATGCAATCTGCCACCCAGATGGAGAGGATCTGCTTAGTGACCACGAGCCCCATGTGAGCAGAGTCATAGGAGACAAAGCCACTCAGACCTGCGGTGAACCTTTGTACACTGCAGGTAGGAGAGCGCCCTCCTGCAGTCAAGAGTATGGAGGATTGCCGACGCCTGATTGGAATGAGGCTTCAGGACAGTCAGCAGTACTATCTCCTGGTTGAGGTGGAAATCGGAGACAACCTTCAGGAGAAACTCGGGGTGCGTTCAGAGAACCACCCGGTTGCCGTAGAACTTCGTGTAGGGGGTGTCAGCCATCAGGGCCTGAAGCTCACTGACCCTCCGGGACGAGGTGAGGGCCACCAGAAAACCCACCTTCTAGGAATGGTACCGAAGCAGGACTCCATCGGCTCAAAGGGCGGCTGCGTCAGCTGCGTGAGGAAGATGTTGAGGTCCCACTCAGCCAGATGCGGCCAGATGGGGGGCTTAGAAAGAAGAAGCCCGCACATGAAGCGGGAAACCAGGGATCGACCCAAAAGGGGATCACCCCAGACAGGGTTGTGGTTAGCAGAGATGGTGCTCAGATGGACCCTGACCGAATTGGACTTCAAGCCCACCTGTGAGATGGAGTAGGTACTGCAGGACCAAGTGTGTGGTGCAAGAGAACGAGTCAGCCCACATCTCCAAGCACCACACCGAGAACAGATGCCACTTGAATGCATAAGCCCTCCTAGTCGAGTCCCTGCGCAAAGCCAGCAGTACGTCCTTGACCTCCACCTGGAGATGAAGGGGGGCTAGAGCAACCCGCTCAGCCACCAAGTCATGAAGGATAAGGACCTCAAGTTCGAGTGAAGTAGCAGACCTTCCTCCTGCATCAACAAGCCTGGCGCATTACCCAGGGGAACTGGAGGCTCCGATGAGAAGTGGTGCAGCAGCAGGAACCAGGGCTGGCGAGGCCACCGCAGGGCCACGAGAATCACTGAGGCCCTGTCCCACTGTATTTTGAGGAAAGTTTGTGTTATGAGCAGCATATGGGGGGGGGGGAACGCATACAGGAGGCTGTGTGTTCATGACAGGAAGAAGGCACCTGGGACTTCCCTGTTTGGGTGTGGAACCAGGCTGCAAAACCATGACAGAGTTCACCGGGCTGGCAAAACAAATCTAGGACCGGAGTCCAACATTGGAACAGCTACTGCACCATCTGTGGGCAGAGGCACCACTCGTGCAGCTGGAGGAACCAGCTCAACCTCTCTGCCAGGACATTGTCCTGGCCCGGGAGATATGTGGCACGTAGAGTTATGCCCTGGCGACCAGTGAAGGACCACAGGGATACCACCTCCAGGCAGAGGCTGTAAGAGCCGGTGCCCCCTTGTTTGTTCATATAGAACATTACTACTCAGTTGTCCATCTGGATGAGCACCACCAGGTGGCGAACATGGGGCCTAGATGCCTGGAGAGCAAGAAGGACCACCTGGAGTTCAAGAAGGTTGATCGGCTGCCGGGACTCCTCCAGGGACCAAGTCCCCTGCGTGCAGAGCTTGCCGCAAAGGGTTCCCCAGTCCATGAGTGAGGCATCCGTAGTCAAGAGCACATCGTGCTGTGGAGCCTGGAACAGCATGCCTCGGAGAAGGTTCTGGGCATCCTGCCACCAGTCGAGGGACAATGAGCAGAGAGGTGACAGACAGCATCTGAGGCATCCTGTTGCCTGGGACCATTAAGCCCGAAGGCACCACTGTGCCGCCTGCATGTGCGGCTAGGAGTTGGATGACATGGACCATTGAGACCATATGGCTGAGGAGATGGAGCATCACTCGGGCTGATACTGCATCGTGGCATTGGACCATGGATGCCAGAACAATAACGCAGGTCTGCTCTGTCTTGGGGAAGGAAAGCTGTCGCCCGCTGAGTGTCGAGGCACTTGCCGATGAACTCCAGGGATTGGGCTGGAGATGAGACTTCAGGTAATTTGACCACGAAACCGAGGTGCTTGAGGATGTGAACAGTGCAGGCCTGTGGCTCGCTGCACCTTGTTGACTGTCACCCCTGTGACGAGCCAATTGTCTAGACAGGGGTGGATGAAGAGACCTTGCAACTGAAGGTGGGCCATGGCCACTGCAAGACATTTGGTGAACACACGCAGGGCAGACACCAAGCCGAAAGGAAGCACTCTGTATTGATAGTGGTTCCCTTGCACCCTGAAAAGCAGGTGTTTCCTGTGCTTGGGATGGACAAGAATGTGAGCGTATGCATCCCAAAAGTCCAAACAGCATAGCCAGTTGCCAGGCTGGAGGAAGGGCAGCAAGGTGCAAAGGGAGAGCATTTTGAACCTCTCCCACACCAGGTATTTGTTGAGATTTCTTAAATCGAGGATAGGTTAGAAACTACCTGTCCGCTTTGACACAAGGAAGTAACGGGAGTAGAACCCACGACCTCTGAGGTGCAGCGGGACCACTTCCACTGCTTGCTCATTGAGGAGAATGGCAAGCTCCTGCGCCAAGGCAGCCTGGTGCGTGGGGAGCGGCTCCACGAGGCAGAAGGGTGGAGGAAGCCGTCACCTTCCCGGAGGACCCAGGTGTCTGAGATGACAAAGCCCATTGGAGAGCAAAGTGGAATGGGCATCCTCCCACCAGTTGCCGGAGGGTGAGTGACTATGCATCTGGCATCAAAAACCTGGGGCTCATTGGGCCAGTGCCAGGGTCAGGCTTTCAGAACCCGTCGGCTTATGTGGGCGCTGATAGCTGCTCTTGCTTTGTCTGCCTTGGGGCGGAGCTGGTGCCGGAGGGTAAGGCAGGTAGACCATTCCTCTGGAAGAAAGCATAGTTAGTCACCTGTAACAGGTGATCTCCGGGAACAGCAGGAATTTAGTCTTCACATATGGGTATCGGTACCGACAGAGCCTGCGCGGGAACGCTCCCCAGCGTTCAATAGGAAAGCTTTTGGGAGCATCCCACAGCGCCTGCGTGCTGCCTTCCTGCCTTTCCCAACTGTCTCTCTCCAGTTGAGTTTAAAGCTGAGACAAAAAGAGAGAGAGGGAAAGAGAAAAGAGAGAGAGACAACTCCTAGGGGAGGTGGGTGGGCTGTGAAGACTAAATTCCTGCTGTTCCCAGAGATCATAACATAAGAACATAAGATATGCCATACTGGGTCAGACCAAGGTCCATCAAGCCCAGTATTCTGTTTCCAACAGAGGCCAATCTAGGTCATATGTACCTAGCAGTTTCCCCAAGGGACACAGGTTCCACAATGCTTGTATTGGTTCAAGCATTGATATCCTGGGTCCCTTCTTAATAATGGTTTATGAACCTTTCCTCCAGGAACTTGTCCAAACCTTTTTTAAACCCAGCTACACTAACAGCCTTTACTACATCCTCCAGTAACAAAAGCATAGTTACTTACCTGTAACAGGTGATCTCTGGGAAAAGCAGGAATTAGTCCTCACATATGGGTACGTCGGTACCGACGGAGCCTGCGCGGCAACGCTCCCCAGCTTCACAGAAGGAAAGCTTTTGGGAAAAATCCCACAGCGCCTGCGTGCTGCCTTCCCGCCTTTCCTAACCAACTCTCCTCAGTTCAAGTTTAAAGCTGAGACAATAGAGAGAGAGAGGAAAGGAAAGACAGAGAGAGATACAACTCCTAGGGGAGGTGGGAGGGTTGTGAGGACTAATTCCTGCTGTTCCCAGAGATCACCTGTTACAGGTAAGTAACTGTGCTATCTCCAGGAACAAGCAGGAATGAATCCTCACATATGGGGACTCCCTAGCTAAGATGCCTGGGAGATCCCCAAGGGTATGAGACCCTGAAGGGTTCCTCGTCTTCCTATGGATCTCAGGCATCATTCAGGGAAGGAGGGCAGGAGTTGTTCAAGAATGGAACAGGTGTCCGAGGACAGCCTGACCAAACAAGGCATCCCGGCGGGAGTCCTTCTCCAAACAGTAATGGGCTGTGAAGGTATGAACCGAGGCCCAGGTGGCTGCTCAACAGATCTGGTCGATGGACACAGAATGAAGATGAGCCATAGAGGTGGCCATGGCTCTCACATTGTGAGCTGTGACATGGCCCACCAGAGAAAGGTTCTTACTCTGGTAAGCAAATGAAATACACTGAGCAATCCAATTGGACAGTGTTCTTTTGGAGACTGGAAGTCCTAAATGACAAGGATCAAAAGCAACAAAAAGCTGGGAAGACTTTCTATGTTGCTGTGTCCTGTGTATGTAAAAAGCAAGAGCTCTTTTACAATCTAGAGTATGAAGGTTCCTCTCTGCACTGGATGCATGATGAGCTGGAAAAAAGACAGGTAAATATACCTCTTGATTAAGATGAAAAGGAGAGACCACTTTAGGCATAAAGTGAGGATTTGTCCTAAGGACTACCTTATCATGATGGAACCTTGTATAAGGTGGATTAGCCACTAAGGCCTGCAGTTCACTGATGCGGCGAGCAGAAGTGATTGCAATAAGAAAAATAACCTTCCAGGAAAGAAATTTCAAGGAGGTAGTGGCTAAGGGTTCAAAAGGTGGCTTCATAAGCTGACCAAGAACCAAGTTTAAGTCCCATGCCACCGGAGGTCGAATTGGAGGTTTAGTTAAAGTTAGGCCTCTCATGAATCTTGCAATAAGAGGATGAGAGGAAATAGGTTGTCCATTGAGAGGCTTAAGGGATGCTGCAATAGCACTCAAATGGACCCTTACTGAGTTCATTTTAAGGCCTGCATTGGAGAGATGCAGGAGATATTCCAATAGAGAATTCACAGGAAGTGCCAGAGGGTCAAGACCCTTTTGAGCACACCAAATGGAAAATCTTTTCCACTTAAAAGCATAGGAACGCCTAGTAGGTGGTTTCCTGGAAGCATGGAGGATATCCTTCACTTGCTGAGAAAGATTGAAGTCTTGAAGGTCTAGGCCTTCAGTAACCAAGCTCTGAGGTGAAGGGACTTGGGATTTGGATGCCACAAAGTCCCTTCCTCCTGGGACAGAAGGTCTGGCGCAGCTCCCAAGTCCAGGGAGGGGGCTTGGGAGAGATGCAGAAGTAGAAGGTACCACACTTGGCGTGGCCAGCGTGGAGCTATGAGGATCATAGATCCTTGATCCCTCTGGAGTTTGAACAGTCTAGGGCAGTGATGGCTAACCTTTTTGAGCCCGAGTGCCCAAACTGCCGCACAAAACCAAAGAATTTCCTCAAAGTGCCAGCACGTCATTTGCATAAGTGGTCTTATTTGCATAAATATTTGCATAATGTTACCATACACTAACTTTTAGTAAACATGTCTCTTAATGAGTGTATGGATAAAGAAAGACTAAAAGATTTCTACATTACTATAATCCAGTGCCAACCGCCAGGCACATTAGGAACTACTACAAACGCTGCCCATTTAGAACCCATAGCAAACCCGCCGTATCCTGACAGCATTACCAGGACTCACAAAGCACCATACCCTACCTATCAAAAGGCAACACTGCAAATATTAAACCAATACATTTCAGTGAATACTGGGGAAAGAGAACAAGTGGCAACGTCAAATAGGAATTTCCTCTTGTACCAAACAAAGCGCAGATGTTAATGATGCACATTTCCCAGAGCTGACATATTCCAGTTAATAAATTCAAAATAAAGAGATATCGTTCTACCTTTTGTGCATTTTTTTTCAGTTGCAATTGGTCCAGCCATTTTCTTCTGGTTTCTTCATGTTTTCTGCTAACTCTCCATCGTCTGCTGTCCATTTGTCCTTTCTTCTCTCTTCTAGTTTTTTTTCCATTCTCTCTCTCTCTACATCTGCTTTAACATACTAATCTTTCTCCTTTTGCTCTTTCCTCATTCCTATTTCATCCACACAAATTTTACCCCTCCATCCTCAATCCCCAATTACTCTCCCAATACCTGGCCAATGGTAGATTTTTCATCCCTCTACACAAAATATTTTTCCCCTCTCCATTTTACTCTCCCAGCCCCATCCCATTCTAATCCTCCCCAACATCAGCTCCCTTCTAGTTCCAGTCTCAACCAGCAACCCTTCCCTTCATCAATCCCCCCCCTTCGCCTCAGTCCATTTCCTTTGCAAGCACCGTCCCCATCTGCTATTTGCAGTTCAAGCCCCCCACTTCCCCTCAGCCCATTTCCATTCCAAGCCCCATCCCCAACAGCTATTTGCAGTTCAAGCCCCCTTCCACTCAGCCCATTTCCAGTCCTAGCAACCCTGTTTAATGTAAAACTCAATGTTACTTGTATGCATTGTAGTATGTTCTTGTTCATTGTACACCGCACTGATTGTAATAGCGCGGTATAAAAGAATTGTTAAATAAATAAATAAATAAAACCCCCCCAACCCATTACCAGTCCTAGCCCCCCATAGCCCACTCCCAGTCCTAATCCCACCAGCCCATTTCCAGTCCTAACCTCCCCATCAGCCCACTCCCAGTCCTAATCCCCCATCACTCAATTTTTAGTTTAAGCCCCCCCAGCGCCTATCACCACTCCTAACCCCCCCAGCGCCCATCACCACTCCTACCCCCCCCAGCCCAGCGCCCATCACCACTCCTAACCCCCCCAGCCAGCCCAGTGCCCATCACCACTCCTAACCCCCCCCAGCCAG
Organism: Ichthyophis bannanicus; assembly: GCA_033557465.1. NCBI lineage: Eukaryota > Metazoa > Chordata > Amphibia > Gymnophiona > Ichthyophiidae > Ichthyophis > Ichthyophis bannanicus. The sequence continues at coordinate 778,097,520 of CM066031.1, read as the reverse complement.
CCCAGTGTCCACCACCACTCCTAACCCCCAGCCCAGTGCCCATCACCACTCCTAACCCCCCAGCCCAGCCCATCACTACTCCTAACCCCCCCCCAGCCCAGCCCAGCCAATCACCACTCCTACCCCCCCCCAGCCCATCACCACTCCTACCCACCCCAGCCCATCACCACTCCTAAGCCCCCCAGCCCAGCCCAGCCCAGCCCATCACCACTCCCAACCCCCACCCCCCCCCCCCCGCCCCGCCCCGCCCAGGGAAAATTAAAAAAAAAAAGAAAACCTGTCTGCTGCCGCTGTCGGGGCCGCCGCGGCAGAATCGAGCGTGCCGCGGGGCCCCCCTGTACCCACCGGCAGAGCCTGTCCTCCCCGTAGCAGCTCTCTCTTTGGAGCTGCAGTCAGACGCGCCGGCTGAACGACCCCCTCAAAAATACTGGGAGGGATCCGGGACTGGACTAGAGTTCCTTAAGGAACAACAATTAGCAGGCAAGTCTAATTTCACCTTCCTTTGCATCCCTCTAGTCCAGTCCCGGAACCACAGAGAATGTAAGGGCAGTGAATCTTAACGGGAGGGACCAGCTAGCCCAGCCTGAAGAACCGCTGAGCCAAAACGCTCATCCCCCACCTCCTGCACATCTAACCAATAGTGCTTTGCAAAGGAATGTAAGGACAACCAAGCGCCGCCCTACAGATATCACTGACCGGAACCAAACTGATCTCCGCCCAAGATGCCGTGGACGCTCTAGTTGAATGAGCGGAGGCCCTCCGGTACTGCCTTTCCCTTTAGGAGGTACGCCGATGCGATAGCCTTTCAACCACCGCGAAAGAGGACTTTGCCGCCGCCTCCCCTTTGCATGGACCTCCAAAAGCCACAAAGAGCCTATCGGATTTCCAGAAAGGCGCGGTCCTGCGGAGATACCACTTAAGCACTCGACGAACATCCAGAAGCTGCAACCTTATACTTCTGGTCCCACGAAAATACCGGAAGTGACACCACCTGGTTAACATGAAAAACGGAAACTACCTTCTGCAAAAACGCCGGCACTGTACACAAATACTACCTTGTGATTGAAAAAGGACAAATACGGCTCCTTACAAGACAAAGCTTGGAACTCCGAAATCCGTCTAGCAGAACAGATGGCCACAAGAAACACTGCCTTCAATGTCAGATCCTTCAACGAGGAATCACGCAAGGGCTCAAACGGCGCTTTCACCAGAGCCTCCAACACCAAAGTCAGATCCCACAACGGTACTGACCTACGCTGCGGAGGCCGCATGAGCAATAGGGCCCTCAAAAACCGACGAATATCGCCGTGAGACCCTAACAGCTGACCCTGAATCTTACCATGGTAACAGGAGATAGCCGCCAACTGCACCCGCAAGGAACTAGCCACTAGGCCTCTTTCTAAACCATCCTGCAAAAAGGCAAGGACCTGCGGCACTGAAGCCCCCAATGGCCTCAGCTTCCGCTCCGAACACCAGGCTTCAAAAATTTGCCAAACCCGGATGTACGCCAACGAAGTGGAGCGTCTATGCGCCTTCAGCAAAGTAGAAATGACCGCTGCCGAGTACCCCTTGGCAGTCAACCTAGCCCGCTCAAGAGCCATGCCGTAAGCGAGAATCGAGCTACCTGGGGCATGCATAACGGGCCCTGCTGCAAGAGGTCCTCCCGAAGCGGAAGCCTCCATGGCCTGTCCACTAGTAGACACACCAAATCCGCATACCAAGGTCTTCGGGGCCAGTCGGGCGCTATTAGAACCACCCGACCGCGATGCCTCTCTATGCGCTGCAGTACAGGGCCTATGAGAGTCCACAGCGGAAACATGTAGAGCAGTCTGTCTTCCGGCCACCTTTGAGCTAAGGCATCGAGCCCTTCCGACATTCGTTCCCACCGTCTGCTGAAAAATCGCGACACCTGCACCGACTCGAAGCTTGCCATCAGATCCATGAGGGGAATCCCCCATCGTCGCACCAACAGCACAAACACGTCCGGGTGCAGCTGCCGCTCCCCCAGGTCTACCCAACGGCAACTTAGAAAATCCGCTTTGACATTGTCCACTCCTGCCACATGTTGAGCGGAACGCGCCACCAGATTTCGCTCTGCCTACTTCAAAAGCTGACTCGCCTCTGCTTCTAGTGCCACACTGCCGGTGCCCCCCTGACGATTGATGTAGGCCACTGTTGTCGCATTGTCGGACAGCACCCGTACTGCCGACTGCCGCAGAGACACCTGAAATTCCCGCAGAGCCAAAAATACCGCTCATCTCTAGCCGGTTGATGAACCAGGCCTGTTCCTCCAGCGACCAACAGCCCTGGGCAAACCTTCCTTGGAAATGCGCCCCCCAGCCTGCGAGGCTGGCATCCGTCATTAGCAACTTCCAAGACAGAGGCTCCAGAGGCATACCCGCCTCCAGGTGTTCCATCTCCAACCACCAGAGAAGATCCTGATGGACCTCTGGAGGACAAATCAGGCACCGCGACAACACATCCTTCTGATGAGACCACCGCCGCAGCAGCACGCTCTGCAACGACCGCATATGAGCCCTGGCTCACGGCACCACCTCGATCGTGGCCGCCATAGTGCCCAGTAATTGGAGATACTGCCACGCAGTCGGCGCCCGTCTGGCCAGAAACCTTACCACCAGCCCCCGCAGCCCCTGTGCTCTGTGGCTTGGGAGAAAAACCGCTGCTTTTGCTGTCTCGAAACACGCCCCAAAATATTCTAGGGACTGCGAGGGAACCAATCTGCTCTTTGCAAAATTGACCACCCATCCCAGGCTCTCCAACAACTGCACTACCTGAGCGGTGGCCACCAGACTGTCTCGACTTTGCTCGAATCAACCAATCGTCCAAGTAAGGATGTACCCGTACTCCCTCCTTGCGGAGCGCCGCTGCTACCACCACCATGACCTTGAACATCCGAGGCGCCGTCGCCAGCCCGAAGGGCATCATCTGAAACTAAAAATGTCCCATGGGGAGAGCGAACCGCAGGAACTTTTGATGCTCCTGCCGTACTGGGATATGGAGATAAGCTTCCGCGAGGTCCAACGACGTTAGGAATTCGCCCGGCCTGACTGCCGCAATGACAGAGCGCAGTGTTTCCATGCGGAAGTGGGTAACCCGAAGACAGCGATTCACCCTTTTCAAATCCAGAATAGGCCGAAAAGTGCCCTCCTTCTTTGGAACCACAAAATAGATGGAATACCGATCGAAGCTGCACTGGTCCGCCAGAACGGGTATTACTGCACAGAGCTGCAGCAAGCGCTGCAGCGTGTCTGCGACCACTCGCACCTTCTGCAGGCCGCTGTAAGGAGATTGGACAAAGGAATCTAACACGGGTTGATGGAGCTCTAGGGAATAGCCCTCTCGAATGACTTCTAAGACCCACTGGTCTGAGGTAATTCGGACCCAGGCAGGGTAAAACTCCCGCAACCGTCCTCCCACGGGTACCACCCCCGCCTGAGCCCGCCTCATCTCATTGAGACTTCTTAAGGTGCGATGCTTGGAACTGCGTAAACCCCCTGCCAGCCCCTCGGAAACCTCGAAACCCCTGGCCACGTTCAGGGAACCTTCCCCGCTGGGGCTGGCTAAAACGAGAGGACCGAAACCTACGAAACTCTCTCAAAGTCCCTCGGGAGCCCCCAGCACCTCGGCCCTGCTTCGGCTTATCCTCCCTTGGACTCCCCAAGCTCCTTGACTAACTTCTCCAAATCCTCCCCAAACAAAAGCTTACCCCTAAACGGGAGCTTGCTGAGACGAACCTTAGACGAAGCGTCTGCTGACCAGTTGTGCAACCAAAGGTATCTCCGGGCTGCCACAACCGACGCAATATTCTTAGCCAGAGCACGGATAAGGTCATAATGAATGTCCGCCAAATAAGCGGTGCCCGAACTTCATCGGAGCGTCCGTCCAACTGATCCCCCTGCAACCTTTGGGACCAGCGCAAGCAGCCTCTCGCCACACACGCCCCCGCTATCGAGGCCTGCAAGGAGAGGGCGCCAATATCAAACACCTGCTTCAGCAACGTGTCTAACTTCCGGTCTTGCACATCCTTTAAGGCCGCAGCCCCCTCCACCGGAATCGTACTCTTCTTAGTCACTGCCGACACTGCCGCGTCCACCTTTGGAGAGCGGAAAAGCTCCCTGTCTTGGTCGGAAAGCGGATAAAGACGAGCTAAGGCCTTCGAACCTCGTAGAGCCGACTCCGGACAGTCCCACTCCTCCTGAATCATGCTCCTAAAAACTCTATGAACAGGAAACACCCATTGGGACATGCTCACTGCCTGCAAAAGCGGATCCTCCAAAGACTCCTCCGCTACCGACTCCCAACTTGAGTCTCAGCAATCAAGGCAGGCAACTCCTCTCGGCGAAATACTCTGACTACTCTACTCTGTTGTTCCTCATCAGGCAACTCTCCCTCTTCTAACTCTGTCTCCGAGGACTCCTCAACCATCATCGTCTGCACCGCCCAACTCCTCTTCGAGCCGAGATGGCGAACTATCTGCCACAGTCCCTCTACTAGCCTTAGCCGGTGCCACCTCCTCTTCGGGCAGACTCACCGACCCAGCTCGCTTCTGCCCCTAAGACCCTGGGATGGAGACCCTAACATAGGCTGCAGCAGAGCAAAGGCCTGAGTCATGAGAGAAGAAATTAGGTGGGATAGCTGGAGCCCTGCCCCCAGGGCTCAAAGATATAGGAAGCGAAGAACCATCCCCCAAAGACGGCCCTGCCACTGGCTGTGCCGGACTCAAGGCAGGCGGCAGGGAATCACCCGACTCCCCGGAAACACCAACATGATCCCCAGAAGAACCCCCTAGGGCCGTATCCACACCGTCTGCCTCCAATGTGCAGGCCCTGCACACACCCGAGTCCAACACTTCCCCCCGCCGCGTGCCACATACTAAGCAGCACGGCTTAGCTGGCATCTTATCTTGGGATCTCCGCCGTATGTCCCCTGAAATTTCAGGGTTTTTTTTGTTTTTGCTTTACACCCTGGCACTAAGAAAAAGAATCATGCCCATATGTACCAAACGCCTGGGAGGGAAACAATCCCAGTACCCACTTTCTCTATAACATGCTCTTTTTTTTGCTTTAAAACCACACCTAAACCTGCTCTGCCAGGTACCTAGCTGACATTGACTAAAGCCTTGGCAAAACGAGGCCCTAACAAGGTTGAAAAAATGCAATTTAAAACGCTCCGAGAAAGAGCCAAAGGAAAGAAAAAGCGAAAGGGAACAAATCACGATCCCCCAAAATGGCCGCCACGTGTTTCCTGCTTCAGTTACATGCGGTCGGCCCAGCTGCGCGCTCAGGCTACCGGTTATCAGGCTTATTCCTGTCCTACCGAGCCGCGCAGTCAGTTTCCCAACTTACCGCTGCCGCAGATTAAGAGGAGGGGCGTCCCCGCAGCTCAGCCGTTCCGCGGCTTCGGCGTCCGGCACTAAAAATACCCCCGCAAGACTTCTGCCTTGGCCTTCCACCTGCTCCTCACCCTTCTTTGTGGGTTCAGGAGCAGAGAGGCCGAACTACTGCCGGGAATCGGATCAAAAACCCCCCCAGCAAGCCCCTGCTCGTTTAGATGGGGAAATTAGCCCAAGGAAGGGAGGGAGGGAAGAAGAGGAAGGGAGCACAGCAGCACAGACGGGAGCTCCAGCAGAAGCAGCACTCCTAGAAATCAAAAAGAAATAAAAAACTAATCAGGTAAGACCAAAAACAAACCAAATTTAAAAACTGATAAAAATTGTTAAGGAATCTAGCTCTGCTTATGTGCACCACCTGAGCCCAGTCCCAGGCTCAAACGTCTCCTCAGCTGCTTGGAGACTGAAAGTACTGGTGGAAGGGGGCGGTGTTAGCCTACTTATACCAGTGACATCAGAACGATGACATCTTTGTCTCCAAAGCTGCTGGAGGACGTACTAAACACTATGGTTCCGGGACTGGACTAGAGGGACGCAAAGGAACAGGTGATCTCTGGGAACAGCAGGAATAAGTCTACACATATGAGTACGTTGGTACCGACGGAGTCTGCGTGGGAACGCTCCCCAGCGTCCCATTAGAACGCTTTTGGGAGCATCCCACCACGCCTGCGTGCTGCCTTACCACCTTTCCCAACTGCCTCTCCTCAGTTAAGTTTTAAAGCTGAGACAAAGAGAGAGAGAGGGGAAAGATAGAGATAGAGAGATACAACTCCTAGGGGAGGTGGGTGGGTTGTGAAGACTTATTCCTGCTGTTCCCAGAGATCACCTGTTACAGGTAAGTAACTGTGCTATCTCCAGGAACAAGCAGGAATGAGTCTTCACATATGGGGACTCCCAAGCTAAGATGCCTGGAGGAGGTCCCAGCATGTTGCGAATCTGAGAAGGCCATGCTATTTGACAGAACCTCAGGCATCCTGGGGATGGAGGGTAGGAGTTGAACTAAAACAAAGATGTGCTGTGGAACAGCTGGACCAAACAGGACTCCTAGATAGGAGTACCTGTGCAGATGATATCTAGTAGTAAATATTGAACTGCAACATACCAATATGGACCTCACCTGGTGGTATTGGAAAAAGTTTATGGAGGTTCATATGGATCTGCTAATATGAACCAGCAGAATATCCTCAAGGAGTACCTCAATGTAGAGCAGAGGTAAATAACTGTGCAAAACAGGTTGAGGTCAGAACCTTTAGGGCGAGAAAAGGTCCCAGCGGAAACTGGGGTAGTTCAATGAGGCAGGACTTTTGTGGGAAACACGGAAGTCCGTATTAGATAAGCCTGAAGCTCTTTTGACCTTAAAGAGACATAGCTCTTATAGGAGAAGAGGGGTATTGAAGACCCCTATATCCGATGAGAAAGGACAGAAGTATGAGACATTGTAACCTCGTAATTTCAGAAAATTCGGAATGTCCTTCCTAATTGAAGTCACCCAGGAAAAAAAGATGGTACATGGAGGACTTCAGATGTACCTAACCTGAAGGTTATGGTGAAAAAAACCTTTTAAACTACCACAGAGAAGTGGTTGTTTATGTAGAACCCTAAGCATGCTGGAGCAGCATTGATAGGGATAGTGACTGTCGGAGCCCTATAGGAAATATATGTATATATGACCCTAGGCAGACATATCTATATACTTCAATCATATATTGAGGTGTATATGTATATATATATATGAAGATAGAGATTATGTGTATACACACATACATACACACACATGGCACAGACATACGTATATCTATATACAAGTATAGCACAGTTACTTACCTGTAACAGGTGATCTCTGGGAACAGCAGGAATAAGTCTTCACATATGGGTACGTCGGTACCGACGGAGTCTGCGCGGGAACGCTTCCCAGCGTCCAAAGAGCTTTTGGAAGCATCCCACCATGCCTGCGTGCTGCCTTCCCCCTTTCCCAACTGCCTCTCCTCAGTTAAGTTTTAAAGATGAGACAAAGAGAGAGAGAGAGAGGAAAAGAAAGATAGATAGAGATACAACTCCTGGGGAGGTGGGTGGGTTGTGAAGACTTATTCCTGCTGTTCCCAGAGATCACCTGTTACAGGTAAGTAACTGTGCTATCTCCAGGAACAAGCAGGAATGAGTCTTCACATATGGGGACTCCCTAGCTGCAGATGCCTGGAGTCCCAGCATGTTATAGGTTGGAACATGCTATCCTGCACAACACCAGGCATCCTGAGGATGGGGGGTAGGAGTTCAACAAAAAGTTGCTGTGAAACAGCTAACCTAGCATAGGACTGCAGGGAAGGAGTCCATGTGTGGATGATAATCATCAATGATACTGCAGGAATATTGCAATATGGACCTCCCCTAACAGGATTACACAGCAGTAAGGAGGTTCATGGGGTCTACTGGGGAACCCAGTAGAGGAACCTCAAGGATGACCTCACTGTGAAGTGGAGGTAATAAACCTGTAGGAAAAAAGAGAGGTGGTCAGATTCCTGAAAAGTAAGAGGGAACCCCGGTGAGAACTGGGGTAGTACCAAAAACGGTGGGCCTTCAGCAGAAGGCTTTATGATAAAAGCCAAACTCTTTTGGCGACAGAGTGGCTCATCCTTGGGAGCAAAAAGAGAAGGCTGACCGGATTGTACAAACAAGCACAGTCCTTGTGGGGGGAAAAGGTATGAAAATCCCCTTGTATCCCAAAAGAAAGGACAAACGCCTGAGGCGTTAGAGCCTGTGATTAGCTGAAGATCCGCAATATCTCTCCTAACTAGGGTCAGCTAGGAGAGATACTGGAGAGCTTCAGAGGTACCTAAACCTTAGGCTTATGGTGAAAGTTGCTAACTACCACAAAAGTGGTTGTGAGTGTGGAACCCCAAACATGCTGAATAGCATAGGTATGGGTAAAGCCCATCTGTCAGAATCATATAGCTATATGAGCTTGGACAGTCAGGTAGATAAATGCAGGATACCTATCTACCCATAGTAAATATCTCGACAGATAGATATATGAGAATATATCTATAGTGAGATATGAAGGGCATAAAATACACACAAAAATAGACAGACATCTGTAAGATGTATGCTACAGATATGAATATATAGGCGTCTATATGGGTGTCTGCAATAAAGCAGATAGATATGCCTACAGAACGGTATTCACATAGGAAAATGTGGAGAGGAAAGATTCATCTAACAAGAAGGTGGAACTCACTTGACAAGATATATAGAGAATCTGTTCCCACTGGTTATGAGCTACAGGGGTGCTAGGTAGTGAAATAACCAGGACGGTTACGTGAAAAGCAGAGGATGATATCAGTCTGCAGCCAGCAAGTCCCGAGTATTCTAGAACTCTAGCATGGTAAGTGAACAGGAGACGCATAAAAATGAAATACCATGCTGACCTGCTTAAGGGCAGAGAGGTATCATGCGTTCTTACCATGAGGACGAGCTGCAAGGAGAAAAGCATATTCCCGATTGGAAATACTATGGACCAAAGCAGGGAATTGGCAACTCCTTAAGCTTTCACGTAAGAGAAGGCCTATGTCCTTTATATTAAAAGGGAGATCCTTTCTAGTCATGGGAGACATGACTGAAAAAGCCTTTTCCAGCCATCTAGGACAGCTGATGGAGAAAAAAAACCCATGCTCTCTAGCAAGGGCCCATAGTGGAGAGCTTCTCTGTAGGATTGCAGAGAGCATGATGCAGGAGAATGAGGAGATAGGTACTGGCTCTCCAGTAGCCAGTTCTATGTCAACTATGCTGCCAAACCCAGGGGAATGGAGATGGCAGAAAGAGAAGACAATCCAACAAGCTTGTAGGGAAAATGTTTCCAAGACAGATGACAGCACTGACTTGGAGCCACTACTAAGACCAGAGAGAGAGAATGTTAGTGGAGGACAAATCTGGTTGCTGGTGGACAAGAACCAGTGGTCCAAACATTAAGGCTCCTACATTGGCAGCTGCTTGCCAGACAGCAAAAAGAATGTCACTGTTTAAAAACAGGAAGAACAGACAGAACAGGAGTAGAAAACTCTGGACATGTCTGATGAACTGCTTCAAAGCAAGATTGAAAAAGAGGAGTCAACTCAGAAGAGAACGCCGCACTGGAAAAGTAACAAAACTAGAAAGGCAGAAGAAAAGCCCTCCAGTGAAGCAATACCGCTCTTACAGCTTGGTAAGAAGGTAAAAAGAATGGGGCTGAAGAAGACTTACAAAGTAGTGAGTCTATAGAACGGAAAGCAGTTACTTACCTTAACAGGTGATCTCTGGGAACAACAGGAATAAGTCTTCACATATGGGTACGTCGGTACTGACGGAGTCTGCGCGGGAACGCTTCCCAGCGTCCAATCAAGAGCTTTTGGAAGCATCCCAGCACGCCTGCGTGCTGCCTTCCCACCTTTCCCAACTGCCTCTTCTCAGTTAAGTTTTAAACCTGAGACAAAGAGAGAGAGGAAAGGAAAGATAGATAGAGATACAACTCCTGGGGAGGTGGGAGGGTTGTGAAGACTTATTCCAGCTGTTCCCAGAGATCACCTGTTACAGGTAAGTAACTGTGCTATCTACAGGAACAAGCAGGAATGAGTCTTCACATATGGGGACTCCCAAGCTGAGATGCCAGGAGTCCCAGCATGTCATAGATTGGAACATGCTATCTCCCAGAACACCAGGCATCCTGAGGATGGAGGGTAGGAGTTGAAGAAAGAAGGATGCTGTGGAACAGCTAACCTAGCATAGGACTGCAGAGAAGGAGTCTATGTGTGGATGATGATTGTCAATAATACTGCAAAGAATATTGCAATATGGACCTCCCCTGACAGGATTTCACAGAAGTATGGAGGTTCATGGATCTACTGGGAAACCCAATAGAAGAACCCTGAAGAGGACCTCACTAAGTGGAGGTAATAAACCTGTAGGACAAACAGTGGAGGTCAGAATCCTGAAAGGTAACAGGTAACCCCAGGAGGAAAAACTGGGGTAGTACAAAAACAGTGGGCCTTCAGCGGAAGGCTTTATGATAAAAACCTAACTCTTTTGGTGGCAGAGTGACTCACTCTTAGGAGCAAAAAGAGAAAGGCTAACCGATTTGGACAAACAGGCACAGTCCTTGTGGGGAGAAAGGGTATGGGAACCACTTGTATCCCAAAAAGAGAGGACAAATGCCTGAGGCGTTAAGCCTGTGATTAACTGAAGATCCACAATGTCTCTCTTAACTGGGGTAAGCTAGGAGAGATATTGGGCACGGAGAGCTTCAGGAGGTACCTAAACCCTTGGGTTATGGTATAAAAATTGACAACTACCACAGGAGTGGTTGTGTGTGTAGAATTCCAAACCTGCTGGATAGCATAGGTATGGGTAAAGCCCCTCTGTCAGAATCATATAGCTATATGAGCATAGACAGTCAGATAGATATGTATCCACATACTTATCTATAATAAAACATCTCCACACACACACACATACATACACAGATATATAGATAGACATATAAGAATATATCTATAGTGAGATATGGAGGGGCATAAAAAACACAAAAGATAAATATGGATATGTAGGCCTAAATATGGGTGTCTGCAATTAACAGAGATATGCCTACAACCTGGTATTCACATAGGATATGTGGAGAGGAAAGATTCATCTAACAAGGAGGTGGAACCTACTTAAGATATATAGAGAATCTATTCCCCCTGGTTATGATCTGCAAGGATGCTAGCTAAAGAAATAACCAGGACGGTTACGTGAAAAACAGGATAATATCAATCTGCAGCCAGCAAGTCTCGAGTCTTACAGGACTCTAGCATGGTAAGTAGACAGAAGACACAGAGATGAGATACCATGTTGACCTGCTTAAGGGTAAAAAGTATCATGCGTTCTTACCATGAGGACGAGCTGCAAGGAGAAAGAGCATATCCCCGATTGGGAATGCTATGGACCAAAGCAGGGAATTGGCAACTCCTTAAGCTTTCACGTAAGAGAAGGCCTATGTCCTTTATATCAAAAAGGAGATAGGAAGAGAAGGGAGAACCTTCTAGTCATGGGAGACATGACTGAAAAGCCTTTTCCAACCATCTAGGATAGCTGTTGGAGAAAAAAAAACCCTCATGCTCTCTATCAAGGGCCCGTAGTGGAAAGCTTCTCTGTAGAATTGCAGAGAGCATGATGCAGGAGAATGAGGAGATAGAACTGGCTGCTAGAGAGCCAGTATCTCTGCCAACTACGCTGCCAAACCCAGGAGAATGGAGATGGCAGAAAAGCAGATAATCCAGAAAAACTTGTAGTGAGATAATCTCCAAGCTAGATGAAAGCACCAACTTGGAGCCACTACTAAGACTAGACAGAATGTTAGTGGCGGACAAATCTGGTTGTTTGTGGAGAACCACCAGTGGTCCAAACATTAAGGCTCCTGCATAGGCAGCTGCTAGCAAGACAGCAGAAAGAATCTTACTGTTCAAAAACAGAAAGAACAGAACAGGAGTAGAAACTCTGGACATGTCTGATAAGCTGCCCCAAAGTAAGATTGAAACAGAGGAGGTAACTCAGAGAGGAAAACTCCGCACTGGAAAATGAGAAACTAGAGAGGCTGAAGAAAAAACCCACCAGTAAAGTAATTCCGCTCTTACAGAGGAAAAAGCTTGGTAAGAGGGTGAAGAGGATGGAGCTGAAGAAGACTTACCAAGTAGTAAGTCTATAGAAAGGAAAAAATACATGCTGGCACAGGAACTATCATTTAATAGTGGTTAGACCTCTTATCCCTAGCAGGAAAAAGAGGAGAAACCTGTGACCTATAGGCATGAACATTCTGACAGCTCACAGAAAAAATGGATATCTCTTGGAAAGAGATCCATGTGTAGGGGTTAGAATGAAGCGATGGATTGCCTGCATTGAGAAGAAGCAACTGTAGATTCTAACCCCAAGAGTCACAAGCAGCTGATGATTGATCAGAAACCCTGCAGGTGCTGGGTTTGCTGAGCCTGGTGAGAGGTTGGATTCTTCAGACCAGGACGATGCCTCCCCTGTTGAGGAACATCTGTATGATGGGCAAATGATGAATAAAACCTTCTTCTCCTATGGGAAGAAAGTTTGGTAGGACATTTCCTACCTACTGGGACAGAAGGTGTAGAACAACCCTTAAGAACAGGTAAATCAGTGGACAATTGAGTAACCTGACATAAAGACTCCTTGTTGAAAAGATTTTCTCCAGTGCAAGGAGTATGTCCCAGCCATTGTTGTGCCCATTTGTCCAAGTCTGAAGCTTGGAGCCAGGCTCTATGTCGTGCCCCTATAGCTATAGCAGAAGTTCTGCTAACAGACTCAAAAGAGTCTACGGAAGCCCGAGAAAGAAACCAAGAGATATTCTAGATATGCTTAAGCAGTGAGGAATAGTCTGTACTCTAAAATCTGGAAGGAAAGGAGTCAAAAGATATAATTGCTTTGTGACCTCCTCAAGAGGAAGACTCATAAAAAATATATGAGAGAATTCTTGCAGAAAGCATAGATGTCTGGAAGGTTTGACGTCCAAAGGCATCTAGTGTTTTAGACTCACGACCTGGCGGATAAGAAGAGTGCTTTTTCTTACTCTTTACCCACCTCATTGTGGATTCCACTACTATGGAATGATGAGGAAGTTGAGTCTTGAAACCCCGGAGAGGGGGGCACCTGATATAAGATCAGTTGCCCTGGGAGGTGGGGGTACCCTAAAAGGTGTTTCCCACATTCCTAGAAAGAGATCCTGCAAGGAATGATGTAAAGGAAGCATTATGTTGTCCTTTGCTTTGGTAGAAACAGAGCCTTGTGCAGGATCATGACCTGGAATAGGGATGGCAAGGGATCTTGCTATATCCAGGAGGAAACTCTGAAAAGAGGGATCCCCAACAGGAATCTCCCTTGGACAGGTTAGATCTGAAGAACTAGCCTGAGCACCGGACAGAACTATCCAAATATACTGGAATAGAAGATCCTGCAGAGTGCAGTGTGGAATACTTAAGGGATGGTCGCCGGTACTGGTTGTCAGGAGCAGCGACCGTCATTACCACATTGTCCATGCCAGGTATCGACTCCAAGCTTGGTATAGAAAGGAGTGATCCTGTTGAAAAAAAGCATGGCAGGAGTTGGGCACGATGTTACTGTGGATACCGGTACCGATGACAGTACCGGTACCGAATCGGAGTTGAGCCCGACAGACATCAGAGCAGTAATCAGTGACCGTTCAATCGGTACCGGGGTAACCGAAAACCTTCGGCCGCTATCCTCGGTGCCGAGCCAGCGGTATCGATCGGTGTCGGTACCAAAGCGTATTGGTACCCAGTCTTCCAGACTAGAGATAGATTCCAAACTCGGCATCGAGGGCAGCTCAATCGGCCCCGAGGGAACCGAGAGTTGCGGAACTGAATCATCGGAACCGAGCCTTCAGTACCGCCGAGAGCCGGTACCAAAGCGAGTCGGTACCCAGTCCTCCAGACTGGAGATCGATTCGAGACTCGGCATCGAAAAAAGCGAGGCTATCGATGCACGTCTGGAGGGTACTGACATCGGTGGTAGTATCGGTGCTGGTACCGATAAAGGAAAGTCAGTCTGGAGAAAATCCACCGGTCCCGAAGGTACCGAGGATGCCAGATGACCATCCCTGGTGAGCAGTGTTTCATCCAACACCAGTGCCGATGCCGGGGTATCGGTACCACTCGAAGCGGCTGCAACCACCGAACACGGCTCAGGTATGTTCTGTGAGGGGTGAACCCCAGGAACAACCCGAAACCCCTGAAAGGCTTTGGAGACCGAAGACTCCCGCCGGGGTTTTGAAACCAGTGAGCCCTCGAGGGCAAGGCCGGAGCCGTCTACATGCTGTGCATGAGACCTACCACTCGAGGGCTGGCTAGTCTTAACAGACTGTTTGTGGGTTACCTGATCCTGTGTAGAAGGAGGGGACGGTGCCCCGAAGTTGGAGGGAAACCGTGTATTGAGGGAACCTTGATGTTGAAAACCTCTTCTCACCAAAGTGTTGTCAGAACCCAAGCAGGTTAGACACCGACTTCGAGGGTCTAAAAATAAAGTTGTACCGCCACAGTCTGGACATTTCTTGGAGAAAATGGCTGGCGGTTCCATGAAGGAAAAGAGGCCTAAAAGGCCTAATGAACCATGGGACACTATGAAGAAAAATATCCTGTGAAAAAGGAGATTTTACAAGAAAAGAAAACACCGGCGGTACCGGTGGCATCGGGAAGACAGCCGCAACCACAAGAAAACTAAAGAAAAAACAAGAATTTTCTGCGGTGACAGGACGACGTCCTGCCGGCTCTGCGGAAAATGAAAAACTGAGGAGAGGCAGTTGGGAAAGGCGGGAAGGCAGCACGCAGGCGTGGTGGGATGCTTCTAAAAGCTCTTTGATTGGATGCTGGGAAGCTTTCCCGCGCAGACTCCGTCGGTAGCGACGTACCCATATGTGAAGACTCATTCCTGCTTGTTCCTGGAGATATCTAGATATACCCATGTCCCCACATAGGGATATGTGGAGGGAGAAAGATTCATCTAAGAACAAGGGAAGTACCTGCTTGAGGAGATGTTTAGAGAATCTATTCTCCCTGGTTATGAGTGGGAGAGCTAAGGGGTGCTCTCACTGACAAGGAAAAGTCTAGATTCCTTTAAGAATTCTAGCCCTTGAATAACCAGGAATGGAAGCCTATGTGAAAAAAGTGCAGAGGATGTTTTTAATCTGCAGGCAGTAAGTCTGGATCCTTCCATAACTCCAGTATGGCAGCTGGAGAAGACGCCGCAATAAAATGAGATATTCATTTTGCCCTCATAGAAGGGAAAATATGGTATCATGCATTCTTGCTCTCAATATGAATTCCCCCATGAAGAATTGAGGGTGGAAGGAAAATACTAGACAAGGACTGGCTGTTACGAAAAGAAACCCATCCCTGGTGAAGGGGTCCACTGGAGATGTGAACCAACCCAGGGAATTGAGTAATTTTTTTTAGGTCTTCACGTAATTAAAGGCCTGTGTCCTTTATTCTAGAAGGAGACTGATGGAAATGGTAAGGATAGGGAAGAACCCAGTAGTCATGACTAGGTAAAGCCCTTCCTACCCACCTGGAATTATTTTCTCTCTAGCAAGGGCCCATAGTGCAGAGCTGCTCTGTAGAAATGCAGAGAGCATGTTGCAGGTTGGTTAGAAGAAGAAAAACTGGCTGTTCAAGTGCCAGTATGTAACCTGGACTAGTCCGCCAAGCCCAAGGATTGGAGAAGGCTAAGGATAGAAGTTACACTGATGTGCCTGCAACAATAAAGCCAGAAAAGGTACTTAACCTGTCTGGGACTTAGTGCTAAGGCCAGAAAGGATTGATATTGGAGATCAAACCCTGGTTGCTTGGTCAGCAAGTCAGTGGTCTAACCCCTAGGAGCCCCTGCACTTCTAGCTATTGTTGGGGCAGCGGAACAAATTTTAGGTTCCAGGAATGGAAAAAGGACCTAGACATAAGTAGGAGTGGTAAGACTCCCTCATTGTCTGAGAAGCTGCCACAAAACAAGATTGCAAGGGGGAGACAACTCTGAAAACCCTTTACTGGAATAGGTAGAAAACTCAAGGCTTGGGGATAAGTCCTCCAGTTAAGTGGTATCACTCTTACAGACCAAAATGTCTTAGTAAGACGGACAGAGTTGATAAAAAACTTACGATGGAGTAAATCTCTGAAAAAGTAGTATGAGACATGCTGATACAGGAGAAACTGTCAAAGGTAAAGGCATAGACAACCTTGATAGTTGTTACTCCTCTGTCTTAGAAGGAAGAGTAACTTACTATCTGTAAAGCATAATCATCCTAAGAAGCTGTATGAGCTAAAAGGAAGGATCTCTCTTTAAAGAGATACATGTGTAAAATTTAGGATGGAACCGGTGTAGATGCTTGTGATGTCAAGAAGCAGACTACAGGTTCTAAACCTCAAAACAGGAAAGAAGGATTCAGTGAAGAATCTATCAGCAACCCTGCGGCTGCTGGGTTTGCTGAAATGATTGAGGTTGTGGTTTCTTTAGCCTGGTTTGATGTTTCCCTTGTTTGGAAACAGCTGTATGATGGGTAGAGAAAGAATAAAACTTTTTCCCCTTGGGGGAATAAAGTTTGGTAGAAGATTTCCTACCACCTGGGATTGTTGACAATCCTTTGAAAGCAATAGTGTCAGTGGTTAACTGAGCAGCTTGGTGTAAAGTCTTTGTTAAAGAGATTCTCTCCAGTACAAGGAGTATTTCCTAGCCTTTCTTGTACCTATTTGTCCAAGTCCAAAGCTTGGAGCCAGGCCATGCGTCGTGCCCCTATGGCTATAGCAGAAGTTTTGTTAACAGACTCAAAACAGTCCAGGGTAGCACGAGTAAGGAACCTAGAGATATTTTGAACATGACTAACCAGTAAAGAGTAGTCTGCTCTTTTGAGATCTTGAAGAAAAGGGTCAAAAACAGCAAACTGTTGGTGACCTCTTCAAGATATATGAGAGAATTCTTGTTGAAAACATGGATGCCTGGAAGCTTTTACGTCCAAAGGCATCTAAAGTTCTAGACTCACGACCTGGCGGATAAGAAGAGTGCCTTTTAGCACTCTTAGCATGCCTCATTGCTGATTCCACAACAATAGAATGATGAGGAAGTTGAGGTCTTTTGAAAACCTGGAGAAGGGGGCACCTTGTACAGAAAGTCAGTGGCCCTGGAAGGTAGGGATACTTTTAAGGAAGTTTCCCACATTTTAAGTAAGAGATCCTGTAAGGTTTGATGCAAAGGAAGCATGATGACCTCCTTTGGATTCTCAGGGACATGCAGAAGTTCTGAATCCCCTAGTGCAGGATCTTGATCAGGTATAGAAATGGCAAGTAACCCTGCCATATCAAGCAGGAATGCTTGAAAAGAAATTTCCCAAGAGGGGGATCCTCTACCATGAGGAGTAAAGGTTAGATCTGTTGAAGCTCTAGTCTTGGCACTAATGGATTGATCCCGATCCATTGGAATATCAGACCCGAAAGGGTTGAGCATCGGATTGTCCTGAAAGGATAGTCGTCGGTACCGCTCGAGGCCGGTGCCGCGACAAATCAGTAGAATACTATCCATACCAGGGATGGATTCCAAACTCGGTACCAAAGAGAGCGAGTTTGTGGAAGTAAGCATGGAAGGCACCGATACAGATGCAAACGTAGAAACCGGTACCAGCAGTGGTATCGCAGCCGGTACCGATATCGGAAGATCAGTCTGAGGTGACTAACGGTACCAAAGGTACTGAGAGCGGCAGACTTCGATCCCCGGGACAATGTCTTTTCGGCACCGTTCGAGGTTGGTACCGAGACGAGTCAGTACCCAATCATCCAGGCTAGAGATCGATTCCAGACTCAGCATCGAAAGCAGCAAGTCTATCGAAGCACACCTGGAGGGTACCGATGTGGATAACAGGACTGGTACCAGGATCGATACCGATGCTGGAAAATTGGTCTGTAGCGACTCTAACAGCATCGAAGATACTGAGAGCACTAGACTACGATCATCGGTGTGGAATGTTTCATCCAACACCATTGCCGATGCCGGGGTACCGGCACCGCTCAAAGCGGATACCACCACGGAGCATGGCTCAGGTATATTCATAGAGGTAAACACCCCGGGAACAACCTGAAACCCCGCTAATGCTTTGGAGGCCGAAGACTCCCGCCGGGGTTTTAAAGCCAATTTGTCCTCAGGGGCAAGGCCAGAGGCATCTCGATGCTGAACATGAGATCTACCACCCAAGGACTGGCTAGTCTCTACAGACTTTTGTTTGGTTACCTGATCCTGTGAAAAATAAGTTGTAGCTGGTACCCTCAGAACTAATGGGAACCGTGTATCGAGTTGAGCTCGATGCTGAAGACTTCTTCTGGAAATACTACTGCAGGAGGGACACTCCAGCGGATAGTGGTCAGGACCCAAACATGGCAGGCACCAGTTATGGGTGTCTAAAATTAATTTGGTACCGCCACAGTTGAAACATGTTTTAGGGATAGTGGCTGGCGTTTCCATGAAGGAAAGTGGAGAGGCCTAGCAGGCCAAAAAAACCGTCAGGCACTAAAGGGAGAAAAGTTCCCCACAAAGGGAAATATTTGTAGGAAAAAGAGAAAAACACCGGCGGTACCGGTGCGTCGAGGGAAGGCAGACGCGACCACAAGAAAAAACAAAAATAAAGGAAGAATTTTCTGCGGTGACAGGAGTACGTCCTGCCGGCTCTGCGGAAAACCAAAAACTGAGGAGAGGCAGTTGGGAAAGGCAGGAAGGCAGCATGCAGGCGTGGTGGGATGCTCCCAAAAGCGTTCTAATTGGACGCTGGTGAGCGTTCCCACGCAGACTCAGTCGGTACTGACGTACCCATATGTGAAGACTTATTCCTGCTTGTTCCTGGAGATAATTAGGACCTCTGCAGATTTGCCCTGCAAGCTGGATGAAACTTCTGCATGTCACGCCTCTGGTGGAGAACCCATGACAGAAAGAGAAATTAGACTTACCTGCTAATTGTGGTTCCTTGAGGAACTACAGTCCAGCACCTCACCTCTGGGTAGTGCCCCTCTTCCAGCAGCTTGGAATCTTTAGATGACACTATCTCACACCCACCCACCCACATCTAAATAAAACTGGCACCGCCTACCAGCACTGTTCCCTCTAAGCTGTGCGCGTGTGCGCGCGCACACACCTCGCCGAGTGAGCGCACATACTTTACAACAGAGCGCACAAAAATTACGGTTCTGATTCTGATAGAAAACAGACATCTTAAAATTTAAAAGTTGTTGTGTATTTATGGTTTTCACAAGTTCTACAGTATTTTCTAGTGCAAACAATGTGGTGTACATACTGTATTCTGACGTGTAGTCAAATTTTAAAGTATATAACTCCGAGTGTCGTTATGTGGCGCACAAAAATTTAACCTTCCTTCAAAAGCTGCACAGCTGATATTTTATGCCCACACAGCCTACAAAAAATTAGAGGGACATTGCCTACCAGCCCCTGTAACCTACTAACAAAACAGACTCACAGGAGCAACAATTACGTAGAAAAATGCAGAGACAAAACCAGAACTATGCTTACATGATCGCCCACTCTCCCCAGGAAGGGTACCACGATCCCTCCCCACCAGGAAGGGATACACAGCTGCTATTTGAACTACTGCCCACCCCAGGGGCTAGCAACTGACAGCTTCCACAGACCATCCCTCCCAAATGAACAGACTACACTCCAGAACTCTGCTCCACCCGGCTCCTTCCCCCAAGGAAGCCAGCTTCAGGCCTGGGGAGCATTGCGCCCAACCAACACGGCAATAGGGAAGGATTCGGGACTGGACTGGAGTTCAAGGAACCACAATTAGCAGGTAAGTCTAATTTCTCTTTCCTTATCGTCCCTCCAGTTCCACTCCCGCACCTCTGGGATTTATCAGAGTAGTTCATTAATAGGAGGGATTCGCACAACTGGCCTGAACCGCCTGGAGATCCAGGTGGTAATACTTAGTGAAGGTGTGAAGCGACGACCAATTCACCGCCCTGCAGATATCCACTGGCGGAACTAAACTATACTCTGCCCATGAAGCCGCTTGCGCTCTTGTGGAATGCTCCCTCAATCCCGATGACACCGGCTTGCCCTTCAGGATATGCGCTGATGCAGTCACCTCCCGCCTTAAGGAGCCCTCCTGACACTCCACAGGTTCCTGGAAAGAGGGGGGGGGGAGAGGTTTCCTTCCACACCATTGTCTCTTCTCTCAAACTTAAAACAAATAGCTGCACCTATAAGGACAGGGAACCAAAAACCCCAAAACAAACCTAGAAACCTCACTAAGCTCCTTATTTGTTCCTTCAGCGAGTCCAGCACCCTGGGGCTCACTACCTTCTCCAGCTGCTTGGAGACTGAGCATACTGGGGACTGGTAGGCAATGCCAGCTATATGTGCACCAGGTGTCATCAAAAAATTACATGCTCAGTCTCCAAGCTACTAGAAGGAGGGGCACTATCCAGAGGTGCAGGACTGGACTGAAAGGACGATAAGGAACCTTAGGCTTATCCTCTGGGAGCTGGAGGCACTTTAGTGCCCCTCCCCAAACGGGAAGCTTGCTCAGCTACATCTTGGAGTGCTAAGCCATAAGAAACGAAAGAGCTGCTGACCACAGCAGCCATTGGATTAGCAGGCACCCTAATCAAATTGTAGAGATCAGCCAGGAAAGCTGTACTGGATTCCAACTGGGCCGCCTCGTCACGGGGCCACCACCTCTGCCAAGGCCACTTCAGTGATCTTCTGTGACCACCGTAAACAGGCCCATGCCACAAAGGAGCCACAGATGGCACCCCAAGGCGGAAACCTCAAAGGCCTACTTGAGCAGTGCCTCCATCTGCTGATATTGCGACTCCTTCAAAGCCACCCCCTCCCAATTGGAATGTTAGACTTCCTGGTGACCGGTGTCACCAGTGCATCCACCCAGGGGAGATAGAAGAGCTCCCTCTCATACCAAGGAATAGGGTACAGCCAAGCCATACTCCTACCGATGCTCAAGCCCGAATCAGGAAGCTTACACTCCTCCCTATTCATTGGTTTCACAGCCTGGTGGATGGGAAAGGACAGAGGAGATTTACAAATACCCTCAAGGAGAGGGTCTTCTGCCAAATCTGATGGCTCTGACCGTGGCTCCTTTGCAATACATAAGGACACTAAGATCTTCACAATCAGCAAGGGCAGCTCATCCCAATGAAAAAAAATCCAAATTGTTGATGAGTCCTCTGACAAGGAGCTCCCTCTTCTTCCAGCTCCTCCTGGTCAGAGTCCTCCAGAAGATCTGAGGGACCCCACCAAAGCCCCATCCTCAAGGTCAGGAGACCTCTCCCAGTGGAGCCATTTACCCACTGATGGGCCTGCTGGCCTCTCCCCAAGCCCCTGCTGTAGAATAAAGGCTTGATGAAAAAAAAACAGAGCAGAATTGGGGGAAAAGGGGGAAGTACACCTGCCCCGAGGGGTCTGGAGACACCAGCTGCAATAGAGGCTCCCCCTTTCTCCGGATCAAACAATGAGGCAGTTTAAAATGTAATGACCAGACATATGTAAGTTGTCAGATGTTTCTGTTCCATGTAAACCGCGCTGATGGCAAATAGTGCGGTATACAAGAAATGTTAATAAAATAAAATGGTGGCCATTCCCACCAAAACCACAGGGTTCCTGACCTCCTCTGACAAGTGACTGCGGCTGGCTTTCCCCTCCCCCGTGGCTGCCTCCAGGGCTCCCGATCCACCAAAGCTCTCCACGGCAGCTGCATTATTTCATGCAACCACAGCAAAGGCTAGCTGCTGAGAACAGACACTAGCAGCTACCACAGGCTGCACATCAGCCCCTCTCAGAGTTGGCCATGTGCAAAACCCCCTTGCTCTGACTCATCCCTCTTCGGCACCAGCAGATCTCAAGGTCTGCTGTGCTGCCGCTTCTTCTCCCGATGCTGCCCAATTTTTTCCCCCTAAAAAAAAAAAAAAAAAAAAATATAAACAAAACCACAAACCACACAACTTGCTACAGCATCTCTAGTAGAGCTCAACCTCTGGCTCCCTCCCAGGAGTTGGGAAGGAGGAAAAGAGAAAGCAGCCACCTCCTGTCCACCAGGTCCTGAGGAATGGCTAGGGAGAAAAGGGGAGGAGGGACCCAGCTCCAATGAGTTCTGCTTCCCCAATAGTTGCAGCTCAGCACCAAAGGGGGGGGGGGAGGAGTCAGCACAAGCTATACTCAACCACCTGCTGGAGACTTAGAAGTACTGGCTCTGAGGGAAGCACAGGCTATTTACTTGAGAGTTTGAGCTTGTTTTCAGTCTCCATCTGCAGGTGGATGAGCATTACCCACGCATCTGGACTGGACTGGAGACAAATAGGGAACCCCCCCCCCCCTCCAATCTTTATACTGTTTACCCCCAAGCACCAGACTAATCTTAACAATCCAACTGCAGATTCGCTCCCCTACTAGCTGCTGAACACAAATACTGGAGGTACTAAGGCTGCACAGGACCAGTGTTCTCAATCTGCTGATATAGAAATGAACCCAAGCTTCCAAACTGGTCTGAAGAGATGAAAAAGGTATCACATTTTTATAATAAAGTTAGAAACCAGTCTTCACTGTGCCTCAGTCTAGGTAAATTCCAAGAAGTTCACTTATAAACCTAATCTGCACTAACATAATGACATAACTAAGAAAAATTTCTTTATAAAAATTAAATTGCCCAGCCTCATTATTAGTGAATGAAAAGTAGTGATATGTAACACCTTTTTTGTTGCATCAGGCTATGGTTTGGCTTTCATGATCAGGGGTAATCTTTTCAGCATTTAACAACTTGCTATTTTTATTGGAAGGACATTAACAATTTTGTAAGTCATGTAAGGCAATGTGGAAGAATATGAGTTAACTTCTTATAAATTATCTCCTATTCTAATGATCCCAGCCAGAGAGAATGTTCCATCCTTGTTTCCTTCTGGAAATGCAAAACTAAAGAAATCTTGTTATGCACACCTGTGGAATACTACAATCAGTATGTAATTCAAGATTCTTATAAAAGAAAATCCAGATCTTATAGTACATACAGCACTTACCAGCTTCAACAATGGCCGGTTTGTTGCTTGAGCAGACTGATAGCACCTTCAAAACACGACTTGTGGTCCACAGCAGCTTTTCATAGGTGTAGGTCCTCATAATATTTACTAAAGCTTGGGGTCCACCACTGGCCAGAATAATCAACTAAAGCAAATAAGACAAGGAAATAAGCATACTCTATGTTGCAAGGTAGATCTAGATACTCAGACATCAATGGACTGTAGTATCATGTACATAGCATCTGAAGGACAATTCAATTCATTCTACCATGAATCAGGCGTATTTATATTGCTGAATTATAAACTAAAAAAAGGGAAAAACATGCCAATTTAAAAAAAGAAAAACCACCACTAAGGACAGGCTGTCCACGATTAAATTAGACTTACCTGCTAATTGTAGTTCCTGAAGGAACTCCAATCTAGTCCCGGAAACTCTAGGGTTGTGCTCCTCTTCCAGCAGCTTGGAGAGAAACATCATTCTTTGAAGACACTGGTATAAGGGCATAGGCACCGCCTCCTCACTCCAGTAACCTATTGACAAAGTAGACTCACCGGAGCAACAATTAAGTAATAAAACAGTAATTCTCTCAACAGTAAACTATAAGAAACTTTAAAAACAGCCGAGGCCCTCGCCCCCCCCCTCCGGAAGAGACCCGACCCTCGTATCATCCCCTTCCTCCAACCGCCCCGTCTGGACCCAAAGCCCCACAGCTTGCTTTTCTCTTACCTGTGAGATTCACTGCTTCAGGCTCCCACCAATACTAAAAACCGGGACGGGGTCCGGGACTAGACTGAAATTCCTTCAGGAACTACAATTAGCAGGTAAGTCTAATTTCATCTTCCTTATCGTCCCTCCAGTCTAGTCCCGGAAACTCTAGGGATGTAACAGAGCAGTGAAAGAATTCAACGGGCGGGACCTGCTAGACCAGCCTGAAGCACAGCTGCCCCAAAACAGGTATCCCTACTCACCTGTACATCCAGACGGTAATGCTTGACAAACGAAATTAAAGACAACCACGTCGCTGCTTTACAAATTTCCACTGCCGGAACAAATCTGTACTCATCCCAAGAAGCTGCTTGAGCTCTCGTCGAATGCACTCGCAAGCCTTCTGGTGCCAGCTTACCCTTTAACAGGTACGCCAATGCTATCGCCCCTGTAATCCACCTGGCAATAGACGCCTTTGACACTGCTTCACCTTTGAGGACCTCCAATCAAAACAAATAGCCTATCTGGATTTCCAGAACTCTGCCGTCCGGATATACTTCAAGGCACTACGAACATCCAACCGATGCAACTGATCCATGGAAGAGTTCTCTGAAACCCTATGGAACACCGGTAAAGATACTACCTGATTCACATGAAAAGGAGATAGAGCCTTTGGCAAAAAGAACGGGACCGGCCACAATACTACCTTCGAATCATAAAAAGCTAGGAATGGCTTCTTACACAATAAGGTCTGCAACTCCGAAATTCTCCTTGCCGACACAATTGCCACTAGAAAAACCACTTTCAGGGTAAGGATCCTTCAAAGATGCCTTATCCAAAGGCTCAAACGGCTGACTTCCTAACGCTCCCAAAACTGTAGATCCCATTGAGGAACGAGATGTCTGCACGGCGGACGCAAAAGTCCTACCGCTCTTAAGAACCTCTTAACATCTGGAAGCGTGCCCAATGCTTGCCCCTTGATCTTTCCCCTATAACAAGAAAGTGCTGCCAACTGAACTCTTAAGACGCTGCTAACCCTTCCTGAAACCCATCCTGCAAGAACGCCAAGACCTGCAGCACTGACGCACGTAAGGCCTCAATTCCTATCCACACACCACGCCTCAAAGATGCGCCAGACGCGAACATAAGCTAACGAAGTAGATCTCCTATGAGCTCCTAACAAGGTAGCAATCACCGCCTCCGAATATCCTTTAGCTCTTAACCTTGCCCTCTCAAGAGCCATGCCGTAAGCGAAAATCGATCCACCCAAGGCATTAACAGCAGACCTTGGGACAGATTCTTCCTGTTAGACGCCAAGGCTTCGCCAACAGCAGTCTCCTGAGGTCTGCATACCAAGGCCTTCTTGGACAATCCAGCGCGATCAGAATTACTAATCCTCTGACGCTCTATCCTTCACACTATGCAACCTATTAACACCCACGGAGGGAACACATACAAAAGTTGCTCCATTGGCCATTCCTGTATGAGAGCATCTAGACCCTCCGACAATCTTTCCTTCCTTCTGCTGAAGAACCGACCAACCTTTGCCGAATTGAAAGTCGCCATGAGATCCATTATCGGCTCTCATCGCCTCACCACCATCTGGTACACCTCTGGATGAAGCGTCCACTCTCCTGGATCCACCTTCACTTGACTCAAATCGGCCATCACATTGTCCACTCCTGCCACATGCGCTGCCAACAGCGCCTGCAGGTTTTGCTCGACCCATACAAATAGCTGATCTGCCTCAGCCTCCAAAGGAGCACTGCTGGTGCCCCCTTGTCTGTTGATGTAGGCCACTGCCGTGGCATTGTTGGAAAACTCTGATCGCTTTTCCCTGTAGATACAGCTGAAACCTCAGCAAAGCCTGTGCTACCGCTTGCAGCTCCAACCTGTTGATTAGCCATGCTTTTTCCTGTTCTGTCCACTGTCCTTGGGTGAACCGTCCTTGAAAGTGTGCCCCCCAACCTAGCAGGCTTGTGTCTGTAGTCAGCGGTATCCAGCCTAGCATCTCTAATGGCATGCCCTGTTCCAGAGCCTCCAGAAGCAACCACCACTGCAACGCTCTCCACGCTACTTCTGGCAAGAGCAGCCTGCGAGACAATGGGTCGCTCTGGTGTGACCAATTCGAGCGTCAATGCCATCGTTCCCAGGAGCTGAAGATAATGTCACACCATCAGACGTGGCCTGCTGAGAAATCGGCAGACCAACGTTCTCAACCTGCGTGCTTGATGTGGAGGCAGAAAAACCTTGCCTGCCACCATATCGAAACGCACCTCTAGGTACTCCAGACTGAGATGGCACTAAACTGCTTTTGGCCATATTGACCAACCAGCATAAACTCTGCAGGAAGTCGACTACCCTGGACGTAACACCTCCTCACTTTGTTCGACTTTGCTCGAATTAACCAGTCTAAATAAGGATGGACTAGAACACCTTCCTTCCGCAGCGCCGCTGCTGCTACTACCACCATTACCTTGGTAAACGTCCGCGGGGCCATCGCCAGCCCGAACAGTAAGGCTCGAAACTGAAAATGCCCCATTGGCACCGCAAACCTGAGAAACATTTGATGGTCCTGCTGAATCGGAATGTGTAAGTACGCTTCTGACAAATCGAGGGATGTAAAACTCCTTTTCTGACTGCTACGATGACCGACCTCAGCGTCTCCATATGAAAATGAGATACCCAGAGA
Organism: Ichthyophis bannanicus; assembly: GCA_033557465.1. Taxonomy (NCBI): domain Eukaryota; kingdom Metazoa; phylum Chordata; class Amphibia; order Gymnophiona; family Ichthyophiidae; genus Ichthyophis; species Ichthyophis bannanicus. The sequence continues at coordinate 778,071,106 of CM066031.1, read as the reverse complement.
CACCGGTTCACTTTCTTTAGATCCAGATTCGGCCGATATTTCCCCTCTTTTTTCGGAACCACGAAATAGATGGAGTATCGACCGAAACTGCATTGGTCTCGAGGAACCGGCAGTACTGCCTTGAGATCCAGCAATCTTTTCAACGTGTTTGACCGCCTCGCACTTGCGAAGTACCGCGCAAGGGGACTGTACGAAAGAGGTCGGTCACCAGATGTTGAAATTCCAAAGCATATCCTTCTCGAATCACCTCTAACACCCACTGGTCTGATGTAATCCGGACCCAGGCAGCATAAAACTCCTGCAAACGACCTCCCACCAGTAGCTGCACCTGGGTCCCCGTGACTTCATTGCAGCTTTCTGAGGCCCCAAGAGGCGGACGCAAAACCTCTGCTCGCCCCTCGAAACCCCTGGTTTCTATAGGGAAAACATCCCCTCTGACTGAGTGAACTGTGGAGAACGAAACCGACGAAAATCCTTCTAAGGCAGTCTCGCCATCGGTGGGAACTTACTCTGCTTATCTTCCGGAAGCCTTCCGCCCTTAGAGTCTCCTAGATCCTTCACAATTTTGTCCAAATCCTCTCCGAAAAGCAGCTTCCCTTTAAAGGGAAGCTTACTCAACATGACCTTAGAAGACGCATCAGCTGCCACCACTGAGGCCATACTGTTAGATAGTCCCCTAATAAGGTCATAATGAATATCAGCAAGATATGCCGCTCCTGATTCCAGCCTAGCTCCCTGGACCCGCTGAGACCAGCGCAGACAGGCCCTTGCTACCCACGCCCCACAAATGGACACTTGAATAAAAAGAGCATTCACCTCAAACACCTGCTTTAACAAAGCATCTAGCTGCCTGTCCTGTGTATCTTTGAGAGCCACACTCCCTTCTACTGGAATGGATGTCTTCTTAGTAACTGCAGACACTGCCGCATCTACTCTCGGTGACCTAAAGAGCTCCTTATCTTGGTCCATCAGGGGATAAAGACACGACATGACTCTAGCCCCCTTGAGGGATGCCTCGGGTATTTCCCACTCACCTTGAATCATTTCTTTTATCACTCGGTGCATGGGAAAGGCTCTGAGTCTTACAAAATGCCTGCAACAACGGATCTTCCAACATAGCCTCCTCCGACGGCCCTGCCGCTGACACATTCAGCGCTTAAAGTGTCTCAGAAATAAGTGCGGGTAACTCCTTTCTCTGAAAAATGCGCACCACTCTGGCCTGATCTTCCTGTTCTGTGATCTCTCCTTCTTCCAACTCCTCATCCATTTCCAGATCCTGCTCCCCATCTTCCGTGCGCAGATCTTCCGAAATCAGACTGCTCCAGCTTCTCCTTCTCTATTCTGGCTTTCTTCGGCAATACCCCCGAAGCAACCACTGACAGCGGAGTCCCTGGTCTCTTCTAGCCTATATCCACCCTGCCTGAGCTCGAAGGAGCAGCTTCTCCTGGCATACCCCCAAACGCCCTTTGAATCAGCACTACAAAGTCCAGGGAAAAAATGGAAGACAAGGATGCTTGTGCCAGAGGTACATCTGGAGCCAATGAAGGACCCGGCACTGGCTCTGCAGGATCTATCACGGAGGGTAGGGAACCCTGCACACCCTCCCCGTAATCTTCCTTTTCCATATCCAAGTAGTGTTCTGTGGCAGAAGCTTGGCTACAGTTTTTACAGACCCCTGTGTCTGAGACCGCAGACCTCTTTACTCCACACAACAAAACACAATGTTTTAGAAGGCATGGTGATTCCTTAATCAACGGCCCCAGCCTTAACCACTTCCCAGAAACCCTGGAAAGGTGTGTGGGGGAGGGGGGGTTGTTTTGTTTTTAACTGTCCTCTATAAGAGCAGGCGACCTCCGGAGCTAAAACCTGAAGAAATAAAAACTAAAACGAAGTTCTGCTGCTCCAGGCCGTGCGATTGAATCCCTGCATCCGGCCTTGCCCCTTCCCACGCAAAATGCATGCAGTCCAGGCCTGCTGCCGGTTTTGGCAGTAAAACCAGGAATTCCTTTTGAATAAAGCTCCAGCGCCTTACCTTCTTGCCAGGGCAGCAATATCCACACCGCTCCCTCGGTCCAGCAGAATTACCAGCTGCTCACCAATTACCAGCTGCTCACCAAAATGTTAGTATATTTACCTTTGTTTTGCAATTACATTATTTGCCTGTAATTATACATGTTCCTGATATAGAGCCATGCCATATGTTTATATCTACCTATGCTACTTAGCTTAGTTAATTATTTATAGTTCATTCCACCAGTCAAATCGACGCATTGACCAGCCCGCTTAAGCAGCATTATTTAAACGACTTATCCACCCACATGTCTTTCAAACACGCACAATCGAAGTTTCCAAATGGCCTTCCACTTCATTGCCTTTGTCAGTTTTTACCTTCTCACATGTTGGCTTGGGAACTCCCTTGCCCTTTCCCCCTCATACAATCAAATCCCCATCCTTAAGAACCATGGAAAAAGATGGTCAGGGCCCCCATACCATTATCCAGGATGTGATGCTCACACGCGTCACTCTCACTTGATACACATCGCAATCCAACAATCTAAGACATCTAAACAGGAGGAACCTCAGATTTCCCGAAGCCTAAAATGTGCCCTCAAATGCACGTTCAATTCGCAAGAAATGGCCGGTCATCCTAGACATAATAAGAAATTAGTTCTTACCTGCTAATTATCTTTCCTTGAGCTTTCTCCGGGCCAGTCCAGGGACAGGTAGGGACAGGTAGGGTTGTCAATCCCCTATAGCTACTGAGGACTGAAGACTTCAAGTTTTGATGAGATGTGAAGCCACTCCCCCTGAGGGTTACCCAGCAGTCTTCGTATGACAAAGCAACTAAAAGAAAGAACTAACAAAACCCCAGATAAACCCTGAAACACTGATACAGTCCTACAGTCCTTGTAACATGCAGAAGCCATGAAATGGGCTCCGCTATCATAGTCAAAACGTTTGTGTGGTTTTTTTTGGGTTTTTTTTTTAAATATTATATATTATTAGTCAGCACTGAAGGATATCTGAAAACCCCAATTATGAGCTCAGCCACGGACTAAAGTCTGAAACTGCGTAGCTGAGAAGGAGTCGAACAACTAAAGTGTACAACAATAAGAAGCGGTGGGACCTGTGATAAGGAAGCTTATCATAGCTCAGGTAGGAGCTATAGAAAAGATGATGTGACTCTGAACAAGCAACCTGTCAGTTCTGGTAGAAGCAAGAAAACAGAGTTTTCACATAAAAGACTACCAGTCCCAGAATGCACCAGGTTTCCAGCAGCCATGAGAGGGGCTGAAGTGAGAGAATGTGTGTGCAATCAAGAGAGCTATGAGGTAATCCCTAAGCACTCATCTCAAAGGGCAGGGCCTGATTCAACACAGCTGCGCTGTGTTAGGGAGCAGCACACATTAGGACAGAATAAGAATAGAGCTTATTCTTCAGATAACAGTTACTACAAGCTCCAGCCTGGCTTCAAGGAGAGTTTGAAGAACAGCTTCAGCAAAAGCCAAGCAGATAGAGAGAGAAGGAAACTCTCTGGAAGGAAGAGAAGAAAGCCCATTGGAAGGTCTGGGAGATTCCAAGGCAGTACCCATACTGGGAGGTATTCCAAATGCCAGCAGAGTCCATTGGACTGGAGTCAGCCAGAGGAATGGAATGGCAGAGATAGGAATCACCAGGGGCTACCTGGAAGAGAGAAGACTGCACGTGGAAAGGACTTTCAGACCTATGCCAGAAGATATGTGAGGAAAGATCCAGTGTCCAGGGATCAAGATTGGAAGGCTGGACATCAGAACTGGATTACATACTGGCCAGGCTATACAGAGAGGAATTATGATAGCAGGAGAGGCTCAGGTATGAACACTGATCCAGACCCTATCTATAATAGTGAATGGCAGCAAGGGAATAAGCATTCTCATGATAGTGCCTTAATGAAAGACTCATCTGTGCCAATGTATGATATTGACCCTATGATTGTTGATGAAGGGGGAGATACAGCAGATGAAACTATTTATATAGACTGTTCTCTATCTAAATGCTATTGCTAGTTTTTCTGTGAGCAAACACATCAGCCATCACAAAGAAACCTAACTTTGTTCTTTATTTCCACTGCAAACAGCTCTTAAAGCAGGATTTGGGCTCACACAGTAGCAGCCAGCCAGCTAAAGGCTTTCAGCTGGTCCATTCATAGTAATTAGGGCTGCACCTGATTGTGTGTGTGAGCAAGGGAGAATCACTGCTGAGATCGGCGTGGAAAATAAGCAGAAGTTAACCTAACCAGCAAAGTTTATTCTTTACTTTGTGCCTTTGTATTTGGTAATTACTTGCTAAGAAAACATTAGCTAATTGCCTGACAAGCTGAAGGTTGTTTTCTGGTTTACTTCGTGACTTTTTGTTATCCATTTTAAACACTGCAAGCAAGTAACCTCATTTATAGTGCTATCAAGCATACATGTGCTGGGTGAACTAAACCCCATCAATAAAAGTAGTATTTTATTGATCTTACCACTTGGTTTCACAACTCAAATTATTGTCATCAGCTGTGTTTGGGAGTGAATGAACTACAATACCCACAATACCTTGCAAGAATCATATGAATATATGCATCGTCAAGATTGTGTAAGTTCTCACCCTAGGCAGCCGTCTGACAGACCCTGGACTGGCCCGGAGAAAGCTCAAGGAAAGATAATTAGCAGGTAAGAACTAATTTCTTATTCCTAATCGCTTCTCCGGGCCAGTCCAGGGACAGGTAGGGCAGTACCAAAGCAGTACCTAAATCTGGGAGGGACCCGCAAGACCTGCGATAAGAGTCGCGGCCCCCAGTTTCGCATCGTTCCGAGCCTGAACATCCAATCTATAATGCTTAGTAAAAGAATGCAAGGAAGACCAAGTTGCCGCTCTGCAAATATCTACCGGTGGTACAAATGCAAACTCCGCCCAAGAAGTGGCTAGAGCTCGAGTAGAATGAGCCCTCAACCCAACAGGAGGAGAAAACCCTTTAGCAGCGTAAGCGGCTAGAATAGCGCTGCGAACCCAACGCGCTATGGTGGCTTTGGAGGCTGGCTGACCTTTACGAGCCCCAGCATATTGAACAAAAAGTCTGTCTTACGAAACGGCTTTGAAAGACGTAGGTACGTACGGAGGACTCGCGCAAGATCCAACTGTTTGAGAGCCCGATCCATGGGGGAACTGGAAGTATCCGGAAACACGGGCAAAGCGACCGTTTGATTCACATGGAAAACCGACAGAACTTTAGGCAGATAGGAAGGCACCGTTCGAAGCAACACCCGCTCCGGCAGAAATTGAAGATAAGGTTCCCGGCAAGACAAAGCCTGTAAGTCAGAAATCCGGCGAGCCGAACATAAAGCAACCAACAAGGCCGTTTTCCATGAACATTCGCGAATTTCCCGGGAGCCAAGAGAAGCTAAAGAAGACTGAGAAAAAGCTTCCAAAACCACGTTCAGATCCCAGGGGGGAACTATAGGACGCACCGGGGGACGGAGAAGCCGAGCCGCTCGAAAAAAGCGTTGCACATCGGGAAGCGCTGAAAGACGGCGATGCTGAACGAACCCCCGAAAACAAGCGAGTGCGGCTACATGAACCTTAAGGGTACTGAGAGCTAAACCCTTGTCGAGGCCATGCTGAAGGAAAAGTAGAAGCTGAGGCAAAGTAGACGACATAGGCCGGAAATTACGCTGTCCACACCAAAACTCAAAGAGACACCATATGCACACATAAGCCAGAGAGGTCGTAGGCCTTTTAGACTGAAGCAAGGTGTTTATCACAGAATCAGCATAACCCCTGCGTTTTAAACGAGCCCTTTCAAGAGCCAAGCCGTAAGCAAGAATCGATCTACCTTGGGCATGAGAATCGGACCCTGATGCAACAGATTGAGACGAACTGGAAGAGGCCAAGGTGGCGCTATGAGAAGCCGAAGTAGATCGGCATACCAGGGCCGACGAGGCCAATCTGGTGCAATGAGAATCACTGTGCCGCGATGATGTGCAATCCGTTGAACGACTCGAGTCAGCATTGGCCAAGGAGGGAAAACGTACAAGAGGGAGTCTTGCGGCCACGGTTGAACGAGAGCATCGAGCCCCTCGGCCATGTGCTCCTTGCGCCTGCTGAAAAAACGACTGGCTTTGGCACTGGCAAATGTCGCCATCAAATCCATCACTGGAGATCCCCAACATAGAGTCAGTTCGTGAAAAACTGCCGTGTTCAGCTCCCATTCCCCGGGATCGAGGATATGGCGGCTGAGATAATCGGCTTGGACATTGTCTTTGCCAGCAACATGCGCTGCTGATATCACTTTGAGATGAGATTCCGCCCAAGCCATTAACTCTTGACACTCGGACAGGAGGGGAAGTGATTTGGTGCCGCCTTGACGATTGATATAAGCAACTGTCACCGCATTGTCGGAGAAAATCTTGACTGCAGTGCCCTTGAGCAAGTTCTCGAAGTAAAGCAGGGCAAGCCGAGCTGCGCGGAGTTCCAGCCGATTGATCGACCACGTACTCTCTTCGGGAGACCAGGCGCCCTGAGTCACTAGCGTCTGACAATGAGCTCCCCAGCCCGAGAGACTGGCATCGGTGGAAACCAAGACCCACGAGGGCTCCTCTAAAGGGACTCCCGCCGTAAGATGTTCCGGAAGTAACCACCACTGCAGACTGAGACGCACCAGATCTGGACAGGGAAGACGCTGAGAGAGAGAGGGTGAAGTTGCGGCGACCAACGGGAGAGAAGTGCCTGCTGCAACAGCCGCATGTGGGCCTTTGCCCACGGAACCAGATCCAGAGCCGCCGCCATGGATCCCAAAAGCTGTAAATAGGTCCATGCCGACGGAGCCGAAAGACACAGGAAAGCCTGAACCTGTTGCACAAGCTTCTCCACCCGCCGGTCGGGCAAAAATACTGTCCCATGTTCGGTGTCGAAGCAAGCCCCGAGATAAGTGAGCTGCTGGCTTGGTTCCAAATGACTTTTGGAATGATTGATCACCCAACCGAGCTGTTCGAGGAGCCGAACCACGCGAGCTGTCGCCGCCACCGACGCCTCCCGAGAATCGGCCCGGATCAACCAATCATCGAGATATGGATGGACCCGAATGCCCTCTTTTCGAAGCGCCGCCGCTACTACCACCATCAGTTTCGTGAATATACGGGGAGCCGTCGTGAGACCGAACGGCAATGCGCGAAATTGGAAATGTCCCATTGGCAGGGCGAAACGTAAATAGCGCTGATGAGATGGTCTGATGGGTATATGACGATACGCCTCCGTGAGATCGATGGATGAGAGAAATTCTCCCGGCTGCACCGCCCGAATCACGCTGCGCAAGGTTTCCATGCGAAAGTGTGGAACCCGCAAGGTACGGTTTACACCTTTGAGATCTAGTACAGGACGAAAAGAATCGTCCGTTTTGGGAACCACAAAGTAGATCGAGTATCGACCGGAGCCGTACTGGTCCAACGGCACGGGAACAATGGCTTGCAGCTGCAACAGACGAACGAGCGTGTCGGAAATGGCTTGAAGCTTCACCCTGCTCGAGCAAGGGGACATCACAAAGGCTGGCGGTAAGGGGCAGGCGAAGTCTAGGGCATAACCTTTCTGAATTACTTCCAAAACCCATCTGTCCGACGTGACTGTGGTCCAAGCCGATAGAAAGGACTGTAGACGACCGCCCACAGGAACCAACGGCTGGACCAGCCAACCTTCATTGTGTTTTTTTTAATGGAAGGTTGAGAGGCTGTTCCGTACGATCGGCCAAAACCTCGGGCTCCTCGAAAGGACTGACCACGAAAACTGGACCGCCCCCTAGAAAAGGGCGCAAAACGTGCCCCCCGAAATCGGCGGGAATCCCGAGCGGAACCTCGAGCAGGTCCAGAAGCACGCAGCGGCTTAGGCCTATCCTCAGGCAAACGCCCACCTTTGGAGTCGCCTAAATCTTTCACAAGTTTCTCCAAGGCTTCTCCAAAAGCAACTTTCCTTTGAAAGGCAACTTACTAAGTCGGACCTTGGAGGAAACATCTGCCGACCAGTTACGTAACCAGAGAAAACGCTGGGCCGCCACCATAGAGGCCATGGTTTTCGCCGCAATTCGTACCAAGTCATAAAAGGCATCCGCCGCATAAGCGGCCGCTGACTCTAATTTAGCTGAATCTGGAACCTCCGAAGCGGACTCTCCCGCTGCGTCCCCTTGTAGCCAGCGAATGGATGCCCGCGACACAGGCTCCACAAACTGCCGCCTGCAACGCCAAAGCGCTAGAATCAAAAGCCTGTTTGAGCAGAACCTCTAACTTTCGATCTTGTAGATCCTTAAGCGCCGCTGCGCCTTCCACAGGTATGGTAGTTTTCTTTGTGACCGCGGACACTAGAGCATCCACCTTAGGCATGCGAAATAACTCCCGTTCGTCCTGCGGGAGAGGGTACAGGCGCGCTAAGGCGCGTCCTCCCTGCAGGGTAGCCTCGGGACACTCCCACTCCGACTCTATCATCTGTTTAATCACCCGATGCACGGGAAAACAGCGTTGCTGAGCTTTAAAACCCTGTAACAAGGGATCCTCCAAGGGTTCTTGAGACGCCGAAGGAGGAAGCAGATGGAGAGCTGCTAAAGACTGAGCGATGAGGGCTGCTAGCTCCTCTTTACGGAAAACCCGGAAAACATTGGGATCCTCTCCGGGGGCAATCTCACCTTCCTCCAACTCCTCAGTGTCCTGCTCTAAGAAAGGATCTGCTAGAGCCTCTGAATCCCCCTGACCGAAGAGCATAGAATCCTGGGAGAAAACAGGACCTAAGGGATCTGCAAGACCCTCTTGAAGGCTTAGAAGGCCCCTCACCAGGGTCCTCTGCGCTCTGCACTCTAGAAGAGAGCGTCTCTGATGTGGAAAACACTGTAGCCTGCTCAGGCTGAGCAGACTTTAAAAGGAATGCCCGGTGCATTGCTAAGATGAACTCGGGCGAAAAAATGAAGGAATATCCCCCGGAGAGCTCATAATGGGAAGCGGAGGCTGAATAACAGGCACAGAGTCTTTAGAAGTTTTGGCCTTCCGTTTGTGCGGCCGCGACTGCTCCGAGGGAGAGGAGACCGGCGCCGCCAAAATGGCCGACTTTCCCGCCTTTTCGGAGGGCAAAGAAGGCTCCTGTAATGGCTTCCCTTGTAGCTCAGACATGCCGAAACGCATGAAACACGCTAAACCACCCCCGGGGAAAAACAAAAATGACGCCGGTGCAAACCGAAACCAACTAGCAAGGAAACGCGCTAACCGGAGGCGGGAGAAAAAACGAAACAGCGAAAGAACAGGAGAAGCAGGGACTTACCCAAAGAACCGCTCGCACCCACGGGTCAGAGCAGGCAGTCCCGCAGCCAGCGAGAAACAGCCTGCCTGAGTAACCGAGTCGGCAGAGGCACAACTGGGGCTCCCAGACGACCCTCTGCCGACGGAGACAGAATTGGTGAAGGGAGACAGGCTCTGCCTCTCACCGGGGGACTGACTCACACGCTGTCTCCAATTTCCTTAAAGTAACAGCACCCCCAAAAGGTGAGTACAAGGACTGTAAAAATCCATCAGCTCTGCTAGAGCCAAAATAGATTAAAAATAATCAGGCAAATTAAAAGCAGAAAAGAACAAAAGGAGGGAGAACTATAGATTCGATCCTCTGTAGCTGCTGAGGACTGAAAGACTGCTGGGTATCCCTCAGGAGGAGTGGCTTCACATCTCATCAAAACTTGAAGTCTTCAGTCCTCAGTAACTATAGGGGATTGACAACCCTACCTGTCCCTACCTGTCCCTGGACTGGCCCGGAGAAGCGATTAGGAATTTCCCTTAATGATCTGGATATACTCATGATCACGGAAATCTGGCTATCATATGAAGACAATGTCCTCCTCAACCAACTCCTACCCCCCAACTTCTCTATACGCGCACGACAGAGAAAATAAGAAAGGAGGAGTGCTCATACTCACCAAGTCAGACCTTCATTTCCACACAACTGACTCCTCTAGCACCAACAACTTGGATATAATTTCCATTGCAAACGAACAGTGCTGTATCAACCTGCTTTACAGAACCCCTTCAGCTTCCCCAGACGACCTCCCTACCATTGTTGACCTAGCTGCCAACATCCTCAACCCCAATATACCAAACTGGATAATGGGAGATTTCAATCTCCCATCATTGCATCAAAATCAGGCAGCCGCTCTTCGACGCCATGGAAGATCTGGGATACAAGCAAATAATCAAGGAACCCACGCATACAAAGGGAAATATTCTCGACTTGGTGTTTGCTCCACAGTCAGTCTTTGAACAAAGCTGCGACCTTGTGATGTCTGTCACCGCTGTAACCTGGTCGGACCACGAACTGATCAATCTCCAGATACCCATCAACAAGCAAACACAGGACAACAGAAGATTTAACAGCACCTCAGGAACGTCAACAAGAAGTTTGACTATTCAACAGAGAACTCATCCTGTCTGAGACCCACTCAATCCTCAACGACACAACTCTCAACCTCGAAGATCTGATCTACTCCTGGAACTGCAACCTTAACACCATTTCACAACAGCTGCACCCCAACACCTCAAGGAAAAGAAACTCTGCCCCATGGTTCTCTCCTGAGCTGCGCTCTCTTACACATCTACGAAGACTTGAGAGACGATGGCGCCGATCGCTCTCCATTGAAGATCAAACAGCTTACAAACTCCACCTATCAATTCACCGAGAAGCAATCATGGTCAAAATAAAGCAATTTCACACTGACACTCGAGAGATCACTGAACAAACCGCAGGATCTTTTCAATTTGGTCAAATCCCTTTCGAAGGAACCTTCTCCTGATCATGATGAGATTCACCCACAAAACTTTGCCCACTACCTGCAGTCTAAACTTATACAGACTGATAAGATCTCAGTAGCCTCTGCACAAGAACCAACCTGCCTAATGTCTCTACCTATGTTCTCCACACCATCTGCAAAATATATTGAGGACACAATCACATTTCTCAATACCACCACGGCTCAAACTGATCCCTGCCCAGCCTTTGGATAAAGGAGCTACGCAGTGAGTTCAGTCCTTTCATCTCAAAACTGATGAACCTATCTTTCACAACTGGATCCTTCCCCACAGCACTCAAACATACATCCATTAGACCTCTTTTAAAAAACTCCAAACTAGACCCCCAAAGGGTCGACTCATACAGGCCCATAGCTAGTATTCCTCTCCTAGCTAAGATAATTGAGAAAGAGGTACAAAGACAAATCCAAAATGATATAGACTCTGCAGTCCCTCTAGACCAGTGCCAACATGGGTTCAGAGAATTTCATGGAGTAGAAACCCTCCTCACCACCCTTTTCAATAATATAATTACAGGCATCAACAACATCCGGCAAGGTTTTGTGCTTATCTTCTTAGATATTGCTGCAGCATTCGACTCAGTAAGTCATGAACTTCTCAGGCGACTGAAAGAGAAGGACATCTGTAGCACTGCACTGGAATGGTGCAAATCATATCTGACCGGAAGATGTCAACATGTAAAATCCGGATCTGAAGAATCAAAACCCTTCCATCAAACACAAGGTGTTCCGCAAGGTTCCTCTTTATCATCACTCATGTTCAACATATACATGCAGCCCATCTGCAGTATCATTAGATCGTTTAAAGTGAACTGTTTGATATATGCAGATGACATACTCTTATACATGCCGTTCTCTACAGACCAAATGGACCTCACCCCCCTGATAGAATGTTTCAATGCAGTTTCAGAATGGCTCCAATCTCAAAACCTCCGTATTCAACACAAGAAAACTGAGGTACTCTTCATCACGAGACACCCCAATTTTACTCCACCATCCCATGTAAGAGTTAAGGAAGCAGATCTGCAAACTAAAGATGCAATAAGATACCTTGGTGTCACGTTGGACCAACGTCTTGATATAAAATCACACATAGGCAATATAGTAAAAGCAGTATACTTCAAGATCCGTACACTCAGGCATCTGCGTTCCTTATTAGATCCAGATGACTTCCGGACTATATACCAAGCACTAATCTTACCCCACTTCGACTTTGCCAACGCCATTTTACAAGGACTCCCACAATCTACATTGAGTCCGCTACAGCTGGCCATGAATGCTGCAGCAAGGGTCCTCCATGGAGCCTCTAGGAGTGACCACGTGACACCTATCCTGAAGCAGCTTCACAGGCTCCCCATACACGGAAGGCTTGTCTTTAAGACCCTACTACTGACCTTCAAGGCCATCAATGGCCTCTCATCCTCCTCACTTACAGAGCTCATTCACACCGTTCCACCCAACAGATCCAGAAGACCAACAGCCTTAAACTCTCTAATAATTTCGAAGGCCTTGACGAAATGCAACATAATGGCGAACAGGGCCTTCAGAATTTGCGCCCCAAGATGCCGGAATGCTTTACCATCTGACATTCGTGCTATCGTTGACTTAACTCAGTTCAGGAAGGCACTCAAATATCACCTGTTCCTCAAATACTACCCAGTCAGCAATGAAGCCTAGATAACCCCACCAAAGAAAGTAACCACTTGTTACTTCTAGAGCTTTGTCAGCACGCCTACTTGTAGATATTTTATGTATATAGTTCATCCATGTTATCCAAGTTGGTACACCTGTTCTCTGTAAAACCGAACAGCCTGTTCTGGTCCTTTTGTTTTACTGTAAACCACGCTGATATTGAATAGTGCAGTATATAAGAAATTGTAATAAATAAATAAGGGCCTTCTGCCCCCCCGGGCCGACGCCGAGGTCTCAATCGCCTTGCTGCGATGCGGCCGTGTGTCCTCTATGACCCCCTGCACCCGAGCGCTAAAGGGCCAATCCTTTGATGCGCTCTGGGTGCCTGCACTTCTGGCTGCCTGCTCCCGCAGCAGACCGGGCTGCAATCAGAGCCTTTTTCCCTCGCTTTCCCAAACCTACAGAGGAATGGGAGGGGAAAGGGGAGAGAGGCCTCTGAATCTTAAAATTTAAAGGCACAGTAACGGTGCCTGCTCAAAAAGTGGAGGAGTGGCCTAGTGGTTGGGGCAAGGTACTTCAGGCCGGAAGGTCAGGGGTTCAAATCCCACTAGAGGACAGCAACCTTGGGCCGGAAGGACTGGGGTTTCTAGTCCCACAGGTGCTCCTTGTGGTCTTGGGCAAGCCACTTAACCCTCCATAGCCCATGTTCCCTGTAAAATAGTTCTCCAAGTTATAATGCCCTGTTCAATGTAAACCGCACTGATGCAGAATAGCGCAGTATAAGAGAACGTAAATAAATTTAAAAAAAAAATCAGAATCTACCAGGACTAGCAGAAATTAAAGTCAACTACATCCAATTAACTACAATTAAATTAAACACAAGCTAACAAAATGTCCTTAATTGTTCCTCTAGTGAGCCAGACCTCAAGGCTCACATCCTCTAGCTGCTTGGAGACAGATAACTGGAGTGAGGAGGCAGTGCCTATGCCCTTATACCAATGTCAAAGAAATGATAATTACACTTACCTGATAATTGTAGTTCCTTGAGTGACGACAGTTCAGTCCTCTACATCTGGGTTGCCAACCTCCTCCTGCAGCTTGGAGACTGGCATATCAGAATTCTGACATCACTGGATATAGCCTGCTGCACACTCCCATCAGCCCCAGTGTGAACTATTAACAAAGCAGACTCAAAGGAGCAACAAAATAAGCAACGTAACCAACATAAAATTGGAAAACCTGAAACAAACTTCACTGCAGACCTTGAGAAAAACTTACACTCCTCCCTGCTAAACACACCAAGAGAAGGAGTGAAAATGATCAATTTTAAAAATGACCTACCTGTGATTCGTATTGTGGCGCTGCCAGCCAAACACACACCATGAAAGGAAATACTCCGGGTGGGAATGAGGACTGAACTGTCGTCACTCAAGGAACTACAATTACCAGTTAAGTAATTATTTTTCTTATCGTTCCTCCAGTTCAGTCCTCTACATCTGGGATGTACCAGAGCAGTAATCAACGGGATGGGCCTTTCCAGCAGGCACGCAACACCGCCGACCCAAAACCGGCATCACTCGCAGCTGCCACGTCAAGCCGATAATGCTTGATGAAGGTATGCAGCGACGACCAAGTAGCCGCCCTGCAAATGTCCCCTGGTGGCACTAAGCTGTGCTCCGCCCAGGAAGATGCCTGTACTCTGGTAGAATGCGTACGCAACCCTGAAGGCACCTTCTGACCTTGCAGCAGATAGGCGGAAGCAATAGCCTCCCGAATCCATCTGGAAATGGAAGCCTTCGCTGCTGCCTCTCCCTTGCGCACTCCTCCGAATACAACCAACCAGTCAGACTTGCGAAAAGGCTGAGAAATCTTCAAATACTGCCGCAACACTAGTTTTACATCCAAACGCCGTAAGCTGTGCTCCTGATCGCCGTTGTGCAAAGAACCCAGAACTGGCAGGGCAACTGTCTGACTCAGGTGAAAGGGAGAAACCACTTTCGGTAAAAACGATGGAACCGGTCGCAACACCACCATCTCCTTCGAAAGCACCAGGAATGGCTCCCTACACGACAACGCCTGGAGTTCCGAAACATCTCTCGCTGAACAGATCGCCACTAGAAAAAACGTTTTCAAAGTCACATCCTTCACCGACGCCCTATGCAATGGTTCAAAGGGCGGCCTGGACAAAGCTGTTAGTACTAAATTAAGATCCCAAGGTGGAATCGTCACCCTACGCGACTGTCGCAATCTGGAAATTGCTTTGAGAAAACGCAAAACGTCTGCATGGACCCCCAGCGCAACACCCTGCACCTTCCCCCGATAACAAGATAGAGCCGCTACTTGTACACGCAGAGAACTGGCCGCCCGACCTTTATCAAAACCATCCTGTGGGAAACTTAAGATCGAGGAAACAAACCATAGCTGCTCGGATCTGCTTCCTCGAACACCAATCTTCAAATATCTGCCAGATACGAACATACGCCAACGACATGGACGGTTTCCGAACTCTAAGCATCGTTGAAATGACCGCGGAAGAATAACCTTTCCTCTTCAACCTGGACCTTTCGATGGCCATACCGTAAGCAAGAACCGATCCACTTGTGGCATGAAGAGAGGGTCCTTGGCGCAAAAGATCCACCCTTACGGACAACCGCCACAGAGTTCCGTCTATGAGCCGCACCAGATCCGCGTACCACGGTCGCCGCGGCCAATCCGGAGCTACCAGAAGAACCTGTCCCGGATGAGCTCCGATTCTTTGCACCACTCTGCCGATCAAAGCCCATGGAGGGAAGACATACAGAAGACCTGTGGTCGGCCACTGCTGTACTAACGCATCTATTCCTTCCGACATCTTTTCCCTCCTTCTGCTGAAGAAACGGTTGGCCTTTGCTGACTGGAAGGTCGCCATGAGATCCATTACAGGGCTCCCCCAGCGCTCCTCGATCTGAGCAAACACATCCGGGTGCAGCTCCCACTCTCCTGCATCCACTTGGACCCTGATTAGAAAGTCAGCTGTCACATTGTCCTTTCCGGCAATGTGCGCTGCCAAAATTGCTGTCAACCGTCTCTATCCAAGCGAATAAGAGATCTGCCTCCTCTTCCATGGCCGGACTTCCTGTGCCGCCCTGCCGATTGATGTAGGCGACTGCTGCTGAATTGTCAGACAAAACTGACCACCCGACCCACCACAACGGTCTCGAACGCCTGCAGCGCCCGCCAGACTGCCTGAAGCTCCAGATGATTGATCGACCATGAATTCTCCAGAGGTGACCAAAATCCCTGCGCGAACCTGCCATCGCAGTGGGCTCCCCAGCCCCCCAGGCTGGCATCCGTTAGCACTGGCAGCCATTCCGGCTGCTCCAAGGGCATTCCAGCCACCAGCGATGCCGGAAGTAGCCACCAGCGCAGCGAATGTCTGACCTTGAACGGGCATGGAAGCCTCTTGCTCAACGAATCCACCTGATGCAACCACCGGCGAAGGAGTGATCTCTGTAGCGGACGCATATGTACTTTGGCCCAGGGCACCGCTTCGAGCGTCGCCGCCATGGTTCTGAGGTAAGACCATGCAGAAGGAGCCGGCGCCACCCTGAATTTGCGTAACAGACTCCTGAGACCTTGGGCCTTGCGTTGCGGTAGAAACCTGTCCACTCTTCGTGTCAAACCGCACCCCCAGATATTCAAGGTTCTGGGAAGGCTCCAACCGATTCTTGCTCAGATTGACCACCCACCAGAGGCTTTGTAGAAATTCCACCACTCTGCCTGCCTGTCACCTGAACGCTCTCCTCTTTGGACTTGGCCCGGATTAGCCAATCGTCGAGGTAGGGATGCACTAGAATTCCCTCCTTGCGCAACGCCGCCGCCGCCACCACCACCATTATCTTGGTGAGCGTGTGTGGCGCCGTCACCAAACCAAAAGGCAACGCTTGGAACTGATAGTGACCCCAAGGAAAGGCAAAGCTGAGAAACTTCTGATGAGACGACCAAATGGGAATGTGTAAGTAGGCTTCCGTGAGGTCTAGAGACGTCAAATACTCCCCTTGCCTCACCGCCACAATGACGGACCGGAGGGTCTCCATTCGAAAATGTGGAACTTGCAGACAACGGTTTACGCCCTTCAGATCCAAAATAGGCCGTAACGCTCCGCACTTCTTTGTCACCACGAAATATATGGAGTACCGACCCACGCCATACTCTGCCTCTGGGACCTCCACAACAGCCCCCAAATGAAGAAGCCACTGTAAAGTACTTTGAATTGGGAAGGTTTTAGTCTGCCCCCCTGCAGGGAGACATGACAAAGGAGTCCCGCACCGGACTCGCCAATTCTAGCGCGTATCCCTGACGAATGACTTCCAACACCCACTTATTGGATGTGATGTGGGTCCAAGCAGAAAAACTCACAGCCTCCCGCCTATCAGAGGTCCTTCTGCCGGGACCCGCCTCATTTCATTGCGGCTTTCGGGCTGCCAAGGTAGAACCCGAGGAGAAACCTCTATTTGCTCCCCAAAATTCCCGGAATCCCTGACCTCGCGACGGAAAGCGACCCCTCTGCGAACTCCCAAGCCACGACGACCGAAATCTCCAGAAACCTCGAAACGAACCCCAAAAGTTCTGACCAGACTTCCCTTGCTTCGGCTTATCCTCCGGCAGCCTACCAGCCTTGGACTCCCCGAGATCCTTTACCAATTTATCCAGATCTTCCCCGAACAGCAACCTACCCTTAAAGGGTAACTTGCCGAGACGGGACTTGGACGAGCCATCAGCGGACCAATTCTGTAACCACACAGATCTACGAGCGGCCACCACCGAAGCTGTGCTATTCGCAAGAGCTCTGAGGTCGTAATGAACATCCGCCAGATATGCCGCTCAGGACTCCAGGCGGCCTAGCTCCGCAAGCTCTTCCTGGTCGAGGTGCAGGGAAAGACGAAGGCGTTGGACCCAGCGCAGACAGGCCCGAGCTACCCAAGCCTCACAGATTGAGACCTGCAAAGAGAGCACGTCCGCATCAAAAACCTGTTTCAAGAGACCGTCAACCTTACGGTCTTGCACATCCTTCAAGGCCGCTCCGCCTTTCACTGGGATAGTGGTCTTCTTAGTCACCGCTGCCACTGCTGCCACTGCTGCGTCTACGCGGGGCAAGCGGAACCTCTCCTTATCCTTATCAGCTAAGGGGTAAAGTCTATTCAGCATGCGAATACCCTAAGCCCGGATTCCGGCTGGTCCCATTCCTCCTGGATCATCTGGTCGACCACCTGGTGCACCGGGACCACCACGTGTGTTTGTCTCAACGCCTGAATCAACAGGTCTTCAACCTCTTCCTCAGTGGTTGACTGCGCCGCTAGATTCAACATCTGCATGGACTCTGATGAGAGCTGGCAGCTCCTCCCTATGGAAAACCCGTATGATCTTTGCCTGATCCCTCTGGTTCTTGGATCTCCCCCTCTTCCAGATCCTCCAACCCTTCCTTACGCTCCCGTTCAGAGTCCTCCCCGTCCGACCAATCGTCCTCCCCGTCCGTCTGGGGAAGATACAGCTCGGACCCTCGCTTTCTTGGGTGCCGACGGACCACCGGTCCCAGTCAGCGATCAGTTGCTGGGACGGGCCAGCGAATGGCCACGGAGCAGGTGACTTGCCCTGTTGCTGCAAACAAAAGGGTTGATGCATCATCAATATAAAATCAGGACAACACTTCCCCATACCTGTCGGCCCTGGGACAGAGATAGCTCCGGAAGAAGCAGCCAACCTCTCCGGAGTGTATCCCTGCACTGTCGACGGTACCGCATCCGAATCTGGCCCAGCTGACGTCTCCTGCGCTTCTGAGAGCTCCTTGAACTCCATTTGAGCTTCCACTGCAGATGACAGAGAAGCACAGCCGCAGCAGATACCAGACTCAGCCACCGAGCCTCTCTGTGCACCGCAGACCACGCACTGCGGCCTGGAAACCATAAAGCCGAACGTGACACTGCCTGCTTTTGGCTAAAAAATAAAGCACTTTTTTTTTTTTTTTTAAACTTGAAAGAACAAACCCTGCAGCCCAGGCCCTAAAACTCATTACGCTGTCCAAGGGAAGGGCAAGAGACCTGCTGACCCGGCGAGAAACTCTCCTCCCCCCACCAGAGAATTTCCAGCCCAAAATAACGATGAAACTAAAAAAAAACTATAAACAAATCAAACTAAAAAGAAAAACTAAAGGAAAAAGGGCTCCTTCTCCCGCTGAAAATCAAAATAAAATGCTAACGCAAGGCTTACAGGGCTCCCCCTGCACTCGTTTCCCTGTAGCGTGGCAGACACGCAACCCCTGAAAATGGCCGCCGCCCGCTCCTAAGAGAAAGAGCGTCAAAGCAGCTTCATGCCTTACCGCTACCCTGCTGCGCTGATCGAATGAAGCATCGACAGCCTGAACCCTGTGTATTGCCTACCAAGCAGGACGGTCTGCTTGACAGCGATGTCCCCCAGCGAAGCACAGTTACTTACCTGTAACAGGTGATCTCTGGGAACAGCAGGAATAAGTCTTCACATATGGGTACGTCGATACCGACAGAGCCTGCACGGGAACGCTCCCCAGCATCCAATCAGAAAGCTTTTGGGAGCATCCCACAGTGCCTGCGTGCTGCCTTCCCGCCTTTCCAACTGTCTCTCCTCAGTTGAGTTTTATAGCTGAGACAGAGGGAGAGAGAGGGAAAGGAAGAGATAGAGACAGACAACTCCTAGGGGAGGTGGGTGGGTTGTGAAGATTTATTCCTGCTGTTCCCAGAGATCACCTGTTACAGGTAAGTAACTGTGCTATCTCCAGGAACAAGCAGGAATGAGTCTTCACATATGGGGACTCCCTAGCTTTTGATGCCAGGGAGAGCGCCCATAAGTTGTGTGTCCCTGGGACAGGGCTGCACTTCCCCATCTGGATCTCTGGCATACCATAAGGGATGGTGGGTAGGAGTTAAGTATGGAACAGGTGCTTGAGAACAGCCTGACCAAACAAGGCATCCCAGCGGGAGTACTTGTCCAAGCAGTAATGGGCTTTGAAGGTATGAACCGAGGCCCAAGTGGCTGCTCGACAGATGTCGTCGATAGACACAGAGTTCAGATGAGCCATTGATGTGGCCATGGCTCTCATATTGTGAGCTGTGACATGGCCCTCCAGAGAAATGTTCTTGCTCTGATAGGCGAAAGAAATACATTGGGCAATCCAGATGGAAAGTGTTCTCTTGGAGACTGGTTGTCCCAAATGAGAAGGATTAAAAGCAACAAAGTTGAGAAGATTTTCTATGTTGCTGTGTCCTCTAAGTAAAAAGCTAGAGCTCTTTTACAGTCCAGGGTATGAAGATTCCTCTCTGCAGGTGATGCATGAGGTCCTGGAAAAAAGACAGGTAGGTAGACCTCTTGGTTGAGATGAAAAGGCGAGACCACCTTAGGCATAAAGTGTGGATTAGTCCTAAGGACCACCTTGTCATGATGGAACCTGGTATAAGGTGGATTAGCTACTAGTGCTTGCAATTCACTGATGCGGCGTGCTGATGTGATTGCAATGAGAAAGATAACCTTCCAAGAAAGGTATTTCAAGGAGGTAGTAGCTAAAGGTTCAAAAGGCGGCTTCATAAGCTGACCAAGAACCAAATTTAAGTCCCATGCCACCGGTGGTGGTCTAATGGGAGGCTTTGTTAAAAGGAGGCCTCTCATGAACCTTGCTACAAGGGGATGAGAGGAAACAGGTTGTCCATTTAGAGGCTTGAGGGAAGCTGCAATAGCACTGAGATGGACTCTTACTGAATATGTCTTAAGGCCTGCATTAGACAGATGGAGACACTCCAGCAACGATTCCAGAGGTATGCCACAGGGGTTAAGACCCTTTTCAGAACACCAGATGGTAAACCTTTTCCACTTGAAGGCGTAAGAACGTCTAGTGGAAGGTTTTCTGGAAGCATAAAGAACATCTTTCACTTGTTGAGAAAGATGAAGATCCTGGAGATCTAGGCCTTCAGCAACCAAGCCCTGAGATGCAGAGACTGAGGATTGGGATGCCACAACTTTCGTCCTCCTGAGAGAGGAGGTCTGGAGCAGACCTTAACTCTAGGGAGGGAGCTTGAGAGAGATGTAGCAGCAGAGGGTACCACACTTGCCGTGGCCAATGTGGAGCTATGAGAATCATGTGGCCTCTGTCTCTCTGAAGCTTGAACAGGATTTTGGGAATTAGGGGAATGGGTGGAAAGGCATACAGGAAGTCTTGTCCCCAATGAAGGAGGAAAGCATCCCTTGCCTGAGCCCCCTGAGCCAGAGTTCTGGAACAGAACCGGGGATGTTTGGCATTCCACGGACTTGCAAAGAGGTCTATGTCCGGGGTTCCCCAAATTTGAAAAATCTTGGATACCTGGTCCATATGTAGGGACCACTCGTGTGGAAGCAGAACTCGACTGAGTGTCTGCCCAAGAGTTTTGAACACCTGGAAGATAGACTGCCAGAAGATGAATGTGATGCTCTCTGGCGAGGGCCCACAGTTGCAGAGCTTCGTTGCAAAGCGACAGAGAGCCAGTTCTCTCCCTGCTTGTTTATATAGAACATGGCTACCTGATTGTCCATGTGGATAAGGACTGTCTTGTGGCTGAGCAGGGTGCGGAAAACTCGCAGAGCAAGGAAGATTGCTCTGAGTTCCAAGAGATTGATATGTAGACAAGTCTCCTGTGGGGTGGGGACCAGATGCCCTGGGTGGAGAGGTCCTGAAGATGAGCTCCCCAGCCCATTGGAGAAGCACCTGTTGTAAGAGTTGCCTGGGGTAGAGCCTGTTGAAAGGGAGACTCCAGCAACAGGTTTTGAGGGGACTTCCACCACTGGAGGGACAAAAATGAGGCGACTTGTGTTTGCTATTTTGTCTGACAGACAGCCTAATGCCTGGGTCCATTGGGTGGATAGAGTCCACTGAGCTGCTCTCATGTGAAGGCGAGCATATGGTACCACATGAACGGTAGATGCCATGTGGCCTAGCAACTAACATTTCTCGAGCAGTTAAGTAGGGGTTTGACTCTGCTTGAGAAGCTAACTGCATCAAGCGAAGGCAACGGGCCTGAGGAAGATAGGCCCTTGCCCTTGTGGTATCCAGCAATGCCCCTATAAACTCCAGGGACTGAGTAGGGATCAAATTGGATTTTGGGATGTTTATTACCAGCCCTAAATATTGAAGGATACGCATTGTGCAGGTTAGAGCAGTCTTGGCCTCTGAGTGGGAGCTCGAATGAGCCAGTCGTCCAGATAAGGGAAGACAAATATTCCCAGGGTGCGCAGAAAAGCAGCAACCACTGCCATGCATTTCGTGAACACCCTTGGTGCAGAGGCCAGGCCAAAGGGGAGCACTCTGTATTGATAGTGCTTCTCCTGGAAAAGGAACCGAAGGGACCTTCTGTGAGCTGGATGGATGAGAACGAGTGTACGCATCCTTGAGATCTATTTATTATTTATTATTTTATTTATTTAACATCTCTTATATACCGCACTATTGTCATCAGCGCGGTTTACATGAAACAAACATATACATACATAGAACTGTAATGCATTTTACAAGTAACAGGGGTTTTTGAACTTGGGATTAAAAGAGGTAAACTAAATAATCTAGATAACTATCTACAATAATCTATACACATTAGTCACATTTGGTTATCATTTGGGGCTTGTCTTGGTCAGAAATGTGTCGTAGTATTTTCCATGTGAAAGATTAGATTGGAAAATAGCTTAAGAAGAGGTGGTGTTTGAGGCTTTTTCTGAATTGTGTTAGGCTGGCTATAGCTCTCAATTCTGGTGGGAGGGCATTCCAGGCTATTGGGGCGTGGATACTGAAGGCTCTTTTAGTTGTTTCCTTAGTGTATCTGACTGCTTGTTTCGGGATTATTAATGTATTTATAGCAGTTGATCTTCTGGATCTATTGGGGGTCTGCAGGTGTATAAGGTTGGCGACCGTTGATGGTGCTTGGTTGTTTAGGGCTTTGAATGTAGTGATCAGGATCTTGTAGTGGATTCTCGCATTGGTTGGTAACCAGTGGAGTCTTTTTAGGATTGGAGTTATGTGATCTGTCTTTGATATTCCTTCAAGTACTCTGGCAGCGGTGTTCATCGCCAGTTGGAGAGGATTTAATGTTGACTGAGGGAGCCCGTATAGAATTGCATTTGCGAAGTCGAGGTGAGGCATTACCAAGGCTTGATAGACGGTTCTGAAGTCTGTGGGTTCCAGTAAGGGTGGTAAGTGGCGCAGTGTGCGTATCTTGTGATATATTAGTTTTGTTATGTTTATGTGGGTTTTCATATTGAGGCGCTTGTCGAGGGTGATACCTAGGTATCGTATTGTAGGTTTTACTGTTAATTCCTTGTCCTTTATCTTTAAGGTAGTAGGAGGTGTGAAGTTTTGGTTCTTTGTTATAAACATCACATCGGTCTTGCTGTGGTTGATTCTTAGGTTTTGTGAGAGGAGCCAGTCTTCTACTGATTCGAAGCATTTTGTCAATGGTGTAAAATCAGGATGATTGATGGAGAATGGCATGTATAGGAGAATGTCGTCTGCATATGCTAAACAGGTAACATTAAAGGAACGAATGAGGTCACAGATAGCATTAATGTTTAATATATATATGCAACCTGACAGAGGATCCTTGCGGTACCCCTTGATCTTGGAGAAATGGTTCTGATGCTGTTTCACCAATTCGTACTTGTTGCCAACGGTTAGTTAGATAGGATATACACCACTCAAGTGCGGCTCCAAGGATTCCTTTTTCCTTAAGGCGATCGATAAGTATTTGGTGGCTTACTGAGTCGAACGCAGCTGAGATGTCCATGAATATAAGGATGAATCCTTGGTGGATGTTATCTATTCCTGTGATTAGTGTGTTGAATAAAGTGATGAGGAGGGTCTCCACTCCATGAGCTTCTCTAAAGCAGTGTTGTGCAGGGTCAAGTGGAACTTCAGTGTCTATGTGCTGTTGTATTTGACGTTGGACCGCTTTCTCAATTATTTTAGCTAGGAGTGGGATGCTGGAAATTGGCCTGTAGGATTCTACTTTTAGGGGGTCTAATTTGCTGTTTTTCAATAATGGTCTAATTGAGGTTTGTTTGAGGCATTGAGGAAAGGTTCCAGTTGAGAAAGATTGTTCAAGGATATTATGTATGAAGAAGCTTACTTCATATCTAAGGTCTTTTATCCAGGCTGCTGGACATGGATCACTTGCTGCGGTGGTAGCATTTATTGATGCGATAGTGTTTTCAATTTCTTTGATTGATAATGTATTAAACTTCGTTAATGTGGTTGACTGTGATGGCATGTCTATATTTGTTGGTCCAATGGTGCAAATGTTAGATGTTTTTGACATCTTTGACTTTAGGTAGTTAGCATAGTCTTGAGGGTGTATTGTTTGCGTATGTTGGGGTGTTGGTTCCTTTGCCATTGTTCTTACAATGTTAAAGAGATCATGATGTTTATTTAATGATTGCTTTAGGAGATTAGTATGGAATTGTTTCCTTCGATCTGCTATTTCCTGGCGATGCTTTTCTAGGTATTTGCAGTAGGCTGTGTAGGCTTCAGTAGAGCGTGATAGTCTCCAGCGTTTTTCAAGTCTCCGAAGATGGAGGAGGGATGTTCTTAGCTCGTTGGAATACCAAGCTACATGTGTGCGGTGGTTGGTCTTTCTTGCCATGTTTGATGGTTGAGAATTGGCTCTGAGAGTGTGGTCCCAGGTATTGATTAGGCTGTCCAAATCAGGTTCAGAGGAGTGTAGTGTTGGGAGAAGATTCTTGAGTACTTCCTCTTTGTCAAAGGGGCGGAACCTCCTAGTTGTTGGTTTGGCACGAGTGGATTTGGGGTTAGTGGGATTGGGGGAGTTGGGAATTTGGAATAAAATGAGACTGTGGTCAGACCATGGTACTGGTATTATGGAAAGGTCGTAATTGTGGTTGGTGTCTGTGGTAGCTTGTGAAATAAATATCAGGTCGAGTGTATTTCCCATAGTATGAGTGGGATCTTTGACTATTTGGTTGTATCCAAGGTTGTCAATCGCTTCTATAAATGCTGCGGTTTGAGAGTCATGTAGGGAGGGGAGGTTGAAATCTCCAATATCCAATTAGATAGTCGTGGTTTTTCCGTGTTGCAGGCCCGGTCAACTAGCGTTGGCAGATCGTCAGCTGATGTTGTTGGAGCTCTATAGACTAGGTTAATTGAGTGCTCATTGTTTGATATGTTTAGTATGTTTAGATGTGTTGAGCTAATACTGTTGTCCATCTGAAATTGTAGTTTTTTTTTTAGAGATAATGAGTACTCCACCTCCTCTTTGTTGGTTCCTATGACACGTGTGGATTGAGAAGCCTGGGGGTAGCATCTGGTTAAGAATGACATTATCAGAGTCAGATAGCCAGGTTTCTGTGATCAAAATGTCAAGGTCATGTGTTATGAGGTTAGGTATCAAAGGCCACTTTGTGCGAATGGATCTAATGTTGATAAGGGCGCAATGCAGTGGTGGATGGTACTGTTTAGGTTGAGATTTTTTGGTAATGTGAAGGGCAACATGAAGTAGATGTGAGTGGTGGTTATAAGTAGGGTTTGTTTGGTTTGTTTGAGTCTTGTTTGACCATCTCTTCCAATTATTTCGTAATATTGGTATGGAGTTTTGGTCACCGTTAAAGGTGTTTGATTGACCAGCTAGTGCGGTGAGGAGATAAGTAATGGTGAGGGTTACTAATGTATGCATCCTTAGAGGGGACATTGTGTGTTAGGAGAACGGTATAGCTGCTGGCTGAAAATGATTGGGGACTGGTGAGGTTGGGGTTTTGTAGGTGAATAGTGACGGAACCTTGTCTGTGGTGAAAAGACAATGTATCAACAGAATATCTGGCTACTAGGAACAGTATTTGCAATTAATGAGTATTGACAACAGTATATCTAGCTACTGGGAACAATGGATGATATATAGCTACTGGGAGTACTTAATGATTACTGACAACAGTATACATGGCGTTATGAATGAATGTGCAAGAATTCAGTTCTAGATAGTTCGTTTATGTGTAGTATACTTGCTGTGATCAATGGAGGTCCCAGTTGAGAGAGGGAGCGAGCTCAACCCTGGGGGAGCTCCAACTGCTTGATCTCAGGTGAGTTTGCAGATGGCGATTTGCTGTGAGAGTGAGACTGTTTATTGGAAGGCTGGTGTTGGGAATATTGCTGTTAAGTTGCTTGTAGATTAAGGTGCTTTGTACGTTGATTAGGCGCTAGATTACGGTTCTTTTTCGCCTGTCGCGCCCCACCTACAGGCGTGGGCCCGCAAGGCGCGGGCACGCCTGCCGGCGGTGCTTTTTTAAGCGTGCAATGAGACCTACCACAGCCCCGATAGGGCTGGAGTGCAGGAGCAGGAAAAGCTGATTGCTGCCTTGTGCTCAACCCCGATTGGGGAGCCTCCAGGTGTGTTCGCCGATTCAAAGAGGGCTGCTTCCTGCCGGCGGCGCTTTTTTAAGCGTGCGAAGTGACCTCCCACAGCCCCGATAGGGCTGGAGTGCAGGAGCGGGAAAAGCTGATTGCTGCCTTGTGCTCAACCCCGATTGGGGAGCCTCCAGGTGTGTTCGCCGATTCAAAGAGGGCTGCTTCCTGCCGGCGGTGCTTTTTTAAGCGTGCGATGTGACCTCCCACAGCCACGATAGGGCTGGAGTGCAGGAGCGGGAAAAGCTGATTGCTGCCTTGTGCTCAACCCCGATTGGGGAGCCTCCAGGTGTGTTCGCCGATTCAAAGAGAACAAAGCCAATCCTGATTCTGAAGGTATGGCAGCAGAGTTCCTAGAGAAACCATCTTGAATTTTTCTTTGACTAGGAATCTGTTCAACTCTGAGATCTAAAATGGGTCTGAAGCCCCCTGATTTCTTTGGGATAAGAAAACAGGGCGCGTAGAACCCTGTGCCCTGTTGAGAAGGCACTTCCTCTATTGCCCCCTGGGCTAGAAGAGTGGCAACCTCCTGCTCTAACAGGCTGAGGAGGGAAATTGGAGAATTGAACTGGTGCACTCTTGTGAGAGGGGGCAAGCTGGAAAAATGAAGTTTGTACCCTCTCTTATGATGGAGTGTTCAATGCTCTGCTGTGATTTGCCCCCGTCTGGGAGCAAAGTGACATAACCTTCCTGGAATGGTGGAGGGCTCTGGTCCTTCTAGAGCCAGGAAGGCTAAGTTCTCTAGCAGAAAGTCAAAGGCCCTGAGGGGGCTGAGATTGCTGGGCTGGAGCAGGCCTCACAGCCTTTGCCTTGGTCTGTTTTGAGGATTGCTGACGTTTGGAAGGAAACTGAGCTGCAGAAGATGCTCTCTGACTATAAGCAGGATAGCGTAGTTACTCACCTGTAACAGGTGTTCTCCAGGAGCAGCAGGAATCAGTCCTCACATATGGGTGACGTCGGCGCCGACGGAGCCCTCGCGGAGCAATTTTCCCCAGCTTTCAAAGAAAGCCTTTGGGAATTGCAGCGCGCATGCGCGGTCCCCTTCCCGCCCAAGGGTGCCATCTTAGCCAGTCAGATGACATAGCTAAAAGACAGCATAAAAATTTGCAAAAAAACTAAAGTAGATAATTGCAACTCCAAGGGGAGGAGGGAGGGTTGTGAGGACTGATTCCTGCTGCTCCTGGAGAACACCTGTTACAGGTGAGTAACTACGCTTTCTCCAGGACCAAGCAGGAAGTCAGTCCTCACATATGGGACTCCCAAGCTTAAGGCTACCGGAGACCCTAAGCACAAAATGAGCTCCCTCTAGCTCAGCAGTACAGAAGAAAGGAATCTTCGCTGAATTATTACCCACTGGTAGCCCCCATCCGGGATGGAGGGTAGGAGTTGCTCAAACCTCGAAGAGATTTCGGAGGACTGCCTGTCCGAAAGCACTGTCCCTGCGGGACTCCCTCTCGAGGCAGTAATGGACCGCAAAAGTCTGGCTCGAAGACCAAGTAGCGGCCCGGCAGATGTCTGCCAATGGAACAGAGCGGAGGTAAGCCACTGACGTAGCCTTCGCCCGAACACAATGAGCCGTGACTCGACTTTCTAAGGAGACTCCGGCTGCCCCATAAGCCCAAGCGATACAGTCAGCAACCCAGATGGAGAGAGTACGCTTGGAGACCGGGAGCCCCAATTTATTGGGGTCAAAAGATACAAAAAGCTGAGCAGCTTTACGGTGCTCCCGCGTACGGTCAAGGTAGAAGTTCAATGCCCTTCTACAGTCCAGGGTATGCAGGACCATTTCAGCTCGGCTGGAGTGTGGCCTGGGAAAGAAGGTCGGAAGTACCACCTCCTGATTGATGTGAAAAGGGGAGACCACTTTTGGAAGAAATTTAGGGTGAGTCCGTAGGACTACCCTATTTTTGTAGAACAGAGTGTAAGGGGGATCAGACACGAGGGCCTGCAATTCACTTACGCGTCTAGCGGAAGTGAGGGCTATCAGGAATAAGGTTTTCCAAGAAAGAAAACAGAGAGAACAGGTAGCCATAGGTTCAAAAGGCGGACAGGTGATCCGCTGCAAAACCACATTCAGATCCCAGTCAGGTGCTGGCGGGTGCAGGGGTGGTTTAAGTAGAAGGAGACCTCGGAGAAACCTCGCCACGATAGGGTCGCTGGAAAGAGGTCTGCCGTCCACCGGCACATGATGTGCTGAGAGAGCACTGAGGTGAACTTTGACGTAGTTGGACTTAAGTCCCAGATTAGAGAGGTAGAGCAAGTACTGCAAGATCACCAACACCGAGCAGGAGAAGGGATCCTGAGACTGCAGGGCACACCAAGAGGAAAAGCGACGCCATTTAAGGGCGTAGCATTTGCGGGTAGAAGGTCGCCGGGAAGCTAGGATGACCTCTTCCACCTCTGCCGGCAATAGAAGGGGAGCAAGGACTACCCTTTCAGCAGCCAGGCCATGAGATGTAGAGATCTGAGGTTGGGGTGTAGCAGGGACCCCTGATCCTGTGTTAGGAGATCTGGTTGAAACCCCAGAGGGAACGGATCCTCCACCGCCAATTGCAGCAGGAGTGGAAACCACGGCTGCCTGGGCCAGCGAGGAGCTATCAGGATCATGGAAGCTTTGTCTCCGAGAACCTTGAAAAGAGTTCGGGAGACTAGCGGTATGGGAGCAAAGGCATACAGAAGGCTTTTCGACCATGAAAGCAGAAAAGCATCCGCCGCTACTCGAAGGGGATGCGGCTGCCGAGAGCAGAAGCGAGGAAGTTGCCGGTTGAGAGAACTGGCGAAGAGATCCATCGTGGGGAGGCCCCACTTCAGAAACAGTTTCTGAACTACCAAGGGATCCAGTCGCCACTTGTGCGGCTGGAGGATTCTGCTGAGTTTGTCCGCCAGGCAATTTTCTTGGCCTGGGAGATAAACTGCCTTGAGAAGAATGCCGTGGCTGACGGCCCAAGAGCAGAGCCTCTGTGCTTCTCGACAGAGAAGGAAGGAGCCCGTGTCTCCCTGTTTGTTCACGTAGAACATAGCAACTTGATTGTCCGTCTGGACAAGGACGGACTGGTGAGAAGTCAGGTGGGAGAAAGCCTTGAGAGCCAGACGGATTGCTCTGAGCTCCAGGAAGTTGATCTGCTGCGCAGACTCCCACGTGGTCCAGAGACCTTGAGTACATGCCCCTTGGCAATGCGCTCCCCATCCCAGGAGAGAAGCATCGGTCGTCAGCACTTGAGCCGGCGGAGGAGACTGAAAAGGCATTCCGAGCACCAGGTTCGGCCGATGAAGCCACCACTGTAGAGAAGAGGCCAGCGGGTCGGAGATGCGCACTAAGTCGGCTAGGCCGCCCGTGGCCTGTTGCCACTGCTTGCGAAGGCACCACTGAGCAGGCCGCATATTCAGGCGGGCATTGGGGGTCACGTGGACAGTGGAAGCCATATGGCCGAGTAGTCTCAGGTAGCGCCTGGCGGAGACCAGGGACTGGCTGCGAAGTGGCCGGCTAGGTCCATGAGCCGTTGAGCCCTGTCGAGAGGCAGGAAAGCTCGTGCCTGAAGAGTGTGCAATCTTGCGCCGATGAACTCGAGATCTTGCGAGGGGAGCAAAGTGGACTTTGCGAAGTTTATGACAAAACCCAAGTACTGCAGAAGAGTCACAGTGCGGTGTGTGGCTATTGTGACTTCTGGAGAGGACGATGCTCTGATGAGCCAGTCGTCTAGGTATGGAAAGACATAGAGGCCGTGAAGCCGGAGATAAGCCGCCACCACCGCGAGACATTTTGTGAAGACTCGTGGTGCGGAGGATAGGCCAAAGGGCAGTACTCTGTACTGGTAATGATTTCCTGCCACCACAAACCTTAGGTATTGGCGGTGGCTTGGGTGGATGAGGATGTGTGTGTAGGCATCCTTTAGATCCAAGGAGCATAGCCAATCTCCCTGCTGGAGGTAGGGCAGAAGGATTCCAAGGGTAAGCATCTTGAACTTCTCCCTGACGAGGAACTTGTTGAGGTTGCGCAAGTCCAGGATGGGTCTGAGGCCTCCTGTTCTCTTTGGTATTAGGAAATACCTGGAATAGAAGCCTTGACCCCTCAGGTGGTGGGGCACCGGTTCCACAGCCTGTTCCTGAAGAAGACTTGCTAACTCCTGAAGGAGTAAGTCCCTGTGCAGAGGGAGTCGTGGAGGTTCTCCCGGGAAATAGGAGGGAGGGACCTGGTGGAAGTGGAGAAGATAGCCTTCTCTCACCACCTGAAGCACCCAGGCATCTGAGGTGACGTTGGACCACCTGTGGGCAAAGTGAACCAGCCGGCCTCCTGTGCTGGGAGGAACCAGCTGAGGGGGAGAGGTTATGCTGATGAAGTCAAAAGCCCCCACCCTGCTGAGCAGGGGCCGGTGGTGCAGGCTTGGGGGCTTGCTGCCTACGGGACCCGTTACCCCGTCCCTTGGCCTGCTGACCCTGTTGGGGAGCTGCGGAGGCCTGATATTGAGGGTAGTGTTTATAGGCAGCCGCCTTTCTCGGGTAAAAGGACTTCTTTCCCGAGCCCTTCTTTTTCTGGGAAGGGGCGGAGGTCTTCCTAGAAAGCCTAGTTCTGGTGAGAGTCTCCGTCTCGATTTGGGCAGCCTTTTCAGCCATGGGCTTGCCAAAGAGGTTCTCACCTCGGCAGGGGACATCGACCAACTTGTCCTGCACCCAGGGTTCAAGGTCAGACGACTGAAGCCAAGCCTGTCGGCGGGCACCGATGCCGGCTGCAGCCACTCGTGCTGATGCTTCAAAGCCATCATAGGCTGCTCGAGACATGAATTTGGAGCATTCCCGAATACCAGTTGTCAAGGCTAGGAACCTCCGCAAAGGTTCCTCGGACAGCCCAGCGGAGAATCCGGCTATCTCTTTAGCCAGGTCTCTGAGATACATGCCCATGTAGAGCTGGTAGGTCTGGACCCGACAAGCAAGTATAGAGCCCTGGAAACACTTCTTACCGAGGCCATCCAGGTTGCGGGCCTCCCTGCCAGGAGGCACCGAGGAGTGCATCTTCTGGCTCTTAAGCCTATGCATGGCCGATTCCACCACCATGGAATGGTGCGGTAGCTGTGCTTTTTGGAAGCCAGGGCTCTTGCGGACTCGATAAATGGAATCGACCCGCTTGCTTAATACCGGCGACGATGCCGGACTCTCCCACATGCGGAAGAGTAGTCGTTCCAGCATGGGAGGAACCGGTACAGTAAAGTGCTCCCTGGCGGGAGAGTCGTACTGAAGGGCATCGAGCTCTTCGGCTCGGGGCTCCTCCTCGGGATCCGCAGGGAAGGCCAAAGCCTTGACCATATCCCTGACGAAGTCCGAGAACCGGGCGTCCTCCGGAGGGGACTGTTTCCGAGGTTCGGACTCAGGCGAGTCCGAGGGGACACACCGAGTCCGAAAGGAATCAGGTGACTCTTCCTCTTCAGACTCCCAGGCCGACTCCGAGGAGGAATCGGTGGGGTCGGTCCGGGCGGGCGGAGGCGTCGGCCGCCCCGACGCCGAGGGAGTCGGCGCCGACGACCTCGGTCCCGAACGGGAGGCCGAAGGTGACCTCGACCGAGGATCGACTCGAGCCCGCATGGACTCGAGGATCGGCTCGGTCTCCGGGGTCGACTTAGACGTCGACGTCCCGGCGGTCGGGGCAGAGGCGCCAACGAGGCTAGCGATCAGTGCCCGCTGCTGGTCCATGAAGGCAGAGAGTCTGCTCTCCAAGGCCGTCAACCTGAGTCCGACCTCAGGTGACCCAGCAGCCCCCGACTCCGGCCCCGACGGCGTCGGGCCCGACGTCGGACCCCTCGGAGACGAGTCCAGGAGGACTACAGGACTTACCCGAGCAGGCAACTCCGACTCCAGACGAGGTCGCTTCGGCAGATGCTCCTTCTCCAAAGACCCGGGACGGCTATCGGGGCTATGCGACCTGGCCCTCGCGGAACCAGGAGCGTCCACCGACGCCGCCCTCGCGGGTTTTACCTTCCGATGATGGTCCCTCAAGGGAGAACCCCTGTCGGAGGAACTCCGGCGATGGTCAGAGCTGGAACCTCTGGACGCCGAGGCCTCCGACGAGGTCCGGGTACGGCCGGGATCAGCAAAGATTCGTTCCCGCTGATGCCGCCGACTCCTTAACGCTTTGGAGAACATCTTGCTGCAGGCCCCACAGATCAGTTCCTCGTGATCCGGGCCAAGGCAGCGGAGGCAATTATTATGTGTGTCAGTGAGTGACATATTTCTGTCACACTGAACACACCGCTTGAAACCACTGGCAGCCATCGGGGGAAAAAGGGCCCCTGCAAGGTCAAAGGACCGGGCTGCCAGTGAAAAACCGAAAACGAAACTGACAGAAAATCAGAAAAACCGAAAAATAACAGAAGGACTCGCAGGAAAAGGACCGGCGTCGAACAGATAGAGAAAAATGAGATAAATCACGAAAAATCAACTTTTTCAGCAGGGACAAGACAGGCACGTCTGTAGGGCTCCGCGGAAAAAAGAAGACTGGCTAAGATGGCACCCTTGGGCGGGAAGGGGACCGCGCATGCGCGCTGCAATTCCCAAAGGCTTTCTTTGAAAGCTGGGGAAAATTGCTCCGCGAGGGCTCCGTCGGCGCCGACGTCACCCATATGTGAGGACCGACTTCCTGCTTGGTCCTGGAGAAAGGATCTTCCCTTTTTAGAAAAAGGTGTTTTCTTGAACAACCTTTTCTTAGCAGGAGAAGCTGTAGATTTGGATAGTCTATCCAAAGCAGAATTTTCAGCATCCATCTGATTGGCTTTTGCGTGCCAATCCTTACCAAACAGATTCTCACCTGTACAAGGGATATTTCCCAATTCATCTTGGACCCAGATCTCCAAATCAGATGCTTGAAGCCAAGCAATCCTACGTGCACCTATAGCTATAGCTGAGGCTCTGCTTACGCATTCAAAGGAGTCAAAAGCTGCACGGTTGGAGAATTTGGAAATATCCTGGGCATGTTTGAGCCCAGTGAGAAATTCTTGCCTTTTATTGTCAGACATAAAAGGACTTAGTCTGCAAATGGTCAGTGACTTCTTTTAAGAACATTCCCATGTAGAGACTATAAGAATTAATTCTCGCAGCAAGCACGGAAGCTACCAAAAGCATCCAGGGTCCTACATTCACGTCCTGGAGGATTAGAGGCATGTCTCTTGGCACTTCTAATCTCTCTCATTGCAGACTCAACCACAATAGAGTGGTGAGGAAGCTGAGTTTTATGGAAACCAGGACAAGGAGGGACACGATACATGGTGTCCAACCTGCGAGAATGAGGAGAGGTGGTTAGAGGTGCTCCCCACATCCTTAACATGAGATCATACAGAATCTCATGAATAGGTAAGGTAGCTGCCTCCTTAGGAGTTTCAGGCTATTGTAAAATATATAACTCCTTGGCTCTAGGCTCTGACTCTGGGGCCACTGTAATAGAGAGGCCCTGAGCCACCTCTCTGATAAAGTCTTGAAAAGACAAGTCCTCTGGAGGAGACATCCTTCGTTTAGGAGGCGACTCCTTCTGTGGAAGAAGCATCACTGCATCAACAGACTTCAGAATCCTCAGAGGAATCGAAGTATCGTCTGTCCGGATGCTCTTGCAAAGCCCGATACCCGTACCGATTGGGATCGGTATCGGGAATCACCGGTACCGGGGTATCGTACCGGAGGGCTGCAGAGGGCAGAGTACCGGCATGGCGGACACCGATGCTGACGCCACCGGTACTGGAATCGGTGCCGATGGCGATGCCAGAGCCGGTACCGGCAGAGTAGTCTGTTGCAGTACCACGGGTGTCGATGCCACACGGAAAGCCGCCAGACTGCGTTCAATGGACAGAATCCTCTGATCCATCGACGCTGCCAATGCCTGGAAGTCGGTACCGGTGGAAGCCACCGGTACCCCAGAGCATGGCACCAGGAGATCTGTCGAGGCCACGCCATCGAGATCATCCTGGAACCCCGATGATGATGCTTTAGAGGCCGAAGCCTCCCGCCGGGGTAATTTTGCCAGTGCAGAATCCGAGGTCAAGGCCAGAGGCATCTCGATGCTTAGAAGGAGATCTACCCTTCGAGGACCGGCTGGATTTGTGTTTAGTTACCTGAGATCCATGTGAGGAAGCAGCCGCCCTGGAAGACGTCGATGCCACCGAAGCCGCATTAGAGGGAAACAGGGTACTGAGCTCAGCAGCTCGGTTCTGTCGACCTCTCTTAGACATCATGGAACAGGACACAATCTGTAATGGAATGGTCAGGGCCTAAACACTTTAGACACCAGTCATGGGTGTCGGTGATGGAGAAAGTACCGCCACATTTTGTGCACTTAAATCCTGAGGCAGGCTTTTCCATATTTAAGGAAAAGGGTTTTGGGCCTAAGGCCCAAAACTGAAGTACACCTGAATAAAAATAAATGGAAAAATGTTTGGTTTTTTTTTAAAAAAGAAAAGAACCACCACCAGCGGTACCGGTATAGCATCGAGAAAGGCAGATGCGACAGAAAAGAAATAAAGAAAAAATAAGGAAATTCTTCTGCGGTGACAGGAACACGACCTGCTGGCTCCGCAGAAAAACAACTGAGGAGAGACAGTTGGGAAGGCAGCACGCAGGCGCTGTGGGATGCTCCCAAAAGCTGATTGGACGCTGGGGAGCGTTCCCGCGCAGGCTCCGTCAGTACCGACATACCCATATGTGAAGACTCATTCCTGCTTGTTCCTGGAGATTCCGAGGCTCACAAAATAAGCAGAGATACCGGCAGTCAGAGAGCCTGGAAAACGGCATTGCCGTTCAGTCAGTGCCTCACCGCAGCTGCAACTCCCCCTAGCCGCGCTGAACAAGCGAGAAGGGATCGTGAACCAGAGACTCTCCCCGGGAAAGTCTGGGAGGAGAGATGAGGAAATTAGACTTACCTGCTAATTATGGTTCCTGGAGTGGAACCCGTCTAGTCCCGGAACCTCTGGGTTGCCAATCTTATCCAGCAGCTTGGAGACTGAGAAACTCCCACTTTTGTGACCTCACGAGTATATCCCTCCGGTGTCCGCCTCCAATCGTCAGTAACCTATTGACAAAGCAGACTCAGAGAAACAAGTAAATATACCTACTACAGTTAATGGCCAAAGGGAAAACAACAGGGACGAAGAAACAGCCCCGTCCTCACTGTGACGATAGACCCTCGAACAGATCAGAATCTTAGCAGAAAAGAAGGAACGGAGAGAAAGAAACCCCCCGAAAGGAAGGCCTCTGACCCCCACCCCCGAGTACTCATACAACAAGTAATCTGGTGTATGCACTGTTTTTTGTTTGGTTTTTTTTACACAACAGAAGGAAGAAAGGACAAATCTTACCGGTAAGCCTGTGAGACACTTCAGGCAGTAGAGCGCATGCACAGCCGGGGAGGGACCCGGGACTAGACGGGTTCCACTCCAGGAACCATAATTAGCAGGTAAGTCTAATTTCCTCTTCCTGATCGTGTCCCCCGTCTAGTCCCGGAACCTCTGGGTCAGTACCAGAGCAGTAGAAAATAATTAAGCACGGGAGGGACCCGGCAAACCAGCCTGAAGAACAGCCCTTCCAAAGGAGGACTCCTCCATCCTTTGCACATCCAGACGATAGTGTTGAACAAAGGTATTCAAAGAGGACCACGTGGCCGCCTTACAAATGCCGCCTGGTGACACCAAGCGATGCTCGGCCCACAAAGTGGCTTGCGCTCTAGTGGAGTGTGCCCGTAGCCCTTCCGGCACAACTCGACCCTTCAGCACATAGGCGGAGGCAATCGCCTCCTTGATCCATCGGGAAATGGTGGCCTTGGAAGCCGCGTCGCCCTTCCTCGGACCCCCAAACACCACAAAAAGCCTGTCAGAGTTCCGAAAAGACTCTGTGCGCCGCAGATATTTCTTCAAGATTCTGCGAACATCCAATAAATGTAGGTTCCGTGAGCAAGAGGCAGAGC
Source organism: Ichthyophis bannanicus (assembly GCA_033557465.1). NCBI lineage: Eukaryota > Metazoa > Chordata > Amphibia > Gymnophiona > Ichthyophiidae > Ichthyophis > Ichthyophis bannanicus. Next base: position 778,035,268 of record CM066031.1, on the reverse strand, counting down.
CAGCCTTAGAAAAAACAGGCAAAACGATTTCCTGGTGCAGATGAAAAGGCAATACGACTTTCGGGAGGAACGCCGGCACAGGCCGCAAAACCACCTTACCCGAAAAAAAGGAAAGGTAGGGCTCCCTGCAGGAGAGCGCCTGAAGCTCGGACACCCGACGCGCCGAACAGATGGCCACTAAAAACACCGTCTTCAGCGTGAGGTCTTTAAGAGAGGCCTCCGCTACGGGCTCGAAAGGAACCTGCTCTAAAGCCTCCAGGACGAGAGGTAGATGCCACCTAGGAAAAACAGTTTGAGAAGGCGGCCGAACCAGAGCAACCACTCGGAAAAAACGCTTCACATCCCGGTGCGACATAACGGACTGACCTTGGACTCGGCCCCGGAAACAGGACAAAGCCGCCGCCTGGACCCGCAGCGAGGCCGCCGCCAGCCCCTTGTCAAAGCCATCTTGTAAAAACGCTAGAATCTGAGGAACAGAGGCCTGCAGGGGTCTGCACTTTCTGTCCCCGCACCACGCCTCAAAAATGCGCCATACACGAATGTACGCCAGGGACGTAGAACGCTTCCTGGACTTCAATAAGGTGGAAACAACCGCCGCGGAGTACCCCTTGGATGTCAACCGCGCCCTTTCAATAGCCAAGCCGTAAGCGAGAATCGATCCACGTGGGGCATGAGAAGAGGTCCCTGAGAAAGAAGGTCCTCCCGACAAGGGAGACGCCAAGGCTTCGCCGCCACCAGCCTCATCAGATCCCCGTACCAAGGACGGCGGGGCCAATCCGGCGCTATCAAAATCACGGACCCCTGGAATTTTTCTATCCTTTGTAGCACCCTGCCGATCAAGACCCAAGGGGGAAAGACAGAGCAGTTGATCCGCCGGCCAAACCTGAATCAGAGCATCCAGACCCTCCGACATCCGCTCGCGGCGCCTGCTGAAGAAGCGATTTGCCTTTGCGGACGCTAAGGTCGCCATGAGATCCATGACCGGGAAGCCCCACCGGCGAGCTACCATCTCGAAGACGTCGGGATGAAGGACCCATTCCCCCGGATCCACGCGCACCCGACTGAGGAAGTCGGCTTCCACATTGTCCACCCCCGCAATATGAGTGGCCGACAGGTCGGAGAGAGTCAACTCCGCCCAGGCACACAGAGCCGCGGCCTCGGCCTCTAAGGCGACACTGCTGGTGCCTCCCTGCTTGTTGATATAGGCCACGGCTGTTGCGTTGTCGGACAGCACCCGGACCTCCTTGCCGGCAAGCCAGGGGCGAAACCTCTGCAGGGCCAGACTCGCCGCCCTCAGCTCGAGGCGGTTGATCGGCCACGCTGCCTCCTGGGGGGCCCACCGCCCTTGAACGAAGCGGCCCTGACAATGAGCGCCCCAGCCCAGCAGACTGGCATCCGTCGTGACTGCTACCCAGTCTGGGGCCACCAGGGACTTCCCCCGCTCCAACGACTCGGGAACCAGCCACCAGAGCAGATCCTGCAGGACCTCCGCCGGACAAACCAGCCTCCGAGACAGCGGGTCCCTCTGATGCGACCACCGACTTAACAAGGCGCGCTGCAACGGCCTCATATGAGCCCGTGCCCACGGCACCGTCTCTATGGACGCCGCCATGGTGCCCAGCACTTGCAGATAATGCCAAGCCGAAGGAGCCCTGCGCAACCGGAACTGCTCCACCAGCTTGCGGAGGTGCTGAGCTCTTTGCGCCTTGAGAAACACCCTGCCCAACTGGGTGTCGAAACGCGCACCGAGATATTCCAAGTTCTGAGATGGGAGCAAGCGACTCTTCGCCACATTGACTACCCACCCCAGACTTTCCAGGAATGAAACTACTCTGGCTGTTGCTCGCACGCTCTCGGCGTGGGATTTTGCTCGGATCAGCCAGTCGTCCAGGTGGACGAGGATGCCCTCCTTGCGCAGAGCCGCCGCTACCACAACCATGACTTTGGTGAAGACCCGCGGAGCCGTGGCAAGCCCGAAGGGCAACGCTTGGAACTGATAGTGACCGAACGGGACCGACCGGTCGGATGGGAATATGCAGATAAGCCTCCGAGAGGTCCAGCGACGTAAGGAACTCCCCGCGCTGAACCGCCACAATGACGGACCGCAGAGTCTCCATGTGAAAATGAGACACTCGAAGACAGCGGTTGACACGCTTGAGATCCAAAATGGGACGTACTCCCCCGCCCTTCTTTGACACCACGAAATAAATGGAGTAGCGACCGCACCCGCATTGGCCTGGAGGCACGGGGACGATGGCCTTGAGGTCGAGTAGCCTTTGTACCGTCTCCCGAAGGGCCGCCCGCTTCACGACGGACCGACCGGGAGACAGCACAAACGCGTCCCGCACCGGACGGAGGAACTCCAGGGCATAACCTTCTCGAATGACCTCTAGGACCCACTGATCCGAGGTGATTTGGGCCCAGGCAGGAAGAAACCCCTGCAAACGCCCCCCACCACTGGGATGAGGGGCGCCTGGGCCCCCCTCGCTTCATTGCGGTTTCTTGAAGGTAGTCGAGGAGGAGGACGAGGCACCGAAGCCCTTGCCCGCTCCCCGAAACCCACGAAAGCCCTGCGACCTGTTGGAGAAACAGCCGCGCTGGCTCGGGAAAAACCTTTGGGAGCGAAAACGCCGAGAATCGCGCACGAGCCCCCTACCTCCCGGTGCTCCACGGGCCACCTTGGGCTTATCCTCCGGTAACCGCCCGCCCTTGGATTCACCGAGATCCTTGACCAGCTTCTCCAAGTCCTCACCAAACAGAAGACGACCCTTAAAGGGAAGTTTACTCAATCGAGCCTTAGAGGAGTTATCTGCTGACCAATTGCGGAGCCATAAATAGCGTCGGGCTGCGACAGAGGAGGCCATACTCTTGGAAAGCCCACGCATAAGATCATACTGAAGATCTGCCAAGTAAGCTGTCCCGGACTCCAGGCGGGCAGCCTCTTCCGCCAACGCGCTGGGCTGCCCCTCCTGCATCCGCTGGGACCACCGCAGGCAGGCCCTAGCCACCCACGCACCACAGATCGCTGCCTGGAGCGAAGTGGCATTGACCTCGAAAACCTGCCGCAACAAGGCATCCAATTTCCTGTCTTGCCCATCCTTAAGGGCCGCACTGCCCTCCACGGGAATGGTCGTTTTCTTAGTAACTGCGGAGACGGCCGCATCCACCTTAGGCAATTTAAACACCTCTCTATCTTGATCTAACAAGGGATACAAACGCCCCATAACCCAGGAGCCTTTCAGCAGGGCCTCGGGCAGATTCCATTCCTCCTGAATCATCTCCTGAAAAACCCTGTGAACCAGGAACGCTCGTTGAGTCCTCCGAAACACCTGCAACAAAGGATCCTCCAAGGACTCATCAGCCGACGTCCCTGGGACCGGCATATTGAGCGCCTTAAGCATTTCGACGATGAGGGCGGGAAGTTCATCCCTCCGAAAGACTCTCACAATCCGGGACTGGTCCTCCCTCTCTGAGATCTCACCTTCCTCCAGCTCCTCATCCAACTGAAGGCTGTGCGACTCCTCATCCGAAAGAGGATCCTCAGAAACCTCCGACTGCGCCCCGAGGTCACCTGTTATTCGAGGTTTCTTACCCTCCACCGAAGCGCAGTCCGCTCGAGGAGAAGCCGAGCGCTTACGGGTACCACCCTTCGGAGGTTGCTGCTGCGTAGGGCCGCCAAAGACGGACTGTTGCAGGAGAGCAATGAACTGTTGGGAAAAAATAGAGGACAAGTCCAATGGCAACGCCGGTAAGGCGGAAGAGACAACCGAGCCGGATGAAGGACCCGCCACCGACTCCAATGGAGAAGCGTCCTGCCCCCCTGGCACGGCAATGTCCGCAGTGGAAGCCGGGACGGCCTCCTGCTGTGCTTGTTCCGAAGCCGTCTCCCCGGAGTCACCCACACAAGACTTGCAGACGCCGGTAGACGTTTTCCGCGTCCCACACACCAAACACAGGGACTTGGAAGGCATGACAGAAAATACACTGACCCGGGGCTTGCCTAGGGTAGCAAACACCAAGGCAGGCAGGCAAAGAGTTCTCAGACTAAGAGCCAACCGTGGAATTACCACACCAAACCGCCTTAACCCCAGCAGCAGAAAAGGCCCAAAGCCCCCCCTGTCAAGAGATTCACCCTTCACAGCGCTGTGCTTGTAAGGTTTTTTTTTTGTTTTTTTTGTTTTTTTTTAAAGAAACGCTGAAGCACTCAACCGCCTGCTGCGGCCCCCAGACCCCCTGTGCCGAAGGCCAGAAGAGCCGGCACGCCGACGCCACGCGGCAGGGCCGCAGGGAGCAAAAGCGCGCGAAAACGCTCTGAGGGGAAAGGAGCTCGCTGCCCGTCGCAACACTCACCTCCGGCCTGCGATCACGAGGAACGAGCGTGCAGGAAGCAGGGCTGCGGCCGCCTGCCCCGGGAGCGCTCGAGACGCCGCAGGCCCGAGAAGCACTCCCAAAGTAAAGCAAATTTGTTGTTTTTCAGCCGCCGGCCGCATGCACCGGAGGGAGCCGCTAGACGCACGAGCAGGCAAGACCTCTGCGTGGCGTCGGCTCAACTCCGGACAATCAGTCTATGAAGCAGCGCTATGCAGCTGCTGCAGGGAGACCGCTCTTATCGCTGGTGCCTGAAGGGACCCCACTCCCCAAAGAAATGAGCAGGGAGACAGAGGAGGGAAGAGACAGGGAGGGAGAAGCAGACAAAGCTAGAAATAAAGACGCTGACCTGTGCAGAGATAAAAGCCACAGACCAAAGGTAGAGGGAGACCCCGGGACTGAACTACTTGCACCACACCAAAGAATTAAACCCAATCACTTAAAAGCAATTATCTAATTGTTTCTCTTGTGAGCCCGGACCCCCGGGCTCCCATGTATCCAGCTGCTTGGAGACTGAGGTAACTGGCGATTGGAGGCGGACATCGGAGGGATATACTCGTGAGGTCACAAAAGTGGGAGTTTCTCAGTCTCCAAGCTGCTGGATAAGATTGGCAACCCAGATGTTCCGGGACTAGACGGGGGACACGATCAGGAACACCCGGAGTAAGCGCTGTATTAAAATGCAGGGAGCAGGCAATAAAGTTTTAAACACTTTCAGTCTGTCTTTTTAAAGGCACCGCACCAAACTTAGAGGCTTAGACAGCCAAATAGACAAATAAATCCAATTAAACCCCAATTCAACTAATCTAGCCTACAGAATCCTTATCTGTTCCTCTAGTGAGCCTCATCCCAGGCTCACGCCGTCCTCCTGCTGCATGGAGACTGGTCACACTGGGGCTGACAGGAGTGTGCAGCAGGCTATATCTAGTGATGTCAGAATTCTGATATACCAGTCTCCAAAGCTGCAGGAGGTTGACAACCCAGATGTCGAGGACTGAACTGGAGGTACGATAAGGAATGAAGTTTCTCAGTCTCCAAGCTGCTGTAAGAGGAGCACAACCCTAGAGTTTCCGGGACTAGACTGGAGGGACGATAAGGAATAGGCAATCGTCTAGGGTGGCAGACCTCTGGGCAGCACCACATCCATGGCAGACCATGTGCTTCAAGCACACATGGTCTGCTTCTTCTGATTCTGGGATGGTGGGGGGGGGAAGAAGGGTATCAGAAGTGGCAGGCCATGTGTGCTGAAGCACATGGCCTACTACAAGCTGCTGCCTGCTACACAGAGCCAAGCTGCCCCCACACCCTGCTGCCAGAATCAGCGGCAATGTGGCTCAACATGAGGGGGGGGGTTGGTAGGGAAGGGCAGCAGAAATCCTTGAGCCATCCTTGCACACACAAACTTATCATCCTTGGCTCCACCAGTGTGTAGTGGACAGAAAATGAATATCTGGGACAAGAAAACTCCGTTCTGCCACAAAACCTGTCTTAGTATCACCACATTTTACAGCTTTACATGAGCATTCTGGGGCTAGCCTAGTAACTCAGTAGTAGTGCTCTGAAATATGTCTGCATAGCAGTGCAAATGTCCGGGTAAAGTTTTCCACATCACAAGTTAGTCAGGGCTGAGGCTACCTCATAACCTCCAGGTGGAAGGATGGCATTCCAGTCACTGCACAATGATGAAATCTAAAGGTTAGGTTCAGAACCCATGACTGCCTGGTTCCACAAGGAGCCACAGTAAATGATCCCCGATGAGGGCTTATTGTAATGAGACTAAAAAAGTAAAAACTCCCAAAGTGGCTGCAAATGAAAGCTCATTGCGTTGGAACCCAGGAAAACAGGAGGAAATGTTTGAGACCCTCAAAACAAGCCATACAGACACTAAATCCAAATATCAAGATGATATGCTGCCATGTCATAGGAGTATCCATATGTTTCCGATATACATTGGAACAAGATACAGATTTCATTTAGATGAAGGGCTCAGTTGACCCAAGTTAAATCACTTTCATACATTTCTTACCTTACTTTCTTGATTGCCGTATGCTAAAATTTGAAGACAATCTGTTGTAATGGCCAAGAACTTAACATTTGTCTTGTTTAACAAGGCTACCATTTTCTGCAGGCCACCTGCTAGACGAACAGCCATTTTGGCTCCTTCTTGATGCAACAAAAGATTATGCAGAGTAGTAATGGCATAGAAGAGCACAGAGTCCACAGGGGAACTGCAAATAAGAAACAAAGTAGATTCAGTTATCAGCAATTGAAATGGCAAATCAGTAAGATCAGGGCTCAACAAAGTCCCAGGTCACCATGGCGACCATAAATTTGCACCTGGGATTTTCTTGCCCTCTTCCCTTTTTTTTTTTTACTTTACCTGTAACATGTAGAGGAGTAGCCTAATGATTAAGAACACTGGCTTGGAAACCCAGAGACCAGGGTTCAATTCCCACTAGCACTCCTTGTGGCCTTGGGCAAGTCACTTAACCCTCCATAGCCTCAGAAAAATCCAAGTTATCAATGTCCCTGTTTAATGTTCATTACCAAGTTTAAGTTTCAATGTAAACCGCTTTGATTGAAATGATAAAGCAGTATATAAAACCTGTTAAATAAATAAACGCAATTGTGGGGCAGCAGGCTGCCTGCTGGGATCCCATCTTCTGCAGGCAGAAAAACACAACAAAGCTGCAATCACAGCAAAGGCCCCCTTCTGATTGCCCATGGGAGAATGGATCCCCATGGACAGAACAGGAGGGAAGGCCTGCAATTGAGTCTCGGATGCAGCAGGTTGCCCACAGGGATCCCATCACCTGCAGGCAGCAAACGGCAGGATAGGGGCCTGCAGAGGAAAAAAGGTTAGATGGAAAGGGGGAAGCTGAGGCAGCAAAAATGTAAAAGGGGGTGATAGCTTAATTAAAAAAAAAAAAAGGGAAGGGGAAGAGGAAGAGGATGAAGGCCAGGGGTGGGAAGGCTTGAATGGAAGAGGGGAGATTAAAGGAAATGAATGCATGGGACAAAAAGGACACATCTGTATGTCAAAGTGTATTCCCCCTCCCCACTAAAACCTCCCCCCACACCAGCATCCCCACCTACACACCCACACAAACAGGCACCTCACCTCCACATGAGGGACACAGGGACTTCACAGCTTGGCAGCATACATGCGCCACAGCCCTAGACCCTGCCACCCACAAAGACACCCATTGCCATATCCCATGCACGGACAACCAACAGTGCACCACACACACTTGCTATCCATATATTTCTATACAACGATGCCTCATACAGCTCCTATTACCATATCATCTCTTTTCAAACTCTTCCACTCTCCCCAGACAGGTATCAGTTTACAAAATGGAGGAAAATCAGTGGAGAACAGAGACAATGGGGGGGGGAGGGGCCCTCTGAAGGAGTCACAGCCATTGGCTATGATTATGGCCTGGCTCCTAAATACAAACAAAACTTGTTCAGACTTGAGTAAGATGATCCTGCAAGAGAACATTTTAGGGTAATTCTTTCAGGAGCTAACAAGGATCACTGCCTATTGCTGAAGTAAATAAAACAACTTACCTGCAGCAGGTATTCTGAAGCCAGCATTTCAGTCAGATTAGTAACATCTGATAATGTCAGAGAACACTTCTCCAGAGCATGTATGGCAGCTCCTGCAGTGTTATACAATTCTGTAATTAGCCTTAAACTCCAGATGGCTAGGGGAGGTACGCGACTAATGAGCCACTGTGCTTCAGAGAATACATGTTACAGGTAAAGTAGCTTTGTTTTCTTTACAAGACAGAAAATCCCAATCCAATAGTGTTTTATAATAAACTTGAGCTTATAAGTTTTATGCATTCAAGTAGAATTATAAAATTGTTCAGGGTTAAAAGCATGAAGTGTATATTCACACAGATAATCCTGGGGAGTAGAGAATTGGCAAGGGTATGACTAGCACTTATGTACACACTATGAAATATGCACATGCACCTGTTTTTTAGTACACATATACCCTTATAATTTGATTAAGGGTCGTGGGCACAAGTAGCGTAGTTACTCACCTGTAACAGGCGTTCTCCAGGGGCAGCAGGAATCAGTCCTCAGTTATGGGGCGACATCAGCACCAATGGAGCCCGCATGGAGCAATTCCCCAGCTTCCAAAGAAAGCCTTTGGGATTGCTACCACGTATGCGTGGTCCTCTTCCCAGCCAAGGGTGCCATCTTGCTCAGTCAGGTCCCTTAGCTCAAGCCCTACCAAGCAGATGGCAAAGGAAGGATAAAAATCCAGCAACTCATCAGGGGAGGTGGGAGGGTAATGAGGACCGATTCCTGCTGTCCTTGGAGAACATCCGTTACAGATGAGTAAATATGCTTTTTCCAGGAACAAGCAGGAAGTCAGTCCTCACTTATGGGACACCCCAGGTACAGGCTACCGAACCTGTAACCAAAGAACACCTCCGCAGAGGCATAAGCAGAAGCTGATGCCTGAAGGAGCCAGAGTCCTCGGGTCCCAAGGGCGAAACCCTTGGTAGCTGTCGAGAAGGGTCGGAGGGCAGGAGTTGCTAATACTCCGAAATATTATGCAATACAGCATGGCCGAAGGCGCTGTCCCCGTGGGACTCGCTCTCCAGGCAGTAGTGCAAGGAGAAAGTGTTTGTCGCAGCCCGGTAGATGTTCGATATTGGCACTAAGCGCAGCAAAGCCACTAAAGCCGCCTTCGCTCGGATGCTATGTGCAGTGACCCGTAGATCCAGCAGGGTGCCCACCTTCGCATGAGTGAAGGCGATACAGTCCGCCACTCAAATGGAGAGGGTGTGTTTTGTGACTACCTGCCCCAGGCGATTGGGATCTTTGGTCACAAAAAGCAGGCGAGACTTGCTATGAGGCTGGGTGCGCTGCAGATAGAAGGCAAGAGCTCTCTTGCAGTCGAGTGTATGCAAAACTGCTGATGCCTGGTCAGCATGGGGTCTCAGAAAGAAGGTCGGCAAGACTATCTCCTGAGATGAAAATCAAAGAACCTTCAGCAGGAACTTGGGGTGGGTACGGAGGACCACCTGTTCCTATAGAACCTGGTATAAGGGGCTTCAGCCATGAGAGTTGGAGTTCACTGACTCGGTGGGACGAGGTCAAAGCCACCAGGAAGACCACCTTCCAGGATAGGTGCTAAAGCGAGCACAACGCCATCGGCTCAAAGGGTGAACGCGTTAGCTGCATGACACTACATTCAGGTCCCATTCCGATAGAGGAGGCCGGATGGGAGGTTTGGACAGCAAGAGGCCCCACATGAAGCAGGAGATGAAGGGCTGAGCAGAGATGGTGCTCAGGTGTACCCTGACAGACTTCAGCCCCTCCTTCGAGAGATGGAGAAGGTACTGGGAGGACCCGAGTGGGATACGAGAAAGGGTCGATCTGGAGCTCGGAGCACCAGACTGAGAAGAGTCGTCATTTGAAGGCGTAAGCTCGTCTTGTCGAGTCCTTCCTCAATGTGAGGAGGACCTCGACCTCCTCTGGGAGGTCTAACGTGGCTAGGGTGACCTGTTCAGCCGCCAGGCTGCGAGGGACAATGAAGCCAGTTTTGGGTGTAGCAGCTGCCCTTCCTCCTGTGTTAGCAGGCCTGGGGCACAGCCCTGAGGAATCGGAGGCTCGGAAGCAAGCCAGAGCAGGAGAGGGAACCACAGTTGCCAAAGTCACGATGGAGTGACTAGTATCATCGACGCTCGTTCCCGCTGAGCTTTGTGGAGGGTCCTCGCAATGAGAGGAGTGGGAGGGAACATGTAGAGAAGCCCAGAGGTCTAGCTCAAGAGGAATGCATCCCGTGCCTCCCTGCTCGGTTGCAGGACTGGGCCACAAAAGCAGGGGAGTTGAGTATTCACCAGGCTGGCAAACAGGTCAATGGTTGGGGTCCCCCACCGATAGAACAGCCAGCTGGTAACCTTTGGGACCAGCTGCCATTCGCGAGGGCGGAGGATCCTACTGAGTTTGTCCACAAGAATGTTCTTGTGGCCTGGGAGGTAGACCGCTTTTGGGGTCATCCCTCGACGGAAGGCAAAGGAGCAGAGGACTGCTTTCCGGCAGAAGAGGCGGGATCCTGTACCCCCCTCCTTGTTGATGTAGAACATCGCTACTCGATTGTCAGTCTGCACAAGCACAGACTTCCCTTGGAGATGGTTCTCGAAGGCCCTCAGGGCCCATCGGACAGCCCAAAGCTCGAGTTGCTGATCTGCTGTTGAGACTCTTTGGGTGACTATTGCTCCTGTGTGCACAGTGCACCGCAGTGGGCTCCCCATCCCAGCAGGGAAATGTCCGTTGTCAGCACTAGTTTGTGTTGCAGGGTCTGGAAGGGCAGCACCCGAAGGTTGCGGGGGTCCTGCTACCAGTCTAAGGACCTGCGAAGGTTGTGGGAGATCTGAATGGAGTCCCTGAGGTAACCGGAGGCCGGGCTCCACTGAGTGCTGAGGCACCACTGGGCTGTCCGCATGTTCATGTGAGCATGCAGAACTATATGGACGGTGGAGGCCATGTGCCCCAGGAGGCACAGCATAGTCCGTGCCATGACCTGAGTATTGCTCTGGACCTGAGCTGCCAATGCTTGGGGGGCGAGCTGCACGGTCTGTCAGTAGAAAGGCGATCGCCTTCTGAGTGTTGAGGCGTGCGCTGATAAACTCCAAGGCCTGTGCTGGCTTGAGGTGGGATTTTGGGTAGTTGACCAAGAATCCCAGGCACTTGAGGAGAATCGTGCGTGATGCTGCCAGGCAGGCTTCCCCAGCTGAGGGCCCTGTGTTGAGCCAGTCGAGGTAAGGGAAGACCAGTACGCCCTGCCGTCTGAGGGCAGGGCAACCGCGGAGAGGCACTTTGAAGACTCATGGAGCGGATGCGAGTCTGAAGGGAAGCACCCTGTATTGGTAATGCTCCCCTTGCATCCTGAAGCGCAGGAACTGCCTGTGCTGGGGGTGAATCAGAATGTGGGTATAAGTGTCCCTGTGATCCAAGGAGCATAGCCAATCGCCCTGCTGGAGGAAAGGCAGCAGGATGCCAAGAGATAGTGTTTTGAACTTCTCCCGCACCAGAAACTTGTTTAATTTCTGGAGGTCAAGGATGGGCCATAGACACCCCCCCCCCCTCCCGTCTTCTTCAGGACAAGGAAGTACTGCGAACAGAAGCCCCGACCTTGGAGGTGCGTCGGTACCCTCTCGACCGCTCACCGTGAAGTTGTCTAACTCCCGCTGTAGGAAGGTCTGGTGCATGGGGAGTCAAGAAGCTCTGCTGGGGAGAAGGGAGGGGGAAGCCTGTCCAAACAGATGGTCGCCATCCCGGACTACTCGGAGGACCCAAGTGTCTGACGTGATGGATGTCCAACTGAGGGGTGAAGGACGACAGGCTACACTGCTGGCATCAAAACCCCTGGGCGGGTTGAGGTGGCGCCAGGGTTTGGGCCTTGGGCCCTTTTGGTCTGTGATGACCATGTGGTCCAGACTTTCCCTTCATTGCAGTGGTCGGCACGGGAGTGGGTGGGTACAGTGGGCAGCCTCAGTAGGGTAGGCCCTTCCACGGAAAGAATGTCTTCTTAATTTGCTGTTTCTTCCGAGGAAGGGAGGAGGTCTTGCGTGAGAGGCAGGTACAGATGATGAACTCAGTCTCAATCTCGGTGGCCTTATCCTCCATCAGTTTACCGAAGAGCTGTTCACCAAGGCTGGGTATGTCTACGAGCTTTTCCTGGACCCACTGCTCCAAGTCCAAGGACTGGAGCCATGTCTGGTGCCGGGCCCTGATGCCAGCGGCAGCCACTCAAGCCGAAGACTCAAATCTGTCATAGGCAGCATGGGAGAGGTATTTTGAGCACTGTGATGGACTTCAGAAGGGTCCGGAACCTATTGAGGGGTTCACCCACGAGGTCCGCGAAGAAGCAGCCCCCAAGTTCCTTGGTTAGGTCATGTAAAAACATGCTTGTGTACAATTGGTATGTCTGAATACGGCATGAGAGCTTGGACCCTTGATAGGCCTTGCAGCCTAGGGAGTCTAGGGCTCTCAACTCCCTGCCTGGCAAAACCGAAGAGAGTGACTTCGGGCTCTCTTGTTTTCTCATAGTCGACTCCACTACCATGGAGGTGTGGGGGGAGTTGGGTTTTCCTAAACTAAGGGCTACGCTGGACCCTGTACATCGCATCAGGGTGCTTGCTCACGATGGGGATTGATGCAGGGGTCTCCAGCATGTGGAGTAGCAGCCTAGACAGAATGGGAGGAACCAGGACAGCAAGAGATTCCTAAGGAGGGGGACTTGTATTGGGTATTAGAATCCAGTTCCATACTTCCTGGACCCTTTTTCCTTATTTTCAGGCTGCTTTCCCTTTTCTACCCCCTCCCATAGCCTTTAGCAAATGTTCTCCATGGACAGCAGGATACAAGTTCTCACGTATCACTCACCTTCCTAGAAGCTGCCTTTCAACTTTGACAATATTCCATGTGACAGCAACATGTGGGAAGTGGCATACATACATTCTAGTTTTTTTTTTTAAATGGTCTAGAAATTATGATAAGCTGAAGAGGCTTCTTTGTGTAGGTTCTTTCAGATGGCCTGTCCACAGAGAACCTACTACAGGTAAGGAACTTTTTTAAAGCTCTGCTGACATTATATTCAAAACAAGTACAGTAGCTGTGGAGCATGGTAGGAGCCTTTTCTAAAGGCTTATTATCCGGGAACAAGCAGGAGTCTGTCCTCGCATACGGATGACAACACCGATGGAGCCCATACGGAAGCATCTCCCCAGCTTTCAAAGAAAGCCTTTGGGAGATGCACCACGCATGAGTGGTCCCCTTCTCACCCAAGAGTGCCATCTGGTGAGTAACTATGCTTTTGCCTCTGCTACGCAGGTAGCTAAACCATTTTCCTCAGTGGAATTTGTGTTGTCACTTTCTTTTTTTCAGATGGTTTTCCTGTACCCATTTAGTGTCACCCATTTAGTTGTCCTTTTTGGTTGATTCAGAAGTCCCATCTATGGGAATTGGGGTTTTTTTTTAACTGCCTCTAGGCTAAGAAGGTTTCACCAGAAACAAGCAGGAAGTCTGTCCTCACGGGGTGACGTTGGCACCAACGGAGCCCGCGCGGAGTAATTCACCAGCTTTTGAAGAGCCTTTGGGATTGCTGCCCTGCATGCATGGTCCTCTTCCACCCAAGGGTGCCATCTTGTTCAGTCTCCCTTTCTCTGTGGAGCCCTTCGGACCCATGTCCTAGTGTTTCATTTTCCAGCCTCCGGCCTACTGTTTTCCGTTTGCACCGGTCCTCTATCTGTCCTCCCCCTTGCTTCTATCTCTTTTGAGCAAAGGGGACATTTTTTTTCCCCTAACCGCTGGCCGTGTGGGTCTTTGACCTTGCAGGGGCCCTTTTTTGCCCCGATGGCCACCGGTTTCAAAAAATGTGATAGATACGCCAAATCATGTCGCTTACAGACACCCATGATTGCTGTCAACGTTGTCTCGGAGCTGACCATGATCCAGAGCTCTGTTGGCTTTGTAAGAAAATGTCCTCCAAAGCCCTGCTCAGTCCTAAGCAGAAGTCTGAGGACATCTGCCAAAAGGCTGCCTCGGAATCCCCAGTGGCACCCTCAGTTGTCTTTCCGCCAGTGGGGTCCCCCACCTCGGCTCTGCGCTCTAGATGGCACTGACCATGGGTCCCCTGAAGTGGAGTGGTGTAAGAAGACGATGACCTTGAAGTCACTGTCTGAGGCTCCTGACAAGCGTGAGCGCTCCCGCGCTTGGTCACTTAGCCCCCCTCGGTGTTCATGAGAGTCGGACAAGGAGCAGCCTCGTAAGGTACCTTGATCAGACTCGGAGGCCCCAGGCGATTGCACCTGGTCTCCTGAGGGTTGTCACAGTGAGGACCCCCCTCTTCTCCTCAATGCTGATCCAGTAACCCTGGTGTCGGTGATGAAACCCCCGAGAGCCATGGGCCTCGTGAGGGTCCTCAGCGTCTGTCTCGCTCACCTTCCCGTTCCTTAGTGGTGAGATTTTCCAGGGCCTCTGGCTCCAAACTGGCCTTGGCCTCCAGGCGAGGCGACCAGCCCAAATCAGACTCCTCTTCCAATCTTTTGGACTGGGAGTCAGATAGGGATACTTCCTCTGAGACCCATACCCATTGGGACTTCCCATCGGACCTGTCCCTGCCTGTCTTTCAGTGGCGTTCGCCACCCAAAGACGACACCTTCTCAGTGTTCATGCGAGATACGCATGGGCTCTCAACCTGGCTACCCAGGCTGAGGAACCTCGAACTGAAGAGCTCGATATCCTGCAGTACAAGTCCCCCTCCTTAGGAATCTCTTGCTGTCCTGGTTCCTCCCATTCTGTCTAGGCTGCTACTCCACATGCTGTAAGTATTAGTGAATGTGTCTCATATCCCCGCGTGTTAAATGTATCCCCCAATTGTGTTGTGACCGCTTTGATTGAAGGATAAGGCGGTATACAAAACTGTCTAAATAAATAAATAAATAAATATATTCAGGAGGACCAACTGTCCAACACTGTCATGTTAGCAATCCCTTTCAAAAACAATGAAATACGAATGTATGGACTGAAGTCCATGTGGCAGACTTCCAAGTCTTACAGATACTGACCAACATGAACTGCAAAAGGTTAAGGCCTTCTAGAGCATAAGCAAAGGATATGCACTCTGCTAGCCTTCTGGATAGCATATGCCTGGAAACAGCAGACCCAGCTTTATAGAGATCAAGAAACACACAGAAGAGAAAACTTTTAAAGTGTTTTAGTTCAGTCCCAGCAGAAGGCTAAGGCTAAGGCTTTTTAGCAATCCAGTGTCTTAAGAGGTGCACCATTGTGGACCTATGGCTGAGGGAAGAAATGTTACAAAAACAAATTAAGAATGAAGGTGGAAATACACCACCACGTCAGGAACTGGACAAGTGCACAGAACCACTCTTCCATTGAACAACATTGTATAGATGGGTCAGTCACTACTAGAGCCTAAAGCTCACTACCCTCTGTATGCAGAATTGACTGCCACTAAAATTAAGACCTTCCATATTAGGTACTTCAATATCACAAGAATTCAGGGGCTTGAAGGAAGTTGTTCACAACCAGGTTAGAATACTGGAGAGCCAGGTGGCTTGAAAAGAGGTTTCAGTAGAAGCCTCAAAAAGAAAAGGCTGAGCAGAGATGGTCCTTAAAGTTGGTTTTCAACTCTGAATATGTAGAAGGCACACTAGCAATTTTTACATGGAGCAAGAAAAAGTCCCTTTCCTTCACACCAGATAAATGTCTCATATGAAAATCATTAAGACCGTCTACTGTAGGATGTTTGAAACATTATCAGGCATGCTAGGAACAGCTATGCTCTTCCTCTCATATAGGCTGTGAGGGAAGGGGGGGCAAGGACATGACTCAGCAAAAAGAGGACTATAAGAGATTCATAGTTACCTGATCCTGTCTGAGCTTCAGGAGAATCTTCGCTATTCGCAAACATGTACAGAAAACACTCTCCCAATTTAGAAAGGTAGGACTCTGACTAGTTTGCTGTGTAACCCTGATGGTACTTTTCTGTTTTGAAGGGATATGAAGAAATCACAAGATGCCCTACTTGTGAAAGATATGAACTACAATCTAGAAACCACTCATATGGTTAGATTATCTGACTTGGCAGTATCCTAGCCAACAGTTTCTCTGCTGGGTAGGTGACAGTCATCCTGTGAGGGATGGCCCTGTTCCCTCCTGCTTGTTGTAGTGCATTGTAACTTGGGTTTTCTGGACTAGGATTATTTTGCTGGCCAACTGATCTCTGAAAGCCTTTAGACCTTCCCATACGGACCCTAACTAAGAAATCTAAAAGCATTTTTCCCTTGAGAGATCAGACTGATTACATAGGCTCCCCACAGAGGAATCTGGAAGGAAATTCCTTGCACCAGAATGGAATGATCCATCCATCAGGACAGAGTCCCACAGAGATCTGGTGATATACACCATCTCATTGCTTCTGCATGCAGAATCCCCATGGCACATGCAAAGTCCACTGGGCCCATCTTATTCTGACATGTGCTGAGAGTTTGGACAGACACACTGGGCAATTTGAAGGTACCTTAGATAAATGAGGTCTGTATCCTCAGCAGGCAATTTTTAGAACCCAGTCAGATGTTATGTTGTAAGGGGCCAATGCTCTATAAAAACACTTTAGGTCTCCCTTCTACT
Source organism: Ichthyophis bannanicus (assembly GCA_033557465.1). Classification (NCBI taxonomy): domain Eukaryota; kingdom Metazoa; phylum Chordata; class Amphibia; order Gymnophiona; family Ichthyophiidae; genus Ichthyophis; species Ichthyophis bannanicus. The sequence goes on along the minus strand of CM066031.1, from coordinate 778,018,717 downwards.
GGAAGGCTGCCCTGCAAGGATATTGGAATTCCTGCTATGTTCCTCTGGAAATAGTCAAAACCATTATATAGCTTTTGGCAGAGGAGCAGGCCTTGTTTTTGGGTTCTTTGTCTAGTATGAGAACAAGATTCCTGTTAACTCCACATGGATCAAGAGATAGGGTACTTGTGCTCAAACAGGTTCTCCCTTGTGCCCCCCCCACCCCCCCATACTTGAATTCCTTCTGAAAAGAGGTAGGCCAGGAGAGGGATAAGGGCCTTGCAGTATTCTTTACTAGGAGAAGCCACCTCTATCTCCAAAGAGACTCCCCATGTCACATCAAGCCTCTCACACTTAATGAAAGTCTGAAGCTCGCAGCCACAAGTTTGCAAGCTCAGATAGCCAATGCAGAGGCTCTCAACGCTGTTTTGAAATCATAACTTGACTAACAATGGGCTTTCTACCCACCTTCCCTCTTGCTCAGCAGTGACCAGTTGTGTAGTCCTATCTTGAAGAGGAGGAGAGTATGCAAACTGATCTACAATGTTACAAATATACTGGTCATGAAGAGCCAATAAGAAGCTATGCAGAAGAGAGCATAGTGTTCTGGAAGTTTAATTCCCCCCCTCCTATTACCACATCCCCTCTCCCAAAAGCATTGTGATCCAGGCCTCCTTTGCCAGGAGTGGGGTTTGCAACTTTTGGCTCAACAGCAGATACAATCATGCAGTGGCAAAAAGCATTGCTTCTGAAATCTGGAAGAACTGGACACTCTACATAAGAGCTCGCATTTGTAGTCAATGAATGCAGGGGTTGGGAAGAGGAGTTCTACACTCATCTGTACATTAAGGATCCAGCAGGGTCACAGTCTTTGGGAGACAAAGGAATTGGACAATATCCAGTGCTTCTACTCCAGAGTCCTTCTCCAGTTGAAATTGAATGGTATGCATTCATTTAAAAACCATCATAAAGAGCAGCCGAGAGAGATGCTGAGTGAGCAACTCATTTCCCAGCTCTTCTTTTTCATTGCAAATGGGCAAGTGTAAGGCCAAAGTTGTGGCAAAGACCCCTTCTTTACCCACTCAACCTATCACTCACCAAGCAACAGAGCTGCTCACTCAAGTGTCTGCTCACCCTGGGACTATGGCTGTGTTGTCAGCCTTCAGGAGAGGGTTCCTTCCTTGGCCATGACATCTCCTTGAGCCCTGGAGGAAGGCTTTTCTCGTCATTACAGGGGGGGGGGGGAGGGTTTGGAGGCATTGACATTCCTAGAGAGAGGCTGACCAAAGTAGTGTGGACCCTAGCTTGGCTTTAGGAGAGGTTATCAGAGCAGCATCACCCTGAAGTTTCCCTCATCTGACATGCCTCTGGCCGTGGCAGTCAGCAAGGCTTGTGCAGTGGAGCTCCTGCATCTCCTTTCTGGATGACTGGGGGTGCAGACTTGGACGGTTTGCCAGTATCCAGCAAAAGACCCTGCTGGTGAAACAGTCAAAAGTTTCTCTGGAGTATGGCAGGATGTTGTGTCTATAGACCAGATGACATCAGGTGATGGCTTCTCTTACCCTGGATATGCATGTCTGTTTGCAGACCAAGGACATTGAACTTTTAAACTTGGGCACCCGAGTAAAGAAAGTAGAAGAATCTGACTGTTTGGCAAGGTGCAATCTGCTTTAGTTCAGGACAAGCTAGTGAATGCTCACAAACTGGAAAGTCTGGACAATGCTGTTTGGGCTCTTAACCTTCGTTTTGTTAGTTTTCCTAAGGTTTCTCTACTTTCACCTCAAGCTGCTTTGCATAAGTATTTTTTGGATGACAAAGTTTTTCATCTTTTGCTTAGGGCTGTTTCAGGTCCTAGAAGGGAACCCTTGGCTGAGGGAACTTCTCAGGAATCAAATTCTTTGGATCTAACAGGATTGCCGGAAAGTTCTCAATCTGAAGTTATACAGCAAAGTACTATGTTAGTGTCCTTTGTTTTTCCACAGGACAGAGATTATGTTCAACATCTTCTCTTTAACCACAGAACAGAGTTGTTTATAGGGGCGAAAGTATGGGTTTTCCCCCATTTTTCTAGGGATACTCAGGAGCAAAGGAAGAGGTTTATAGGTATGTGACAAGCTGTATTAGATCTAGGAGCTTCCTTCAGTCTCCGCTTCCCCTGTAAATGTTATGAAACTAGGGTTATGAAACTAGGGTTTTTGTTTTGGTTTTTTTGAGCCCTCTCAACTCAGGTTTTCCCTGGACTCTTGGCTCCTCCTTGCCCAAACACCAACTCCAGTGAATAGGCCTTAATTGAACTATTTAGATCTTGTTCCCTTTTTCCTGTGATACTTGCCTTGTATACACATCCCCAGTGTTGCAACTTGCTCCATCAGGTTCCTGTTTTGCTTTGTGCAGTTTGTTTTTTCCCCTTTGTACTTGTTGATTATGGGTTATCTTTCCTATAGGCGCTTTCCTTATTGAACGTGTATTGCATGTATATATTATTGTAAAATCAATTTAAAAAAAAAATAAACACAAACCACCATAAAAGGAGGGTCATGGAGGCAAGTGGCATCTGATGGTAAGCTGGTGTAGACCTCTTTAGAGAGCTCAACAGGTTCACAGCAAGAACCTTAGAAGTGCTCCAACTCAAACACCAACTGGGTCTGAGCCTTGTCATGCTCGACACCTCAGAGAATAACTTTAGGGCATCTAGACACCAAAGTCATCCTATCCTCCCTGAAGAGGTTTCCTCTTGGACATCTGCCATACTATGTGTTATCTTCCAACATATCAACTGAGGCCCTCTGAAGTTTCAACATTTTTAAGTTTCCTCCATAGGTTTCAAGAATTGGTTAAAAGATCCTTTGCGTTGACAGTCAAAGCTGAAGCAGTATGTTTAGCAAGGAACTAGTCCAGCCTCTCATTCTTGTTTAGCTCCTCTTTAAAAAGTCCTAATACCAAAGCTGCAGAGATTCCATATACAAGGTCACATCCTCCTGAGTCACTTGTAATATCATGGCTGCCCTTGGGTACTGGTCGCTGAAGGTCATCACAAACCTGCCGGCATAGACTATTAGTAAGCTCCCTTTATGAAATCACTTAAAGAGTACAACAGTAGCTGCCATCTCAACACTCACTGTGCCCTGATGGATACACATCTTGATTCTTCTTTATCTTTGCCAGACATTGTGAGCTCCAGTGTAAGAGGTAGAAACCTTGCTCAAAACAGGATAGTCTAGGTCTGGTCCCTAATGTTCAGAGCATGATCTATGCACTTTGTCAATGCATCCCCAGCATCTGCACTGAAGAGTATGCCCTCAAGGGGTTCAAGAGCAACTTAGCAATACGACAAAAAAAACCCCAATTCTTTGCACCTCTTCATCACACTGAATCCCTGTTTGTCATTTGAAAAAGAGATGACATTAAGAGGGATTGTGTCCGGGCTCTAAGCACTGCAAGCACAAGAGATAGTCTTGCCATATCACTTATGCTTCTTAAATACAGCAGCAGCTCTTTTGGAAATGCTGCCTTAAATAGTTGCAGCAATATCAAAATGACCGTTTTGAAAAATCAGGCCCAACCAGAGTGTCCTGAACGCAAAAAAAGGGAGGCAAGTATGGATGGATGGATGCAGAAAAACGTAGAACTTCTGAAAAGCCTAACTAGGGGTAGTTTGAAGAGTCTGTAAACAGCCTACACTACAGGAAGTTGAAATTTACTTCCAAATCAAAATAAAAACGTGAGGAATGTTTTGTCCAGCAACTCGGAACAAACTCAAAAAGTCCTGTGCAATAGTAAAAAGTGAGAAGCTGCATTCTTGTGCTTCTTAAAAGCTTCTAGAAATTTTAAGCTGAAGAGAATTCTTTGTACAGGCTCCAGAGGACACTGCCCAGATGTGATGGCTTGCTATCCCGCTTGTCCTCAGGAGAAAGCACTCGTTTTATGTGGACATCAGGATTGATCAGGCACACAAATGGGTGATGTTACTGGCACAAAACCGCTTTCACCAGAGCTCAGAACTACTTTAGTGTAAAGTTCCAAGTAAGCAGTCTTTCCTGTGCAAACTCAGTCCTCATTTTCACAGTTCAACAATGAATGCAATGCTCAGGTAGCTAGGCGGGATTGTATTCCTGATCAATCTTGCCATCTACAGCACAGAAGACAGGTGTTGCAGGTCAGGCAATATTTTCAGTCAACCAGCAGAACAGTGAGGCACACAAGTGGATGATTCCAAAGTTTAGGACTTCTATCTGTGGTTTTTCCATTTAAGAGAGCAGCGCAAAAGAAAGTGTGAGTGTTGCACCATTAAAAAAAGTGGTCTAGATTGACTAAATGCACTATATGATGGACTGGTTCAGAGCTGCATGAAACAGAAGTATGAACCAAGTCATTGCACTGCATATGGTATCTGGAAAGCAGACTTCAGAGCCACAGTAGCTTATCTATTCAGATTTAATGAGATTTCACCTTACTGGTTAAAGTATCAGTTTGTTCATAACTGAAATGAATATAAGCCAGTTTGCCAAGTTTCATTTCAATACTATAATTGCAACTTTGACAGGGTTGAGGGAAACAAAAAAGATGCAAATTCAGTTTTTAGAGGTGGAAAAGGGAGTTCAGTGTGAAGGGATGTGTGTGAATTCTTGTGTGGTTTGGACAGAACAGACATCAGTATTTCCTCATTAACACGGGGAAGTGCTACTTCCTTAAGAATGAACTTGGGATGAGTTTGAAGAACTTACGATTTTCCCCAACTGAAGTAACTGCTAAAGTGCTTTCCAGATAACTTGCTTTAGAAAAGTAGATTCAATTAGTTCAAACAGCAGCTTTATAAAAAGGTAGTTGGTGAGGCCTCACTTGGGAGTATTGTGCTCAGTTTTGGAGACTGTATCTTACAAAGGATATAAGACTTGAAATGGTTCAGAGGAAGGTGACCCAGATGATTTGGGGCCTTCACCAAAAGGAATAAGAAAAAAAAAAAGACTTGAAGACCGATATGTATACCCTAAAACAGTGGTTCCCAATTTTTGGGTCAGGACCCCCACAATGGGTCACATCAGTGGGTAGGTGTCCAGAAACATGGCCATGTCTTCTCTCTGAACTTTCACTGTGACCTATGCCAAGTCACCAGTCAGCATGTGGCCTGTGTATCACTGAAGATTTACAGGCCTTACCCCTCCTGGGTAAGTTTCCTGTTAAAGTGGAAACCCATTGCTTAGTACTGGAGGTGTCTAAGCGCACACACTGCACACTGACACAAGGAATCCTGGGCCGACTGCCGCTGCCACTACCTTCCTGCTTTAGATGAGTGGAAGAAAACTGGAGATCTGGCAGTCCAATTTCATCATCTGGGGCAATGTAAATTTTTAGTTGTTAAAATGGGATGGATACAGGATCAAAGTTTGAAAAGCACTGCCCTAGAGGAGAGGGGAGGATAATATACAGATGCTTAAATACTTTAAGGGTATTAACCAACAAAACAACTTTTTTCAAAGACAGGGAAGCTGTAAAACTAGAAGACATGAAATGAAGCTGAAAGGAGGTGAACTTAAAAGCAACTTCAGCGAATACATTTTCACAGAAAAGTATGGTGGATGCCTAGAATGCCCTCCCAAAAGAGGTGGTGGGAGCAAAAACTGACAGAATTCAAAAAGGAATGGGACAGACAGAATGAAATAAAAAAAACAGAGGGGTAGCCTGCCTGAAGCAGCACATACAACTCTGGTGCCTTACTGGGCAGATTAGATGTATCATTTCACTTTCAAAAAAAAGACTGAAAATTAGGAAAATATAGTTAAAAAAAACAACTAAAAAGGAGTAACTACAAAAAGGTCAGAAGTCCACATCAAGCTTTTTTTATGTGCTGCAAAGTCAGTGCTGACTCCTGGTGAGCCAGCTTGCTCCTGGGTTTTCTTAGCAATGTATCACTGAAATACATTAAAAGGCCTTTTCTTCCAAAGCAATGTAGGGTAAAGTGATTTGCCCAAGGTCACAAGGTGTGCTAGTATGAATCAAACACGATGTTCTGGGTACTAGGCAGTTGCTCTAACCCAGGGGTGGCCAACTCCAGTCCTGGTGCACCACAATCCAGCCTGTTTTTCATAATGTCCCTAATGATATATTTGCATACAATGGGAGGCAGTGAATGCAAATATATCTCAATATTCATTAGGGACATCATGAAAACCAGGTTGGATTGTGGTGCACCAGGACTGGAGTTGGCCACCCCTGCTCTAACCATTAGGCTTACTCCTCCCACTCACATCAAGCCTGGACGTTCTTTAAAAATACCATCTAAGAACGTCAAGACAAGACGTATTCCACACTGAAGCATTCTGAAAATTTGGGAGGGGGTGGGGAAGGAGAGCTAAATGAGGAAAACAGAACAGCATAAGTAATTGCAATTTAGATGCAAGACATTGATAAAGCAGGCAGAATTTATTTACTTATTTATTTAAAAGGATTTATATACCGCTTTGTCCTGAAATCAAAGCGTTTACACTTCAATCAAAAATCACATATCACACGTGTTAGTAGGGGTAGGTATGTAGTGTTAACACGGGTGAGTATTTGTGTGAGTGAAGGCAATTATTTTTTTGGTGTGCTATTTACAGGATGAGCTATGTACAAGGGGTTATTATACAGGGAGGGTGTTGAGGTGGTTTATATTAACATTCAATTGTGGTGGTTTAAATTAACATTAACTTATACAAAGAACATTAACTTAAACAAAACTTCAATTTGAAAAGAAACTTGCTGTGGAAACAAGAGCAGAATAAAAACTAAGTACATTCATAGTAAAACATCTGATAGAGTCATAGATGGAGGGGTAAAAAATGCACTAAAAGGACAAGGCTATAGCAAAGAATGAATGAATGTTTTGCTTCAGTTTTTACTGAAGATGTAGGAAACAACCATGCCACAAATGATATTTAAAGGTGATGTATCAGAGGAACTGAAACAAATTGATAAATCAGGAATATGTAGTACAGCTATTTGATAAACTAAAGAATAGTAAATCACCTGGACCAGATGGCATATCTCAGGGTGCTGAAAAAAAACCTGAAATATGAGTGCAGACCTATTTTTGCAAAGAACTTTCTAAGCCTACCCACAGAAAAGGACAATCAAATAAACTAAAGATTCCAAAAGACTTCATAAAAGCACATAAATTAACAAATAATAGAGCCTTTTCTCACATAGCTCCAACCATTTGGAATTCCCTACCAGAGGATCTACGATCACTAACAGAGATCGTGGAATTCCGCAAAAAATTGAAAACATATTTATTCACTAAACACTATAATACAATGGAAACCCTAGAACCCATATTAGACAAAGGCTAAATAGCCACCTGTTCACATCAAGTACAAACCTAACTCTATCCGGATAACACTTATAGCTTAAACGAAATGACGATCCAAGCTCTAATGCCCAAATACCTCCACATGTATATAGTTGCATATGTTATGTTCTTTTTTACGCTGTTCGACACTACAATACGTTAGTTAACTTGATACTCACGGTTCTAGCTTAAATATACTGTTTGTTTATAAAACTGTTTGTTTAATTTATGATGTTCTATGTAAAAGTTATGACGTTCTATGTAAAACAAACTGCGCTTTGTTAACTGTTGTTAATTGTACACCGCAACTGAACTTTGGAAGATGCGGTATATAAATGTTAAATAAATAAATAAATTTTTAGTAATCTGTGAACATTAAAATCATCTGCAGTACCTGAAGATTGGAGAAAGGCCAATGCAATACCAGTTTTTAAAAGGTTCCTGGGGTGATCTACTGTAGGAAATTACAGACCAGTGAGTGATGTCAGTACTGGGCAAATTGGTAGAAACCATTATGAAATACAAAACTCCTGAACATGTAGTTAGTCATGGTTTAAATAGCAAAAAGCCAAAATTAATTTAGCCAAGGAAAAAGTTGTGTCTTACTAATCCTCTCACATTTCTTTTGAAGGCATGAACAAACAAGTAGATAAAGGTCAGCCAACTGATAACAGTATCTAGATTTCCAGAAAGCCTTTCACAAGGTCCCTCATGAGACACTCTTGGAGAAATTGAAGAGTCATGGGATAGCAGGTAATGTACTATTGCAGATTAGGAACTGGTTAAAAAGAGAGAAAACAGTAAGGCTAAATGGGCAATTTTCTCAATGGAGAATGGTGAATAGTGGAGTATCCTAGGGTTCTGTACTGGGCCCGCTGTTTTTCAACATATTTATAAACGACCTGGAAATGGGAACAACAACAAGTTAAGTGATCAAATCTGCAGAGGACATAAAATTATTCAAAGTTGTTAAAACACAAGAGGGTTGTGAAAAATTGCAAGAGGACCTTGAAAAATTGGGAGACTAAGTGTCCCAATGGCAGATGAAATTCTGTATGGACAAGTACCAAGTTATGCACTAGGGAAGAAGAATCCAAATCTACAGTTATATGATGCCAATGTTCAACATTAGGAAACTGTCACCCAAGAAATGGATCTGGGCATCATGGATAATACATTGAAACCCTCTACCCAGTGTGCAGTGGCAGACAAGAAAGCAAGTAGAATGCTAGGAATCAAAAAGGAATGGAGAATAAAACGAAGGATATTATAATGTTGCTGTATCACTTCATGGTGTGAGCACATCTTGAATGTCATGTGCAGTTCTGGTAGTCATCTTTAAAAGGATATAGCAGAATTGGAAAAGGTACAGAGAAGAGCAACCAAAATGGTGAAGGGGATGAAGGATATCCCTACAAGGGAAGGCTTAAAAGGGTTAGGGTTCTTCAACTTGGAAGAGAGACAGTTGAGGGGAGAGATGATAGAGGTCTATAAAATAATGGTGTGGAACAGGTAAATGTACATCAGTTGTTTACTCCTTCAAAAAATAGAAAGACTAGGGGACATGCAATGAAGCTACAATGTCTGTGCGGGAACGCTCCCCAGCATCCAATCAGAACTCTTTTGGAAGCATCCCAATACGCCTGCGTGCTGCCTTCCCGCCTTTCCCAACTGCCTCTCCTCAGTTAAGTTTTAAAGCTGAGGCAAAGACAGAGAGAGCAAGAAAGGGAAAGATAGAGATAGAGAAAAGCAACTCCTAGGGGAGGTGGGTGGGTTGTGAAGACTTATTCCTGCTGTTCCCAGAGATCACCTGTTACAGGTAAGTAACTGTGCTATCTCCAGGAACAAGCAGGAATGAGTCTTCACATATGGGGACTGCCCAAGCTAAGATGCCCAGAGGGAGTCCTAGCATGTGGTGAATCTAGAAAGAGCTATGCTACTCCTGAGGACCTCAGGCATCTTGGGGATGGAGGGTAGGAGTTGAATTATAGAAAAGGTGCTGTGGAACAGCTGGACTAGAACAGGACTTCTATGGAGGAAGATCCTGTATAGATGACATTTAGTAGTAAAAATATTGAGTGCAATATTATAAATATGGACCTCCCTTGGTGGTATTGTAAAAGGTCTATTGAGGTTCATATGGATCTGTTAGAAGAGCCAGTAGAAGATCCTCAAGGAGTGCCTCACTGTGAAGTAGAGGTAATAAACTGTAGGAAAAACAAATGGAGGTCAGAACCCATCAGGGTGAGAAATAGCCCCAGGGGAAACTGGGGTAGTACAATGAGGTAAGGCTTCAGTGGGAAACGCAGAAGGTACTATTAGACAAAGCTTAAGCCCTTTTGGTTGAAGAACAGTACAATGCTAGGACCAAAAGGAAAAATAAGTCTGACCGATTTGGACTGACAATGGAAATAGTCCCTGTAGGAGAGAAGGGGTATGGAGACCCCTATATCCGATAAAGTAAGGACAGACTTATGAAGCGTTACAGCTTTAGATTAACTGAAAATCCGTGATGTCTTTCCTAAATGAGGTCAATTAGGAAAGAAAGGTACATGGAAAGCTTCAGAGGTACCTAAACCTGAAAGGTTATGGTAAGAGAAAAAAAATTTGTTAATTACCACAGGGAGTGGTTATGTGTAGAACCCAGCATTGATAGGGGTAGTGCACATCCGTCAGAGTCATAGGAATATATGGATATATGAACCTAGACAGAGAGATAGATATGTACGTAGATACATATCTACCTAGAAGATATATCTCGACAGGTGTATACATACACATACATACACACACACAGATATACCTGAGCGGAAGATACAGAGATACATATACATACATACATATATATATGTAGACATATGAAAAAGTAATTAGACCTTACCTGCTAATTAATGTTCCTGAACGAACGACAGTCCAGTCCCTTTACTTCTGGGTTGCGTAACCCTTCCAGCAGCTTGGAGGCTGAGCCTATCCTTTTTGAGGATGGTGCGGTATAAATACCACTGGCACCACCCACAGATCCCAGTAATCTAATGAAAAAGCAGACTTAACAAAATTCAATTAATAGCCTATATAAAAACAACCACCCAAAACACACACCTAACTCTCCCAATGTTTTCCTCTTTTTAAAGGGTCAAGGAGGAAAAGAGGGAGGGGGAGGGAAAGAGGAGGTTTACCTGAGTCTGACCAAGCCATCCTTCACCCCGGCCGCCGGACCTGCCCCAAAGGACCCTTCCACTTTGTCCTGATCCTGAATTCGGTCCGCTGATCCTCATATCCACTAGGACATTACACCAATTGAGGAACCGGGTGGGATCAGGGACTGGACTGTCGTTCCTTCAGGAACATTAATTAGCAGGTAAGGCCTAATTACTTTTTCCTTATCGTCACTCCAGTCCAGTCCAGTCCCTTTACTTCTGGGATGTAACAGAGCAGTTCAAGCTTGGGTGGGATCCGATAACCCGGAACGAAGTATTGCGTGCCCAAACCGAGAGTCAGCTGAACTCTGGACGTCCAGTCTGTAGTGTCTGGTAAAGGTATGGAGCGAGGACCACGTAGCTGCCCTACAGATGTCCAGCGGCGGAACTAAGCCATATTCTGCCCAAGAGGTAGCCTGCGCCCGCGTTGAATGAGCGCGCAGCCCCCACAGAACCTGCTTCCCCTTGAGGATATAGGCGGAAGCAATAGCTTCCCTGAACCACCTGGAGATGGAAGCCTTGGCCGCCGCCTCCCCCTTGTGCGGCCCTCCAAACTGAATGACGGTCAGACTTTCGAAAAAGTGCAGTGCGGGAGAGGTAACGCTACAAGGCTCTCCGAACGGTCCAGGTGGTGCAGCTTCCTGTCCCTCCCCTCTTGCCCCTCCGCCGAAAACGACGGGAGCGTAACTGTCTGGTTCACATGAAAGGGGGAGATGACCTTGGGCAGGAAAGAAGGTACCGTCCGTAAGACCACTTTATCCTTGAAGAATGAAAGAAAGGGGGGCTAGGAGGACAGCGCTTGAAGTTCGGAGACACGTCTGGCCGAGCAAATAGCGACCAGAAACACCGTCTTCAGTGTCAAATCCTTTAGAGAGGTTTCCTTTGCCGGCTCAAAAGGTTCCTTGGTCAAGGCATTTAGTACCGGGTTGAGATCCCAAGGGGGGATGACCGATCTCTGCTGAGGACAAAGACGCCTGACCGCTCTTAGGAACCTGGACATGTCCACGTGGGTCCCTAATGACTTTCCGCGGACCTTACCTCTATAGCAAGAGATGGCTGCCAACTGGACTCGTAAGGAACTGTGCGCTAGGCCTTTGTCAAAACCCGCTTGCAAGAACTCCAGAACCTCCGGGATAGAGGCCGCAAGAGGTTTCCTCCGGTGCTCTGCAAACCATGCTTCAAAGATGCGCCACACTCTTACATAGGAGAGACAGGTCGAGCGCTTTCGAGCACTCAACAGTCGATTACCGATCCCGAATATCCCCGCTTCAGGAGCCGCGCCCTTTCAATAGCCAGGCCGTAAGCGAGAATCGATCCACGTGAGGCATTCGAACCGGACCCTGCCTCAGCAGATCCCTTCTGCAGGGCAGCCGCCAAGGCTGGTCGGCGATCAACCTCACCAGGTCCGCATACCAAGGGCAGCAGGGCCAATCCGGAGCTATGAGGATTATCAACCCTTGGTGAGCCTCCACCCGCTGAAGAACCTTTCCGATGAGAGCCCATGGAAGGAACACATATAGGAGACCCTCTGAAGGCCACTTCTGGGCCAGAGCATCTAAGCCTTCAGACATCCTTTCCTTCCTTCGACTGAAAAATCGGCTTGCCTTGGCGGAAGAATACCGTGCCATGAGATCCATGACTGGTGGACCCCAAAGGGCTACTATCTGGTCGAAGACCTTCTGGTCTAGCTCCCACTCCCCGTGGTCTATCTTGAACCTGCTGAGGTAATAAGCCGTAGTGTTGTCCGTGCCGGCCACGTGCTGAGCTGAAAGAGCCTCCAAGCGGACCTCGGCCCATTGGAATAGGCTGTCCGCTTCCTTCTCCAAGGCGGGACTGCTTGTGCCGCCCTGGCGGTTGATGTAAGCCACTGCGGTGACATTGTCGGAGAGGACACGAATTGCTCTTCGTAGCACTAAGGACCGCCCGTAATTCCAGTCTGTTGATGGACCATTGTGACTCCAACGACATCCAGCGTCCCTGGACGAACCGGTCCTCGCAATGAGCTCCCCAGCCTGTTAGACTGGCATCCGTCGTCAACAGTAACCACTGTGGAGGCTCGAGAGGCATCCCGCAATCCAGATTCCTTGGGGACCGCCACCACTGGAGGGCCTTCTTGGTTCGAGGAGCGCAGGGCAACTGCATGGACGAAGGATGATGCTGATGGGACCAACGACGCAACAGGGCCCGCTGCAAGGGCCGCATGTGAGCCCTGGCCCACGGTACTACCTCTATTGCTGCAGCCATGGTACCCAGCAATTGAAGGTAATGCCACGCCGTAGGACTTTGCCTGCTCAGAAATTGCGTGACCAGGATCCTTAGGTCTCTTGATCTCGACTTGGACAGAAACACCCTGCCCCTGTTGGTGTCGAACATCGCTCCGAGATACTCGAGCTCCTGGGAGGGCAACAACCTGCTCTTTAACCGATTGATGACCCACCCTAATTCTTCCAGAACTTCCACCACTCTGGCAGTGGCCGAGCGACTTTCCTCTTCTGAGTTTGCCTGTATCAGCCAATCGTCCAGATAGGGATGTACTAGAATTCCTTCTCTTCGTAGGGCCGCAGCCATGACCACCATCACCTTGGTGAAGGTTCTTGGAGCCGTAGCTAGACCGAAGGGCAGAGCCTGGAATTGAAAATGACCTCTGGGCACCGCAAACCTCAGGAACTGTTGATGGGACTTTGACCGGTATATGCAAATAGGCTTCCGTCAAATCCAATGACGTCAAGAACTACCCGCTCCTTACGGCCACGATGACGGATCTTAGAGTTTCCATCCGGAAATGAGGCACTGAGACAGCGATTGACTTGCTTTAGATCAAGGATCGGGCGGATAGGAGCCTTCCTTCTTTGGCACCACAAAATAAATCGAGTATCGACCGGAACCGCATTGATCTGGCGGAACAGGGACCACAGCTCTGAGCGCTATGAGTCGTGAAAGAGTTCTCTATCGCCGCCCCCTTTATCGGAGAACCGCAGGGAGACTGAATGAAGGCTGGAAGTATTTGCTTTGCAAATTCGAGAGCATAACCTTCTCAGATCACCTCCAGGACCCACTGATCGGACATGACCCGGGACCAGGTGGGAAGAAACTGCCTTAAACGGCCCCCCACCAGCAGTCCGCCCTCCTGGACCCCCGGTTTGTCATTGAGGTTTTCTAGGTCCTGCGGAGGAGGTCGTCCCAAAGCCTCTCCCTGCCCCCCGAAACCCTCTGAAGTTTTGACCCCTCGAAGGGAAATGGCTTCTAGGGAAGGGGTTCGATCTGGCTGGATGAAATTTCCGGGGATCCCTTGGCTGATTGAGGACTGGAGCTAGAGAGCAATCTTTTTTTGGTCTGTCCTCCGGGAGTCTGCCTCCCTTAGATTCGCCAAGGTCTTTTACCAACTTATCTAGGTCTTCACCAAACAGTAGCTTCCCCTTAAAGGGGAGACGATTCAGGCACGCCTTCGAAGAGGCGTCTGCTGCCCAATTACGAAGCCATAAATATCGCCCAACCGCTACTACAGAGGCCATGTTCTTAGCTAGGCTCCTGATGTCGTACTGGCTATCCGCCAAGTAGGCAGCCCCGGACTCCAACCTAGTTGAAATAGATTGGGCGTCGCCTGAGGGAGCCTCGTGTCCAATTTCCTATCTTGAGAGTCTCTCAAAGCCGCGCTACCCTCGACCGGAATGGTCGTCTTCTTTGTCACTGCGGATACCGCTGCATCCACCCTGGGAGACCTCAGCAGTTCTTTATCCAGTTCTGGCAAAGGGTACAGCCATGACATAGAACGTACTCCTCTCAAGCTTGATTCTGGTTGATCCCATTCCTCCTGGATCATCTGACGCACTACCCTGTGAACCGGAAAGACCTTTTGAGACCTCCTCACAGCTTGGATTAAAGGATCTTCCAATGCTTCCTCCTCTGTTGGAACGTCCGAAGTCACATTGAGTGCCTTGAGGGACTCATTAATCAGCGCCAGGAGCTCCTCACGCCTAAAAATGTGTACTATGCGTGGATTGATCCTCCTCTGGAATCTCTCTCTTCAAGCTCCTCCCCATCCTCACCTAAATCCTTGTCCGAGGCCTCCTCCTCTGGAGTATCCTGCGAAAAGGATATGAGAGGCTCCTCACTCACCACCCTTGCGAGCTTGGGAGGGACACCTGAGTCCTGGGAGCTTTCTTCCAAAGTCGGGACCCCTCGATCCCCTTCCCCACCCCCCAACTCGCCCGCTTCGAGGCCCTGCTTGCGCAAACAATAGGCTTTGTGCAGCAAAAGAACAAATTCGGGGGAGAAGGGGTCTCCAGTACCCTCATCCTCCACTGCAGTGGGGGGGGGGGGGGGAAGAGAAGAGCCCGGCAAAACTGTGGAAGGAGAGGGGAGAGGATGGGAGACCCTTACCCCCTCCAAAAGGTCCCCTGACCCGAGTAGATTGGGACATGGGCAATTGAATACCTTGTTCCGCCGAAGCAGCTTCTGCAGCACAACCCCTGCAGATTCCTGATTCGGAGTCAGTGCCTCTATGAGTGACACAAGACGGGCACCGTGGTTTGCCAGTCATGACTTTAAAGACAAGTTTTTCTGCCTGATAAACAGTATGCAACTTATAATAAAATAATATACTTTCAAAGATGTCTTCAATCTCAATAGAGAAGCCTCTAGGCAGTAAACCCAATGGGGCCCTCACCAACCCCCTAAACTATTAAACTAACCCGGCCAGGAAATATAGAAATAAAGAAAAAGAAGAAATTAAATTAAAGGCAAACGTCCAAATTGGAAGAAATCAGGCCCCAAATCGCTTCCCAATACTTGCGGTTTGCTGCTCCTGCACTGCGATGCACCGCGGAAAGAGAAGCACTCCGGAAGGCTCACACGTGGTAGGCCACAGCCACGTGGAGTCCTATCCGGCAGTCGGCGGCTCTGCTCTCGCCGCCAAACAAGCTCACCCCTTTGAGTCCTGATCGACTTAGGGACCGGGCTCCGGAGCAGGCTTCAACACCCCCGAGGCTTCCGGTGCTGATCCGCGACGGCAGAGGATGCAGGGGAGCCACGCGTTGCTGCCTCAAGCGCTCAGCCACCGGAGGGCTTCGGCGCGAGGCAGGGCAGGCCAGAAGGTAGGTCCGCGGGGAGCCGGCCGACCTGGAGGAGAGAGGAGCCTTCGCGATCCTCCTCTTTGCTGCCAGTAAACCTCCTCCTCTGTGGTGCCTTGCAACGGACCGGGGAGGGGGGGGGGGGGAGAGGGAGGAAGGAAAGAAATTTAAAGGTGCAGTAGCCTATGGACAGCCAAATGAAATGCAAGAAGGCAAAGTTAAAAATAAATAAAAATAAATTGAAATTAAACTAAAATTAACAGGGAAATTAAAAACAGGAGACTCCAGTAAGCTCCTGGCTTACGGAACCCTCCAGCTGCTTGGAGGCTGAGAATACTGGGATCTGTGGGTGGTGCCAGTGGTATTTATACCGCACCATCCTCAAAAAGGATGGGCTCAGCCTCCAAGCTGCTGGAAGGGTTACGCAACCCAGAAGTAAAGGGACTGGACTGGAGTGACGATAAGGAACACAGGTCTCCATGTAAGTAGATGGAGACATGGCTATATAACTAGATCCCCATAGGGATATGGGGATAGAGGGAAGATTCATCTAACAAGAATGGTGATACCTGCTTGAATAGATGCATAGAGAATCTTCTTTCCGTGGTTATAATTGACAGAGTCAGAGGAATGGTCTCCCTGACAAGGAGTCTAGATTCCTTTAAGAATTCGAGCTCTTGAATAACCAGGATGGCCTACATGAAAAATGCAGAGGATAACTTCAGTCTGCAGGCAGAAAGTCCAGATCTCTCTAGAACTGCAGTATGGTGAATGGATAGAGGACGCCACTGGAATAAGATACCATATTGACCCGCCTATGAGGGCAAGATGGGTATCAGGCGTCCTTGAGCTGCAACTGAAAGAAAACTATCCCTGGTGAGAAGTCCAAAGCCAAGCCAGGGAATTGGCCATTCTTTAGGTTTTCACGTGATGAAAGGCCTGTGTCTTTTGTCTCGAAAAGAGATTTTAGATGAGATGGTAAGGGTAGGGAACACTTACCAGTCATGGGAGCATGACTGGGTGAACCCCTCCTAACCATCTGGGATTATCTGCTAGGCAAGATACTAATGCTCTCTAGCAAGGGCCCATAGTACAAAGCTACTCTGTAGAGTTGCAGAGAGCATGTTAGAGGTTGGTTAGAAGAAAAAACTGGCTGCTTAAAGCCAGTAGGTAAACTATTCTGCCAAAAACAAGGGAATTGGAGATGGCGAACAGAAGTCAACCAACAAGTCTGTGATAATAGGGTTTCCAAAAAAGGCTGATAACCTGTTTGGGGTTTGGTACTGAGGCTAGAAGGATTGCTAGTGGAGGAGAAACCCTGGTTGTGTGGTGAACAGAACCAGCGACTTAACCACTAGGAATTGCTGCATTTGCAGCAACTACCAGGGCAGCGGAAAAAAATCTTTCCTTTTTTTTTTTTAGATTGGAAAAAGAAGCAACAGGCATATGTAGGAGTGGTAAGACTTTCTTATTGTCTGATAAGCTGCCCTAAAGTAAGAAAATGAAAAAGGGGGAGACAACTCTGGAAGGGAAAATCCCCTTGTAGAATAGGTAGAGGACCATAGGAGCTACCAGTGTAATAGAGCCACTCTTACAAACTGAATGTTGTAGTAAGAGGGAGGTAAGACAGTTGAAGGAGACTGACTACGTAATAAGTCTCTGAAAGGTAAGATGATACATGCTAGTACAGGGAAAACTGTCTTATTAATAGTTGTCACCTCTTTTTTCCCAGTAGGAGGAAGAGAAACCTGTTAACTATAGGCATGATCATCATAAAGACTCTTAGAGCAAAAAGAAAGGATGTCTCGTGAAGAGAGATCCATGAGAATTTAGGATGAAATTAGTGTAGATGCTTCAAGTGAAAAGAAGCAGACTGCAAACTCTAACCACCAAACAGGAGATGTAATGATAATCCATCTGAAACCCTGCGACTGCTGGGTTTGCTGAACCTGTTGAGGTTGTGGTTTCTTTAGACCAGTGCGATGTTTCCCCTGTTTGGGAACATCTGTATGATGGGCAGAAGATGGATAGAACCTTTTCCCCCTAGGGGAAGAAAGTTTGTTAGGAAATTAACTACCAACTGGGAAAGAGGAAGGTGTAGAACAGCCTTTGGAAACAGCAATGTCAGTGGTTAACTAAGCAACCTGGAGTAAAGACTCCTTGTTAATAAGATTTTCTCCAGTGCAAGGAGTATTTCCCAATCTTTCTTGTGCCCATTTGTCCAAGTCTGAAGCCTGGAGCCAGGCTTTACGTAGTGCCCCTATAGCTATAGCAGAGGTTCGGCTAACAGACTCAAAGGAGTCTAGGGAAGTACGAGTAAGGAACCTAGAGATATTTTGAGCATCACTAACCAATAAGGAATAGTCTGCTCTTTTGGGCTCTTGAAGAAAAAGGGTCAAAAGCAGTAATTTCTCTGTGACCTCTTCAAGAGATAATCCCATATAGAAAATATATGAGAGAATTCTTGCTGAAAGCATGGATGCCTGGAAGGTTTGGCGTCCAAAGGCATCTAAAGTCTTAGACTCACGACCTGGCGGATAGTTACTCACCTGTAACAGGTGTTCTCCAGGAGCAGCAGCAATCAGTCCTCACATATGGGTGACGTCGGTGCCGACGGAGCCCCCGTGCGGAGCATTTCCCCAGCTTTCAAAGAAAGCCTTTGGGAATTGCAGCACGCATGCGCAGTCCCCTTCCCGCCCAAGGGTGCCATCTTGCACAGTCTGATGACATAGCTAAAAGACAGCAAAAAATTAGCAAAACTCAATCATATGACTGCAACTCCAAGGGGAGGAGGGAGGGTTGAGAGGACTGATTCCTGCTGCTCCTGGAGAACACCTGTTACAGGTGAGTAACTCCTCTTTCTCCAGGACCAAGCAGAAAGTCAGTCCTCACATATGGGACTCCCCAGCTTAAGGCTACTGGAGACCTCAAGCCGAAAAAATGAGCTCCCTCTAGCTCGTCAGTACGTAAGGAAGAAATCTTCTCTGAGAACGCCCCCGACCGGTAGCCCAACACCAGGGTCGGAGGGTAGGAGTTGCCTAAACCCCAAAGAGATTATGGAGTACTGCCTGTCCGAAAGCACTGTCCCTGCGGGACTCCCTCTCAAGGCAGTAATGGGCCACAAAAGTCTGGCTTGAAGACCAAGTAGCGGCCCGGCAGATGTCTGCCAACGGAACAGAGCGGAGATGAGCCACTGACGCAGCCTTCGCCCCGACACGATGAGCCATGACTTGACCCTCCAACGAGAGGCCGGCTGCCCCATAAGCCCAGGCGATACAGTCAGCGACCCAGATGGACAAAGTATGCTTGGAGACAGGTAACCCCAACTTATTGGGGTCAAAAGAAACAGAGCTGAACAGCTCTCCGATGCTCCCGTGTACGGTCAAGGTAGAAGGATAACGCCCTCCTACAGTCCAGGGTATGCAGGACCATCTCAGCCCGGTTGGCATGCGGCCTGGGAAAGAAGGTCGGAAGAACCACCTCCTGATTGAGGTGAAAAGGGGAGACAACTTTAGGGAGAAACTTCGGGTGAGTCCGTAAGACTACCCTATTCCTGTAGAACCTAGTGTAAGGAGGATCAGACACTAGCGCCTGAAGTTCACTCACTCGCCTAGCAGAGGTAAGAGCTACCAGAAACAAGGTTTTCCAGGAGAGAAAACGGAGAGGGCAGGTAGCCATAGGTTCAAAGGGCGGACAAGTAATCCGCTGTAAGACCACATTCAGACCCCACTCAGGGGCTGGTGGACGCAAAGGAGGCGTAAGCAGAAGGAGGCCTCTGAGAAAACGAGCCACCAAAGGGTGGTTGGAAAGAGGCCGTCCATCCACTGGCGAGTGGTGCGCTGAGAGCACTGAGGTGAACCCGGACAGAGTTGGACTTAAGGCCTAGATGGGAGAGGTAAAGCAAATATTGCAAGACTACCGCTACCAAGCACGAGAAGGGATTCTCGCTGTGCTGAGCACACCATGCGGAGAATCTACACCACTTAAGAGCGTAGGATTTCCTGGTGGATTGCCGCCTAGAGGCTAAGACTACATCTTCCACCTCACGGGGCAGTAGTAGGGGAGCCAGGACTACCCTTTCAGCAGCCAGGCCATCAGATGAAGGGACTGGAGGTTGGGGTGCAAGAGAGACCCCTGATCCTGAGACAGGAGATCATGCTGAAACCCCAGAGGAAGAGGGGTGGCCACCGCCAGTTGCAGCAGAAGTGGGAACCACGGTTGCCTCGGCCACCTGGGGGCTATGAGGATCATTGAGGCCCCGTCGTTGAGGACTTTGAACAGTGTTAGGGACACTAGTGGCGTGGGAGGAAACACATACAGCAGGCCTGTGGACCACGAGATCAGAAACGCATCCGCTGCTACTCAGAGGATGCGGTTGTCTGGAGCAGAATCTCGGGAGTTGCCGGTTCAGAGGACTGGCAAAAAGATCCATGGTGGGGAGGCCCCACCTGAGAAAGATCTGCTGAACTACCAACGGGTTCAATCTCCACTCGTGTGGTTGCAGGATGCTGCTCAGTCTGTCCGCCAGGTAATTTTCTTGACCTGGGAGGTAGACAGCCTTGAGGAGGATTCCGTGATTGACGGCCCAAGAGCACAGCCGTTGTGCCTCCTGACATAGAAGGAGCCTGTGCCTCCTTGTTTGTTCACGTAGAACATGGCAACTTGATTGTCCGTCTGGACTAGTACAGACTGGTGAGAGACGAGATGGGAGAAGGCTCTCAGAGCTAGGCGTATTGCCCGTAGCTCCAGGAAGTTTATCTGTTAAGCAGCCTCCCAGGGGGTCCAGAGACCCTGAGTACAAGCCCCTTGGCAATGTGCTCCCCAACCTAGAAGAGAAGCATCTGTCAGCACTTGAGAATGAGGAGGGGATTGAAAAAACCACTCCGAGTACCAGATTCAGAAGATGAAGCCACCATTGCAGAGAGGAGACCAGCAGGTCGGATATTCTTACGGAGTTCGCTAGGCTCCCTGTGGCCTGATGCCACTGAGTGCGAAGGCTCCACTGAGCAGGCCACATGTGCAGGCGGGCATTGGGGGTGACATGAACCGTGGAAGCCATATGGCCGAGTAGTCTCAGGAATTGCCTGGCAGAGACCAGGGAATTGCTGTGAAACTGCCTGGCCAGATCCATCAGCCTGCGGGCCCTGTCCATTGGCAGAAAAGCCTTCGCTTGAAGAGTGTCCAGCCTTGCTCCTATGAATTCTAAGTTCTGGGACGGGAGCAAAGTGGACTTTTCAAAATTTATGACAAACCCCAAGTGCTGAAGCAGAGCCACAGTGCGAAGGGTGGCTTGATTGGCCTCCTGTGAAGACTGGCCCCTTATGAGCCAGTAGTCCAGGTACAGAAACACAAAAAGACCTTGAAGCCTCAGGTAGGCCGCCACCACTGCCAGGCACTTGGTGAACACCCTGGGAGCGGAGGTCAGGCCAAAGGGTAGTACTCTGTACTGATAGTGGTTTCCTCCCACAACAAATCTGAGATATTGTCTGTGGTCTGGATGAATAAGGATATGAGTATATGCATCCTTTAGATCCAAGGAGCATAGCCAATCTCCCTGCTGAAGGTAGGGCAGCAGGATTCCAAGGGTAAGCATCTTGAACTTTTCCCTCTCCAGGAACTTGTTGAGGTTGCGTAAGTCTAGGTTAGGTCTGAGGTCTCCTGTTCTGTTTGGTACCAGAAAGTACCTGGAATAAAAGCCGTGACCTCTCAGGTGGTGGGGCACCGGTTCCACAGCCTGTTCCTTTAGTAGACTTGCCAACTCATGAAGGAGTAGGTCCCTGTGCAGAGGGAGTCTCGGAGGCTCCCCTGGAAAATAGGAGGGAAGCACCTGGTGAAAATGGGGAAGATAGCCCTGTTGAACTATATGAAGTACCCAGGTATCTGATGTGACAGCTGACCACCTGTGGGCAAAGTGGGCCAGCCGGCCTCCTGTGCTGAGAGAAGCCAGCTGAGGAGAAGAGGCTATGCTTTCTGAGTCAAAAACCCCCACCCTGATGAGCAGGGGCCGGTGTTGGTGGCTTGGGGGCCTTCTGCCTACTGAGCCCATGACCCTGCCCCTTGGCCTGCTGACCCTGCTGGGGAGCTGCATAGGCCTGATGAGGGTATTGTTTATAGGCAGATGACTTCCTCGGGTAAAAGGACTTTTTTCCCCGAGCCCTTCTTCTTCTGAGAAGGGGCAGAGGTCTTTCTAGACAGCCTAGTCCTGGTCAGAGTCTTGGTCTCGAGTTCTGCAGCCTTTTCAGCCATGGGCTTGCTAAAGAGGTTTTCACCTCGGCAGGGGACATAGACCAACTTGTCCTGTACCCATGGCTCGAGGTCGGATGACTGTAGCCAAGCCTGTCGGCGGGCACCGATGCCGGCCCCAGCTACTCGGGCCGAAGCCTCGAAGCCATTGTAGTCTGCTCGAGAGATAAACTTTGAGCACTCTCGAATACCGGTGGACAGGGCCTGGAACCTCTGCAAAGGTTCCTCAGAGACCAGCAGAGAACCCGGCAATCTCCTTTGCCAGGTCTCGGAGATACATGCCCATGTAGAGCTGGTATGTCTGGACACGGCAAGCAAGCATAGAGCCCTGGAAGCACTTCTTACAGAGGGCATCCAGGTTCCGGGCCTCCCGGCCGGGAGGCACCAAGGAGTGCATCTTCTGACTTTTCAGTCGATGCATGGCTGATTCCACAACCATATAGAGTGGTGCGGTAATTGTGCCTTTTGGAACCCGGGGCTTTTGCGGACTCGATATATGGAATCGACCTGCTTTTTTAACACCGGCGTCGAGGCCGGGGTCTCACACATGCGGAAGAGCAGCCGCTCCATCATCGGAGGAACCGGTACAGTAAAGGCCTCCTTTGGGGGAGTCTCATACTGGAGGGCCTCGAGCTCCTCAGCTCGAGGCTCCTCCTTGGGATCCACGGGGAAGGCCAAGGCCTTGGCAATATCCCGCACGAAGTCCGAGAACCAGGTATCCTCCGGTGGGGATCGTCTCCGAGGCTCGGACTCCGGCGAGTCCGACGGGACACACCGAGTCCGACGGGACACACCGAGTCCGACGGGACACACCGAGTCCGACGGGACACACCGAGTCCGACGGGACACACCGAGTCCGACGGGTGTCGGGTGACTCTTCATCCTCCGTCTCCCAGCCCGACTCCTCAGAGGAGGTGTCGAGCAGCTCCGGTCGGGCGGGCACTGATGCCTTCCACCCCGACGCCGAGGGTACCGGCATCGACGACCTCGGTCCCGAACGGGAGGCCGAGGAGACCGTGGCCGAGGATAGACTCGAGCCCGCATGGACTCGAGGATCGGCTCGGCCTCCGGGGTCGACTTGGACATCGAGGTCCTGGTGGTCGGGGCACATGCACCGGTGAGACCGGCTATCAATGCCCGCTGCTGTTCCATGAAGGCAGCGAGGCTGCTCTCCAAGGCCGTCATCCTGAGTCCGAGCTCAGGAGACCCAGCAGCCCCCGACGTCGGCTCCCTTGGAGGTCCACGAGGACTACAGCACTCACGTGTCTAGGAGACTCCATCTCGAGACGAGGTTGCTTGGCAGGCCTCTCCGACTCCGAAGACCCGGGATGGCTATCGGGGCTATGCGACCTGGCTCTCGAAGAACCAGGAGCGTCCAACGCCGCCGCCCTCGTGGGTTTCTTCTTCCTGCGCTGTTCCTGCGAAGGAGACACCCGCTCAGAGGAACCTCGACACTGCTCGGGGCCGGAGGCCTCTGACGAGGTCCAGGCCCGTCCGGACGTGGAGTCAGAGAAGATCCTATCCTTCTGGTGCTGCTGACTCAACGCCTTCGAGTCATGATCGGGTCCGAGGCAGCGGAGGCAGCAGTCGTGTGTGTCGGTAAAAGACATAAGTTTTACACCGATCACACTCTTTAAACCCGCTGGCAGCCATCGGGGGAAAAAGGGCCCCTGCGAGGTCAAAAGACAGGGCTGCCAGTGAAAAAAGAAAATGGCGCAAACGCTAGTCACGAAGGACAAAAACTGAAAAAGGTGAGTGGGCTCGATACCAGCGTATCGGGCCCAGGCGAAAAAAGGATCCAGCGTCGAACCAAAGGAGAAGTACAAAAAATAGGGAAATCAACTTTTTCCTCGGCGAAAAACGAACTACGTCCGTCGGGCTCCGCGGAAAAAAGAAGACTGAGCAAGATGGCACCCTTGGGCGGGAAGGGGACCGCGCATGCATGCTGCAATTCCCAAAGGCTTTCTTTGAAAGCTGGGGAAATGCTCCGCACGGGGGCTCCGTCGGCGCCAACGTCACCCATATGTGAGGACTGACTTCCTGTTTGGTCCTGGAGAAAAGAAGAGTGCTTTTTAGTACTCCTAATATGCCTTATTGCTGATTCTACAACAATGGAATTATGAGGAAGTTGAGTCTTTTGAAAACCTGGAGAGGGGGGCACCTTATATAGAAGATCAGTTGCCCTAGAAGGTGGGGGTACCGTTAAAGGAGTTACCAACATTCGAAAGAGGAGATCCTGCAAGGTCTGATGCAAACATACAGGGATTCTGTATTCCCTGGTGTAGGATCCTGACCCAGTATAGAAATGTTAAGTGACCTTGCCATATCAAGCAGGAATGCTTGAAAAGAAAAATCCCCAGAGGGAAATCCTCTAGAAAGAGAAGGACCGGCTAGATCTGTTGAAGAACTAGCATTGGCACCCAGGGATCTATTCAAATTTAGAGGAATAGAAGACCCTAAAGGGTGGAGTATCGGATCCTTAGAGGATGGCTGCCGGTACCGCAGGAGGTCAGGACCAGCAACAGTTGGTAGTGCATTGTCCATGCTAGGGATCGATTTCAAACTCGGTACCGAGGGAAGCGAGCCTGATGAGAGAAGCATGGAAGGTACCAACAGCAATGGTAATGTGGATACCGGTACCGACTCTGGCACCATATCCGATACCGGTAGATGAAGGCCAGCTGGTGACAGCTCTAACGGTATCAAAGAAACCGAGTGCCCGACATGGATCGGAACCGTGCCTTTGGTACCGTCCAGTATCGGTACCAAGGCGAGTCAGTACCCAGTCATCCAGACTGGAGATCGATTCCAGACTCAGCATCAAGGGAAGCGAGTCTATCGATGCACATCTAGAGGGTACCGGCGTCGGTACCAGTACCGGGATCAATACCGATACTGGAAGATCGGTCTGCAGCGTATCCAACAGGCCCGCAGGCGAGGACGCCAGACTACGATCTTTGGTGAGGAATGTTTCATCCAACACCATTGCCGATGCCGGGGTATCGGTACCGCTCGAAGCAGATGCCACCACCGAGCATGGCTCAGGTATGTTCGGAGAGGGGTGAACCTCAGGAACAACCTGAAACCCCACTAAGGATTTGGAGGCCGAAGACTCCCACCGGGGTTTTAAAGCCAGTGTGACCTCGAGGGCAAGGCCAGAGGCATCTATGCTGTGCATGAGATCTACCACTCGAGAGCTGGCTAGTCTTAACAGACTGTTTTTGGGTTACCTGATCCTGTGAAGAAGAAAGGGTGGTCGGCACTGTTCCCTCTAAGCTGTGCGCATGTGCGCGCGCACACCCCTCTCCGAGCGAGCGCACATACTTTACAACAGAGCGCACAAAAATTATGGCTCTGATTTTGATAGAAAACAGACATCTTAAAATTTAAAAGTTATGATTGTAATTACTAGAAATTTCCCGCTTCATTTAGTAATCGTCTATTTTCATTTAATTTGATTAAAATCAATGTGGTGTACATACTGTATTCTGACGTGTAGTCCAATTTTAAAGTATATAACTCCGAGTGTCGTTATGTGGCACACAAAAATTTAACCTTCCTTCAAAAGCTGCACACAGCTGATATTTTATGCGCACACAGCCTACAGAAAATTAGAGGGAACATTGGTGGTCGGCGCCCTGAAGTTGACTGGGGACCGCGTATCGAAGTGAACTCGATGCTGAAGACTTCTTCCGACTATACTGTTGCAGGGGGGACACTCCAGCGGATAGTGGTCAGGACCCAAGCAGGGCAGACACCAATTATGAGTGTCTAAAATGAAATTTGTACCGCCGCAGTTTGAACATTTTAGGGATAGTGGCTGGCGCTTCCATGAGGAAAAAAAAAAAGTAGGCCTAGCAGGCCGAAAAAAAAACGTCAGGCACTAAGAAGGAAAAAGGTATTCCTTATAAAGGAAAATTTAGAAGAAAAAAAGAAAAGAAACACCGGCGGTACCGGTGGCGTCGGGGAAGGCTGACGCGACCACAAGAAAACCAAAAAATAAAAGAAGAATTTTCTGCGGTGACAGGACGTCCTGCCGGCTCCGCAGAAAAACGAAAACTGAGGAGAGGCAGTTGGGGAAAGGCAGCACGCAGGCGTGTTGGGATGCTTCCAAAAGCATTCTTATTGTACGCTGGGGAGCGTTCCCGCGCAGACTCAGTCGGTACCGACGTACCCATATGTGAAGACTCATTCCTGCTTGTTCCTGGAGGATAAGACTAAATTGGAGAAAATGTATTTTTTTTTTACACTCAACACAAACTCTGGAATTTGCTACCAGAGGATGTAGTAAAAGTTGTTAGTGTAGCTGGATTTAAAAGTTTTGGTCAAGTTCCTAGAGGAGGTCCATAAATCTCTGATCTGACCCAGTATGTCTTCTCAAATTCTTGCGACCATGCTGGTCTTTACCTGCTGTTATTTGCTATGTTACTATGGATGCAGGGATTATACTGTTGTCACATGGCACATGGCTTCTGCAAAGGTAACACTGGTCAACAAATTTTTACAAGTCATGTTACTGAAAAAAATAGTCATTTCTTATCAATTTTTATATGCTGAACACCAATATGACAGTGAAATTGCAAAGTTGGCTCTAGTTTTTTGTAATCTACAAGAATTAATGTTTACATCACAAAATGCATGTCAATAGTAAATATATCAGGCCTTCGGTTAATACCTGTAAAAAAACAAGTCAGACTTCTTAGATTTTTTCGCCTGTCTCTTGTACAGCTGTTCGGGAGCTTCTCTGGGGAGTGTCCAGTAGTAGTCAGCCAGCATTGTAGTGGACCATTTTCCACAGTATCTTTGCTCCATCGTTGCGATATCCTGGTGAAAACGTTTGCCCCGTTCATCACTAACCATACCACAGTTGTCAGGAAAGAAATCGAGATGGGAATCAAGGAAATGGATATTTAGAGACATATTGCAGCCAAGATTCTGATACTGCATCAGCATGTCTTCTACTAGTTCCTTGTAGTTTTCTGCCCTAACATTCCCCAGAAAGTTTGTTGACATTAGATGAAAAACATTTCAAGCTTGTTTCGCATCACCCTGCAGCAAGTTGTTGAACCGGTCATCTTTGAAGAGCTCTCAAATCTGAGGACCCACAAAAACTCCCTCTTTAATCTTTGCTTCGCTGAGTCTAGGGAATTTTTCATGCAGGTATCGGAAAGCTGGCAAAGTGCGGTCCATGGCTTTCACAAAGTTTTTCATCAAACCTAGTTTGGTGTGAAGGAGTGGTAACAGGATTGTGAGCCTCAACCAGAGATGGGTGCTTGATATTCTTCTCTCCAACTTTTACATTTTGTCTGCGATTCCATTCCTTCCGCAAGTAGTGCTAATCCCTTGCTTGGCTATCCCACTCACATAACACATACATGTATTTTTTATATCCCTGCTGCAGGCCCATTAAAAGGGCAACTACCTTCAAGTCACCACAGAGGTGCCAGCTGTACTTGTTATAGTTAATGGAAGTCAGTAGATGCTTTAAGTAATCGTATGTCTCTTATATGGACGGCATGTGCTACTGGAATAGATGGAAGACTGTTTCCATTGCTCAAAAGCACAGCCTTCAGACTCAGCTTCCAAGAGTCTAAATAGTCTCCAGTCTTGTGGGTCATGAGTAATTTAAGGCATTCATGAGGCTTTCAATATCGGAACAGAATATCAGATTACTTCCCTTTCTGAAGAAAGACTCCAACTGCTGGTGGCGCTTTTGATATGAAGTAATGTTGACATCTTCTAGAAGATTCCATTGTTGGAGTCTTGATCCTAGAAATTCTGCCTTGTTCTTGGATAAGTCCAAATCACGAACCAGGTCATTTATTCTGTGTGGAGTTGATATGCATCCCAGTGAAAATCTGGGTCACTGCATGCTGACGGACCAGGAGAACAGGTCGGCTCACCCTTGTCCTCATCAGATGAATCAAGAGAATATTCTGATGGAGGTTCTGGAATAGGAAGTCTCTCACCATATGGAACTAGTCTCAATGCAGACGGAAAGTTTGGGTAGACTATGCTCGACTTCTTTTGCTTCATTATTCCGCTGGAAAGGAGGAACCACCAAGCAGAAGTAACAGTCATTTATGTGGTTGCTTGGCACTCTCCACACCATAGGGACTGCAAACAGCATTGATGGTCTTTTGCAATTCAACCACTGTGAAAGCTGTGTTGTACAAGTAGCGCAGCATATATGTGAGGTCCAAGGCTTGTCTTGGTCACCAATCTTGCATCCGAAGTGATGATATGCTTTCAGTTGAGAAGTGATACTTTTCTTCTGGTTGGCAAATGTCACTTCCCCATAAATGTAGCAGAAATTGTCAACGGTATTAACGCACTTTTGCGGCATTACTGTTCTGTATTCTACCTAAATGGCTAAAATTATATGATTAATAAAAGTTACATGTAACAGTAGCTTAAACTGTCTCGCGCACAGTCTGAAATATTTTAAATGCTCTACCTTTCCGACTGCGTATAGTACACTGCTGACGTTAGATGGTTTCAGCAGCCATCTGGCAGTAGTATTGCATTGCATCAGAAAATGATACAATCAACTCCATGTGTGCATGCTGGTATTATGCAACGTGATGCAATATTACATCATTCAAGGCTTATTTGGGATGCTGTTGATGTCCTACTGGATAAATTTACACGGTGAAATGTCAAAAATGAACTACATGCAATATCTTCAAAACGAGAACCAATAAAAATTTTTTAATGTTATATTCGTGTTCAGCTCACCAAGATACTACAGATTAGGGCCTTTTAAAGTCAGTAACGATTTAAATGTTGACTAGTGAATTTGACAGAAGCCTGTTCAAGAAATGATAGGACAGTGAGAAGGTGGAAGTCAAACTACAGTACACCAAAATATATATTCTAGGATTCCAAGTGTCCTCTATCATAACAGATAGTATAAGTAGTATACAATGGTGTTCTCTTGCAGCAATATCTTGAATTGAATTTGTATTGGCAGCCTTAGGGTTGAGACAATATGATATCCAATTTCCAAGATATGAGGGCGAGAGATTTGAGATTGGGATGGACTAAAGCAGTCCTCATTCTCTGTGATCAACAGAAATAGCTGAAGCCTACATGGGCTGTTTAATTGCAAAAACCTTTAGAGCAGAGAAAGCCAGCTCTAACAAAGCCAGTCAGGTGCAATGAGAATCACCAAGTTTTGTCTCTGCACATTGTGATAAGGAAGCTTATCATAGCTCAGGTAGGAGCTATAGAAAAGATGATGTGACTCTGAACAAGCAACCTGTCAGTTTTGGTAGAAGTAAGAAAACAGAGTTTTCACATAAAAGACTACCAGTCCCAGAATGCACCAGGTTTCCAGCAGCCATGAGAGGGGCTGAAGTGAGAAAACGTGTGTGCAATCAAGAGAGCTATGAGGTAATCCCTAAGCACTCATCTCAAAGGGCAGGGCCTGATTCAACACAGCTGCGCTGTGTTAGGGAGGAGCACACATTAGGACAGAATAAGAATAGAGCTTATTCTTCAGATAACAGCTTCAGGAAGAGATACAGCAACAGCTTCAAGCTCAAGCAACAACATCATCTCGAGAAGCAGAAGCCAAGCCAAGCGGATAGAGAGAGAAGGAAACTCTCTGGAAGGAAGAGAAGAAAGGCCATTGGCAGGTTTGGGAGAGTCCAAGGCAGTACCCATACTGGGAGGTATTCCAAATGCCAGCAGAGTCCATTGGACTGGAGTCAGCCAGAGGAATGGAATGGCAGAGATAGGAATCACCAGGGGCTACCTGGAAGAGAGAAGACTGCACGTGGAAAGGACTTTCAGACCTATGCCAGAAGATATGTGAGGAAAGATCCAGTGTCCAGGGATCAAGATTGGAAGGCTGGACATCAGAACTGGATTACATACTGGCCAGGCTATACAGAGAGGAATTATGATAGCAGGAGAGGCTCAGGTATGAACACTGATCCAGACCCTATCTATAATAGTGAATGGCAGCAAGGGAATAAGCATTCTCATGATAGTGCCTTAATGAAAGACTCATCTGTGCCAATGTATGATAGTGACCCTATGCTGATTGATGAAGGGGGAGATACAGCAGATGAAACTATTAATTACATGGACTGTTCTCTATCTAAATGCTATTGCCAGCTTTCTGTGAGCAAACACATCAGCCATCACAAAGAAACCTAACTTTGTTCTTTATTTCCACTGCAAACAGCTCTTAAAGCAGGATTTGGGTTCACACAGTAGCAGCCAGCCAGCTAAAGGGTTTCAGCTGGTCAATTGATAGTAATTAAAGCTGCACCTGATTGTGTGTGTGAGCAAGGGAGAATCACTGCTGGGATCTGCGTGGAAAATAAGCAGAAGTTAACCTAACAAGCAAAGTTTATTCATTTCTTTGTGCCTTTTTATTTGGTAATTATTTGCTAAGAAAACATTAGCTAATTGCCTGACAAGCTGAAGGTTGTTTTCTGATTTGCTTTGTGACTTTATGTTATCCATTTAAACACTGCAAGCAAGTAACCTCATTTATATTGCTACCAAGCATATTTGTGCTGGGTGAATTAAACCCCATCAATAAAAGAAGTATTTTATTGGCCTTACCACTGGTATCACAACTCAATTATTGTCTTCAGCTGGGTTTGGGAGTGAAAGAACTACATTACCCACAATACCTTGCAAGAATCATATGAATATATGCATCGTCAAGATTGTGTAAGTTCTCACCCTAGGCAGCCGTCTGACAACATCTCTACTATGAGCAGGATAAGGTTAAGCATAAAACAGAGGCCAAGTCTGGAGAATGGCTATGGCATCCCCTTGCCAGTCAACCTGCTTATGAGTAAAACATCATGAAGTACATAAGAACATAAGATATGCCATACTGGGTCAGACCAAGGTCCATCAAGCCCAGTATCCTGTTCAACAGTGGCCAATCTAGGTCATACGTACCTAGCAGTTTCCCAAAAAGACATAGGTTCCACAATGCTTGTACTGGGTCAAGCATTGATATCCTGGGTCCCTTCTTAATAATGGTTTATGGACCTTTCCTCCAGGAACTTGTCCAAACCTTTTTTAAACCCAGCTACACTAACAGTTCTTACTACATCCTCCGGTAGCAAATTCCAGAGTTTGATTACACATTGAGTGAAAAAATATTTGTCTTAAATAGTTTACCCTGTAGCTTCATTACATGTCCCCTAGTCTTTCTATATTCTGATAACAAACAATCGATCTACGTTTACACGTTCCACTCTGTTCATTAATTTATAGACTTCTATCATATCTCCCCTCAGCCGTCTCTTTTCCAGGTTAAAGAGCCCTAACCTTTTCAGCCTTTCATTGGAGTATCCTTCCATCCCCTTTACCATTTTGGTTGCTTTCCTAACGCTATATCCTTTTTAAGATACGGCGACCAGAATTGCACACAATATTTAAGGTGCAGTCTCACCATGAAACAATATAGAGGCATTATAATATCTTTTGTTTTATTTTCCATTCTTTTCCTTATGATACCTAGCATTCTATTTGCTCTCTTGGCCGGCACTGCAACTGGGCCAAAGGTTTTAACATGTAATCCACAATGACACCTAAATCTTTTTCCTGGGTGGTGGTTCCTAATGTGGAACATTGCATCATGTAACCATAGTTTGGGTTTTCTTTCCTACTAGGTGCATAACTTCGCACTTGTCCACATTAAATTTCATCTGCCATTTTGATGCCCAGTCTTCCAATTTATCAAGATCCTCTTGCAATTTTCCACAATCCTCTTGGCTTTTAACAACTTTAGTTTTGTGTCATCTGCAAATTTGATAACCTTACTCGTTATTCCCTTTTCCAGGTCATTTATGAATATGTCAAAAAGCAGCAAACCCAGCACAGATCCCTGGGGTACACCACTATTCACCTTTCTCCATTGGGAAAATTGGCCATTTAGCCCTACCCTCTGCTTTCTATCTTTTAACCAGTTCCCGATCCACAACAGTACACTGCCTCCTATCCCATGACTCTTTAGTTTTGCCAAAAGTCTCTGATGAGGGACCTTTTCAAAGGCTTTCTGAAAGTACAGATACACTATATCAACCAACTCCCCTTTGCCCACCTGTTTATTCACACTTTCAAAAAAAAGATAACAGATTATTAAGACAAGATCTTCCTTGTCTAAAACCATGTTGGCTGTCTCCCATTAGGCCATGACTATCTACGTGCTGAGTAATTTTGTTCTTTATGATGGTTTCTACCATTTTTCCCGGTACTGACATCAGGCTAACCGGTCTGTAGTTTCCCAGATCACCCCTGGAACCCTTTTTAAAAATTGGCGTTACATTGGCGATCCTCCAATCTTCAGATATTACAGATTTTAATTAAAATTCACAAATAGCAAGTCTGCAATCTCATATTTCAGTTCTTTCAACACCCTTGGACGTATACCATCCGGCCCAGGTGATTTGCTACTCTTCAGTTTATCTAATAGTTGTAATACATCTTCCCGATGTATCGATATTTCCTTCAATTCTTCCGCACCTTTAAATACTACTTCAGTCCTGGGTAACATCCCTACATCTTCCTCAGTAAAGACCGAAGCAAAGAATTCATTCAGTCTCTCCGCTATCGCCTTGTCGCCTCTTAGTGCCCCTTTAACCTCTCTATCATCTAATGGACCAACTGACTCTCAGGTTTTTTGCTACGAATGTGCTTGAAAAGTTCTTTATTTTGCGTTTTTGCTTCCGCAGCAAGCTTCTCAAACTCTCCCTTTGCCTGCCTTATCAATGCCTTGCATTTGACTTGCCAGTGCTTGTGCTGTTTCCAGGTTTCGTCGTTTGGCTCTTTTTTCCATTTCCTGAAAGATGCTTTTTTGGCAACAGCCTCTGACCTCACCTTTAAACCATGCTGGCAGTTTTGACTTCCTTCCACTTTTCTTAAAGTGTGGAATACAGCTGGTCTGGGCTTCCAAGATAGTATTTTTCACCACCACCCAAGCTTGATGTAACTGCTCCTTTTAGTTTGCATTTTCATTGCTCAAGAAAGCCTCTCCCCTCCCATGGCTGAAAGATGTGCAGAGCTCGTCAAACCAAGGACCAGTCGTAGGGTTGAAAGACTCTTGCTAGCCCACTGGTTAATTCTGCACACCAGGGAGATTAGCAGCTTGTACTGGGATATGACTGGTGATGACAGTCCACAATCTTTGTTGCTTCCTGACAGAAGCAAGGGATCCTGTCCCTGCCTGATAGCTGATAAACTTGGCTGTCCACCTGAATTAATGCTGTGTTGTTGAAGATGGCTAAAAACAAAGGCCATAAAATACAATTTGAAGCTCCAGGTGATTGATATGTAGTCTGACAAGATTCCCAAGTAAGGAGGTAGCCTCAAGTAGGTTCCTCACCTAGTGTTGGAAGCATCTGCGTGGACAAATGATATCCTAGTGGAACAAAACGGACACCTGTTATCAGGTAGTGTTCAGACATCCACGACTACAACATAGCTTGTAATGAAACTGAAGGATAAAATGTGGTAGATACAAGCTGGGTATGCTGGTTCCAGTGGAATTTGCGATTCCACAGATGCTCGTTTTCAATCAGGCAAACATGACCATCTGAACTGCAGCAGCCATATGACAACGTTTTAAGTAAGCCTTTGCTATAAACTGTTATAGTGTCAGGGATTGCTGTCTAATAGCAGAAAAACATCACACCTATAAAAATTTTGTTTGTAGTATTCCATCTAAAGACTAGCACTAGTTTTTCTAAAGAACTCAGATGCCAAGCAACCAAGAGAGAGAAATACCAGTGACCCTGCTTGTGCAGCCACAACCATGGAGGCACCTGGTAACATCTGGGGGGGGGGGGGGGGGGGGAGACAATGAAAGGCTGAACAAGACGACCTTGCATCGACAGCAGCCTGTAAGAAACCAGAGGTACTCTAATATGTATTCTTGAGATGCAGTGTGCAGACTGTCTACCTTCTTCAAAAGATGGGAGAATGAAGAGAAGCCTGTTAATTTTCAATTTTTCCTTGCATAGAAGAGGGCAGGGGAGGAAGGTGTGATCTTTGAGGGCCCCATCCTATAGGGGGATCATAAGTACCTGGAGTAGAAGCCTTCAATTCTCTTTTATGGTGGAACCTTTCTACAGCATTGACTGGCAGGAGACAGACTTCTTCCTGAAAGCAGGCAGGTACATGACTGAAGCAGTAGGTGACTGATGGTGGTAGAGATAGGAACCTGAAGCAATCTCCCATCTTATATTATGCCAAGAATCTAGGAATCCATGGTGATTCCCTCTACTGAAGGTAGTCAAGTACCCAACATCCAACAAGAGGACATGGCATATATTTTGTAGAGGTACAGGCTATTATGGTTTAGAGAAAACAGACAGTTGGTATGGCATGCCTAGTCTGCTATTTAGGCCTTAAAAAGGATTCAAGCCACTGAATTCTAGGCTGCCTTGTGAGAAGTTCAACACCACCACCACCTTCAGTATTGGAATGTCTCCTTCATTTAGAGGATATAGACTAGTAGTACATCAGAAAGATGATACTTAATGGTAGTGTCTACATTTTCTCTTAGTAGTTCCCAGTAAATGGAACCTCCTGCAAGCCTAAGCATGTACAAGAGAATCTGAACCTTTTGAAAGACAGCATGTATAAGTTATACCATATAAAGTGTATGGATCTACAACATGGGCAAGTCAATAGGTGTTCCAATGAGTGATGCTTCTCCAAATGGTCCAAGAGCCAGTGCATTATTTTTGAACCCACTTGTCTTTTCTTGCTTTCTTCATAGTCTACTTCACTACAAGAGGCACGCACATGCTGGCATTTATTGAAAACTGTGGCTGGCAGCTTATATATATTTCACATTCATCATGGGGGAATACAACCTTTTGGGATCCTGCCAGGTACTAGTGACATGGATTGGCAAGTGTTGAAAACAGATTTCTGGACCTTTGGTCTGACCCAATATGGCAAATCTTATGTTCTTATGCTTGAGATAGCCTGAATGAGTAGTCTGCTACAGGTGATTTGATCATTTTCAATGTGTTGTACTCTGCCTGGAAAATTTGATGGGCGGAATATAAAATGAATAAATGAAACTTCTATTCTTGTAGACAGACATGAATTGTTATAGCAACGGTAGCCTTTAGGGTTTTGAAGCTTATAGAGGCCCCAAAGACATCTGCTTGTGGTTTTGCTTCCTGTTGAAACACAAAGTAAGTAGTACAAATTTCTGGTAGATGCCTTCATATGGCAACTCAATACAAGCTGGAGGGGACCTATCACACAATCTGTAGAGGCACTCTTTCAGCAAGGATTCAAGAGCAATCCAATCCAGATTTAAGATGTTCGGCACTTTGTGACATTTCAGTGTGAAGATGTGTGGCAATGGCTGGTCCACTTGAGGCTCTGAATCTTAAGAGATTATTGAATCTTGGGAAGAGCAAACATCTCTGCACAGGAGTTGTGTGGATTGAGACCGTTGCCCCATGACAATACTGAACATCTGGCAAAGCTCTTAAGCAATGAAACAATTCACCTGTTATTGTTACTGTGACCTGAGTTGAAGACATTGGAGCTTAGCAGCCAGCCTCTACACAGAATGACAGAAGCTGAACAGGAGGGGGGGGGGGGAATGGCCCCAAGAGAAGTTCTGTGCTATACCTATATAATCCATATGGAAGAGATTCTCTGCTAATCTGTGGAAGATGGTCTGTGCTCCAATGACCATGCTGACAGTGGTCAAACATGAATGAGCAGGTTTGTTTTTGGTGGGGA
Source organism: Ichthyophis bannanicus (assembly GCA_033557465.1). Classification (NCBI taxonomy): domain Eukaryota; kingdom Metazoa; phylum Chordata; class Amphibia; order Gymnophiona; family Ichthyophiidae; genus Ichthyophis; species Ichthyophis bannanicus. The sequence goes on along the minus strand of CM066031.1, from coordinate 777,983,156 downwards.
AGGGAGGGGTGGAGAATACCTTGATCAACCAGAGTGCAAATGTACTTGTACTTATGTGCTCTGGGCCTGGAAGCCTCCAAGGAGCTACACATCTTCATTGTTCCTTGGCACCGTCTTTGCAGCTGGACTCAAGATCACTATGCACAGAGGCGCCCTTTGCCAGGAAGAACCTGCTTGAATGTGCAGAGTCAGCTGATCACTGCACAGAGAAGTTCTCATGCAGACATCTCTTCCCTGCTTCACAGTGGTTTCAAAGTGGTTTAGGCAATCATTTTGGACTCACGGAGGACAGGGCCACAATGCTTACACAAAGCTTTCTATGCTCAGATCTCAAGCAGACTAAACCCATGTTCTGGATCTTGCTCCTACAATGAAAGCAGGGCCAAAGCTCCGACTGGAACATGGTGCAAGAAGAAAAATCTGTCTAATCACACACAACAACTTCATCTTTCCTACTGCATAGTTGACGGGGTCAAAAACTGACTTCAGCCATATGAAGCGTTGGAAAACATTTAATCAAAGTGAGACATACTTACCAGTTAATGTCCTTTCCTAGAGTCCTGCTAGACCGATTCAGACAAGTGGGTTGTGTTCCCCTAGCAGGAGATTGGTGGAGACAGACTATTGAAAAGCCCAGATTTCCATGACATCACTCCCATGTCTATTTGCCTCAGCCACCAGAGGTCCCTTTAGTAGTCATCCCAAAGTAAGTATGAGAAAATGGCAAGCCTCACAACCTCAACCGTGGGTAACAAGTGATCACAGTAAAATACTATGTGCAGGAAAGCATAAACATAAGCCTGTCAAACTTGCAGAGCCAAGTACAAAGGTTAAATTAGACTTACCTGCTAACTGTAGTTCCTGGAGTAGATCCAGTCTAGTCCCAAATCATAAAGTTGTGTACCTCCTCCCGCAGCTAGGAGACTGAGCATGTCACTTTTAGTGACTCCAGTATAAGTAGTCCCGGGTCCGCCCCCTGAACTATTGTCAAAGCCGACTCACCAGAGCAAAAACCAGGAACCTCTGTAACCAACAAATAAATCTTAACTCCCTAACAGTATAGTTCCAAAATTAGTACAGTAAAAAAACATGCTGGAACAGAAGGAGCCACCCGTTCTCCCCAGCCCCCCCCCCCCCTTCCGAGAAGCTGGACCCTCGCCAGAGAAGCGGGCAACTCCCCCCAATACGGACTCTAACTGCTAAGCCAATTCCACACCCCCACTGTTTACACCGCTCACCATGTGCTCAGGCTATCCCCTGGCAGCAGTCCATAGGGTGGGCAGCGGGACTAGACGGGATCTACTCCAGGAACTACAATTAGCAGGTAAGTCTAATTTAACCTTCCTGATCGTAGCTCCAGTCTAGTCCCGAATCATAGAGATGTAGCAGAGCAGTGAATATACTCAACGGGAGTGACCTGCCAGACCAGCCTGAAGCACTGCCGATCCAAACCGCGCATCCCTCTCCACTTGCACATCAATCTGATAATGCTTGACAAAGGAATGCAACGACGACCAGGTAGCCGCCCTGCAAATCTCTGCCACAGGAACCAAGCCACACTCCACCCAGGAAGCCGCCTGGGATCTCGTGGAATGTGCCCGCAGTCCCTGCGGCACCGGCCTGCCCTTCAACAGATAAGCCGACGCAATGGCCTCCTTAATCCATCGAGCAATCGAAGCCTTTGAGGCCAGCTCTCCTTGACGCGAGCGCCCAAACAGGACAAACAATCTATCAGACTTGCGCAAAGACTCCATCCGCTGTAAATACACTTTGAGGACCCTACCTACGTCCAACTTATGCAAACTGCCGCTCCCTTGTCCGCTAACCTGGAAAAGACCAGCAAAGCCACCACCTGATTCACATGGAAGGCGGAGACTACCTTAGGCAGAAAGGACGGAACTGTCCGCAGCACCACTTTCTCCTTAGAAAAGACCAAGAACGGCTCTCTACACGACAAAGCCTGCAACTCCGATATCCTTCTCACCGAAGTAATAGCCACCAAAAACACTGCCTTTAACATGAGATCCTTCAAGGTAGCCCTTGCCAACGGCTCAAAGGGCTCCCTCACCAGCGCCTCCAAAACTACATTGAAATCCCAACCGGGCACTGTTCGCCTACACGGCGGCCTCAACAAGGAAGCCGCCTTCAAAAATCTCTTCACATCCCGAACACCTAGCGAGCGGCTTCCCTTGCACATTTCCCCGATAACAGGAAAGCGCCGCCAACTGTACCCAGAGAGAAGACGCTAAGCCCTTTTCAAACCCATCCTGCAAAAAGGACAATACAGTCGCTACCGTGACCCTCAAAGCTTGCAACTGCTGTTCCGCACACCAAGCCTCAAACAACCTCCACACTCTGACATATGCCAAAGACATGGACCGACGCCTCGATCTCAATAAGGCAGCAATCACCGCAGACGAGTAACCCCTAGCCATCAGCCTCACCCTTTCAATAGCCAGGCCGTAAGCGAAAATCAATGTACCTGAGGCATGTTTAGCAGTCCCTGCACCAGCAGATCCAGTCTGTCCGGGAGCCTCCATGGCGGTTCTGCCAGTAGACGCATCAGATCCGCATACCAAGATCTTCTCGGCCAATCCGGCGCTACCAGCAGAACCAGCCCCCTGTGCCGCTCTATGCGTTGGAGAACCCTGCCGATAAGTACCCACGGCGGAAACACGTACAGCAAGCTTCTCTCCGGCCAACTCTGAATCACAGCATCTAGCCCCTGACATTCGTTCCCTTCTTCTGCTGAAAAACCTGGCGACCTTCGCCGACTCAAACGTCGCCATGAGATCCATCACTGGCCAACCCCAACGCCGTACCAGTGCCTCAAAAACTTCCTGGTTCAAGCACCATTCTCCCGGATCCACTTGCACGCGGCTCAGGAAGTCCGCCGTCACATTGTCCACTCCTGCCACATGAGCCGCTGACAACGCCTCGAGATTCTGGACTGGAGTGGAGGAGTGGCCTAGTGGTTGGGGCAAGGTACTTCAGGCCGGAAGGTCGGTGGACTGGGGTTTCTAGTCCCACAGGTGCTCCTTGTGGTCTTGGGCAAGCCAATTAACCATCCATAGCCCATGTTCCCTGTAAAAGAGTTATCTCCAAGTTATAATGCCCTGTTCAATGTAATTTCAGTTTGTTCAATGTAAACTGCACTGATGCAGAATAGCGCGGTATATAAGAATGTAAATAAATAAATTCTGCTCGGCCCATTCCAGCAATCCGTCCGCTTCTACTTCCAACTGCACACTGCCGGTTCCTCCCTGCCGGTTTATATAAGCCACCGCCGTGGCATTGTCGGAGAACACTCTGACCGCCTTTCCCTGCAGCAGCCCCTGCAATACCCGAAGCACCAAAAACACTGCTCTCAATTCCAACCGGTTGATGGACCATCCCCTCTCGAGATCGGTCTACTGCCCGAGCAAAATGCCCTTCGAAGTGCGCCCCCCAACCGAACAGACTCACATCTGTCGTCAAGGGCTTCCACTCTGGCGTCTCCAAGGACATGCCTTCTCCAGACCCCCCGGCTGCGACCACCACCGCAGCGACCTGCGAGTCTCCCTGGGGCACACCAACATCTTGGACAAGGGATCGGACTGGTGCGACCACCTCCGGAGCAACGCCCTCTGCAGGGGTCGCATATGCGCTCTGGCCCACGGCACTACCTCTATCGTGGCCGCCATCGTCCCCAGCAGCTGCAAGTACTTCCAGGCCGATGGCGCTCGGAGCTCTAGGAAGGCCCGAATCAAACCTCTCAACTTTTGCACCCGCTGCAACGGTAGGAACACTCCCCTTGCACATGTCAAAACGGGCCCCGAGATACTCCAACTCCTGGACAGGTGTCAACTTGCTCTTTGCCACATTGACCACCCACCCCAGATTCTGCAAGAAGTCCACCACCCGAGCCGTCGCCTGCTGACTCTCCTCCCGCAACTTCGCCCAAATCAACCAGTCATCTAGATACGGGTGCACCAACACTCCCTCCCTTTCCAACGCCGCTGCTGCCACCACCATAATCTTGGTGAAGGTTCGCGGTGCCGTTGCAAGGCCAAACGGCATCGCCTGGAATTGAAAATGCCCCATAGGGACTGCAAAGCGAAGGAATCGTTGGTGCTCCCGTCTGATTGGAATGTGCAGATAAGCCGACAAGTCCAATGACGTTAGATATTCTCCCTGCCGCACTGCCCCAATAACCGACCGCAAGGTCTCCATGCGGAAGTGCGACACCCGGAGACACCGGTTCACCCTCTTTAGATCCAGAATAGGACGCATGGTACCCTCCTTTTTTGGTACCACGAAATAAATAGAGTATCGACCGCTGCCTTGTTCTGCCAGCGGAACCGGTACCACTGCGTCCAGCTCTATCAATCTTTCCAAAGTCTGACGAACCGCCTCGTGCTTGGCCTTCGTTCTGCACGGAGACCGCACAAATACGTCTCTCACCGGATGTTGGAACTCGAGAGCATACCCCCACTGCACGATCTCCAACACCCACTGATCCGACGTAATTTGGGCCCAGGCAGGAAGGAAACCTCGTAACCGCCCTCCTACTGGCACCGTTCCCACCTGGGCCCCCCTGACTTCATTGCGGCTTTTTGGATCCCGGGGACGCGGAAGCAGCAAATCCCGTGCCTGCTCCTCTGAACCCCCGAAACCCTTGCACCCGATAAGAAAAACTTCCTCTTTGCGCCGGGACAAACCTGGAGGGTCGAAAACGCCTGAACTCTCTACGCTGACTCCTGGACGGACCCCCTGTCCGACTCTGCTTCAGCTTGTCCTCCGGCAACCGACCTCCTTTCGACGCCCCCAAATCCTTGACCAACTTCTCCAACTCCTCCCCAAACAGGAGCTTACCCCTGAACGGGAGTTTGGCTAGCCGTGCCTTGGAGGCCCCATCCGCAGCCCAATTCCGCAGCCACAGGTACCTCCTGGCTGCCACCACTGAAGCCATACTCTTAGCTAGCCCTCTAATCAAATCATACTGACTATCCGCCAGGTACGCTGTCCCTGACTCAATGCGTGCAGCTTCCTCCGAAATGTCGTCCGATAGAGCTCCTTTCCATTTCTGGGACCACCACAGACACGCCCATGCCACCCAGGCCAACCCAGGCCCCACAAATCGAGGCCTGCAAGGACAAGGCATTCACCTCAAACACCTGTTTCAACAAAGAATCTAATCTCCTATCCTGTACATCCTTAAGCGCTGCACTCCCTTCTACCGGAATAGTCGTCTTCTTAGTCACCGCAGCTACCGCTGTGTACACCTTTGGTGGCTTGAACATATCTTTATCCGGTTCCACCAGAGGATAAAGCCTAGCCATAACTCTAGCCCCTCTGACACCGGCTTCGGGAGTATCCCATTCCTCCTGAATCATCTCCTTAAAAATTCTATGAATGGGGAAGGATCTCTGGGACTTCCTGACGGCCTGCAAAAGAGGGTCTTCGAGCCCCGTCTCCTCTGCAGAATCCGAAACCGGGACATTTAAAGTCTTTAAGGTCTCGGCAATCAGGGCCGACAGCTCCTCTCTACGGAACACCCATACAATTCTAGCCTACTCCTCCGTTTCCAGAAGCTCACCTACCTCCAAATCCTGTTCTCCATCCAAATACTCCCAGAGCGCTGACTCTCCCAAATCCTGCTCTTCCCCCTCCAAGCGCAGTTTGGGTCTTTTTCTGGCTTCCTCTTCCAAACTATCCCCCGGCCTCTTAGACCCCCGAGGTTCAACTGCCGAGGTCCCCGGTACCACAGCAACAGACCTTTCAACCGCCTGCTGCAGGAGAGTTAAAAACTGTGGCGAAAAAAATCGCCCCAGACCTCCCTGTAAAGGTACCTAGGGTAGGGGCCCCTCCAATGCCGAGGAAGGCCCCGGGGCTTGGGGTCCTGCCGTGGTTCCTGGGACGGAGAAATATCCTTCAGCACCCCCTCCCCAGGAGCCTCAGGCCCCTCTGGCTCCCTATCTGCCATGGAGGCTTCAAAACTACAGCCTCTGCACAAACCAGCCTCGGAGACTGAACTCTTCCGTGCCCCACACAAGAGGCACCTAGGCCTACCCGGCATGAATCACACAGTTCCATTCCGGGACCCCCAAAAGGCCTCGAGACCAAATAAACCTTATCCCTTATGTTGCTGTCTTAAGTTACCTCTATGTTTTGTTTTGTTTTTAACGGGCGAACACCGAACTCAAAGAAAAAAACCAACCTGAACCCACTAAGGTTCCCTGAAGAGCTTCCCGCTCAAGTTGCGGCTCCCGCGCTTTGCCACGCGGTCCGGGCTTGTGCCGCACAAACTGAGCCGCCTACACCCGGCCCCGCTCTGAAAGCACGCCACTGAAACTGCCGGTGCTACTCTCATACCCCCGCAGTCTCTTACCCCGTGCCGTCTTCGTTTTGCAGTCCGGCGCTTTCTCCTGCTGCTGGATCACTGCCTCTGGACCGCGGCCAGGGCGCGCGCGCACGCGGCACCATCCTCAACGCCCGCTTTCCCGCCTCGGGGGAAAGCAGGACGGAGGACCCCTTGCACAATCCCCCGCACACTCTCCTGGACGGTCTGCACCCGAGAGGGGGGACAAGGGGGGAAGCTCACAAGCTATTTCCAGCCACAATTAGAAAGGCCAATGCAAACGCCAATTTAAAGGGGCAGAACCTCTAGTCTGTAGAGATTCCAATTATCTGCCAGTCTCTTATTTATTTATTTATTTTTTTAAAGGCTAATGCTAAATTCCCTATTCTTTGCTCTAGTGAGTCCCGAATCACTGCTATCAGAACCTCCTTCCACTGCAAGAAGACTGAGCAAAACTGAGTTCAGGGGGCAGACCCGGGACTACTTATACTGGAGTCATTAAAAGAGTGACATGCTCAGTCTCCTAGCTGCGGGAGGAGGTACACAACTCTATGATTCGGGACTAGACGAAGTACGATCAGTAAACTCATAGCGGCCTCAAGGGTACCGCAGCAGAACATAGCAAACAGTTCCAGGGGTGGGCCCTAGACTGCTCAGACTAACTGATAAGTAAAATGTCACCTTCCATATCGTTCTGCTAGGCTAGTCCAGACAAGTGGTATGTAAGGGCAGAAGACAGAGCACCACACAAAACTCAATCCAAAGGCCATATTGGCCAGCATGTGGACATCCAAGCTGTAATGCTTGACCAAAGTGGAAAGTGATGTTCATGTCACTGTCAAACTAATGTCTGAAGGGGCTACTGAGCTCTGCTCTGCCCATGAGGATGCTTGAGCTCAGGTAGAATGGGCACGCAAACCCTCTGAAACCAGCCAGTTCCACAAGAGCTACGCCAAGGCAATGTCCTCAATCTAGCATTCCAATGTTGATTTGGCCACTGCAACACCCTTGCTTAGGCCAGCAAGGAGCACAAAAAAGGTGAGACTTATGAAAGAAATTCTGAACCTCCAAGTACTGGAGAAGGACCTTCTGGACATCCACGAGGTGAAGATCCTTCTCCTTCCAACACTGCTCTTTCACGGTGGTGGGCAAGCAGATCACATGGTTGACATGAAAAGGAGAAATTACTTTAGGCAAGAAGGAAGACACCAGACAAATGAAAACGGCCTCCTGTGAAAAAGACAGATAAGGATCATGGCAAGGTAGAGCCTACAGCTTGGAAATCTGCCTTGTGAAACAAATCAAAGAATCTTAAACATTAAATCCTTTAAGGTAGCATGCTTAAAATATTCAAGAGGGCACCGCTATCAGGGCCCCGAGCACCAGATGCAGATACTAAGAAGGATCAAAGAGGAGGACACAGATACTAACCCTCTAAAGGAAGCACAAGACGTCCAGGTGCAAAGCTGGACAGACTTACCAGCCCCAGGACCTCGGAAACAGGATAAAGCTGCAACCTGAACTTTCAGGGAGCTGAGGGAAGGCCTTTCTCCAGGCCATCATGTAGAAAGGCCAGCAGAGATGGCACCTTTGCCACCCCAGGAGCCAACTGCCAAGTGCTGCGCCTTCGCTCAAAGAGGCACCAAGATTCACACATATGCCAACTTAGTAGACATCCTCTGGGCTCTGAGCAGACCACTACAGGAGAGTAGCCCTTACGTGCTGTCTCCATTCAAGAGCCGAGCTGTAAGCAAGAAGGGAACCAGGCCCTCCAGGACGATCTGTCACCACCATAATAGGCCCCGAGATGGAGGCAACCAAAAAGGCAGCACCTGCAGGAGCCACACCAGGTCTCTGAACCACACCCTCCTTGGCCAATCCAGTGTCACCAGAACAATCCTGCCTGCATGGTGTTCTATACATCAAAGCACATGCCTCACCGGGGGTCACAAAGGAGACACACACAGCAGGTGCTGACTTGGCTAAGACTGAGTCAGGGCGATGACGCCCTCGGACCCTGTCTCCTTGCAGCAACTGAAGTAGCGGCAAGCTTTGGCATCACCATCAGATCCAATGCAGAGAATAAACTGGAATGCCTGACTCCAACTCCCACTCTCCTGGATTAAAAGAGTGCTGGCAGAGGACATATACTTCCACATTGTCCACCCTGGCAACGTGCTGAGCTGACAAGGCTAGAAAGTTCTTCTCCACCTAGGCACACAGACTTATCTCCAGAACTACGCCAGCACACCTTGTGCAGCCTTGCCACCACCATGATGTTGTCTGAAACCACCCGAACAGGGGCCAGGAACACAGAAGAGCCAACCTGATGGAAGTGCAGGGAAGTAGTGTGGTCCATCAACTGCATCAAGGCAGGACCAACAGCCCTGAACTATAAGGTCTTAGCAATGGGCTCCCCAGCCCGAGTCTAACATCAGTTGTCAGAACGATCCAAAAGAAATCATCCAGCAGTGTGCCCTTCCTTAGATGGCAGGGCAGCTGCCACCACCACAGGCTGGACCTCACATTCAATGGGAGCAATAGCCTGCGTTCGAAAAGGACTCAGGGACCACCAAGTCGGCAAGGATCTCTGGAGAGATCACTGATGAGTACATGCCCATGGCACCATCTCTATAGTCGCTACCATCAATCCGAGAAGCTGAAAATAATTCTAGCCTCTGTGGGCCTGCTATGCACAAAACAGTGCCAGGCAATCCAGACTTTTGACCATCTCCTCTGGTAGGAAATAAACTATTTGAATGTCTAAACATGCTCCCCAAAACTCCAGGGACTGGGAAGGCAACAGGTGGCTTTTTCCCCAATTAATCATCCAGCCAAAGCTTTTCAAAAAGGGCACCACTTGGGATGCCACCTAAGATGCTTCTGAAAGGGAACAATCTCAGATGAGCCAGTCCAGATATGGATGGGGACAGACCCCTTGGTACTGTGACCACCACTACCATGACCTTTGAGAATGTCTTCGGGGCAGTGGATCTCTCAAAATGGAGGGCAGCAAACTGAACATGATCCAAGCCAACACCCCCCTCCCATCCCCCCTGCACATATGCAGATACTTCTGCTGACCCACCAGGATCAGGATATGAAAATACACCTCAGCCAGATCCAGAGAAGCAAAGGAATTCCCTTCTGTGCACTGCTTGACTCACAAGTGCAATGTTTCCTTCTGGTGAATGCACAGAGTGCTCGTTGACCCCCTTGAGGTCGAGAATGGCCCAGACAGAACCATCCTTTTTGGGCACCATGAAATTGGAGTATCTTCCCTTGCCCTGCTCGTTCAGCAGGACAAACCACTGTCTTTAGGCACAGCAACGTTTTCAAAGTGACCCACATAACGGACCTTCTTTGCTCACAGACCTACACAGGGCGATGAAGGCAACATTTGGAATCAGCTCTTTGCACTCCAGGACACAGCATAACTGAATGGTGTCTAGCACCCAGATACAAGCTACCAAACCTGGCAAAAATGCCTTGGTGAGCTACAAAGGTGAACCATGATCAGCAGCAGTTGAATCCCAAGGGAGACTCTTGCAAGACAGTAGGGACAGTACTTCTGTTTAAATTGTAACACAAACTGTGTTAGTTGATTTACTGAATCATTCTGCTTAATCTTTTAAACCCTTTGTTGTACAAGTTAAGATGTTCTATGTAAAAAGTTATAATTGTTCTATGTAAAACAAGCTCTGCATTGTTAATTGTTGTTAATTGTACACCGCAACTGATCGCTGGAAGATGCGGTATATAAATAAGTGTTAAATAAATAAAGACCCAATTGTCCAGGGAAAACCAGCACTCTGGTAGACTGAACACTGAAGGGTCAGAGGGCAGGAGTTGGCCTGGCCGAAGGCACTGTCCTGTTGGGACTCCCTCTCCAGGCAGTAGTGAGCTGCGAAGATATGGACCAAAGACCAGGTGGTGGCCCAGCAAATTTACATCATGGAGAAGGAACGCAGATTGGCCACGGAAGTAGCCATGGCCCTGACATGGTGTGCAGTCTCTCTCTGGTCCAGTGGTATCCCAGCTTGCTGGTAGGCAAAGATAATGCAGTCTGCCACCCAAGTGGACAGAGTTCACTTAGTCACTGGGAGCTCCGGACGGCTGGGGGTCATAGGAAATGAAGCCGTTGAGCTTTGTGGTGGCCCTGTTGCAAGTAGGACAGGGCTCTCTTGCAATCCAGAGTATGAGAGCAATCCAGAGTATGGAGAACTGTTTCCACCCTACCAGCATGAGGCCTGGGAAAGGTGGTGGGGAGCACCACCTCCTGACTGAGGTGGAATGGGGAAATCATCTGCAGCAGAAAAGTGGGGTGTGTAGAGTACCATCTTGTTCTTGTATAACCTCGTGTAAGGAGGCTCTACCATCGGAGGTAAGCGCTACCAGGAAGGTGACCTTCCAGGAGAGGTACCACAGGTGGTCAGAGGTTCAAACAGAGGCTTGGTGAGCTGTGAGAGCAACAAAGGTAGGTCCCATTCCGCCACTGGAGGGCAGATGGAAGTGGGGGGGGGGGGGGGGTTTGAACATGAGGCCCTGTAGGAACAGACACCAGGGGCTGAGTCGAGAGGAACTTCCCCCTTGACAGAGTGATGTGCTGCAATGGTGCTCAGGTGTACTCTGACAGAGTTGGACTTTAGTCGCACCTGCAACAGGTGGAGGAGGTATTGGAGTACCACATGCACTGAGCAGGAGAACAAATTTGCCTGCTTTTGTGTGCGCCACATGAAAGTATACTTCCTTTTCGTGGAGGCCTCATGAGCGACCAGAAGAATCTCTCCCAAGTCTTGTGGGAGATTGAAGGGGGTCAACACTAACCTTTCAGCAGCCAAGTCATGAGCGAGAGGGACCCCAGGCTGGAGTGTAGGTGAGAGCCCTGCTCCTGCAAGGGTAGTCCTGAGGCTTGGCCCAAGAGAATCAGCGGTACAGTCAATAGGGAGAGGAGCAGTAGGAACCAAAGCTGTCTGAGCCACCAGCACTAGTGATGCTCTGTCATGCTGGGCCTTGAACAGAGTCTTGGCTATCAGTGGCATTGGAGGGAAGGCATATAGGAGGCCTTCTGCCCACAGGATGAGGAATGCATCCGTCGCTACCCAAGACGGACGCGGTTGGCCAGAGCAGAAACAGGGCAACTGTGCACTGTCCGGGCTGCGAACAGGTCCATCACCAGGGCACCCCAGAGCCAGAACAGCCACAAGACTACCGTTGGGTACAGGTGCCACTGCTTGCCTGCTAAGACACAGTCCTGGCCCAGGAGGTAGACCACCCTTAGGAACATCCCTCTGTGTACAGCATAAGAGCAGAGGGTTACCACCTCCTGACAGAGGGGGCACGACCCTGTCCCCCCTTGTTTGTTCACGTAGAACATCGTGACCTGATTGTATGATCAGCACTGCGTAGTGCTGTAGTTGGTGGAGAAAGGGCGATATTTCTGGCCCTCAGAGCCTGACTTCCAGCAGGTTGATCTTCATTTCAGATTCCCTCCAAGACCAGCAGCCTTGTTTTTGGAGGCTTTCACAATGCACTCCCCAGCCCATTAGAGGGGCACCCATAGCGAGGACCTTCTGGGGGAGTGGATGCCTGGAAGGGCATTCTGGCCTGAAGTAAACATCTCCTCTGCTTTTGACACCGTCAACAACAGAACTCTGCAGTCAAGACTTCAGGGAATTGGTCTACACGGCACCACTTTGAATTGGTTCACAGTTTACCTCACAGACAGGCACCTCCAAGTCAAACGCGGCTCAGCCACTTCCCGACCACTGAGAGCCACCCAGGGTGTTCCACAAGGCTCCTCCCTCTCAGACTTGTTATTCAACCTCTACATACAACCGATCTGCTCCAAACACAACAGAATCCAATACACCATCTACGCAGATGACATTATGATATATACCCCTATCAGCCTTGACAACCCAGACTACTCCAGCATAGCCAACTGTCTGCAACAGACAAGCTGGCTTCTGGAAAACCACCAAAAACAAGACAAACACTACTCATCACCAGGAACTCTGCGTTCACCCCTCCTCCTGTCATCAAGCTTATCACAATACAAATAAAACCCAACGTAAAGTATCTGTGTGACTCTCGACAGAATTGAACCTTCAATCTCACATTGCCAAAACCACCTGGAACGCATACCTCAAAATGAGAACCATAAGACGCCTTAAGCCAATCCTCTCACAAGATCACTTCTGCACCATCTGTCAAACTCTCATCACTCCCATCTTAGACTACTGCAACCCCATTTACCTCGGACTCTCAAAACAAGCAACCCGGCCATTACAGATGGCGCAAAACACTGCCGCCAGAATAATAATGATCTTCAAGGCATGATCACATCACCCCCATTTCTCAACCACCTCCACTGGATCCCAATCAATTCCCGCTTCCATTATAAAGTGCTACTAAACACTTTCAAAATCCAACCACCTCTCAGCAGACAATCTGAAACCCCTCATCAGACCTGACCCAGGCACCAGACCCAGGAGGAGAGACACCTCAGACATCAACATACCCAAAAGCCTTTACTAAAAGGAGACAGGATACCTCAAGAGCAGCATTGTCCCTGGCCACGCCCACACTCGAACTCACTCCCCAACAACCTGAGATCAACAGACCTCAAGGACTTCAGGAAGATGCTCAACTATGCTCTTCACAGAACACTATAAGGACATGACCTGACCAACGGCCCTCTCTTTGCAAACCTCGCCTCCTATCCCCCTTTCCTGCAATATGTATATAGTTCCTATACATAGATCACATTGTATATAGCTCACCCCGCAATCATTTTTACACCACTCACATATACTGTCGATTTTTCACTTCATGCCCACACCCATGCACCATTGATTTGTTTGATGTGTAAACCGCTTTGATTTCAGGATAAAGTAGTATAGAAATCCTTTTAAATAAAAACAAGTTGACATGGGTTATGCCACCATCCGAGGGAGCCTGCTAACTGGCGAGTCACCTGCACTTTGTCCTTGAGCCTGTCTGTGGCTTGGGCCCACTGAGAATGGAGGCACTACTGGGCTGCTCATGTGCAGATGGGCATTTGGTGTCACATGGAGGCCATATGTCACAGCAGGCGGAGAAGCTGGGCAGAAAGTGTCCTGTGCCATTACACCTTTGCAGGTGTTCCGACCTCTGAGGGAGAAAGGCTTTTGCCTGAAGGGTGTCCAGCTGCACCCCTGTGAACTCTAGGTGCTGAGTTGGAGTGAGGTGGGACTTTGTGTAGTTTATGACAAACCCCAGATACTGCAGGGCATTTATGGTACATCCACTGGTGCATTGTGAATCTGCAGCTGTGCCCCCCTTTATGAGCCAGTTCAAATAAGGGAAGACTAAAGTCCCTTGAAACCTGAGGCGGACTGCGACCGCTGAGGCACTTTGTAAAGACCTTTTGAGACGAGGCCAGCACCCTGAATTGGTAGTGCTGTCCCTCCACCACAAACCAAAGGTATTTTCTGTGGCTGGGGTGAATGAGGATGTGAGTGTAGGCATCCATTAGGTCTAAGGAGCAAAGCCAATCTCCCTGCTGGAGGAATAGCAGCAGTGTTCCAAGGGAGAGCATCTTGAACTTCGCCCTGACCAGAAACTTGAGCTCTCGCAGGTCCAGGATGGGCCTGAGGCCCCAGTCCTCTCAGACTAGGAAATATCAAGTAGAATCTGGTGCCCTAGAGATTATGGTACTGGCTCTTTCCCCAAAGTAGTCCTGCTAACTCTGTGAGGAGCAGGGTTTGTTGGAGGAGAGGCCTGGTGAGTTCTCCCAGGAAATACGAGGGTGACTGTGGAGGAGGTAAGCCTCCTTGACCATTTGTAACACCCAGGTATTGATGGTGATGGCTGTCCACCTGTGGGCAAACAGGACTAGGTGCCTCCCTATGGGCAGCAGAGGACCTCCTGGGGGAGTGAAGGTTGCACCGAGGCAAGTCAAAAGCTTCCCCTAGCAATGTTCCCTCTAATTTTCTGTAGGCTGTGTGTGTATAAAATATCAGCTGTGCAGCTTTTGAAGGAAGGTTAAATTTTTGTGCGGCACATAACGACACTCGGAGTTCTATACTTTAAAATTTGACTACACGTCAGAATACAGTATGTACACCACATTGATTGCACTAGATAATATTGTAGAACTTGTGAAAACCGTAAATACACAACAACTTTTAAATTTTAAGATGTCTGCGTTTTCTATCAGAATCAGAACTAATTTTTGTGCGCTCTGTTATAAAGTATGTGCGCTTGCTCGGCGAGGTGTGTGCGCGCGCACACGCGCACAGCTTAGAGGGAACAGTGTCCCCTAGGCTGGGCTTGAGATGGTGCCTGGAGCTTTGGGGGATTTGTGTTTTCTGGAACCATGTCCCTGGCCCTTCTGTTGGCCCTGAAGGGCCGAGAATGCCTGAAAGTGTGGCGTCCCAAAGCCCCCCTTTCTTCCTCAGGAAGAAGGTTTTTCCCTGGGGCTCTCTTCTGGAGTTGCACCGAGGTCGTCTTTTGAGAACCTGGTTCTTATAACATACTATCTCCACTGCTTTTTGCCAGAGGCTTCCCTATGCAGGGGACATTAATTAATTTGTCTTGTACCCACTGCTCCAGGTCAGATGACTTGAGCCATGCTTGGCGTCATGCCCCAATACTGGCAGAGACCACCCTGGCCAATGACTCAAAACCATTGTAGGCTGCTTGAGACAAACTGAGCATTCTTTTACTGCTGAGGTTAGTCTTGAACCTCTGTAGGGGTTCGCCCTTGAGGTCTGCTCAGAATCCTGCAAGCTCCTTCGACAGTTCCTTCAAGTACATGCCAATGTAGAGCTGGTACGACTGGATTCAGCATGTTAGCATCGAGCCATGAAAGGCTGTCCGGTCAAGGGTTGGAGTCTCCCAGCCGGGTGGCACCGACTAATGGGTTTCTTAGCTCTTGAGCCTACGTTTAGCTGACTCCACGACCATGGAATTGTGGGGAAGCTGGGTCTTTTGCAACCCCAGGCTTCGGCATACTCTGTACATGGCGTCGAAGTGCCTGCTAACAACTGGTACCAAAGCCGGTGTTTCCCACATGCATAAGAGGCAGTGGTCAAGGATTGGGGGCACTGGAACCATAAGGGTTTCCTTTGGGGGTGTCTTGTATTGGAGGATCTCCAGTTCCTTTGTTTGTAGGTCCTCCTATGCTCTGGTCTCAATAGCGAGAGCCTTAGCCATATCCCTCACAAAAAAAAAAAAAAAAAAATTTGAGGAATGCCACGTCCTCGGGAGGGGAATGGCATCGGGTCGCTGGGGGAAATGAGTCTGAGGGCATGTCATGGTGGCACACGTCTGTGGACTTTCATCCTTGGTCTCCCATTCAGACTCAAAGTTGGAGTATTACTGACACTGCACAGCACCCTTGGGCAGGAAGTGGACCATGCACGCATGGTGCATCTCCCAAAGGCTCTCTTTGAAAGCTGTGATATGCTTCCACACGGACTCCATCGGCATGGAAGTCACCAGTATGTGAGGGCTGGCTTCCTGCTTGCTCCCTAAGAATGCAAATAGAATGTTAGGAATCATAAGGAAAGGAATGGAGAATAAAACCAAGGATATTATAATGCCTCCGTTTCATTCCATGGTGCACCTTGAATATTGTGTGCAATTCTGGTCACCTATCTTAAAAAGGATATAGCAGAATTAGAAAAGATACAGAGAAGAGTCACCAAAATGGTAAGAGTAGTTACTCACCTGTAACAGGTGTTCTCCAGGAGCAGCAGGAATCAGTCCTCACTTATGGGTGACGTCGGCGCCGACAGAGCCCCAGAGCAGAGCATTTCCCCAGCTTTCAAGGAAAGCCTTTGGGAATGCAGCACGCCTGCGCGGTCCCCTTCACGCCCAAGGGTGCCATCTTGCTCAGTCTGACGACATAGCTAAAAGACAGCAAAAATCAAAAATAAAGTATATGACTGCAACTCCAGGGGAGGAGGGAGGGTCGTGAGGACTGATTCCTGCTGCTCCTGGAGAACACCTGTTAAAGGTGAGTAACTACTTTCTCCAGGACCAAGCAGGAAGTCAGTCCTCACATATGGGACTCCCCAGCTCTAGGCTACCGGGAACCCAAGCTGAAAAAATAGCTCCCTCTACAGAGCCTCAGCAGCCGTGATAAGAATATTCTCTGAAAACGCCCACGTACGGTAGCCCAACACAAGGGCCGGAGGGGTAGGAGTTGCCTAAAGCTCAAAGAGATTACGGAGTACTGCCTGTCCAAAAGCACTGTCCCTTCAGGACTGCCTCTCGAGGCAGTAGTGGGCCGCAAAAGTCTGGCTTGAAGACCAAGTAGCAGCCCGGCAGATGTCTGCCAACGGAACAGAGCGGAGATGAGCTACTGACACGGCGGGCCGTGACTTGACCCTGCAAGGGGAGGTCAGCTGCCCTGTACGCCCAAGCGATACAATCTGCTACCCAAGTGGAAAAACGTACGCTTGGAGACAGGTAACCCCAACTTATTAGGGTCAAAGGATACGAAGAGCTGAGTAACCCTTCAATGCCCCTTCATACACTCTATGTAAAAGGACAACGCCCTCTTACAGTCTAGAGTATGCAAGACTGTCTCAGCCTGGCTGGTATGCAGCCTGGGAAAGAATGTCGGAAGAACCACCTCCTGGTTGAGGTGAAAGGAGGAGACAACTTTTGGAAGGAACTTCGGATGAGTCCTAAAGACCACCCTGTTCCTATAGAACTGTGTGTACAGTCTATCAGAATCCAGAGCTTGTAGTTCAAATGTCTGGCCAAGGTAAGAGCTACCAGGAAGAGCGCCTTCCAAGAAAGGAAGCACAAATGGCAAGTAGCCATCGGCTCAAACGGTGGGCGAGTAAGTTGCTGCAAGACCACGTTCAAATCCCACTCAGTGGCCAGTGGATGAACCAGAGGCTTGAGAAGAAGCAGACCTCTGAGGAAGCAGGACACCAAGGGGTCCCTCCACTGGTGAGTGGTGCGCTGACAGAGCACTGAGGCGGACCCGAACAGAGGTAGACTTCAGGCCTAGGTCTGACAGGTGAAGTAGATACTGCAGTACTACTGGCACAAGGCAGGAGAAAGGATCTTCATTGCGCTGAGCACACCACATTGTGAACCTACGCCACTTGAGGGCATAGGACTTCCTGGTGGATTGCCCCCTAGAGGCCAAAACCACCTCTTCAATCTCCTTAGGTAGAAGCAAGGGAGCCAGCACTATCCTTTCAGCAGCCAGGCCATCAGATTGAGGGACCTGAGATTGGGGTGCAGAAGGGAACTCTGATCCTGAGACAGGAGATCGGGTTGCAACCCCAGAGGGAATGGAGTTTCCACTGCCAACTGCAGAAGAAGTGGAAACCACGGTTGCCTCGGCCATCTGGGAGCTACCAGAATGTTCAAGGCCTTGTCTCGTAGAATCTTGAACAGAGTTCAGGCCACCAGGGGTGTGGAAGGAAATGCATACAGGAGGCCTGTCGACCAAGAGATCAGAAAAGCATCTGCTGCCACTCTGAGGATGTGGCTGCCTGGAGCAAAACCTGGGCAGCTGACGGTTCAGTGGACTGGCAAAGAGATCGATGGATGGAAGTCCCCATCGTAAAAAGAGCTGCTGAACCACCAGTGGATTCAACTGCCATTCGTGAGGCTGGAGAATCTTGCTTAGTTTGTCTGCCAAGAGTTCTCCTGACCAGGTAGATAAACTGCTCTGAGAAACATGCCTTGTTTGACTGCAAAGGAGCTCCTGACACAGGAGTCTGGACCCTGTGCCCCCTTGCTTGTTCACATAGAACATTGCTACCTGATTGTCTGTCTGAACTAAGATAGACTGGTGAGAGAGGCTCCAAAAGATTGATCTGCTGTGTGGCTTCCCGAGGAGGCCAGAGGCCTTGAGTGCATGTGCCCTGACAACGTGCACACCAGCCCTTTAAAGACGCATCTATCATCAGCACCCTTGTGTGTTCTGGGGCCTGAAAGGGTACCCTCCTGAGAAGGTTTGGGAGATGTAGCCACCACTGCAAGGAGTCCAAGAGTGGTTTGGACACCCTTTTACTCTGTCTCGGAGGTCGCCTATGGCCTGCGCCCATTGAGCTCTGAGGCACCACTGAGCCGCCCGCATGTGCAGATGGGCATTTGGGGTCACATGTACCGTGTATGCCATGTGGCCCTGGAGCCAAAGGAAGTGTTTGGTGAGGACCTGAGAATTGCTTAGGAACTGCTTGGCCAAGTCCATCAGTCTGTAGGTCCTGTCCTAGGGCAAGTAAGCCCTTGCCTGCAGGGTGTCTATAATCTTGCCCCTATAAACTCTAGATTCTGTGAGGGGCACAAAGTGGACTTTGTGTAGTTTATGACAAAGCCCAGATGCTGAAGAAGAGAGACAGTGCGAAGAGTGGCTTGTCTGGCCTCCTGGAGAGACTGAACCCTGATGAGCCAGTCGTCCAGGTATGGTAAGACAAAACCCCTGATTTCTGAGATAGGCCGCTGCCACCACCGCCAGGAATTTGGTGAAAACCCTGGGGGCAGAAGTTAGGCCAAAGGGAAGTACTCTGTACTGAAAATGGTTTCCTCCCACCACAAATCTGAGGTATTGCCTGTGGTCTGGATGAATGAGGATGTGCGTATAAGCATCCTTTAGGTCTAAGGAGCATAGCCAATCTCCCTGCTGGAGGTAGGGCAGCAGGATTCCAAGGGTAAGCAAACTTTTCCTTCTCCAGAAACTTGTTTAGGTTTTGCAAGTCTAGGATAGGCCGGAGGCCTCCTGTCCTTTTTGGTACCAGAAAGTACCTGGAGTAAAAGCCTTGCCCTTTCAGGTGGTGAGGCACCGGTTCCACCACCTGTTCCTTTAAAAGACTTGCCAACTCTGAAGGAGGAGGTTTCTGTGCAGAGGGAGTCTTGGAGGCTCCCCTGGGAAGTAGGAGGTGGGTATCTGGTGGAAGTGGAGCATGTAGCCTTGTTG
Organism: Ichthyophis bannanicus; assembly: GCA_033557465.1. NCBI lineage: Eukaryota > Metazoa > Chordata > Amphibia > Gymnophiona > Ichthyophiidae > Ichthyophis > Ichthyophis bannanicus. The sequence continues at coordinate 777,963,882 of CM066031.1, read as the reverse complement.
GACTATGCTGAGGACCCAGGTATCCCCTGTGATGGCTGGCCACCTGTAGGTGTACAGGGTCAGCCGACCTCATGTGCTGAGTGGAGCCATCTGTGGAGAAGAGGCTATGCTGTGGGAGTCAAAACCCTGCTCCCTGCTGTGCAGGAGCCGGAGCTGGCAGCTTGAGGATCTTCTGCCTATGGGGCCCATGCCCCTGCCCCTTGGCCTGCTGGCCCTGTTGGGGAGCTGGAGAGGCCTGATAGTGAGGGTAGGATTTAGGCAGCACCCTTCCTCAGGAAAAAGGGCTTTTCCCCCCCGAGCTCTTCTTTTTCTGAGAAGGCGCAGACGTTTTCCTGAACAGCCTTGTCCGGGTGAGAGTCTGTCTCAATTTCTGCAGCCTTTTCAGCCATGGGTTTACCGAAAAGGTTTTCACCTCGGCAGGGGACATCGACCAACTTGTCCTGCACCCATGGCTCCAGGTCCAATTACTGTAGCCAGGTCTGACAGCATGCACCAATGCTGGCCGTGGCTACTCAGGCCGAAGCCATCATAGGCTGCTCGAGAGAAACTTCAAGCACTCTCGGATCCCTGTTGACAAAGCCTTGAACCTCTGCAAAGGTTCCTCAGAGAGGCCAGCTGAGAACCCGGCAATCTCCTTTGCCAGGTCTCTAAGTACATGTCCATATACAGCTGGTAGGTCTGGACACGGCAAGACAGCATAGAGCCCTGGAAGCACTTTCTACTGATGGCATCCAGGTTCCGGGCCTCCCGGCCAGGGGGCACCAAGGAGTGCATCTTCTGACTCTTCAGACGGTGCATGGCCGATTCCACAACCATGGAGTGGTGCAGTAGCTGTGCCTTTTGGAACCCAGGGCTCTTACGGACTCGATAAATAGAATCGACCCATTTGCTAAGAACCGGCGCCGAGGCCGGTGCCTCCCACATACGGAAGAACAGCCGTTCCAGCATTGGAGGAACCGGTACAGTAAAGGCTTCCTTCGGAGGAAAGTCATACTGGAAGGCATCGAGCTCCTCAGCTCGAGGCTCCTCCTCGGCGTCTGCAGGGAAGGCCAAGGCCTTGGCCATATCCCTCACAAAGTGAGAACCGGGTATCCTCGGGGGGGGGGGGGGGAAGAGGGGGGGGACCTTCTCCGAGGCTCGGACTCCAGTGAGTCCGAAGGGACGCACCGGGTCCGGGGACTCTTTGTCCTCCGTCTCCCACTCCGACTCCTCCGAGTCGTCGAGCGGCTCTGGCAGTGCGGGCCTCGGTGCCACCTGCCCCGACGCTGAGGGTATCTGCGTCGACAACCTCGGCCCCGCAAGGGGAGGTCGAGGGGGACCGTGACCAAGGATCGGCTCGGTCTCTGGGGTCGACTAAGACGTTGAGGTCCTGGTGGTTGGGACAGATCGGCCATCAACCTGCATCCGAGCTCAGGAGACTCAGCAGCCCCTGACTCGGGCCCCGCAATGTCGGCTCCCCTAGAGGAGAGTCCACGAGGATAACTGCACTTACGTGACTCGGGGACTCCGGCTCCACACGAGGTAGCTTGGAAGGCCTCTCTGACTCCGACAGCCCGGGGTGGCGGTCAGGGCTATGCGACCTGGCCCTCAAGGAACCAGGAGCCTCCACCAACTCTGCCCTCACGAGCTTCTTTCGGTGCTCCCGCGAGGGAGACTCCCTTTCAGAGGACCCCCGATGGTGCTCGGGGTCGGACTCCTGAGATGTCGAGGCCTCTGACGAAGTCCAGGACCGGCCGGACGCGTAATCAGAAAATATTCTCTCATGCTGACGGCTCCGAAGTGCCTTCGACGACATTTTGCTGCATGGGCCACAGGCCAGCGGGTCATGGTCGGGCCCGAGGCAGCAGTCATGTGTGTCGGTGAGATATAGGTTTCTTACACCGATCACACTTTTTGAACCCACTGGCAGCCATCGGGGGGAAAAAGGGCCCCTGCAAGGTCGAACGACCGGGCTGCCAGTGAAAACACAAAAAGAGCGTGAACGCTAGTCACGAAGGACAAAAAATGAAAATCACAAGTCTGGACTCGATACCGGTGTACCGAGCCCAGGCGGAAAGGGGAACCGGTGTCAAACCGGACAAAATAACGCAAAAATCGCTGAAAAAAAAACCAACTTTTCCCAGGTGACACGAACTCACGTCTGTCAGGCTCCGTGGAAAAAGAAAGACTGAGCAAGATGGCACCCTTGGGTGCGAAGGGGACCGCGCAGGCACGCTGCATTCCCAAAGGCTTTCCTTGAAAGCTGGGGAAATGCTCCGCATGGGGGCTCTGTCGGCACTGACATCACACATGTGAGGACTGACTTCCTGCTTGGTCCTGGAGAAAAAGGGGACTACAGTGTAACCCATATAAGACTAAGAAAAAAAATTTTTTCACTCCATGTGTAATCAAACTCTGGAATTCAGTACCAGAGAATGTAGTAAAAACTGTTAGTGTAGCTGGGTTTAAAAAAAGATTGACAATTTCCTGGAGAAAAGGTCCATAAACCATTATTGAGTTGTGGCTTATGGAATCTGTGGCCCCTCCAGACATGGTAAATGGTGTCAGGGTGCCGACTGACCACTGGCAACAAGCCCAGGGTCTCCCATATCCTGAGTAGCAGCCTTCCGAGGATGGGTGGAACTGACACCGAGTCTCCTTGGGAGGAGACTTATTGCAGGATCTTGAGCTCCCTCGGTACGCGGATGATCCTCCGACTCTTGTCTGGATCAACAGATATCATGGACGAAGTCATGAAAGGCTACGTCCTCAGGCAGGGAGTGGCACTGAAGCTCTGGGGAAGACTGCTCCGAGGGGACATCCCTGTGCCGGGAGGTCTCAGGTGAGGCCTTGCCTCCGTTTCCCAATCAGAATCAGAGGGAGTCTAAGAGTTGGCCCCAGGGGCAGCCCTGAGGTACTGGGCCCCCTCCAGAGGACCTGGGGGTTGGACACTCAGAAATTCACTGGGGAAGACTGGACCCCCAAGGAGCATGATCAAGACCTCTATAAAATGCCGAGGACTTACCTGAGGCTGGTGGCACTCGGTGCCTAGTTCGATGCCCAGGGACTCCCGAGGTCGGGGGGCCTGGTGTCAGGGCCAATGATGCTGAGAACCCAGACATCAACGCCCACTGCCAGGCAAGGATGGAGGAGAGGCTCTGCTCCATGGCTGCCATGTGGGACTCTAGGCCCGATGGCTATGCAACTCCCAGCGTGGACACAGTCTCTGGTCAGACACCAGCACTCCGGAGATTGCATCCTCAAGGACTACAAGCTCGAGACCTTCTGAGAGTGCTGCTCGGAATCACTGGAGTCCCAGCAAGGGACTTTGCCAGGCTTCATCTGAGGCACCTCTTTTGGGACCACCTCCTTTTTCTTGTGAGGGTGCAGGGCCACCCCAGAGGAGCTGCTGCAGGAATCCAAGGACACCTGGACATCTTGCAGGGCCAGCTTTGGGGCTCAGCGATGGGGAGGATGGGGCAGAGTCAGATCGTGGAAACAGTTTCCCTTGCAACTCTGACTGCCTTTTATTTGTTTTGGGGGTCATGGCCTAGCACCAGTCGCAGGTGGAACTGTTATGGTCCGGGTCCGGGTCCGGGTCCAGGCAACGAACGTCTCAGTCACCGATACTTATGACTGTTACAGTCCGACTGCAGCGGTTGCACTTGAACCCACTGGAGTCATGGTGGGAGAACACAGCCAGGGTAGACGACCCCCAGGTGAAAAATGGCATGAAGGCCAGTCGAGGGAGAACTTAAGAGGAAAAATGAAAAAAGGGGTAAGAGCCGAGACCGGCACCAAAGGCACTGTCTTGAGGCAGAAAGGAGACTGTACACCACTGGCAGGAAGGAGAAATTTGGTGCTTTTTCTGAGGCAGTAGAGGACTACGTCCATTGGACTCTGCAGAAAAAGGAGGAGGAACCTGGAGCAAGATGGCACCCCTGGGTGGTAAGTTGACCATGTGTGGTATTATTCCCAAAGGCTTTCTTTGAAAGCTGGGAAAACGCTCCATGCGGGGCTCTGTCGGCACTGTCACCTATATATGAGGACTGACTTCCTGCTTGTTCTTGGAGGAGGCATAGTCAGTCACTTGTAACAGATGATCTCCGGGAACAGCAGGAATTTAGTCTTCACATATGGGTAACATCGGTACCAATGGAGCCCACGCAGGAACGTGCCCCAGCATCCAATAGGAAAGCTTTTGGGAGCATCCCACTGCACCTGCATAGCTGCCTTCCTGCCTTTTCCAGCTCTCCCTCCTCAGTTGAGTTTGTAGCTGAGATAAAAGGAGAGAAGAGGAAAAGTACAACTCCTAGGGGAAGAGAGTGGGTTGCGAACACTAAACTCCAGCTGTTCCCGGAGATCACCCATTACAGATGAGTAACTATGCTATCTCCAGGAACAAGCAGGAATAGTCTTCACATATGGACTCCCTAGCTCAAAGATGCCCTCAGAGTGAACTGTGGTACACAGGCATTAAGTAAATAGGTCACATATCCTCCAGGGATGTCTGGTATCGAAACCCAGGACAGAGGGTAGGAGTTGATCTAAGTCTGAAAGAGATGCTGGAGAACAGCTTGGCCAAACAAGGCATCCCGGCAGGAGTCCTTGTCCAGGCAATAGCAAACAGCAAAGGTGTGGACAGAAGACCAGGTTGCTGCTTTGCATATCTCAATCGCTACAGAGTGCAGATTTGCCATAGAGACAGCCATGGCCTGAACATTATGTGCAGTGACATAACCCTCGAGGGAGACACCTGCACTTTTGTAAGCAAGGGAGATGCAATCCGCTATCCATCTGGATAGAGTTTGATTGTATACTGGCAATCCCAGGTGACTCGAGTCAAAGACCATGAAAAGTTGGGAAGCTTTTCTGGACTCTCGAGTTCTCTGGAGATAAAAAGCCAAAGCACGTTTGCAATCTAGAGTGTGAAGGGTTGCTTCTGCCCTAGAGGAATGAAGTCTAGGGAAAATACAGGGAGGTAAACCGACTGGTTTAAATGGAAGGGCAAGACCACCTTTGGCATAAAGTGGGGATGAGTCCTAAGGACTACCTTATGGTGGAATCGTGTACAAGGAGGGTCAGCCACCAAAGCCTGGAGCTCACTAATGTGTCTTGCTGAATTGAGGGCAATAAGGAAAGTGAACTTCCAAGTGAGAAACTTCAGAGAGGTGGTGGCTAGAGGTTCAAAGGGCAGCTTGAGAAGCTGTCTAAAACATTAAGATCCCATGCCACTGGAGGTGTCTTAATGGGAGATTGTTAATAGAAGACCCCTCATGAAGTGTGCTACAAGCAGCTGAGAAGAAATGGGCTGACCATCCAGGGGTATGAGTGCACTCTTACCGAATTGGTTTTGAGTCCAGAAGACAGGTGCAGAAGATATTCAAGTAATGCATCCACCGGAGCTGAGAATGGGTTAATTAATTTTATTTGGAAACTTTTCTATACCACCCCTTTCAGAGATCAAGGGTGTTTACAGAGAACAGGACATCAAAAACCATTACATTGAACATATTTTAACAGGAACTATATACAAGGGTTAAGATCCCTTTCAGAACACCAGAAAGAGACCACAGATGCAGGAGGTCAGTGCAAGATGCAGGAGGTCGGTCCAAGAGCCTGTTCTGCCCTGCTTGTTCAAGTAGAACATGGCTATTTGATTGTCTGTCTGGACTAGAACTGTCCAGAAGCAAAGATGGTCCTGGAACACCTTCAGAGCATTGTGGACGGCTTTTAGTTCCAGCAGATTTATGTGGAGTTGTGACTCCTGATGAGACCAAAGACCCTGAGTGGAGAGATTGTCCAGGTGAGCTCCCCAGCCCAATTTGGACGCATCCATCATCAGGGTACACTGATGTGGAGGCATCTGAAAAGGTGACCCTACTGGAGATTGCCACCACTGGAGAGAGGCAATTAGATGTGTAGAGACCATTATTTTGTCTCACAGACCCGATGCCCGAGATCACTGGGAAGCCAGGGTCCATTGAGCTACGCGCATATGTAAACGAGCATATGGAACATGTACTGTTGATGCCATATGACCCAGAAGTTGCAGCATTTCTCCAGCAGTGAGAAAGTTCTTGAGGCATGCCTGAGATGCAAGCTGACTGAGTTGAGTGCAGCGGGCTTGGGGCAGAAAAGCCTTTGATTGTTGAGTATCTAAGAGAGCCCCTATGAACTCTAGAGTTTCAGGGAACGAGTTGGACGTTTGGAAGATTTATTACAAATCCCAAGTACTGCAGCACCTGCATGATGCATGAGGGGGAAAGACTGGCCTCTAGAGAGGTGCTTGCTCGAATGAGCCAGTTGTTTAAGTAAGGGAAGACAAATATCCCTAGAGTCCTTAGAAAAGTGGCTACTACTGCCATGCACTTTGTAAAAGACTCTTGGGGCAGAGGCAAGGCTGAAAGGCAGGATTCTGTATTGATAATGTCTCCCTTGGAACAGAACCTCTAAGGTTCAATATATCCAGCAACTTTTTCCCGCCTGCCCCCCTCTTTCCCCTGCCCCCCTCTCCTCTCTTCTACCACCCCAGTTCCCTCAAGTATCCCTCCCCTCTCCCACCGCTGATCTGCTTTCCAACCCATCACTCTCCCTGAATTGACTAAGGCTCTTAAAGCTACTCGGAAAACCACCTGCCTTTCAGATCCCATCCCCTCACAGTGGCTTTGAGCCCTCACTAGCCCTGCTTCCCCTGATTCTTTCTATCTTCAACAATAGTCTACTGTCTGGGTCCTTCCCTTCACGTTGGAAACACGCCTTAATCCGCCCCCTTCTGAAGGAAGCTTCCCTGGACCCCTCTATACCCTCGAACTGGTGCCCTATTTCTAATCTCCCCTTTCTGTCTAAACTTTGAGCATCTGGTTTTCTTTCAGCTCTGTTCATCTTGAGGCTTCTCTGGTTCTTCACCCCCGCCAATCCGGTTTCCGTCCAGGTCACAGCACGGAATCTATTCTCATTTCCTTTCTCAACGAATTGCATGTTGCGCACGATCACGGTTCTATATCCATAACTGTCTCTTTAGATATGTCTGCTGCTTTTGATGATGTTGATCACCGCACGCTTCTATCTCGACTTGACACTATCGGTCTCTCAGGTTCAGTCCCTCACTGGTTTCATTCTTTTCTTTTCAACTGGTCCTTCTCATTACTTTTTGGTTCCGACTCCTCTCCTTCCACCCCTCTTCACTGTGGTGTCCCACAGGGCTCTGTGCTTGCTCCCCTTCTGTTTAACATTTTCATGGCCCCCCCCTCGCTCTGCTCATCCAGCAACATGGTATTTTGGCGTATTATTACGCTATCATTCTTCTTTTCCACACTAGTTCACTCACTCCCGATATTGGTCTCCTCAATGTCTGTCTCTCTGCTGTTTCTTCTTGGTTCTCAGAAAACTTCCTTCACGTCAATTTGTCAAAAACTTTGGCTATTTGGTTTACTGCTGGTGCTCCTGTCCGCCCCCCCCCCCCCCCATTCCTTCTCTCTCTGCTGACCCCATTCCCCTTGTTTCTTCACTACGTTATCTTGGTGTCACCTTGGATTACGCCCTAACCTTCAAAGACCACATTTCCTCTGTTGTTCAACGTTCCTTCTGTACACTGAGGCAACTCCACGCTGTTCGCTCTTTTCTCTCCCCCTCTTCTCTGACCACACCGCTTCTCTCTTGTCGTTTCTCGTTTAGATTACTGCAATGCATCTTTAGACGGGCTTCCTCTTACTCAACTTCGCAGGCTTAACTTCGCAGGCTTCAACTGGTTCACCACACAGCTGCTCGGACTCACACCTCCCGATTCGCTCACATCACCCCCCTTCTTATTCATTTACACTGGTTGCCCATTCCTTTTCAAATCCAATACAAGATCCTTACTTTTGTGCACAAATCCCTCCATACCGGTGTCCCACGCTCTCTCTCAGACTTAGTTCATTTCCACTGCCCCTCGAGGATCCCTTAGGTCTGTCCACGCTAACCGGTTATTCCTCCCGCCCCCTTCGCAGGCCCACCTTGAATCTACATGTTCCGCTGCCTTTTTCTTCATTGGTCCCCGTCTATGGAACTCTTTGCCGTCTGCACTTCATCTGGAACTTTATCCTTCTTTCAAAACTAAGCTAAAGACCCATCTTTTCAACATAGCCTTCGAACTTCCTCCCCCCCCCCCCTCCTCCTCCCGATAATTAATATTTCTCCTTTTCCTGCTGTCTTGTTTCCTCTCCTGACGCTGTCCCTTTCCTATCATTAAATGGTGTTCCTTTCTGTTTCCTTTTCTCTGCAGCCTCCTCTTTTAATGTAAAACCGCCGCATGCCTGCTGGTCCAGGCGGTCTATAAAGTTTTTAAATAAAGATAAAGAAAGCACAGGAACTTTGTGTTGTGCATGAATAAGTATGTGAGTATATGCCTCCTTTAGATCTAGAGAACAGACCCAATCCAGACTCTGGAGATAGGGCAGAAGAGTACCTAGGGAGATCATTTTGAATTTTTCCCATAGAAATACTTGTTCAGTTCTGAGGTCCAGAATGGGCCTGTATTCTCCTGTTTTCTTTGGAATGAGGAAGTATGGAGAAAAGTCCAGTCCCTGTTGGAAGTGTGGGACCCTCTTCTATTGCACCCTGCGAGAGAAGGAAGGGAGGTGACCTCTTGCAACAGTGCCGTGAGAGAGGGTTGAGAACAGAACTCTTGAATCTTCGGGGGGGGGGGGGGTAGACTTCATAGATGTTTGTACCCCTCCCGTATTTATGGAGAGAGTCCACTGCTCTGATGTTACAAGATGCCGCCTGTGGGCAAAGTGAAAAAGTATGCCAGGAATGGGGATGGGATCTGGAATCTCCAGAGGCAGAACAGCTATGTTCTCCAGAAAGGAGTCAAAGACCCTAAGGAGGTTGTGTCTTCTCAGATGGCTGTGACCTGGGAGTCTGAGCCTTCCTATGTTGTTTCAGTGGCTGCTGCCCTTTCTGGGGAGCATGCATTGGGCACTGCACCGTAGGGTTTTAAGAAGGGTCATTTTTCATTTTCTTGTTGCAAAAGGCCTTCTTTGGTTTTTTTTTTAGCTGGGTTGGCAGTAGATCTAGATAGACTATTAAGAGTGGTGTTCTCAGATTCTAGCTGAAAAGCTTCGTCCTGCCAATCCTTGCCAAAAGGTTTACACCAGTGCAAGGGATATTACCCATCTGATCTTTAACCCACTGTTCAAGATCAGATGCTTGGAGCCAAGCAACCCTGCATGCACCAATGCATACAAGCTGAAGTTCTGTTGATACATTCAAAACAGTCAAAAGTTGCCCTGTTAAACTTTGAAACATTTTGGCCATGCTTTACAAGGTTGAGATAATCAGCTCTTATCAGGAAGAAGAGGAGCCATCAACTCCAAATCTCTAGCCACCTCCCTAAGGGACATACCCATATAGAGTATGTAGGACCTGATTCTGGTCAATAACATGGAGGCCTGAAAACATACGACCAAAAGAGTCGAGGGCTCTCGATTCCCTGCCCATAGGGTTCGAGGAGTGTCTTAGCACTTTTTATTCAACGCATTGCCAATTACACCACCATGGAATGGTGTGGTAATTGCATCTTTTGAAAGCTGGGACACTAAAGCTTCTTTAGGGGCTGCAGGGTATTGAAGGATTTCAAGTTCCTCAGCCCTAGGTTTTTTCAGAAGTCACTTATGGACAGACCCCAAGCAACATCGTGAACATCTTGGAAAGACATGCCCTCCGGAGGGGACATGCAACGTTGTGGAGACGGGTCCTCTGGTAGAATTCTCATTTCCCAGGTACCAGAAGACTCAAAAGTATCGACGGGCGGGGTGTTCCTGTTCTGCATGTACTCATTACCGTTTGAAACCAGTAGCTGAAGCTTGTGGTGTCAGCACCTTGGTACCAGAAATGGCCTCGAGGGCCAGCATGGGTGGTAGCATGGTAAGTGGCAAAAAGGTCTATGCAGTCTCCTTCGGTACCATAGCCGGTACCGATGCTGGAGGAATAGACTGTAAAGGCTTTACCGGTAAAGCACAGTTACTTACCTGTAACAGGTGATCTCTGGGAACAGCAGGAATAAGTCTTCACATATGGATATCGTCAGTACCGACGGAGCCTACGCGGGAACGCTCCCCAGCGTCCAGTAAGAAAGCTTTTGGGAGCATCCCACAGCGCCTGCGCGCTGCCTTCCCGCCTTTCCTAACCGCCTCTCTCCAGTTCGCGTTTTAAAGCCGAGACAAAGAGAGAGAGAGGAAAGGAAAGATAGAGAGATACAACTCCTAGGGGAGGTGGGTGGGTTGTGAAGACTTATTCCTGCTGTTCCCAGAGATCACCTGTTACAGGTAAGTAACTGTGCTATCTCCAGGAACAAGCAGGAATGAGTCTTCACATATGGGGACTCCCCCAGCTAGAGATGCCAGGGAGATCTCCAAAGTTGTGAGTCCCCGAGAAGGGCTCTACCTCACCCCATGGATATCGGGCATCCAAACAGGGATGGGGGGTAGGAGTTGATTAGGTATGGAAAAGGTGTTTGAGAACAGCCTGACCAAACAAACAAGGCATCCCGGCGGGAGTCCTTGTCCAAGCAGTAATGGGCTGTAAAGGTATGAACCGAGGCCCAGGTGGCCGCTCGACAGATTTGGTCGATGGACAGAGTTTAGATGAGCCATAGAGGCTGCCATGGCCCTCACATTGTGAGCTGTGACATGGCACTCCAGAGAAAGGTTCTTACTCTGGTAGGTGAAGGAAATACACTGAGCAATCCAATTGGACAGAGTCCTCTTAGAGACTGGAAGTCCTAAGTGAGAGGGATCAAAAGCAACAAAGAGTTGAGAGGACTTTCTATGTTGCTGTGTCCTTTGCAAGTAGAAAGCAAGTGCCCTCTTACAATCCAGGGTATGAAGATTCTCCTCTGCACTTGATGCATGAGGACCTGGAAAAAAGACAGGTAAATACACCTCCTGGTTCAGATGAAAAGGTGAGACCACTTTAGGCATAAAGTGTGGATTAGTCCTGAGGACTACCTTATCATGATGGAACCTTGTATAAGGAGGATTAGCCACCAAGGCTTGCAGCTCACTGATATGGCGAGCTGAGGTGACTGCAATGAGAAAAATAACCTTCCAGGAAAGGAATTTCAAGGAGGTAGTGGCTAAGGGTGGCTTCATAAGTTGGCCAAGAACCAAATTCAAATCCCATGCCACTGGAGGTGGTCTAATGGGATGCTTAGTTAAAAGAAGGCCTCTCATGAATCTTGCAATAAGAGGATGAGAGGAAATAGGATGTCCATTGAGAGGCTTAAGGTATGCTGCAATAGCACTCAAATGGACTCTTACTGAATTCGTTTTAAGGCCTGCATGGGATAAATGCAGCAAATACTCCAGTAAAGAATTCAGAGGTATTGCAAGCGGGTTAAGACCCTTCTCTGCACACCAAACAGTAAACCTTTTCCATTTAAAAGCATAGGAACGTCTAGTGGAAGGCTTTCTGGAAGCATGAAGGATATCCTTCACTTGCTGAGACAGATGCCAATCTTGAAGGTCTAGGCCTTCAGCAACCAGGCTCTGAGATGGAGACTGGGGATTTGGGTGCCATAATGTTCCCTCCCTCCTGGGACAGGAGGTCTGGAGCAGATCACAAGTTCAGGGAGGGAGCTTGAGAGAGATGCAGAAGTAGAGAGTACTACACTTGGCGTGGCCAACGTGGAGCTATGAGGATCATAGACCCCTTGTCTCTCTGAAGCATGAACAGTGTCTTGGAAATTAGGGGAATGGGTGGAAAGGCATAGAGGAAGTCTTGCCCCCAGTGGAGGAAGGCATCCCTGGCCTGAACTCCCTGACACGGAATCCTGGAACAGAACCGGGGAAGTTTGGCATTCCACGGACTTGCAAACAGGTCCATGTCTGGGGTTCCCCAAATTCGAAAGATCCTGGCTATCTGGTCCCCAAGGAGGGACCATTCGTGTGGAAGCAGAACTCGACTTAGTCTGTCTGCCCAAGAGTTTTGAACCCCTGGAAGATACACTGCCATGAGATGAATCTGATGCTCTCTGGCGAAGGCCCACAATCTCAAAGCTTCGTTGCAAAGCGACAGAGCCAGTCCCGCCCTGCTTGCTCACGTAGAACAGGGCTACTTGGTTGTCCGTATGGATGAGGACTGTCTTGAAGCTAAGCAGGGTGTGGAAGACTCAGAGCTAGAAGAATTGCTCTGAGCTCTAAGAGGTTGATATGTAGAGATGTCTCCTGTGGAGACCAGATGCCCTGGGTGGAGAGATCTTGTAGATGAGCTCCCCAACCCTTTGGGGAGGCATCTGTTGTGAGGGTTGCTTGGGGTAGCAACTGTTGAAAGGGGGACCCCAGCAACAGATTTTGAGTGGACTTCCACCACTGGAGGGACCAAAAGAGGCGACTGGAGATTGCTATTTTGTCTGACAGGCAACCTGATGCCTGGGTCCATTGGGTGGACAGAGTCCACTGAGCTGCCCTCATGTGAAGGCGAGCGTAAGGAACCACATGCACGGTGGATGCCATGTGGCCTAACAGTTGTAACATCTCTCAAGCAGTTAAATGGGATTTTAACTGAATTTGAGAGGCTAACTGCACCAAGCGTAGGCAACGGGCCTGGGGAAGATAGGCCCTTGCAGTTGTGGTATCTAGCAAGGCCCCTATGAACTCCAATGACTGAGTAAGGGTGAGTTGTGATTTTGGGATGTTTATTACAAGTCCCAGATACTGAAGAACACGCCTTGTGCAGGCTAGGGAAGTCGGGGCCTCTGACTGGGATGGTGCTCGGATGAGCCAGTCGTCCAGATATGGGAATACAAATATTCCTAGAGTGCATAGAAATGCAGCTACTACTGCCATGCATTTTGTGAACACTCTTGGAGAAGAGGCCAGACCGAAAGGAAGCACTCTATTGATAGTGCTTTCCCTGATAAAGGAACCGAAGGAACCTTCTGTGTGTTGGATGGATGAAGACATGGGTGTACGCATCCTTGAGATCTAGAGAACAAAGCGAATCCTGACTCTGAAGGTATGGAAGGAGAGCACTGAGATAAATCTTGAATTTCTCCTTGCACAGAAACTTGTTCAATTCTCTGTGATCTAATATGGGTGTGTAGCCCCCCCGTTTTCTTTGGAATAAGAAAATAGGGGGAGTAGAACCCTGAACCCTGTTGAAGGGGTACTTCTAGTGCCCTTTGGGCAAGGAGGGTAGCAATCTCCTGACCCAGAAGGTCAAGGAGAGATGTTGGAGAATTGAACTGTTTCACCATAGTGTGAGGAAGGTTGGTTTAAGAAATGAAGCTTGTACCCCTCCCTTATGATGAAGAGGGTCCATTGCTCTGCTGTGATTTGTTCCCATCTGGGAGCAAAATGAGCTAACCTCCCTGGAATGGTGAGAGGCTCTGGTTCTTCTAGAGCCAGAAAGGCTAAGTTCTCTAGTTTTAAGTCAAAGGCCCTGAGGAGGCTGAGGCTGTTGGGCGTAGCAGTCCTTGTAGCCTTAGGCTTGGCTTGTTTAGGTTGTTGCTGTCGCTTTGCAGCAAAACGACCTGTAGAAGATGCCTGGAGACCATAACCAGGATAATATTTCCCTTTTTTGGGAAAGTCTTTTTGAATAACCTTTTTCTAGCAGGAGCAGAAGTAGACTTTGAAAGTCTACGGCAGAATTTTCAGCATCCATCTGAGTGGCCTTTGTTTGCCAATCCTTACCAAAAAGGTTTTCACCTGTACAAGGAAGATTTCCTAATCCATCCTGGACCCAGGGTTCCAAATCAGAAGCTTGCAACCAAACAAGTCTGCGTGCACCTATGGCAATAGCCGAGGCTCTGCTGGCACACTCAAAAGAGTCAAAGGCTGCACGATTGGAGAATTTGGAAACATCCTGGGCATGTTTAAGCCAGGTGAGAAACTCTTCACTTTTATCTTCCGAGATAAAGGAGATAAAGTTAGCAGGTGATCTTTAACTTCTTTTAGAAACATCCCCATATGGAGACTATAGGAGTTGATTCTGGCAGTAAGCATATTGGCCTGGAAAATTCTCCTGCCAAAAGCATCTAAGGTTCTGCATTCTCTTCCTGGAGGATTAGATGAGTGTCTTTTTGCACTCTCTCTTTTTCATAGCAGACTCCACCACAATAGAGTGGTGAGGAAGCTGAGTCTTATGAAAGCCAGGACAAGGAGGAACACTGTACATGGTGTCCAACCTGCGAGAATGAGGGGAAGTAGTAAGAAGTGTCTCCCATATGCCCAACATGTGATCATAAAGGATCTCATGAATTGGTAAAGTAGCTGCCTCTTTAGGAGCCTTAGGATATTGTAAAATATCTAATGTTTTGGCTCTAGGCTCTGGTTCAGGGGCCACTGAAATAGAGAGGCCCCTGGCCACTTCCCTAATGAAGTCTTGAAAAGACAAGTCTTCTGGAGGAGACATTCTTCTTTTTGGAGAAAAGGGCTCCTGAGGAAGGAGTACCGATGCCTCGACAGAAGCCTCTGATTCAGAGTCCTCGGAGGAATCGAAGTATCGCCTGTCTGGATGCTCTTGCAGAGCCCGATATGCGTACCGAGTGGTATCGACATCGGGAGTGATCGGTCCCGATTCGGTACCGATGGGCATCACAGGACAGGGTACCGCTGCAGTCGACACCGAAGCCGATGCAATCGGTACCGGCACCGGAACCGGAACCAATATCGGTGCCAGAACCGGTACCGCCAACGGAGTTTGTTGCGGTACTGGAGGCGTCGCAGCTTGTATGAATGCCGTGATGGCACACGCATGGTCAGAATATTCTGATCCATCGACGCAACCAATGTCTGGATGTAGGTACCAGTGGAGACCACCAGTACCCCAGAACATGGCAATAGGTGATCGGTCGAGCCATCGATGTCAGCCTGTGACCCCATAGATGAAGCTTTGGAAGACAGAGCCTCCCGCCGGGGTAATTTTGCCGGTGCAGGATCCTCGAGGGCAAGCCCGGAGGCATCTTGCTACTTAGAGGGAGATTTACCCTTCGAGGACTGGCTGGACTTATGTTTGGTTACCTGAGATCCATGGGAGGAAGACGAAGCCCTGGAAGATGTCGATGCCACCGAAGCTGCATCAGAGGGAAACAGGGTACTGAGCTATGCCGCTCGATTCTGTCGACCTCTTTTAGACATCATGGAACAGGACTCACAATCGGTGATACAGTGGTCAGGACCCAAACATTTTAGACACCAGTCATGGGTGTCAATGATAGAAAGAGTTCTGCTGCACTTCGTGCACTTTTTAAACCTGGAAGCAGGCTTTTCCATGAGGAAAAATCTTCTAGGCCCAAGGCCCAAAAGAAAAAAGTGCACAGAAGTGGGAAACGGTAGTTTTTTGTTTTTCAAAGAAGAAAGAAGAAAAGACTGGCGGTACCGGTCCGACGTCGAAGGTAGACGCGCGACCAAAGAAATAAAGAACTTCTTCAGCAGTGACAGGAACACGACCTGCTGGCTCCGCGGAAAAGAACTGGAGAGAGGCAGTTAGGAAAGGCGGGAAGGCAGCGCGCAGGCGCTGTGGGATGCTCCCAAAAGCTTTCTTACTGGACGCTGGGGAGCGTTCCCGTGCAGGCTCCGTCGGTACCAACGATACCCATATGTGAAGACTCATTCCTGCTTGTTCCTGGAGATGGAGGCCGCCATTAAGGCCTCTAAGTTCCACTCTATGGTGAGGATACATTGATCCATGGAGCTTGCCGATGCCTGGGTATTGGTACCAGAATTGCAGGCCATGATCCCTGAGCATGGCAACAGAGGCTTTCCAGAGTTGGAGGCTTCGGGAGCATCCTGGGACCCCACTAAGGCTTTGGAGGCAAGGTCCTCCCGCCAGGGCTGCTTAGCTAGTGTCCCCTTCCAGGACAATGCCTGAGGAATTTCGATAGCTGAGATCCTTGAGAGGAAGATTAATCTCTCGATGTCAATGCTAAAGAGACTGCGTTGGAGGCAAAGAGTGCCCGGTTTTGCAGCTCGATTCTGTAGGCGCCTCTGTCATCTTCTTACAGAGGACATTCTGACGGTTGATGATCTGGTCCTGAACACTTTAGACACCAGTCATGGGTGTCTGTGACCGAAATTGTACTGCCACATTTGGAACACTTCTTAAAACCACTGGATGTTTTTTCCATTGTCTGTGACAAAAGGGAGAGGCCTAAGGTAGCGTTGATGTGCCTGAAGGAAGAAAGTTTTCTTCCTTCACTGAATTTTTTTTTTTTTATCAAAGAAAGCAAGTACCGACAGAGTTGGTACCAGCGTCGAAGGGAAGGCAGATGCAATCACAAAATAAACTTTCTGCCGTGACAGGAGCTGCTTCTTTTCGGCTCCATGGAAAAACAAAGAACTGAGGAGGGAGAGCTGGAAAGGTGGGAAGGCAGCTACGCAGGTGCAGTGGGATGCTCCCAAAAGCTTTCCTATTGGACGCTGTGAAGTATTCCTGGGCAGGCTCCGTTGGTACCGATGTTACCCATATTTGAAGACTACATTCCTGCTTCTTCCTGGAGATATTGTATTACTGGCTGGCTGCGCAAAATTGCATTTAAGGTGGCTGGCAGGCATATTTGTGTGAGAGCCTTCTGCAATTTTCAGGACAGCAGGAAGGATAGAGTAGGAGCATTAAGGTTGTGTGGGGTTGTTGAATTCTTCCATATTTCCAATTTTTTGGATGCTCAACAGGCTCCTATCCAGAGTAGGAGTGTGAAGCTGAACCAAATTTTCCCTCCTCCTTTGGCTATCGAAAAGGCTGCAATCTAATGGAGCCTCCCACGTTGTGCTCAAGTGGAAGAGTCACCTTTGTTTCTCAAGGGGTCGTTCAGGAACCTTAAAGCAAGCCTCATTTTTCCAGAGGAGAAAAATCTATCCATCATCTGCTGGAGACAAAAATACTGAAGGGACCTCTGGTGGCTGAGGCCAATAGAAGCATGGGAGTGATGTCATTGGTACCTGGGCTTTTCACTGGTTCTTTGTCTCCACCAATCTGCTGGTAGGGGAACAACCCACTTGTCTGGACTGCTCCACCAGGACAATATGGAGATGTTTTTAAGAAGATAATATAGAATGCCCACTTGGAGGTAAAGCTTCAAAAATAAGTAATTTGTTCTGTTCTGCAGAGCAGAATAAAAATGAGAAGGAGACTGCAGTAAGGGCCATGTATGCTCATATACAAATTCTGAGCTCTGGGAGAACTATTCTGTTCTAGTGCTGCTGAACAGTGTCACCCACTTGTGTGCTCAACTTAATCCGGCTGGTTGATAGGAGAAAAAAAAATTTGAAGCAAGTGATGAACCACACCCCCCCCCCCCCACCCCCCACAGGTCACCTAAAGCCTGCATTAGAAAATGTGTTGTGCCCAGAGAGTCCCCTTAAGGCATGCTATGAAATAGATATTCTGCATACCCAAGCATTTTTACAAGAGCAGGAATGCCTCCAGATTTAAAGATGGCCAACAAGCCTTCACGATGATGAGACAGGTTATGAAGAGTGCCAGCAGTGCAGCGAGCAGTTTCAACATCATTTGTGTTCTGCATGGTGCGTACAATCGCAGAGACCATTTGAGGAGAACGCATGATGGCATGACGAGAAGCCTCCTTCTTAGACAGCTGATGAACCATAACTGCAGCTTTGTTCACCACCACCTGAAAAACAGCAGCAGCTAGTAGAGATTATAGAAATAGATATGTTAGAAAGCTCAGCTTCGCTCCCTGCTTATGCTAAATGTGTAAGAGGAGCCTTTAAGGCTAGAAGCTGGTACAATGAAGGACTGACAACTCAAGGAAATGGTGGAAACTGCTAAATACAGATAAAAATCCCCCATGTAAAAATAGTTACACTTCTTGGGAAAAAGATAAGTGTTAAAGATGTTAAATGAGAAACAAAACGAAATCCTCCGTGCAAAGTACAAAGGCTACTACTGCTGAAATTCTGTACACACAAAATGATAATTACACTTACCTGGTAATTGTAGTTCCTTTAGTGACGACAGTTCAGTCCTCTACCTCTGGGTTGTCAATCTCCTCCTGCAGCTAGGAGACTGGTATGTCAGAATGACATCATCACTGGATATAGCCTGCTGCACTCCCACTTGTATCCCAGTGTAAACTATAACAAAGCAGACTCAAAGGAGCAACAAATAAGTAGCAAAACATGAAAACAACTGTATTATCAGTAAGTTACCCCTGACAACAAGCCTTCTTACCTCCTGCCCTGTCAA
Source organism: Ichthyophis bannanicus (assembly GCA_033557465.1). Taxonomy (NCBI): domain Eukaryota; kingdom Metazoa; phylum Chordata; class Amphibia; order Gymnophiona; family Ichthyophiidae; genus Ichthyophis; species Ichthyophis bannanicus. The sequence continues at coordinate 777,945,714 of CM066031.1, read as the reverse complement.
GGAAAAGGGCACAAACAGAAGAAATGAAGAAAGCCAGACTCACCTGTAACCCTCTTCTGCTCGGTACGAAGCCCGAAACCTGCGAGAAACATCCGGGCGGGAAGGAGGACTGAACTGTCGTCACTAAAGGAACTACAATTACCAGGTAAGTGTAATTATCATTTCCTTAGCGTTCCTCCAGTTCAGCCCTCTACCTCTGGGAAGTACCAGAGCAGTAATCAATGGGAGGGACCCTTCCAGCCGGCAGACAAGACAGCCGAGCCGAAACGAGCATCCGAAGCCGCAGCCAGATCCAACCTGTAGTGTTTACTGAAGGTATGCAGAGACGACCAAGTCGCCGCCCTACAAATGTCCCCCGGGGGGACCAAACCATGTTCTGCCCAAGAGGACGCCTGCGCCCGGGTGGAATGCGCCCGCAGACCCGTAGGCACCACACACCCCCGGAGCAAATAAGTGGATGCAATCGCTTCCTTAAGCCAGCGGGCACTAGACGCTTTAGCCGCCGCTTCGCCCCGATGAGTACCGCCGAAGAGCACAAACAAACGTTCCGTCTTCCTGAACGATTCAGTTACCCGCAAATACTGACGCAAAGCCCTCTTCACGTCAAGCCGCCGAAGACCGCGATCCGCGGCATCGCCCCCCAAAGATCCTAAGACTGGCAAGCAAACTACCTGGTTTAGATGAAAAGGAGACACCACCTTCGGCAGAAAGGACGGAACCGGACTCAAGACCACCTTCTCCCTAGAAAAGGAAAGGAAGGGTTCACGGCACGACAATGCCTGCAGTTCGGAAACCCTCCGTGCGGAACAAATCGCCACCAAAAACACTGTTTTGAGCGTCAAGTCTTTCACAGACGCCCGACGCAAAGGGGGACTCAGCCAGAGCCGTGAGCACAAGATTCAGATCCCACGGGGGAACGAACACTCTGTGTGCCGGCCGTACCCGAACGACAGCTTTCAGAAAACGACGCATGTCGGGATGAGTTCCCAACGAGCGGCCATTGACTTTGCTGCGATAACATGACAAGGCTGCCAATTGTACCCGTAAGGAGCTGGCAGCAAGCCCTTTGTCAAAACCGTCCTGTAGAAATTGCAAGACTGAAGGAATTGAAGCCGAGCCCGGCCGTAGCTGACGCTGGGAACACCAATCCTCAAAAATACGCCAGACCCGCACATACGCCAAGGACGTGGACTGCTTATGTGCCCTCAGCAAGGTCGCCACCACCGCAGACAAGTAGCCCTTTTTCAAGAGAGTTTAGCCCTCTCAATGGCCAAACCGTAAGCGAGAACCGATCCACCTGAGGCATGAACAGAGGCCCTTGGAGCAACAGATCGGACCTGTCCGGGAGACGTCAAGGTTCCCAGTCCAACAGACGGATCATGTCCACGTACCATGGACGCCTCGGCCAATCGGGAGCCACCAACAGCACCTGTCCCGCGTGCGCCCCGATCTTCTGGACCACCCGGCCTATCAGAGCCCAGGGCGGGAAGACAGAGGAGGCCGGTCTCCGGCCACCGACGCAGCAAGGCGTCGATGCCCTCGGACATTCTTTCTCGCCGTCTGCTGAAGAAACGGCCGACTTTCGCCGACTGAAAGGTCGCCATGAGATCCATAATCGGAGTCCCCCAGCGCCTGACGATCTGACGGAAAACCGCGGGATGCAGTTCCCACTCCCCTGCATCCACGTGCACTCTGCTGAGGAAGTCCGCGGTGATATTGTCTTTGCCGGCTATGTGAGCTGCCGAAATCGCAGAGAGACGAAGCTCTACCCACGCGAATAGCAGGTCGGCCTCTGCCTCCATTGCGGCACTCCCGGTGCCACCCTGGCGATTGATGTAGGCCACCGTTGCCGAGTTGCCTGAGAGCACTCGCACGGCCTGGCCGCGCACCAAGGCCTCGAACGCCTGCAGGGCCCGAAACACCGCTCGAAGTTCCAAGCGATTGATCGCCCACGATGATTCCAGAGGGGTCCACAGTCCCTGCGCAAACTGACTCTGGCAGTGGGCCCCCCAGCCCACCAGGATGGCATCCGTCAGCAATGGCAGCCACTCTGGCTGGTCCAATGGCAAGCCCCCCCGCCAGAGACGAGGGGTGCAGCCACCACTGAAGGGACCGTCAAACCGGGCCCGGGCAAGGGAGACGCTTGCTCAGCGAATGTCTTTGATGCGACCAACGACGGAGCAGAGCTCTCTGGAGAGGCCGCATGTGAAACCGGGCCCAAGGCACCGCCTCCAGCGTCGCCGCCATGGTGCCCAACACTCGGAGATAATCCCAAGCCGAGGGAGTCGCCACCGACAGGAAGCGCCGCACCAGAGTCCGCAACCCCTCGGCTCGCTTGAACGGCAGGAACACTTGTCCCTTGCACGTATCGAACCGAACTCCCAGGTATTCGAGAACCTGGGTGGGCTGCAAACGGCTCTTGGCCGGGTTGACCACCCAACCCAGTTCCTGCAAGAACCGCACCACCCTGTCCGTCACCCGGAGACTTTCCTCCGCGGACTTGGCGCGAATCAACCAATCGTCGAGGTAAGGGTGCACCAGAATACCTTCTTTGCGCAACGCTGCCGCCACCACCACCATTATTTTGGTGAAGGTCCGAGGCGCCGTCGCCAGGCCGAATGGTAAGGCCTGAAACTGGTAGTGACCCCAGGGGAGGGCAAACCGCAGAAAACGCTGGTGCACATCGCGAATGGGAATGTGCAAGTACGCCTCCGAAAGGTCCAGAGACGTCAAGAACTCCCCGCGTCGCACCGCTACGATGACCGACCGCAACGTTTCCATCCGAAAGTGCGGGACCCGCAAACAGCGGTTTACCCCCTTCAGATCGAGAATGGGACGCAATTGCCCGCCCTTTTTGGGCACCACGAAATAAATGGAATAGCGACCCAAGCCGTAATCAGCCTCGGGAACCTCCACGACGGCTCCCAAACGAAGGAGCCTGTCCAGGGTTTCGCGAACGGCCGCCGCCTTCGCAGGACCCCGACAAGGCGACATGACAAAGGCGTCCCGCACGGGCCGGGCCAACTCCAGCGCGTAACCGTGCTGAATGATTTCTAGCACCCACTGATCCGAGGTGATGAGGGTCCAGGCGGACAGAAACTCCCGAAGCCGACCGCCAATGGGAGGCTCCACCGCCAGGACACGCCTCGCTTCATTGGGTCTTACGGGCAGAAGCCGCCGGGAGGGAGGAGAAGCCTCTACTCGCTCCCCGAAACCCCCGAAAGCCCTGACTCCGAGAGGGAAACCTCCCTCTCTGGAAACCCCCAGGCCGGGTAGAACGAAATCTTCTGAAGTCCCGAAACGGACCCCGAACACCCTGGGCAGACTTGGCCTGTTTGGGTTTGTCCTCGGGCAAACGTCCCGCTTTAGATTCACCCAGGTCCTTCACCAACTTCTCCAAATCCTCCCCAAACAGTAACCCCCCCTTAAAGGGAAGCTTACTGAGGCGGGATTTAGAAGGGCCGTCCGCGGCCCAATTCCGCAGCCACAAGGAGCGACGGGCAGCTACCACAGAACCCGTGCTGTTGGCCAGCGCTCGAATTAAGTCATAATGCACATCCGCCAGGTAGGCCGCACCTGACTCCATCCGGTCCAGCTCTTTCACCTCCTCGAGGTCCACGTGTGGGGATTGGCGTAGCCGTTGGGCCCAGCGCAAGCACGCCCGGGCAACCCAGGCCCCGCAGATGGAGGCTTGAAGCGATAGGGAATCCGCCTCAAACACCTGCTTGAGCAGACCGTCAACCTTACGGTCCTGGGGATCCTTCAAGGCCGCACTTCCCTCCACGGGAATGGTGGTCTTTTTAGTAACAGCCGAAACCACGGCGTCTAACCGCGGTGCTCGGAAACGGTCTTTAGCGGCTTCCGCCAAAGGATATAACCGGCTCATAGCACGAATGCCCCGGAACCCCGCCTCCGGTTTGTCCCATTCGTCCTGAATCATCCTCTCGACCACTCGGTGCAGCGGAAACACCACCTGCATCTGTCGAATGGCTTGAATGACCGGATCCTCCAAATCATCCTCCACCGCTGCCGGCGGAGCCAAGTGTAACATCTGCAAGGTTTCCGAAATTAAGGCAGCCAACTCCTCTCTGCGGAACAGGCGAATAAGCTTAGCTTGCTCTTCGGGCTCCGGGATCTCTCCTTCTTCCAGGTCCTGTGAGCCCTCTTCAGGATCCCATTCCGGATCCGGGGCCTCCAGCCAGGAACTCTCCAGCATATCAGCCAGCCGTGCCCGTTTCGACGCCGGCTGTTCCGTGACCGCCGCCCCTTCCGCTACCAACTGCGGAGGCTGAGATGCCGGCGAAGCCGCGCGCTGTCTCTTGCCCTGCTGACGCAGGCAAAAAGCTTGATGCAGAAGGACAAACTCCGGACTGAAACCACTGATACCTGGCAGCTGAGGTTGCAAGGGTTCACCGGAGGGCCCTGGCAGCGCCCCTAAATTTGGCTCTTGCTCAGAGAGGCGCGGTGAGGTAGTGCACGCCCCTGCAGGCGCCGTTTGCTCCTCCGGAGACTCCTGGGCGGCCATCTGAAGCTCCACCTCCGAAGAGGGCCGTGCAGCCCCTACACACCCCGGTGTCCGTGATCGTGCCCCTTCTGGAACCACACACCAGGCACAGAGGCCGGGAAGCCATCAGGAAACACCCAACGCCCGTAAGGACTGATGCCCAGGTGGTATATTATAGTGGGCTTTGCTTTACGGGTTTGTGTCTTTTTTTTTTTTTTTTTAGATATTTTATTGAGCTGGGCTAGAAGGGTAGCTAGCCCCCAAGAAAAGGAAGACCCCGCAGCCCCCCTTCCACCCCGGGAACGCACAGGGCCGACAGAAGAGGCTGAAGAAATAACCAAATAAAAGAGGCCTCCCAAAAGAAAAGAAACAAAGCAAATAACAAAGGGAATATAAATAAACCAAAATAATTAATTCAAAATCGCAGCAGTGCCCCGGCAGGAAAAAACGGGAACCGATGCTCTCACACGCGGCTGCAGCGCGGTACACAAAATGGCCGCCGCGACTGCAAGCCGTGAAGGAAAAAAGGCGCCAAAACACAGCGGCGTTCTTTGTCCCTCGAAACAGCGCGGTGGGGATGAAAGAAGCAGCCGGATGCCGGCGGAGCACTTACCGGTCGGGTCTGCCACCCCTCAATCGCTGCGGGGAGCGTCTGCAACCCCGGGCCCTGAAAGCAAGCGAGGTCAGCCAACTCCCGATCAGCCTCTCACACAGGAACAGCAGTTCGGAGATACCGGCTTTTAAGAAGGGCTCACCTCCGTAAGGTCCGGGAGGTGAGACCTCTGGGCCAAGCGGGGGGAGGGAGGAAAACTCGAGCCCGAGCCAAAACCCCCCTCCAGGAAGAAACCCCCAGGACTGACACGGGCAGGAATCAAGAAGGGTATCTTCCTCTTCTTTTTTTTTTTTAAATAAATAAATTCCAACCCACTTAACTATCCCAAAAAGAAAAACAAAACTCCGCGCTCCTTATCCACTCCTCCTTAGAGCCTCTCCCTAAGGCTCGTCAACACCTCCTGCTGCAAGGAGACTGGTTACACTGGGATACAAGTGGGAGTGCAGCAGGCTATATCCAGTGATGTCATCATTCTGACATACCAGTCTCCTAGCTGCAGGAGGAGATTGACAACCCAGAGGTAGAGGACTGAACTGGAGGAACGCTAAGGAATCAAAATTGTGTCAAAGGGTCTGAATTATGCAAGATTCTGCATGCTTTGTCAAAATAAAGCATATTGATTTACTGATAGTTTAAAATACAATACAGAAATAACTACTACAAATGTGTGCAACATTTTGAATTGTGTGCAGAATTACAGCAGGAGTAAAAAGCTCCCAAAGTGGTCTGTCAATGATTTAAAATAGGTATTTTTTATATTTAACCAGTTGTAAAAAAGGATAAGCTAACTGATGCCTGCCAGGGCAGAAACCAAACATTACTGCAAATGGTGCAAAACTTGTTTAACTTCATTTCTATCAGAGTAGAGTTATCAGCTTACACATTCTATGACTGTCTTTCAGTCTTATGAAAGAGGCCGTTTACAAAAATAGTCTAAATTTGTAGGATTAAGGGAACAAGAGCAATACCACCTTTACTATCCCTAACAGCAGCTTTCAACAGGATTATGCATACACCATGCACAGCATCAAAAATCTACTTAGACTTGCCATAAATCAAACAGGAAGAACAAGTTCACATGATGCTGGTTATTACTTCATGAACTAGGTCTGATACAGAATATGGATTCATAACACCTGCTTACCTGGTCCTCATCGTTCAGGAGTTTGGTCAGCTCAGGAATGGCACGAGTTGCTAGCTCTGCATCATCCTGATAATTTATCAAGTTAACAACAGCATGCTTCAACATCTGGGAAGGTTCTGCCAGGCGCTGTACATTGGTAGGATGAGCTGCATCGAACTGCGTGGATGGAATCTGCATGCCTTCATCCAGTGTTTCAGGGAACATAGCAGCACGCACTCGCTGAGCTCTGGTCATCGCAAACTGCCCATCAATGTCTGTAAAGAGGCCACCAGTCAAGTTAAGAGACCTTTCATATTCAACATGCTCACCACCACTCAGTGTAGGTAAGCTAAGGAGATGGTTCCAAGCCATTTCCATATAGTGTACTGTATCACAGCCAACTCCCTCTCCTCCCACCACCATCAGGAATCACATTCCCCCCCCCCCCCACCAATTGCCCTCCATCGCCTTATGCAAACAACCCCCCCCACACACTCAAGGTTCATCCAGCCACCAAGAGAATTCAAGTGAAGTAGTGCTTCTTACTTGCTACTGCTCCCTCTGCCAGTTTTGCTCTAAAATTAGAACCTCAGAGATCCCATAGTCTCGTAAGATCTAGCTGCCTTGTGTATTCCAACTTCAGGGGGAAGGCAGCAACAAATAAGCTGACTGACCACCAGATATGCTGGTGCATGGACAAGAGGAAGCATCAGCAATGACCTGCCCCCATCTTCTGCCTGTGGCAAAACCTGAAGCTCTAGTTGAGACATTAATTGCACACAGATTTGGAAACACTTGTTACTATCTGCCACTAAAGTTCAATTCATACCATCTTTCTCCTTACTCCCAGTGCATCAAATAGAATGTACAATCCAAGCACAGATTGTTCCCTTACCTGCTACTTGTTCCTGTGAGAAAGATTGTGAAAACCCTTGCTCCCACTCATAAATCGCCTGAGCTGGGTCCACATCCTCTTCTTCTGGATTGCCCTTACCACTCAGGGAAGGGGCTGTAGTTGTGGCACCAGAATGAATACCAGAGTCCAGATAAGATTGCTGCTGCCAGTGGCTAACTGCAGCTTTTCGATCTGGCTCCATTGCCATGTCCAATTCCATCAAATCAGCTGCAAGACAAAGGAAGCAATATTGTTTAGCTCAGCTTACTAGAAGATGAGCTATATCATTCCACTGTGCAGTATTCGCTATAAATCAAATGCAAAAAGACAGATAAGAATCTTGACACGAACCCTAACAGTGCTTATCCTCACCTTTATTTTTTATAACTTTCCTCAAATATCATTTCTTTGGAAAAAAATGAAGCTCCTTACCACTACCACATCCAAGGGACTTAAATGTCAGGCAGGAGAGACTGACCAGATTAAATTATTACTATGGATGTATTGAGATCACTACCACTTGTCAGATCATACTTTAATATACTACAAGCAATTAACACCACATACCTTGTGTCGCCATGTTTCACTTTGTGCGCCCAGAACTTAAGCCTGTTGTGCGTAACAAGGACCTACAAAGAAAATAAAGAATCAGGCCAAACAGGAATCTGCAAGTATCGGATTCAACTTTCAGTAGTTTACAGCAGCACACCAATTCTGGGTACCAGGTCATCATGAACGAACCAAAACAAAAAAAAGTCAACTTCTAGGTGCCAGCAGCACCACAGTGTCAACACTGCTTCCGACTTTGCCACCACTATCTGCTCTCTGCGAGATGGAGCTGTGTGGTGGAAGGGGGTCAGACTAATTTTGTGTTTTCAAGTCTCAGAGTTGAAAATACAAGACCAGTACAATCTTCCTCCACCACATGGTTCAAGTTTGCAGAAAACCGATCATAGTGTGGAAGTCAGAAAGGTGGTGTTTCAGCAGCTGTGAACAGCAAGGCAGAGAAATTAATGAAAGACTGGGTGAAGGCAGAGTGCAAGGGCATGAGAGACTTTACTTCATGTATCACCAGACCACACTATGTGAAGCAAAAGCAAGTTGCCTCAGGTGCTGCTATAAAAAGCTAAATGGATGCGTTTGGGGGAGGAGGGGTAAGGAGGAAGGTGAGAGGCTACTGTCACTATGCAATGGTACATTCAGGGTTTGGGGGGGGGGGGAGTAATCTGTGCCTAGGTCTTGCTGGCTAGCTCCTAAAATTTAAAAACAACCCCCGCCCCCCCCCTCCCCCACACAACCTGGTTTACAGTATGCTAGCCTAACAAAATAGGCTACTTCAGTTAAGCTGTATGAAAAATGTTTTGCATTCTGTGTGTAAACTGCTATACTTATCACTACCATGGTAACACAACCCAGTATCAAGTGAATGATTGGTCTTTCCAAACAAAAGACTAGCCAACAAGCCTAAGAATTCCACTTAACAGTTCTATGCATTTTTTCCTTTAAACTAGCCATGTGCATGCCAGGGGTAGGTTGTAGAACATGAAGCTCGAGGACCCAGAGTTCTAGAAAGCTCGAGGGCCATCAGCCAAAGGGTCCCATTAGACAAGCTGGCAAATGCCTAGGGTGGTAGCTTCACAAGGGGGGGGGGGGCGTGCAGTGCAGCACAGCAGGGAAATCAGAGCATTCAAAGCTAAACAGCAGCTTCTGACAACTGGAAGGGCAGTGAGAGGGGGGCCCACACACACAATGTTAAGGTTTAAGATTTGCCTGGAGTACTAACATTGAGTCAACTCTGAAGCCAGTGCCCAGTAAGCGTAGTTACTCACCTGTAGCAGGTGTTCTCCAGGAGCAGCAGGAATCAGTCCTCACATATGGGTGACGTCGGCGCCGACGGAACCCTCGCGGAGCAATTTTCCCCAGCTTTCAAAGAAAGCCTTTGGGAATTGCAGCACGCATGCGCGGTCCTCTTCCCGCCCAAGGGTGCCATCTTGCTCAGTCAGATGACATAGCTAAAAGACAGCAAAAATAAGGAAAAAAGAAAGCATAGAACTGCAACTCCAAGGGGAGGAGGGAGGGTTGTGAGGACTGATTCCTGCTGCTCCTGGAGAACACCTGTTACAGGTGAGTAACTACGCTTTCTCCAGGACCAAGCAGGAAGTCAGTCCTCACATATGGGACTCCCAAGCTTAAGGCTACCGGAGACCCTAAGCACAAAAAGGAGCTCCCTCAAGCTCAGTAGCCCAGAAGGAAGGAATCTTCTCTGAATACGTCCCCAACCGGTAGCCCAACATCCGGGATGGAGGGTAGGAGTTGCCTATACCTCGAAGAGGTTACGGAGGACTGCCTGTCCGAAAGCACTGTCCCTGAGGGACTCCCTCTCCAGGCAGTAGTGGGCCGCAAAAGTCTGTCTTGAAGACCAAGTAGCGGCCCGGCAGATGTCTGCCAATGGAACAGAGCGGAGGTAAGCCACTGACGTAGCCTTCGCCCGAACACGATGGGCCGTGACTCGACTTTCCAACAAGAGGCCAGCTGCCTCGTAAGCCCAAGCGATACAGTCAGCAATCCAGATGGACAAAGTACGCTTGGAGACAGGGAGCCCCAACTTATTGGGGTCATAAGAGACGAAGAGCTGAACAGCCTGTCTGTGCTCCCGCGTACAGTCAAGGTAGAAGGTCAACGCCCTTCTACAGTCCAGGGTATGCAGGACCATTTCAGCTCGGCTGGAGTGTGGCCTAGGAAAGTAGGTCGGAAGTACCACCTCCTGGTTGATGTGAAAAGGGGAAACCACTTTGGGAAGAAACTTAGGGTGAGTCCGTAGGACTACCCGGTTCTTGTAGAACCTAGTGTACGGAGGATCAGACACCAGGGCCTGCAGCTCACTAACGCGTCTAGCAGAAGTGAGGGCCACGAAGAACAATGTTTTCCAAGAAAGAAAACGAAGAGGACAGGTAGCCATAGGTTCAAACGGCGGACAGGTAATCCGCTGTAAAACCACATTGAGATCCCAGTCCGGGGCTGGTGGGCGCAAAGGTGGTTTAAGGAGAAGGAGGCCTCTGAGAAAACGAGCCACCAGAGGGTGGCTAGAAAGAGGTCTGCCCTCCACCGGCATGTGGTGTGCAGAAAGAGCACTGAGGTGGACCTTGACCGAGTTGGACTTAAGTCCAAGATTGGAGAAGGAAAGCAAGTACTGCAAGACCACTGATGCTGAACAGGAGAAGGGATCTTGAGACTGCTGAGCACACCAGACGGAGAACCGACGCCACTTCAGAGCATAGGACTTCCGGGTGGAGGGCCGCCTGGAGGCCAAAACGACCTCCTCCACATCTGGAGGCAGGCAGAGGGGAGCAAGGACTACCCTTTCAGCAGCCAGGCCATCAGATGAAGGGACCGGAGGTTGGGGTGCAGGAGAGTCCCCTGATCCTGTGGCAGGAGGTCAGGCTGAAACCCCAGAGGAAGAGGGGTGTCCACCACCAGCTGCATTAGAAGTGGGAACCAAGGTTGTCTCGGCCACCGGGGAGCCACTAGGATCATCGATGCTTTGTCTGAGAACTTTGAAGAGTGTCCGAGAAACCAGCGGCATGGGAGGAAAGGCATATAAGAGGCCTGTGGACCATGGAATCAGAAAAGCATCCGCCGCTACTCTGAGAGGATGCGGTTGTCGAGAGCAGAATCTGGGAAGTTGCCGGTTCAGAGGACTGGCAAACAGATCCATGGTGGGGAGGCCCCACTTGAGAAAGATCCGCTGAACCACCATCGGATCCAGCCTCCACTCGTGCGGCTGGAGGATCCTGCTGAGCCTGTCGGCCAGGTAATTTTCTTGACCTGGGAGATAGACAGCTTTGAGGATGATGCCGTGGTGGACGGCCCGAGAGCATAGGTTTTGTGCCTCGTGACAGAGAAGGAAGGAGCCTGTTCCGTCTTGTTTGTTCACATAGAACATTGCAACCTGATTGTCTGTCTGTATCAGCACCGACTGATGAGAAACCAGGTGAGAGAATGCTTTGAGCGCTAGGCGGATGGCTCTGAGCTCCAGGAAGTTTATCTGCTGAGCAGACTCCCAAGGAGTCCAGAGACCTTGAGTACATGTCCCTTGGCAGTGTGCTCCCCAACCCAGGAGAGAAGCATCGGTCGTCAGGACGTGAGAATGCGGAGGGGGCTTAAAAGTCACTCCTAGTACTAGGTTGGGTAGATGAAGCCACCATTGCAGAGAAGAGACCAGCTGGTCGGAGATCTGTACGGAGTCCGCTAGGCTCCCTGTGGCCTGATGCCATTGTGTGCGAAGGCACCATTGAGCAGGTCGCATGTTCAGGCGGGCATTGGGGGTCACATGGACTGTGGAAGCCATATGGCCGAGCAGTCTCAGAAATTGCCTGGCCGAGACCAGGGAATTGCTGTGAAAGTGGCTGGCGAGATCCATGAGCCTTTGGGCCCTGTCCAGAGGCAGGAAGGCCCGTGCCTGAAGAGTGTCCAACCTGGCGCCGATGAATTCGAGATTTTGAGAGGAGCAAAGCGGACTTTGCGAAGTTTATGACAAATCCCAAGTGCTGGAGTAGAGTCACAGTGCGATGAGTGGCTTGAGTGGCCCCTTGGGAAGACTGGGCTCTGATGAGCCTGTCGTCCAGGTATGGAAACACAAAAAGGCCTTGAAGTCTTAGATAGGCCGCCACCACTGCCAGGCATTTGGTGAACACCCTGGGGGCGGAGGATAGGCCAAAGGGCAGTACTCTGTACTGGTAATGATTTCCTCCCACAACAAATCTGAGATATCGTCTGTGGTCTGGATGAATAAGGATATGAGTATACGCATCCTTTAGATCCAAGGAGCATAGCCAGTCTCCCTGCTGGAGGTAGGGCAGCAGGATTCCAAGGGTAAGCATCTTGAACTTTTCCTTTGCAAGGAACTTGAGGTTGCGCAAGTCCAGGATAGGTCTGAGGCCTCCTGTTCTTTTTGGTATCAGAAAGTACCTGGAGTAAAACCCTTGACCTTTCAGGTGGTGGGGCACCGGTTCCACAGCCTGTTCCTGAAGGAGACTTGCTAACTCCTGAAGGAGTAAGTCCCTGTGCAGAGGGAGTCTCGGAGGCTCCCCTGGAAAATAGGAGGGAGGTACCTGGTGAAAGTGAAGAAGATAGCCCTTCCGAACTATGTGACGTACCCAGGTATCTGTGGTGATGTTGGACCACCTTTGGGCAAAGTGGACCAGCCGGCCTCCTGTGCTGAGAGAAACCAGCTGAGGGGGAGAGGCTATGCTGATGAAGTCAAAAATTCCCACCCTGCTGAGCAGGGGCCGGTGGTGAAGGCTTGGGGGCTTGCTGCCTATGGGACCCATTACCCCGTCCCTTGGCCTGCTTACCCTGTGGGGGAGTTGCTGAGGCCTGATACTGAGGGTAGTATTTATAGGCAGCCGCCTTCCTCGGGTAAAAGGGCTTTTTACCTGAGCCCTTCTTTTGAGAAGGGGCAGAGGTCTTCCTGGAGAGACGAGTCCTGGTGAGAGTCTCTGTCTCGATCTCTGCAGCCTTCTCATCCATGGGCTTGCCAAAGAGGTTTTCACCTCTGCAGGGGACATCGACCAACTTGTCCTGCACCCATGGCTTGAGGTCGGACGTCTGAAGCCAAACCTGGCGGCATCCACCGATGCCGGCTGCGGCTACTCGAGCCGATGCCTCAAAACCATCGCAGGCTGCTCGAGAGACCAGTTGACAAGGTTTGGAACCTCTGCAAAGGTTCGGAGGAGAGACCAGCAGAGAACCCGGCTATTTCTTTAGCCAGGTCCCGGAGATACATGCCCATGTAGAGCTGGTAGGTCTGGACTCGACAAGCAAGCATAGAGCCCTGGAAACACTTCCTACCGAGGGCATCCAGGCTTCGGGCCTCCCTACCGGGGGGCACCGAGGAGTGCATTTTTTGACTCTTAAGTCTACGCATGGCCGATTCCACCACCATGGAATGGTGCGGTTGTTGTGCCTTTTGGAAGCCGGGGCTCTTGCGGACTCGATAAATGGAATCGACCCGCTTGCTTAACACTGGCGACGACGCCGGGCTCTTTCACATGCGGAAGAGAAGTCGTTCCAGCATCAAAGGAACCGGTACAATAAAGGCCTCCTTCGGGGGAGAGTCATATTGGAGGGCATCGAGTTCTTCGACTCGAGGCTCCTCCTCGGGATCCGCGGGGAAGGCCAAGGCCTTGGCCATATCCCGCACGAAGTCCGAGAAGCGGGTATCCTCCGGGGGGCACAGTCTCCGAGGTTCGGACTCGGGGGAGTCCGATGGGACACACCGAGTCCGAAAGGAACCAGGTGACTTCGTCCTCGGATTCCCAGGCCGACTCCTCGGAGGAGGAGTCGAGCGGCTCCGGTCGGGTGGGCATCGATGCCATCCGCCCCGATGCCGAGGGAGTCGGCGTCGACGACCTCGGTCCCGAACGGAAGGCCGAAGGAGACCGCGACCGAGGATCGACTCGAGCCCTTATGGACTCGAGGATCGGCTCGGTCTCCGGGGTCGACTTGGAGGTAGACGTCCCAGCGGTCAGGGCAGAAGCACCGGCGAGGCCAGCGATCAATGCCCGCTGCTGGTCCATGAAGGCAGTCAGACTGCTCTCCAAGGCCGTCAACCTGAGTCCGAGCTCAGGAGACCCAGCAGGCCCCGACTCGGGCCCCGACGGCATCGGGCCCGACGTCGGCTCCTTCGGAGGCGAGTCTACGAGGACAACAGTACTCACGTGAGCGGGCAAGTCCATCTCGAGACGAGGATGTTTAGAAGGCCTCTCCACCTCCGAGGACCCGGGACGGGAATCGGGGCTATGCAACCTGGTCCTCGAGGAACCAGGAGCGTCCACCGATCCCGCCCTCGCGGGTTTCTTCTTCCGATGATGTTCCCGGGTAGGAGACCCCCTTTCAGAGGAACTTCGACGATGCTCAGGACCAGAGTCCCGAGACGTCGAAGCCTCTGACGAGGTCCGAGCCCGGCCGGAGTCAGAGAAGATACGTTCCCGCTGATGCTGCCGACTCAACGCTTTTGAGGACATTTTGCCACACGGACCACAGATCATCGGGTCATGATCGGGTCCGAGGCAGCGGAGGCAGAAGTCGTGTGTGTCGGTAAGAGACACGAGTTTCTTACAGAGGTCACACTTTTTAAACCCGCTGGCAGCCATCGGGGGAAAAAGGGCCCCTGCGAGGTCAAAAGACCGGGCTGCCAGTGAAAAAGTAAAAAGGCGCGAAATCTGTCACGAAGGACAAAAAACCGAAAAATAAAGAACGGACTCGCAACCGGCATCGCGGGTCCGGGCGGGAAAAGAACCGGCGTCGAAACCGAGAGAAAAAAAAGAGAAAAAAAAATCAACTTTTCTGCGGGGATTCACAAACATCTGTAGGGCTCCGCGGAAAAAAGAAGACTGAGCAAGATGGCACCCTTGGGCGGGAAGAGGACCACGCATGCGCGCTGCAATTCCCAAAGGCTTTCTTTGAAAGCTGGGGAAAATTGCTCCGCGAGGGCTCCGTCGGCGCCGACGTCACCCATATGTGAGGACTGACTTCCTGCTTGGTCCTGGAGAAAGGCCGAGTGCCTGCATCAACTCCCTTGAAAGGGCTAGGAAAGGATAAGGAGGAGGAGGATACTTTGACCAACTATGCCACTATAATGCTCCAATGGAACTGGATTCCCAAGGACTAAACCTGTATGGGAAGATTTTAGTAATGCCCAATCTCCTTTCCTTTAATCCTGCTAGAACAGTCCTGATGAATGCGCTATGCTCCTTTGCCAGCAGGTGGGGGTAGACTTGAGCAACTTTCAGTTATTTCATCACTTTGTATGTCCTCTGGTATACAGCTGAGAAGCCAGTATGACACTTCTCAAACTGAAACTAAAAACCTCAAACACAAACACCTTTGTCACCAAGAATAAGAGCAAGTACTCTGCTTTTAGTATGAGGAAACCGGAGCCAGAACATAAGGCTAACTAGACCTTCCATGACATCTGAAACCAGCCCCACCCCCACCCCCAAAACCCTCAGAAAGTCTCCCAAGCAGTGACACTGCTACTGGGACCAAAAGGCAGCAGGCTTTCCAACCTGAAAAAGGAGTCTTCCAGCATGGGTCCTGGACTGATCTAGCAAGATTCAAGGAAAAAAGATCAGGTATGATTAAAATCCCTTCCATATCCTGCTAGACCATTGCAAACAAGTGGTATGTACCCAAGCAGGCAGGACCCAGAGTGGGATGAAGATTATATTCAAGGCAGACTACTTATCAAAGGAGGAGTCATCTGAACCACCTTCACATGAACCCTCCTTAAGGTCTCACAAGGAGATCAATGAAAGCCAGGAATCCACATGATTGTCCTCTGGGGACACCCAAGCAGACTCCAGCCAAGAGGACTGTGCTTTGTGGAGTGAATTGCAACTCTTGAATGTGCTTACCAGGAAGGAAGCACTCTTACACCAACAGTCTCCAGGGATGACTGGCCAATAGAGGAACTCTACCAGCACCTCCCTTGAACTGCCAAGAACAGCAGTGGGTTTATAATTTCTCATTCCTCTCACTCATCGATGAACCCTAATATCCTCTGTCCATCCAAATACAGCAAGTAGTCAGTTTGAAAACCCTTCCCTATGAATGTCAGGATGAAAAAAGAAACAGACTACAAAGACCTCACAGAGAAAGGAGCCATACAAAATCAGAAAGCCAAGAGCTGCAGCATAGATACCATACAACAGAATCTCTCAAAATTGATCATAAGGAACCAACCCATCAAGGAGGCCTTATACATGGACCAAAAGAAGGGTCCTTCCAGAGCCCTATATCACAGGAAACCACTGAGACTCAACAGGACACCTGGGCAGACAGAACTGCTTCACTTCTCCTGAAGGAGTCTGCACGGAAATACAGTTGTGATCAACATTGGCACCATTGCAGTTCAACCCCTTAATGTCCAATATCTCCTAAAACAAGTGACCAGTGAAATAAAGTGAATGCACATATAGCCCAAATCTAACATATAAAGGAGTAAAATAAAACAAGACCAATTTAAAAAAGAAAAAAAAGGAAATAGAATAAAAACTGGGATATTGTCAGGACATTATTGGCACCCTTAAACAATTTTAATCAGTTTGAACAGAAGAAGAATTCCCAATCCAATAAAATTACACACCTGTGAGCTGTCAGTAAACGCACGACTTGAATCAACCAATGAAGGATGGTGCTAATGTTTAAAATGGCCACATTCACTTCCCTGTTCCATTTGAAAGGCTCCCTCCATCATACCAAGGGCTGTCTGAATCACCCAGAAAATTGTTAAGACAATACATTAGAAGCACAGGTCAGGGCATAGTGTAGCAAGCCAGCTTTTACAAGGTGTTTTCCCTCCCACCTACCCTGACTCCCACCCATCCCAGGCATAGTTCTTAGCTTCATAGGCCCTTAAACCTATTAAAGGGGAAGGGATGGTCAAATTCACTTCAGGCTCAACTGGTTATCCTCACCAGGAATAGACTGATTAATCTCGAGTTGAACCAAGTCCCTTGTACTAATACAATTTATTAGGTAAAGTTTAAGTACTCCTAACTTTAAGTAGACCACTTAAATAGCTAAACCAAACTTTAAAACTAAGATGCAGACAGCAGCTAGAGGGGGGCTTATCCAGTCTTTTGCACTCATTGTCACATGTACTATCTTCTCCCAGTTGAAGAGTTTTGTGTGGGTGCACTAGGTGCAACGAGTTTTTCCCTATGTCCTCTGTTACTCTAACTCCCAGAGACTGGACTCATTCCCTGAGGGCACAGAGAAGTATATCTAGACCAACAGGGACATAGTACTGAAGGTCCCACCTTCAGTCTGGCAGCCTCCCTGTTGCCATGGAGGAGAGGGGTCATGTGACAGGAGAGCAACACCCTGGCGTGGTGGAAAGTGATCCTGTAGGACCTATCCTCTAGGTCAGGCATGTCCAACTTCGAACAGGTCATGATCTACTTTTTCCAGCCAAAAGTGCCGGTGATCTACCACCATGAAAATTAAGTTTCAAATTAGTTTCAAATTAAATTTTAACCCAATAAAGTTGGAGGATTCCACCCCCCCCCCCCCACACCATTTTTAATGAACCTTCTGTCATTTACTTGGATGTGATCAGCTGTTAAGCAGATTAAGCAAAAACAAAACAGACGAAGATCCAGTAAGAACTGCGAGGGGAAATGGAAAGTACATTTTTTCTTAAAGTTTTCTTGAGTAATAACCAACTGTCTTAATAACTAACTTTTATTGAGTAATTTGTGTTAAATTTAGGTCGAGTATTGATCCAGCATACGACACAACTAATACATTAAGTGTATTCAGGTAAAGCCTGGGCGAATGGATATCGCCCGGTATATAAAGCACAGTTACTTACCTGTAACAGGTGATCTCTGGGAACAGCAGGAATAAGTCTTCATATATGGGTATCGTCGGTACCGACAGAGCCTGCGTGGGAACACTCCCCAGCATCCAAAAGGAAAGCTTTTGGGAGCATCCCACAGCGCCTGCGCGCTGCCTTCCCGCCTTTCCTAACCGCCTCTCTCCAGTTTCAGTTTTAAAGCTGAGACAAAGAGTGAGGAAAGGAAAGAAAGAGATACAACTCCTAGGGGAGGTGGGTGGGTTGTGAAGACTTATTCCTGCTGTTCCCAGAGATCACCTGTTACAGGTAAGTAACTCTGCTATCTCCAGGAACAAGCAGGAATGAGTCTTCAAATATGGGGACTCCCCAGCTAGAGATGCCTGGGAGATCACCCAGGTTGTGAGTCCCTGGGAAGAGCTCTACCTCCACCCATGAATCTCAGGCATCCAGCCAGGGATGGAGGGTAGGAGTTGGTTAGGTATGGAACAGGTGTTTGAGAACAGCCTGACCAAACAAGGCATCCCGGCGGGAGTCCTTGTCCAAGCAGTAATGGGCTGTGAAGGTATGAACTGAGGCCCAGGTGGCCGCTCGACAGATCTGGTCGATGGACACAGAATTTAGATGAGCCATAGAGGCTGCCATGGCCCTCACATTGTGAGCTGTGACATGGCCCTCCAGAGAAAGGTTCTTACTCTGTTAAGCGAAAGAAATACATTGAGCAATCCAATTGGACAGAGTTCTCTTAGAGACTGGAAGTCCTAAATGAGAGGGATCAAAAGCAACAAAAAGTTGAGAGGACTTTCTATGTTGCTGTGTCCTTTGTAAGTAAAAAGCAAGAGCTCTTTTACAATCCAGGGTATGAAGATTCCCCTCTGCACTTGAAGCATGAGGTCCTGGAAAAAAGACAGGTAAATAAACCTCCTGGTTCAGATGAAAAGGTGAGACCACTTTAGGCATAAAGTGTGGATTAGTCCTGAGGACTACCTTGTCATGATGGAACCTTGTATAAGGAGGATTAGCCACCAAGGCTTGCAGCTCACTGATGCGGCGAGCTGAAGTGACTGCAATGAGAAAAATAACCTTCCAGGAAAGAAATTTCAAGGAGGTAGTGGCTAAGGGTTCAAAAGGTGGCTGCATAAGCTGGCCAAGAACCAGATTCAAGTCCCATGCCACTGGAGGTGGTCTGATGGGAGGTTTAGTCAAAAGAAGGCCTCTCATGAATCTTCCTATAAGAGGATGAGAGTATGAAATAGGCTGTCCATTGAGAGGTTTAAGGGATGCTGCAATAACACTCAAATGGACTCTTACTGAATTCGTTTTAAGGCCTGCATGGGATAAATGCAGCAAATACTCTAGTAAAGAATTCAGAGGTATTGCAAGAGGGTTAAGACCCTTCTCTGCACACCAAATGGTAAACCTTTTCCATTTAAAAGCATAGGAACGTCTAGTGCAGGGGTTGGCAACCCGCGGCTCCGGAGCCGCATGCGGCTCTTTCTCACCTTTGCCGCGGCTCCGGAGCACACTGCCCGCCCGGTATTTATGGCGTTATGGGCTCCCTCCCTTCTTCTGCAGCCGCGGCTCCCTGCCTCTTAGGGAACCGCGGCTGTGCTTTTAAAATCATCTCGGAGCCCTTCCTGTCTTGACGGGCTCCGTGCAGCATTGTCCCGCCTCTAAAGGAAGTTTGGAGGCGGGACAATGCTGCACGGAGCCCGTCAAGACAGGAAGGGCTCCGAGATGATTTTAAAAGCACAGCCGCGGTTCCCTAAGAGGCAGGGAGCCGCGGCTGCAGAAGAAGGGAGGGGAGCTGACATGGAGGGATGGAGGGGGCTGACATGGAGGGAGGGAGCTGATATGGATGGATGGAGGGAGGGGGGCTGACATGGATGGAGGGAGGAGGGGCTGACATGGATGGATGGAGGGAGGAGGGGCTGACATGGATGGATGGAGGGAGGAGGGGCTGACATGGAGGGAGGGAGCTGATATGGATGGAGGGAGGGGGCTGACATGGAGGGATGGAGGGGGCTGACATGGAGGGAGGGAGCTGATATGGATGGAGGGAGGGAGGGGGCTGACATGGAGGGATGGAGGGGGCTGACATGGAGGGAGGGAGCTGATATGGATGGAGGGAGGGGGCTGACATGGAGGGATGGAGGGGGCTGACATGGAGGGAGGGAGCTGATATGGATGGAGGGAGGGAGGGGGCTGACATGGAGGGATGGAGCACTGGTAATGGGGTTGAGGGGACGAGCACTGGAAATGAGCTGATTAGGGGAGGCTAGGACTGGTAATGAGCTGATGGGGGGTAGGACTGGTATTGGGCTGATTAGGGGAGGCTAGCACTGGTAATGGGGTTGAGGGGGGATTAGCACTGGAAGGTACTGGGAGTGAGGACTGGAAAGGGGCTGATATTGGGGAGGGTTACTGGGACTGGAAATAGGCTGATGGAAAGAAGTGAAGAAAACGAAAGAAGAGATAAGAAATGGCAGATGGACCATAGACCACAGAAAGAGAGCTAAGAGAAGACAGGAAAGCAGAAGCCTCAGATCGGGACCAGCATGATCAAAGAATAAATTGGTCAGACAACAAAGGTAGAAAAAATAATTTTATTTCATATTAGTGATTTGACTACAAAATCATCATAATTTTGAAATCAAATATTGTTACTTGTTGTTGTGATATTTTCTGGCGTTTTTTTTTTTGGTGTGTGAAGGAAGAGGGGTAGTCTTATACGGCGAGTATAGGCCAAACACCTATATTTTAACAGGAAAAGTAGGGGGTCGTATATAGCATTAAGGTAAGAAACAATATCTGCAGTGTTAGATTTGTTTTAAATGTCGCAATGGTTTTGCGGCTCCCAGTTTTTTTTTTCCCTTCGGAAACGGGTCCAAGTGGCTCTTTACGTCTTAAAGGTTGCAGACCCCTGGTCTAGTGGAAGGCTTTCTGGAAGCATGAAGGATATCCTTCACTTGCTGAGAAAGATGCAAATCTTGAAGGTCTAGGCCTTCAGCAACCAGGCTCTGAGGTGAAGAGACTGGGGATTTGGGTGCCACAACGTTCCCTCCTCCTGGGACAGGAGGTCTGGAGCAGATCCCAAGTCCAGGGAGGGAGCTTGGGAGAGATGCAGAAGTAGAGGGTACCACACTTGGCATGGCCAATGTGGTACTATGAGGATCATAGACCCCTTGTCTCTCTGAAGTTTGAAGAGTGTCTTGGGAATTAGGGGAATGGGTGGAAAGACAGAGGAAGTCTTGCCCGCAATGAAGGAGGAAGGCATCCCTGGCCTGAACTCCCTGGGCCCACATAGAATGTGCCTGAAGACCTACGGGCACAGGTTTGGTCAATAAAATATAAGCTGACTCAATAGTCTGCTTGATCCAGCGTGCAGTGGTCACTTTGCAAGTGGCCGTTCCTTTTTGTGGACCAGAAGCCAGTACAAAAAGGTGATCGGAGTGACAAAACATATTAATGAGTTTGAAGTAATGGCATTACGCTTTGCCAACATCCAACAGGTGAAAGACTCGGTTGTCACCCGAGGACTGCTTCTTAAAAAAGGAAGGAAGCACAACCGATTGGTTGACATGAAAATTCAAAACGACGTTAGGCAGAAAAGAGGGCACTTTCGAATGATAATCCCCTCTAGGAAAATAGACAGAAAAGGATCCCAGCAAGAAAGTGCTTGGAGCTCCGAAATACGCTGTGCCGAAGTGACTGCTATAAGAAAAACAATTTGGAGATTCAAATCTTTGAGAGCTGCCCTATGGAGAGGCTCAAACGGGGTATGGGTGAGCATGCAAAGCACTAAGGGCAGATCCCAAGAAGGGATGATTGGATGAGTTGGAGACCTCAGGGAGTGAACGACCTGCAGAAAACATCTACATGAGAAGCAAGAAACCACCCATGGAGAGGTCCAAGAGAGCAAATAGAATGCTAGGTATCATAAGGAAAGGAATGGAAAATAAAACAAAAGGTATTATAATGCCTCTATATCGTTCCATGGTGAGACCGCACCTTGAATATTGTGTGCAATTCTGGTCGCCGTTATCTTAAAAAGGACATAGTTATTAGAAAAGGTTCAGAGAAGAGCCACCAAAATGGTAAAGGGGATGGAAGGATACTCCTATGAAGAAAGGCTAAAAAGGTTAGGGCTCTTTAACCTGGAAAAGGCTGAGGGGAGATATGATAGAAGTCCATAAATTAATGAACGGAGTGGAACGGGTAAACGTAGATCGATTGTTTACGTTATCAGAATATAGAAAGACTAGGGGAAATGCAATGAAGCTACAGGGTAAACTATTTAAGACTAATAAAAGAAAATATTTTTTCACTCAACGTGCAATCAAACTGTGGAATTTGTTACTGGAGGATGTAGTAAAGGCTGTTAGTGTAGCTGGGTTTAAAAAAGGTTTGGACAAGTTCCTGGAGGAAAGGTCCATAAACCATTATTAAGAAGGGACTCAGGATATCAATGCTTGACCCAGTACAAGCATTGCGGAACCTGTGTCTTTTGGGGAAACTGCTAGGTACGTATGACCTAGATTGGCCACTGTTGGAAACAGGATACTGGGCTTGATGGACCTTGGTCTGACCCAGTATGGCATCTTTTATAATCCTGGAACAGAACTGGGGACGTTTGGCATTCCACGGACTTGCAAAGAGGTCTATGTCCGGGTTCCCCAAATTTGGAAAATTCTGGCTATCTGGTCCCCATGGAGGGACCATTCGTGTGGGAGCAGAACTCGACCGAGTCTGTCTGCCCAAGAGTTTTGAACCCCTGGAACATACACTGCCAAGAGACGAATTTTATGCTCTCTGGGCTAAGGCCCACAATCTCAGAGCTTCGTTGCAAAGCAACAGAGAGCCAGTCCCGCCCTGCTTGTTCACGTAGAACATGGCTACCTGGCTGTCCGTGTGGTTGAGGACTGTCTTGTAGCTGAGCAGGGTGTGGAAGACTCAGAGCTAGAAAAATTGCTCTGAGCTCTAAGAGGTTGATATGTAGAGATGTCTCCTCTAGAGACCAGATGCCTTGAGTGGAGAGATCTTGAAGATGATCTTGAAGATCTTATGTTCTTATGAGCTACCCAACCTCTTGGAGAGGCATCTGTTGTAAGGGTTGCTGGGGTAACACCTGTTTGAAAGGGGAACCCCAGCAACAGATTTTGAGTGGACGTCCACCAGTGGAGGGACCAAAAAAGGCGAATGGAGGTTGCTATTTTGTCTGACAGGCAACCTGATGCCTGGGTCCATTGGGTGGACAGAGTCCACTGAGCTGCCCTCATGTGAAGGCGAGCGTAAGGAACCACATGCACGGTGGATGCCATGTGGCCTAACAGTTGTAACATCTCTCGAGCAGTTAAATGGGTTTTTAACTGAATTTGTGAGGCTAACTGCACCAAGCGTAGGCAACGGGCCTGGGGAAGATAGGCCCTTGCAGTTGTGGTATCCAGCAAGGCCCCTATGAACTCTAGAGACTGAGTAGGGGTGAGATGGGATTTTGGAAAGTTTATTACAAGTCCCAGATACTGAAGGATATGGCTTGTGCAGGTTAGAGAAGTCTGGGCCTCTGACTGGGATGGAGCTCGTATGAGCCAGTCGTCCAGATATGGGAATACAAATATCCCTTGAGTGCGTAGAAATGCAGCTACTACTGCCATGCATTTTGTGAACACCCTTGGTGCAGAGGCCAGACCGAAAGGAAGCACTCTGTATTGATAGTGCTTCCCTTGATAAAGGAACCGAAGGAACCTTCTGTGTGTTGGATGGATGAGGACATGGGTGTACGCATCCTTGAGGTCTAGAGAGCAAAGCCAATCCTGACTCTGAAGGTATGGAAGGAGAGTACCGAGAGAAATCTTGAATTTCTCCTTGCATAGAAACTTGTTCAATTCTCTGAGATCTAATATGGGTCTGTAGCCCCGTTTTCTTTGGGATAAGAAAGTAGGGGGGAGTAGAACCCTGAGCCCTGTTGAAGAAGGGGTACTTCTTCTATTGCCCCTTGGGCAAGAAGGGTAGTAATCTCCTGACCCAGAAGGTCGAGGAGAGATGTTTGAGAATTGAACTGTCTCACCATGGTGTGAGGAGGAAGGTTTAAGAAATGAAGCTTGTATCCCTCCCTTATGATGGAGAGGGTCCATTGCTCTGCTGTGATTTGTTCCCATCTGGGAGCAAAGTAAGCCAACCTTCCTGGAATGGTGAGAGGCTCTGGATGTTCTAGAGCCAGAAAGGCTAAGCTCTCTAGTTGTAAGTCAAAGGCCCTGAGGAGGCTGAGGCTGTTGGGCCGTAGCAGTCCTAGCAGCCTTAGGCTTGGCCTGTTTCGGTTGTTGCTGTCTCTTTGTAGCAAAACGACCTGCAGAAGATGACTGCTGACCATAAGCAGAATAATATTTCCCTTTTTTGGGAAAACAACCTTTTTAAACAACCTTTTCTTAAAGGGAGCAGAAGTAGACTTTGAAAGTCTATCTAAAGCAGAATTTTCAGCATCCATTTGGGTGGCCTTTGCTTGCTAATCTTTGCCAAAAAGGTTTTCACCTGTACAAGGAAGATTTCCTAGTCCATCTTGAACCCAAGGTTCCAAATCAGAAGCTTGTAACCAAGCAACTCTGCGTGCACCTATGGCAATGGCCGAGGCTCTGCTGGCACCTTCAAAAGAGTCAAAGGCTGCATGGTTGGAAAACTTGGCAATATCCTGGGCATGTTTGAGCCAGGTGAGGAATTCTTCCCTTTTATCTTCTGAAATAAAAGGAGATAAAGTTTGCAGGTGATCTGTAACTTTTTAGAAACATCCCCATATAGAGACTATAGGAGTTGATTCTGGCAACAAGCATACTAGCCTGGAAAATTCTCCTGATTGTGTGGCAACACTACTCCTTAGTCTACAACCCTCTGTAAATTTGGACCTAACTATAAAACGATATGCCCTCTAGAAAATATTGAGAAAATTACTAGATGAAAGTGTCACTATATTTCCTCTTGCATTTCTTTTTATTTGAATTTTTATATTATTTTCCTTTATATATATAAAAAGTGGGAGCAGGTCTCAAACTCACATTGGCAATGCTTGAAGTATTTCAAAAGCAAAATGCCTTATCGCATCAATGACCTTAAGCATCCACTATTTGACTCAAGAAATAATGTGATTTTGTTCCTCTCAAACGTTTCTCCAATTTTTAACCATATTCATAAAACAGGTTGTTAAATGTGTTAGATTGTGCTTATCTCAATGCTGTGAATAAGACTACCCGACGCCACCATGTGGGTACCGCTGAATGCGTTTCGAATCCTTCAGGGGGATTTATTTATGCAGCACGATCTTTCTACATGCAGCGGGGTAGTGCACTCAAATCCATCAAAACATTTGAGTCTCAAATTCATCCAATGTGCAAAAAACTCAGCGCATCAGAGTCTTCAGAGGAATCGAAGTATCGTCTGTCTGGATACTCCTGCAGAGCCAGATATGCGTACCGGGTGGTATCGACATTGGGAGTGATCGGTACCGGTTCGGTACCGATGGGCATCACAGAACAGTGTACCGCTGCAGTCGACACCGAAGCGGATGTCGATGCAATCGGTACCGGCACCGGAACCGACGTCGGTGTCAGTACCGGTGCTGGAGTCAGTACCGGCAACGGAGTTTGTTGCGGTACCGAAGGCGTCGCAGCTTGTATGAATGCCATGATGGCACGCTGCATGGACAGGATATTCTGATCCATTGACGCAACCAATGTCTGGATGTCGGTACCAGTGGGAACCCACCAGTACCCCAGAACATGGCAACAGGTGATCGGTCAAGGCCACGCCATCGATTTAAACCTGTGATCCCATAGATAAAGCTTTGGAAGCCGGAGCCTCCCGCCGGGGTAATTTTGCCGGTGTGGATTCGAGGGCAAGCCCGGAGGCATCTCGATACTTAGAGGGAAATCTACCCTTCGAGGACCGGCTGGATTTAAGTTTGGTTACCTGAGATCCATGTGAGGAAGCAGCAGCCCTGGAAGACGTCGACGCAACTGAAGCTGCATCCGAGGGAAACAGGGTACTGAGCTTAGCTGCTCGATTCTGTAGACCTCTCAGACATTGAGCAGGACTCACAATCCACAACTGAGTGGTGAGGACCTAAACATTTTAGACACCATTCATGGGTGTCAGTGACAGAAATAGTGCCGCTGTACTTCGTGCATTTTTTAAACCCAGAGGCGGGCTTTTCCATGAGGAAAAATTTCCTAGCCTAAGGCCAAAAGAAGAAAATGCACTGAAGTGAGAAAAAACAGTAGGTTTTTTTTTTTGTTTTTTTTTAGAAGAAAGAAAAGACCGGCTGTACCGGTCCAGCGTCGAGAAGGCAGACGCGCGACTAAAGAAATAAAGAAATTCTTCAGCAGTGACAGGAACACGACCTGCTGGCTCCGCGGAAAAGAAGAACTGGAGAGAGGCGGTTGGGAAAGGGCGGGAAGACAGCGCGCAGGCGCTGTGGGATGCTCCCAAAAGCTTTCCTTTTGGACGCTGGGGAGCGTTCCCACGCAGGCTCCGTCAGTACCAACGATACCCAGATGTGAAGACTCATTCCTGCTTGTTCCTGGAGATCATACTTCTAAGGGGTGTTGGGGGCGGGGGCAGGAATGGACGATTCTGAGAGGCAGGAGACCAGGTATGATGCCGGGCCTGTGGCGTCTCGTCATGGTGCGTGGGCGGCGGCCCCCTGTGGTACCCACAAACTATTGGCACGAAAAACACAAAGCCCCCAATACACGAAACAGGCAAGATTCCCGCAGGCAGGGAAAAAAAAAAGAGACAGGCAAAGGATAAGCAGTGGCGGCAAGCACTCGGAAGACGACCTGCCGGCACGAGCTCTCTCCTAGTGACGGGACGAGCTGCTGGAGAGACGGAGCCAAGTGGGGCTGGCAATCTACCTCTGACCCCTCCGCGATCTACAAGTAGATCGCGATCTACCTGTTGGACATGCCTGCTCTAGTTGATGTAAAACCTTCTTGCACCAAGGAGGTTTTTCCAGGGCCATGTGCCCACAAGTAAAAGGTTAGGAAGCCCATTATAGTTGGCAATTCTATCATTAGGCATGTAGAGATTGCAGGGTGACTGCTAGATGTGAGGATCGCCTGGTAACATGCTTGCCTGGTGCGAAGGTAGCAGACTTCATGCATCACCTAGACAAGGTTTCAGACAGTGCTGGAGAGGAGTTTGCTGTCTTGGTACATGTTGGTACCAATGACAGTGTAGGAGAGAGGTTCTGGAGGCCAAATTTAGGTTTCAAGGTAGAAATTGAAATCCAGAACTTTCAGGGTAGCATTCTCCAAAATGCTTCCTGTTCCACACACAGTATCCAAAAGGCAGGCAGAGCTCGAGACTCAATGCGTGGATGAGACAATTGGGCAAAGAAAGGAGTTTTGGACTCATTAGGAACTGGGCAACATAGTGGGGAAGAGAGGGAGGGAGGGGTTTTTCCTAAGTGAGAGGCTCTACCTTAACCAGGATGCTACCAGGTTGTTGACATTTAACCTTTAAAAAGGAGATAGAGCAGCTTTTAAACTATACTAGGCAAAAGGGGAAAGCAGACAGTTGCCCAAGACATCTTGAACAATTTTCAAAAGACTGTTCGTGAGAAACTCACAACTTAAAGTAGACAAAGCGATGGGACCGGATGGGATACACCCTAGAATACTGAGGGAACTTGGGGACGTTCTAGCAGCTCCACTGACTGACCTTTTCAATGCCTTGTTGGAGTTGGGAGTGGTGCCAAAGGACTGGAGAGAGGCTCATGTGGTGCCTTTACACAAAAGCGGAAGTAAGGATGTGGTTGAAAACTACAGGCCGGTTAGTTTAACATCGGTGGTGAGTAAATTATTGGAAATGCTGCTGAAAGAGAAAAAACAAACAGTTACTTACCTGTAACAGAGTTCTCCGTGGACAGCAGGATAAGTCAGCCACACCTGGTGTCGTCCCCCGACGGCGCCATGACGGAAGTGCTCTATAGCTCAGAAGCTTCTGAGCATGTGTGAGGTGGTCCCACCTCCCCAGCCCGCCCCTAGCCTGTCAGTTAGTGACTAGCTATGCCCTTGCGGCTAGGTGCGGTGCGCAGGCCACCCTCATGCAGGGGAGGCGGGTGGGATGGTGTGGCTGACTTATCCTGCTGTCCACGGAGAACTCTGTTACAGGTAAGTAACTGTTTTCTCCTAGGACAAGCAGGATGTGTCAGCCACACCTGGTGTCTCCCAAGCTATGCATTCACGCTGAGGAGAATGAGGGAGGCATGCGTAGAACTGCAAAATGTTTATTGCGAACACAACAGGCTTACAGAATAAAGTGCAACTCCACCATATCCATTGCGAATGCAAGAGGTAGATATTAACTGTGCAATCAATTGAACAGTACAACATAACAGTGCAAAGAAGAACAATAGTGCAACACAACTAGTGCAACAACAATTCTGAGCAATAGCGCCAGTGCTTGGTCAGCAACTGGTACCTAGTATCTGAAGTCTGGCCCTAGTCCCTCGGTTCAGTCTTGTGCCGTGGCCGCAGATAGGACTGCTCGGCCAAACGAGCCATCGGTCGCAGAGTGGATGTCAAGGCAGTAGTGTTTCTGGAAGGTTAGCTGAGAGGACCAGGTGGCGGCTTTGCAAATCTCGCTCGCCGGAATTTCCTGTGCGCAGGCCAGAGAAGCGGCTATCGCGCGGAGCTGGTGTGCACTCGCCCTGTTTGATGGGAGTGCGCCTGCCTTCTGTAGACAATAGGCAACGCAGGTTGAAATCCAAAGGGAAAGTGTGCGCTTGGTGACAGGTCTCCCTGGTTTGTTCGGGTCAAAAGAGACGAAAAGCTGGGTCCCCAGGCGAATGGCAGATGTCCTGTCGATGTAGATGTGTAGGGCACGTACGCAATCTAGGGAGTGAAGACGTTGCTCTTCGAGTGATGAGTGTGGGGCTGGAAAGAAGGATGGCAGCTCCACTGTCTGGTTGATGTGAAAGGCGGAGGCGACCTTTGGCACAAACCTGGGGTGAGTCCGCAGGGATGCCCGGTTGTGGTAGAGTTTTGTGTATGGCGGGTGTGCCACGAGGGCCTGCAACTCGCTAACCCTCCGAGCAGAGGTGATGGCGACGAGGAAAAGGGTCTTCCAGGAGAGATATTTTCCCTCAGCTGTGGCCAACGGTTCGAATGGCTCCTGCATGAGCTGTTGTAGAACGATGTTAAGGTCTCAGGAGGGTACCGGTTTCTGTACCGGGGGTTGCAGATTCCAGAGGCCTCTCATGAAACGCGTCACAATGGGTAGGGCGGCAATGGAGCCTGAAGTTGTGTCTTCTGTGCGCTCGTGTAGAGAGGCAATGGCCGCAATGTGTACCTTGATGGATTGCGGTTTCAACACCCAAGCTGAAGAGGAAGGCAAGATACTGTAAGATGGTGGGTATCGGGCAAGACACTGGGTCGACTCCTTGGTCCTTGCACCAGATACTGAAGCGTTTCCACTTGAGGCCGTACGCCCTTCTGGTAGACGGTCTCCGGGAAGCCAGAACAATTTGCTGTACATCTGGGGAAAGGTGTGAGCCGTTGAAGGTTAACCTTTCAGCCTCCAGGCTGACAAGGCTAGCGTCTGGAGGTTGGGGTGCCAGGTTCGGCCCCCGTTCTGGGTTAACAGGTCTGGTCTCAGAGGTAGTCGGATTGGAGGTTCTTGAGCGAGCTACAGCAGCAGGGAGAACCACATCTGTCGTGGCCAATAGGGGGCGATCAGAATCACGTGCGCTTTCTCCTTGATACGCTGTATCATGGTTGTCACGAGAGGTGTTGGGGGAAAAGCGTATGCCAACTCCCAAGTTCCCCACGGAATGGCGAACGCGTCCGAGGCCACCCTCTGCTGTGAAGGGTGCTTGGAGCAGAACAAAGGACATCTGGCGTTCTCTTCAATCGCAAAGAGGTCGATCTGGGGGGCTCGCCAGCGCTGGAAGAGGTTGCGTACCACTTCCATGTGAAGCATCCACTCGTGAGGCTGAAGCTGTCTGCTGAGTGTCTGCCAAGGCGTTCTGATCACCGGGGAGGTAAGTAACCTGCAGGGCGAAGTTGTTGGCTAGCGCCAAGGCCCATGTCTCGAGGGCTTCCTTGCATAGCGAATGGGAACCAGTGCCCCCTTGCTTGTTTATATAGAACATGGTCACCTGGTTGCCTGTCTGCACCAAGATCGCTTTTCCTGCCAGGTGAGGCAGGAAAGTCTCGAGGGCATACTTGACAGCCCGGAGTTCGAGGATATTGATGTGGAGGGCTTGTTCCGCTCTGGTCCATGGCTCCTTGTGTGCTGAGATGCAGTAGATGGGCCCCCCATCCCGTGGAGGATGCATCCGTGGTGAGGATGAGTTGATGAATGTGGGGTTGCAGACATTTGCCCACCGATAGGTTGGCTGGTTGTGTCCACCAACGCAGGCCCTGGACAACACGGGCAGATATCGGTATGCGGGTGCTGAGTGGTTGGGAGAGCTGCTTCCAGTGAGTCCGCAGGTGCCACTGCAGTGTGCGCATATATAGCCTCGCCAAGGGGAGGACCAAAGTTGTCACAGCCATGTGGCCTAGCAGGCACAGGATCTCGCGGGCTGAGGTCTGTTTCGCCGCCGACATTTTCTTGGCCAGGTGAGTGATGGCGTTGATCCGGAGGTCGGGTAGGAAGGCCTTGCAGGCCTTGGTGTCGATTATCGCCCCGATGAATTCTGTGCACTGCACCGGTTCCAATCGGGACTTTTCTTTGTTGAGAAGGAATCCCAATCTGGTCAGAAGGTATGTAGTCTGGTGCACTGCCCTGCAGAGGTCGGGGGCAGAATTCGCCGACAGGAGCCAGTCGTCCAGGTAGGGAAAGATGGCGATTCCTTGTTTGCGGAGGTGTGCAGCGGCCACCGCCACACACTTGGTGAAAACTCTGGGTGCTGGGGATAGGCCAAATGGCAGGACTCGATACTGGTAATGACATCCCAGTGCTATGAATCTGAGGCATTTCCTGTGGGAAGCGTGAACTGGAATGTGGGAGTAGGCGTCCTGTAGATCCAGCGTCGCCAGCCAGTCCCCCGCTCTGATGAGAGGAAGGATGGAGTTGAGCGAATACATCCTGAACTTCTCCTTTGTGATGAAGTTGTTCAGCTTTCGGAGGTCCAGGATGGGACGTAGGCTCCCTGACTTCTTGGGAATAAGGAAGTACCGGGAGTAGAAGCCAGTGTTGACCTCGTCTGGGGCACCCGCTCTATCGCCCGGGCCTGGAGAAGTTGCTGTAAGAGTTCCAGAAGTGGTTGTTCCAGTGCCGTGGAGGCTGGCTGGTAGGTCGCTTGTGCTGCCGTGGAGGAGAGGAGAAGGCCAAGCGGTAGCCCGACTGGACTATCTGAATGACCCACTTGTCCGTGGTGATCTCCTGCCAGGCCGAGAGGAATTGAGACAGGCGACCCCCAACCGGGGGATAGTCAGAAGGAAGGTGTGTCTTTTCCGGAATGGGGAGGGTTGATCTGCTTCTGTTTGCGTTGTCGAGGTTGCTGTCGCTGAAAGGGCGACTTATGATAGGTCTGCTTGAATTTGGGCGCCTGCCACTGTCGGTTGGATCCATAGTATTGCTTTGAAGTGGAAAAGGGCTTGTGGAAATAGCTCTCTTTCTGTGACCAGGAGGGGCGTTCGAGTCCATCCGCTGCCAGTGTCTTTAGAGTGGTGCAGTCCTCTTTTAGGCCGTTCACCGTGTCGGCGACTCTGTCCCCGAAAAGGGAGTCGCCTGAGCAAGGTGCATCCGCAATTCGGTCATGGGTATTGTCCGAGAGCCCTGAGGCACGAAGCCATGCCCAGCGATGGGCCGAGATGGCCGTGCCCGCTGTCCGAACAGCCGTATCAAAGGCATCAAAAGCTGTACTCATCAGGTGCTTGCTGCATTCAGCTAGTTCCTGCATGGAGTTTGAAGCAGATGTACGTGAGTCCTTGGGAAGGTCCTGTAGCTGCTTTTTAAGGTCAGCCAGGAGGGTGTCCTGGAAAAGGACATGCTGAAATTGATGGGCTGCTATCTTGGCGCTGAGCATGGCCCCTTGAAACACTTTCCTCCCCACGTCATCTAGGCGCTTGGGGTCCCGGCCTGGCGGGTGGTTGGCTTGGGCACGCGTAGACTTAGATCTCTTCAGGGCTGATGCCACCACAATAGACTGGTGGGGTAACTGTGTCTTGTTGAAACCTGGGGCCATGTGGATGATGTATTTGCTGTCCAAGCGTCTGGAGAAAGCTTGGCCAGACGCTGGGGATTGCCAGAGCGTCAGCTGCTTGTCCTTCAATCTGCGGTGGAGGGGAAGAGCCATGGCTGGCTTAGGGCCGTTGAGGTATTTCATGACCTCTGGTTCCTTCTCGTCTGATGCCTCCTCCGTGGCCAGCCCCAGCTTGGAAACCACTTTTCGAAGGAATTTGGTGTATGTGAGGTCCTCAGGCACTGTTGTCGGTGGCTCCTCTGTCTCATCCGTTGGGTTCTTGAAGGTGTCAGAGCCTGGTCCTGATTCCTCCACATCCGAGCCTGGTCCCAGATCCTCTGCATCGCTTCCCCCGGAGTCCAGCTGCGCTGGGGAAGGAGTCCGCGCTCTGGAGGGCGAGAGCCTAGGGAATCGAGGAGAGGGGGCAAGATTTGTTCTCCTCCTCTGCAGCCTCCACGAACCGATCCAAGCCTGCTGAGCGTTCCGGAGCAGAGAAGCGTCCCAGAACTGCCACAGGAAAAGCGCCGCTGAAACAGCCAGGAAGGGGAATCGAGACAGGCAGGGTCCCCGGTGGACTGTGTGTCACCCGCTCCTGGTCCTGCCGCAGAGGGGCAGTCTGCTCTACAAGGCGAGAGAGCAAGTTGAGGATGGCAGAAGAGGTGGAGTCTGAAGATCTGCTGCTTCTGTGCCACTTGCTGTGGTGAGAACTTGATCTCCTGCTCCTCTTGCGGCTACTGGAGGACCCACAGTGAGAATCCCTTGCCCCCGAGGGGGATCGATGTCTACGTTGTTTGGATGTCCTCTTCCTGCCCGTCTCACCGCCACCGCGCTGACTGGGGGATTCCCTGCTGTCTGCGCGGTGATCGCGGCTCCCTCGTTGGCGCTGAGGCTCAGTACGGTCTTCTGAGCCAGAGCGGTGTTGGCTGCCTCCGCGCCGATGCGTAGCTGCACGGTCTTCAGAGCGGTGTTGGCTGCTCCCGCGCCTATGCGTGTGAGAAGTAGAGGCTGTCTCGGCGCGGTCTCCCATCATTGCGCTGCTCCGAGGCTCCCCTTCAGCACGGAGAGACGTGCTGGGCAAGGGGGAGGGCGGTCTGAGCCGATCGCTGGCTGGGGCGGGGCAGGAACCGCTGCGGCCAATCCGGAGAGAGCGGGCATGTCCGGAGGTGGGGCCAGGCGGGGCCACGAGGGCAGCGCCATCTTGGCCGGCTGAAGAACCGCATGGCCGGGGAGAATGGCCCGGGTTGCTGCGAACCGAAGGGGGGCTTACCGGAAGGGTAGAGGCCTCTCCGGGGTCAGAACATTCAGCGTTGGAGGAAGCGCTTGGGTCAGGGTGTGGAATTTTGGCCTGTTTGAGCGGCGCTTTTCCTGTGGCAGTTCTGGGACGCTTTTCTGCTCCGGAACACTCAGCAGGCTTGGATCGGTTCGTGGAGGCTGCAGAGGAGGAGAACAAATCTTGCCAAGAGTGCTCACGGTGCTTCCTTGCCCTGGGACACATCCGGGCGCAGCTGGCACAGTTCTCCACTTGATGTGACGTCCCCAGACATCTGATGCAATGCTGGTGAGTGTCCGTGATATTCATCTTTCTGTTGCAGCAAAGACACTTTTTAAAACCTGTTTTAGGCATGGAAGATGTTTGCTTGTGTAGGAGAGCTTAGGAATCCGTCTTGAGGCAAAGGCAGAAGGAAAAAAACTGACCGGCTAGGGGCGGGCTGGGGAGGTGGGACCACCTCACACATGCTCAGAAGCTTCTGAGCTATAGAGCACTTCCG
This sequence comes from Ichthyophis bannanicus, assembly GCA_033557465.1. Lineage (NCBI taxonomy): Eukaryota > Metazoa > Chordata > Amphibia > Gymnophiona > Ichthyophiidae > Ichthyophis > Ichthyophis bannanicus. The sequence goes on along the minus strand of CM066031.1, from coordinate 777,912,268 downwards.
TCATGGCGCCGTCGGGGGACGACACCAGGTGTGGCTGACACATCCTGCTTGTCCTAGGAGAACAGTGAGGTTTCTGGAGTCCAGCGGATTACAGGATCTGAGGCAGCATGGATTCACCAGAGGCAGGTCTTGTCAGACAAATCTGATTGATTTTTGACTGGGTGACCAGGGAGTTGGACCGAGGGAGAGCCCTAGATGTGGTGTATTTAGATTTCAGTAAAGCCTTTGACACTGTTCCTCACAAGCGACTTATAAACAAACTGAGCACCCTAGGGATGGACCCTAAAGTTACTGCTTGGGTTAGAAATTGGTTGGGTGGGAGGCGACAGAGTACAAGTAAATGGAGCTCACTCTGAGAAGGACGTTATCAGTGGTGTGCCCCAGGGATCTGTCCTTGGTCCGATTCTTTTTAACATCTTTGTTAGTGATACAGCAGAAGGGCTTTCAGGTAAGGTTTGCCTCTTTTGCAGATTTTGGTATTATCCGCATAGAGCAGACACCCAGGAAGGGGAGATAACATGAGGAGGGATCTAGCTAAGCTTGAAGAATGGTCTAGAATATGGCAGCTGGGATTTACTGTTAAAAAATATAAGGTCATGCATTTGGGCTGCAGCAATCCAAGGAAGCAATATAGTATAGGGGATGAAGTACTTTTGTCCACTAAAGAGCGGGACCTAGGCGTGGTTGTGTCTGATGATCTTAAAGTAGCTAAACAGGTAGAAAAGGTGACGGCAAAAGCTAGAAGAATGCTTGGGTGAATACGGAGAGGAATGGCTAGCAGAAAAAAGGAGGTGATACTGCCTCTGTATAAGTCTTTGGTGCGACCTTATTTGGAGTATAGTGTGCAATTCTGGAGACCACACCTTCAAAAGGATGTGAACAGGATGGAGTCGGTGCAGAGGGTGGCTACTAAAATGATTAGTGGGCTTCATTATAAAGCATATGAGGACAGACTGAAGGATCTTAATATGTATACCTTAGAGGAAAGGCGGGATAGAGGTGCTATGATTGAGATGTTTAAATACCTACGTGGCATAAATGTTCAGGGAGAGAGCCTCTCATTTGAAAGCAAGTTCTGCTATGAGGGGGACATGGGATGAGGGTGAAGGGAGATAGATTCAGGAGTAATATGCGGAAATATTTCTTTACAGAAAGAGTAGTGGATCCGTGGAATAGTCTCCCAGTGGAGGTGGTAGAGAGAAGGACAGTAACTGAATTCAAAAAAGCATGGGACAAACACAGAGGATCTCTAAAGGTAAAAAGGGGACTGTTGTAGTTATGGAAGGACAGACTAGATAGGCCATGTGGTCTTTTTCTGTCATCATGTTTATGTTTCTATGGTTCGGAAAGACGTATCCTTCAAGGATACTAAGGAAAGAGGGAAGGTAAGGAATCCCAACAGAGGTTCTAATAAAGACAAAAAGTAACCCAAATGCCCTTTAAGCATAGCGCTAAAAGATTCCAAATCACCCATTCAACTGATAACCATATTAATATGAATAAAATACAAACTCTAAAATGCCTGTATATAAATACTAGAAGTCTAAAAAATAAAATGAGAGCACTAGAATATATAGAACTAAAGGAAAGGCTAGATATGATTGTCCTCCTTCCACCAAGTCTCTGAGATGCCAACAGGACACACTGATACCTGGGTACAAGCTATATAGTGCAGTTACTCACCTTTAACAGGTGTTCTCCGGCAACAGCAGGAATGAGCCTCACATATGGGCAATGTCTCTGCCAACTGAGCCCACATGGTAACCTCTCCCCATCTTTCAAAAGAAAGCCTTTGGGAGATGCACTACACAGTATGGACTGAGGACCAGGTGGTAGTCCGGCAGATTTCAAAAAAGGGAATGGCGTGTAGGTTTGCCACAGAGACCACCATGGCCTGGATGCTGTGTGCTGTGACACAGCACTCCAGCAAGACCAGCCTGTTCATAGATGGAGAGGCAGTCTGCTACCTAGGTGGACAGTGTGCATTTATTCATGTCAAAGGAGACAGAGCTGAGAATCTCAGCAGTGACCCTGGGTGCGCTGCAGATAAAAAGGATAGCGTCCGCTTACAGCCCAGTGTGTGGAGAACTGCCTCTGCCCTGCTGGTGTGGAATCATGGAAAGAAGGTGGGAAGCACCACCTGCTGGTTGAGGTGGAAAGGAAACGACATCTTAGGCAGGAACTTGGGGTGTGTGTGTGGAGCACCTCCCTGTTCCTACAGAACCTGTTATACAGAGGGTCTGCCACTAACGCTTGAAGCTTGGTGATTCGGCAAGCAGAAGTGAGCACCACAAGACCACCACCTTCCATGTGAGATACTTAAGGTGTAAGGTGGCAGGAGCAGAGAGGCTCAAAGGGAGGCATGGTGAACTTTGAGAGCACAACGTTCAAGTCCCATTCTGCTGCAGGGGGAGGGGGCAGATGGGGTGTTTCAACAGGAGGTGGCCCCTCAGAAAATATCCCACAAGAGATTGAGCCAAGAGGGGCTTTCCCTCGATTAAATGGTGATGCACCACCAGCATGCTAAGGTGCACTCTAATGGAGTTGGACTTCAATCCTGCCTGAGACAGGTGAAAGCAGGTACCACAGAAGAGGTGGACCTGCTTCTCCGCACACCAGACTGAACCCCCACCACTTGAAGGCATATGCCTGATGTGTGGAGGTCAAAAGCACCTCTTCCACCTCAGTGAATAGACTGAAGGGAGCCAAGGCTACCTACTCAGCAGCCAGGCCATGAGCATCAGGGACCCCAGGTTGGGGTGCAGGAGAGTGCCTTCTTCCTGTGTGAGTAGGCCTGGGTCACACCCCAGGGGAACTGGGGGTGCTGTGGGCAGGCAGAGGAGCATGAGAAACCACGGCTACCTGGCACACAGTGGAGCTACCAGGATCACTATGGCCCTGTCACATTGGACCTTGAAGAGGGTCCTGGCAGGAAGGCATAAAGCATAGTTACTCACCTATAACAGGTGTTCTCCAGGGACAGCAGGAATCAGTCCTCACTTATGGGTGACGTTGGCAGCAACGGAGCCCACGCGGAGCAATTCCCCAGCTTTCAAAGAAAGCCTTTGGGATTGCTGCCATGTATGCGTGGTCCTCTTCCTGCACAAAGGTGCCATCTTGCTCAGTCAGGGCTCATAGCTAGAGCCCTAAGCAGCAGATGGCAAGGGAAAGACAAAAATAGCAACTTTTCAGGGGAAGTGGGAGGGTAGCGAGGACCAATTCCTGCTGTCCCTGGAGAACACCCGTTACAGGTGAGTAATTACACTTTCTGCAGGAACAAGCAGGAAGTCAGTTCTCACTTATGGGATTCCCCAGCTATAGGCTACTGAGCCTGTAACCTAAAAACGCCTCCGCGAGGCTCTGAGCAGAATTTGATGCTCAGAGGAGCCCGAGTCTTCGGGTCCCCAGGGCAAAGCTCTCTGTAGCTGTCAAAGAAGGGTCAGAGGGCAGGAGCTGCTTATACCCAAAACAGATAGAGTACAGCCAGGCCGAAGGCACTGACCCAGCGGTACTTCCTGTCCAGGCAGTAGTCGACAGCAAAAGTGTTTGCTGAAGATCAGGTGGCAGCCCAGCAGATGTCTGTTAGAGGCACCAAGCACAACGAAGCCACAAAAAGCTGCCTTGGCTCAGATGCCGTGTGTGGTGACCTGTCAATCCAGTGGGGCACCCGCTTTTGCCTGGGCGAAGGCGATGCAGTCTACCACCCAGACGAAGAAGATGGTGTGCTTGGTGACTGCCTGCCCCAGGTGATTGGGGTTGTAGGCAACAAAAAGCCGATCGGACTTGCGATGATCCTGAGTACGCTGCAGGTAAAAGGCAAGAGCCCTCTTGCAATCGAGGGTATGCAACACTGCAGATGCCTGGTCGGCATGTGGTCTCGGGAAGAAGGTCAGTAGGACTATCTCCTGGTTGAGATGAAAGTCAGAGACCACCTTCGGTAGGAACTTGGGATGGGTGCAGAGGACCACCCTGTTCCCATAGAAACTGGTGTATGGAGACTCAGCCATGAGGGCCTGAAGTTCGCTGACTTAGCGAGCTGATGTCAAAGCCACCAGGAAGACTACCTTCCAGGAGAGATGCCGAAGCGAGCGCATCACCATTGGCTCGAAGGGCGCCCGCGTGAGCTGCATCAGCACCACGTTGAGGTCCCACTCCACCAGCAGAGGCCAGATGGGAGGCTTGGAAAGCAGCAAAGCTTGCATGAAGCAAGAGACCAAGGGCTGCCCAGAGAGGGGTTTCCCCTAGATGGGAAGGTGGTTTGCCAAAATGGGGCTTAGGTGTACCCTGACCGAGTTGGATTTCAGCCCTGCTTTAGAGAGGTGGAGGAAGTACTGGAGCATCCACTTGGTAGAGCAGGAGAATGGGTTGATCTGGAGCTCAGAACACCAGGTCGAGAAACGTTGCCACTTAAAGGCATATGCCTGTCTCACTGAGTCCTTCCTCGACATGAGGAGGATCTCCTTCACATCCCCAGGGGACACAGAGGAGCTAAGGCGACCCGTTCAGCCGCCAGGCTGCAAGGGACAGGGAGGCCAGGTTCAGATGAACACCTGACCCTCCATCTGTATCAACAGGCCCAGGGCATAGCCCAGGGGGACTGGGGGCTCGGACGCAAGCCGGAGAAGAAATGGGAACAAAGGCCGTCGGGGCCACGAAGACCTCCGAAGCTCGGTCCCGCTGAGCCTTGTGGAGGGTCCTTGCAATGAGAGGGGGGGGGGGAATGCAATGAGAGGAGTGGGAGGTCCAGCTCAAGAGGAACGCATCCAGAGCCACCTTGATCAGGTGCAGAATGGGCCCACAGAAGCAGGGAAGCTGCGCATTTGCTAGAATGGCAAACAGGTCCATGGATGGGGTCCCCCACCGATGGAGCAAGATGCCGACGACCTCTGGATCCAGACTCCACTTGTGTGGGCAGAGGATCCTGCTAAATTTGTCTGCAAGGACGGTCTCCTGGCCTGGGGGTGGACCGCTTGCAGGGTCATCCCCCAGCAAGACACAAAGGAGGATCACCTCTCGGCAGAGGCGGAGTGATCCTGTTTCACCCTCCTTGTTGATGTAGAACATGGGTACCCTGTTGGTTTGCACAAGCACCAACTTCCCCCTCAGATGGTCTCTGAAGGCCCTCAGGGCCCATCGGACCGCCTGGAACTTGAGCAGGTTGATATGCTGCCAAGACTCCTTGGTTGACCACTGCCCCTAGGTGCACAATGCACCATAGTGGGCTCCCCACCCCAGCAGGGAAGCATCTGTTAGGACAAGCTTGTGCTGTGGGGTCTGGAAGGGTATTCCCCAAAGGAGACTTCGGGGGTCCCACCACCAACCCAGGGAGTCGTGAAGACTGCGTGAGACCTGGCTCCATTGTACCCCGAGGCACCACTGGGCTGTCCGCATGTGCATGTGGGAGGCCATGTGCCCGAGGCGGCACAGCATCTCACATGCCGTAACCCAAGCCTTGTTTTGGACGTGGGATGCCACCGCCCGAAGGCAGTCTGCTCAGTCCGGAGGAAGGAAGGTAGTCGCCCGCAACATGTTGAGACGTGTCGAACTCCAGTTTCTGCACTGGCTCAAGGTGGGACTTGGAATAATTGACCAGGAAGCAGAGGTGCTCGAGGAGAAATATGCGTGACCAAGCCAGGCGGGCTTCGCCGATCGAGGACCCTGTGACAAGCCAGTTGTCACGGTAGGGGAAGACAGGTATGCCCTGCCACCTGAGGGAAGCGGTGGCTGCGGAGAGACACTGTGAAAGCCCATGGTGCGGACGCAAGCCCGAAGGGGCGCACTCTTTACTGGTAGTGTTCTCCCTGCACCCTGAAGCGCAGGTATTGCCTGTGCTAGGGGTGAACCAGAATGTGGGCATAAGGATCCTGGAGGTCCAAGGAGCATAGCCAATCGCCCTGCTAAAGGAAGGGCAGCAGGACGCCAAAGCAATAACATTTTGAATTTCTCCCGCACCAGGAACTTGAGGTTTCTGAGGTCGAGGATGGGGCGCAGTCCCCCTGTCTTTTTTGGGATGAGAAAGTAGCAGGAGTAGAATCTGAGACCTCGAAGGTGCCACGGTACCTTCTGGACCACTCGAGCGAGGAGGTTGTACGGTTCCTGCTGCAAGAAGGTCTGGTGCATGAGGAGCCGAGTAGGCTCCGCTGGGGAGAAGGGTGCCTGTCCAGACGAAGACTATCAGTCTCTGATTACGTGGAGGATCCAGGTGTCCGATGTGATCGATGCCCACTCCGGGACAAACAGGGACAGGCATCCCCCCACTGGCAGAACAGCTGCCGGGGGGGGGGGGGGGGGGGATAAGAGGTTATGCCAGTGGTATCAAAACCCCTGCATAGGCTGGGGAAGCTCCGGTGGTTGGGCTTTAGGCCTTTTAGGTTTACGGTAGCCATGTGCACCTCCCTTGCCCGGTGTGCTGGAAGTCTGTGCAGAGGTGGGTGGGAAAGGCAGGTAACCCCAGTAAGGGAGCATCTTCCTTTGGAAGAACGGCTTTTTGGGCTGCTGTTTCTTCCTAGGGAGGGATGAGGTTTTGCATGAGAGACAAGTTCGGGTCATGAACTCAGTTTCTATCTCAGCAGCCTTATTCTCCATTGGTTTACCAAACAGTTGTTCGTCAAGTCAAGGAACGTCCAGGAGCTTCTCTTGGACTCACTGCTCCAGGTCCAAAGACTGGAGCCATACCTGTCGCCAGGCCCTGATGCCAGCCACCACCACCCAGGCAGAGGACTCAAATCTGTCATATGCAGCACGGGAGAGGTACTTTGAACATTCCGTGATGGTTTTAAGGAGGGCTTGTAACCTTAGGAGGGGGCTCACCCCCAAGGCCTGCGGTGAAACCGCTGAGCTCCTTGGCGAGGTCCAGCAGGAACATGCTCACATAGAGCTGGTATGCTTGGATATGGCAAGCGAGCATGGAACCCTGATAGGACTTACGCCCCAGGGCGTTGAGGGCTCTCGACTCCCTACTTGGGGGGGGGGGGACGACAGAAGAGTGAGACCTTGGGCTCTTTTCCTTCTGCATCACAGACTCCATAACCATGGAGGTGTGCAGGAGCTGAGTCTTCCAGAACCCCGGACCATGCTGAACTCTATACATGGCGTTGATACGCTTGCTCACTATGGGGACTGAAGCAGGTGTCTCTCACATGCGGAGGAGCAGCCTTGACAATATGGGGGGGGAACCAGGACAGTAAGATTCCAAAGGTGGGGACTCATATTGCAAAATATCAAGCTCCTCAGCTCGAGGTTCCTCTTCAGTCTGCATAGTCATACTGGAGACGGGTCCGACGGAAGGTCCCTGTGAGCACAGGTCTCCGGGGAAGTATCCCCGTCAGACTCCCAGCCCGAGAGGTCCAAGGAGGAGTCCAAGTCGGGCAGGTTGCCCCATCTAGAGACTGGGGTCTTCTTGGAGCCAGAGGCCTTGGAGGATCACACTCCCGAGGACCAGGAGGGCGAGCAAGACAGATGCCGAGGACCCTCATGAGGCTTATGGCTCTTAAGGGTTTCCAGGGTGGATTTTGGTGTCCCTCTCAAGGGAACCTTGGTTTCAAGGCATGGGTCAGCCATGCTGGGCATGAGCACCTGCTGGGCAGCTAGAAAGGCAGAAACGCTGCGCTGTAGTGCCAGCATTTGGGATTCCCACGTGGGCATGCAAACCTGTAACGCTGACACCGGGGTTACTGGGTCTGGCATGGAGAAGTAAAGGGTGTCCTCACCAGAACGACCCTCAGGAGACCGGGCGCCATCGCTGGAGGCCTCTGTATCCGTACAAGGTACCTTTCAAGGCCACTCCTTGTCTGACTCTCGGGAACGTCGCGGGGGACTGAGCACAGGAGCTCCCCTGCTTAACTGAAGCCTCTGACAGCGACTTTGAGGCCTCCACTTCAGGGGAACCCTGGTCGGAGTGCCGCCGAGAACACGGAACCGTAGTGGGGGATCCCACCAGCAGAGGGGGCAACCAAGAGTGCCACCGAGGATTCTGGGGCCACCTAATGGAAAATGTCATTGGACTTCTGCTACAGCTAAGCAGGGCCTTGGAGGACATTTTCTTACAAAGAGCAAAGCTCTGGGTCATGGTCTTGCCCCAAGACAACAGTCATGGATGTCCGTGAGCGACATGTTCATGGAGAATCTGTTGCATTTTTTAAAACCCATGGCTATAGGGGCAAAAAGAATCCCCTGCAAGGTGGAAGACGTTCGCGGCCAGCAGTTGGAAGAAAAAAGGGCACAAAGCCCAAAAAGGGAAAAACTTTCAAGAATACCCCCTTGCTTGAGGAAAAAAAGGAGGAGAGCAAGGGGGGACAGAAGAGAAATGGAAAAACCACGGTGCAGGGGCCAAAAAAGAAACTTTCCGAGGGACAAGGATGTGCGCCCGAAAAGCTCTGTGGACAAAGGGAGACTGAGCAAGATGGCACCTTTTGGGTGGGAAGAGGACCACACATGCATGGCAGCAATCCCAAAAGCTCTCTTTTGAAAGCTGGGGAATTGCTCTGCGCGGACTCTGGTGCTGACGTCACCCATAAGTGAGGACCGACTTCCTGCTTGTTCCTGGAGAAAGAAGACCTTCTGCCCATGAGATCAAGAATGATCTGCTGCCACACTGGCAGGATGTGGCTGCCGGGAACAGAAGCAGTAAAACTATGTATGGTCTATTCTTTGAGCAATAGTTTTGTCAATTATAATAACGTGTATTCACTCAATGTATATCTTAAGAGTATGGATGTCTAACATTGGTGCTTGCTAGCATCAATGACCAATGTTAGACACATTTGAAGTCCAAAACCAGTGCCGCAGCATCTGAGATCTTCCTCGTGATACGAAGGCATTTGTTAATTGAAACGTATGGGAGTTTAGCCACCAGAAATGCTCTGAGCACATCCATACTCAAGATATACGTTGAGGGAACAGAAGCAGGGCAGCTGGGCATTGGCTGGGCTGGCAAAGAGATCCATCAGTGGGAAGCCCCAGCCGATCAGTCACCCTAGGGTCCATGGGAAGCCCCAGCACTGGAATAGCCCAGCCGCCACCCTAGGGTCCAGCCTCCATTCACGCAGCTGGAGGACCCAGATGAGCCGGTCTGCCAGGGTGTTGTCCTGGCCCAGGAGGTATACTGCTCACAGGAGCATCCCATTGGTGCCGGCATAAGAGCAGATACTCACCACTTCCTGGCAGAGCAGGGGTGAACTGGTGCCCCCCTCTTGCTTGTTGATGAAGAACATTGCCACCTGATTGTCCATCTGGACCAGCACTGCTAGACCTCGCAGGTGGTGGTGAAAAGCCCATAGGGCTAGGGCCACAGCTTCTGGAGGTTGCTTTTCTGGAGGCTGTCAGTGAGCAGATGCCCCGAGTGCAGAGGGCATCGCAATGGGCTCCACACCCAGGTTTGGAGGCATTCGTAATGAGGATCCTCCAAGGTGCAGGGGGGGGTTTGGAAAGGCATCACAACCAGTAGTTGCTGGAATCATTGCCACCAGATGAAGGAGTTGGCCGGGGACAGTTGATTATCACTCTGTCCTGTAGGCGTCCTGTGGCCTGAGACCACTGGGAGTGGAGGACCCACTGGGCCATTTGCATCTGAAGGCAGGCTTCTGGGATAATGTGCACCGGAGCAACCATGTGCCCCAGCAAGAGGAACATGTACTGGGCGGACGCTGTGCAGCAGCGAGTGTTTCCATTGAGTGCCTGGAGGCACAGCACCCTGTCCCAGGAAAAGGAGGCCTTGGCCTGGACCATGTCCAACTGCACCCCTATACCTCCAGACACAGTCTGCTGGAGATGAGCTTTTGGGTAGTTGATGACACACCCTAAGTTCTCCAGGACAAGGATGGTGTGTGCCACCACCTGACATGCCTCAGTGGCAGTGCTGTCCTGTATGAGCCAGATACCAAGATAGGGGAAGACAAAGACCCCTTAGAGCCTGAGGTGGGCTGCGACCACCACCAGGCACTTGGCCTCTGCCTCCCCAGGCATTCACCAACACCCTGTACTGATAGTGTTCTCCTCCTATCACAAAGGAAAGGAACTGCCTGTGAAGGGGGTGTATGAGGAAGTGTGTGTATGCAGCCATTGGGTCCAAGGAGCATAAACTCTCTGCTAGAGGCATGGCTGCAATGTTCCAAAGAACATTTTGGACTCTTCCCTCACCAGAAACCTGTTGAGATCCTGAAGATCTAGGATGGGATGAAACCTTCCAGTCCTTTTTGGTACCAAGAAGTAGCGGGAGTAGAACCCTGAGCCCCTGTGATGGGCTGGGACAGGTCCCCAGTGAGGAAGAGTCCTGGGGGGCTCTACCAAGAAGAATTGTGGGGGCATCCGATGGAGGTGGAAGAGGTAACCCTCTGTCTCTGCCCAGAGGGCCCACGTGTTGGTGGGAATGGATGGCCACCTATGGGCATAGAGCACCAGATATCTCCTCCCCCCTCCCATGTGCTGCAGAGCTGTGCCGCCTGGGGGAAGTGAGGCTATGTCCAAGCAGACAAAAGCTCCCTCCAGGTTGTGACAGGGGTATGGGCTTGGGGGACCTTAGGCTTACATGGGCCATGCCCCTGTCCCTTGGCCTGCTGGCCCTATTGGGGAACTGGGAAGGCAGAGTACTGGTGGTAGTTTCTGTAAGCCTTCCTCCTCTTTGGCTATGAGGACTTTCTGCCCAAAGCCTTCCTTTGGGAAGGGTCAGCAGTCTTTTTTGGAAAGCAGAGTTCTTGTCAGAACTCTTGACTGCAGCTCAGCAACCTTAACCATTATGTGCTTGCCGAAGAGATTCTCTCCCCCGCAGGGGACATGGACCAATCTGTCTTGCACCCATTACTCCAGGTTGGAAGACTGTAGCCAGGCATGGTGACAAGCACTAACGCCCACTGCAGCTACTCTAGCTGTCAGACTAAAAGCAGTCATAGGCCGATTGAGTGATAAACCTGAAGCACACTGACTGCAGAGACCAAGGTCCAGAACCACTGGAGAGGTTCCTCAGAGACCAGCTGAAAACTGGTGATTTCCTTCACCAGGTCCCTCAGGTACATGCCCATGTACAGCTGGTATGCCTAGATCTAGCTGATGAACAGAGCCCCGGAAGCACTTTCTGCCCATGGCATCCACGTCACTGGCCTCCTACCTGGGGGCACAAAGGAATGTGTCTTCTGGCTCTTGAGCCTATGCATGGCCGACTCCACCACTATGAAGTTGTGGGGGAGTTGGGCTTTTTTTTTTTTTTTTTTTTTGCTTTTTTTTTTTTTTTAAAGAATCCAGGGCTCCAGCGGACCCAGTACATTAGTGCCTGTTGTGAGCAGACGGCTGGAATCCATGTGGGGTTCCTCCACATGCAAAAGAGCAGCTAGCTCCAGGATTTGGGGGGGGGGGTGGGGAGGGCGACAAGCACCATGAGTGCTTCCTTCAGGGGAGCCTCATACTGAAGGATCTTGAGATCCCCCATGCAAGGGTCCTCCTCTGACTCTGTGGGAAAGGCAAAAGCCTTAGACATATCCCTCACGAAGTCCAGGAAGGCCATGTCCTAGGGTGGGGACCAGCACCACATGCACATCCTGGTGGCAGTGGGTGTTCGGGGACTCATTGTCCTCTGTCTCCCAGTCAGAGTCTGAGTTACTGGAGGAGTCAAGGGCTATCTGGTGACATCCCTGCACAGAGTTGAGGGCACCGAGCAGGGAAGACAGCGGCCCAGAGGATCAGGACCAATGCCAAGGTATCTCTCAAGACCAATGGCATGCGAGATGGGTCTCCCCAGAGGTAGAGCCATAGATATGGAAGGCCCAGTAGTGGGAAGTGATGACCGGAAGCAGGCATCAGAACCTGCTGCTGGGCCATGAAGGCAGATAAACTGAACTCCAGGACCAAATGGCACAGAGGATTTCAGGCCTAGCACCAGCTCTATCAAGGGGGAACCTACAACAAGGATGGCCTCTGTGGTCCAAGACTGATCCCATGGCATCAATAACTCCAGTTTGGGCAACTAGGTAGGCCTGTTGGAGGCTGCAGGTCCAGCAACAAATCCTACTATCCCCGACTCATCCAACAAGGTCTGAGGGCTTCTGGCTCTTCCTGGAGTGTTTCTCATCAAGGGAGCTCTGGCCTGAAGCTCCATGACCCCAGGTCTCCATGGCAGCTCTGTCTCCGTGAGAGTCCAAGGTCCCTGAGGTCTTGGAGCGTGGTCTGACAACTCTGGGGCTGAATCGGTCTTCTGGAAGGTGGACTTGCACTGTTGCTGATTGCTCAAGGGCCTTGGGAGGAGTCATTTGCTTGCACCATCACCCATATGTGAGGGCAGACTTCCTGCTTGTTCCTAGAGAACGCAATGATAGGGTAGATCAAATTGGTGATGGGGTGTACTCTAGGTTAGGGAGAGCATTGAGTCACACAAGATTAACCTTTTGCATGAAACAAAATACACTGTAGAATCTTTATGGATAGAAATCCCATGTAAAAAGGGAAAGGCAATGGCAGAGGCAGAATGAACAAATAGATGAAATGCTAAGAGAAATCAGGAAGGCTAACAGTTACAACACAGTAAGAATAAATGGATTTCAATTACCCTGGTACTGAATGGGTCAATGTCACAGCAGGACATGCTAGGGAGAAAGTTTCTAGATGAAATAAATGATTGCTTCTTGGAACAGCTGGTTCATGAACGGACAGCAGGGGAAGCTATTCTAGACACAGTCCTTAGTGGAACACAGGATCTGGTACAAGAGAAGGTTTGGGGGCCACTTGGCAATAGTGATCATGGCATAAATCACGTTTGATTTAATAAATGGAAGAAGGACTGCAAAGAAATCCACAGTACTATCTTTTAACTTTCAAAAGGGAGACTATGATAAAATGAGAACAGTTAAGAAAAAAACTAAAAGGTTAAAAATTATCAAGCATGAGCATTGTTTAAAAATACCAGATGTATTGCACACTAACGCAGGCCAAAAAACTGCCAGCATGGTTTAAAAGAGAAAAGTCAGTGTGTCAATGGGATGCAAATATATCTCATGAATATTCATTAGGGACATCCTAAAAACCAGTCTGGATTGTGGTACTCCAGGACTAGAGCTCACCATCCCTGCTCTAACATCTGTTAACAGCATAGACAGACACCCCAGTTCCCAGAGAGGTTATCAAGCAGCTCAAACCATCATGTGGACTCGACGCACCTGTATGTACAAAGTGATGACATCACTGGAAGTTGCTCCTGTCTGACTCTACCTGACAGCAAAGGAACTTAACCCACTCATCTACCGTGTTTCCCCGAAAATAAGACCTACCCCGAAAATAAGCCCTAGCAAGTTTTTCAGTGATTTCTGTAATATAAGCCCTACCCTGAAACTAAGACCTAGTGCAGATCATCTACAGACAGACAGATTGGGTACCTGGGAGGGGGGGGTCCCCACCAGGGAGGAGCTTTCCTCCTGCTCCACTCCCCGACGCGATCAGCTCTGCCGGTGCTGTGCTGCGGGCCTCTGCATTCCAAGGGGCTGTACCGGGATTTCCGTTTTTGCTGATTGGCTTTGGTGGGAGGACGGGGAGGAGCTTTCCTCCTGCTCCACTCCCCGACGCGATCAGCTCTGCCGGTGCTGCGGGCCTCTGCATTCCAAGGTGCTGTACTGGGATTTCCTTTTTTGCTGACTGGCTTTGGTGGGAGGACCGGGGAGGAGCTTTCCTCCTGCTCCACTCCCCGACGCGATCAGCTCTGCTGGTGCTGCGGGCCTCTGCATTCCAAGGGGCTGTACCGGGATTTCCTTTTTTGCTGATTGGCTTTGGTGGGAGGACCGGGGAGCAGCTTTCCTCCTGCTCCACTCTGGCTCTCTTTCAGTTGTTGTTGCAGCAACAGCATACTGTGGTAACACTTCACTGATTGGCTGACTATCATGAGGTGGCAGCCAATCAGCTTCAAGTGCTACCGGTATCAGTACTGTCACTTCACTACTGTACTTACCCTAAGGTCCTTTAATGGTACGGTACCGTAGATTTAAACTGAATATTTTGTCCCCAGACAAGATGAGTGCAAAAAGAAAGAGCTATTCGGTTGAGTACAAGAAAGGAATAGTGGAGAACTCCCAGGGCAAGAATCTTACGGCTTTCTGCCAAGAGAAGAAGTTGGATCTCCGAATGGTACGAAAATGGCGAGCAGAATATGATAACCTCTGTCAACAGATGGATGAGGGAAATTCTAAGAAGCGCAAGTGTGGATCAGGGCGGCAACCATTATTTCCTGAGCTGGAAGACATCACCTATGAATGGATTGCTGACAGGAGAGCAAAGACTTTGGTTGTGCGTAGGGCTGATATTCAAGCATTTGCCCTTGCAATGGCACCAAAGTTTGAAATATCCCAAGAAGAATTCAAAGCATCACAACACTGGCTGGATGACTTCTTTCAGCGATATGAACTGTCTCTAAGAAGATCGACAACACTGTTCAAGCTGGAAGATACTGAAGTTGTTAAACGTGCACTTGGAATCAACAAAGGACTTGAATGCATCGACTTTTCTAAATATCAACTCTCCAATATGATTGCTATGGATGAAACAGCAGTGTTTATGGGCCAAGGATCTCAAACGACAATCAATCAGAGGGGTGCCTCGTCAATCTATATTCCCTCCACTGGCTACGAAAGTGCACGTATTACCTGTATTTTGGCAATTCGTCTGGATGGAATGAAAGCCCCACCTCTAATCATCAGTAAGGGCAAGAAAGATAAGATTGAACGTTTTTCAGGCATTTATGTTCTTGAAACCGAAAAAGCATGGTGTACACAAGCAGTTATAAGGAAGTGGGTCGATTTAATGCTGCCACTTATTTTGCAAGGTGGTCAAAGAGATCTGCTAGTCTGGGATTCAGCCAGCACTCATCGCGCTAAAGACATGAAAAACTTCCTTGCAGAGAGAAGAGTAGATCAAATAATGATTCCTGCAGGAATGACTGCCTATCTCCAGACTCTTGATATTGCAATAAACAAGCCATTCAAGGACCATTTGCGCATGGAAATCAATGACTTCACGGAAAATAGAATGGAGAGAAATCAGCGTGGAAACTTTGTGAAGCCTAGCCTGCAAGAGGTTGTGACTTGGGTGAAGAATTCATGGGATAACATCGCTGACAGCTGTGTTGCCAATGCACTACAAGCAGGTTACTTGGACAAGAAGTGCTCATTTAAGGAGAGCTCTATTGCTAGACATGAGAGATTGGGGCCAATGGTTCTACAGGGAATGCAGTCGCAAGAAAATCAGGCCGGAATTCGGGATTTGGAGAGCTTTGACGATGTTCCAGAAGAAGATGACATGATTGTATTTGAATAAATGTAGATTGCTGTACATGAGTAAATGTAGTTTGCTGTACTTAAAAAAAGTTGGATTGTTGAACATGAATGAGGATTGTTGTTCATGAATAAATGTCTATTGTTGTATATGAAAAAAAAAATAAGCCCTACCCCGAAAATAAGCCCTAGTACATCTTTTGGAGCAAAAATAAATATAAGACCCGGTCTTATTTTCGGGGAAACACGGTACCAGTCTAAACAAGGAAAGCAGCTTTTCAACTCGTTACTAAATTATGAAAAATGTAAAGTGCCTGTCCTCTCCCAACTTCACAACTGCTGTCAAAATACATTGTTGCAAAAAAAAAAAAAAAAAAAAATTGTACTACTACTTTCCAGTACACCACTCCAGTTCAGACACTTGGGTTATGCTCATCCACCAGCAGATTGAGACCGAGAACAAACTCCAAACCTCTCTCAAGAAGCCTTTGCTCCTCTGCAGAGCTGGTAGTTCAGGAACCACCTTCCTAGCAGATCTCCTTTATGGATTTGCTTAGGGCCTCTGTTAAGTCAATGGCACCTGTATAGGCAGCTCAAGAATTGGTCAGCAGACCTAGCCTCCAAGATGAGAATGAGTAAGTTTCACTTCTTGGGGACATCACTGTTTGGGAAGGACCTGTATAAGCTAGAGAAGGACATGGGGGTCACTAAGGTGTGTCTGCTCCTGAAGGATAAACAAGGTGGCAGTCCATGGCTCTTCTGCTAGGGGCTGGGGGCACAATGTTTCACCAAGCCCGAGGGCCTAACCCACAGAGGTCTTGTTACCCCCCCAGCCATACCCATGAAAGGAAGGGCCTTTGGGTAGGAAAAGAGGTGGAGCCGCAGGAGGCCCTGCGGCTGCCAAGTCTTCCCAATGAGGTTTTGGGTGCTCTGGCAGAGGGTGCAATCAATAAGTGGTCACCTAAGTTGATTTTATCCCACCTAAGCCCAGCTTACGGATCCACACTTGGGCCCAAGAGATCATCTGTGAGGGCTTTGCTCTCGAGTTTGCAAGGCCCCTTACAGATACCTTCATGGTTGAATCCCCAGTAAGGCCTGCAACACCACTGCAAGTACTATCTTGGTACTCTGGGGAGAATCTCTCCAAGGCAATTAGTCAATCATTCAAGAAAATATCCCAACCCAAAGACAGCTCAGAAGAGTTAAACTACCCCACACCCGTTGAAAATGGCTTTGGGCCCATGGCAAACAAAGTGGAGCACCCCAAAAATAAAAAAAGGCATCCAAGGTTCCTGAAGCAGTAAATACCTTGTGTCACTCTTGACTAGTAACATACCAAAAAAAAAAACACACACAAAACAGACTACAAACACACACCAACCAGCAGCACAGACTGTGAAAAAGGACAATTGTACATACTTGAAAATGTATAGGTTATGGGCTATGCTGCATGCTTGCTTAGCAGCAGGTGGAGGCAGATTTAACACATTTCAGTGATGCCATCCTTGGTATATCTTCTGGTGTAGCACAGAAGCCAGTATGGAACTTCCCAAGTAGTAAGCAATACTGAAAAAACCTACACCTCAGAAGAAAAACTTAGTTACCAACTATAAATTCCGACATCTGGAACAAGTATTTGGCTTACAATAAAGAACTCCTTGTCAGGCTGACAAGGTAATTAAAAGGCAGCAGGGCTCCCAAACCTGGAGAAGTAGTTTTCAATGGCACGCCCTGGACTAGTTTGGCAGGATTTAAGAAAAGAATTAGCAGATACGTAAAAACATATTGCTTATCCTGCTAAGCCAATCCAGACATATGTGATATATCCAAGCAGTCAGGCCCCAGGGTGAAAGGAAGGTGGTACTCTGAACATAACTACTCTGCTAAAGTGCCATCTGCTTCAGTTGTCATATGCACCACACTGACCAGGATGCAGCCTACACCCTAATGGAGTGAGCTCTGATTTCTAGCTGGTAAGTATGTGATGGAAGGACTTATGCTGATTGCAAGTTAAAGGAGGCTGACAATGGAGGATTTGATTGTCACAAGCCCTTTCCTTGGACTGTCAAAAAGGACAGACAATCCAATTGGCAGAAGGGGATTAGTCAGTGATTTCCACCAGATGCAGAGAAGGAATCCCTCTGCAGAGCCTCCTCCAAGGAGGAGAATAGGACAAGAGTTTCAGATGGAAAGACAGCAACTTTGGAAAAAAAATTATTTATTTATTTAAAGGGTATTTCTATCCCGCCTTATCCTTCAATCAAGGCGGTACACACAGCAAACAAAGGAATTGGCATTTTGTGTTCAAGGTGTGCATATATTGTACAGTGGATGTGCGCGTGTGGGTAGGTTGATTAGCGTGCACTATTTACAGCATGAGCTTTATACAGAGTATGTACAAGAGCGTGCAGATAAAGAAGAAATTAGACCTTACCTGCTAATTGTCTTTCCTTGAGTTCTCTCCGGGCCAGTCCAGGCAAGTGAGGGTTGTCAACCTTCTCTAGCAGCTGAGGACTGAAAAACTGAAGTTTTGCTGAAACAGTATCTGGCTTCCTCTACTGGCCGAACCTCAGTCTAAAGTTACAAAGCAGCAGAAGAAAAATGAAACGAGAACAAAAGGAACCCTCGGAAACTACGAGCCCCCCCATGCTCACTCTAGACTAAGTCCAACAAGGGCTCTTCCCGTGACCTACATCCAATTTTGGTTATGATTTATCTTTTATTTATTTATTTTTTCTCTATATGGATAATACGCCAAGGAGCACGTGCGTACCGAACACAGAAATAAAGGAACTCCTGGAAAGAGCCCTCCAAAACAAGGGAGCCCCACAGACCATAGCAAGCCGTGACAAAATGCGGAAGGCCAAAACTGACTCTTCGAAACCTCCGCGCCGCCTGACAAGGCCATGGAGCTCGACAAAGTCTCGCTGACATCACCGGGTGGGGCCTGGACTGGCCTGGAGAGAACTCAAGGAAAGACAATTAGCAGGTAAGGTTTAATTTCTTCTTCCATATCGTCTCTCCGGGCCAGTCCAGGCAAGTGAGGGAAGTACCAAAGCAGTAACTATCCTTGGGAGGGACCAGCAAGACCCGCAATAACCGCCGACGCCCCGACTGTGGCGTCTCCCGCGGCCTGCACGTCCAACCGATAATGCTTCGAAAAGGTGTGCAACGACAACCAAGTCGCCGCCCTACAGATATCCACTGGTGGAACAAGAGCCAGCTCAGCTCAGGACGTTGCCTGGCTACGAGTTGAATGAGCTCTGAAAAACTCCGGGGGCGACCGGCCACTTGCCCGATACGCCGCCGACACAGCACATTTAACCCAACGCGCAATGGAGGCCTTGCAGGCAGCTTCCCCCTTCCTGGACCCCCCAAACAAAACGAACAGCCTGTCCGATTTGCGAAAAGGGCGTGTCCGAAGATACCGTTTAAGCACCCTACCTAAATCCAACTTGCGGAGAACCGAATCGATGGGCGCCCCTTCGCGATCCGGAAAAGTCGGGAGGGAAATCGACTGATTCACATGGAAACGGGAAATCACCTTCGGAAGAAAAGAGGGTACGGGACGCAACATCACCTTCTCACGTGTGAAGTGCAAAAAAAAGGCTCCCTACAAGAAAGGGCCTGAAGATCAGACACCCGCCTAGCTGAACAGAGAGCCACCAAGAAGGCCGTCTTCCAAGAAAGTTCTTTAAAGGACATGTCCCCAGCTGGCTCGAAGGGAGGACGCGCGAGAGCCTCTAACACCAGATTAAGATCCCAAGCGGGAACGATGGGGCGAACCGGAGGAAGCAAATTCTGGACTGCTCGGAAGCGCAAGACATCGGGATGACGAGAGAGGAGCATCCCCTTAATCCTACCCCGAAAACATGCCAGCGCAGCAACTTGAACCTTGAGCGTAGTGGGCGATAAACCCTTCTCAAAACCACCTTGCAGAAAAGACAAGATCTCAGGCACCAAAGAGCCAGCCGGCAGCAGATCGCACTCCCTACACCAATGTTCAAACACCCGCCAGACGTGAGCGTACGCTAGAGAAGTGGACGAGCGTCTTGCCCGAAGGAGACTGTCGATGACTGACGGCGCATAACCTCTGTGCATCAGCCTTTCCCGCTCAAGAGCCAAGCCGTAAGCGAGAAGCGATCCACGTCCGGCATGAGAAGCGGACCCTGAGACAAGAGATTCGCTCGCACCGGAAGGCGCAAGGCCGGTCTACCAGCAGACAGACTAAATCGGCGTACCACGGGCACCGCGGCCAATCCGAGGCCACCAGGACTACTCGTCCCGTGTGACCCTCTATCCGCCGTAGGACACGACCTATCAAGGGCCACGGAGGGAACCACAGAGCAGCCCTACCGACGGCCACGGCTGCGCCAGGGCGTCTAGACCCTCGGACATACGTTCCCGTCTCCTGCTGAAGAACCGACTGGCTTTCGCATTGTCGAAGGTAGCCATCAAATCCATCACCGGCTGCCCCCAACGGAGAACTAGGGCGTGGAACACTGCTGCATTCAACTCCCACTCCCCTGGATCTACGGCATGCCTGCTGAGGTAATCCGCCTGGACATTGTCGCGGCCCACCACATGAGCCGCTGAAAGTGCTACCAGGTGGGCTTCCGCCCAGCCCATCAACCGTTGACTCTTCCAAGAGAGGCGCGCTGCCGGTACCTCCCTGTTTGTTGATGTAAGAAACCGTCACGGACTTGTCGGAGAAAACTCTCACCGCCTTGCCCCTGACGAGGCAGCGAAACTCTTGCAGCGCTAACCGCACCGTGCGAAGCTCCAGTAGGTTTATGGAGGAGGTTGACTCTTCCAGGGACCATAGCCCTTGAACTATGTGAGACTGGCAGTGGGCACCCCAGCCCGCGAGACTGGCATCGGTTGTGAGCAGCACCCACTCCAGGGGCCACAAGGGCATGCCCGCCCGGAGATGAGGGGGATCCAACCACCAGAGCAGGCTGTCGCTCACTGACAGAGCGAGAGGCAATCTGCGGGAAAGAGGGTGAAGCTGAGGAGACCACCTCGAGAGCAACGCATGCTGCAACGGTCTCATATGCGTCCGAGCCCAGGGCACCAGGTCCAGGGTCGCTGCCATGGACCCGAGCAGTTGCAACGCCAAGCCGTCGGCGCCTTCAGGTGCAGAAACGCCCGCACTTGCCCCATCAGTTTCTTTATCCGGGGCTCTGGCAAGAAGACCGCTCCGACGCTGGTGTCGAACAGCGCCCCCAGATATAGAAGCCGCTGAGTTGGTTGTAAATGGCTCTTGGACTGATTGATTACCCAGCCCAACCGCTCGAGCAGGGCTACCACTCGAGCTGTGGCCACCACGGATTCCACGACAGACGGCGCTCGGACCAACCAATCATCAAGGTAAGGGTGTACTAGGACGCCCTCTCGTCACAACGCCACCGCAACCACCACCATCACCATCACCTTTGTGAAGGTCCGTGGCACCGTGGCCAGACCAAAGGGCAACGCTTGGAACTGAAAATGACCCATGGGTACTGCAAACCGCAGGAACCGCTGGTGCTCCGGCCTCACTGGAATATGGAGATAGGCTTCTGTGAGGTCGATGGAGGTGTGTACGGAGCAAATCACGGACCTGAGAGTCTCCATGCGAAAATGCGGAATGCGTAAGAAGCGATTCACGTGCTTGAGATCCAAGATAGGACGAAAGGACCCCTCCTTCTTGGGAACCACGAAATAAATGGAGTACCGACCTGACCCTAACTGGTCTGGTGGAACTGGCACCACGGCCAGCAGACGCAACAAGCGCTGAAGGGTCTGGAACACCGCCGCTGCCTTTACCGCAGAACCACAAGGAGACACCACGAAAGCGTCCTGCAACGGCCGCACGAACTCGAGGGCGTAACCGTCGCGTATAATTTCAAGCACCCAGAGATCCGTTGTGATAGTGACCCAGACAGAAAGGAACCACTGGAGACGTCCCCCCACTGGAACTTCCATCTGGGCCATCCTCACTTCATTGGGGCTTTTTGCTGGGGTTCTGCTGGGATTGGAAATAACCTCTGCCGAACCCTCGAAAGGACTAACCCCAAGTCCCGGAGCGTCCTCTTGGATAGGGGGCAAAATGAGAACCCCGAAACTTGCGAGGCTCCTGCCCCGCAAATCGTGGCTCTCCGACCGGTCGTTGACCCTTCGGCCTGTCCTCTGGGAGGCTACCCCCTTTGGAGTCACCCAAATCCTTCACAATCTTATCTAATGCCGCCCCAAAAAGTAAGGTGCCCTTGTAGGGCAGCTTAGTGAGACGCGTCTTTAACGAAACGTCAGCTGACCAATGGCGTAACCAAAGGAACCGCCGAGCTGCAATTACCGACGCCATAGACTTTGCAGAAATGCAAACCAAGTCATAGAAAGTATCTGCGAGGTAGGCCGCTGCCGATTCGAGCTTCGCGCCGTCCTCCTCGTCGCTTTTGCCATGGGCCCCTTGAATCCATCTAATGGAAGCCCGGGACACATACGCCCCACAGAAGGCCGCTCTGAGGGACAGGGCGCAAAATTCAAATGTCTGCTTAAGCAGAGCCTCTAGCTTCCTATCCTGCAAATCTTTGAGGGCCGCTCCGCCCTCTCTTGGTAACCGCTGATACCAAGGCATCAACCTTAGGCAAGCGAAGCAACTCGAGCTCCTCCTGTGGCAAGGGATACAAGCGGGCAATAACCCGTGCCCCCCGCAGCGTTGCTTCTGGGCATTCCCATTCGGATTCCACCGTTTGCTTCATGACGCGGTGTACTGGGAAACACTTCTGCTCCGTTTTAAACCCCTGGAGTAGTGGGTCTTCCAACGACTGATCCTGAGCCGGAGGCAGCACAATATTCAAAGTGAACAGCGTCTGAGAAATAAGAGCCCCCAATGCCTCCTTGTGAAAGACTCTGAAAAGACTCGGATCGTCGGCGTTCCCCAACTCTCCCTCCTCCAGATCAGCCCACTGATCTAGGGCAGGGTCCAGCCAAAGCTCCCCTTCCTCCAGACTGGGAAGTTCTGGGTCGGGTAACTCAAAGCTATCGGGAGCCCCTTGAATGCCTTGTACCGCGCCGGAGGGACCTTCCCCCGGGTCCAAACCAGAAGGTGCTGTATACAGACCCTGGGAGAGGAGGGACGCCGAGCCCTTAGCCTGAGTCTGATTCCATTTCATACAATAGGCTTTATGCATAGCTAGAATAAAAGCTGCTGAAAAAGTTTTTTCTAAAGAATTAGACATAGTATTAACTGCAGGCTGCTGCTCAATAGGCAAAGATAGTGAAGGAGCTTCCTCCACATTTACTGGCTTTTTAGTCTTAGCCTTCTTCTTAGAGCAGCCTTTGTGAGCAGAAGGTAAGGAAACAGATGCCGAAGACATGGCCGCCGTTCCTGCCAATTCTGAGACAGAAGAAAAACCGCCGAGGAGCTCCTGCACCTCCGCCTTAGGATCCATGCCGGCGAAAACGTGCACAAAGGGAACAAGACTAAAGAAATCCGCCGATGAGACGGTCCCGGGCAAAAACGCAGCGAAACGAAAAAGCCAGACCCCAGCGAAAAGCGCACCGTGCAAAGCACACCCAAAATTTACCTCAGGCCAAGAAAACCTGACTGACCTGAGCTCGAGAGAGAACGCCGTCCACGGAAGCTGTAGGGTAAGGCAGCTGACCCCCCGCTGCTAGCGGTGGCGTGCCTGCGGTTCCGGAGGCTGAATGATGGTGTCTGGGGCTCCCAGAACCTTTAACTGCTTCCTCCTCTGGGCCCGGAGTCTAGGCAGGCTCTGCCTCTAGCGCTCCTAAGGAAGTCAATCGAGCAGCCGGAACTGATGGAGACCGAAGGGGAGAGCCCTGCTAGAACTCCTTCCCCCTAACAGCCCAATAAATAAAAACTAGACTAAAAACAAAGAAAACAAAAAACGTAAGGCTGAAAAAGTGAATGATCTACAGGGAGACAGACAAGAGACGTTGTCTTCAGCTGCTGAGGACTGAAAGACTGAGGTTCAGCCAGTAGAGGGAGCCAGATACTGTTTCAGCAAAACTTCAGTTTTTCAGTCCTCAGCTGCTAGAGAAGGTTGACAACCCTCACTTGCCTGGACTGGCCTGGAGAGACAATATGGAAGCACAATTACTTACCTGTAACAGGTGATCTCTGGGAACAGCAGGAATAAGTCTTCACATATGGGTACGTCAGTACCAACGGAGTCTGCGCAGGAACGCTTCCCAGCGTCCAATCAAAGAGCTTTTGGAAGCATCCCACCACGCCTGCGTGCTGCCTTCCCGCCTTTCCCAACTGCCTCTCCTCAGTTAAGTTTTAAAGCTGAGACAAAGAGAGAGAGGAAAGGAAAGATAGAGATACAACTCCTAGGGGAGGTGGGTGGGTTGTGAAGACTTATTCCGGCTGTTCCCAGAGATCACCTGTTACAGGTAAGTAACTGTGCTATCTCCAGGAACAAGCAGGAATGAGTCTTCACATAAGGGGACTCCCAAGCCAAGATGCCTGAGTCCCAGCATGTTATAGATTGGAACATGCTATACCTAACACCAGGCATCCTGAGGATGGAGGGTAGGAGTTGAAAAAAGAAAGGTGCTGTGGAAAACAGCCTAACCTAGCATAGGACTGCAGACAAGAAGTCCATGTGGGGATGATAATTGTCAGCAATGATATTGAAATGAAATATTGCAATATGGACCTCCCCTAATAGGATGTCACAGAAGTATGGAGGTTCATGGGATCTACTGGGGAACCCAGTAGAGGAACCTTGAAGAGGACCTTACTGTAGGAAGAAACAGTGGAGGTCAGAATCCTGAAAGGTAACAGGTAACCCCAGTAAAAAAACTGGGCTAGGACAAAAACGGTGGGCCTTCAGCGAAAGGCTTTAAGACAAAAACCGAACTCTTTTGACGGCAGAGTGGCTCACTCTTAGGAGAAAAAAGAGAAAGGCTAACCGATTTGGACAAACAGGCACAGTCCTTGTGGGGAGAAAGGGTATGGGAACCCCTTGTATCCCAAGAAGAGAGGACAAATGCTTGAGGCGTTAAAGCCCGTGAGTAAAGGAAGATCTGCAATATCTCTCCGAACTGGGGTAAGCTAGGAGAGATATTGGAGCACGGAGCTTCAGAGGTACCTAAACCTTAAGGTTATGGTATAAAAGTTGTTGACTACCACAGGAGTGGTTGTGTGTGTAGAACCCCAAACCTGCTGGATAGCATAGGTATGGGTAAGCCCATCTGTCGGAATCATATAGCTATATGAGCAGACAGTCAGATAGATATGTATCCACATACCTATCTGTAATAAAATATCTCGACAGATACATATACATATATATACACATAGATATATAGACATAAGAATTTATCTATAGTGAGATATAGAAGGGCATAAAATACACACAAAAGATAGATATGAATATGTAGGCCTATATATGGGTGTCTGCAATTAAACAGACAGATATGCCTACAGCACGGTATTCACATAGATGAATCTTTCCTCTCCACATATCCTAACAAGGAGGTAGAACCTACTTGAGAAGATATATAGAGAATCTATTCATCTTGGTTATGATCTGCAAGGATGCTAGCTAGTGAAATAACCAGGACAGGTACATGAAAAACAGAGGATAATATGAGTCTGCAGCCAGCAAGTCCAGAGTCTTCCAGAACTCTAGCATGGTAAGTGGACAGAAGACGCATAGAGATGAGATACTATGTTGACCTGCTTAAGGGCAAAAATATCATGCGTTCTTACCATGAGGACGAGCTGCAAGGAGAAAGAGCATATTCCCGATTGGGAATACTATGGACCAAAGCAGGGAATTGGCAACTCCTTAAGTTTTCACGTAAGAGAAGGCCTATGTCCTTTATATCAAAAAGGAGATAGGAAGAGAAGGGAGAACCCTTCTAGTCATGGGAGACATGACTGAAAAGCCTTTTCCAACCATCTAGGATAGCTGTTGGAGGAAAAAAAAAACCATGCTCTCTAGCAAGGGCCCATAGTGGAAAGCTTCTCTGTAGAATTGCAGAGAGCATGATGCAGGAGAATGAGGAGATAGAACTGGCTGCTGGAGAGCCAGTATCTCTGCCAACTATGCTGCCAAACCCAGAAGAAAGGAGATGGCAGAAATAGAAGATAATCCAGAAAGCTTGTAGTGAGAATCTCCAAGATAGAGGAAAGCACGGACTTGGAGCCACTACTAAGACTAGACAGAATGTTAGTGGAGAACAAATCTGGTTGTTTGTGGACAAGAACCAGTGGTCCAAACATGAAGGCTCCTGCATAGGCAGCTGTTAGCAAGACAGCAGAAATAATCTTACTGTTTAAAAACAGAAAGAACAGATAGAACAGAAGTAGAAAACTCTGGACATGTCTGATAAGCTGCCACAAAGCAAGACTGAAACAGAGGAGTTAACTCAGAGGAAAACTCCGCACTGGAAAGTGATAAAATTAGAGAGGCTGAAGAAAAAGCCCTCCAGTGAAGTAATTTTATTTATTTATTTATTTGTGTGCTTTTCTATACCGCCCCTTCCAGAGATCAAGGGCGGTTTACAAGGAACTTAAAACAACAATACAGCAGAACAGTGCAATATTGCATTACATTAAACATTAAGTATTACATAAGAACTATGATACATGGAAAACAGTGTGTAAGCTATTAATAAAAGGAACATAACTATGTTACAAGGAACCAAAAATGGCAAGTTATTTACATGGTTAGCAAGAGTTATTTGCAGTCATAAGTACAATATTGGGAGGATGCTGACTTGAGGGGATATTCAAATGAAGTCTGGATTTAGGTGGGGTAAACTTGTGTTTGGTTAGTTGTATGTTCTTGTGTAGTAAATTACAGAGGAAAAGCTTGGTAAGAGGGTGAAGAGAATGGAGCTGAAGAAAACTTACCAAATAGTAAGTTTATAGAAAGGAAAAATACATGCTGGCACAGGAAACTATCATTTGATAGTGGTTAGACCTCTTTCCCTAGCAGGAAGAAGAGGAGAAACCTGTGACCTATAGGCATGAACTTTGACAGCTCATAGAAATATAGAAAAAATGGAGGTCTTTGGAAAGAGATCCATGTCTAGGGGTTAGAATGAAGCGGTGGATTGCCTCTATTGCGAAGAAGCAAACTGCAGATTCTAAACCCCAAGAGTCACAAGCATGAGATGATTGGTCAGAAATCCTGCGATTGCTGGGTTTACTGAGCCTGGTGAGAGGTTGGATTCTTCAGACCAGGACGATGCCTCCCCTGTTTGGGAACATCTGTATGATGGGCAAGTGATGAATAAACCTTCTCCTTTGGGAAGAAAGTTTGGTAGGACATCTCCTACCTACTGGGACAGAAGGTGTAGAACAACCCTTACGAACAGGTAAATCAGTGGACAACTGAGTAAACTGACGTAAAGACTCCTTGTTGAAGAGATTTTCTCCAGTGCAAGGTGTATGTCCCAGTCTTTGTTGTGCCCATTTGTCCAAGTCTGAAGCTTGGAGCCAGGCTGTATGTCGTGCCCCTATAGCTATAGCAGAAGTCCTACTAACAGACTCAAAAGAGTCCAGGGAAGCACGAGAAAGAAACCAAGAGATATTCTGGATACGCGTAAGCAGTGAGGAATAGTCTGCACTCTTGGAATCTGGAAGGAAAGGAGTCAAAAGATGTAATTGCTTTGCGACCTCCTCAAGAGAGACTCATAAAAAAATATATATATATATATGAGAGAATTCTTGCAGAAAGCATAGATGTCTGGAAGGTTTGACGTCCAAAGGCATCAAGTGTCTTAGACTCACAACCTAGCGGATAAGAAGAGTGCTTTTTCTTGCTCTTTACCCGCCTCATTGCTGATTCCACAACTATGGAATGATGAGGAAGTTGAGTCTTTTGAAACCCTGGAGGGGGGGGGGCACCTGATATAAGAGATCAGTTGCTCTGGAAGGTGTTTCCCACATTCCTAGAAGGAGATCCTGCAAGGAATGATGCAAAGGGAGCATTATGTTCTCCTTTGCTTTGGTAGAAAGAGAGCCCTGTGCAGGATCATGTCCTGGGATAGGAATGGCAAGAGATCTTGCTATATCCAGGAGGAAACTCTGAAAAGAGGATTCCCCAACAGGAATCTCCCTTGGACAGGTTAGATCTGAAGAACTAGCCTGAGCACCGACAGAGCTATCCAGATATATAGGAATAGAAGATCCTGCACAGTGCAGTGTGGAATGCTTAAAGGATGGTCGCCGGTACTGGCTGTCAGGAGCAGCGACCGTCATTACCACATTGTCCATGCCAGGTATCGACTCCAAGCTTGGCATAGAAGGGAGCGATCCTGTTGAAAAAAGCACGGTAGGAGTTGGCCACGATGCTACTGTGGATACCGGTACCGACGCCAATACCGGTACCGATGTTGGAGTCGAGCCCGACAAAGACATCGGAGCAGTCATCGGTGACAGTTCAATCGGTACCGAGGTAACTGCGAAAACCTCCGGACGCTATCCTTGGTACCGAGCCATCGGTAATCGATCGGTGTCGGTACCAAAGTGTATTGGTACCGAGTCTTCCAGACTAGAGAGCGATTCTAAACTCGGCATCGATAAGCGAAGCATGGAAGGCACCGACTGTAAGGGTAATGAGGACATCGGTACCGACTTCGGTACCGTGTCTGATACCGGTGAATGAAGGTCAGCTAGTGGCAACTCAATCGGCCTCTGGGGAACCGAGAGTTGCAGATCTGAATCATCGGAACCGAGCCTTCGGTACCGCCGAGAGCCGGTACCAAGGCGAGTCGGTACCCAGTCCTCCAGACTGGAGATTGATTCCAGACTCGACATCAATGGAAGCGAGGCTATCGATGCACGTCTGGAGGGTACCGACGTCGGTGGTATCATCGGTGCTGGTACCGATAATGGAAGGTCAGTCTGAAGTGTATCCATCGGTCCCGAAGGCAGAGGACGCCAGATAACCATCTCTGGTGAGGAGTGTTTCATCCAACACCAGTGCCGATGTCGGGGTATCGGTACCGCTCGAAGCAGATGCCACCACCGGACACGGCTCAGGTATGTTCTGTGAGGGGTGAACCCCAGGAACCTAAAACCCCTGAAAGGCTTTTGAGACCGAAGACTCCCGCCGGGGTTTTGAAGCCAGTAGGCCCTCGAGGGCAAGGCCAGAGCCATCTACATGCTGTGCATGAGACCTACCACTCAAGGGCTGGCTAGTCTTAACAGGACTGTTTGTGGGTTACCTGATCCTGTGTAGAAGGGGACGGTGCCCTGAAGCTGGAGGGAAACCGTGTATCGAGGGAACCTCGATATTGAAGACCTCTTCTCACCAAACTGTTGTCAGGACCCAAGCAGGTTAGACACTGACTTCGAGGGTCTAAAAATAAAGTTGTACCGCCAGTTTGAACATTTCTTGGAGAAAGTGGCTGGCGGTTCCATGAAGGAAAAAGGAGGAGGCCTAAAAGGCCTAAGAAACCGTGGGACACTATGAAGAAAAAAAATTCCTTGAAAAAGGAAGATTTTACAAGAAAAGAAAACACCAGCGGTACCGGTGGCGTCGGGAAAGACAGCCGCGACCACAAGAAAAGTAAAGAAATAAAACAAGAATTTTCTGGGGTGACAGGACGACGTCCTGCCGGCTCCGCGGAAAAACGAAAACTGAGGAGAGGCAGTTGGGAAAGGCAGCACGCAGGCGAGGTGGGATGCTTCCAAAAGCTCTTTTATTGGACGCTGGGAAGCGTTCCCACGCAGACTCCGTCGGTGCCGACGTACCCATATGTGAAGACTCATTCCTGCTTGTTCCTGGAGATGTCATTAGTCCGTGGTTGTTCTCACTATGTGTTTGAGCCGTAGTGCTCCAGGAAGAAATGATAGTCCACAGGGAAACAAAAAGCAGTCAAGATGACTAAGGTTGGCTCTCTTCGGGACAAGATCTGCAGTTCTGACACCCACTTGGCAGATACTGTAGCTACAAGAAAATCAACCTTATGGATCAAATCCTTGAGGGAATCCCTACAAATGGGCTCAAAAAGGAGTGCCTTCAACACCAGAGACTCCATAGAGAACTAGACACTGGCAGGCAGAACTGCTGCCATCTCTTGAGAAAGAGATCAGGGTGCACTGCTAAAGACGTCCTGTAGCTACGACCCGTCTCACACTAGGGCCACCACCTAGAGTTACATAACAAGCCTTGGACCATACCAAATAATAAGTACCCCTCCAATGATGGATCTCCAAAGTTCTAATACATGACCATCATCAAAATAAACCCACAAAATAAATTCAATACTATTTTTGTCGGAGCCCACCGAGAGAGGGCTAGAACTGTTTACCTAACCCCCACCTGACGGTAGACTTATTTTATTTCAGCCTAGTGCATTTAAAACGAGTACTTATCTTCATAACCACTTCATAAGTGCAGTGCTGGTTATGAAGATAAGTACTCGTTTTAAATGCACTAGGGTGAAATAAAATAAAAGTAGTCTACCGTCAGGTGGGGGTTAGGTAAACAGTTCTAGCCCTCCCTCGGTGGGCTCCGACAAAAATAGTATTGAATTTATTTTGTGGGTTTATTTTGATGATGGTCATGTATTAGAACTTTGGACCATACCAAAGCAGTAAGGGCAAAATAGTGACAATTGCCTGTTTTTCTGGCCTCCAGGAACCAAGAGGAACACCATTTCTCAAAACCCTCCAGACTCACATAAAGAGGATGGGGGCCCTCCAGACCTTAAGCAGTGTGTACACCACTGCTCCCAAGCAGCTCTTCTTGGGCAGCTTATGCCTGTCAAATACCAGGTCGTAAGGGCCCAGGACCCTCCATCCCCAGCAGCCCCCCTTCAGGAGACCCTGTCTAAGTGGAGGGGTTCAAGATAACCATGTACCAAGGCAGGTCTGGGGCCCACTACAATTACCAGGCCAAGTGGTCCCAAATTCTGAGCAGCAGACTGCTCACAAAGGGATATATAGAGGGAAGACATACAGCAACCCCCCCCCCCCTTCCTGGGACCACTCTGGTAGAAGGTAGCTGACAAAAAGAAAAAACTCTTTACTTTGACATTCTCCTGAGCGGCCATCAAGTTAAACACTAGAAAGCCTATGAATTGAGAGGCATGAATCCCTTGAACATAAAAACCATAGGAAATGCCATACTAGGTCAGACCAAGGCCCATCAAAAGCCCAGTATCCTGTTTCCAAAAGTGGTCAATCTAAGTCACAAGTACATGGTAGTTTCCCAAAGAGGCACACAGGTTCCACAATGCTTGTCCTGGGTCAAACCAGTCGTTTTCCTGGGTCTTTGTTAATTGTTTCCTCCAGGAACTTGTCCAAACATTTTCTAAACCCAGATATGTAAACAGCTTTTACTACATCATCTGGTAACAAATTCCAGAGTTTGATTATGCATTGAGTGAAAAAAATACTATTTGTCTTACATGGGTTACATTGTAGCTTCATTGTGTGTCCTCTAGTCTCTACTTTTTTGATGGCATAAACAATCTACCTACATTTAACTATTCCACTCCATTCATTAACACTAGAAGCCCCAAAGTGCGTCATTTGACACAAATGCATCTAAGGTTTATACCAGCGCCACTCCTAGAACCACGTCAGTTATGTAATGCCACATACTGCACGTAGTAAACATATAAGTAACTTCAAAATTCATTCACATCTGCATTTCATGTTCAATGCAGTCGTGATAATGCGTCAATTGACGCACTTTGGGATTTCTAGGTAAAATGCCTTTTTGGGGCTTCTAGTGTTAAATTTATTGACTTCCATCATATCCCTCCCTCAGCTGTATCTTTTCCAAGTTGAAGAGCTGCAATCTTTAAAGCCTCTCCTCATAGGGGGTATCCTTACATTCCCTTTTCCATTTTTGTCACCCTTTGTACCTTTTCTAATTCAACTATATCTTAAGATATGGCGACCATAATTGCATACAATATTCAAGGCTGTGGAACGATAGAGGCATTATAATATCCTTTGTTTTATTCTCCATTTCTTTCCTTATGATTCCTAGCATTCTATTTGTTTTCTTGGCCACCGCTGCACACTGGGCAGAATGTTTCAGCACATTATTCCCGACGCCTAAAACTTTTTCCTGGGTGGTGGTTTCTAAGGTGGTATGTTGCATCGTGTAACTATAGTTTGGGTTGTTCTTTCCTAGCTGCACAACTTTGCACTTGTCAAAATTAAAACTGTCATTTGGACATCCGGTCTTCCAATTTTTCAAGGTCCTCTTGCAAAATTTTCAGAATCCTCTTGTTTTAACAATTTCAAATTTGCAGATGAGACAAAATTATTTAATCACCTCACACGTTATTCCTATTTCCAGGTCATTTATGAATATGTTAAAAAGCAGCGGGCCCAGCAGAGATTCCTAGGATACTCCACTATTCACTTCTCTCCATTGAGAAAATTGGCCATTTAGCCCTACTCTCTGCTTTCTATCTTAACTCTCACAAGCTACTGGTAGAGGCTCACCTGGGCCCCTAAGCACGCTTACATTAGTCCAGAGCAGCCCTTCTTGGATGGTCCATGCCTCTGAAGACCAGCCTGTAAGTGAGAACCATCAGGATATCCTCTCTTGATGTTTCAAGATAAGAGGTCCCGTCAACAGGATGCAGAGATTTGTGTATCAGTCTGCAAGGCCAGTCAGTGGTAACTAGGATCACCAGGCCTGGATGGGATGCATCCTGCACAGAAGACTGCTCACTGAGGACCAGGGAAGGAGACATAGCCTCAGGAGGGACTACTATTCCTGAAGTAGGGCATCCAAGAGCACTATCAGTGGATATTTCATGCAGCTCAAAAGTTCTCCACCTTGGCATTCTCTTGAGCTGCCATCAAGTCAAACACTGGAAGGTTGCCACATCTCTGCACTAAGAGGTCACATGCATGAGGGCTGAAAATCGTACTTTTCTCGAACTAGTGTGTTTCAATTTGGGAAGCTTGCCCCATTTTATCTATGCCTAGAACATATGCTGCAGACAGGGCAAACAAATACTTCTCTGTTCAACAAATAGCTCCACACCAGCACTGCAAGTTCTTTACTCTATTATTCTTTGTGGGATTTGATAAACCACCCTTGCGGAAGTGTCAGAGTGGTGTACAATAAACACTATTGGCTACAGAAAATTGAAAAGAACGCCATTAATTGGACAGGAAAGAGGAGCAAGGTAAAGGAGTGCGACAGGAAAATAGAGGCAAGAAAAACGCAAGAAGGGCGAAGGTGGGGATGGAGGGAGAGAAGCTGCAGAAACGGGGACCAAGTGTTATTATGATACTAGTGTTGGGGATCCCGACAAGGGAGGGTCAGAGCCACCAGCGGGAATAGGAAGGTTGTAGGCCTGGAGAAAGAGGTGTGTTTTAAGAAGTGCTCTGGAACGGGGGAGATAGCTCCGTGCGGAGAGGGTGAGGGAGAGAGTTCCAAAGGGCAGAACCTAAGGTAAAAGAGAGCAGAATGGCGAGTGAGTTCAAGATGGGCTTGGGCAAGGGGGGGGGGGGGAGAAAGGCAATTTCAATGTGTAGAACGGAGAAGACGAGGGGTCGGCTGAAGGTGGATGATATCAGCCAGGTACTGAGGGGGTGTTAGTATAAAGGACCTTGGGCGTGATAAGAAGTTTATAGATAAATCGAATGTTGATCAGAAGCCAGTGGAAGGAAAGGAGAGTGGGGTGATGTGAACCGTGGTAGGGGTATGAGTGATCAGGCGGGCAGCAGTGTTCTGGACTAACTGAAGACAGCGTAGCTGATGGCGAGGGAGACCAGCGAAAACAGAGTTGCAATAGTCTAAACGGGTGATTACCAGAGAAAGAACAAGGGTGGTGATAGCAGCAGTAGAAAGGAATTGATGACATGCCACCCACATGACATTAAACAGCAACCAGATGCTTGAATATTGTGTGCAATTCTGGTTTCTGCATCTTAAAAAGGATATAGCAGAATTAAAAAAGGTACAGAGAATATAAGGAAAGGCTTAAAGGGTTAGGGCTCTTCACCCTGGAAGAGAGACAACTGAGGGGAGAGATATGATGGAAGTCTTCAAATTAATGAATGGAGTGGAACAGGTAAATGTAGATTGTTTACACCATGAATATGTAGAAAGACTAGGAACATGCAATGAAGTTACAGTGTAACCTATTTAAGACTAAGAATTTTTTTCACTCAACACTCAAACTCCGAAATTTGTTACCGGAGGATATAGTAACAGCTGTTAGTGTAGCTGGGTTTAAAAAAAAGGTTTGGACAGGTTCCTGAAGGAAAAATCCATAAACCATTATTAAAGGGGACCCAGGAAATCCGCTGCTTGCCCCAATACAAGCATTCTGGAACCTGTGTGTCTTTGGGAGCCTGCCAGTTACTTGTGACCTGAAATGGCCACTGTTGGAAAAAGGATACTGGGCATGATGAACCTTGGTCTGACCCAGTATGGCCTATCTTATGTTCTTATGCTTAGCATACTAGGCCAGGTCTAATCTCTGCAGGATCAAGAAGATGCCTGCCTAGGCCTCTTGAGTGGACCAGAGTCCCTGGGCCAACTGGACCAGGCAGTGCACGCCCTAGCCTCTCAGGTATCCAATGGTATCCTGGTCATCTGATGGTGGGACTGCAACCACCACCTAAACTGCTCCTTAAACTCCTGGGGAGAAGGAAATAACTGAACAGGCAAGCCAGAGTGTTGTACAGACATGTAAAAACTTACAAACTAGTTAAGACAGTTAACACAGTAGCTGTAGACATCTTGGAGGGGGGGGGGGAAATAGTAAGGAATCCCAAAGGAAATTGGGAGAATTTAAGATTCAAAAGCAGCAGCAAAGAGGTGTGTTTTCAGACTGGATTTGAAAAAGGTCTGAGTGTCCTGGCCCAAGAAACACGTTACAAGAAACTAGAGAGCCCACTGAACACAGCTGCCCTGAAGCTGGAGGATCCTCTCAGAAGTGAGGAGAACAAAAAAAAAAAACCACACAACCACCCACACCTACCAAGAGAGTGGACCCAAACCTCCTAGTAATCCAAAACTGGGAGAGGCAAGCTGCTCTTAGGATAGCTGAACACCAACCCCAGCCTTTCCAGCCAGTAAAAATAACTAGGTTTGTCCAGAGTATGGCCATCTGGTTGATCCAGTCAGTCACATTCTCTGGAGATATCCAGATGTGGGTAAACCTGGACTCCCTGCTTGCAGAGACGATGCCACTACCATCCCCCATTACATTGGAACAGGTACAGGGGAGCCTTGGCTAGCCAAAGGTCCAGACCCAGAACTGGAAAAGGTGATCCAAAACAGAGGTAAAAAAAAAATAAAAAAAAAAGGGCTGCTGAAGCTGCTCCCACATGGCAGAGAATACATCTTTGTGAGGCCTGAAAGATGGCCATCATACAGAAAAGAAATAAGATTACCCCAAAGTGTATGCTGCAGAGAAAGAGAAAACAAAATATTCCAATCCCCGAGGGTGGGTTGTGAAGACTAAATTACTGCTGTTCCCAGAGATCACCCGTTACAGGTGAGTAACTACGCTATCTCCAGGAACAAGCAGGAATGTAGTCTTCACATATGGGCACTCCCTAGCTGAAGATGCCAGGGAGATAGCCCCAGGAATGTGCCACCCTAGAAGGTGGGAATCCTTCCTCCCATGGATCTCTGGCATCCCACCAGGGTTGGTGGATAGGAGTTGATTTAGGTGTGAAAGATTTTGAAGAACAGCTTGGCCAAAGGCGGCATCCCGACGGGAAGCTTTATCTAGGCAGTAGTGGGCTGTGAAGGTGTGTACCGAAGCCCAGGTGGCTGCTTGACACAGAGTGGAGATTAGCCATAGAAGCTGCCATGGTTCTCACATTATGAGCTGTGACAGTCCTGAAGAGGAAGACCCTTACTCTCATAAGCAAAGGATATGCATTGGGGAATCCATTTAGATAAAGTTCTTTTGGAGACTGGAAGTCCCAAATGACTAGGGTCAAAAGCTATAAAAAGTTGAGGACTTTCTATGTTGCTGTGTTCTTTGTATGTAAAAGGCTAAGGCCCTTCTACAGTCCAAAGTATGAAGGTTTATTTCTGCATTATTGGTGTGAGACCTCGGAAAAAATACAGGAAGATAAACTGATTGATTTAAATGAAAAGGTGAAACCACCTTTGGCATAAAGTGTGGGTGAGTTCGAACAACCACCTTATGATGAAACCTAGTATAAGGAGGATCAGCCACTAAAGCTTGCAATTCACTAATGCGACGGGCAGAGGTGACTGCAACTAGGAAGATGACCTTCCAGGTCAAAAACGTAAGGGCTGTAGTGGCAAAAGGTTCAAAAGGCAGCTTCATGAGCTGCCCGAGAACGAGATTTAGATCCCATGCCACCAGTGGAGACTTCATGGGAGGTTTAGTTAATAAAAGGCCACTCATAAATCTTGATAGGAGTGGATGAGAGGAAATTGGTTGCCCATTCAGAGGCTTATAAGAAGCTGCAATTGCACTAAGATGGACTCTTACCAAATTGGTCTTTAGACCAGAATTCGATAAGTGAAGGAGATACTCTAGTACCGATTTTAAGGGTATGACCAGAGGGTTTAATCCCTTCTTGGAGCACCATATAGTAAAACGTTTCCACTTCAAGGCATAAGATCTTCTTGTGGAAAGGTTTCTAGAAGCCTGAAGGATATCTTTCACCTGTTGGGACACGTTGAAATCTTGGAGGTCTAAGCCTTCAGCAACCAGACCGTGAGGTGCAGGGACTTGGGATTCGGGTGACATAGCATCCCGTTCTCCTAGGAAAGGAGATCTGGAGCATGCCCTAACTCCAGAGGTGCCGCTTGAGAGAGATGTAGAAGCAGGGAACAACAAGTTTGGCGTGGCCATCGTGGTGCTATGAGAATCATGCAACCCCTGTCTCTCTGAAGCTTGAAGAGTGTTTTGGGGATGAGGGGAATGGGTGGGAAGGCAAAGGAAGTCCTGACCCCAGTGAAAGAGGAAAGATAGTAATTAGATCTTACCTGCTAATTAGTGTTCCTGAAGGAACGACAGTCCAGTCCCTTTACTACTGGGTTGCGCAACCCTTCCAGCAGCTTGGAGGCTGAGCCCAACCTTTTTGGGGATGGAGCGGTATAAATACCACTGGGACCACCCCCAACTCCAGTATTCGAATGAAAAAGCAGATATAACCAACTATTGTACACAACCTACCTAACAAAACATTAAGAAATATAAAGCACTCACTTATTTAAAGAATGAAAGTGGTTTTTTTTGTTGTTTTTTTTTTGGATATCATAGGAAAAAGGATATGAGGAATGGCAACGGGCGGAGTGGGTTTGCCCGAGCTTGCCGCCACGGGTCTGCGCTCGTTCAGATGGTCCGCGTCCGTTCCGTAGGTCTGCGTTCATTCCGATGCCTTCCTAGAATCAATAGATTTTAACTTTAGCCGGAATCGGGAGGGATCAGGGACTGGACTGTCGTTCCTTCAGGAACACTAATTAGCAGGTAAGATCTAATTACTATTTCCTTATCGTCACTCCAGTCCAGTCCCTTTACTACTGGGATGTACCCGAGCAGTTTAACTCTGGGTGGGGTCCGGCATACCGGAATGAAGAACCGCCAGGCCAAAACGAGCATCCGCTGCACTCTGAACGTCTAACCTGTAATGCTTGGTGAAGGTATGGAGAGAGGACCAAGTCGCCGCCCTACATATGTCTAGGGGAGGAACTAGACTGAATTCCGCCCAAGAGGTAGCCTGCGCCCTAGTAGAATGTGCCCGCAGGCCCACGGGAACTTGCTTCCCCTTCAGGATATAGGCGGAGGCTATTGCCTCCCTGATCCATCTAGAGATGGAGGCCTTGGCTGCCGCCTCCCCTTTGTGTGGGCCCCCGAACTGAATGAATAGTCGGTCGGACTTTCGGAAGGGCACTGTGCGAAAGAGGTATCGCTTCCGGGTTCTCCGGATGTCTAGGAGTCGAAGCTTGCTATCCCTGACTTCCAACCCTTCTTTGGCGAAGGCCGGGAGGGTCACCGTCTGGTTCATATGAAAGGGAGATATAACCTTAGGCAAGAAGGAGGGAACCGTGCGCAGAACTACTTTGTCCTTGAGAAATGACAGAAAAGGCGGTTGAGCGGACAGTGCTTGTAGTTCCGAGATCCTCCTGGCCGAACAGATGGCGATTAGGAAGACAGTCTTCAGGGTTAAATCTTTTAGGGAGGCCTCCTTTAATGGTTCGAAGGGCTTCCCGATCAAGGCATTTAGCACCAGGTTAAGATCCCAAGGGGGGATGATGGACCTCCGTTGCGGACGTAGGCGTCTCACCGCCCTTAGGAACCTTGAGACATCCGCGTGGGCCCCTAGGGGTTTGCCATGGACCTTGCCTCTGTAGCAAGCGATGGCTGCGAGCTGGACCCTTAAGGAGCTGTGAGCCAGACCCTTGTCCAACCCTGCCTGCAAGAATTCCAGGACCTCCGGGACAGAGGCCGAGAGTGGCTTCTTTTGGTGCTCCGCGCACCAGGATTCGAAGATGCGCCAAACTCGTACGTAAGATAGGCAGGTCGAGCGCTTCTTGGCTTGTAGCAGAGTTGAGACTACTGCACCTGAGTAACCTCGTTTCAGGAGCCGTGCCCTTTCAATAGCCAAGCCGTAAGCGAGAACCGATCCACGTGTGGCATCAGCACCGGACCTTGACTTAGCAGATCCCTCTTGCAAGGGAGCCGCCAAGGATGGTCGGCGATCATCCTCACCAGATCCGCGTACCAGGGTCGGCGAGGCCAATCCGGGGCTATGAGGATTACCAATCCTTGGTGTGCCTCTATCCGCTGGAGGACCTTTCCGATGAGAGCCCAAGGGGGGAATACATAGAGAAGGCCCTCCAAAGGCCACTTTTGGGAGAGGGCATCCAGGCCCTCTGACATTCTTTCCTTCCGCCGACTGAAGAATCTGTCCACTTTGGCTGACGAGAAGTGTGCCATGAGGTCCATGACTGGGACTCCCCAGCGAGCTACTATTTGGCTGAAGGTCTCCTGTTCCAGTTCCCACTCTCCGTGGTCTATCTTGCACCTGCTGAGGAAGTCGGCTGTGACGTTGTCCGCGCCCGCCACGTGTTGAGCTGAAAGTGCCTGCAGATGGGCTTCCGCCCACTGGAAGAGGGTGTCCGCCTCCTTCTCGAGGCCGTGGCTGCTGGTGCCTCCCTGGTGGTTGATGTAGGCCACCGCGGTGACATTGTCGGAGAGGACGCGAATTGCTCGTCCCTGTACCAAGGCTTCGATAGCCTTGAGTGCTAGGGTGACGGCCCGCAATTCCAGTCTGTTGATGGGCCATTGCGATTCCAACGGTGTCCAGCGCCCCTGGACAAAACGGTCTCCACAGTGTGCTCCCCAGCCTGATAGGCTGGCATCTGTCGTCAATAGTATCCACTGAGGGGGTTCTAGAGGCATCCCGCGATCCAGGTTCCTTGGGCATCTCCACCAGTGGAGTGCCTGTTTGGTCCGCGGAGCGCAAGGTAACTGCAGAGAGAGGGGATGATGCTGGGGCGACCACCGCCGCAACAGGGACCGTTGCAATGGTCGCATGTGGGCCCTGGCCCATGGTACTACCTCTATTGCCGCCGCCATTGTTCCCAGAAGCTGAAGATAATGCCACGCCGAGGGGCTTCTTCTGGCCAGAAACTGCGAGACTAGAAGTCTTAGATCCCTTGACCTTGTTCGTGACAAGAACACTCTGCCGCTGTTGGTGTTGAATCTTGCCCCGAGGTACTCGAGTTCCTGGGAGGGAGTCAGTCTGCTCTTTGCTCGGTTGATGACCCACCCCAAGTCCTCTAGGACCTGGATCACTCTGGCCGTTGCCGAGAGGCTTTCTTCTTCGGACTTTGCCCGGATCAGCCAATCGTCTAAGTAAGGGTGAACTAATATTCCCTCCTTCCGAAGGAAGGCCGGTACAACCACCATTACCTTGGTAAATGTTCTGGGAGCCGTAGCTAGGCCGAAGGGTAGGGCCTGGAATTGAAAGTGGCCTCCTGGGACGGCGAATCTCAGGAACTGTTGGTGAGACTTCCTGACCGGGATATGCAAGTAGGCTTCTGTCAAATCGAGGGATGTTAGGAACTCCCCTTCCCTGACGGCTGCTATGAGAGAACGTAGAGTCTCCATCCGGAAGTGCGGCACTCTGAGGCAGCGATTGACCTGTTTTAGATCCAGCATCGGTCGCAAGGAGCCTTCCTTCTTTGGCACCACGAAATAGATTGAGTACCGACCTGAGCCGCGCTGGCTTGGCGGCACGGGGATCACGGCTCCGAGCGCTCTTAGGCGTGCGAGAGTTTCCTCTACTGCCGCCCTTTTTGCAGCGGATCCGCAGGGGGATCGGACAAAGGCCGGGGGTATTTGTTCTGCGAATTCGAGGGCATAGCCTTCTCTGATTACCTCTAGGACCCATTGATCGGATGTGACACAGGACCAGGCGGGAAGAAAGAGCGTCAAGCGACCGCCTATCAGGCGCCTTCCCTCCTGGACCCCCGTCATCTCATTGTTGTTTTCTGGAGCCCGAGAAGGAGGAAGAGGCTGCGCCAAAGCCTCTGCCAGCTCCCCGGAACCCCCTGAAACCTTGACCCTTTGAGGGAAAACGGCCCTTGGAAAAGGGGGCTGGCCTAGTTGGGCGAAACCTCCAGGAGTCCCTAGGCTGGGTACGCAGTGGGGGAAGGGAGGGCCCCTGTTTGTTTGTCTTCCGGAAGCCTGCCTCCCTTCGACTCCCCCAGGTCCTTGACTAACTTCTCTAAATCTTCACCGAATAACAGCTTCCCCTTAAAAGGAAGTCGGCTCAGGCGCGACTTAGAGGAGGCATCCGCTGCCCAATTTCTTAGCCAAAGATACCACCTAGCCGCCACCACCGAGGCCATGTTCTTGGCCAAACTTCTGATGAGGT
Source organism: Ichthyophis bannanicus (assembly GCA_033557465.1). Lineage (NCBI taxonomy): Eukaryota > Metazoa > Chordata > Amphibia > Gymnophiona > Ichthyophiidae > Ichthyophis > Ichthyophis bannanicus. The sequence continues at coordinate 777,872,194 of CM066031.1, read as the reverse complement.
CATACTGACTATCCGCTAAATAGGCTGCTCCGGATTCCACCCTAGCCGAGTTGGCCTGTGTTTCGGCCGATGATCCCTCTGTTGTCTGGATCTTTTGAGCCCACCTTAAACAGGCCCGAGCCACCCAAGCTCCTGACACAGAGGCCTGCAAGGCGAGAGCGCTTATATCAAAGGCTTGTTTCAGGAGCGTATCCACCTTCCTGTCTTGAGCATCTCAAGGCCGTGGCGCCTTCCACTGGGATAGTGGTCTTTTTGGTGACTGCTGATACCGCTGCATCCACCCTGGGGGACTTCAGCAGTTCTTTGTCTGACTCTGGAAGAGGGTAGAGGCGAGCCATGGTTCGTACCCCTCTCAAGTTTGATTCTGGTTGATCCCACTCCTCCTGTATCATCTGACGTACCACCCTGTGGACAGGGAAAACTTTCTGGGACCTTCTGATGGCCTGAATTAAGGGATCTTCTAGTGCCTCGTCATCTGCCGGGGAGTCAGAGGCTACGTTGAGGGCTTTTAGGGACTCATTGATTAAGGAAGGGAGCTCTTCTCGGCGAAAAACTAACAATGCGAGAATGGTCCTCCTCTGGGATCTCTCCTTCTTCCAGCTCCTCCTCCTCGTCCTCCAGCTCCCTTTCCGAGCCCTCTTCCTCTGGGGTGCCCTGAGAAAGGGGTGGGAGGATCTCTTCGCTGATTAGTCTGGTATGCTTGGAGGGTACCCCTGAATCCTGACCGCTCGCTCTCCTAGGTCAGGTTGGTCTGGTTTCTGCTGTGGGAGCTGTATCGCCTGGTCCAAGTCCCTGCTTGCGCATGCAGTATGCTTGGTGTAGCAATAGGATAAAGTCAGGGGAGAAGAGATCTCCGACCCCCCCCATCCACTGTGGAACGGGACGGAGGGGGTGCGAGAACCTCTGAGTTAGCCGTCAGGGGTAATTGGACCCCCACCTCCGCTTCCAGGGGGTCCCCAGGCATCTGAGGTCCCTGGGTCATGGGCAAGCTGAGTTCTTGCTCTACGGAGGTGGAGAATGCCGCACAAGCTCTACAGATGCCTGTCTGAGGATGTGCCCCTCCGTGTGCCACAGGATGGGCACTTTGACTTAGTAGCCATGCTTTCCAGGAGGCTCAATGGGGCAGAGCGTAAGTGACCCGGTCTAACCAATGCGCTGCAGGAGGGAGACCCCACAATCACCCCACAAGTCAACCCAAATCCCAATAATATGTGCAAAAAAGAAATGCTGTTGTGGGTCAGCTCTCCCAGCGATGTCCCCTCCCCCAAGTAATGTCAGCGTTTTCGCGGGCAATGGGATGGCCTTGGAGCTGCAGGAAAGGCAGGCTCACCGTAAATAAATTAAAAGTAAAAGTAATTAAGGCAAAATAAAGTAAAATTAATTTAAACATTACATAATGAAATGCTGCCGATCCAGGCTAATACTTGCAGTTTGTAGTCTGTTCTGCAAGCAGGACCCGCTCCGCGATTCCTCTGTCGGCTCAACACGTGTTAGGCCTCAGCCACGTGGAGTCCGGGACGGAGGATCGCGTGTCTGCTCACTGCCTGAGTTCCGGCCTTTACCGCTGCGAAGAGAGGGACGGGCTCCGCGTCGCCACCGCTGCAGACGCCGCCGCTTATGAGCCCTCCGAAACTGTCGGTCTTTTTGATTCGGGGCTCCGAGAAGCTCGGCCGCACCCCGCTGCACGGGGGGGGGCGAGTAGGTTCCCCTCGCGTCGCTGCCTCCAGCGCTCAGCCGCCTCGGGGGCTTCGGCGCGAGGCAGGATAGCTCCTGGAATGAAGAAATGACTCCGGCACAGAAGGTAAGGAGAGCCTTCTTCCCCCTGCAGCAGGCAGCTCAGGCAAGTCCTCCGGTCTCCAGCCCGGCCCGGCGGGGAGGGGGGGGGGAGGAGGGAGAGAGAATGCAGGAAAAATTAAAGGTACAGGAATCAAATAAAATGAAACAATTTCCTTAAGCAAAATAAAGAAGACAAAAAACTAACTAAGATAAATTAGCTAACTTAGGATAAGGCAGGACTCCAGTAAGCCCTAGGCTTACGGAACCCTCCAGCTGCTTGGAGGCTGAGAATACTGGAGTTGGGGGGTGGTCCCAGTGGTATTTATACCGCTCCATCCCCAAAAAGGTTGGGCTCAGCCTCCAAGCTGCTGGAAGGGTTGCGCAACCCAGTAGTAAAGGGACTGGACTGGAGTGACGATAAGGAACATCCCTTGCCTGACAGTTGTGAGCCGGAATTCTGGAATAGAACCGGGGAACTTTGGCATTCAGTGGACTTGCAAAGAGGTCTATGTCTGGAGTGCCCCAGAGATGAAATATTTTGGCACCGGTCTAGGTGGAGGGACCACTCATGAGGCAGCAGTATTCGACAGTTTGTCTGCCCAAAGGTTTTGAATGCCTGGAAGATATACCACTAGAAAGTGAATTTGAAGCTCTCTGGTGAGGGCCCACAGACGTAAAGCTTTATTGCATAATGACAGAGCCTGTTCTGCCCTGCTTGTTCACATAGAACATGGCTACTTGATTGTCCGTGTGGACTAGGACTGTCTTGTAGCTGAGCTGGGCGTAGAATACTCAAAGAGCTAAATAGATTGCTCTTAATTCCAGGAGTCCAGGTGCCCTGGGTAGAGATGATTCAGGTGTGCTCCCCAACCCACCTGCTGTCAGGGTGGCCTGAAAGAGGGGTCGATGGAAAGGAGACCCCACTGTCAGATTTTCTAGTGATTGCCACCATTGGAGGAACACAATTAGTCATTAAGAGATTATTATTTTGTCTGACAAATGACCTGTGGCTTGTGTCCCCTGTGTGGAGAGGGTCCACTGAGCTGCTCGCATGTGGAGGCGAGCATATGGGACTACATGAACTGTTGATGCCATATATGTACCAGTTACTGCAGCAGTAGCTCTCGAGTAGTGAGGGAGGATTTGACTGCTGCTTGAGAAGCTAGTTGCATTATGCGAAGACACCGGGCTTGTGGAAGGAAAGCCCTTGCCTGTCTGGTATCCAGACAGGCTCCTATGAATTCTAGGCATTGGGAAGGAACTAGCTGAGATTTTGGGAAGTTTATTACCAGTCCCAAGTATTGGAGGATTAGCATTGTATGGGACAGTGCAGTGCTGGCCTCTGAAACTGTAGGGACTCGAATGAGCCAGTCTAAGTAAGGGAAGACGAAAATCCCCAGGGTTCGTAGAAACGCAGCTACTACTGCCATGCACTTCGTGAATACCCTTGGTGAAGCCAGACCAAAGGGAAGAACTCTGTACTGGAAATGTTTTCCCCTGAAAAGGAAACGTAAGAATTTCCTGTGATCTGGATGGATGAGAATGTGAGTGTATGCATCCTTTAAGTCTAGAGAGCAAAGCCAATCCTGGCTTTGAAGATATGGCAGAAGAGTTCCTAGAGAAATCATTTTGGATTTCTCTCGAAACAGATATTTGTTCGATTCTCTGAGGTTTAGAATGGGTCTGTCCTCCTGTTTTCTTTGGAATAAGAAAATAGGGGGAGAAGAACCCTGCACCCCATTGAAGAATGGGTACTTCCTCTATTGCCCCTTGGGCAAGAAGTGTGGAGACCTCGTGATCTAGCAGATTGTCTGCAGAGGTTTGTGAATTGAATTGCATTGCTTTAGAATTGTAGGAGGGGGCATGCTGTGAAAATGAAGCTTGTACCCCTCTCCTACAATGGACAAAGTCCAATCTTCTGCTGTTATCTGATGCCATCTGTTGACAAAGTGGCATAACCTGCCCGGAATATTGGGGGGTTGGGGACCCCTCAGGCAGGGAGGCAAAGCTCTCTAGGAAGGAGTCAAAGCCCTTGAGGGGGCTGAACCTGGAGAGCTGGTTGGGCTCTAGGACCTTTTGGCTTCTTTTGCTGTCTAGTTTGTCCCTTTTGGGCAACCTGACCTGGAGTTTGACTCTGCTGGGTATAGGAAGGATAAAACTTCCTCTTTTTCCTAAAAGAGGTTTTGTTTTGTAAGGCTTCCTTTTGGCTGGAGTGGCTGTAGACTGACAATCTAAGGTAGAATTGTCAGCATCTAACTCGTTATCCTTTTCCTCCCAGTTCTTGCCAAAGAGATTATCCCCTGTGCAAGGAATGTTGCCTAACTTGTCCTGTACCCAAGTCTCCGTCTGATGCCTGTAGCCAGGCAATCCGTTGTGCGCCAATGGCAATAGCAGAGGTTCTGCTGATGCATTCGAAGCAGTCAAAGGCTGCACGATTAACAAACTTGGAGACATCTTGAGCATGCTTAACTACAGCAAGAAAGCAGTTACTTACCTGTAACAGGTGATCTCTGGGAAAAGCAGGAATAAGTCTTCACATACGGGTACGTTGGTACCGACGGAGCCTGCGCGGGAACGCTCCCCAGCTTCCCAAAAAGAAAAGCTTTTGGGAGCATCCCACAGCACCTGCGCGCTGCCTTCCCGCCTTTTCTAACCACCTCTCCTCAGTTTGAGTTTTAAAGCTGAGACAAAAGAGAGAGAGAGGAAAGGAAAGAGATAGAGAGATACAACTCCTAGGGGAGGTGGGAGGGTTGTGAAGACTTATTCCTGCTGTTCCCAGAGATCTCCTGTTACAGGTAAGTAACTGTACTATCTCCAGGAACAAGCAGGAATGAGTCTTCACATATGGGGACTCCCTAGCTAAGATGCCTAGGAGATCCCCAAGGATATGAGACCCTGGGAAGGGTTCTACCTCCTCCTATGGATCTCAGGCATCTATCCAGGGATGGAGGGTAGGAGTTGATTAAGAATGGAACAGGTGTTTGAGAACAGCCTGACCAAACAAGGCATCCCGGTGGGAGTCCTTGTCCAAGCAGTAATGGGCTGTGAAGGTATGAACCGAGGCCCAGGTGGCTGCTCGACAGATCTGGTCGATGGACACAGAATTTAGATGAGCCATAGAGGCGGCCATGGCCCTCACATTATGAGCTGTGACATGGCTCTCAAGAGGAAGGTTCTTACTCTGGTAGGTGAAGGAAATACACTGAGCAATCCAAATGGACAGTGTCCTCTTAGAGACTGGAAGTCCCAAATGAGAGGGATCAAAAGCAACAAAGAGCTGGGAAGACTTTCTATGTTGCTGTGTCCTTTGTAAGTAAAAGTCAAGAGCTCTTTCACAATCCAGAGTATGAAGATTCTTCTCTGCACTTGATGCACGAGGAGCTGGAAAAAAAGACAGGTAAATATACCTCTTGATTAAGATGAAAAGGCGAGACCACTTTAGGCATAAAGTGTGGATTGGTTCTAAGAACTACCTTATCATGATGGAACCTTGTATAAGGTGGATTAGCCACTAAGGCCTGCAGCTCACTGATGCGGCGAGCTGAGGTGACTGCAATAAGGAAAATAACCTTCCAGGAAAGAAATTTCAAGGAGGTGGTGGCTAAGAGTTCAAAAGGAGGCTTCATAAGCTGACCAAGAACCAGATTTAAATCCCTTGCCACCAGAGGAGGCCTAATGGGAGGTTTAGTTAAAGTTAGGCCTCTCATGAATCTTGCAATAAGAGGATGAGAGGAAATAGGTTGTCCATTGATAGGCTTAAGGGATGCTGCAATAGCACTCAAATGGACCCTTATTGAATTCGTCTTAAGGCCTGCATTAGAAAGATGCAGGAGGTATTCCAATAGAGAATTCAAAGGTAGTGCTAGAGAGTCGAGACCCCTTTCAGCACACCAAATGGAAAATCTTTTCCATTTAAAAGCATAGGAACGCCTAGTGGAAGGTTTTCTGGAAGCATGGAGAATATCCTTCACTTGTTGAGAAAGATTCCAGCCTTGAAGGTCTAGGCTTTCAGTAACCAAGCTCTGAGGTGAAGGGACTTGGGGTTTGGGTGCCACAAAGTCCCAGCTCCCAAGTCCAGGGAGGGGGCTTGGGAGAGATGCAGAAGTAGAGGGTACCACACTTGGCGTGGCCAGCGTGCAGCTACGAGGATCATAGATCCTTGATCCCTCTGAAGTTTGAACAGAGTCTTGGGAATCAAGGGAATGGGTGGAAAGGCATACAGGAAACCCTGACCCCAATGAAGGAGGACGGCATCCTTGGCCTGAACTCCCTGACAAGGAATTCTGGAACAGAACCGGGGAAGTTTGGCATTCCACGGACTTGCAAAGAGGTCTATGTCCGGGGTTCCCCATTCTTGGAAGATTCTGAGTACCTGATCCATGTGCAGGGACCATTCGTGTGGGAGCAGAACTCGACAGTCTGTCTGCCCAAGAGTTTTGGATTCCTGGGAGGTATACTGCCAGGAGATGGATTTGATGCTCTCTGGCGAAGGCCCACAATCTTAAAGCTTCGTTGCAAAGCGACAGAGAGCCAGTTCCTCCTTGCTTGTTTATGTAAAACATGGCTACTTAATTGTCCGTATGAATGAGGACTGTCTTGTAGCTGAGCAGGGTATGAAAGACCTTGAGAGCTAGAAAGACTGCTCGAAGCTCCAAGTGATTGATATGAAGAAAGTCTCCTGTGGGGACCAAGTGCCTTGAGTGGAGAGGTCTTGTAGATGAGCTCCCCAACCTGTTTGGGAGGCATCTGTTGTGAGGGTTGCTTGGGGCAACAACTGTTGGAAGGGGGACCCCAACAACAGATTTTGAGTGGACATCCACCACTGGAGAGACCAAAAGAGTCGTTTGGAGGTTGCTATTTGGTCTGAGAGAGCTCCTGATGCTTGAGTCCACTGGGTGGACAAAGTCCATTGGGCTGCTCTCATATGTAGGTGAGCATAGGGTACCCACATGCACTGTGGAAGCCATGTGGCCTAGCAGTTGTAGCATCTCTCGGGCAGTTAAGTGGCTCTTTGACTGAATCTGAGAGGCTAACTGCACTAGGCGTAGGCAACGGGCCTGAGGAAGATAGGCCCTTGCAGTGGTAGTATCTAGCCAGGCCCCTATGAACTCTAGGGACTGAGTAGGGGTGAGCTGGGACTTTGGGAGGTTTACCACAAGTTTCAGATACTGTAGAATGCGCCTTCTGCAGTCCAGGGAAGTCTGGGCCTCTGACTGAGATGGAGCTCGGATGAGCCAGTCGTCCAGGTATGGGAATACAAATATTCCCGGAGAGCATAGAAATGCAGGTACTGTTGCCATGCATTTTGTGAACACTCTTGGGGCAGAGGCCAGACCAAACGGAAGCACCCTGTATTGATAATGTTTTCCTTGGAAAAGAAAATGGAGGAATCTTCTGTGAGATGGATGGATGAGGACATGTGTGTACGCATCCTTCAGATCTAGAGAACAAAGCCAATCCTGACTCTGAAGGTATGGAAGGAGAGTGCCCAGAGAAAGCATCTTGAACTTCTCCTTGCATAGAAATTTGTTCAATTCCCTGAGATCTAAGATGGGTCTGTATCCCCCTGTCTTCTTTGGAATGAGAAAATAGGGGGAGTAAAACCCTGACCCTTGTTGAAGGGGAACTTCTTCTATTGCCCCTTGGGCAAGAAGGGTAGCCTCCTCTTGACCTAGAAGGTTGAGATGTGGGAGAACTGAAGTGTCTCACCATGGTGTGGGGAGGAAGGTTTGAGAAATGAAGTTTGTAGCCCTCTCTTATGATGGAGAGGGTCCACTGCTCTGATGTGATTTGCTCCCATCTGTGAACAAAATGAGCTAACCTTCCTGGAATGGTGAGAGGTTCTGGCTGTGTTAAAGCCAGAAAGGCTAAGTTCTCTAGCATCAAGTCAAAAACCCTGAAGAGGTTGGGTCTGCTGAGTTGCAGCAGCCTCTGTAGTCTTAGGCCTGGCCCGTTTAGGTTGCTGACGCTTAGTAGCAAAGCGACCTGTAGAGGATTGTTGGCCAGAAGTAGAAGGGAATCTGCCCTTTTTGAAAAAAAAACAAAAAAAAAAAAACGACTTCTTGAAGGGTTTTTTCTTGGCAGGAATGGAGGTTGACTTTGAAAGTCTATCCAGAGCAGAATTCTCTGCATCCATTTGAGTGGCTTTTATTTGCCATTCTTTGCCAAACAGGTTTTCACCTGTACAGGGAAGATTTCCTAAACTATCCTGGACCCAGGGTTCTAAATCAGAAGCTTGGAGCCAAGCAATTCTGCGAGCAGCTATGGCAATGCCAGAAGCTCTGCTGGCACCTTCAAAGGAGTCAAAGGCTGCCCGGTTGGAAAACTTTGAAATGTCTTTGAGTATGCTTAAGCCAAATGAGGAATTCATCCCTTTTATCTTCTGGCAGAAAAGGGAGGAAAGTGTGCAGTTTATCTGCAACCTCCTTTAGAAACATACCCATGTAAAGACTATATTTATTTTTATTTATTTATTTATTTATTACAGGCTCTTATATACCGCTCTATTCAGCATCAGCGCGGTTCACAATAAAACAACATACCATAACACATTGTTTGGTTTTTACATAGAACAAGGTCAGAGAACTTGGATAAAACATGGGACATCATTAATGCAACTATTTACAAGGATATATACATGTATACATAACAAGATTTGTTCTTATTTTGGGTAGTGATTAGGAATGATTAGCTGGTCAAGTAATATTGGGGGAAGAGGTGGGATTTGAGAGCCTTTCTAAAAAGGGATAAATCAGTGATAGCCCGAATCTCTGGGGGTAGGGCATTCCAGCACTTAGGGGCATAGAATCTGAAAGCCCTATTAGATGTCACTGATAGGCATTTTGTCGCTGCTTTAGGGATGATTAGATTATTTGTTGATGTCGTTCTCCTGGATCTGTTGGGTGGAACGGTCTGAATGAGGTCTATTAGAGAGGAGGAGGTGATGCATTTAGTGGCCTTAAAAGTTAGTAATAGGAGTTGATTCTGGCAATGAGCATACTGGCTTGGAAGATTTTTCTACCAAAAGCATCCAAGGTCCTGCATTCTCTTCCTGGAGTAGAAGAGTGTCTCTTTGTACTCTTTATCCTCTTCATAGCTGACTGCACCACAATGGAATGATGAGGAAGCTGTGTTTTATGAAAACCAGGACAGGGAGAGACACGATACATAGTGTCCAATCTGCGAGAATGAGGAGAGAGTGAGAGGAGTCTCCCATAAATCAATCATGTGTTCATAAAGAATCTCATGAATTGGTAAGGTGACTGCCTCTTTAGGAGCCTTAGAGTAACCCAAAATATCTAATTTTTTTGCTCTAGGCTCTGATTCAGAGGATACTGAAATAGAAAGTCCTTTAGCTACTTCTCTTATGAAGTCTTGAAAGGACAAGTCCTCTGGAGGAGACATTCTTCTTTTTTGAGAACATTGGTACCCCAGAACATTGTAACAGGTGATCGGTCGAGGCCGAGCCATCGATGTCAACCTGTGACCCCATAGGTAGTGCTTTGGAAGCCGGAGCCTCCCGCCGGGGTAATTTTGCTGGTGTGGGTTCCTCAAGAGTAAGCCCGGGGGCATCTTGATACTTGGAGGGAGATGAACACTTTGAGGACCGGCCAGATTTAAGTTTGGTTACCTGAGATCCATGGGATGAAGCAGCAGCCCTGGAAGACGTCGATGCCACAGAAGCTGCATCGGAGGGAAACAGGACACTGAGCTTGGCTGCCCGATTCTGTAACCCTCTTTTAGACATCATGGAACAGGACTCACAATCTGCAATGGAGTGGTCAGGACCTAAACATTTTAGACACCAGTCATGGGTGTCTGACAGAAATAGTGCTACTGCACTTCGTGCACTTTAAACCCGGAGGTGGGTTTTTCCATGAGGAAAAATATATCTGTAGGCCTAAGGCCCCAGAAGAAAAAATGCACTGGAGTAAAAGTTTGTTGTTTTTTTTTTAAAGAAAGAAAAAAGACCGGTAGTACCGGTCCAGAATCGAGAAGGCAGACACGCGACTAAAGAAAAATAAAAGAAAATAAGAAATTCTTCAGCGGTGACAGGAAACACGACCTGCTGGCTCCGTGGAAAAGAAGAACTGGAGAGAGGCGGTTAGGAAAGGCGGGAAGGCAGCGCGCAGGCGCTGTGGAATGCTCCCAAAAGCTTTCCTTTTGGACGCTGGGGAGCGTTCCCGCGCAGGCTCTGTCGGTACCGACGATACCCATATGTGAAGACTCATTCCTGCTTGTTCCTGGTGATAATCTTGTCTCTCGTCATCTGGGAGAAATGGGCTGATAAGTTCCAAGTCTCCTGTGACTTCCTTGAGGAACATTCCCATATACAGGATATATGAACTGATCCTAGCTGATTTTTAACAATTTTTTTTTTTTTTTTTTAAAGTAGAAAGGTAAAGGAGGGAGGGCAGAGGAAGGAGGCGGTTTACCTAAGTCTGACCGAGCCAACCTTCAGCTGCAACCCCCCACGCAGATCTGGCCCTGCCTTCGGTCCGCTGCTCTGCACCTGGCTAATTAGCAGTTATGGCAATCGAAGAACCGGGTGGGATCAGGGACTGGACGGTCATTCCTTCAGGAACATTAATTAGCAGGTAAGACCTAATTACTTTTTCCTTACCGTCACTCCAGTCCAGTCCCTTTACTTCTGTGATGTACCAGAGCAGTTCAAGCCTGGGTGGGATCTGTCAGCCCGGACCGAAGAATCGCGTGCCCAAACCGAGAGTCAGCTGAACTCTGCACGTCCAGTCTGTAGTGCTTGGTAAAGGTATGCAGCAAGGACCATGTAGCTGCCTTACAAATGTCCAGCGGGGGAACTAGACTATATTCTGCCCAAGAAGTAGCCTGTGCCCGAGTGGAGTGAGCACGCAGTCCCCCTGGAACCTGCTTCCCCTTGAGGATATAGGCGGAAGCGATCGCTTCCCTGATCCATCTGGAGATAGAAGCCTTGGCCGCTGCCTCCCCCTTATGCAGGCCCCCGAACTGAATGAACAGATGGTCGGATTTCCTAAAAGGCACCGTGCGGGAGAGGTAACGCTTCAAGGCTCTCTGGACGTCCAGAAGGCGGAGCCTCCTATCCCTCCCTTCTTGCCCATCGGCTGAAAAGGACGGTAGCGAAACTGTCTGGTTCACATGAAAGGGGGAGATGACCTTGGGCAAGAAGGAAGGTACCGTCCGTAAGACCACCTTGTCCTTGAGAAATGACAAAAAGGGGGGCTGGGAGGACAGCGCTTGCAATTCGGAAACCCGTCTGGCTGAGCAGATCGCAACCAGAAAAACCATCTTCAGTGTCAAGTCCTTTAAGGAGGCATTCTTTGCTGGCTCGAAAGGCTCCTTGGTCAAGGCGTTTAGCACCAGGTTGAGATCCCAAGGGGGATGAGCGATCTCTGTTGAGGACAGAGACGCCTAAGCGCCCTTAGGAACCTGGACACGTCCTCGTGTGCCCCCAAAGATTTCCCGCAGACCTTACCTCTATAGCAAGCGATGGCTGCCAGCTGGACCCGTAAGGAGCTGTGCGCTAGGCCTTTGTCAAAACCCGCCTGCAAGAATTCCAGCACCTCCGGAACCGAGGCCGAAAGGGGTTTCCTTCGGTGTTCCGCACACCATGCTTCGAAGATGCACCAAACTCTTACATAGGATAGACAGGTCGAGCGTTTTCTCGCACTCAGTCGCGATTACCGCTCCCGAATAACCCTGCTTCAGGAGCCGTGCCCTTTCAAGAGCCAGGCCGTAAGCGAGAAAAATCGATCCACGTGGGGCATCCGAACTGGGCCTTGCCTCAGCAGGTCCCTTCTGCCGGGAAGCCGCCAAGGCCAGTCGGCGATCAACCTCACCAGGTCCACATACCAGGGGCGGCGAGGCCAATCTGGAGCTATGAGGATTATCAGACCTCGGTGAGACTCTACCCGCTGAAGGACCTTTCTGATAAGAGCCCCAGGGGTGGAACAGAGGAGACCCTCCGAAGGCCACTTCTGGGCTAGAGCATCCAAGCCTTCGGACATTCTTTCCTTCCGTCGACTGAAAAATCTGCTTACCTTGGCGGAAGAATACCATGCCATGAGGGCCATGACCGGGGGACCACAAAGGGCTACTATCTGGTCGAAGACTTCCTGCTCCAGCTCCCACTCCCCGTGGTCTATCTTGCACCTGCTGAGGTAATCGGCCATGATGTTGTCCGTGCCGGCCACGTGCTGAGCTGAAAGCGCCTCCAACCGAACCTCTGCCCATTGGAATAGGGCGTCCGCTTCCTTCTCCAAGGTGGGACTCTTGTGCCTCCCTGGTGGTTGATGTAAGCCACCGTGGTGACATTGTCAGAGAGGACGCGAATTGCTCTTCTTAGCACTAAGGACTCGAGTGCCCTGAGTGCCAGGGCGACAGCCCATAATTCCAGTCTGTTGATGGGCCATTGAGATTCCACAGACGTCCAGCGACCCTGGACGAACTGGTCCTCGCAATGAGCTCCCCAGCCTGCAAGACTGGCATCCGTCGTCAAGAGTAACCACTGTGGGGGCTCGAGCAGCATCCCGCAATCCAGATTCCTTGGGCACCTCCACCACTGGAGGGGTCTTCTTGGTTCGAGGGTAGCTGCATGGACAAAGGATGATGCTGAGGGGACCAAGACGCAACAGAGCCCGCTGCAAAGGTCGCATGTGAGCCCTGGCCCAAGGTACCACCTCTATCGCTGCCGCCATGGTTCCCAGCAATTGAAGGTAATGCCACGCTGTAGGACTTCACCTGCCCAGAAACTGCGTGACCAAGACCCTTAGGTCTCTTGACCTCGTTTTGGACAGGAAAACCCTGCCTCTGTTGGTGTCGAACCTCGCTCCGAGATACTCGAGTTCCTGTGAGGGTATCAACTTGCTCTTTATTCGATTGATGACCCGCCCTAAGTCCTCTAGAACTCGTACCACTCTGGCTGTGGCCGAGCGACTTTCCTCTTCTGACTTTGCCCGGATCAGCCAATCGTCTAGATAGGGATGAACTAGTATCCCCTCTTTTCGTAGGGCTGCCGCTACTACCACCATCACCTTGGTGAAAGTCCTCGGAGCCGTAGCTAGACCGAAGGGCAGAGCCTGGAACTGAAAGTGACCTCTTGGCACCGCGAATCTCAGGAACTGTTGATGGGACTCTGACCGGAATATGCAAATAGGCTTCCGTCAAATCCAATGAAGTTAGGAACTCCCCGCCCCTTACGGCTGCAATGACCGATCGTAGGGTTTCCATCCTGAAATGCAGCACTCAGACAACGATTGACTTGCTTGAGATCCAGGATCGGGCAAAAGGAGCCTTCCTTCTTTGGTACCACAAAATAAATTGAGTACCGACCTGTATCGCATTGGTCTGGCGGCACCGAAACCACAGCTCCGAGCGCTATGAGCCGAGAAAGAGTTGCCTCTATCGCCGCCCTCTTTAAAGGAGAACTGCAAGGAGACTGAACAAAGGCTAGAAGTATTTGCTTTGCAAATTCGAGAGAATAACCCTCTCGGATCACCTCCAGGACCCATTGATCGGACGTGACCCGGGACCAGGCGGGAAGAAATTGCCTTAAACGTCCCCCCACTGGCAGTCCGCCCTCCTGGACCCCCCGTTATCTCATTGTTTTTTTCTAGGCCGAGGAGGAGGAAGAGGCACCAAAACCTCTACCTGCTCCTCGAAACCCTCTAAAGCTTTGCCCCCTCGAAGGGAAACGGCCCCTCGGAAAGGGGTTCGACCTGGCTGGACGGAACCTCCGGGGATCCCTTGGTTGGTTCCGCACTGGAGCTAGGGAGCACCCTTGTTTCGGTCTGTCTTCCGGAAGTCTGCCTCCCTTAGATTCGCTGAGGTCCTTTACCAACTTATCCAAATCCTCACCAAATAACAGCTTCTCTTTAAAGGGAAGACGACTCAGGCGTGCCTTAGAAGAGGCGTTGGCTGCCCAATTACGTAGCCACAAATAGCGCCTAGCTGCCACCACCGAGGCCATGTTCTTAGCTAGGCTCCTGATGAGGTCCTACTGACTATCCGCCAAATAGGCCCCTCCGGACTCCAACCTAGCTGAATAGGCTTGTGCGTCCTCAGCGGAGCCTTCCGCTGACTGAAGTTGTTGGGACCACCTCAAACAGGCCCAAGCTACCCAAGCACCCGACACGGAGGCCTGTAAGGCAAGAGCGCTCACATCAAAGGCGTGTCCAACTTTCTATCTTGAGAATCCCTCAGGGCCGTGCTGCCCTCGACTAGGATAGTTGTCTTTTTAGTCACTGCTGATACCGCCGCATCCACCCTGGGAGACTTCAGCAGCTCTTTGCCTGACTCTGGCAGAGGATATAGGCCAGCCATAGACCGGACCCCCCTTAAACTTGACTCAGGTTGATCCCATTCTTCCTGGATCATCTGACGTACCACCCTGTGGACAGGAAAAACCTTCTGGGACCTCCTAATGGCTTGGATTAGAGGATCCTCCAACACCTCCTCATCTGCAGGAGCGTCTGAGGCTACATTGAGCACTTTCAGGGACTCATTGATTAAAGCTGGGAGCTCCTCCCGACGAAATATTCTAATTATATGAAATTGATCCTCCTCAGGGATCTCCCCCTCTTCCTCATCTAAATCTTTGTCAGAGCCCTCTTCCTCCGGGGTGCCCTGGGACAGAGCCAAAAGAGGCTCCTCACTCATCAGCCTAGAGCGCTTGAGCGGTATCCCGGAGTCCTGAGTGTTTGTCCTCAGTGGCCTGGCCGGCCTGCCTTCCGCCGTCGTGCCAGACTCCTCTGCCCCCATCCCCTGCTTGCGCATGCAATAGGCCTTGTGTAGCAAAAGGACGAAATCAGGAGAGAAGAAATCCCCAACCCCCCCTCCCCGTCAGGAGAGGGGGGGGAAGGGGCAGAGGCAGGGCGGTTAAATGAGGACGTAGGAGGAGGGAACCGAGACCCTCCCTCCCCCTCCAGAGGGTCACCTTACCCGAGGAGCTTGAGCCATGGACAAGTTAATTTCTTGTTCCACGGAAGTAGCCACTGCAGCACAACTCCTGCAGATCCCTGCTTCCGAGGAAGTGCCTCTACGAGTGCCACAGGATGGGCACCGTGACTTGCCAGTCATGACCTTTGAGAAGGAGAACTGAAATCCTGCTTAACCGAACAGGCTTAATAAAAATGGGCTACAAGTACTGTTGAATTCAGATCCAGGGGAGGGGGGGCAAACCAGCTTTCAATGTGCCCTCTCCTCTCCTCTGTTAAGAGACCCCCACAGTAATGATCATGCAAGAATCTACAAAATTAAATTAACAAGCTAAAAATTAAAGAAATTAAACAAACTAGAACCAAAACAAAAAAAACAGCTATGTAGCTTTCAGTACTTGCTGTTTAAGGTGCTCCTTCCTCAGAGCTGCTCAGGCCCGACTCAGAGATCCCTCTCCGTTGGCTCAACACGTGGTAGGCCGCAACCACGTGGAGTCCTAAACGGAGGACCGCAAAATTGCTCTACGCTCCGAAATTAAAACGCCGCCGATAGACACGGCGCCGGGATCTGCACCCCGCTCCTGTTTGAACGCTGCCGCTTGAGTCTGCGCTGGCTTCGGGGCTCCGGAGCTCGCCACTGCGCCCCTCTGCTCTGGGACGGGGCCAGAGGCAGGAAGAGTGTCACGGTGCTGCCTCAAGCGCTCAGCCACCAGGAGGGCTTCGGCGCGAGGCAGGTCTCCGGGGGAGAGTGCCAAGGAGCCGGCAGGACAAGCAGCGAGGAGATCTCTCCGGTCCTCCTCACTGCTGCTGGAAAACCACCTCCAATTCTCGGCCCGAAAGGGGGGGGGGGGGAGGAGGGAGGAGGGGGGGGGGGAAGAGAAAATAAAAGGCACAGCACCTAGATTATAGACAAGCCAGCAAACAAATTCACTTCCTTAGACAAAATAAAATAAAATTAAATCAATTAACTAAAAGTAAATAAAGGACTCCAGTAAGCCCTAGGCTTACGGAAACCTCCAGCTGCTTGGAGGCTGAGAATACTGGGCTCGGTGGGTGGTACTAGTGGTATTTATACCACACCATCCCCAAAAAGGTTGGGCTCAGCCTCCAAGCTGCTGGAAGGGTTGCGTAACCCAGAAGTAAAGGGACTGGACTGGAGTGACGATAAGAAAATGGCATCCTCACATAACCTCAGCGTGGGCAACAATGAATCAACAGTAGAGAACCATGCACAGGAAAGCATAAACAGAAGCCCGTCAGTCAAAAATGAACCTGTAGAGGCAAATATACCAACCATGGTGGATCCAAGGGTACTGCTGCAGAGGAACAGAGCAAATAGTTCTAGGGGCAGGCCCTGGACTGGTCTAGCAGGACTCAAAGAAAAGGACATCAACTAGTAAGTAAAAATGTCACTTCCCACTTGTCTGGACTGGTCCAGCAGGACGATATGGATGTACCAAAGCTATAACTCCACTGGGTGGGAAGACAACACAGCAGCTTGCAAAAACCTTAGAGCAAAAGCAGTGTCCACTCTAGTGTGGAAATCCAAGCAGCAATGCTTGACAAAAGTGGAAAGTGATGGCCACATTGCTGCCACCTAAATGTCTGCAGGAGCTACAGCAGGGCTGGCCAACCTATGGCACATGCACCAAAAAGTGGCGCATCGCATTATTTCCAGTGCCACAATAGTAGTGGGAGTTAATGGCTGCTTCAGGGCATGTGGAGCTGGACAGTGCATTAGCACGGCAGTCAGCGGGTGAGTGGGCTGACCATGTGGGGCAGTACGGGGCCGGCTTGTGAAGCGTGGGAATGGCGCTATTTCAGGGAAGGACTGCTTTTTGCCATCAGTGGTGTTTTGAAGGTTGGAACGGATGTTTTCTTGTTTTGGAGGGGGGGGGGGGGGAGTCTTCAAACGCCAATTCTTTGTAAACAATTGAGGTCAGTTAATTGAAGTCAGTTTTTACAGTCAGTTACCCATCATAGTACAAAAAGAAAAGCAGGTGGAGATAGTAAGCATCAATTTAAAAAATTTTCTGCAGCTCAGTAACTAAATTTAAACCCCAGCATTATCGGCTTGGCAAAATCAAAGCAGACTCAAAAGTCTTAAAGTAAACATTTGTCT
The DNA here is from genome assembly GCA_033557465.1 of Ichthyophis bannanicus. Classification (NCBI taxonomy): domain Eukaryota; kingdom Metazoa; phylum Chordata; class Amphibia; order Gymnophiona; family Ichthyophiidae; genus Ichthyophis; species Ichthyophis bannanicus. Next base: position 777,855,364 of record CM066031.1, on the reverse strand, counting down.
TTATACTAAATCATTTTATGTAAAAATGCTAAATATATCCATATTAAACATTTTTAAAAAACTGAAAGGGGGTACAAGTGTTGTATGGTGCATCTGAACTAGAACATGGAAGGCAAAAGGTTGGCCATCCCTGGGCTACAGAATATTGCTCCACCCACGAGAATGCTCATGCTCAGGTAGAATGAGCACACAAACCCTCTGGAACTGACCTGTTCCACAACAGATCCACTGAAGCAATGGCCTCCTTAATCCAGCACCCCAATGCAGACAGCCACTGCATCACCTTGCACGGGTCAACAGCCAGCACAGAAAAGATGGTCTGACTTACAAAAGGAATTTGTAACCTCCAAGTACCAGAAAAGCACTGACCAGACATCCACAAGGCAAAGATACTTTCTTCCAACAGTGCTCCTTAGAGAAGGACGACAGATAACCACCTGGTTCAAAATAAGGCATAGGCCAAATGGAAACAGCTTCCTCAGAAAGAAGATAGGTAAGAATCTTTGCAAGACAGAGCCTGCAGCACAGAAGTCTGCCTCACAGTACAAACTGCAACAATGACGACCACCTTTTGTTTCAAATCCTTCAGAGCAGCACGCTTCAATGGCTCAAAAGGGCTCTGACAAAGGCCCTGAGCATATGACCAAGATCCCAAGAAGGAAGCACAGACCAGAGGACGACAACACGGACGACAAACACACTGAACAAAGCATGAAATGGAGAGTGTAAGGCTAGAGATTTATCAGGCATGGACCTCTGAAGCAGGCCAAACCTGCCATCTGAACCTTCAAGGAGCTAAGAGAAGGGCACTTCTCCAGACTGTCCTGCAGAAAGGCCGACAGCAGCTTGGCTACCTCAAGAGCTATCATGCGCCACACCAATGAGGCACCAGACCTGCACTTATGCCTGGTTGGTTGACATCCTCTGGGCTCCGAGCAGAGTGGAACTGCCATTGAAGGGAGTCTTCACATGCTAGCCATCTCCTTTCGCAAGCTGAGCTGTAAGTGAAAAGGGAGCAGAGTCCTGTAGGACAATCAATCCCAGACGCAAAAGGCCCCAAGATGGAGGCAAAGAGGTGGCACATCGGACCTCCAAACCATGCTCTCTTCGGTCAATCTGGTACACCCAGAATAATCCTTCCTGGGTAGCACCCTATATGCTGAATCACCTGCCCCACCAGGGGTCATGGAGGAAACACACAGCAGGTGCTGACTTGGTCAAGGCTGAGCCAGGGCATCAATGCCCTCTGATCCATCTCAGGGTGACCCAGTAGCACAGAATCAACTGAAATGCTCCCGACTCAGCTCCCACTCTTCTAGATCCAGAGTGTGTCGGCTGAGAAGTCAGCTTCCACACTGCCCATCATGGCAATGTGCCGAGTCGAGACAGCTAGAAGGTGGTTTTTCACCCAGGCAATCAGAGCCATCTCAAGGGCTACCTCAGCACTGCTCCTACCAACTTGCTAATTGACAAGCCACTGCTGTGGCACTGTCTGAAAACAACTGAACTGCCTGGCCCTTGACCAGGGACTAGACACCGACAAGCCAACCTGATGGCCCCCACCTTGGAGGTGGTTGATGGACTACACCACATCCCTGTGGTTCCAATGGCCCTGGACTGTTGGCAATGGGTTCTCCAGCACAAGAAAGGAATGGTGGCCTGTCTGGTAGACCTGCACATCCACCTTGGGAGTATCAAACCACACAATGCACTCCATCTCCAGGAGAGCATACATATTATATACCCTTATGCCCCTTAGGCGACGAGTCTGTGGGAATCCCACTCTGTATCATGTCCCTGATCAATGCTAGAACAGGAAACAGTAGAGGATTTTCATATCCTTTGCTGGAGTGGATGCACCTTTGGTTCCTGCTCCATACCTGGAGAATCTGTCAAGCTCAAGGTGGATGAGATCTGGTAATCAATGCCTCCCGTTCCTCCTTCCATAACAGGCAGATCACACCAACCTCTTCGTTCACATCAGAGCCCAGAACAAAGATATCCAAATCCAAGTCACAGTCCAAATCTCAGAGATCCCAGCTGATCCCTATCTCCAGTGGGCACCCTTCACTGGAGACACTTAGCCATAGGCAATCAAGGAGGGCTTCCACAGGATTTGAATTTCCATACAAGAACTAGGCCTATTAAACAGAATTCTGGTGAGGTCAATCTGGACACTGAAAGCTCTCCTCATGAAAATTACCCCCCCCCCCTCCTCCTAAACCAGGGAATATAGACACCAATCCCCTAGAGCAGTGGTTCCCAACCCAGTCCTCAGGTAGCCCAAGGTCAGTCAGACTTTCAGGGTATCTACAATGAATATGCATAAGATAGATCTGTATAAAATGGAAGCAATGCATGCAGATCTCTCATGCATATTCACTGTGGATACCCTGAAAATCTGACTGGTCTGGGGTACCCAAGGACTGGGTTAAGAACCACTGCCCTAGAGGACAGGGAGCAGTCCACAGCAGTTGCTGGAACCTCTGGCTGGCTGGTTATCCTTACCCACAGCACCATCCCCCACTCCCTGCCCGGAGGCAGGCAAGGTCAGACCAACTGCATCCCCCCTACTGAGAGAGGTAAAAAAAAAAAAAAAAGGCTCTCCAGGGAATCAAAGGCTGCCATGCAAGAAGAGTAGAGTCCAGAAGGCATACTTTGCCTGCCACATGTTTCCTGTAAGATGTGTTTAGCAGTGCATGGTAAGACTGGCAGCTGTAAGGCACACATTAACAGTGCTTGTATAGCAACGTGCTAAACGGGCGCTTGGGTAGCAACACGCATTGAAGCTGCAAGGGCAAAACATGCGCTAGGACCGCATGACCGCCAGGCACATAATAGTAAAAAGGATTAGCAACCTGTACAGAAAATGGCAGGAAACCCCCATACCAACAGTCCACCCTAAACAGAATTGGAAACCCTCAACAAGGACAATGTCGTCATCAAGCCTTTCTACTCCCCCCCCCCCCCCCCCCCCCCCCCGAGAGCCAAAGGCAGAAAAAACACTCATACTGGGAAGAAGAGCTGAGCCTGGCCACTGTTACTCTTGCTTTTCAGACACACTGTTTTAAAGTGCCAGGCAGGCAGATTCCTTGGAGAGCCTTCTGCAATCTTTGGGATAGAGTGGGGGGGGGGTACAGAAAAGGGGGTAAGGTGGCATCAAAGGCATGTGAGGCTGCTGAACTCCTCCAAACCTTTCAATTGTCTGGCTGCTCAACAGGCTCTTATAAGAGCAGGGAGCTGAACCAAAAAATTTTCCTTCCTCCTATGACTACTGGATAGATCATGTCCAGTGGAGCCTTCCATGTCACACTCAAGTGAGAGAGAGTCATCCTCAAGGTGGCTGTTCACGAGCAATTAAATCAATTTTCTTCAGAGTGGAGAAAATACATCCACCATCTGCTGGAGACTCGTCATGCTCATATTACCCCTCTTCTCAAGAGCATCCAGTTCAAACTTCTCCTGCTGACCTAGAAGTTCATTCACTCTGCAGCTCCTCGCTACCTTTACTCTTATCTCTCATTACACCCCTCCTCGGGAACTCCGCTCTTCTAGCAACTTATCTTTGCCCTTCTCATCTACTGCTAATTCCAGACTTCACTCTTTTCACCTTGCTGTTCCTTATGCCTGGAACAAAACTACCTGAGTCTGTACGTTAGGCGCCTTCTCTGGTCCTTTTTAGGTCTTGGCTAAAAACTCACCGCTTCGCTGCTGCTTTCGGATCTTGGCTCACCTGATCTCCTTGTGTTTCCTTACCATTGCCTCAAGATGTATCCCATGTCTACACCTGTGTCATCTGTCTTGACTGGATTGTAAGCTCTGATGAGAAGGGACTGTTTCTTACATGTCTGTGCAGTGCTGCGTACGTCTTGTAGCACTATACAAATGCTTAGTAGTTGCAGTAGTACAAAAGAATACTGAAAAGACCTCTGGTGGCTGAGGTGAATAGAGTGGGAGTGATGTCATGGAAACCTGGACGTTTGTTTTTTTTTTCTCCACCGATCTGCTGATAGGGGAAAACAGCCCACTTATCTGGACTGGTCTAACAGGACGATATGGAAGCTCCACTTTTAAGAGTCAGATCTTTGCTAGAGGCCTTATGGATGGGCTTGAAAAGGGACCCTTATAGTGTCAACACCCAAGACAGCTCCACTGGGAACTACCTAGCGCATGGGAGGGCAAAGAGAAATTAGACTTGCCTGCTAATTGTTGTTCCTTGAGGAACTCCAGTCCAGTCCCACCCCGCACCTCTGGATAGTGTACCTCTTCCAGCAGCTTGGAGGCTGAGCCTGTCATCTTTTTGATGACACTAGTGTACATATGCAGCTGGCACCGCCCACCAGCCCCAGTACCTATTGACAAAGCAGACTCAGAGGAGCAACAAACATGCAAACATTCTACATCTAAATAAACTAGTATCCCCCTCCATCCCCTGGGAAGGATACCCCGTCCCCCACTCCAGGATGAAGAGGCCTACCTGTTGAGTGCCTGAACAACCCCAGCCAGCAGGAAGTGAGCAACTGACAGCTCTTCTGGTCCACCCCTCCCCCAAACACCAATTACACACCCCTCCCCGGCTCCTCCTGGCCACTTCCTCCACCAAGGGAACCAGATTCAGGACCGGGGTGTGCACAGATCACCACATGAAGCACTCAGGGAGGGTTCCGGGACTAGACTGGAGTTCCTCAAGGAACAATTAGCAGGTAAGTCTAATTTCTCTTTCCTTATCGTCCCTCCAATCCAGTCCCGCACTTCTGGGATGTATCAGAGCAGTTAAACTAAATGGGAGGGACCCACACAACCAGCCTGAAGCACTGCCGACCTGAAATGAGCATCCCCCGCCGCCTGGACATCCAAGCAAAAATGTTCAGAGATGTATGCCACCCTACAGATCTCCACCGGCGGAACTAAAGTATACTCTGCCCATGAGGCTGCCTGAGCTCTCATGGCATGCGTATGCAACCCTGCCGGCACTGTTCTACCCTTCAAGATGTATGCAGATGTGATTGCCTCACTGATCCATCTGGAAATAGATGCTTAGCTGCCGCCTCACTTTTGCGTGACATGCCAAACAGAACCAAGACGGTCTGATCTCTGAAAGGACAACGCCCTTTTCACATACCTTCACAGGACTCTTACCATCTAGGTGGCACAGCCCATACCCGCTCTCGCCCACATCCACACTCGCCAGAGCCAGTAGGGAAATGGCCTGATCTACATGAAATGCTGACACCACCTTGGTGAAAATGAAGGTACTGGGCGCCGGACCACTTTCTCCTTGGAGAAGGAAAGGAATGGCTCCTGGCATGACCGGGTCAGAAGCTCTGAAATCCTGTGTGCCAAGCAACTCGCCACCAGGATTACCATTTTCAGAGCCAAATCCTGCAGAAAAGCTCGACTCAAGGGTTCAACGGGTTCCCCAGACAACACCAGATTGAGATTTCAAGGCGGTACCACTGCCCTCTTTGGCAGACAGAGGTGGTCACCACCCCTAGAAAAACTCAGTACGTCTGGGTGTGTACCCAATGGCACCCTGTGGACTTTCCCGCGATAACCGGAAAATCACCACCTGTTGCATCCTCAAGGAACTGGCAGCTAGACGACCCTTATCAAAACCAGATTGCAAGCACGCCAAGATATCCAGGACGGAGGCAGTGGAAGGGCACGGCTGCCTTTCTCCTCACCACGATTCAAAGATGCGTCCTACACAGACACACGACAGGTTAATAGACCACCTCTGTGCCTGTAACAAAGGTCGCTATCCCTGAGCCTGATTATCTCTTCAACCTCACCCTTTCATGAGCCATGCTGTAAGCGAGAATTGATCCACCTGGGGCATGCAAAGCGGCTCCTGCATCAAGAGGTCCTTCTGAACCAGAAGCCACCAGTATCTGAATCAGGTCAGCATACCACAGGCACCTCGGCCAGTCTGGTGCCACCAGAATCACAAATCCCCGGTGCACCTCTAGCCATTGCAATAACCGGCCTATGAGCATCCACAGGGAAAAATAGAGAAGACCCTCTTCGAGCCACTGCTGAATTAGAGCATCCAGGCCCTTGGATGACTTCTCTTCTACTGAAAAACCGACAGGCCTTGGCCAACTAACATTGCCATTAGGTCTATGACCAGTGTGCCCCATCGGCGGACCACCTGCTTAAACACCTTCTGATTGAGCTGCCACTCTCCAGGATCAATGCGCACTCGGCTGAGGTAGTCTGCCATCACGCTGTCAACTCCTGCTATATTTGCCGCTGATAATGCCTGGAGACTAATCGCTGCCCAGACCTTCGGCCTCTTCCTCCAGGGCTGCAATGCCAATGACTCCTTGCTGGTTGATGTAAGCCACCGAGGTCACATTAAGAGGACTTGGACCACCTTCCCCTGCAACCATGGCTAGAAACTTTCTAGTGCCAAGGTCACCGCTTGCATCTCAAGCCTGTTGATCGACCACAGGGCCTCCTGCAGACTCTTATCCCTGAACAAAGCATCCTTCTCAATGGGTTTTCCAACCTGACAGGCAAGTTATCTGAGGACACACACCAGGGACTCCTTCCACATGCAGCCACCAAATGAGGGCTCTCCTGGTGCTCCGTGGGCAGGGAAGTACTTGGGACAGGGGTTGACTGATGGCACCATCGACGGAGCAGAGCCCTCTACAGCAACTGCATATGCGCCCTTGCCCATGGGACTAGTTCGAGAGTGGCCGCCACGGTCCCCAGAACCTGCAGATAATGCCATGCTGATGGTCTTGCCCTCTTCAGGACCTGCCGTATCAACTGTCGTAGCTGGGTCATTCCATGTCAAGTGGTCTAGTATATAAAAAGTGCCCCGCTCGACCATCTTGGATTTTGCTGAAATGTTGTATGTAAACTACCATGTGTCAAACTAACTTTGGTAGTTTTAGATTCTCTCGTGGAATACTTTGAGATATAGTCGTTTGTCTGATCACATACCTTGACTTTGTACAGTACGAGATTTCAGCAACTTTGAGACCCTATATTTTCTTTGCTATTTTATTATAAAATATGAAACTTGACTATCCTGTACAACTTTTTGCACTCTATTTAACGATACTAATGATAATATTTTTTGAATATGTCGGAAGTAGATATACTGCAGCAAAGTCAGCCAAAAAAATTGACGTTCTAAAAAAATTAAAAATTAGACATGCAGCTTCCTAAACAAGTAAAAAGTATGAAATTTTGCACACACACTTCTATGTACTGAAGTTCTTGAATTTATAATTTCATGCTCTTAGCATCTCCGTTAGTTTACAAATTAAGTGTAAAGTTGATGATTTTTTGCAAAAATGTAAATAGGGTATTTTTAACCTCCTTTTACACAAAAGTATCTTCTAAAATCGTTTTGAAACCAATTTCATTAGAAAGAGCATGTTTTAAGCTTTCTAGAAAAGCGAATTTACTAACCCTGGCGTACAATACCCTGAAAAGAGGGCTAAATATAGCGGACATTACCATGCTTGACAAAGGTATGTAATTCAACCTGCAGTTCTAACGTTATCCAAATGTTATATTTAAAACTCTTATTTCCATAGTTGCTGCTCAATAACTGTTAAGTGCATATGTCATGAGCTTAACGTATAGATTTTCAGATTAATTAGTAAATGTGTACCAACTAATGCTAATTTACTTCAAAATGGACATCAACGAATCACTTGATAAACAATCCTCCTTTGCCTGAATGTACCGTTGGACAAAAATTATCAAAATGTCACCATGGCTCATTTTATTCCAATAGAACTGGGCTCAATTCTGTGAGCTGCTCGTCAGCAAGCGAGAAATTGCTTATTACTCGATCAGAAGTTGACCTTACAGACAATGACAGTATCTGATTGCATCGCCAAGCACAGTATCTCAGCAAATATGAAATGAACCAAAAGTCGTGTTGCAATCCGTTTGAAAAGCAGAATCACGTCACTAAAAGTGGATTTTCAAAAGTAGCTTTAGCCATGTCCGAGGGCTTGAAAAAAGTGACCAAAATGAATGTAAAGCCAGGCCAGAAAATTTGCATCAGGTGCAAAGCAAAATATGATTCTATGGTTGAAGCCACAGCATCTTCATCTTGGATGATTTTGATCCAGATGCCTTGGACACCCTTGATCAAAGCTTAACTGCTTTAGGCACTTCTCCATTAAAAATACGAAGAATAAGCAGTAGAGACAAAGCTGGCTATTTGAAACAAAAGATTGAGCGCACACAGAACGTGGTAACAAAATATATTATGTCTGCTGCTGGAGTGGCTGACAACGTTGAATAATCTAGTCTATCTGCAGAATGCAGTCTATGTAGCGATTACACTGAGCTTATTATTTATTTATTTTTCTTTTATACCGCCCTTCCAGAGATCAAGGGTGGTTTACATGGAACAATTTAACAATCTTGTACACTTCTGTATACATTTACATTGAACAGTAAAATTCAACTTTGTACAGGTAATAATGCAAACAACTGTCAAACTATTTACATTGGCTATTTACAAAGGCTATGTATAGTGTGTTACAGGGTTGGCTAGTTAATGGGCATGTGTAGGTATTGGCATTTATTTCCTTTTTGTTGTAAGTCAGGAGTGTGTGTGGCGGAGGTCTGTCAGGAGTTAGTTAATTGTAATTTCGGGGGTTTTGTGTTTGTGTGACTGTGGTTGCTGTGGGGCTGGACTTGGGGTGTAGGGGATTATTAAAGAAATGAAAGCAAAGATTGATATATCCAATAGGTCAACAAAAAGTTCAATTGTTAACTTTATTGACCAACTTTTTGGGGCCAAAGGAAACAGCAATGAAGTTTGGCGTTTCTGAACGTATGGTCAAAATGGCCCGAAAAGTCAAGACAGACAAAGGCATTTGTGCTTTACCTGATGCAAAAATTGGCAAACCATTATCAGAGGAAGTTGCTAAAAGAGTCAAGGATTTCTATGAAGATGATGAATTTAGCAGAATGTGTTCTGGCAAAAAAGACTGCATTTCAGTGTGACTCGATGGTGTCAAAGTTCAAAAACAGAAACGGTTGCTGTTGTGTAATCTTAGAGTTGTATGTAGCATATCATAATAAATTTGGAGCAGAAATCGGTTTTTCAAAATTCTGTGATCTCAGGCCAAAGTGGTGTGTGACTGTTGGTGCTTCAGGCATGCATTCTGTTTGCGTCTGCAGTATACATCAGAATGTAAAGCTCATGCTGCAAGGTGCAAATATTAAAGAGGACTACAAGCTGCTAATGGAAGACAGTGTGTGACCTGAATTCCAAGGAATGTATGCTACAAAGATGCCAAAGCTGCCCTGGCGAAGAATCACTTGTAGCGTATTTGGATGAAATATTCCAGGATTATGATGCAGAGGAATCAATTGAATTCAAACAATGGATTCACACTGACCGAGAAACACTGGAAACAAGCATATTAACCGTGGACAACTTTGTTGAAAAACTTTCAAGCAAAATTTGGAAGCCGACAGGCCATCATTTTGTTTCAAAACACCAAAGTTAATATCTGAAGTCACTGAAAGCTGACTTAAAAGAAACGGAGTTCATTGTTTTGATGGACTTTGCTGAAAATTACTCATTTGTTGTCCAAGATGCTGCCCAGGGCTTTCACATGGAATGACCCAGCTCCTGCGCCTGGTGAACTGGCAGGAAATTCCTGCCCACGCCACTATCAAAGCATGCTCTAAAATTTTCTAGCGCCTGGGCCAGCTGTAACTGGCTCTTGGCCAGATTGACCCCAACTGAAACTTTGAAGGAACTCACACCCGCACTGTTGCTCTTTTTCACTATTGTCCCTGGACTTCGCCTGGATCAGCCAATCGTCTAGGTACAGGTGGACAACCACCCCTTCCTTGTGGAGAGCTGCTGCCATCACCACCATGACCTTGGTGAAGGTACGGGGGTGGTCGCCAGACCAAAGGGCAATGCTCGAAACTGGAAATGGCCCCTTGGCACCGCAAAGCAGAGAAACTGCTGATGTTCTGGGTGGAAGGGAACATGCAGATACGCCTCTGTGAGATCGAGAGTCACCAAAAATCTGTTTCCTACCACAATTGCTACTGTGAAAATGCGGTATCTGGAGACTAGTTCATGCCCTCAAAAGTTGAGAACTGGGCGAAAAGAACCTTCCTTTTGGACAAAATGAAATACATGAAGCATCGACCGCAGACGTACTGGTCTCGCGGAACCAGTTCCACAGCTCTCAGCTGCAGGAGAGCAGTCAAGGTCTCTTCTACTGCTGCCAACACCGCTGCGCCCACTTAGGGCAATCAAAGGAGCTCATTCTTGCTCCGACAGCAGGTATAGGCACGTCATGGATTGCACCCCTTTTAAGACCAACCTCTGGCAGATCCCACACATCCTGGATCATATGTCCTACTACTCCATGTACTGGTAAGACTTTCTGCGATTTCAGTACCACCTAAACAGCGGAGCCTGCAGCGCCTCTTCCTCTGCCGGGAGGTTAGCAGGCATATTCAGGGCCTTGAGGGTCGCCAAGGTACACACAGAATGTGAGCCCTTTGGGGACGAGGAATTGTATCAGTACCCGCTTGTAGTGATTGGAAACCGCCCTGATAGCCTTCGGAATGGGCGGTATATTGAGAAATTGAATAAACATAAGCATAAAGATGAGCGCTGGTAGCTCCTCCCGGCAGAAAACCCAGTAAAGTCAGGCCTGATCCTCCTGTTCTGGGCTCCTTCTTCCAACTCCGTGTCAAGGTCTTCCCCATCCAGCCCCGCTGACAACAGCGATTGCTGCCACTCCAAGCCTCTAGCCCACTTAGACACCACTGCTCCTGACTCGTACTCTTTTGTGTCTGACATCCTCTTAGCCCTGTATTCCAGGGCCGTGGAGCCACTTGGTAGGCAAAACACCTTATGCAAAAGTAAGAAACTCCAGTGAGAACTTCCCCGGGAGCCTTATCGCTCCCGAGGCTTGAGGGGTGGATGGTCTGGGCATCGTGCAGGGACTGGGGGCAGGATCTGTTGAAGGTAAGATGGCACACCCTGCCCCCAGGGTCTCTTGCAACCGGGACTCTGCTGCCTCATCACATCCTGCAGGTCCTGCTCCCATGACCACCTCTTGCGTGCAGTTTAGGCAGACACCTGCCTCCGAGATTACACATCGGGGACTGCACATCTTGAGGATTTTTAGATTGCACTGCAGTGTTCTATCAAAGAAATGAAATGGACCTTGCCCTGATCCAATCAAACTGACATTCTCTGAGTAAAGTTTACGTTTTTATTCTAATACTACTAATGGCTATAAGGGAGTACAGCTTCCCTTACAAGCAATATTACAGATTTAATAGGTACATAATCTGGGCTAAGAGACAAGAGATGATCATGTCAGGTTACTCACTGACCACAGACAGATGGAAGGATTTCATTTGCTTCCTATCCACTATCTCTCAAATGACATACATTTCTTGTATGCAGGTACTTCCTGTTTTCCACAGAACTGTAGTTGCTACAAACCTATATGCAGCATTTTTCACATCTTTATTTCTGTCTCCGACTTTCTAATCAGACCCTTCTCAGGAGAAAGTTACAAAGTATCAACCAACTGCCTTTTAGATCACCTGACCAGGCACACAGCACTCTGAAATTTGCCCAGCAACAACCATGGCCTATCTGATTAGGCCTATCCCACATGTCTGCATCAAGTCATTGTCATTTAGTTACCCCTGTTACCTCCAGGTTATCTCGTCCATGTTCAAAGTAAAAACTCAATTGTCGTGTGACATTGCAGTATGTTTTTTGTTCAATTGTAAACCGCACTGATTTTAATAGCGTGGTATATAAGAGAAGTAAATAAAATAAAAAATAAATAATTGTGCACCGAATAAGTTTTCAGATGTATAACATAAGGCATGCTTAAGGATTAAGTGGGGTTCACACTCCGATACCATCCTATACCAGACACTGCGGTCTGGCTGGCATGTTGGGAAAGGCTGGGGGCACTCCTCAGGAACTTCCTCAATCTGTACCCGGGTATGTAACAGGATCCCCAGCACAGTGCACCTCCACAGGCTCAGGCACTAGAGTACTTTAACTAAAATAAAATAAATAGTAATTAGATCTTACCTGCTAATTAGTGTTCCTGAAGGAACGACAGTCCAGTCCCTTTACTTCGGGGTTACGCAACCCTTCCAGCAGCTTGGAGGTTGAGCCCAACCTTTTTGGAGGTGGAGCGGTATAAATACCCCTGGGACCACCCACCAACTCCAGTATTCGAATGAAAAAGCAGACTTAACGAACATCCATGCAAAAACTTATAACGGCATACATTAACCTAAACCAATAACTCAATACTCTGAACAATAGAAGATAGATATATATATATATATTTTCTTTTTTTTTTTTTTGGAAAATATAGGAGGAGAGGAGGAACGGCAACGGACGGAGGAGGTGGCTGCTTCTATCCAGTCCAGGCTTCCCCTGCACTCCCTCCCGCTGACCCAGCTCCGCGCTTGGTCCAGCGCTCCTCCAGGAACGTGAGGACTTGTCAGTTGCCGGAACCGGGTGGGATCAGGGACTGGACCGTCGTTCCTTCAGGAACACTAATTAGCAGGTAAGATCTAATTACTATTTCCTTATCGTCACTCAAGTCCAGTCCCTTTACTTCTGGGATGTGCCAGAGCAGTTCAACCCTGGGTGGGATCCGGCAAACCGGCCCGAAGAACCGCTATCCCGAATCGAGCATCCGCAGTGCTCTGTACGTCCAGCCTATAGTGTTTGGTGAAGGTATGCAGCGAGGACCACGTCGCTGCTCTGCAAATATCCAGCGGAGGGACAAGACTGAATTCCGCCCAGGAGGTCGCCTGTGCCCCGAGTGGAGCGAGCCCTCAGCCCCACTGGGACCTGTTTCCCCTTGAGAATGTAGGCGGAGGCAATTGCCTCTCGGATCCACCTGGAGATCGAGGCCTTTGCCGCCGCCTCCCCTTTGTGCGGACCTCCGAACTGAATGAACAGGCGGTCTGACTTCCGGAATGGTGCCGTGCGAGCTAGGTACCGTTTCAAGACTCTCTGGACGTCTAGCAAGCGCAGCTTGTTATTCCTTCCCTCCTGCCCCTTGGCCGCGAAGTCTGGTTCACATGAAAAGGAGAGATAACCTTGGGTAAGAAGGACGGCACTGTGCGCATGACCACCTTGTCCTTTAGGAAGGTCAGGAAAGGAGGCTGGGCAGACAGCGCCTGGAGCTCCAAAACCCTCCTGGCCGAGCAGATCGCTACCAGGAAAACTGTCTTTAGGGTCAAATCCTTTAAGGAAGCTCTCTTCACTGGCTCAAAGGGCTCCCCGACCATGGCATTCAGCACTAGGTTAAGGTCCCAAGGGGGGACGGCCACCCTCCGCTGAGGACGTAGCCGACTAACTGCCCTCAGGAACCTGGATACGTCCGGGTGCTCTCCTAAGGGTTTGCCCCGGACCTTGCCTCTATAGCAAGCGATCGCCGCTAGCTGGACCCGTAGGGAGCTGTGCGCCAGGCCCTTATCAAAACCTGCTTGTAAGAATTCCAGGACCTCTGGAACAGAGGCCGAGAGAGGTTTCCATCGATGCTCTGCACACCAGGCTTCGAAAATGCACCAGACCCTTACATAGGATAAACAGGTCGAGCGCTTCTTCGCCTTCAGCAGTGTCGAGATCACTGCTCCTGAGTAGCCTCGTTTTAGGAACCGCGCCCTCTCAATAGCCCGGCCGTAAGCGAGAATCAATCCACGTGAGGCATGCGAACCGGACCTTGCCTCAGCAGGTCCCTTTTGCAAGGGAGCCGCCACGGGGGGTCGGCGATCAACCTCACCAGATCCGCATACCAGGGGCGGCGAGGCCAATCCGGGGCTATGAGGACTACCAACCCCTGGTGAGACTCCACCCGCTGCAGCACCTTTCCGATCAGAGCCCACGGAGGGAACACATATAGTAGCCCTTTGGGAGGCCACCTTTGAGACAGGGCATCCAAGCCCTCGGACATTCTTTCCTTCCTTCAGCTGAAGAATCTGTCTACTTTGGCTGTAGAGAACCGCGCCATGAGGTCCATGACTGGGATCCCCCAGCGGGCCACTATCTGTTCGAAGATCTCCTGATCTAGTTCCCACTCCCCGTGGTCTATCTTGCATCTGCTGAGGAAGTCGGCCGTGACGTTGTCCTCGCCCGCCACGTGCTGAGCTGAAAGAGCTAGTAGATTGTGCTCCGCCCACCGGAAGAGGACGTCTGCCTCCTTCTCCAGGGCCGGACTGCTGGTGCCCCCCTGGTGGTTTATGTAGGCCACCGCCGTGACGTTGTCGGAAAGGACGCGTATAGCTTTTCCTTGAACTAAGGCCGAGAACGCCTTGAGCGCCAGCGTGACAGCCCTCAGTTCCAGTCTGTTGATGGGCCAACTGAGACTCCACCGGTGACCAGCGGCCCTGGACGAACTGGTCCTCGCAGTGTGCTCCCCAGCCTGACAGGCTGGCGTCCGTTGTCAATAGTAACCACAGATGAGGTTCGAGGGGCATCCCGCGGTCCAAATTGCTTGGACACCGCCACCAGAGAAGGGACTGTTTGGTCCTCGGGGCACAAGGTAACTGTATTGCCAGAGGATGATGCTGAGGAGACCATCGACGTAACAGTGCCCGCTGAAGCGGACGCATGTGTGCCCTGGCCCATGGGACTACCTCTATCGCCGCCGCCATAGTTCCCAGAAGCTGAAGATAATGCCAAGCCGAGGGACTTCGCCTGCCGAGAAACTGCGTGACTAGTCGCCTCAGCTCTCTTGATCTTGATCATGACAGGAAGACCTTGCCCCCGAGAGTGTGGAATCTTGCCCCGAGGTACTCTAGGTCCTGTGAGGGAGTCATCCTGCTCTTCAGGCGATTGATGATCCACCCCAATTCTTCTAGAACCTGAACCACTCTGGCCGTTGCCGCCTGACTTTCCTCTTGTGACTTTGCTCGGATCAGCCAGTCGTCCAAGTAGGGGTGCACTAATATTCCCTCCTTCCGAAGGAAGGCCGCCACTACCACCATCACCTTGGTGAATGTCCTGGGGGCCGTAGCTAGTCCGAAGGGTAGGGCCTGGAACTGAAAGTGGCCTCTTGGCACTGCGAATCTCAGGAATTGTTGATGGGATTTCCTGACCGGGATATGAAGGTAGGCCTCTGTCAAGTCGAGGGACGTAAGGAACTCCCCTCCCCTTACGGCCGCTATGACCGAGCGTAGGGTTTCCATCTGGAAGTGTGGTACCCTGAGGCAACGGTTGACCTGCTTTAGATCCAGGATCGGACGGAAGGAATCTTCCTTTTTTGGCACTACGAAGTAAATCGAGTATCGACCAGAGCCGCACTGGTCTGGTGGAACTGGGACCACCGCCCCTAGAGCTATTAGTCGGGCAAGAGTTGTCTCTATTGCCGCCCCCTTTGCTGGGGAACCGCAGGGCGACTGAACAAACACTGGAGGAATTTGTTTTGAAAATTCGAGAGCATAGCCTTCTCTGATTACCTCTAGGACCCATTGGTCGGACGTGACACGGGACCAGGCGGGAAGGAACAGCCTCAGGCGACCGCCTAGTGGCTGTCCTTCCTCCTGGGCCCCCGTCATCTCATTGTTGTTTTCTGGGTCCCGAGAAGGAGGAGGAGGCCCCAAAACCCTGTCCTGCCCCCCGAAAACCTCTGAAGCCTTGTCCCTTCGAGGGAAAACGGCCCCTGGGAAAGGAGCCTGACCTGGCTGGACGAAATCTCCGCGAGTCCCTAGGTTGGGAGCGCACCGGGACTGGAGGGCGCCCTTGTTTCGGTCTATCTTCCGGGAGCCTGCCTCCCTTTGACTCACCCAGGTCCTTAACTATTTTCTCCAGATCCTCTCCAAATAAGAGAGTTTCCCCTTAAAGGGGAGTCGGCTCAAGCGTGACTTCGAGGACGCGTCAGCTGCCCAATTTCGTAGCCACAGGTACCGTCTAGCTGCCACGACCGAGGCCATGTTCTTGGCTAGGCTTCTGATGAGGTCATAGTGACTGTCCGCCAAGTAGGCTGCTCCAGACTCCACCTTCGCTGAGTTGGCATGTAACTCGCCCGTTGAGACCTCTGACTGGAGCTGTTGTGCCCACCGTAAACAGGCCCAGGCCACCCAAGCTCCCGACACAGAGGCCTGCAAGGCGATGGCACTTACATCAAAGGCTTGTTTCAGGAGCGTATCCAACTTCCTGTCTTGCGCGTCCTTTAGGGCCGAACTGCCCTCCACTGGTATCGTGGTCTTCTTGGTAACTGCTGATACCGCTGCATCTACTCTGGGAGATTTTAGCAGCTCTTTATCTGCCTCTGGGAGCAGGTATAACCGAGACATGGTCCTGACTCCTTAAGCTTGATTCAGGCTGGTCCCATTCTTCCTGGATCATCTGGCGCACGACCCTGTGGATAGGGAAGACCCTTTGGGATTTCCTGAAGGCCTGGATTAAGGGGTCCTCCAACTCTTCTTCCTGTGAGGGCGTGTCTGAGGCCACATTGAGGACCTTTAGGGACTCATTAATTAACGCCGGGAGCTCCTCACGGCGAAAGACCCTGACTACCCGTGACTGATCTTCTTCCGGGATCTCTCCTTCTTCTAGCTCCTCTTCATCCTCCTCCAAGTCTTTAACTGAGCTATCCTCCTCCGGAGTACCCTGGGATAGGGATTCTAGGAGCTCTTCGCCGCCCAGACGTGGGCGCTTAGCAGGGATACCGGCGTCCTGAATGGTAGCCCCGGGGGCACTAGCTGATTTGTCCTCTGCTGGCGGGACAGCCTCTTCTGCCCCGCGGCCCTGCTTACGTAGGCAGTAGGCCTTATGGAGTAAGAGGATGAAGTCAGGAGAGAAAAATTCTCCGGGCCCCCCCGCCCTGGCGTGGGGGGAGGGTAAAGGCTGAGGAGGCATAGGTAGGTCCGCCGGAGTGGAGATAGGAAACTGGGACTCCCCTTCTCCTTCCAGAGGATTGCCTGATCCCTGGGAGGGCTGCGACATGGCCAGGCTAATCTCCTGTTCCACTGATGCAGCCTCCGCAGCACAGCTCCTGCAGATTCCTGACTCTGCGGAGGTGCCCCTGCGCGTCCCACAGGAAGGACACCGCGGCTTGGATGCCATGGAAAGAGAGAGAGCCGGGGCTTCTCTTGTGCGCGGCGAAACCAAGGAAGTAAAACAAATCCCTGATAAAGCAAATAGCCTGTAATGCTTTCCTAATATGGAACCAAGGCTAGAGAAGTGACAATAAACAGCTTAACTTAAAAATTAAAATAAAGTTAAAATTAAAATTAGCTTCAATCTGAAGAATATGTGCCAAAAATTATGCACAAGCAAACCCCCCTGCCACCATAAACTCTGTACTTGCGGTTAGAAGTTCTTCCGAAGCTGTGCAGAGGGCCGATTCAGCAATCTCGGGCCGTAGGCTCCACACGTGGTAGGCCTCAACCACGTGGAGCTCGACCCGGGGAAAAGAACGACTGTGCCTTTGCGGCGCTGGGAGAGGAGAGCCAGGGCCGGGAACACCCTCCAGCGCCAGAGGCGGCTTCCTCCCGCTGCCGCCGAACGATCTCCGTGGGCCTGCTGCGATCGCGGCTCCGGGGCTCAACTCCGCGTCCCTTCGTTCAGGAGCGGGACAAACGGAGGAGGCTAGGCGCGAGGCAGCACAGCAGCACAGGACTCTGCCGAGGAAATGCGGGGTAAGCCCGGAGCAGCCGCAAGAGGATCCTGACTTGTCCTCCTCGCTGCCGCCGGTGAAAAACTCTCCTCCGACGTCCGTCCCCGGGGGGGGGGGGGGGGGGGAGAGAGAAGGCAGGAGAACAATTTAAAGATACAGAGACAAATAAAATTCAATACTCAAATTAAAGGAATTAAAAGAGCTTAGAATTTAACACTAAATTCAATTAAGATTAAAGTAAAATTTAAAGAAAGGGGGACTCCAGTAAGCCCTAGGCTTACGGAACCCTCCAGCTGCTTGGAGGCTGAGAATACTGGAGTTGGTGGGTGGTCCCAGGGGTATTTATACCGCTCCACCTCCAAAAAGGTTGGGCTCAGCCTCCAAGCTGCTGGAAGGGTTGCGTAACCCAGAAGTAAAGGGACTGGACTGGAGTGACGATAAGGAAAATCTAATTAACTGAAATTGAAATGAAAAAGAAACTGCAAATAGTCCCTTAGGAAGAGGCTGCTCTGTCCTGCTTTATTCTCCGATGGCTGCTTCTCCCAGGCACCAAAAACACAGTAGGGGGTTAAACACATGCGGACCTGAATAAGAAGAAATCGTGCCTAAATGCAGTGGGGGTCGTTTCCCACACTGCTGCAGGCTCCCAAATATGCGGCTGCAGGCCACACTCTTGTCTCCTCATGTTCTGGCGGTTGCTAGAGGTTTCTGCTGTACTTCCTCCCCCCCCCCCCCCCGCCACTCTTACCTTGGAGCCTCTTTGCCGAATGGCTTTTCTACCCCTCGCGCTCAGCCTTCCTTCCTGGCTTCGGTGCTGAGGGGGGGTGACTCGAGGCTGCCAGCTTTCACTCCTGTCAAGCAACTGCAGCCCCTCCTCACCCGATAACTGGTTCGGGAGCAGCCAGAAGTCTCGGACTGAGGAAGGCCCTGACAGAATCCGGGGGGAGAGGGGGAAGAAGGAACATCCTCCCCTCAGCCCTGTTGTGTCTGTTCCTTCTGGGGGGGGGGGGGTTGTTTTGGCTTTTTTTATTTACTTCTGCTTTTAAAAACAAAGAAACCTGCACCTTAACAGGGGAAATAAAAGCAAACTAAACCTCTCCCCTTAGTTGTCCTTTCTGCGAGTCCAGCACCCTGGCTCACAACCTCCTCCAGCTGCTTGGAGGCTGAGCATACTGGGGCTGGTGGGCGGTGCCAACTGCATACGTACAGTAGTGTCCTCAAAAAGATGGCAGGCTCAGCCTCCAAGGTGCTGGAAGAGGTACACTACCCAGAGGTGAGACTGGACTGGAGGGACAATAAGGAAATCTACTTAAGCTCCCTGAGGAAATGATCAGGCTGGGACACCAATGACAATTCTTGAATATGTCCCTGGCAGCATGCCAAGGCCACTACCTGAACTTTAAAGGGAGATAAAGGTCAATCTTCATTATGTGTTTTCACAACCAAAAAGAGTGAGAACATCTTTCAGCGCCTTCAAACCACCACAAAGTAAGGAAGTTGAGGCCCTATGGAGCCCGAGTATTCACTACTGCTCCTCAGTAGCCCTTCTTGGAAAGCTTACACCTCTCAAGGGACAGGTTGTAAGTGAGAAAGGATTATTAGGGGCCTTTGACAAAGGCAGCCCCTTCCCCTACAGGAGCCAAATAGGGGACACTTATAAAGAACCTCATTAGATTTGCATACCTGTACAGCCCTTCTGGGGCTGCCAGGATCACTAAACCAGAGCAAGAGAGTTCTGTGTAGGGGGAGGTTCAAAGCCCACGCCGGAGGTGGTTAGAGAATCCCCCTTCTGTAGCATGGCATTCAAACCTACCACTTATGGGACCTTTCAGTGACTGAAGTTGCTCATCTTTGCATGGTCCTATGTGGCCATCAGATCAAAACAATGAGACCCATATCTTCACACTACAAGGTGAACATGTTGGGGGCTCAGTCCCCATTCCCCAAGATCTAACGTATTCTGACTCAGGAAAATTGGCCTGAATGGTTGCCAGCAACTTCTATGTGGATTGCAGACAGTGCCACTAGGTGATCCTCTGCCCAGCTCAATAGTACTGCTACCTTGAGTGCCACTCTTGTGCACAGAATACCTCCTAGTTTGTTGATGCATGCCACCACCGAGGCACTGTCTGAGAATACATGGACTGCCCTGCCTGCTAGTAAGGTTTGACACTTGAAGGTCAGAGCAATCTGAACAAAACGTCTCTTATCAACTTAACTGGTCCCTTCAGGAGGCGGGCTTGCATCTTTGAGGCTGGCATCAGGAGCAACGGTCATCCACCTAATTTGGGGCTTCTAGCAGCATACCAATCAGATGGCTGGATTAAAGTAAAAAAAAACTGTTCCCTGAGCTCTTGAAGAGGGGGGAGGGGGGGGGAGAAGGGTCTCAGAGTTGTGAGCACAGAGACCAGACAGGTATCTGATCGTTTCACCAACCAAGGTGAAATTAGACTTACCTGCTAATTGTTGTTCCTTACGGAACTCGTGTCTAGTCCCGAAACCTCTGGAGTTTTGCTCCTCCTCCAGCAGCTTGGAGACTGAGAAATGTCACTCTTGTGATGTCACTGGTACATAAGCTCCAGAACCGCCTTCTCCCACCAGTAACCTATTGACAAAGCAGACTCACCGGAGCAACAATTAAGTAGTAAGTACTACAAACAAAGAACCGTACCAACTGACTGAACTGTGTAATACAGCAAAAAACTATATACATTGCCCCATAAATGTTCCATAAGTGCTTAGGCCCGCTCTCCCCCCTTGTGGAAACCATGGAATCTACTTTCACTTGCAGAATGCATACCGTGAGGAAATGAATTATTTCATCCCCTCTCGAACCTGTTGCTTACCTGTAAATCACCTATGCTTCAGGCCCAAGTCCACTGTAACCACCAAGGTGGGATACGGGACTAGACTGGAGTTCTGTAAGGAACAATTAGCAAGCAAGTCAAATTTCACCTTCCTTAGCATCCCTCCAGTCTAGTCCCAAAACCTCTGGGGATGTAAGAGCAGTGAAAAAAACTCAATGGGTGGGAAACTTTAGACCCGCCTGAAGCACTGCCAATCCAAAACAGGTATCTCTTTCCGCCTGAACATCCAGATGGTAATGTTTGACCAAAGAATGCAGAGAAGACCAGGTTGCTGCTTTACAGATTTCCACAGCAGGCACTAAACTGCACTCCGCCCATGACGCCGCCTGCTCTCTAGTAGAACGAGCTCTTAACCCTTTCGGCACTGGCTTGCCCTTCAGAAGATATGCAGACGTGATCGCTTCCTTCACCCAACAGGCAACAGAAGCTTTAGATGCTGCTTCCCCTTTCCTTGTTCCCGCAAAAAGAACGAAGAGCCTATCCGTCTTACGGAAAGTGGCCATCCTTCGCAAATACTTCAAGGCTCTCCGAACATCCAACCACTGTAAGTGCCTCGAGGAAGGGCCTTCCGTGTTTGACCTGAAAACTGGCAAAAGCAACAACTTGATTCATATGAAAAACAGAGACCACCTTTGGCAAAAGAGACGGTACCGGCCTCAGAACCACCTTTGAATCACCGAAAGACAGAAAAAGGTTTCCTACAGCACAGTGCTTGCAACCCGGAAATTCTCCTTGCCGACGCAATAGCCACCAAGAACACAACTTTAAGGGTAAGGTCCTTTAGAGATGCCCTCGACAGCGGTTCAAAAGGGCTCTCGAACCAACGCTTCCAAAACCAGAGGCAGATCCCATGTCGGCACTACCTGTCTACAAGGGGGCCGCAAAAGAGCAACTGCTTTTAAAAAAACACTTACTATCAGGATGTACTCCCAATGCAACCCCCTGAATCTTTCCCCTATAACAGGACAGCGCTGCTAACTGCACTCTTAGGGACGAGGCTGCTAAGCCTTTTTGAAAACCATCCTGCAAGACAGAACCTGCGGGACCGAAACTTTCAACGCCGCCACCTGTCGATCCGCACACCAAGCCTCAAATACTCGCCATACTCTGATATAGGCTAAGGAGGTTGACCGATGACGCACCTTCAGCAAGGTGGAAATAACTGCCGTCGAATATCCCTTTGCTCTCATCCTTGCCCTATCAAGAGAGTCAAGCCGTAAGCGAGAATCAATCCACTCGAGGCATGTACAGCGGACCCTGAGAGAGAAGGTCTGACAGGGAAGGTGCCACGGCTTCTCGATCAAAAGTCTCATCAGGTCGGCATACCCATGGCCTTCTTGGCCAATCCGGCATGATCAATATTACCTGTCCCTGGTGTCGCTCTATGTGCTGCAACACCCAACCTATTAACGCCCAGGGAGGAAACACGTACAGGAGTTGCCCTTCCGGCCATACTTGTATGAGTGCATCCAGGCCCTCTGCTGAAGAAGCGATAGACTTGTGCAGATTGAAAGGATGCCATCAGATCCATTACCGGCGTTCCCCAACGTCGCCCCAGCATCGCAAACACTTCCAGGTGAAGTACCCACTCTCCTGGGTCTACTCTTACCCGACTTAAGTCTGCTTCCACATTGTCCAATCCCGCTACATGTGTCGCCGACAGTGCCAAAAGGTTCTCCTTGGCCCACACGAACAAATCCTCGGCCTCTGCTTTGAGTGCAACACTGCTGGTGTCCCCTTGACGACAGATATATGCTACCGTGGTCGCATTGTCGGAAAACACCTGAATGGCTTTCCCCTGGAGATAAGGCTGAAGAACTTACAGTGCCCTTGCTACCGCTCTCAACTCCAATCTGTTGATGGACCAGACCATCTCCAGCTCTGTCCACTGCCCCTGAGCGAATCCTCCTTGACAGTGAGCCCCCCCAGCCCATGAGACTGGCATCCGTCAGCGAAATCCACGCTGGGGCTTCCAAGGGCATCCCTTTTTGTAGGCACCCTGGATGCAACCACCACTGCAGAGCCACACGTGTCTGAGGGGCAGGGCAGACGCTGTCCCAACTGCTCCTTCTGGTGTGACCACCTCTGTAACAATGCTCTCTGCAATGGTTTGTGGGCTCGCGCCCACAAAACTAACTTGAGCGCCACTGCCATGGTCCCTAGTAGCTGCAGATAGTCCCACGCCGTGGGAGACTGCTTCCTGAGAAACTCGGACAAGCTTCCGGAGTCCTAGCGCCCGCTGTGGAGGAAGAAAAATTCTCCCCATGCTCATATCGAAGTGCACACCCAGGTAGTCCAGGCGCTGAGATGAATGCAACTTGCTCTTGGACATGTTGACCACCCAACCTAGACTTTGCAGAAAGGCTACTACCTTGGCCGTAGCTTCTTCGCTTTGTTCTTAACTTCGCTCGAATCAACCAATCGTCTAGATAAGGGTGACCTAACACTCCCTCCTTTTGTAGAGCCGCTGCCACTACCACCATCACCTTGGTGAATGTTTGTGGCGCTGTTCCCAGCCCAAAGGGTAGCTTGGAATTGGAAATGTCCCATAGGAACTGCAAATCTGAGGAACTTTTGATGCTCCCACCGTATCGGAATGTGCAGATACGTCTGACAAGTCCAGGGACGTAAGAAATTCTCCTTTCTGTACTGCCACGATGACCGATCTCAGGGTTTCCATTCGAAAATGGGACACACTGACAGCGATTTACCCTTTTTAGGTCTAAAATTGGCCAAAAGGTTCCCTCCTTCTTTGGCACTATGAAACATATGGAGTATCGACCGCAGCCACATTGGTCAGGAGGAACCGGCACTATTGCCTTGAGGGCTAACAGCCTTCATACCGTACCATGCATGGCTTTGCGTTTGAGACCTGCCCTGCATAGCGACTGTATGTATCAGTCACTGGTCTCTGAAACTCCAACGCATAACCTTCTTGAATAACCTCCAACACCCAATGATCTGAAGTGATCTGGACCCAGGCAGGATAAAACTCCAACAAATCGACCCCCTATGGGAACCAGTCCCACCTGGGCCCCCTCAGCTTCATTGTGATTTTCTAAGACTTGAGGTAGAGGAGGAGGAAGCCACAAATCCCCTCCCTGCTCCTCGAAATCCCTGAAACCCCTGGTTTCTATAGGAAAAACGCCCTGAGTTTGTCCAAAGCTTGGGGAACAAACGCCGAAACTCCCTTTGTTGACCCTTAGTCATGGGAGCAGAACACCCCTGTTTTTGCTTGTCCTCGGGCAACCTACCGCCCTTTGACTTCCCCAAATCCTTAACCAACTTATCTAAATCCTCTCCAAACAGTAGCTTCCCCCGAAAGGGAAGCTTAGTTAATCTCACTTTGGAAGAGCCATCAGCTGCCCAGTTGCGCAGCCAAAGATACCGCCTACCCACAATAGCCAACACCGTACTCTTAGAAAGACCCCAGATAAATCATAATGACCATCAGCTAGATAGGCTGCCCCTGACTCCAATCTGGACGCTTCTGCCGTCATCTCCTTTGTCTGTTCTGTTGGAATACGCTGTACCCATCACAGACAGGCTCTTGCCACCCAAGCTCCACAAATAGACGCTTGCAAAGAGTGCATCAACATCAAAAACCCGTTTCAACAGTGTCTTGAGTCTTTTGTCTTGGGCATCCTTAAGGGCCGTACTACCTTCCACTGGAATGGTAGTCTTAGTAACCGCTGAAACAGCGGCATCCACCCTGGGAGACAAAATTCTCGATCCTGGTCTATTAAAGGGTATAGCCGCGCCATAACCCTAGACCCCTTCAGAGAGGACTTGGGCAAGTCCCATTCTTCCTGAATCTCCTTAATCACCCTGCGCACAGGAAAAGCTCCCTGCTTCTTTTGAAATGCCTGCAACAATGGGTCCTCTAGGGTAGAATCCTCCGTCGGACCCCCTGCTGGCATATTCAGCACCTTTAGCATTTCAGAGATAAGCGCCGGTAACTCCTCTATCCTAAAAATGCAATCTCGCCTTCCTCCAGCTCGTCATCCAAGTCCAGATCGGGATCTGGCTCCTCTGAACGGAGACCCTCAATACTGACTGCTTGGACCGATCCCTTTCGGTCCTGGACTTTTGTGCTGCTATTCCTGCCACTCCCGTATCCAGAGGAGTTCCCGGCCTCAACCCCATGACCGAAACTGCGGAACCAGGGGAAGGCTTTCCCGGAGGATTGTCAAAGGCATGCTGGATCAGTGCAATAAAATCTGGCAAAAATATAGCCACCGGACCCCCTGGTAACATGGGTTGCAAACAGGGTGAGATCCGGATCAGACGAAGTACCTGGAATCGGCTCTAGGGATGGGAGGATTGGGGAACTGGGCTGGTGAAGGGCTATGGGAGTCCCTCCATGAGTGTCTTCTATCTCCTCTGAGACCTGATCCAAGGCCACAGCCTC
The DNA here is from genome assembly GCA_033557465.1 of Ichthyophis bannanicus. Taxonomy (NCBI): domain Eukaryota; kingdom Metazoa; phylum Chordata; class Amphibia; order Gymnophiona; family Ichthyophiidae; genus Ichthyophis; species Ichthyophis bannanicus. The sequence continues at coordinate 777,830,453 of CM066031.1, read as the reverse complement.
CTGACTGCAGCCCCTACAGACAACGGCTTCTGACACTGCGCCCCTTTATGCCCCGCAGAGCAAGCAGTGTGGCCTAGTAGGCATCCCGCCGAAGGGGAGGTGTCCTAATACCACTTTTTAGAGCACTGTTACAGACCCACAGGCAATAGCAGCACCAGAGCTCTGCTCAAAAGAGGACCTCTACCTGAAGCCCCAAATGTGCCTTTTTTTCTTTTTTAAATTAAACACCCAAAGCGCCTCCGAGCACCTTCCCCACCAAGTTAGCAGGAAATTCTACTCAAAACGAGGCTCCCCAGTTGCATACCGCAGCTGAGCAAAGCCAAAAAGCAAGCCGGCGTTTCCTCGCACATCTGTCACATGGCTCTGTCTGCCCTGCCGAAGCCGCGTCTCAGCACGCCGCCGTTCCTCAGCCTCTCCAAAACAGGAAGGACCCTCCTTACCTTCGCCAAGTGAACTGTAAGGTACACCTTTCCCTCACGGGCTCTACCACTGCGCGGGAGCTGCTGCTTCGAAACCGTCGCTGACGAGACTGACGTGAGGAGAAAGCACAGTTACTTACCTGTAACAGGTGATCTCTGGGAACAGCAGGAATTAGTCCTCACATATGGGTACGTCGGTACCGACGGAGCCCGTGCGGGAAAGCTCCCCAGCTTCTTAGAATAGAAGCTTTTGGGACCTCCCACTGCACATGCGCACTGCCTTCCCGCCTTCCTGAACAGCTCTCCTCAGTTTCGAGTTTATAGCTGAGTCAACAGAGAGAGGACAGGAAGATAGATAGATAAAAGATACAACTCCTAGGGGAGGTGGGTGGGTTGTGAGGACTAATTCCTGCTGTTCCCAGAGATCACCTGTTACAGGTAAGTAACTGTGCTATCTCCAGGAACAAGCAGGAATAAGTCCTCACATATGGGGACTCCCTAGCTTAGATGCATGGGATCCCCTGTAAAGGTTCGCCATCTTCGTATGGATCTCAGGCATCCATTCTGGGAAGGTGGGCAGGAGTTGTTTAGGAATGGAACAGGTGCTTGAGGACAGCCTGGCCAAACAAGGCATCCCGGCGGGAGTCCTTGTCCAAACAGTAATGGGCTGTGAAGGTATGAACCGAGGCCCAGGTAGCGGCTCGACAGATCTGATCTATGGAAACAGAGTGCAGATGAGCCATAGAAGTTGCCATGGCCCTCACATTGTGAGCAGTGACATGGCCTTCCAGAGAAATGTTTTTGCTCTGGTAAGCAAAAGAAATACACTGAGCAATCCAATTGGAAAGTGTACGCTTGGAGACTGGAAGTCCCAAATGGGAAGGATCAAAGGCCACAAAAAGTTGAGAAGACTTTCGATGTGGCTGAGTCCTATTAAGGTAAAAAGCGAGAGCTCTTTTACAATCCAGAGTATGAAGGTTCCTCTCTGCATTGGATGCATGAGGAGCTGGAAAAAAGACAGGTAGATATACCTCTTGATTAAGATGAAAAGGCGAGACCACTTTAGGCATAAAGTGGGGATTCGTCCTAAGGACCACCTTATCATGATGAAATCTTGTGTAAGGTGGATTAGCCACTAAAGCCTGCAGCTCACTGATGCGGCGAGCCGAAGTGACTGCAATGAGGAAGATGACCTTCCAGGAAAGAAATTTCAAGGAGGTGGAAAACATTGGCTCAAAAGGTGGCTTCATAAGTTGACCGAGCACTAGATTCAAATCCCATGCGACCGGGGGTGGTCTGATGGGAGGTTTAGTGAGAGTCAGGCCTCTCATGAATCTTGCAACAAGAGGATGAGAGGAGATAGGTTGTCCATTTATATGTTTCAAGGATGCTGCAATAGCACTTAAATGGACTCTTACCGAATTCGTCTTGAGGCCTGCATTGGATAGATGCAGGAGATAATCAAGAAGAGAATTCAAAGGAAGTGCCAGAGGGTCAAGACCCTGCTGAGCACACCAAATGGAAAAACGTTTCCATTTGAAAGCATAGGAACGCCTGGTAGAGGGTTTCCTAGAGGCAGAAAGGATATCTTTCACTGGTTGGGAAAGATGAAAGTCTTGAAGGCTTAAGCCTTCAGTAACCAAGCACTGAGGTGAAGGGATTTGGGGTTTGGGTGCCACAAAGTCCCCTCCTCCTGAGACAGGAGGTCTGGCGCAGCTCCCAGATCCAAGTAGGATCCCTGGGAGAGCTGTAGAAGTAGAGGGAACCACACTTGGCGTGGCCAGCGTGGAGCTATGAGGATCATAGTTCCATGATCCCTCTGGAGTTTGAACAGAGTCTTGGGAATCAAAGGAATGGGTGGAAAGGCATATAGGAATGCCTGATTCCAATTCAGGAGAAAGGCGTCTGTAGCCTGAGCTCCCTGACACGGAGTTCTGGAACAGAACCGGGGAAGTTTGGCATTCCACGGACTTGCAAAGAGGTCTATGTCCGGGGTCCCCCATTCCTGAAAGATTCGGTTTATTTGGTCCAAATGTAGGGACCATTCGTGTGGCAGCAGAACTCGACTGAGCCTGTCTGCCCGAGAGTTTTGAACTCCTGGGAGATACACTGCTAGCAGGTGAATCTGATGCTCTCTGGCGAAGGCCCATAGTCTTAGAGCTTCGTTGCAAAGCGACAGAGAGCCCGTCCCTCCTTGTTTGTTTATGTAAAACATGGCCACCTGATTGTCCGTCTGAACTAGGACAGTGAGGTTGGCTAGGAGGGAGTGGAAGACCTTGAGGGCAAGGTAAATTGCTCGCAGTTCCAGAAGATTGATATGAAGGGTGGACTCCTGTAGAGACCAAGTGCCCTGAGTGGAGAGAGTTTGCAGATGGGCTCCCCACCCTGTTTGGGAGGCATCTGTTGTGAGGGTTGCTTGGGGTAGCAATGTTTGAAATGGAGCCCCCAACAACAGATTCTTGGTGGAAGTCCACCAGTGGAGGGACCAAAACAGACGATCGGAGGTTTGTATTTGGTCTGAGAGCGCTCCTGACGCCTGAGTCCACTGAGTGGCCAGGGTCCATTGAGCTGCTCTCATATGAAGACGAGCATAGGGCACCACATGCACTGTGGAGGCCATATGACCCAGTAGGCGTAGCATTTCCCTGGCTGTCAAGTGAGTGCTGGACTGAGCTTGGGAGGCCAAACTCAGGAGGCGCTGGCCTCGAACATGTGGAAGGTAGGCCCTTGCAGTGATGGTGTCCAACTGGGCCCCTATGAATTCTAGAGATTGAGTAGGGATGAGTTGGGACTTGGGAAGGTTTACTACCAGTCCCAGATACTGCAAAAGGCTCCTTGTGTGGTCCAGGGAAATCTGGGCCTGTGACTGAGTTGGAGCTCGGATGAGCCAGTCGTCCAGATATGGGAAGACAAAGATTCCCATGCCTCTTAGAAATGCGGCTACGACTGCCATGCATTTTGTGAATACTCTTGGAGCAGAGGCTAGACCGAAGGGGAGTACTCTGTATTGGAAATGTTTTCCCTGAAACAGAAAGCGAAGATACTTTCTGTGGGATGGATGGATGAGTATATGTGTATACGCATCCTGTAGGTCTAGAGAACAAAGCCAGTCCTGACCCTGGAGGTAAGGAAGGAGAATGCCGAGAGACAGCATTTTGAATTTCTCCTTGAAGAGAAATTTGTTCAATTCTCTCAGATCTAGGATTGGTCTGAATCCCCCTGTCTTCTTTGGAATGAGAAAATAAGGGGAGTAGAAACCGGACCCTTGTTGAGGAAGAGGAACCTCTTCTATGGCCCCTTGGGCAAGAAGAGAGGAAACCTCTTGACCCAACAGGGTTAGGAGAGATGGGGGAGAATTGAATGGTCTCACCATATGATGGGGAGGAAGGCTGGAGAAATGAAGTTTGTAACCCTCTCGAATGATAGAGAGGGTCCATTGTTCTGTTGTGATTTGTTCCCATCTGGGAGCAAAGTGAACCAACCTTCCGGGTATGGTGAGAGGTTCTGGTTGTGTTAGAACCAGAAGTGGCAAGTTCCCTAGGAGCAAGTCAAAACCCCTGAGGGGTTGGAGCCTGCTGAGCTACAGTAGCTGCTGCAGGCTTAGCTCGTGCTTGTTTGGATTGCTGACGCTTAGCAGTATAGCGAGGTTGAGAAGACTGCTGGCCAGTATTTGAAGCAACTCTGGCCTTCTTATAGTAAGGCCTTTTAAAAGACTTTTTCTTAGTAGGAATTGAAGTGGACTTTGAAAGTCTTTCCAAGGTGGCATTTTCAGCATCCATCTGGGTGGCTTTGATTTGCCACTCTTCCCCAAATAAGTTCTCACCTGTACAGGGCAGATTCCGTAAGCCATCTAGAACCCAAGGTTCCAGATCAGAGGCCTGGAGCCAAGCAAGACGTCGGGCTGCAATAGCAATGCCCGAAGCCCTACTGGCTCCCTCAAAGGAATCATATGCTGCCCTATTAGAGAACTTAGAAACCTCTAAGAGTTGTTTCACTAGGGAAAGGAATCCCTGCTTTTTATCCTCAGGGATAAAGGGGGCAAAATGCCGCACCTTTTTGGCAAGTTCCTCCAGGAACATGCCCATATAGAGACTGTAGGAATTAATCCTGGCTATAAGCATACTAGCCTGGAAAATTTTCCTACCAAAAGAGTCCAAAGTCTTACATTCCCGTCCTGGAGGGGTGGAAGAGTGCCTTTTGGTACTCCTAATCTTCTTCATTGCAGACTTCACCACAATAGAGTGGTGGGGCAATTGAGTCTTTTGGAAACCAGGAGAAGGAGGGACCCTATACATGGTGTCCAACCTACGGGAATAAGGAGACAAAGTCAAAGGATTTTCCCAGAAATCCATCAGTTGTTCTTGAAGGATTTCATGGATAGGCAGGGTAACTGCCTCCTTAGGGGCCTTTGAGTACCCCAAAATATCCAGTTTCTTGGATCTGGGTTCCTTTTCAGAGGATGTGGTAATAGAAAGGGCTGTAGCCATATCTAAAACAAAGTCCTGGAAGGACAAATCCTCTGGAGGGGACATTCTCCTTTTAGGAGAAGAGGGCTCCTCAGGTAAGTTGAGTGAAAACTCAGCAGAATCATCAGAGGAGTGAAAATCCTCAGAGGAATCGGTGCTTTCCTCTAACGCACGATACGCGTACCGATCGGTATCGATATCGGGCGTATCGGGTATGGAACCGGTATGGAGCGAAAGCCCATACGGTACCGACTTGCGTTTAGAGGTGGACGGCCTCGATACCGGCATGGCGGACGATACCGGTATCGGGCCCGGAACCGCTGAAAGCGGAACCGATGGCGTTGCAGCTTTAATGAAAGCCATGATGGCCTGCTGCATGGACTGTACAGTATCGCCCATGGACGCCATAGCTGCCTGGATGTCGGTACCGGAGTGACCCGGTACCCCAGAGCAGGCTAACAGGTGATCTGTCGAGGCCGTAGCATCGATATCAACCTGAGACCCCTGAATTGGCGTTTTTGGAAGTTGGACTTCCCGCCGGGGTTGTTTGGCTGGGGCAGGGTCCTCAAGTTCTAAGCTAAGAGCCTCTCGATGCTTTGAAGGAGATTTGCTCTTTGAGGACTTGCCCACAGAAGGTTTGGTTACCTGAGATCCATCCGGAGAAGAAGACCTGGATGACTGTGATGCTGTATTCTCTGAAGCAAACAGCACATGGAATTTGTTGGCCCGGTTCTGCAGCCCACGTTTAGACATGTGGGAGCAAGATGGGCAGTCCGGTATGGAATGGTCAGGCCCCAAACATTTCAGACACCATTCATGGGTGTCTGTGACTGAAATAACAGCATTACATTTGGTACACTTCTTAAATCCAGGGGCTGGCTTCTCCATGAGGAGAAATTGAGTAGGCCGAGAGGCCTCTCTGAAGTGACCAAAAAGCTAAAAAATAAGAAAAAAGAATTATAATTTTTTAAAGAAAGAAAGAAAAGACCGGCGATACCGGTATCGGTATGGGGAAGGCAGGTACGCGGTCTAAAGAAACAAATAAAATAACAATTTCTTCAGCGGTGACAGGAACACGACCTGCTGGCTCCGCGGAAAAAAAGAAACTGAGGAGAGCTGTTCAGGAAGGCGGGAAGGCAGTGCGCATGTGCAGTGGGAGGTCCCAAAAGCTTCTATTCTAAGAAGCTGGGGAGCTTTCCCGCACGGGCTCCGTCGGTACCGACGTACCCATATGTGAGGACTTATTCCTGCTTGTTCCTGGAGATAAAAAAAATGCTCTTTCCCATCGACGGCCCCAATAGCGCTGGCAGACACTGCTTCTGCACTCGCTAAGGGTCTTGTCTCCGCTCGTTCCTCACCCCTGCTATCAGGTTCAGGAAATGGAGCCTTGCCCCCTTAGGTAGCTTCCTGCCTACTAAGCAGATTCCACCCGGTGGGGGGGGAGGGAGGGCTTCAGCACTACCAGCAAAGGGAAAATGATAAATCAAAACAAAGGGCAATTCCTATATTTTTTTTTAACACACAATCCTAACAGAACTCAAATGAAACAAGTGGAAACTATACTATCCTAACTCTCCTTAATTGCTCGAGCCCCGAACCTCCAGGCTCACCAATCTTCCAGCTGCTTGGAGACTGGGGTAACTGGTGGGAGAAGGCAGTTCCGGAGCTTATGTACCAGTGACATCACAAGAGTGACGTTTCTCAGTCTCCAAGCTGCTGGAGGAAGAGCAAAACCCCAGGAGGTTTCGGGACTAGACTGGAGGGACGCTAAGGAACCAGCCTTTCAAGTGCTGGAATTCCCAATTTGGGCTTCCTGAAAGCACAGTTACTTACCTGTAACAAGTGATCTCTGGGAACAGCATGAATAAGTCTTCACATATGGGTACGTCGGTACCGACGGAGCCTGCGCGGGAACGCTCCCCAGCTTCCCAAAAAGGAAAGCTTTTGGGAGCATCCCACAGCGCCTGCGCGCTGCCTTCCTGCCTTTCCTAACCGCCTCTCCTCAGTTCGAGTTTTAAAGCTGAGACAAAAGAGAGAGAGAGAGAGAGAGAGGAAAAGGAAAGAGAGATACAACTCCTAGGGGAGGTGGGAGGGTTGTGAAGACTTATTCCTGCTGTTCCCAGAGATCACCTGTCACAGGTAAGTAACTGTGCTATCTCCAGGAACAAGCAGGAATGAGTCTTCACATATGGGGACTCCCTAGCTAAGATGCCTGGGAGAACCCCAAGGATATGAGACCCTGGGAAGGGTTCTACCTCCTCCTATGGATCTCAGGCATCTATCCAGGGATGGAGGGTAGGAGTTGATTAAGAATGGAACAGGTGTTTGAGAACAGCCTGACCAAACAAGGCATCCCAGCGGGAGTCCTTGTCCAAGCAGTAATGGGCTGTGAAGTTATGAACCGAGGCACAGGTGGCTGCTCGACAGATCTTGTCGATGGACACAGAATTTAGATGAGCCATAGAGGCGGCTATGGCCCTCACATTATGAGCTGTGACATGGCCCTCCAGAGAAAGGTTCTTACTCTGGTAGGTGAAAGAAATACACTGAGCAATCCAATTGGACAGTGTCCTCTTAGAGACTGGAAGTCCCAAATGAGAGGGATCAAAAGCAACAAAGAGCTGGGAAAACTTTCTATGCTGCTGTGTTCTTTGCAAGTAAAAAGCAAGAGCTCTTTTACAATCCAGAGTATGAAGATTCTTCTCTGCACTTGATGCATGAGGAGCTGGAAAAAAGACAGGTAAATATACCTCTTGATTAAGATAAAAAGGTGAGACCACTTTAGGCATAAAGTGTGGATTGGTTCTAAGAACTACCTTATGATGGATCCTTGTATAAGGTGGATTAGCCACTAAGGCCTAGAAGAAGGTTGCTTTAAAACCCACGATATACAGGTGATACGGGTCTAGCTTATAGAGTAACGTAATATCACTAATTTCTGGAAAATTACTCCAAGCAAACAAGCTGTTGCAAAAAAAGTCGGAGGGTTTATGTCAAAGCTTAATAGGAATGCACAGGAATCGTCTCAGACTCTTCGGCTACCAGTAAGCTTTGACATAAACCCTCCGACTTTTTTTGCAACAGCTTGTTTGCTTGGAGTAATTTTCCAGAAATTAGTGTTAAAACCCACGATAGCAGCTTACAGACACACCCAGCTAATGCTGAGCTGGAAGAGATGCAGATAGACTCTGATGTTTATGACGCAGCTGATATACAGATGGATTGCACCCTATGTATAGCTGACCATATTGAATCCCTGTGCTGAGCATTACTATAAGGCTGCTGATAAAGTGGCAAAGAAAAGGGGAACAATTTCCTTTGCTATCAGAAGCTGTTTGTTTGCTTTTGTTTTTGTGACGAGCACTGCACGTTTGGAAGCCTGAGAATGAAGAGGCACATTTACCTTAGTTCTTGTATGCATTCCTCCTATCAAATATATGGAAAGTTGTCCTAATTTCATCTGCACTTAAGTTCTGTTGGGAGGGGAAATAAATCCTTGTCATTTTTGCCTTTAACACTCGACTGCAACTCCTTCTTGAATCAGAGGGTAGAAAGGGGACTACCATTCCCACAAGGCATTGCAGGAGCAAATGCAGTGTCATACTCCCTGAAGATAGAATATCAAGGCAGACCAACCCTACTCGCCCTAGGCAGTAGGCTGGCCTGATGACGGTAGACAAAAATTAAACTGAAACCCCAAGAAGCTAGACTCTGCATGTAGTGCAACATCAGAGAAATAGAGAGATGCATTTCCTTGTACTGTGTAAAATTATAAAAGGGCATGTTTATTAAATGCATTAGCTGCTAACGCGGCGATAATGTGGGGTTATCGCGGTGCGGTATCAGCTAATGTGAGTAAATGCAGGTAGTGCAGGAAAGCCCTGTGCTGTCTGAAGATTGTGTATAAACTGGGCACCTGGAAAGAGAGAGGGCAGAGAGTGGGAGTACCTGTAACGTATGATTACTGCGAGCGATGACAGTGCATGGTAACAGCAAGTTGGGCAAACATTACATGTGCAGCAAACGCCACCTTAGCGGGTGGTGGTAGTTGCATCTGCAGTACTGCTGCTCCACGATACCTACAGATTGGCAGTATTATCTGCTGGGTAAATGCAGCCCCAGCAGATGATACACGGCTTTTGCAGTTAACGCAGCACTAACACATGATGATAGCTGCAAAAACCTAATGCACCTTAGTAAACATGCCCCAAAGATAGCACAAAGTCCGATTACTAAATTAAAAATAAAATTATGGGAGGGCAAGATGGCGGCGTTGCTGTCATCTTCCTTAACCAGTGTTTTTACTTACGCTTTCTCCATCCCATCAGGGCAGATCCAGTGTAAGCAGGCCAGCCTACCTTCAGGCTTGGCATCATCCACTGCTGTTGGTCAAAGGACTTTGGATTCTTGCGGCTTTGTGGCTCCTGGAACTAGAGCGGCATCCTCGGCGGTTAAGCATTCTCTGCTTCACTGAGCACATCAGGGGTTTGACTTTCCCCCAAGTAGCGTGCTTCCCCCCCCCTTCCCCCGGCTGCGACCTGGAAGTGATCAGCCGGCCGGTATAGTGCTTCCCTGTAGCATGATGACTAGTATGCCATCTCATGGAAGTGAAGAGGGCTCATTGGCGACCTTTGCGCTAACTTCAGGCTCTGTAGTGTCTTGCTGGAATGGCAACGGAGTCTTCATTGTCTGTCTCATTTGGATCAGAATCACATGGTTTTTTTTTTTGGGGGGGGGGGGGGGGGGGACCCTTTCCCGTTCTGGACTACAGTCCTCAGTGCTGCTCCCGCTTACCTGTAAAATCTCTTGCTTCAGGCTATAGTCCAAAAGAACACACTAGGGAGGGATACGGGACTAGACTGGAGTTCAAGGAACAACAATTAGCAGGTAAGTCTAATTTTGCCTTCTTTATCGTCCCTCCAGTTTAGTCCAAATCAACGGGAGGGACTTGCTAAACCAGCCTGAAGCACCGCTGATCCAAAACAGGTATCCCTTTCCGCCTGAATATCAAGACGGTAATGTTTTACAAATGAATTTACAGGACGATCAGGTAGCCGCCTTACAAATTTCAAACACTGGCACAAAACTGTACTCGGCCCACGACGCTGCTTGTGCCCTAGTCGAATGAGCTCTAAGCCCCTGTGGTACGGATTTGCCCTTTAAAAGATAAGGAAGCAATTGCATCAGCCTAAGCCATCTTGCAGTGGAAGCTTTTGATGCTGCTTCCCCTTTTCTTGGTCCCCCAAACAGGACAAATAGCCTATCTGATTTGCGGAAACTCTGTTCTACGGATATACTACACTCAACGAACATCTAATAGATGCAACTTCTGAGGAAGCACCGTCACTACTTCCACCGAACACCAGTAAGGAAACAACCTAATTCACATGAAAAGCCGATACTACCTTCGGCAAAAAAGGATGGCACAGGTCTCACCACCTTTGTATCAAAGGAGGATAGAAAAGGCTTCCTACAAGACAAAGCCTGCAACTCCGAAATGCTTCAAGCCAAACATATCGCTACTAAAACCACCACTTTAAGAGTAATGTCCTTTAGCGACGCTCGAAACAAAAGCTCAAAAGGCTCATGCACCAATGCTTCCAGCACCAAATGGAGATTCCACGTTGGAACTGTCTACATGGTGGTGTTAACAGTGATACGTACCACCTGCAAAACACACTATATTTGGATGCACTCCCAGGGCCTCTTTTACATTCCCTCTATAGCAGGATAGCGCTGTTAAGTGCACTCTTAAGGATTCCGCTGCTAAAACTTTTTCAAAAAGTTTTGCAAAGCCAAAATATGCAGCACCGAAGTTCTCAATGCTTCAACATTCTTGGCAACACACCATGCTTCAAAAACACGCCAAATACGAACATATGCTAGAGGTGGACTTCCGCCTTGCCCTCAACAAGGTAGAAATTACCACCACAGAGTATCCCCCTGGCTCTCAAACTTGCCCTTTCAAGAGCCATGCCGTAAGCGAGAATCGACCCACCTGTGGAATGAACAGGGGGACCCTGAAATAAAGAGATCCCTCCGAAGTGGAAGATGCCATGGCTTTTCTACGACTAGTCTCAGATCCACATACCAAGGACGTCTTGGTCAATCCGGCGCAATCAATATGACTTGCCCTCTATGAAGTTCTATACACTGCAACACCCGACCTATTAATACCCAAGGCGGAAATACATACAGGAGTTGATCTTTTGGCCACGCCTGGATGAGAGCATCTAGGCCTTCCGACATTCTTTCCCATCTTCTGCTGAAAAACCGATCGACCTTTGCTGACTTGAACGTTGTCATGAGATCCATCACTGGTATGCCCCAGCGCTTCAGCAAGCTCTCAAAAATTTCCGGATGGAGAACCCATTCTCCTGGATCTACCTTTACAGGACTCAAGAAATCTGCCTCCACACTGTCCACATGTGCTACCGACAACACCTGTAGATTTTCCCTCAGCCCAAATAAGTGTTCCGCCTCTGTTTCCAGTGCTACACTGCTGGTGCCCCCTTGGCAGTTGACATATGCTACTGCGGTCGCATTGTCAGAGAACACCCGAATGGCTTTTCCCCGGAGACAAGATTGAAACTCAGTGCCAACGTTATCACCCACAACTCTAGTCTGTTGATTGACCAGCCCTTTGCCAGGTCAGTCCACTGCCCCTGTGCGTACTGCCCTTCGAAATGAGCTCCTCAGCCTGCTAGACTGGCGTCTCTCGTTAGGGGTAACCAACAAACAGGGAGCTTCCAACGGCATTCTCTTTTCCAGCATCTGCAGTCTCAGCCACCATTGAAGTGCCTGCCGAGTCTATGGTGGGCAGAGCAATCTGAGATAGAGGATCCTCTTGGTGTGACCGACAGAGTAATGCTCTCTGCAATGGTCTCATGTGGGCTCTCGCCCACAGCACCAGCTCAAGTGTTGCTGCCATGGTCCCGAGCAACTGTAGATAATGCCATGCAGAAGGATTCCTTCTGTCCAAAAATTTTCAGACTAGCTGTCTCAATCCCTGCGCTCGTCGCCGAGGAAGGAAAAAAAAAAAAAAAAAAAAAAAAAAAAAAAAAAAACTCTTCCAACCCTGGTATCAAATCGAGCCCCCAGGTACTCCAGACTCTGGGACGGAGTCAAGTTGCTTTTTGACATATTGACTACCCAACCGAGACTCTGCAGAAGAGATAGCACTCTGGCCGTAGCCAACTCGCTCTCGTTTCTGGATTTCGCTCGAATCAACCAATCGTCTAGATAAGGATGCACCAACAGTCCGTCCCTTCGCAATGCTGCCGCAATTACCACCATCACTTTTGTGAAAGTCCTGGGCGCCGTAGCCAGTCCAAACGATAACATCCAGAACTGAAAATGCCCCATAGGCATTGCAAATCTGAGAAACCTCTGATGCTCCAGTCGAATGGGAATGTGTAGGGTAAGCTTCCGACAAATCCAGAGACGTCAGAGACAAACTCTCCTTTTCTTACTGCTACTACAACTGACCTTAGAGTCTCCATATAAAAATGCGACAAAGACATCGATTTACTCTTGAGATCCAAAATTGGCTGAAAGGCCCCTTCTTTCTTTGGTATAATGAAGTATATGGAGTATCGACTGGAACTGCACTGGTCTGGCGGAACTGGTACCACTGCTTTTAGAGTCAGGAGTCTCTAAGGTGTCTTGCACCACCTTGTATCTGACCCATGCTCTGCATGTAAGAATCGGTCATCAGATGCTGAAATTCTAGAGCATAACCCTCTCAAATGACCTCCAGCACCCACTGATCGGATGTGATCTTGACCCAGGTGGGGTAAAACTCCTGTAACCGACCTCCCATGGGTAGCTGCCCCTATCTAGGTCTCCCTTGCTTCATTGCAACTTTCTAAGACTCGAGGCAGAAGAGGCCACAAATCCTCTGCCCGCTCCTCAAAAGCCCCGAAATCCCTGGTTCCTTTAGGGAAAACATCCTCTCTGAAATTGACCAAACCTTGGGGAACGGAAACGACAAAACTCTCTCCGTTGACCCTTATTTGTTGGAACTGGCCACCCTTGCTTTTGTTTGTCTTCCGGCAGCCTACCGCCCTTGGACTCTCCTAGATCCTTTACCAGCTTGTCCAAATCTTCTCCAATAAGTAACCTTCCTCTGAAAGGAAGCTTACCTAGTCTCGCTTTGGAGGAGCCACCTGATTGCACAACCACAGATACCTTTGTGCCGCTATTACTGACACCATACTCTTAGATAACCCCCGAATGAGGTCATAATGAATATCGGTGAGATAAGCCACTCCAGACTCTAATCTGGATGCTTCTGTGGCCATGTCCTCCATCTGTTCTCCCTGAATTCACTGCAACCAGCAAAGACAAGCTCTCGCTACCCATGCTCTGCAAATAATGCTCTATCCATGCAAGCTTCTAACATCAAACACCTGTTTCAACAAGGTGTCCAACTTCCTGTCTTGGGCATCCGGAAAACACGAACCATCCTAGCTTGGTCCTCCTTTTCTGTGAGCTCTTCTTCCTCCAAATCCGGATCCCCCTCCTTGGAGAGGGGCCCCTCAAACTATGGACTGCTCTGGATGATCCTTATCAGTCCTGGGCTGCTTTGATAGAACCCCTGTAACTCCTGAGGATAAAGGCGTTCCTGGCCGCTTCTCCGCCAGTACTGCAACTGTGGGACTGGGTGAGAGCTCTCTGTGGTGCCCCAAACACCTGCTGAATCAGAGTGACAAAGTCTAGTGAGAAAATTGCCACCAAACCTCCTGGGACAGACACCGGCACAAGGGGAAAGTCCTGAGTGGAGGAAGTCCCCACCACAGGCTCTGGAAGTGACAGAGGGAGAGCCTGCCTCTGGCAGGGTCCCTGATGCCCCTTTGTGATTTTCTGCCGCCACTTCCAATGCATGTTCCATTGAGGCCGCTTCTTGACTGCATCCCCTACAGACCCCTGTCTCAGAGACTGCTCCCCTTCTAGCTCTGCAGACCAAGCACTGCAGCCTAGAAGGTATGCCGATTTAAGTAGGATTCCCCCCTTAAACACCCAGCCAGCCCAAGTCTACTGCTTGTGCTTTTGGAACTGCAGCCCTTAAACAATGAATATGTGTCTTTCGTAGAAGAAAAATTATAGCAATTTTTTTAAATCAATGTAAATACCTTACTTTTGATAGGCAAGACAAATTATGTGGAAAAAAAACCCCAAAAACCGCCATCTTCAACGCACCAGAAGAGATTTAACCAAAACCGAATCACACTTTCCCGCGCTGCTACACGCAGCTCAGCCTACAGTGCACTCTAAATTCAGCTTAAATCCTGAGGTCCCGCTGTCTCTGGCAAGGTCTCTCTCTCTTTCTGCTCCTTGCAATCAGGGCTCCCCCTTACCTTTCGGGCTTTGTCGCCCCGATGATTTACTGTGTAGTATGAATCTCTCCCCGTGCTCAGCCGGAGACTGCGGCTTCAGCGTCAGGCGAGAGATCTTCAGAGAGAACAGCAGCCGCCTTGAAAAACAGTTGTCACCGGTACGATCAGGAAAATTACTTCTGTTGCATTGCTGTGCATAGGTCACTGGCTCCTCACCCATAAATGTGGGTTTGGGAGCCAGAGCCTTGCCTCTGTACCTGCCGGGATTCCCTCTCCGATGCAACTCACCGGCCACGGAAGAGGAAGGAGGGGAGGGGGGGCCACCTCACAGTATGCCTTAAAGCTACAGACACGGATTACTTTACAACAAATACCAAAAATAGACTATAGGAATTACTGATTCCAGGTAAAATATTTTACACTATCCTAAACTGTCCCTCTAGTGAGGCTCGAAACTCTGGGCTCACCAGTCCTCCAGCTGCTTGGATACTAAGGTAACTGGAGTGAGGAGGCAGAGCTGGTGGTTTTATACCAGTGTCATCAAAAGGATGACGTTTCTCAGTCTCCAAGCTGCTGGAGGAGGAGCAAAACCCCAGAGGTTCGGGACTAGACTGGAGGGACAATAAGGAATGCAGTTTATTACAAGCTCAAAACACTATGCAACCTACACCTCCTCTCCCCCAACGACTTACATGCTGTCTGTCAGGCCACAGTCACCCCCCTACTTGACTACTGAAACTCTATATACCACGGGCTACCCAAACATACCATCCATCCATTACAGCTCACTCAAAACATTGCAGCACACAGGCACCCCCCCCCCCCATCACACCCATCCTAAGATTCCTCCACTGGCTACCCATCGCCTCCAGGATCAAAATTCAAGGTCTTCGCCATCATCCACAAAGCTCAGAGTGGACTCACCGCCCAGCACCTCCAAATGTCAATCAGCACCCTCAGCTCCACCAGGCCCCACAGGCGGAGTATTTATTTATTTATATTCTCTTATATACCACGCTATTCTGCATCAGTGTGGTTTACATTGAACAGGGCATTATAACTTGGAGATAACTCTCCATAGCCCATGTTCCCTGTAAAAGTTAAGTGATTTGCCCAAGACCACAAGGAGCAACCTGTGGGACTAGAAACCCCAGTCCTTCCGGCCCAAGGTTGCTGTCCTCTAGTGGGATTTGAACCCCCGACCTTCCAGCCTGAAGTACCTTGCCCCAACCACTAGGCCACTCCTCCACACCAAACTAAACCTGCTCAGTCTGCCAACAGTTCCACAAGAGCTCCCAATATACCCACCTGAGATCCTTCCCACTCTACGCCCCACTCTCTGGAACACTGCCACCCACCCTAAGTATCCAAGCAACAAAAATCTTCTGTAGACACCTAAAGGCATCTCTTCCAAGAGCACTACAGTTAACCTCATGAAACCACCAGATGGACCCCCACGCCCACCTTCTGAACCCCTTATACCTGCTGCCAACTTCACTACAATGTTTCTCTCAGCAGCTACTCCTGATGATTGAACACACTTGTCTTTCTATTGTTAGTTGTCCACCATTTTAACTGGTAGAAAAACAGTATACCAAAATACATAAATCACTCACTCACCAGTTTGTGGGGTGGGTATCATATGCCAGGCTGAGGGACTTTGACAACCTTGACCCCACTTCACAGGAAAGGAAGATAAAGAACTTTGCCAAATTCACCCCATACTTATGTTTTCTGTGCTGAGCCAGCAGATCTGCATAGACCACTGTACACCCCCCCCCCTTTACCCACATGAGGGTGATCCACATCATTCCTAGCAAGCGTTTAGTGCCTAGTGTATGAGGCGTGTGATGTAAAAGTGTTCAAGAATTTCTGCCCCCCATGTCCCCCCCCCCAGAGGCCTGGCAATCTGTCTACTGCACTCCAGGTTGTCAGGTACACCCTGGGTAACTCAAGATGAAAGTGTTTCATACCTGCTGGGCACTGCTTACACCCTGTTTTCACCAGAACAGGGTTTCCTGCTCATATGGATGCAGCATTTGTGCCATATCACCCATATACACTGGTGCACTAGTCTCTACCCACTGCTTTATTTCATGGATTTGCATGTTCTGCCCCCTTTTACTTTAGCCCATCTCTTCACTGAGCAACAGGGTGTACATATTCCCCAGTCAGCTTTCTCTCTTCTTCACTAGTTTCTTGCATTATACTCTGTTGGTGATGGTTGGTGGTATCTGCTAGGTTGTGGTGGGCTGCATCCACCCTTGACATTACTCTTGCTCCTCTCTCAGACAATGTATGGCACAACTTCCATTTACATCGGTACACCCTTGTACTGCAGCTGAGCCTGAGCTGTATATGGAATACCTATCTGCTGTCATGCCTCTCTGGTTACATGGTAGGCTGCAGCTACCTGTGTCACCTTCTCATCCTGGAGGCATCTGCAATTTGCTCTCAACCAACCAGACAGCACCGGGCTGTGGCCCCTGTGACATACACCTGTCTTGGGTATGGCAGGGGAAGCACGGAGCACACTGGTATTATGTGCACCTGACACATGGTCACTACTAATGTGTGTACTAATGTGCGACTGCTGCATCTAGCACAGCATTATTCTTCTTTAATCCTTAGCTGGCATTTGGCGAGAAGGCCAGCCTCTCAGCAAATACACTGCTGTAGGTGCCGCTGGATTCCGTGTGTTGCTCACAATACGCTTCCAACCTTGGTGATCAGTGGCAACATTTCAGCCACACTGATGGTCAGTCATTGGTTCCTTGTGTCTTCCTCTATGTGTTTGAGCCATGCTTTCTTTGGTGCTGCTCGTTGAACCCTACAGTGGATAGGTCACTCTCAGAGGAGTTTGTATTGCAGCAGACTGGTGTTCATTCTGCCAACGTGGTCAAACCAGAGCAGTCTGTTTTTGGATTTGTTCTTCGAGTGAAGATCGAAGGTCTCATCTTGTCCAAATTGTCTCATTTTGATGGCAATCACAAAGACACCCAAAATCTGTCTCAGGCATTGCATTTGAAAGACTTATTTTCCTACCACAGCTGCTCCATCCCTGCCAAAGTAAAGACTCATCAAATCATATGTTTGCCCCACACTACTCTGAACACTTTAGTAAAATATGCTCCCAAATGTTTAGATTCCACTTCTGTTTTTAAGACATCAACCATGTTACTCAGATAAAAGCAAAAACTAATGGGGAGCGCCAGGAACGGAAGTCATCCACTATTTAAAAAAGTTAAACTAAATAACTGCTTACAAACTATGAAGTATTGTTTTCTGATCAGATCTGTCAACTAAATCCTCTGAAAATTCTCTGCACAGGATACAGATAGCAATGCTTCCACTAAATCTTTCAAAAATAAATTTGGTGTTCTAATGCTGCTTTTAAAAAAAGATACCACTCTACAGCAGTGCTTTTCAGAAACATATCCCGGAAGACCCCCATTTTAACAACTGAACATTCACCCCAGATGAAATCAAAATAGATCTCTAGCCTCCTTCCCCTCCCTCTACCTATCTAAAGGGAGGAGTGGCCTAGTGGTTGGGGCAAGGTACCACAGGCCGGAAGGTCGGTGGTTCAAATCCCACTAGAGGACAACAACCTTGGGTCGGAAGGACCGGGGTTTCTAGTCCCACAGGTGCTCCTTGTGGTCTTGGGCAAGCCACTTAACCCTCCATTGCCCATGTTCCCTATAAGTACTAGTGTATGTGTTTCATATCTCCTCGTGTTAAATGTATCCCCCAACCGCTTTGACCCGGTGAAAAGCGGGATATAAATGCAGCTAAATAAATAAAAATAAAGCAGAAAACAGCAGCCTCCCTTGTATCAGTGCAGTGTGTGTTTACAGACCCCAGTATTCAGCATGGGTTTCCAATCTAACAGGAAGCTTACTCAGGAGGGAGCAAGGACCTATTTAATGTTCACTCTGACCTATGCCAAGTAGTGGCAATCATTAGTCTGCATGTGGCCTGTGACCAGTGAAAGTCCAGAGAGAAGGGGAAACAGCCATGTTTCTGACCCCCCATTTGGGATCACGGCCCCAAGTTTGGAAAACATTGTTCTACAGGAAATCACTACAGAACCAGGAAGCAAATCTACTATGCCCCTCAAATAAGCTTGCTTGTCTTTATTTCCATTGCATTATATACAATTTCATTTGAAATACCCATGTCAGTATATAGTAACTAACTGCCAATGTTGACATGCTAGTTCAGTCTGTAAAATGGCAAAATTAGTTCAGACTCAAGTATCAAAAAAATAAAAAAAATATTGCATACAAACTACAGGTGAAAAAAAAACAGACACCACAAAAAGTATATTTTGAGGTATTAATGCTTGTTTTCTGGTTCATCTATTTTTTTAATCAGAACTAGTTGCATTCTTCTAAAAAAAAGAACACAAACAGAATGTCATTTATTCTAAGTAGTCTGAGAGTTAAGCAAAAGATCTACAGTCCTGTTGCATCTTTGGCCTTTGCCATTTATAGGACTATACTCTTAATTTCCAGTTTCCAACACAATTGGTCACTATTTAAGAGAGACTGTTCAAAAAGCTACAGTAGCTAGGAAAAAAAAAAAAAAAAAGTCACCCGCCCTCATTTCTGCATTTTAACATATTGCTGGGAGATGCACCACAGTATGAAAGTAATTCCTTATTAAGCTAGCTATGCAGTTTTGAATTCTTTTATGTGTGAAGGTGCAAGAACTTATTGAGTAACCAAAAAAAAAAAAAAACCCACCACAAACAACCCACACACCCCACTACACTCATCTCTTCTTAAACCAACCCACAATTATATCAGATTGCATGGCAAAAGCCAGCTCTGTGGAAAAGTGCTTTACAATTAAAGTTCGTATTAGGAGCAATTTCAGATTTATACTATACGTCTGAACACATTTCACAAACACTAAATTACAGAAAAGAGGCAGCTAAGCATATTCCAGCAATTAAGCTATTCCAAACTCACACTGTAAAATTAGTCATGTGAATCAAAATAAGTAAAATGCCAACTTACAATACAAACATACCAAACTGACAGCATTGGAACATGGTATGAAACACTCCAGTTTTTATGGACAGGACATTGAACCAGCATCACGGGGTTTTTTTCTGGCATTTCAGAAAGTATAATGCTGCACATCCAGTAATTTGACTGTAAAAAGCTTTTTTAGAAATTCTAATATTCAGCCTCTAAGAATAACACAAATAACTTTAGTTAAAAATAATGTCTAAGAAAGCAAGAAAGATTAACCTTACATTAAAGGGGGGGGGGAAGGGTCCCGCATCTTGTTTAACACACAATGGAGCCAAGTGAATATATCAGCTTGCCATTAAGGTCAAATGTAAAACAGCTGAAAATATTAGCATTTGTTTAGAATCGACACATGTATTCCTACATGTTCACTGAGGCCATCCTGTATACATTTTACCACCGATAGAAAACTTGTCAACTAGAATGTTTCCATTATTGACCCCCCAAGAGCAACATCTAAAAGTGACCCACCTGATCATTAATCTCACCATTTACGTTTCACAGTAAAGTGAGAATTTTTGAAACCATGTCCTTCAGTTTTAAATTAAGCTACCAGCCTTATAGTGATGTATACTAAATTCAGCAAAAATGAGTTGTCACCAACTTAAAAAAACGTTAATATTTCTTAGTATTATTACACAGCACTTAAGAGATTTTTTGCAACCGTTTCCAAAGCTGCCAATGGCTTCTGAACACTGCTAGGAAAAAGCTTGAGAAAAACTACAGTATTGCTTTTTGTTTGGGGGGGGGGGGTCTAAAGGCATCTACCTCAGATAACACCTATGACAAGATGACGCTACAATTCTGTTTCAAGTTAATCGCGTATCAACATGTTTTCTTCTCAAAAGCTTACAGAAACAGTTCCGAAGTGCTGAAGCTTGAGTTTCAAGCAACAATCACCAATGTTAAATTAAATTTGGTGCGGTATAAACAGAAAACATGACAATACACACAAGTAAACAGTTAAACCAATTACAATAGTCGAAACTGGATTTGATAGGATCCTCCAACAGGGCTTTCTCCATATTTGCTCCTTTAAACTGGAATGCCCTTCCCCATGAAATCCGAGGCATCAAAAGTCTAGCCCCATTCAGAAAAGCCTTTAAACACCACCTGTTCACAAAATTCTACCCGGAAACCATCCGAGGTAAACACTCATCTGGCAACCTACCCGCATGCCCCAGCAGCCCTAACACCCTAACACAAACAGAAAATGGTTAGTCTACACATAAGCCCCACCGCTAACCATCACACTTGTACTATCCACCCACAAATGCACATGTAACTAGATGAGTTAGAGAAGTGTATATAGTATTAAAGTTAGCTTGTACATAGTTTTCCCGGTTTATTCCATGTTTAATATCCTGTTTCACTGTAAACTCAATGTTGCCTGTATGCAATGTAGTATGTTTTATGTTCGATGTACACCGCGCTGATTATAATAGCGCGGTATAGAAGAAATGTTAAATAAACAAACATTTAACTAGAAAGCGCATTTAACTAGATTATAACAGTAATAATTCTCTCACTTCAAATTAAGGCATACGCATTCTGGTTTAATTATTGTATTACCTCGTTGTGTTTACCTACTCTAAAAAGTTCAGCAACTACAAGAAAGTCGCTGCTTTACCAGTCAAGGCACTTATGATTTCGGGTGGTGGTAACGGCTCGAGATTGATTTAAAACTTGCCCCCCAACCCCATCTTTACCATTCACTTCCGGGAAGGAAAGCTACTACAGAAACACACAACGCTCCGAACCATCAGTATCGATGGCTGAAGCAAGACAACACATACCATAATACTAAACTTTTAAAAAGCGTTTCTACGATCTGACATGTTTTCAAATAGATAAGAGGCTTGAGTTGTCTTAAAGCTTTTCTTTCCAACAGTTTAGCAAAATGAAACACTTCTCAATAGGAAATAAACCAATAAACATAATGCATTAAAAAGAAAACGGTAAGGAAGAGAACTAAAATTCCAACTCGGTGGCCTTGCGCCTACCGAAAGTATTTAATCTTATTTTCGGTATCAAAGCAACGCCGAGTTACCCAGCTGGATACACAGCCTGGGACATCAGTAGGTGTGCCACATACACAAAGCTTTCATTGCCTTCAAGCCTTCAGTAATCAGCCTACAAGTTGCCGCTGACCATCCAGTCAAGACTCGCATACCTCAGAGTGAACGAAAGACCCACAGATCCAAAGATCCACAAAAAAATAAAGAAACCCCTAAGACGGCGACCGCTTGCTGCGTGCAAACAAAAAAGGGTATGCCTCATCCACCACCTCCGCAAAAGTCAGAAGCAGGCGAAGAACGCTCCAGCAAAAATACATAACCTAGAAAAGTCACCAGCTCACCGCATACAAAACGTAGAGAATCGCCTCCCTACTTTTCAGGCGGGGCAGCACCTCCACCCTAAGCGAAAAAAAAAAGCCATTTAAAGAGAAAAAAAACATGCTAGAGTTTCTCAAGAGAATGAGGGGGATCAAGTTTCACGTCGAAACTTCAGGCAGACGGAACAAAGCCTACCGAAAAGCGGAAAAAAATCCTCTGCTGCCGGGTAGACACCCTAGCATACAAACCCAAACAAAAAATAAAGCGGGAGTTGGAGTACATTTGTTTTGAAAATGTAAGCAGCAGCAGCATTTATAACACAGAAATAATACGAACTTAAGATAACGAAGTTAGTAATCCAAAAGGAAAAAGTGCAGCCGGTGCCCTGCCAGGAACAGGAGACTGCGAGGAGCGCACGGTCCGGCGGTTCCAGGAGGAAAGAGGGAGAACAAAAAGTTTATTGGGTGGGGCAAAAAGGGACATAAGCCTTGGTAACCATCCCCCCGGGGGCCCACCAAAAAAAGAAAAAGCTTCAGATTCTGCAGCCACAAAAAAACCCTTACCAAAAGAGGGAGGTTAATACAGCCTCCCCTTACCCCCGGCCACAGATATCCAACAGCATTGCATGCCAAATAAAATCTAACAAAACCACCGCCAAAAGGAATAAAAGACAAAAGGCTTTTTTAAGTAGAATAAGTAGAACACTACAGCCGCGGAGCCCATCTCCCCCATTGACGGGAGATTTGGAGGATGGGGCGAGTAAGGGGAAGAGAAGTTACCCTTAGTCGTCTCCACCAGAACCCGGGGCACCCCCCTCTGCTCCCCTCCCCGACACTTACCACCCAGACGCCGACAGGGCTGAGCCGAACACGCCTGAAGCGCTGCTCGCCCTCCTCCTCCTCCAGCAACCACCGCCTTCAGAGCTTTTGTTATTCCTGTTTTAATCGTATTTTGTTGGGGGGGGGGGGGGGGGTTCGTTGTTGGGGGAGGGGCGAGGGGTAGGTAAAAGGGCAATGGAGGAAAAAGGGGAGGGCTAAAGCACCGGAGACGTGGCCTTTCCTCGGCTCCGGGATTTTCTTGAGCGTGAGAACTACCTCGCTCTCTTTTCCCTCTTCATTAACGTTAGTCGCGTGGTTTCTATATATTTTCCCCCCCTTTTGGCTCCGGTGATCCGCGAGATCCCTTCCTCGCTGCACCAAGAGACTTAAAATGGCGCCGCACACGGCACTCTTATAGCTAACGCAGCACTCCGGTGGTGTTCTGCCGCCGACCAGCCCGCGCCGATCTCCGGGAATTCGATGAGAGAAAGAGCGGCGGGAAGAGAAGGCGCGTGGAGGAAATAACTCACCGTCGTTAACTCCGTCCTTCTTTTCGCGGGGCTGACAGGGCGGGTGACGTTGGTGGCCAATGCTGGTTGCTTCGGGATTCCTAGTTTTCTTAATCCCTCACCGGCTGCTCCTTTTCATTGTGCAAGCACAACGCTGGCGTAGGGATATACAGGGAGACTCCGAGAGTGATGCGGCCCTAAGAGACAGCGATTCCTGAGAAGGGAGGGGAGGGAGCATATTATTTAAAGGGATGGTGGCTATAGTCTGAGGTGATTAAAAAATTCTCACTACTTATTAATATTATTTATTACATTTGTTAAATGATTGCATCCCCAGGTAAAGCTAGTTAAAAAAGGGAAAGTAAGATAATATCTTTTTATTGGACTAACTTAATACATTTTTGGACTAGCTTTTTGAAGGTTAAAACCTCCAGATCAGCATAGTATGAGCAACACATGACAATAACATAATATATAAGTGAATCATTAAAGCATTCCCAGATAAAGCTGCAAGAAGCAAAGAAAGAAAGAAGGATGGATGACAAAATCACATGCAAAAGAAGGAGAGGCAAAATATGCTTTGTGAAGTGCCAACTTTGTTCAGATGTCAGGAAGAGCAGAAAAGCTAAAGGTGGAATTGTAAGAATGAAAGATGCTGAGGGCCACTGTATACAGAATGAGAAGGAAATGCAGAAAACCAAACACTTTTGTTCCAAATTCATGGAGGAAAATCCTGAAGAAGGACCACAATTGTCTGACAAAACTAGATATTTATTTATTTATTTATTTATTTAACAGTTGCTTATATACCGCTACCTTCCACAGATCAGGTGCGGTTTACATTGAACAAGGAATGAACAGATTTACAAGTCTGTTTTACATGGAACATTTGTTAACTAGGTACAATTTAGCTGTATTACATGGAACATTTGTTAACTTGGTACAATTTTGCTAAATACATTAATCATGAATGACAAAATATGGTAAAACTTGTTAAATAACAGACAACTTGTTAAATAACAGACGAACTTATTTACATATTTTTATCTATTACATATATCTATTTACAAGATTTACAAGTAGTTATTTAGTCGATTTTAATTGTAATTGTAGTTAGCTAGGAGAATTAGAGTTGGTGTACCCTAGGTTGCTATTAACCATTACCTGTCAGAGGTAAGGTATTTTCAAGTGTGCCAAAATGGGAGGTGAATAGATAAGTTTTTAATTTCTTGCGGAGTTCCTTTGCATCATTTAATGCCCTTATTTCTTCAGGGAGGGAGTTCCATAGGGTGGGAGCTGCATGTGAGAACGCTTTCCTATTAGTAGTCTTTTTAGCAGTTGTGAATTCTTTCGGGATCCTAATTCTATTCGTGTGGCCTCTCCGAAGCGTAGTTTGGGATGTGTCTTTGGTGATAAGTTTTGTTAAGGGGACTGGGGCCATTGTGTTTAAAGTCTTAAATGTGGTGATAATCAATTTGTGATTTATTCTGGATTGAATTGGGAGCCAGTGAAGGTTTGCTAGTATAGGGGTAATGTGTTCAAATGGTGGAACCTTCATTACAATTCTTGCTGCTGCATTTTGGGCAAGTTGGAGTCTTTTTTAATGTTTTGTTTTGTTGTTCCTAGTAGGGTGAGATTTGCGAAATCAAAGTGTGGTGTGATGATGGCCTGTACAATGCTCAGAAAATCATGTAGACGTACAAGAGGACGTAATTGTTTTAAAATTTTGAGTTTAAAGTAGATCTTCTTAGTGATGTTTCTAATATGTGTGTCCATACTAAGGTGTGAGTCAAGAGTGACACCCAGGTATTTCACTTCATTTTTTATAGTAATGTTGTGATTTTGGAGAGTGATGTGTGTTGGAGGTATGTAGGATTGATTTTTAGTTACTATTAATATATCCGTTTTAGAATGATTGATATGGAGATTGTGTTCTTTTAGCCAGGTTGTTAATTCAGAGAAACATTCTGTTAACAGTTGTAGTGGGAGTGTTGGGATTGTGAATGGAATGTACATCATCATGTCGTCTGCGTATATGTGGTAGTGGACTTTAAATTTCTTGAAGATGTCACAGACCGGTTGGATATATATATTAAATAGGAGGGCAGAGAGGGCGGAGCCTTGTGGGAGACCAATTTCCTGTTTGTATGTTTTAGAAGTTTCAGTGTTAGTTCGGACGGTTTGTGTTCGATCAGTTAGATATGAGGTGAACCAATTTTGTACAGTTGAGTGGGTTCCTATTTGTTCTAGTCTGTTAAGCATTAGAGCATGGTGTACACTGTCAAACGCTGCAGAGATGTCTA
The DNA here is from genome assembly GCA_033557465.1 of Ichthyophis bannanicus. Classification (NCBI taxonomy): domain Eukaryota; kingdom Metazoa; phylum Chordata; class Amphibia; order Gymnophiona; family Ichthyophiidae; genus Ichthyophis; species Ichthyophis bannanicus. The sequence continues at coordinate 777,805,222 of CM066031.1, read as the reverse complement.
GAAAGAGGAGAATGAAAGCTTGTTTAGGGTTATCAATGCCTCTTATTAATGTATCGAGGAGTACTGTTAATAGGGTGTCTACACCATGGTAGGGGCGAAAGCCATATTGTTGGTCATCAAGTGGGGCTGAGGTTTCTATATGATCTTGTGTTTGAGTTTGGACGATCTTTTCAATCAGTTTAGCCATAAATGGGATACTAGAGATAGGTCTGTAGGAGTTGGGTGATGTTTTGTCAAGGGTGTTATTTTTAATTATTGGACGGATTTGTGCATGTTTGAGGGAAGGTGGTAAGTATCCTTGGCGCAGCGACAGGTTGACTATGGGAAGGATAAAGGGGGATAGTGTAGTGAGGGTATGCTTGATCCAATTTACCGGACATGGATCAAGTTGAGAGGTCGTAGTGTTAAGGTTTGAAATAGTAGTCTTGATAGTGTCTTTGGTTATAGGGTGAAAGTCGGACCATTTTTCAGATTGGTGTTGGTGGGAAAGGGATAGAGGATTTGGTGTGAATGCAAATGATTTTGCTTTATTCATATAGTGGTTTGCTAGAGTCTGGGCAGAGATATCAATATTATCGTTGCTGGTCACATATGAGTTATTGGTTAAGTTTTGGACGATACTAAAAAGTTCTCTTGGTCTATTAATGGATTTGTTTAGTATGGTTGAGTGGTAATTTTTCTTTGCGCTATCTGAAGCTTCTTTGTACATTTTAAGGTGGCTGTGATATGCATTGTAATAAGGGATGGATTTGGTTTTGCGCCATTTAGATTCAATATTTCTCAATTCTCTCTTCATATGTCTTAAGGTGCTGTTGAACCAGGGGCATCTCCTATTCTAGAGTAGCTTTCTTTTTGATGGATTGTTTATAAGCAGCTGCATTGTTAATTGTTTTGTGCCAAGTTGTGACAGCTTCATTTAGGTCAGTTGGTACAAGGGTGAGATGGGGTATAGTTAGATTGATAAATTCATCAGCGTTAAATTTTGTAAATCTAGGTGGAGGGGTAATTTGTGGATTATTTTTATTGTTTCTTACAGTGTAGGCTAAGGTGAATTTGATCAGGTGGTGGTCTGACCAAGGAACAGGTATACACTCAAGCGATGACTGGTTGAAATGTTTTTGGAAAGCATCTGGTAAAAAGACTAGATCAAGGGTTCCACCTTTCTTATGAGTCTTTGTATTGATTATTTGGAGGAAACCCATATCTGCAATTGATTCCAAGAAAAGGGCTGAGTGTGAAGGTGGCAAGGATGGGAGGTTAAAATCTCCTAGTGATATAATAGGGTTGGAGACTGTGGATGAGCTGAGGAGTTCTATTAGGGCATCTAAGTTTTCAGATTTTTGGTCCGGTGGCCTGTATAATAAGCAAATTTTGAAATGATCTATTTTTAAAATGATGGTGTCAATGTTATTTGGGAGATCAGATGGATGTGGTTTAGCCTTTAGTTCTTTTTTTGTCATATGGATATGGAAATGAAGTAGATTCCACACTGTTCACAGAAGAAAATGTTTATGAAAAACTGAAGGTGGACAAAGTCTGGGCCGATGGTAAGATTACCAGATATTTTGCAGACAAATCTGAGACATTTATCAGGAGTGTGTGTGGGGGAAGAAGGGACACCTTAATTTCATGTTTGAGCATCCATCCATGACAGCAACAGTATCACTTCCAAGCAGCGAACTGGGGGAAAAATAGGAACAGTGCTGCGTTTTCCCTATACTGTGCAAAATAAAAAGATAATAGATACCAATTCTAAAAACGGATATATTCAAATCACTAAACTGAAAATACATTTTTTTCTTCTACCCCCTCTATCCCCATTTTTGGAATTGAGGACAGGAGGCAACCAAACAGGTCAGATTTGGGGACACAAATTGGGGATGATCCCCGAAAATCAGAGAAACCTGATAACCTTACCAGATGGGATACATCCCAGTATACTGGGGGAGCTGAGAGAACCTCTGGTGGGTACTCTTACGAATGTGTTTAATAGATCCTTAGAAACAGGAGAAGTTTCATAGGCGCAGAGAAGGGCTGAGTGATGCAGTAGTCTAATGGTTAGTGCAGTGGGTTAGTCCCAGGGAAGCTATTGTTGTTGTTGTTGTTACGTGCCATCGAGTCAATGTCAATTCAAGGGGACTCTCTGGATAGCTATCCTAAACTGTGTTCAATCTTCAGTCAGGCAGCTCGTTGTTGACAGACTAGCACCCATAGCTGCTGTTATTGTATCGATCCATCTCATTGCTGGCCTTCCTCTTTTGCATTGACCTTCTACCCTGCCAAGCATGATGTCTTTCTCTAATTATCTTTCTTTTCGTATTATGTGTCCAAAGTAGGAAAGTCAAAGTCTTGTCACCTGAGCTTCTAAAGAAAGCTTAGGTTTGATCTCCTCTAGCACTGACTGGTTTCTTCTTTGGGCAGTCCATGGTATACACAGTATTCATCGCCAGCAACATAATTCAAAGGCATAAATTTTCTTCCTATTTTTTTCACTGTCCAACTTTTGCATCCATATGACATTATTGAAAATACCATGGCTTGAACAAGTCAAATCTTTGTATGGAGAGAGACATCCCTGCTCTTGAGAATCTTGTCTAGGTCCTTCATAGCCATTCTGCCAAAAGCAATGCGTCGTCTGATTTCTTGACTGCCTGATGCTTCTTTATTGATAGTTGATCCAAGTAGGTTAAAGTTGTCCGCTATTTCAATTTCTTCTCCATCAACAATGAACTTATTCATTTTGCCAGTTGTCGGGATCTTTGTCTTCTGTAGGCCCATTTTAAGATTATGTTCCTTGATCTTGAGAAGCAAATGTTTCAGATCATCTTCACTTTCAGTCAGTAATGCGGTATCAGCAAGTCCAATAACAGACTAGGCTCAAAAAAAAAGAAAAATCTTACCATCATCGGAAATTACACAACAAGAGGGGAATCTTAATAGAAAACTACCTCCGAGGGATAGAACTCTAGGGCAAAAGCCTAAGAATTATTTTCTCCTCAACTGGGTAGACCGAGAGAGATCAGGAAACATGTAGACTTTAGAGCCTAAGAAAGTAAAATTGAAATTTCTAAAGTAAGCTCAAAGAATTATAGACTTATCAAGCTCCAAGGACAGAGTCACAAGCAAGGTAGTACGACCGGTTACCACCACTAGAGAATCCTCCAGGAATGCGGTAAGATCCCCGATTCCTATGGCCGGGTTCCCAGAGGTAAGGCCACCAGTACCAAGGCCTACAGTTAAATATTGTGCACGGATGATTGGAGGTAAATTATCTCCAGGAAGTTTAAGCACCTCCTGGAAATACTTACAAACCATCTCAATAGCAGGCATAACAGGAGATTTAGGAAAATTTAAAAATCTCAAATTATTTCTACGAGTATAGTTCGCCAAATGTTCAGCTTTTTTTGACAGCAAGATCTTATCCTTAACTTGGGCAGCACACAGCCCTCGAAGATGTTCCAGTTCTTCCTCCATGCCCTCCAGGCGCCGAGCTTGCTCCTGGACACCTTTTGCATCAGAAATGTCTTTACACAACGATAGTGAATGCCTTTTAACAACTTCCACAACTGTAACAGAGAGGTGTTCACAGTAGCAACCGCATCCCACAGTGCTTCCAAATCTACAACAGATGGTTTAACCAAGCCTCTCAAACCTGTAATCGTGTCCAACCCCCCCGACGGTGCTGTAGGAACCCCGCAAGGGGGGGATGGCCTCCACCACTCCTTCTACATCCACCACGGCAGCCGCTAAGGGCAAGGAAGTTGTCAAATCTGCAGCGAGGTCAGAGCCCTCTTCACTTCCAATCGTCGACGAGCATCTCGGAGTCCCGGCAGGAAGCACTCTGATTCCCGGCTCACCAGTTCCAGGTCGTGGTGGGGGGGGGGGGGGGCGCTGCTCTGGAGACAGCCATACCCCTGATGCACCCAGAGCCGATGACTCCAATACCACCAGCTCTGCCGTGGACGCCGCTCCAACTGCCGCCATGGTGAAACTGCACGCTGCCAAAGTCCTCTGGCCGGTAGTAGCAGAATCAGGAAACCCTGAGGGTAGGGCAGCCTGCTTTCTCTTCCGGCGTCCCATCTCCACCTGACAGGCTCCGAAACACCACCCGACCGTCCCAACCAACGCGGCGTGATGTGGCACACCGGCAGAAGAGCTCTGCCGCCATTTTGCCTCCCCAACACCCACGATCTACCCCTTCCTGGGTCCTCTTTAATAATGGTTTATAGACCTTTCCTTCAGGAACTTGTCCAAACCTTTTTTAAACCCAGCTACACTAACAGCTTTTACTACAGCCTCTGTTAACGAATTCTAGAGTTTGATTACGCGGAGAGAAAAGATATTTTCTCTTATTATTCCTAAATGGGTTACATTGTAGCTTGTCAGACGGGTGCCTGGGTGAGAACGTTCACAGTCTTGGCAAAGGCATATATCAATATGATTTGCAAGGGATTGTGGGAAATGCAGTCCATTCACACCAGACACAGCCGCTCACAATAATTAGTTGTGCTTGAGTGTAAAGCCAATAAGATATTTATTTATGGGGTTATTTCTCCCAACACAGATATGCTTGGTAGCACATAAAACAGGATACTTGCTTTCAGTGTTAAACTTAGAAAAACAAAATCAGGAAAACAACAGCTGAACTTGTCAGGCAATCAAAGCAAAAGAATAAAGACCTGGTTGGTAACAAACTGGTCTTTTCTGTAGGCTCTAGCTAATATTTTCTTAGTAGTGCTTCAAACAACAAGCAAAACCCACAAAGTAGGGAAAAACTGTTCTTTTCAGGTTAACTTCTTATATCTTCACACATGGAGTCAGAAGTGATTTCCTCAGAGCTCACAAGCAATTAGGTAAGGCTCAATTGCTAGCAGTTATCCAGCTGAAACCCCTTAGCTGGCTTACTTTCTACTGCCTGGCTCAAATCCTACTCAGGAGCTTTTCTGAGTAGATTAAAGAACAAGTTTGTATTTCTTTGTGATGGTTGTTGTACTTTGTAACAGTAAATTACCAAAGGAGTTTAGACAGAGAGCAATCCATGTATTCACAGCCTGGATCTATAACCTCTCCCCCTTCTTCAACAATCATGGGTTCAATATAATGGATTGGCACAGAGGAATTTCTCAATGGAGCACTCTCAGGAGAATACTTGTTTCCCTGCTGTCTTTCAAGGGTATAGCTAGGGCATAGATCAGTGTTCATACCTGAGCTTTCATTGCTGTTAGAGTTCCTCTCTAAATAGCCTGGCCAGTATGTAGTCCAGTTCTTATGTCCAGCCTTCCAATCCAGATCCCTGGACACTGGATCTCTCTTCACATACCTTCTGGCACGGGTCCTAGGTTCCCTTCCAAGTGCAGCCGTCTCCCTCACAGGTACCGTCTGGAGATTCCTAGCTCTGCAGCACCACTCCTCTGGTTTTCCCCAGTCCAATGGTGTATGCTGGCCTTTTGAATGTCTCCCAGTATACGTACTGCTCTGGACTCCTTTAGACCTCCCAAATGCTTTTCTCTTCTTTCTTCCAAAGGGTTTCTTGCGCTCTCTGTCCGTCCGCTCTGGCTTCTGCTTCTGATGATCCTCCAGATGATGAAGCTGTCCAAGATCATGAAGATCTCCAAGATGATGAGGATAATTCTCTGTAGAATAAACTCTACCTTTATTCTGCTTAGATGAGTGCTCCAACCTAGCACAGCGCAGCTGTGCTGAATCAGGCCCTGCCCTTTGAGATGAGTGCTTGGGGATTACCTCATAGCCCTCCTGATTGAACACACGTTTCCCCACTTCAGCTCCTCTAATGGCTGTTGGAAACCTGGTGCATTCTGGGACTGGTAGTCTTTTATAGAAAAATTCTGTTTTCTTATTTCTACCAGAACTGACAGGTTGCTTGTTCAGAGTCACTTCACCTTTACTATAGCTCCTTCCTGAGCTATGATAAGCTTCCTTATCACAAGCTTCATTGCGTGCCCCCTAGTCTTTCTGCTTTTTGATGGAGTAAACAACTGATCTACATTTACCTGTTCTACTCCATTCATTAATTTATAGAGGCATTATAATATCCTTGGTTTTATTCTCAATTCCTTTCCTTATGATTCGTGGTGGTTCCTAATGTGGAACCTTGCATCGTTTAACCATACTTTGGGTTGTTCTTTCCTAGGTGCATAACTTTGCAACTATCCATATTAAATTTTATCTGACATTTGAATGTTCAGTCTTCCAATTTATCAAGGTCCTCTTGCAGTTTTTCACAATCCTCTTGTGTTTTAAGTACTTTGGATAATTTTGTATCATCTGTAAATTTGATCACCTCGCTCGTTATTTCCATTTCCAGGCCATTTATGAATATGTTAAAAAGCAGCGGGCCCAGCACAGATCCCTTGAGTACTCCACTATTCACCTTCCTCCATTGAGAAAATTGGCCATTTAACCGTATTCTCTGCTTTCTATCTTGTAACCGGTTCCTGTTACACAATAGTGCACTGCCTCCTATTCCATAACTTGTTAATTTTGCCAAGAGTCTCTCATAAGGAACCTTGTCAAAGGCTTTCTGAAAATTCAGATACACTATATCAACCAGCTCACTTTTGTCTACCTCTTTATTTACATCTTCAAAAAAATAGAACAGATTAGTAAGACGAGTCTTTCCTTGCTACTGTAAATCCATGTTGGCTTTCTCCCATTAAACCATTTACATATTCAGTAATTTTGTTCTTTATAATGGTTTCTAGCATGACGTCGGGTTCACCAGTCTGTAGTTTACCGGATCACCCCTGAAACCCTTTTTAAAAATTGGCATTGCAGTAGTCATTCTCCAATCTTCAGGTACTACAGATGATTTTAATGATAGTTTACAGATTACTAATAGTAGGTCTGCAATCTCATATTTCAGTTCTTTCAACACCTTCAGATGTATATCATCCAGTCCAGGTGATCTGCTACTCTTCAGTTTATCAAATACTTGTAATACATCTTCACAGTTTATAAATATTTTGTTCAAACCTTCTGATATATCCCCTTTAAAATCATTCTAGGCATGGGTAAACTTTTCTACATCTTCTTCAGTAAAGCAAATAATTCATTCAGTCTCTCTGCTATGGTCTTGTCCTCCCTTAGTGCCCTTTTTACCCCTCTATCATCTAATAGTCGAATTGACTCTCTCACAGGTTTTTTGCTATGAATGTACTTGAAAATACTTTTATTATGCATTTTTGCTTCCACGGCAAGCTTTTTTTCAAATTCTCCTTTTGCCTGTCTTATCAATACCTTACATCTATCTTGCCAGTGCTTATGTTGTTTCCCATTTTCATCATTTGGCTCCTTTTTCCATTTCCTGAAAGATGCTTTTTTGGCTACAACAGCCTCTCTGGCCTCATCTTTAAGCCATGCTGGCAGTTTTTTGGCCTTCCTTCCAGTTTTCTTATAGCATGGAATACATATAGTCTGGCTTTGTAAGATACTATTTTTAAGCCACATCCATGCTTGATGTAAATCTTTCACCTTTGCAGCTGCTCCTTTTAGTTTGTTCTTAACTATTGTCCTCATTTTATCATAGTTTCCCTTTTGAAAGTTAAAAGGTAGTACTGTGGATTTCCTTGCCATTCTTCCTCCATTTATTAAATCAAATACGATCATGCTATGATCACTATTGTCAAGTGGCTCCAACACACTTATCTTTTGCACCAGATCCCATGTTCCACTAAGGACTACGTCCAAAATAGCTTCCCCTGTTGTCTGTTCATGAACCAGCTGCTCCAAAAAGCAGTCATTTATTTCATCTAGAAACTTTATCTCCCTGTCCTGCTAAGACACTGACCCAGTTGATACTGGAATTGAAATCATCCATTATTACTGTGTTGCAAATTTTGTTAGCTTCCCTGATTTCTTTTAGCATTTCATCATCTATCTGTTCACTCTGGCCAGGCAGTTGTTAGTATAGCCCCTGTGATGAGGAGAGGCCAAGAACAGATGGAGATAGAAGAAAACCCTGTTTCTGCCTTTAAAACAAGTGGCAGACAAGCTGTGCACAGAGCTTGCAGAGCAGGAAAGAAAAAAAATCCTGTCTCTGCTGAGGCTAAGCCACGCCCAGACTCTGAAGTGGGGGCAGGCTTAGATACTGATTGGAAAGGCCTGTGCGAAGGCAAGGGTGTGGCAGGGAAGAAACGGTTTTTAAACTCTCACTCTGACCAGAGAGGGAGAAAGGAAGGGAGAGTCACTTCCACAGGAGAAGGAGAGATCCTGGAGCAAGGGGATTCCAGTGGGAAGAGATATCCCAGAGCCCTGGGAGATCCTGGAGAGGAAGAAGGATTCCAGGAAGGCTTTCAGGAGAGATCTCATGAGAGAAGGAGTGGAGAAAGGCACAAGAAGTCTGACTTCCAGAAGCTGAAAGAGGTCAGTAGAAAAGGAAGCAGTGGGTGTCTGAGAAATGCTCCTAGAAGTGAAGCCAACAGACGTATAGCTGAACACCTTACAGATGAACAGGAACAGTTTGCAACAGCTAGTGTACAAGAGCCAGACCTGAGCCCTACAACTGCCAGAAGGTGGGTGGAGACGCTTGAGACTGGAAAAAGCCAAACCCCAGCAGTGAGCAGAGCTAAAAACACTAGAAACATTAGCACAAGTGTTCCCTGAGAGAAAGGCTTATTCTCCCAAAGTAACTGTGCCCAATCAGAAAGATTTGCTGTGGAGCCAGTTTCAAAAGTTCCTACAAGACAGAGAAGCTGAGGAAGCTTTTAAGACTGTAGAAGGCAATGAGCATTATTTAGCCCAGGAGGAAATGCAGGTCAATTCTTATGTGCCAGAGTCTGACCTAGGAATCTCTCCAATGGATTGCTCATTCTGTTTAAAAGAAGATTAAGCCTTACTAAGCAGTGCTAAGAAAGAGTGAGAAGCTGTATTGTGCATAACTCTGTAACTGCTAATAGTCTTCCAAAGCTAAGGATGTGTTTTTTTTTTTTTTTTTTTTTTTTTTTTTTAATACACTCACAAATCCTGAATGATTCCTGTATTTATAACTCAAACTCTATTTCACATATCGGTGATCCTAATAAAGGGAAAAGACCAAAAACCTCTACATCTTACCCTCCAAAAATACGATTAACTGCTCTACCTCAACAAATACATATCTTTTACCCTGATATAAAATATGACATTTGCATGGAAATTTTAAATAAAAAGAGGCACCCAAAGCAAGAACACGAGGACGCAGATCCAAAAAGGACTTACGTCGTCGCTGAGTCTCTCTAGAGACGTCTGGAAATATTAGTATGGTCTGACCACAAAACAGTTCCTTCTTTTTCTGAAAATAGGCACGAAGGACCCTATCTTTATCCAACATAGAAACAAAAGTGACCACTAAAGTAGCTCTAGAATTAATAATATCATTATCTGACTCAATAAACTCCGAAATATTTAGCGGAGAAGAGGCGGGGTGTTGCGACTGCGCGCCCACCACCCCCTCTATCTCCGCACTAACCACATTACCGGCAGGAACATAAAAGAGTTTAGAAATACAAATTGCCTTAGAGTCACTGAAACACAAAACCTCATGAAAATATTTTTGTAGCAAAATCATGGGGGATAAAAAATGTGTCTTCGGAAAATTAAGTAAACGAAGATTACAGGATCTAAACATATTTTCTAAATACTCATCTTGTTTATGCAAAACCAGTGAATCCACCGGAATTTTATCTAATATAGCCTTATGAGAAAGAAAACTAGAATCCTGAAAATCAGCCCTCTTTTCTAAAGACAATATTCTATCCTGATGGTCAGACAATTTTATCACAGTCTCTTTAGAAAAATCCGAAATCTTCTTCAATGAAACACCTAAAGAGAGCTCCATGCGAGAGACAATTTTCCAAATATCTTTCAAAGAAATGTCCGACGGTGGAGCATGGTCATCCACTACCGGGGGGAAAGAAATCACAGTAGGCATAGGTATAGATGATACTACAGAGTCCACCCTTAAAAAGGAGGAAGGCAATACATCCAAAACAGAATTAACTGTTACTGGCTCAGTCAATAATAAAGCAACATCAGAAACGGAATTAGAGTCACCGATGGGCAGAGTTACGCCCGTATCGCTAAGAGGAGTGAGAGAAGAAGTACTCACGGCTGACGTATCAACAAGAACATTCATTGCTGACTGAGTTGAGGCAGCCAAATCGTGTGGTTGTACATGTGCATCCATTGGGCCAATAGTTTTGACTGCCTTCACTTGGACAACCGGCGGTAACTTCTTTTTTCTCTTCCCCATAACAGGGAATAACCTCCTCAACCGACGTGAACCGAAGGGGCACCAAAGGGGCGTGGCCTGCCCCTTTGGTCACGCCCCTTCGGGCACGCCCCCAGGGGACGCCCGCGACCGCGTCCCGCGGTGGGGCAGAATGATTTAAAGCCCTCAGAGCAGCTCACCAACCAATCGGGAGAGCCACCAGCACCAGCAATCAATCAGGAAGAACAGCAAGGAAATAGTTCAGCTGAAATCGGCACCTCAGCGTCCCGCGGTGGGGCAGAATGATTTAAAGCCCTCAGAGCAGCTCACCAACCAATCGGGAGAGCCACCAGCACCAGCAATCAATCAGGAAGAACAGCAAGATAATAGTTCAGCTGAAATCGGCACCTCAGCGTCCCGCGGTGGGGCAGAATGATTTAAAGCCCTCAGAGCAGCTCACCAACCAATCGGGAGAGCCACCAGCACCAGCAATCAATCAGGAAGAACAGCAAGGAAATAGTTCAGCTGAAATCGGCACCTCAGCGTCCCGCGGTGGGGCAGAATGATTTAAAGCCCTCAGAGCAGCTCACCAACCAATCGGGAGAGCCACCAGCACCAGCAATCAATCAGGAAGAACAGCAAGGAAATAGTTCAGCTGAAATCGGCACCTCCGCTAAGGATGTGTTTTACCAAGTGAGAATTTTCTTCTAGAGCAAAGAAGCTGTGTGTTACCAGAAGTTTGTTTGAACTGGGAAAACCACAGTTGTGCAAAAGCTGTGTGTTATCATACGTTTGTTTAGAAGGGGAAACAGTTGTGCCAAGAAGAACGTTTACCTTTTGTTAGAAAGAGATACAGTAAGCTGTGCTGAGTACGCTTTTGTTTAATGAAAAACAGCTGCTAAGGTTAGCAGGACTTTTGATTTCCGTTACCTCAGTTGCCAGTTATTTTCTGTTATCCTTTGTGTTGGAGAAGTATCCTAACACCTTGTGTTTGAATTTTAATGCCTTGGAAATCCCCATAGAAAAATAAATATTCTTGTATGCCTTACCAAAGGTTGTCGGCGCTCCCCCTTGGGGCCAGGCAGTTGCCTAGGTGTAAGGGGGTGCCCCGATCATCCTTCTTAATGAAACTGGCCTCTTCGCATGTAGTTGTGTCTTACAGATTATAGCCGAGATCAAAGGTCACAGGAAAATTTCTTTTATTTGGAAAATAAAGTTCTACATAATGTCATGCAGCAGACCCTCTTGAAAGAAAAGAAAATGTTTTAAACGGAGAAAAAAATGTGCACAAGCTGCATTATTCGGAGGAACCAGCTAGAGGGAGCCAGAGCGACTTCAGAGACACTGAGGAGCCACGCCCCGCTGGTCACAAGGTAATGCCAGCCAGCTTCCAATCCTCGAAGGCAGGAGTGCTTCTTAAGGAGAGTGTGGAAGACTGGAGACAGTTGGGCAGAAAGGAGTTCGGCAGGAGACAGGTCGGCAAGGTGGTCGGCAGGAAGGAGAGAGAAGAGCAGCAGTGGAGAAAGAGAAGCAGGCCAAGGAGGCAAGTCCAGCAGAAGCAAGGGAAGGATCTCTTGCAGCGCAGAGAGAAAGAGGTTAGAATGGAAACCTGATTACTCTACCGCTAGCAAACCACCCCGAGTGGAAGACGATTTCCCTGGAGCTGATGAAGGACCTGGGAAGGTCTCAGCTCAAACAAGAGTGAGAGCTGTTTGTCCAGAGAGGCGAAAGCATTGCTGCAACTGGAGTCTAAAGTCAAATGAGAGACAGCTGGAGAACCTAAGCCGTGCTGCACAGGCAAGCCAGAAGCTAAGCCGGTACAGGCCCAGACCTTTTCTTGGAGAAGGGACTCCAACCTCACAAGGTAAACCATACTTTCCTGGAAAAAGATTCCAGAAAGCTGCTGTATGGGAAAGACAGGCAGTAGAAGAAAACAGTTTGTCTGAAGGTTCCTATGATACAAGGTATGGAAAATGTTTACCTAAGAAGAAAGTTCTGAATGAAAAATGTTTATACAGAGCTGCTATAAAACCTCTGAATAAAGAGGAATCTTTTCAGTATAAAACAGCACATAGCCGACGCCCTAGGCTTAGCCCAGAACATTGGGAAGTGATACAGGAACTGTATAAAAAGCCTGAATATATTTTACCTGAAACCAGGGACACAGATTCAGAGGCTTCGGAAGATGAGCCAATGCAAGTGGAACTAGCAGGGGATATTTCAGATCCAGAAATGTATTGTACATACTGTGTTACAGGAAGCCTAGAATCCTTGTCAGGCTTGTGAGCTGTGTGACTTGCTGAATTGAACATTCTTGTTTTGTGTAAATAGCACCAGTCCTGTGAAAGTAACAGTTTTTGCGTTAAACCTGAGTTTTTCTTTTCCTCACCTGAAGTAAGGACATTTTGCTTTATAGTTGTATCCCAATCATTTGAACCATTGCGAAGAAGGGAAATAAAAAGCCTTTATTTTTCCCACCACTCTGAGCAGTTGTTTTCATTGAAGATTGGTATCAAGGAAACTACTAGGACCAAAAGTCAATTGGGCCTTTGGAATACTTGCCAATCTCAACCTTATAATTTTTGTGTCTGACCTGCCCTGACCTCTACTAGCCACCAGGGTAGCCCTCACGACAATAACCAAATTGAATTCTTTGGTTAGGAATTCAGCTACTACAAACAAAACTCAGGATGCTTCTCCATTCACAAAAACATAAGCCTTGATACACAGTCCAAGCCTTGGCTTTGTTTCTGCGGCTTAGTTTAAACACGTCTTCAAAATCATTCCTTTACAAGCAGAAATCGGTTTCCAGGTCTCCAGGATGCAGCACAGCACTTAACTGTTTCTTTCACAGGTTTTAGCAGCACTTTAACTTCCTGGTCCACCAACAGTTTAAAACGTATGATATTTTCTTTTTCCAAAGGTGCTTTCAGACTTTAGTTTCCACAGGCATCTATTAACTCTTGAAACTTATTCAACCAGCTCTCATTAATTGCCTAATTAAAGTCATTAGCTTCAGCAGAGAATGTTTCTCCCTTTAAAACTTCTGGGTTTTCCCAATTACTTTAAAACCCTTCAGTTTCTTACTTCTGACTGGCACAGAAAGAACATTCTATTTCCATATCAGAATAATCATTCTCTATATAGCTGTCTCCTATTTCCATTTCCTCTTCACTGGCTTCCCTCAGTGACTTGCTATCCACAGCATCTGCATGGGAAGGCTTCAACTGCTGCAACACTGTTTTCAGCTGTTCCCATTGAGATCCCTCGCTACATGAGGTTGTGGGGGAAGGGCATGAAAGAGCTTTCTTATTCAGAAGCTTTTCAAGAGCGTGTAATGGGCTCACCTTGCTAGCAGTAGTGTGTCTCCTTTCAGACCCTGCCACAGATGTACACTTGCTTTCTGGTCCTCCCAGGAATATTCCTTTCTCCTGCTCCCCAACAGTACCTTGTTTAAAACAGGCTCTCCAAGGCTCCACATTAGCTGCAGACTTCCTGTCAGCTGAACTGCGTTCTAGGCTTGAGCTGTCTCTGTACTGTTTGCAAGAGGAATCCCTTTTTGTATGGCCAGTCCACCAGTTTCTAGAGAATATCTCCTCCTCAGAAGATTCCTCCCCCGAGCTTGCCTCTGCCCTTTTCTCCAGCTTTCTCTCAGACCTCCTCCTGGATCTCTCCTCTTTACCACGCTGATTCTCCTCTCTGCCACGTTGCTTCTCCTCTGTCACGCTGCTCTCTGCCACGCTGATTCTCCTCTCTGCCACGCTGCTTTCTGCCACGCTGATTCTCCTCTCTGCTACGCTGCTTTCTGTCACGCTGCTTCTTGTGACTGAAACTTCCCTGCTTAAATGTTTGGGGCTGTCCTATAGCTCTAGACTCCGCCCCCAAACCACTCCCATTACCTCCCTCGGTTTCCATGGGGACTGGGTGTGTCTCTGGTTCTACACTTCTGTGCAGGGAGTTTTTAGCTTTGTTTAGAGTTTTAACCCCTGCTGTGCCTGCAGTTCTGTTGGGCTCAGGGAAAAAAGACTGTTTTTCCACCGTTTCCTTCCACTCTAAACCTGCTTCGCCACCACACGGTCTCACACTACATTTTGTCCTTGCTCAAGAAAAGCCTAACTACAAGTCCCAGAATTCTACTGGGGACAGTCAGAAAAGCTTTATTTAAGGACATTACAAGGCAGCCCTAAGCCTGTAAGCCCTAGGGCCCAGGCTAGGGTCCCACACCCCAATGTTATCACCTTCCCCTTTTTACATGGAATTTCTATCCATTAAGATTATACAGTTTATTTTGTTTCCTGCAAGACTTTAATCCTATGTGACTCAATGCCCTGTCTAACATAAAGCGCAACCTCTCCACCAATTTGATGTACTCTATCATTGCAATATAATTTGTACGCAGGTATCAGTGTCCCATTGGCTGTCATCCTTCCACCAGGTCTCCGATATGCCAATTATATCTAACCTTTCATTTAGTGCTATATATTCTAACTCTCCCATTTTATTTTTTAGACTTCTAGCATTTGCGTACAGGTATTGCATAGAGGCATTTTATTGATATTAATCTGAATATCACTTGATAGGGGTAAACTAGAATCTTTCAGCTTTGTTTGCTCTGTACTTAAGGGCCTCTGGATTGCTTTTATCTATTGTTTAGCTTTGCACGCCCTGCTCTTTGCCACCCCTTCCCTTCCAGAAGTTGCCACTCTAGGCAATCGCCTAGTTTGCCTAATAGTTGGGCTAGCCATGGGCGAGAGGTGACGTGCAAGGGCCAGGAGAGAGACTTTTGGGTGATTAGTATCTAAAGATCTCAAAGTGGAAAAACACTGTGAAAAGACAGTGGCCAAAATCAAAAGGATACTAGGTTGCATATAGAGGGATATAAATGGATGAAAAGAGGAAGTGGTAATGCCCATGTACAGGTCATTGGTGAGATCTTGCTTGGAGTACTGTGTTCAGTTTTGGAGGTAGTATCTCAGTAATGATATAAAAAGACGAAGCAGTAGAGAAGAAGTGTCCAAAATGGTATGGGGTTTGAGCTAGAAGCCATATAAGAAAAGACTTGAAGACCTGAATATGTATACTCCAGTGCAGTGGTTCTCAACCCAGTCCTCAGGGCACAGAAAGGCCAGTTGGGTTTTCAGGATTCCCACAATGAATATACATGAGATATATTTGCATACAATGAAGACAGTACATGCAACTCTCTCTCATGCTTGATCATTGAGGGAAACCTGAAAATCCAACTGGTTTGAGAACCAGTCTCACTTCGGGACACACCTAGCCAGTCAGATTTTCAGGACTATGAATATGCATATGAGAGATCTGCATATAATGGCAGTGCATGCAAATTTATCTCATACATATTCATTTTGATTGTCCTGAAAACCTGACTGGCTAGATGTGTCCTGAGGACTGAGTTGAGAACCACTGCCACCAGTGATTTTGTTTGGTTTGATGGGTGGGGGATTTGGAGTCGCTGGGCCACCAGGGATATTTTTTGTTTGGTGGGTGGAAAGGATCGGGGCCTCAGGGCCACCAGGGATTTGCTTTCTGTATTTTGATGGCATCGGGGAAAGCACCTAATGCCATCAAAATACTGTCGGGGTTATGCGCTAGTGTTTAAGCTACCTTAGACCCAGGCATAGAAATATTGGTGCTAAGGCTGGTTGCAAAATCCTCTATGCCTGTCTCTGCATCGGGCACAGCCATTATTTGCATACCAGTTTATTATGTGCAGCTCATTTGTCTACAATTTAAATACATTTAAATGCTTGTGGTGTTAATTGTGCACTAATTTTTCTGTTGCTGTTTACACACTCGTCCATCTCTTTTCTGCATTTGATGTTAGCAGTAAGTTTGCTTAAAAGTGGGTTAGCTGTGCTTTAAGGCAGCACTAGCTTTCTGCATCGACCTGTAAGTGACGAAGACCTAAAAATAAAAGTATGTAGTGTAATGAAGAAGCCCCTACTGAGCCCATGGAGATAGGGATAGTAGAAGATTCCACCTTAGAATCTGACAGGCAGTCTGAGCACATGGCTCAATGTTTACAAGAAGAAAGTAAACAGAGAAAGTCAGGAGCCGAATGGACACGCCCAAGCGGTGATGTATCACCAAGCTTAGGGGTTAATGAGAAACACCTGTTCAGGGGAAAGGCAGAGCTAAGCCCTGAGAAACAGGACTATAATAATTGGTCATTAGCTTTAAAAGAGAGACCGAGAGAAACACAGAGGCAAGGAAGAGAGAGACCGGGTGAAGGTCCCAGTCAGAGACCAGGTCAAGAGAGCCATAGCAAGAGCCAAGGAAGCCAAAGCCCGAGAACCTGAAGGAAGCAGCACAAGAGAGGTGCCGTTCAGGAAAGGCAGGAGAAAGGAGAGACCTCCTGGGAGGCAGGCTTGGAAAAGCTCGGAGGCTCCAGAGAGAGAGAGAGACGGTGGCAGGAAAAAGAGGGAGGAGTGGCCTAGTGGTTGGGGCAAGGTACTACAGGCCGGAAAGTCGGTGGTTCAAATCCCCTAGAGGACAGCAACCTTGGGCCGGAAGGACTGGGGTTTCTAGTCCAACAGGTGCTCCTTGTGGTCTTGGGCAAGCCACTTAACCCTCCATTGCCCATGTTCCCTGTAAGTATTAGTGTATGTGTCTCATATCCCCTCGTGTTAAATGTATCCCCCAACCGCTTTGACCCGGTGAAAAGCGGGATATAAATGCAGCTAAATAAATAAATAAAATAAATAAATACTTATAGGTCTGAGGCAGAAGCCAGCAAGCTAAGAGGAAAGAAAACACAGCCGGTGTTTGGAAACCTGCCTGAGCCAAGAGAGCAGAGAATTCCTCCCTCCTTAAAGCCAGAAGGTAGGCTTCAAAGTTTGCCCAGCTATGAATCTAGTTTAAAAGTATTTCCTTGTTGTTGCCAAGAAATAGGAAACAGCCTAGGAAGCAACTCCAGAGTACAGGGTAGTTTCAAGCCCTGCTGTTTAGAAGGGTATAAAGGGAAGATCCCTGAATGCCTAGAAGAAGGTTGCTTTAAAACCCACGATATACAGGTGATACGGGTCTAGCTTATAGAGTAACGTAATATCACTAATTTCTGGAAAATTACTCCAAGCAAACAAGCTGTTGCAAAAAAAGTCGGAGGGTTTATGTCAAAGCTTAATAGGAATGCACAGGAATCGTCTCAGACTCTTCGGCTACCAGTAAGCTTTGACATAAACCCTCCGACTTTTTTTGCAACAGCTTGTTTGCTTGGAGTAATTTTCCAGAAATTAGTGTTAAAACCCACGATAGCAGCTTACAGACACACCCAGCTAATGCTGAGCTGGAAGAGATGCAGATAGACTCTGATGTTTATGACGCAGCTGATATACAGATGGATTGCACCCTATGTATAGCTGACCATATTGAATCCCTGTGCTGAGCATTACTATAAGACTGCTGATAAAGTGGCAAAGAAAAGGGGAACAATTTCCTTTGCTATCAGAAGCTGTTTGTTTGCTTTTGTTTTTGTGACGAGCACTGCACGTTTGGAAGCCTGAGAATGAAGAGGCACATTTACCTTAGTTCTTGTATGCATTCCTCCTATCAAATATATGGAAAGTTGTCCTAATTTCATCTGCACTTAAGTTCTGTTGGGAGGGGAAATAAATCCTTGTCATTTTTGCCTTTAACACTCGACTGCAACTCCTTCTTGAATCAGAGGGTAGAAAGGGGACTACCATTCCCACAAGGCATTGCAGGAGCAAATGCAGTGTCATACTCCCTGAAGATAGAATATCAAGGCAGACCAACCCTACTCGCCCTAGGCAGTAGGCTGGCCTGATGACGGTAGACAAAAATTAAACTGAAACCCCAAGAAGCTAGACTCTGCATGTAGTGCAACATCAGAGAAATAGAGAGATGCATTTCCTTGTACTGTGTAAAATTATAAAAGGGCATGTTTATTAAATGCATTAGCTGCTAACGCGGCGATAATGTGGGGTTATCGCGGTGCGGTATCAGCTAATGTGAGTAAATGCAGGTAGTGCAGGAAAGCCCTGTGCTGTCTGAAGATTGTGTATAAACTGGGCACCTGGAAAGAGAGAGGGCAGAGAGTGGGAGTACCTGTAACGTATGATTACTGCGAGCGATGACAGTGCATGGTAACAGCAAGTTGGGCAAACATTACATGTGCAGCAAACGCCACCTTAGCGGGTGGTGGTAGTTGCATCTGCAGTACTGCTGCTCCACGATACCTACAGATTGGCAGTATTATCTGCTGGGTAAATGCAGCCCCAGCAGATGATACACGGCTTTTGCAGTTAACGCAGCACTAACACATGATGATAGCTGCAAAAGCCTAATGCACCTTAGTAAACATGCCCCAAAGATAGCACAAAGTCCGATTACTAAATTAAAAATAAAATTATGGGAGGGCAAGATGGCGGCAGGAAGTTGTTCCAGTGTGGCTGCGTTGCTGTCATCTTCCTTAACCAGTGTTTTTACTTACACTGGATCTGCCCTGATGGGACGGAGAAAGCGTAAGCAGGCCAGCCTACCTTCAGGCTTGGCATCATCCACTGCTGCTGGTCAAAGGACTTTGGATTCTTGCGGCTTTGTGGCTCCTGGAACTAGAGCGGCATCCTCGGCGGTTAAGCATTCTCTGCTTCACTGAGCACATCAGGGGTTTGACTTTCCCCCAAGTAGCGTGCTTCCCCCGGCTGCGACCTGGAAGTGATCAGCCGGCCGGTATAGTGCTTCCCTGTAGCATGATGACTAGTATGCCATCTCATGGAAGTGAAGAGGGCTCATTGGCGACCTTTGCGCTAACTTCAGGCTCTGTAGTGTCTTGCTGGAATGGCAACGGGGTCTTCATTGTCTGTCTCATTTGGATCAGATGCAGTCAGTAGGGTCTCGAGGAGTGCAGCTCCCGGTTGCAGGGGAAGTGGTGAGACCTGCAGTGATTACATTGGATACACTACGGGACGTGATAACAGCCTTGACTACTTCTTTGTCATCAGTTTGGGGACTGTGAGTAATGAACTTTCTCAAGTAAAGCAAGACTTTTCCGAAGTTTCCAGGATTCAAGGGCAACAGGCAGGAATGATCTCTCGGTTACAGAATGAAACTGGACAGCTTTGTGAGTCGCAAGTTGCCCAGATTAAAGATAAGATTCTGTTGGCTAGGAAGATGGAATACCTGGAAAATCAGACTTGTTAAAATAACCTTAGATTGTTACATTTTCCATTTCTGCAAGGTCTTAAAGATCCCGCAGGAACATCTTCCTCCCCTGACCCGGGCCCAGTACTTGACTCTGGGTTCTCGTGACCGGGGTGGTGGTCATGGGACTGTTTTGGAGGGAGCTGGGGACCTTACTGGGTTTTTGTAAAGCTCTCTCAAGGTAGTAACGGTGAGAATCACCCTGTTCGTTACACTAGCACTGGAATCAGACAAAGCTTTAATTTTTCCTTCTTATTTCAGGAATTTCAATGAGTCTTTTCTGGGCACTCATGTCTGCATTTCCCCCAATCTCTCCCGTCCTACCCAACTAAGGAGGAAGGATTTCCATGAGCTTAGGCCTAGGGTTCTGTCCTTGGGGGCAGCTTTTGTGCTGAAATTTTCTTTTCGCTGTTATATTTCCCATAAGGATAAAAATGTCGTTTTTTGTTTTTTTTGAGCCCAGGCAACTCCTCAAATTCTTGGTCGCTAGGGAAGATCCCGAGGTAGTAGTAGCATCCCCTTCGGCTGACGTCTAAGTCTCGCCCTGCTGTTTATGTAGCTTTTTCTTCTATTTTAGGATATTGGTTTGTGGTCCTATTATATTGTGCTATTTCTTGAGGCCCTCTTTCTTCATTTTGTGGTCTAATTTTTCTTTTTCTATTGGCCAATTTAGTTTCCTTGTTTTCTGGATTATATGGAATACCATTGTCTTTTTCATTCATGTGTATGCCTGAATGTATGTCATATAAATGTAAATTAAAAATAAATTTAAAAAAATTGTTCTACCTTTGTCTGATCGTTTTGTTCTCTGGTCATGCTGGTACCAATCTGAGGTCTCTGCCTTCTGTCTATTAGTTCTCTTTCTATGGTCTCTAGTCCATCTGCCATTTCTTGGCTCTACTTTTTGTTTTGTTTTCAATTCTTTCCATCTTGGATATTGATCTTTTCCTTTCAGCTTTCTTCCATTTATTTTTCTCTCTCTGTCCACTCAGATTTCTCTACTCCTTCTTACTATCCAATCCTTAATCCATCTGCTTACCACTTTTCAACCCTCACCCCAGTCCTCCCATTCCCCACCTCTTCTTCCCTGGTTCATTATTCTCTGGTCTTTCACTTGCTCTTTCATTCCTCTTCATGTCTAACATCTGTTACCTTCCTCATCCAGTGTCTATCTCCTCTCTTTCCCTCCATCCAGCATCTCCGCTCTCTCCTCTCTCTCTCTGTCCTTCTGTGTCCCCCCTCTCTCTTCCTGTCTCTGTATCCAGCATTTTCCCTTGCCATTCCTATCCTCCTGTGTCCAGCATTTCTCCCATCTCCATAGAACCCCCTCCTTATTACTCCCATACCCAGCATCTGTCTCTCTCACCCTACTTTACCCCATGCTAATCTTCTGCCCTCTCTCTTCCTTTAACCCTCATGTCATGTATCTCCCCTGTTTCTGTTCCACCCCAATGTCCAGCATTTTCCCATAGTCTCCCTATAACGCCCCATGTCCAGTATCCTCACGCCATCTCAAAATCTCCAGTCCTTGCTTGTCCCTGTGCCCATTCTCCTTAGGTCTACATCTCATGTCAAGTATCTCCCCTTGATCTCCCTAGCCCCAGCATTTACCATATCCCTTCTGCCTCCCTATTCCACCCCTGCATCTAGCATTTCCCCTCTGTCTCCCTGTGCCCCTCTATCTCCCAATGCCCCGCATGTCCAGCATCTCCCATTTTCCTGTGACCCCTCCTTGTCCATCATCTGCCATCTGTTTTCCTGTGATACGCCCCTGCCTCCAACATTATCTCTCTATGTTCATTTCCCCCTCCGTCTCCCTATGCCCTCTCTGTGTCCAGTACTTCCCTCTATCTCCCTGGCCCTCCATCCCCACATCCAGTATCTTCCCTCCACCCTCCTGCCCCTCTCCTGCTGTCCCCCTTTCCAGATTCTGCAGCCTTTCTTACTTCCCCTTTGCAGTCTCATCCCTCCCCCCTCTATCTCTCTGTCAATGATTGCCCCTTTAAATGCAGTCCAGCTTATCTGCCCCTCTCTCTCTCTGGCCCCTAACAACTGTCCTTGCATTCCCTCCTAAGGGCTTGCAAACATCATGATCTGGTCAGCAGCTCTTCTACCCACAGGACTTGTTGTTCCCAGAGGCACAATCTTTCCTTCTGGGCTGCAAATGTGGCCTTGCAGAGCTCTGCTGGCCGGGGGACTTGCTGCCCCCATGGGCATGATCTTCCTCTCCGGACAGCGATCAAAATGCAGAGGCGATCACGGCCCAGACAGGAAGATCATGCCTGTGTGAGCAACAAGTCCCATGAGCAGCAGAGCTCTTCCTTTCTGGGTTTGGCAGGAGATGGGGGAGCAGGGGAGGGGGAGGGGCTAGCGCTGGTACCTCCCTGCAGCGCTTACCTCATTTACTGTGTAGTGCCAACTCGGGGGAGTGGTACAGTATAGGGGGTGACATAAGAGCGGAATCTAGGCATGATTGTTTCTAACAGTCTTAAAGTGACTAACAGGTAGCAAGGTGACAGCAAAAGCCAGAAGGATGCTTGGGTGCATAGGGAGAGGAATGGCTAGCAGAGGAAAGGAGGTGAAAGTGCATCTGTATAAGTCTTTGGTGAGACTTCATTTGGAGCATTGTGTTCAATTCTGGAAACCACACTTCCAAAGGATATAGCTACTACTACTACTAATCATTTGTATAGAATTACAAGGCGTACACAGCGCTGTATATATAGATGCAAGACACAGTCCCTGCTCATTAGAGCTTACAGTCTAATCAGGACAAAACAGACAGTGAAACTGGAGACTAGAGTATGGTAAGATACACATAAGTAGTGGACAAGACAGTGAGGAGCATCAGGATCCAAAAGCGGCTTCAAAGAGGTAGGTTTTTAGTCTGGATTTGAATAGGGCTAGAGAAGGGGCCTGACGAATAGACTCGGGTAGTTTGTTCCAGGCATATAGAGCAGCAAGATGGAATGAACAAAGTCTGGAGTTGGTGGTGGTAGAGAAGGGCACAGATAAAAGGGATATGTCAGAGGAGCAGAGCACCCAAGGAAGGATGTAGAGTGATATAAGAGAGGATGGAGTTGGTGCAGAAGGTGACTACCAAAATGGTCAGACATATGGGGACAGACTTAAAGATCTCAATATTTATAATTTAGAGGAAAGGCAGGATAGAGGAGATATGATAGAGATTTTTAAATACCTCCATGGCATAAATGCACAGGAGGAGAGCATCTTACAATTGAAAGTAAGTTCTGTAAAGAGGGGACATAGGATGAGGGTGAAAGAGAATAGACTCAGGAGTAATATGCAGAAATACTTCTTTATGGAAAGAGAGGTAGATGCATGAAATAGTCTCCTAGTGAAGGTAATAGAGACGAGGACAGTATCTTAATTCAAGAAAGCATAGGAAAGGAAAAAAAGGGACTATAGTAGTTGATATGGAAGGGCAGACTGGATACTATGCTTTCTGCCGTCATGTGTCAAAGTCCTGATGCATCCCAAAGCCTTATGCTGTATGCTCTCCATGATTCCAGCATATACAACCCCATCTTCTATCAGAGATTCCAGTCATTTCTGTTCCCGATCATCAAAATTCATTGGGTACAAGTGCTAATAACCAGAGCAGTGAATCTCCAGCAGCCTTCTAGACGTTTGTTTGAGAATAATGAAAGACATCTAGGAACTGGTGAGTTATAATGAGAGACCATTTTAGACAGTCAACACTAAGATCGAGAATTCAAAACCACACATCAACTGTACTTAATTTTAGCAGTTCAGGAATTTGCATTATATACTTCAAAACCACATACATTGTTTCCTATTTATTTATTTATGAAGCTTCTATACTGCAGATCTCTCTCGATCTCTATGGTTTACAAATAACATAAGCCATAATCATAAACAGACACAATTAATGTACAGTAACATCAAAGATGTATCATCTCTAATGAAAACAACAGCACTTCAGTTTGGATCTTATATACATATGCAAGAAAGAAATATTCACTGCCATGAAGAATATAGCCCCAAAACAAGAAAATTTACAAATCACAAGTATAGCGAACCTCTTAGACCATGTAACAAGTGAGGAATGTGAAGAGACATATGAAAAATGAACAAGAAAAAGAGATGCCAAGAAACAAATAAACCAATTTGCCAAAAAAAGAAAAAACACCTGGCTACTAGGATACAAACACAATAATAATACAGCAATTATCCCAGCAGATGTTAAACCACTGCCATGGATACTTCCAAGGGCACTTTGTCTCAAAGAAATGATTTTGATCAGGCTTCCAAAAACTATATCTAGCCCTCTTATGTGGGTTCACCTAACACATCTCTATAGGTAGAGTTAAGTGCACCTACACTATGGGGTATGTTTACTAAACTGCGCTAATGTGCGCGGCGCACATTAGCATGCGCTAAGGTACCTTAGCGCATGCTAATGATGCGTTACGGGGCACAAATGTGCCCCGCACAGGTGCGCGGCGCACTAAAGTGCACACTCATGTGCGCGGCGTGCTAATGTGCGATAAAGGCGTGGAAAGGCTCCCGGAAGGCGGAGGAAGGCTCCCCAGGGGCAGAGAGAAGGGGTCAATGGGTGGAGAGTGGGAGGGGAGAGGCTCCCCGCACACTAGCGGGGCTGAAATTCAAGGCAAAAAATACCACGAATGAAAACTTCGCGGTAGAGCCGATTTAAAGGGAAGAGAAGCCATTTCTGTCAGCAATGTACAGCAAAACCAGGGAAACCTACAAAACAGTGATAAGTGTGATACATGTGCACGGAACAAAAGTGCAAATAAACATTGAAAATGACCCCAACAAAATAAAATAAAATTATACTCAAGCTGGGCAATAGTGATAGTAATGGGAAACATCAAAAAACACACCGAAGAAAGCCGCAAAAAATAAATATGAATTTTATAAGGGTCTACGCTCCGTCCCCATACAAGGTGAATGATCCCACAGTGAAATAGCACTGATCAGGGTTTCCCTCTCCATTGGACAGGTTACCTATGGCATGCACATGTTCCACAACAGCAGGGCGGGCAGGTCAGAATGGGCAACTGGACAGATGCTGGGAAAGGGGATACAGAGGGCTGCAGGCGGCACATGCTGTGGTGCAGCTGGGGCACAGTGCGGACTAGGCAGATGCCTAGATGGCACTTAGGAATGCTGAAACTGTACAGCAGCCAGACAGCAACTGATGAGGGCCCAACATGGGCACAAGAGTGTTTAGCACAGTGTCACAGGGGATAGTACCCAGCAGGTACCCCCAAGGGCACAGAACATTGGCAGGCGGTGATTGGGGGACGTGCGGACAGATATGCAGGCACCCCTACCCCAGAACCCGCACCATAGGCAGCCACCTACCCGCACACAGGATGGTCTGAGACTGCGTACCACCAGCACCACCAGCAGAAGGGCATGTCAGCATGGTGGCACAGGGGTACTGGAGGTGGAGGGGGGCAGTGGCAGCTGCCCAGAGCAGACCATAGCCTAGCCCTGTGTAGGTGGGTGCAATGCACTGCAACAGACAGGCCCTGCCAGACAAACAGTCATGTTATCATCAGGGAATGCACTGTCTCTGTGGCAACACGGTGGTGCAGTGCACACAACCAGCGTGTTTGGATACAGAAGGTCACAGGTTCAAGCCCCAGCTGGGGCTTCTGCCAATCCAGTCCCCATATTTTACCCACAACTAAATCGTGATAGTAAAGACGAACCTTTATTGCAGAGAACATAAGCATGGCTCAAACATCTCTATTTTACCCTACAGAGCACAGACACCAGAAACATGCACATTACCTAGAGCAGATTCCCCCAAATGCAGTCCTGGAGGGCCACAAATCCTTCAGGGTTTATGCTGTCTCCAATCTAAGGATGGAGCGGTACTGGTGGTGGAGGTGGCAGCAGCTAGTGGCCACAGCAGACCATGGCCTAGCCCTGTCCAGGTGGGTGCCATGCACTGCAACAAACAGGCCCTGTCAGATGTACAGTCATGGACTCCCCAGGGAATACAGCATATCTGTGGCCACACGGTGGTGCAGTGCACACAGACAGTGTGTGCAAGAACAGAAGGTCACAGGTTCAAAGCCCAGCTGGGGCTACTGCCAATCCAGTCCACATATTTTTCCCACAACTAAACCGTGATAGTAAGGACAAACCTTTATTGCAGAGAACATACGCATGGTTAATACGCCTATATTTTACCCCACCGAGCACAGACACCATAAACAGGCACATTACCTAGAGCAGAGTCTCCCAAATGCAGTCCTGGAGGGCCAAACACCATTCAGGTTCCATGCTGCCTCTATTAAAGATGCCTGTGCTGCATATCTATGCACCACCCCCATGGTAGGCAGATGTATCTCATGCATATTCATGAGGGACAGCATGAAAACCCGAACAGTGTTTGGCACACCAGGACTGGAGATGGGAACCTCTGCCGTAAAGCAGCAGCCAACAGGGGCAGACACACCCACACCCACACCCACAGGCCCCATTAGCCAATGCCTCCTGGAGAGGCAGGACATTGGGCCCTGTGTGCATCTCCCAATACTAGCACTTGCATACCTTAGCAATGCCACCCTACACCTGGGTATACGGTACACAGCTATCAAACGTTTGCTATGATTACTGGCTGATAGCAATTCCTACGTTAAGCACAGTTTGCTGATTGAGCTCCAGCATAACAATCTTTCTGATGTTTGTGGTGTGTGCTCCAGGTCTGGTCTCTGACAGTGTTTACCACCCTGGGGAGTGACCCCCAACAGTATTGCGTAACATATCCATGCCTGTACTGTGCCCAGGACTGGTGTGGTGGCCAGGGCTGCTAAACTCCTCTATAGTAGCACAATGCTGGCATAGGTGTGTGTGTGTGTGTGTCTGTCTATCTAGTGTGTGGTGGCTGCAAACACCCTCCACAGCCCACACTGCCAGCACTGTTGCCAGTATTGGCCTGCCAATGTGCATAATGAGGAGCAAGGTACCATGGGTATAGCCCGGACAGGGTGGCCTGGCCAGGATGCATCTGGACAGGGCATAGGGCAATGGCTGGGACATTGTAGTGCCCAGCCACCACCTACACAGACAGGGTGGCCACAGCATGTCCTGCTGGGAGATCACTCTCACCCTGACTGTGCAGTGACCACGGCATGGCTAGCCACCCCCATAGTGCTATATAGTATTTCTCTCATGTGATATTTATGGGTTTCCTTTTGGGGCCCAGTCACTGACTTATCTGCTTGTTGTGTATGCTGACATCCCAGTTCTGGGTGCACGCATTTCCACCAGGAACATGCACTATGGACTAGCTAGCAGACTGCAGCTGGTATGTGTCATGATGGAGTGCCTTGCAGGGTGCAGCGGCTGAAGGCTTGCTTCAGGAGACTATCAGATAGTGGTGGGGTGCAGCTTAGCATATCCAGGCCTAATGTCTGTCTGCTATTGCGTTATGGATGTGTACAGAGCTGCATTAACTGCCCTGTAGGTGTCTGTTCCCCAGCAGGACCGGGGTTGATGGTCCCCTCTACTGCCTCCATTGCAGGGAGGTAGAATGTGGATCTGTTGATGGGAGACCCTGTTTACCACCCTCAGCCCTGGAGGAGGAGGGTGGTGGTACATAATCCTCCTAGGGGTCCATACGGGCTACACCTGACTGAGACATACAGATATATCCAAGGTGTGTCTACAGAAACTACCTATCTCACACATTAGCACTGCTGGGGACCTGCAGCATGGCCTATTTCTGCCATGGAAGGTGCTGTGGACCTGGTGCTGTGCGCCCCACCGCACACTCAGGGTGAGCACAGTACCCGCACAATATGATGGTGTGTAGCTACTCTGTGCCAGTAACACACATGGTCAGTTCCCTCTACCAGGCCAAGGTGCTGTGGGGGTGCATACCCCATCTTGTGTTCATCTGTAGACAGCTGATTTGCATGTGCAGTGCATCATGGGTACGGGTGGGCTAACCCTATCCTGGTGACCACAGCAGACTGTCAGTGTGGTGACATGCAGTCCCTCTGCAGCCAGCCAGGGGCTTGCTAGCAGCTATAGAGCTGTAGCCCACTGGTTACTTCACTGCCTGTGGAGCCAGAGGTCATGGGTTCAAACCCACAGTGGGGTTGTTTGATAGGGCTGCCCAAAGCATTATCTCTTTTTAATGTACATTATTGCTGCCAGAAAAAACACCCTCAGCGTACTGTACCCATAAGGTGCCTCAGAGGGTGCTTTATAGGGCGTCCTATAGGGCACCTTATGGTTACCGTCCATATAAGGTGCACTATACGTTATCCTGTAGAGAGACTTATAGGGTGCCCTATAGGGGACATTATAGGGTGCCGTGGTGGACAGTGCACTTTATAATGTGCCCTCTGGGGTACCTTATGAGGTGCCTTATGCAGCACCTTATGTTACAATACTTTGAGGGTGTGTTTGCTGGCAGCACTAATTAAATAAAAATAAAATGCCTCCTAAAGCAATATTACTTATAGCAGGTGATGCCTCAGCCAGGCTTCTTCATTAGGCACAGTGGGGGATTGAACCCATGACTCCTGCATCATTGGTCAGTGTCTTAACCATTGTGCTACGCTGCTGCTCCTCCTTGCATGTCAGCGCACCTATTTAAGATTTTCATTCGTTACACTGCACAGTGCTGCCATCAAAAACAGTGCTGTGACTTTGCGGTGCCTCATACGGCACCCTATAAAGCGCCCTATAAGCAACATTCTAGGGTGCTTTGGCGGACAGTGCACTTTAAAATGTGCCCTCTGGGGTACCTTATGGAGCGCCTTATGTTACAGTGCTTTCAGAGTGCGTTTGCTTGTCGCAGTAATTAAAATAAAATTAATATGCCTCAGACTGCAATATTACCTATAACAGGTAATGCCTCAGCCAGCCTTCTTCATTCGGCACAGTGGGGGATTGAACCCATGATCCCTGCACCATCGGTCAGTGTCTTAACCATTGTACTGTGGCTCTGTTCCTGTGCTTGCACATCAGCACGCCACTTATGCTTCCCGCGCAAGTTTCTCATGCGCTAATGTGCGCGGCGCACATGAGCGCACAGCGCACATTAGCGCATGATTAATCCCGGTTTGCTTTTATCAGACTGAAACGCCCACTCCTTATATGGCATCCCGCACACTAGCGCGGCGCACACCTAACGGGGTTTTAGTAAACATACCCCTATATTTTTGCCACTTTAAGACACAGGACTCTATGCCCCTGACAGTTAACGTGGTGATGTTGCACCTAACACACCATGATCTAAAAGCTATTTGTGCTTTAGGTGCAACACTTTAGTGCTCTTTAGTACAAGGCCCCAATGTATTCTAACAACTGCATGAACTCAAACACTAATCACTGCTTACTATTACCCACAGGAATAATGGGCAAGTTTGCAAATAGTCCATTTATCCTTGAAAGTGGCTTTTAGACATTTCTCTCATTATGTATATATTTACAAAACAAAGGGGCCCTTTTACTAAAGGGCACTATGGTTTTGCACCTACAGTGGTGTGCAAAAGTCTGGAATCACTTGTGAGTTTTGCGTTTTTTGTACTTTCTAACTTTTTTTTTTTAAATTTTGCGTTAGTCCAGCATATTCATCTTTCTACCACGTTAAAAGGGATACATTTGGCTTTTAGAGTTGACATTTTTCCATTCCTTGCTTCCAATTTAAATACTTTACAGAAACTGGGAGATAGCTACTGCAATTTTTGTGGATCCTGCGTCAAAACTGGTTTGAGATTATCCAATATGCACATGTTATTTCTGACCAATCAGGAGGCTGGTTTCACTAACCAATCACAATGCAGATATCTAGCCAACAGTGCAGCTATAAAAACGCACGGAATTTTTGAATTTCATACGCTTTCTGGATCGACCATGAAGATGACTCAGACCCTGACACTGGAGGAGCATGTTCGTGTGTCCTTTATGAGCGAGGAAGAGTTTTCAAGCCGTCAGATAGCCAGGAAAGTTGGCTGCAGTCAGAGCGCTGTTGTTAAGATTGTACAGAAGAAGAAAGAAACAGGTTCAGTGGTGGACAAGCCTCGTTCAGGTCGTCCACATGCATCAACATCACGCCAGGACCACACACTATGATGCATTTCACTGACTAATCGCAAGTTGACCTCTCCTCAGCTACTTCAAGAGTAGTCAGACAAGAGTGAGGTCAGTGTCAGCTCATCAACAGTTCGTCGCCGGTGCCTGCAGTTTGGTCTCTGGGGCTGCAAAGCACGGAATAAGCCACTGATGACTGACATACAAAGGTGCAACTGGATCATGTGGGTGAGAAAGCACTCAACCTGGTCGACTGAAATGTGGGAAAAGGTGCTATTCAGCAATGAAAGCACCTTCTGCCTGTTTGGTAACCAGGCCCACACCTATGTAAGGAGATTTCCTGGAGAGGAATTCAAGCCTGAGTGTCTCAACCTCACTGTAAAGCATCCTTTGAAGGTCATGGTCTGGAGCTGCATGGCTGCCAGTGGCGTTGGACATCTTCACATCGTCGATGGAATGGTCAACGGGGCCAAGTATATCACCATACTGCAAAAGTGCATGGTGCCATCAGCACACCAGCTGTTTCCTGGCCAGTTCCTGTTCCAAGATGACAATGCACCCTGCCATCACTCCAGACAGGTGATCAGCTGGAAGCAGCGGAACAACATCAAGTCAATGAACTGGCCTGCCCAGTCTCCAGATCTGAATCCAATTGAGAACCTGTGGCACAAGGTGGCCTTGGAAATATCCAAGAGGCATCCGACATCAAAGCGTGAGCTGATTGAGTCACTCATTGCAGCTTGGAACCGCGTTGTCACCAACGATCACCTTGTCAGACTGGTTCATTCAATGCCGACAAGGTGCAGTCAGGTGATCAAGAACAAAGGGTGGCCCATCAAATACTGAGCCATCACTGACACATAAAAACGGCCTTTTTCAAGGCCACATACATTAATTTGAAGGAAACCTGGCGTGTGTCCATAATATTTTAAAGCATACTTACAATACTATATCATTGGCCAACGATGTACATTACCCGATTTTCACAGAAAATCTATCAACAGGACAACTATGGGGAACAAACTCAGAAAATAAGGGCCAAACCAACACTAAAAGTTGGCCCTAATAGCCAAATCTATCACTTATCATGAGATACACAGAAAAGGCCACTGGGAGGAAAAAGAAATTAAGATACAAGGTCACGAAGTTGAAGAAACGTCAAATTTGCACACCACTGTAACACATGAATGGCGTGAAAATTGACATGCATTAGGTGCAAAGCCTCCATGTTAACTCTCAGGAGTGTGGTCAGCATGTTCCTGGCAGTTGACCTACTGAGGTGGAGGTAATTGCACCCATGCTACCTGCAACATTGACAGGTAGTGTACGACATTTATCCTTGTGCTATCTGCAATGCATTCGCCATACCCACTCTCTGCAACTAACCCACCCATTCATTAACTGCACATGTGAGTCACAGTTAGTGCGGGATTAGTACGGGGTAACTGTTCTGCTCCCATGCTAACAGTTACCACAGGCCTTAGCATACCTAAACCAACACTTTAGTAAAAGGCCCCCAGAATTTAATATTTAATCATATAATGCCCAAATAGGCATATTTATAGTACCTTTTGGGAAAGATGGTGCTGAAATGATTATGATTGAGTTTACTTATCAAAATATGTAGGGAGGGGGTGCTAGGGGTCAAAATGCTAATTGTGAGAGGGTGCAAGGCTGAAGGTTCGCCTTGGCATCTAACACCTTTGTACCTACATGGACCTCCCCCATTCCTAAAGACAGCTCTATAAAAGAAAATCCCTATTGTGACTACTTGCCGGTCCTAGGCGGATGCCTAGAACCGGGTAGCATTGTGTTGTGGAAGAAATAAGGACTCTGTAGTTGTGGTCCAAATGAAAAGATGGGTTTTATTCCCCTTACCTTTAGGATGTTACAGCATAAAGGACAACATAAATGAACGGTTGAGAATTCACCAGGTCAAAAGGGTTTTAAACCAGAAATGATAATACTGCTTTCTCTCAGCAATACAGTCCAGTATTTTCACAGTGCACAATATCTCTCAGTGATACCGTCCAGTATTTTCCTGTGCACAATTATCCTCGGCAATACAGTCCAGTATTTCACTGTGCACAATATCTTTTAGCAATATTTTCAGTATTTTCACTGTGTACAAAATACTACTTCTTGCTTGACTTCAATAAAGACTCTTAGCCTCCTCAGGCATATACTCCTCATACTCCATGGCTTCAGGGATACTCTCAATGCTATGGCTCTTCCATTGCATAGGGCTGGGTCCTGTTCCAGTATAAGGACACTGAGCCCCTAGGAGGCTGCCCTCCGTATCTTGCCCTGAATAAACCTCATCTGTTACTGGTGGGAGCTGCCCTCGTAAGTCCCAGATATCAGGAGAGGTGTGGGAGATC
Organism: Ichthyophis bannanicus; assembly: GCA_033557465.1. NCBI lineage: Eukaryota > Metazoa > Chordata > Amphibia > Gymnophiona > Ichthyophiidae > Ichthyophis > Ichthyophis bannanicus. The sequence continues at coordinate 777,773,377 of CM066031.1, read as the reverse complement.
TCTCTCCACGGCTTGTACGGATAGGAGTCCCCTTGGCAATATGCCTGGTCTCCAACTCTGGGATTCCTTTTCCTCTCTTTAGTAAAAACTGGGTACTTATCTTTTCTTCTGCCCAAGCTAAGCTCCAATCCCTCTGCTTCTCGCCACGACTTTCTATCTGTCCTGCAGCCTGGTTCTCTGAGGGAAAGCTGGTTACGTTGCTTGACTGATGGCAACTTACTTCCTGTTTCCTGGGTGCTTCCCTGTATGTGACTTTTGCCTCCTGTTGATTGAGCAGCTTGTCTTGGTAGGAGGACCCCTCTGGCTGGGAAGACCCTGCTGCAGTTTTCTTTACCCTTTTTGGATTGGCCAGCCGGTCTTTCCTCAGTCCTGGCTCTCCACGGTAAAGTGTCTATCAGCACTTGCTTGGGAGTTTTCCTTCCCTCCTGGCATTCAAACCTTGGCTCCAGTCCTGCTTCAGACTCCAGCTGCCAATGCTCCTTCAACTGCCTCCCATGCCTGCTCTGCCTCTGTGAGATTTTCTGCCTGCTTTTATCTCTCAGCTCCCCTGACGTGGAACGTGAGTTTGAGTTCAGGTGGATCTGATTAGCCCTCTCAACTCTTCCTGCGTCACACCAACCCTGTGGAATGTTTGCTTTCTTCCTTCCTGCCTCTCTGCCCTGTGAATGCCTAACTTGCGCCTGAGGCTGCAAGGTAAGCTCTTCCTCCATTTTATCTCCTAATGTTTCAGGGTCTGTGCTGTATAATTCCTGCCAGGTAAGCCCTTCCCCCACACTGTCCCTTACTATCTCAGGCTCAATGCTATCTGGCTTCTGACAAGTGAGCTTCTCCTGTGTATTGTTTAGTGTTTCAGGCTTAGTACTATCTCTCTCCTGGTAATTAAGCTCATTCTCTGCACTAGCCTTTAGTATTTCACTTTTTGTGCTGTCTACCCCATGACACTATTCATCTATAAAACAAAATAAACCAACAAGATAGCTGGAAAGGTTTCAGAGTCTGAAGAGGTTTACAGCAAATATGACACATCCAGGCTATCCAAAATCAACTACTCTGGTGACTGGGCTTCCTCTAAATTTTCACACACTTTTAGTTAAGGAATGTTGTAAATCTACTGAATAGTTGGCAACAGCTCTTGTGTATAACTCGACTCTCCAGCAAATATTTTCAAAACATTTCCCTAGCCAAAATTAACACATTTTTTAGAATATTTAGAACACATAACCGGTATCTCCTCTGTGCATTTTCAATATTATTTATCTTGGACCCAAGATAATAATTTTTTTTCCTTAGTACCTGGTTGAGTTTGACCACATCTGAAAGCTTTTGCTCAAACAGTGTAGTGATGAAAGCTCCCAGGAAGACATGGAAGTGGAAGAAAATCCTAGTTTCCCCTTTGAAATGAATGACAGTTCATTTGTGCATAAGACTTGCAAGCCAGATAAGAAAAAAACCCAGCTCCCTGCTAAGGTCAGGCCACGCCCTAGCTCAGGGGTGGAGACAAGCTTGCCTGATTGATCACACAGGTGCAGAGAACAGGGAGTGCCTAGCAGCCAATGGTTCTTAAAACCACGAGCAGAGAAGGAAGGAAGGAGGAAGGCAAAGGACAACAGCGAGAGCAAGGCTGAGCATAGCTGGAGGAGAAAGAAAGAAGAAAACTCCCAGGAAAACAGCTACCTAAGAGGGACTGGTGAAGGACATAAGGAGGCTGAATTTCAGAGCCTGGAAGATCCCAGGGAGAAAAAAATCAGCGCTTGTCTGAGGAACCATCCCCAAGGTAAAGCCAGCAGTTTCAGAGCTGAGAAATCAACAGAGAAACAGTTTGCTATTGCTAAGGTCCAGGAAGCAGAGCCCTCACCATCTACTGCTAAGAGGTGGGTGGAAAGTTTTACGTATGGGAAGAGTCATAGCCCTGATAAAAACAGAACAGCTGAGTCTTCAAAGCTAGAAGCCCTGAGAGAGTTGTTTGCTGAGGGAAAAGTTCACTCCCCTAATACCACTGTGCCTTTACAAGCTGAATTGCTGTGGAATCAGTTCCAGGAATTTCTAAAGGAGAGAAAGTCTGGGAGAGTTTGTAATTTTGATAGAGATACCTTATATCCTGATGCCATAGAAGGAATGCAAATAGATTCCTGTTTGCCAAGCTCTGAGTGTGAACCTGTACCAGTGGATTGCTCATTGTGTTTAAAAGAAGAGTCTGCATTATTGAACTGAGCTGAGAGACTGTGAAACAATATAGAGAATAAGTACAATACCTGCTTAGAATTAAGGAAAGCTAATACTGTGTTTTACTAAGCTTAATTGCCTTCTGAAGCTAAGAAGCAGTGCTTGAAAGAAGTTTGCTTTGAGAAAAGAAAATCACAGCTGTTGCAAGTTTATCTGTATTTCTGTTGAATGACCACATGAGGCAGTCCTCGGTGTAAGCTTGTGGGAATAAGAACAGCTGAACAGTGAAAAGATTTTTTGTTACGTCATTCTCTGTTACGTGATTTATCCTTTATGTTGGAGAAGCATCCTTTTTGCCTTGTTTGTGTATTGAGCTTAAATGCCCTGGAAATCCCCACAAAATTTCTTGCTGCCTTGAACCACCGACTCACAACTACAATTTGTCCTTAAAGAATAAACTAACTACGTCCCAGAATACCTCTGGTGACAACAAGGGAAGCTTTATTCAAAAGTGGACAACATAAGGCTGTTTCCTGCTTGTAAGCTCTTGGGCCCAAGCGGCAGCATCGCAACAGTTCCAGCTTACCAGCATAATCCAGTACAGGTAGAATGTTCATCTTGAATTTCTTGGGAGGAGAAATCAACATCATCCAAATGTTTAGACAAAGTCTTCCCAAACTCTTCCAATGACCACCCAAGTAAATAACAAAGTGAACATCATGGGTCACACCACCACAAAGGACAAACCACCAATTCCAGCACTTCCACACCACTCCCATTTGGCAAAGTTGATTCCAAGGATTCCTCCTGGCTCTATGTAGCGATGGTAAACATCGGTCCAACTAAGAGCAACCAGTCACGTCAGAAACAATACACAGTAGAGGAACGTGATGTGTCCAAGGAAAGAACAAACAATCATATAATATTGAAAAGAGGCGTTTAATTCACAAACCAAAGGTTGGTGCCCACCCGACACAGGCCGTGTTTCGTTTAACAAAACTTCATCAGGGGTATAGGGCAACTAGAAACAAAAACATTCAATTATTGCACTCAAATATATAATAAAACATATATTCAAACATATATTAAAAAAGAGAGGAATAATCAAAATCATAATAAATCACTCATTACAAAAATACCAAAATATATATAAAAAATATATAATAAAACATATGTTAAAAAGAAAGAAATAATTAAAACATAATAAATCACTTACTATATAAAAACATTCATACAGAAATATCAAAACTGGGTTGGAACGCTATATAAATAAAATTACAAATAAAAACGAAGACAGGAGCAAAAAAGTACATAATACAACGTATCATAAGCAATAACAATAAATAAAATCATAATCACTGAATCACTTTATCAATAAACATGTATATAATATGTATATGATAATACCCAAAAAAAGGGGGGGGGGGAGGGGAGGGAAGGGAAGGGGGGGAGGGGGAGAGAAATTGAAGTGACTGAAACAAATCTAACTGATCCATTTACCGTGAACCCAAAGAAGAAGAGAAGAGAACCACACATGTATCAATATAAAATGTTAACTCGCAAATAAAATAGAAACCAATTGTGATATGTGCCAAAAGGTATTCTAAATTAAAAACCATCCCATTGTGATAACTACTACCTCCAAAAGTACATCAAAGAATACCTTATTGGTTAATGCTGTAGAAGTATCCTCTTTGCAACTATACTAAAAATAAAAGATTCAACATTACAATGTAACAGACCAATATAGCCAACCATTTAAAACCCAAAAGAATATAAAACCTACTCACTTATACCGGGCTCACCAAGCTGCACAAATCGCCGCGCAGAAGTTGTAAAACTATACTCAATTCGCAGCGAATCCGTTTTCCATCAATGGCATACCCACGCCAAAGGAGTGCAGTGCTAGAGAGGTTGTCTGAATAGGCTCTATCTCAATTTAATGGGTGGGTGAATGGTTTAGATACCAATCTGAGATTCCAGCTTTCTTATGATTTTTTAAGCATTCCGTATTTGGATCTTCTAATTCGGTTTGAGGATCATCATTTGACCACATCTCTTTACAGGAAACCCACGGATCGCAATACACTTCTTCACTTTGATAGCTTTCATAATCCGGCTCTTAAAAGAAATCTACCTGTAGGTCAATTTCTTCGTGCGAAACGGATATGCACCAATAACAAGGATTTTGAACTCCATGCTCAGGTTATGGAGAACAGGTTTCACAATAGAAAGTATCCTCAGAAGCACGTTTTGGAAGCTTACACTAGGGCAAGGTTATCTGAACGTGGAGATTTGCTCCTCTCTAAACAAAGGAATAATGATGTAGGGATGGTTTGTCCATTGTTATATACTACTCTTTCTCGTGATATTATTAAAGTTTTAAAGAGAGAGTGGCATTTGATTCAATCGCTAGAAGGGTTTGAGGATGTTAGACTTACGATAGCGCACAAACGTAACGTTAATCTTAAGAATCTTTTAGTTCCCTCAGCTCTGACAGAACGGCAATTCGCTCCGAGGGTTAGAGGTCACTTTCAGTGTGGCCGTTGTTCGGTTTGTGTACACGCTTTATCCATTAAAGAATTTATACATCCCTGCTCTCAAAGGAAATTTGTACTTAGTGATTTCTCTAACTGTGAGACTTCTCATGTCATTTATGTGATTGTATGTCCGTGTCAGAAACTTTATGTAGGTAAGACCGTACGCAGCGTACGGACTAGGATCATAGAGCACAGGAGTGCAATTAGGAGGAGTAATGTAGAAAAACCTTTAGTTGAGCATTGGATACAATCAGCGCATAAAATTTCAGATATTAAATTTTTCGTCATTAAAAAGGTGAAGGTCAATTGGAGAGGTGGTGACATTAATAGGACAATTTTACAACTGGAGCAGAGATACATTTTTATATTGAACTCAATGATACCTAATGGGCTCAATTTAGAACAAGACCTTTCCGTTTTTTTATGATGGTTCACGGTTTGTGCATTTATCTATGGTTGTCTGAGGTAGTTCCTTAAGAGATGTACATCTTTCTTGGTTTGGTCATGTACAGAGGTTTTTGTTGTATGAGTCATTTTTTGGTCTCCCTCTTTTCCTATGCAGCAACAATTTGTCACTACGTCGATGACATAATTATATATTCAAAAATTTTTATTTGTGGTTTTAGAGTTATATGTATATATATATAATATTTATTTATATGTATTATTTATTTATAATTTTTAATATTTTAAGGACTTTATTTTTATGTCCTTTTGATATGTGTAAATGAGGTTATCTCATATTTTGATGGTTTATTTTATTAATTAATTGATATTCATTACAATTAAAAAAATTTTTATATATATATTTTTATTATACACAATTGAAATGGTTTATTATGTTTTTATATATTTTTTTACCCCCCCCCCTTTTTTTATATATTTTTTTATATATATTTTCTATATATGTATATATATATATATATACATATATATATGTTTTTTAATATTTATTGACTGTATAAGTGTGTTTGGTACTTAAGTAGTCACATTTTCATATTTTCATATTTTTAGATTTGCTTTTGGCATAATTTTGCTTTTGTAGGGATTTGATTGTACATGGTCTGGTTATATTTCCATATGTTGGAGCAAAGGTACTATTTTTAACTTTCCTGTTTTTATTTCTCTTTGGTCGGGTACATGGTTTAGTAGATGCACACCTTATTTCACATTTATTTTTAAATTTCGCTGTTTGGAGTGTGCTCTAGGAGCCGGGCTTTCGGCGTTGACTTTGTCCTTGATTTTTGACGTCATTTTTGGGCGCCGGTGGATATTCCAGCTGCGCATGCGTCGGCGTTTATTTAGAGAAACCTCTCTAGCACTGCACTCCTTTGGCGTGGGTATGCCATTGATGGAAAACGGATTCGCTGCGAATTGAGTATAGTTTTACAACTTCTGCGCGGCGATTTGTGCAGCTTGGTGAGCCCGGTATAAGTGAGTAGGTTTTATATTCTTTTGGGTTTTAAATGGTTGGCTATATTGGTCTGTTACATTGTAATGTTGAATCTTTTATTTTTAGTATAGTTGCAAAGAGGATACTTCTACAGCATTAACCAATAAGGTATTCTTTGATGTACTTTTGGAGGTAGTAGTTATCACAATGGGATGGTTTTTAATTTAGAATACCTTTTGGCACATATCACAATTGGTTTCTATTTTATTTGCGAGTTAACATTTTATATTGATACATGTGTGGTTCTCTTCTCTTCTTCTTTGCGTTCACGGTAAATGGATCAGTTAGATTTGTTTCAGTCACTTCAATTTCTCCCCCCCCCCTCCCCCCCTTCCCTTCCCTCCCCTCCCCCCCCTTTTTTTGGGTATTATCATATACATATTATATACATGTTTATTGATAAAGTGATTCAGTGATTATGATTTTATTTATTGTTATTGCTTATGATACGTTGTATTATGTACTTTTTTGCTCCTGTCTTCGTTTTTATTTGTAATTTTATTTATATAGCGTTCCAACCCAGTTTTGATATTTCTGTATGAATGTTTTTATATAGTAAGTGATTTATTATGTTTTAATTATTTCTTTCTTTTTAACATATGTTTTATTATATATTTTTTATATATATTTTGGTATTTTTGTAATGAGTGATTTATTATGATTTTGATTATTCCTCTCTTTTTTAATATATGTTTGAATATATGTTTTATTATATATTTGAGTGCAATAATTGAATGTTTTTGTTTCTAGTTGCCCTATACCCCTGATGAAGTTTTGTTAAACGAAACACGGCCTGTGTCGGGTGGGCACCAACCTTTTGGTTTGTGAATTAAACGCCTCTTTTCAATATTATATGATTGTTTGTTCTTTCCTTGGACACATCACGTTCCTCTACTGTGTGTGCGATGGTAAACATGCCACACTTTTCACATGTAGAGCCTTGGTTTCCAAATTTCATAGAATCTCTCACAAACCAAGGAATACTGTCTTGGAGAGACTCTCCTGCAAGACACACTTTAGTCAGCCCCACCCTTCACAATCACGCTGAGTCACACTGGCAATGACATGTCTCCTCAGGGGGGAGAAGGTTGCTTCCTACCTTAGTGCCAAGAATGAGCATAAGGTGCCACAGCTCTAGACTCGAAGATGCCTCCTCTTCTGGGCAGTGGACCCTGTCAACAAACCACCTTCATAGTCTTGTCCTTGAATTGTGGCAGGTGCAGGCCTGTGATCCACAGTGTCTGACATAAGCAGGCAGGCCTAACTAGCTTGACCTGTAAATGAAGCCTGTGAAGAGGCTCATAGGAATTACACATCCCCCAACATGCTGCTATTGTAGGATAGAACTCAGTAAAAGTGTTGAATTAGCTTAGATAAGCAGAACTGGAAGATGGAAAAATACAGAAAAAATATGTTTAAAAGTTACTGATAAGAAAGTACATCTGCAAGGGATTTAATTGGGATTGCTGACAGATGAGTTGCAGAGCCCTGCTCCCCTACATGCACAAATTGGCTCTATGGCCTTGAGAGTATGAAAGTAACAAGTTGATGAACTGACCATTGTAATTGGGACTGGAAGGGGGGTAAGCAGGTGCTGAGCCCACTGAAGGAACATAATTGGATAATCATATCAGTACCGGCACCAATAGAAGGGGTACGGGAGGTACGGGAGAGTACCGGGACCAATGAAATGTTTTTCTATACCTAGAATGGAGTAAAAGTCTATAAAAGTTGTTGTATTGCCAGAAAACTTTGCTCAGCCATTTTGAATTTGATTCTGCTTGAGACTTGTGCACAAATAAATGATTTGGACCTTCTGAACAGACTCCTGGTATTATTGGTTTGTCTGCGCTCTGCTGCTACATATTCTTGGTGCGTTGGCCGGGAAGTTGTGGAATCAGAGTGTATATAGGGCAATATACCACGACTTTCCGCCTCTATAGGCTTGGTCCTGCCGGGATCGCGCCCTTCCGACGAGGGCTGCTCCCTGGCGCCGCTGGTCCCTTGTATCGGAGGGAGCTGGTCGGACCTCGGCGGGTGCCGGGCCCGGCTGGAGCCAACGCCTCGAACCCGAGTGAGGGGAGTCCGAGGTCCAACTCATGCGCCTGCTTGGGAAGTTTGAGGACCGGATCCGGTGAGTATAGTTTTGATTTGTTGTCTAGACAGATATAGAAAGAGCAGTACTGCCATTGGAACTTGGAACTTGGAATTTGTAATCTCGAGAAATTGGTAATTGGTAAGAGAGCCTGATCACCTCTCAAAGACGGGCCGAGGAACCCCGAATGAGTATTCGCAGGGCGAAACCCCCATCTTTTTGTATTTTGGGAATTGAATAAGACTAGTCAGAATAGATAGAAACGAATGCATTCTGGGATACGTTGCTAGCATGATTGTATGAATGAAGTGTGGGTGAGAGGTCTGGCAGCACGGACCAAGTGAAGGCGGACCCCTGAGTAGCGCATTTCCTGACCGGGCGACCGCGTTCAGGTCGCGAAAAGGGGGAAGCGATTGTCGTCTTGTCTTGTTATTTGTTCTCCTTATATGTTTCCAGGGCCGTGAGGACCCCTTACCCACGGTCCGCCCTCCTTTTCCCTTTTGTCTGTTGTTGCACGCACACATCGAAATGGGAGGGGCGGGGTCTACTAGAAACACTCCATTAGAATGTATGATCGCACATTTTAAAGAGGGATATTCTGGAGATTATGGTATTAAAATGACAGCAGCACGTTTACAGATTCTGTGTGCTAGGGAGTGGCCCGATCTAGACCCCACCTGGCCCCGAGAGGGAACTTTTAATGTAGAAATTATCCAGTTAGACACCGTAGAGTGCGGATAGCGCACCCCGATCAGTACCCCTATATAGATTCCTGGTTAAGTATTTGTGAAGATCCGCCCCTTTGGGCGCAGCGCTGTTATGAAGAACAGTGCAGAATAATGTTAGCTAAGACAGACTATAGTCAGAAAACAGAACAGTCTAGAATGAAAGGGCAGGATAAGAAGTCCAGGAAGAAGCCCATCCTGGTAGATCCTGATTCCCCAGAAATAATTCCCCGACAGCCTCGAACCCCAGGTCCAGTAAGGGCTGCCCGGCGTCCCGCCCCAGAGACCCCGAGACAGCCGAGACGGGACCCAACCCCAGAGCTATCACCCGAAGAGCAGGAAGATGAATCCTCTATACAGGAAGGTGAATCGTCTGAGACAGAAAAAGGAGAGTCAGATACAGAAGCAGAGCAATTAGAAACTGAAAATTCCCTAAGCGATGCTGACAGTGTAAAAGTGGTTGCCAGCACTAGTTTACCAGCAAAATGCACATCCAAAGTGAAACATGTAGAGAAGAAGAAAGTGACCCCTGACAGGACAGTTACAAAAATATCCCTTAGATCCAAAAAGGTATCTACCGCCAAGATGATGCCCTTACGGCAAGTCCCGGGAGTTCCCGTAAAGAATGAAAATGATGAGGTGGTAGCAGGACCCCTGAGTTATGTGTATATCCCTTTCTCTACAACTGATTTGTTAAATTGGAGGTCGCATTATGCCTCCTACACCAATAAACCCTTAGAGCTTACAGAATTAGTGAATACCATTATGGAAACCCACCAACCCACTTGGGCAGATTGCCGCCAGCTCCTGACTACTCTGTTCACGACAGAGGAGCGAGCACGAATTAGAAAAGCAGCTATAGATTGGCTGGCGGATAACCCAGTAGCTCCGGGACAGGGGGTGAATAGAATAGACCCTCGAGAAGCGGCCCAGAGAGAATTCCCGAATGAGGACCCCCGATGGGATCCAAATACAGAGGAAGGATCCACAGCCCTAGCCCGTTTTCGCCAAGGCTTTTTACAAGGTCTGAGAAGGGGGGCCAGAAGGCTATGAACCTTTCCAAAGTTGCAGGAGTCATTCAAGGTATAGAAGAGAGCCCTGCAGAATTTCATGAAAGATTAATTGAAGCATACAGAATGTATACTCCCTATGATCCCGAGGCACCAGGAAGTTTATGTATGGTGAATTCTGCTTTCGTAAACCAGTCTCAACCAGACATTAGACGTAAATTGCAGAAGTTAGAAGGGTTTGTGGGCATGAATACAACACAATTACTGGAAGTCGCTCATAAAGTGTATGTGAATCGTGATAATGAAAGGCAGAGAGAATGTGATAAAAAGATGAAGAAGAAAGCTGATTTTTTGGCTGCGGCCATAGTTGAACAGAAAAGGGGAGGTGTCCCTAGTCGACGGAGCAGAGGAAGGGGGCGGGGCCGAGGTGGAGGCCGGTCCCAGCAGCTAGGCGTGAACCAATGCGCCTATTGCAGAGAAGAAGGACATTGGAGAGATGCGTGCCCGCAACTCGAAGACGCCCAGCAAGATGACGAAAACAATCATCAGTGGCGAGAAGAAAGACGAAGCCGTCCCCGAAACCGCGGAGGAGCCAATCGAGAACAATTCCAGCGAGAAAGAGGAGGAGCCATCCAAGCAGTGGCTACGACAATCCATGATGAAAATGACGTGGACTAGGACAGACCGGGCTCCGAGTTTGCTTTAGGTCTCCAGGAGCCTATGGTCGGAATACAAATAGGAGACCAAGTTATGAACTTTATGGTTGATACTGGCGCAGAACATTCAGTAATAGACAGAAAAATAGCCCCATTTTCTACAAAAGCAGTCACCATCATAGGAGCAACTGGTGCCAAAGCTACAAAATCTTTTCTTCAGAATCGTATATGCAGTCTAGGAGGACAGCAAATAACTCATCAATTCCTTTACATGCCCGAATGTCCAGTGCCACTACTGGGACGAGATATGCTAGCCAAGCTTCAAGCACAAATATCTTTCTCTGAAAGAGGAGAAATGCAGATGACAGTAAATCCCCAAGTCAAACCAGCAGGAATAATGCTGCTGACAGTTCCCAGAGAAGAAGAATGGAGGTATTACATTGATGACTCTATCCAAGACACCTATTTTGAACAAACTTTAAAGAACATTCATGCACCACCTGGAGTATGAGCAGAAGGCAGTCCTCCAGGCCTAGCCAAGCATATAGCTCCAGTAATTGTAACCCTTAAGCCTAGTGCTACCCCAGTACATGTCAAACAGTACCCTCTCCCAAGAGCTGCAATTGAAGGCATTCATCGCCACTTGCAAAGATTGCTTGAACATGGCCTACTAAAAGTATGTCAATCCCCATGGAACACTCCACTTTTGCCAGTAAAGAAACCTGGGACAGATGATTATCGCCCAGTGCAAGAGCTAAGGAGAGTGAATGATGCAGTTGAAACTATACATCCAGTTGTACCCAATCCTTATACTCTTCTAGGACTGATACCTGCTGAAGCTACCCATTTCACTGTACTAGATCTAAAAGATGCGTTCTTTTGCATAAGATTAGCCCCTGTAAGTCAAATATTGTTTGCATTTGAATGGCAGGACCCCATCTCTGGAAGAGGGGGCCAACTCACCTGGACACGATTACCCCAAGGATTCAAAAATTCGCCTACCATCTTTAGTGCTGCACTGAATCAAGACCTTTCAAGCTATCCAGTGGCCCCGGGGAAGAGAGTGCTTCTCCAATACGTGGACGATCTGCTGATAGCTGCCATATCAGAAAGTGAATGTATACAAGCTACCAAAGACCTCTTGCAGTTACTAAATGAAGCTGGATATAAAGTTTCCAGAGCAAAAGCACAACTATGCCAAAAAGAAGTAAAATACTTGGGTTTTCGTATAACCCAAGGAAGCCGAAGATTAGGCAGAGAAAGAAAAGAAGCAGTATGCAGAATTCCAACCCCAACAACCAGAAAGCAAGTCAGAGCCTTTCTGGGAGCGGCAGGATATTGCCGAATCTGGATACCCAACTTTGCCCAAATTGCCAAGCCACTGTATGAAGCCACAAAAGGAGAAGAGAAGTCGCCACTAGAGTGGGGACTTGAGCAGGATACAGCCTTCAAGAAGTTAAAGGAAGAATTGATGTCATCACCAGCACTTGGACTACCAGATGTTCACAAGCCTTTCCACTTGTTTGTACATGAAGCACAGGGAAATGCCTTAGGCATGCTGACTCAGAAATTGGGAAATTGGGAGCGACCTGTAGCATATCTATCGAAACAGTTGGACACTGTGGCCAAAGGATGGCCACCATGCCTGAGAGCAGTGGCAGCTACAGCATTATTAGTGAGTGAAGCAGACAAGCTCACATTAGGACAGAACATACGAGTCACTGTGCCACATGCAGTCCTTGCCCTCATGGAACAAAAAGCAAATTATTGGCTCACCAATTCCCGAATGTTGAAATACCAGAGCATGTTATGTGAAAACCCACAGATACAACTAGAAGTAAGTCATGCCTTGAATCCAGCCACCTTGATACCCATTAGTGAAGAACTCCCAGAACATGACTGTATCGAAGTCATGGAAACTGTGTTCTCCAGTCGACCTGACTTGACAGATGTGCCCATAGACAATCCTGACCAAATCTATTATGTTGATGGGAGCAGTCTCATCCTCGATGGACGACGCTGTGCTGTATATGCAGTCGTCACTCAACACGAAGTAGTTGAATCATCAGCTCTAGCCTCAGGCACATCAGCCCAGAAAGCCGAATTGATAGCACTCACCAGAGCATTAGTATTAGGAGCAAAACTTGTGCTAAATGTATATACAGATTCCAAATATGCCTTCACTACTCTACATGCCCATGGAGCTCTCTATAAAGAACGAGGGCTCATCACGTCCGGAGGAAAGTCAGTCAAGTATGGTCCCGAGATACTGATGTTACTTGATGCAGTCTGGGCTCCAACACGTGTAGCTGTCATGCATTGAAGAGGACATCAAGCAGGAAAAGGAGAAGTTGCCCGAGGAAATAGATTTGCAGATGCCTCAGCACGACAAGCAGCTATGACAGGACAGATTACACCACAAGCTATGCCAATGCAAGCAGCATTGTTTCCAGTACCTCTGAATTTATGGACACCACGATATACCACCAAAGAATTAGATTACTACTGTAACAAGGAAGATGGAGTACTGAAAGATGGATGGATTGAGCTGCCACCAGCAGAAGGCAGTCAACCCCCTGGACGAATAGTAATTCCTGAACTGTTAGGACCATCTTTTGTCAAAGCCTTTCACGAAGCCACCCACTATGGGAAAAGTGCTATGGAAAAAGCACTCAGACCACATTTTTACATCCCTCTATTGACAACTATATCAGCTTCAGTAGCACGTCAATGTCTAACTTGTGCCAAAAATAATGCCAAGCAAGGCCTTATAACGGCACCCCGAGTTCAGTCAGGAGGTGTAACCCCCATGCACAACCTCCAAATTGATTTTACCGAAATGCCAAAAGCCAATGGATACCATTACCTATTAGTATTAGTCTGTACTTTCTCTGGGTGGGTAGAAGCCTTCCCAACCAGAACTGAGAAAGCCCGAGAAGTTACCAAAGTTTTAATGAGAGAGATTGTCCCTAGGTTTGGAATTCCAGCAGTAATAGGGTCAGACAATGGACCCTCATTTGTCTTCCAAGTTACTCAACAGTTAGCTAAAGCTTTACAGATACAATGGAAACTCCACACTGCATATAGACCCCAGAGTTCAGGGAAAGTTGAGCGAATGAATCGTACCCTAAAAGCCCAGATGTCCAAGCTTTGTCAGGAGACACACTTGAAGTGGCCCCAAGTGCTCCCGATAGCTTTACTCAGAATACGCTCAGCTCCTGTAAAGTCAACAGGTTTTTCCCCTTTTGAAGTCTTGTATGGTAAACCCCCACCAATAGTGCAGGGAATTAAAGGAAGTTTAGCCCAAATTGGTTCAGAAGTAACCAGACAAGAACTCCTAGCTCTTAGTTTTGTTCTGCAGACTCTCCATGCGTGGATCCAAGACCAGTTGCCTATCAACTTGACGGAACCTCTGCATCCCTATCAGCCTGGTACCTCGGTGTGGATCAAAGATTGGAAGAAGACACCGTTGGAACCCCATTGGAAGGGACCGTACACCGTCATCCTGTCTACCCCAACTGCAGTAAAGGTAGCAGAAATCGACGCCTGGATCCACCACAGCAGAGTCAAGCCCGCCGCCGATCCTGAGCCTGAGCAATGGACAGCAGAACAGCATCTTGATGCACCCTTGCGAGTTACTCTGAGACGGCAACCAGCAACTTAGACACTTCATCACAGTGCCTTGCAGTAGCCAAGTCTTTCGAAGAGGATTGCTGTTTTCCATGCAGCAACAGTTTTGTTTCAACGAACCCAATTTGCGTGCGATTTTGCACACTACTTTGATACTATATTGACCCATACTTCAAAAACCAACTGAACTTGCTAAGTTGGTTGAGGTGTGATGGACAACTTGAGGATCTTCAATCAACACTCAGCTCCCGTTGAATTGCTTCATTAGCGCACGGGACGAAGAAAAAGAACGTCGTGGTCAAGATCTGCAAGCTGAGGATTCAGAAGAACTCCAATCAACATGTATCTTTGTCTTTGCTTTGCCCTGGTTGCCTTCTTTGGAGGATTTGAACTAACTTATGCTTTACCTCCATGCACTGCCTGCATTACTTCTACTCGAACTGGATTGAAAGTAACTCAGACTTTGATTTACCATTCTTACTATACCTGCAAGGGAAAAGTGACTCGGTGTATTTATAACACCACTGAACTAAATGTTTGCACTAATGGCAAATCTAGAGTATGCTATAATCCGCATCAGAATCCATCCTATTACACGTTGGAAATACGATGGAAGGATGCAGATGGACCTATAATAGCTGCTACGCCACCACTTAAGGACATTACTAGACCTGCTGTTTTGAATTTCGATGTATGTAATGTCATAAACAGAGATAGTTATTCCACCTGTGGTACTTGGGAGAAAGCGTATCGAAATGACCATAAGTATATGTGCCCGGAAGGTGCCACAGGATGGAAAAAGTGTACAGGTAAAAAGGAACCAGGCTATAGTACTGCCCCTGAAGCAGATTACTATTGCCCGGATTGGGAATGTGTGTTTTATGCTACATGGAATAATGGTATAGTTGATGAAAAGATAGATAAACGCATGGCCACCTTAACCAAGTCAACAACAAATGATAAATGTCAGAAAGATGCTTGTAACCCCTTACACTTACGCATACACAATCCCAGTGCATGGAAACAGGGATATAAGTTTGATTTACGTATTGCTGGTGGAGCAATAGATCCTGGGACCATTGTGTATATCAGATTGAATACCCAAGCCCACAAGTCATCTAAATATCATATCCATAACACCTTTTATGAGGCCATGCATGTAAATAAGTTTGAAATCCCTCATCCTTCTCAGAATTTATTTCTAGAATTAGCCGGAGCAGTAGTATCTAGTCTTAAAATCTCGAACTGTTATTTCTGTGGCGGAACCCAAATGGGAGACCAGTGGCCATGGGAAGCTCAAGAATTGAATTATTCTCTGACTTACAATCAGACTGAATTACACAAGACTACTAGCGAATGGGTGTTAGCGCACTCAATCGTTGGACGTCTTTGCTATGCCAGAACTGGACCCCAGTTCACCCAACAGGTAGGACAGCTGGTCTGTCTTAGCCAGAAATTCTATAATGCCACGACCAAAAAGACGTCATGGTGGTCAGGAATCAAACACCCTGAACCTCCTAACCCATTAGCCAGATTTCCTGAACTTGCTGATTTATGGACTAATCTTGCCAAAGCCCATGCCTGGCAAGCCCCACCTGGCCTATATTGGATTTGTGGAAACCGAGCATATGCACAACTCCCGCCACTATGGGGAGGAGCATGTGTCTTAGGAACTATCAGACCTTCTTTCTTTCTTCTAAACACTGAACATGGAGAACAATTAGGATACCCAGTATACACTACCCACCGACACAAACGAGCCTTGAGACAGAAGAGATCACCCCTCCAGGTAGGCAAGTGGGAGAAGTGGAAGGGGGATGATTGGCCACCAGAAAGAATCATTGAGTATTATGGGCCTGCCACTTGGAATGATGATGGAATGTATGGTTATCGAACCCCAATCTATATGATTAATCGTATTATTCGCTTACAGGCAGTAGTTGAAATAATAACCAATGAAACTAGTCAAGCTCTTACACTTTTAGCTAGACAAAGTACTCAGATGCGCACTGCCATATATCAGAATCGCTTAGCACTTGATTATTTGTTAGCAGCTGAAGGAGGAGTATGTGGTAAACTGAATCTAACCAATTGTTGTTTGAAAATAGATGATAAGGGTCAAGTAGTTGAAAAAATTGCTAAAGATATGCAAAGACATGCTTATGTGCCAGTACAAACTTGGCACTCATTGAAATTCCCTAACAGGTTTGCTAACCTTTTCTCATGGCTGGGAGGATTTAAGACTTTCATTGTCTTAGTACTAATCCTTGTTGCTGTTATTTTCTTATTACCATGTTTAATCCCATGTTGTATGCGTTCTATTCATAATGCTATTGATAGTACAGTAGAGCGGAAGACCGCAACTAAAATAATGGCTCTATATAAAGCCAGTCCTAGTCGAAATCCTTCAATCATGATGTGATTATTCTAAAGGTGATTCAATTCTCACACCTTATTAAGTAATAGGGTGAGATTAATCAAAGGGGGGAATGTGGCAGGTGCAGGCCTGTGATCCACAGTGTCTGACATAAGCAGGCAGGCCTAACTAGCTTGACCTGTAAATGAAGCCTGTGAAGAGGCTCATAGGAATTACACATCCCCCAACATGCTGCTATTGTAGGATAGAACTCAGTAAAAGTGTTGAATTAGCTTAGATAAGCAGAACTGGAAGATGGAAAAATACAGAAAAATATGTTTAAAAGTTACTGATAAGAAAGTACATCTGCAAGGGATTTAATTGGGATTGCTGACAGATGAGTTGCAGAGCCCTGCTCCCCTACATGCACAAATTGGCTCTATGGCCTTGAGAGTATGAAAGTAACAAGTTGATGAACTGACCATTGTAATTGGGACTGGAAGGGGGGTAAGCAGGTGCTGAGCCCACTGAAGGAACATAATTGGATAATCATATCAGTACCGGCACCAATAGAAGGGGTACGGGAGGTACGGGAGGTACGGGAGAGTACCGGGACCAATGAAATGTTTTTCTATACCTAGAATGGAGTAAAAGTCTATAAAAGTTGTTGTATTGCCAGAAAACTTTGCTCAGCCATTTTGAATTTGATTCTGCTTGAGACTTGTGCACAAATAAATGATTTGGACCTTCTGAACAGACTCCTGGTATTATTGGTTTGTCTGCGCTCTGCTGCTACATAATCACATATCAATCCATCTGGATAGTTGGACACAAAAGAGGACTCCATGGGATAAGACTGGACTTCCCCCTTCCACTTGATCATAATGGTGAAAAATGTTAAGTGTCTTAATGCAGAGAACTCAGGGATAGTATCCTATCTGTGCAACATCATCATCAACAGGAAAGGTCCATAAACCATTATTAAGAAGTGACCGAAGATATCAATGCTTGACCCAGTACAAGCATTGTGGAACTTGTGTCTCTTGGGGAAACTGCTAGGTACATATGACCTAGTTTGGCCACTGTTGGAAACAGAATACTGGGCTTGATGGACCTTGGTCTGACCCAGTATGGCATATCTTATGTTCTTATGTTCTTATGTTCTTGTTTCAGATTTTATAATTCTGTATTGTGATGAGAACTGTGACTTCTTTAGACTTGAGAAGGCATATCTCATTGTAGTGTCTCTAAATTTGTTTGGTGTGTGCATACCAAGACAGCAGTGAGTAGACTGGATAAGCCATATTTTTTTTTCTGCCATGTGTTTTCTGTTTCTATGTAAACGAGTATGTTGGGAAGAATCTCAGTCTCTCAAATCTTTTTTAATATTTGCATTGTGCCAACAGAGATTATGGAACTTTGATCAAAATAAGGAAATTCTGACTGATCAACAACATTAATTCTAAAAATTGTAAATGCAGTTATGAAAATACATATCAATGGTGCTAAAAACACAACTGAAAACCAATCAAGCTAACTGTCATCTGCTTCTGTGCTCTGATTGGTGTTAAGCAGCCTGCAGCCTTCCATCTATCCTGCTTATCCTGAGAGGGGGAGGAGCCTGCTCCATTTAAAAAGCAGCTGCCTTCAGGCAAGGTACAAGCTAACTGTCATCTGCTTCTGTGCTCTGATTGGTGTTAAGCAGCCTGCAGCCTTCCATCTATCCTGCTTATCCTGAGAGGGGGAGGAGCCTGCTCCATTTAAAAAGCAGCTGCCTTCAGGCAAGGTACAAGCTAACTGTCATCTGCTTCTGTGCTCTGATTGGTGTTAAGCAGCCTGCAGCCTTCCATCTATCCTGCTTATCCTGAGAGGGGGAGGAGCCTGCTCCATTTAAAAAGCAGCTGCCTTCAGGCAGGCCTGCGCCTGAGGGCCTCGCCAGAGGGCCCTTTGGTGTGGCCCTTAGGCGTGGACCGGTAAACAGTGTCTTATCTCTATCTATGTCTAATTGAAGTAAAGAAACATCAAATACAGCGATCAACACCCTGCTAGCTAATCAGGTATGCTGACATCTGGTGCGTTCCTCTCCTCTGCACCTGTATTTTCAACTACAGATCCATTTAACCTTCCAACTGTTTGTATACCATGTAAGTGTTTAACAATGTTATCTTTATTATAATGTATCTGATTTTATACATGCTTACCAACCTTTTCTTTACTCATCCTATATGCTTTGTATGCCTTATAGCCATGCACCCGCCCCTTGACCTTGAGGGTTTAAGGAGGGGTGTGCCTTATTTTATTTATTTATTTTTTATTTAACATTTTTTATATACCGCACTATTCATCATCAGTGCGGTTTACATTGAGGTTGAATTGTAGTTGCAGTGGTTGAGTGACAAGGCAGGTATAAAGAATATTTATTTTATAAGGATTTTATTTCTCCCGCTCCGTGGTGGAATTGGAACAGGCGTAAAGGAAATGTATTTTTACAGCCAAAACAAGAACAAAGAAAAGATAGGCTTTTCCAACACTGTGTTTCAAAACTGTCCTTTTCACAGCGCTTCACATTCCAGTCATGTGAGCTGTACTTGAAAACAGTTTAACCAAAGGCAAACAATAAAGTTCATGCACTGTTTCCAACTTCTGCTTTAGCTTATTCTTATCTCTCTCATAAGCTCTTCAGGTAAGGAACTTTGACAATGTACACTTTTTCACTTTATAATGAATGACCACACAAGCTTTGCTTGACTATTATTACTTATCTACAAGGCACGTCGAGCAGTCCATTGGCTGACTCAAATCCTGCATCTGTAAGGGATGAGCCAATGGTACTGGTGCTTCTGGGCTCTGTACTGGTTCAACTATCCTAGGTCCAGGAATATTACGTTCCTCTAGAAACGCTTTAAAGTCTTTCAGGAGTGCTTCATCTTGGTTACTCTGCTCATTCACTGCACTGGAGTTACCCCTCCCCCACTTGCCTCTGTCAGCAAGTGCTGGATAAATCAGTTCATTTGCAGGTGAAGCACTTGTGGGCAGCAAAATCAAACTTAGAGCCTCCTGAAACCTTCTGGCAAATGTCTCTGGCAAATATCTCTGCTAGGTTCTTATAGCTAGCTTGCTTGTTAATCTTGTCAGCAGTTTGAGGAGACAAACAGGGTTTAACTGAATAAGCTTCTGGTTGTAGCCAACTGCTCTCATAAAACCTGGGCTTTTCCTGGGTTTTAAAATATGCACTCACACAGTCTGGCTTCTCATAAAAGCTGTTATCAGTATTAAAAGTACCCTGTACCTTGTGCTGAGGAATTCCTGGATGTTTGTCAGCCGTCTGCCACTCATTCCATTGATCAGCTCTCTGTTCCAAAAGCCTAGGCTTTACCCTTGGGTCTCTCAGTGCCACGCCCTTCTCCTTCTCCCAGAAGGTTCTGCTGTGCACTGAGTCTCCCTGGTACCTGCTTCTTGGCTTTACACGTGTTCTCCTGGAATTGCAGCTTGGGAACGTTTCTCCTTCACAGCCAAAGGCTCTGGCATCCAAGGCTACTTCATCTCTAAAGCACACACCTGCTTCATCTGGTTCCAGTATTTCCTTCCACCTCCTCGGTTGGTTCCTTCTCTCAGTCTCCCACTGCTTCTGAACGTCCAACTGCTTCCCTTTCTCACTCTTTCTCTCCAACTCTTTCTCACTCCTCCTTCCTTCTTCCGGTTTAACAAGCTGCTTCTGCTCTGGGGAGCCCGCCTCCAGCTAGGGCGTGCCCAATCAGCAACTCTGCTTCTCCCCTCCCCCGAGGTGAGTTGTGTTGGCTGATTATCTATGTCCATCTTGTGCTGAGAAGGGAATATCTTGCTTTTAGCTGCAGTACCCGGACCTTCCACCGGGTCACCATCTGTTTCCATAGCTCCCAGCACTGCTGCAGCGTCACAGATCCCCCCCCTTAAGATATCACGGGCTGGTTGAGGAGAATCCGGACAGCACGTGATACATCTTATAGACTCTGGGTTAGAGGGTTGTACTGCATGTACTTGCTTCGGAGAGACTACTGTGGCTACCTGGGCCAAGGCTACCCTATCATGCCATGGCTTTAAGACATTGATGTGGTAGACTTGCCTACGACCCTTTTTATTCTCCACTAGATATGAGACGGGTCCTACGGGACGTACAATCCGACATGGGCCTTTCCAGTGGCTCTCGAATTTCGGTTCAGTCCCTGCCACCATTATTATCACCTTCTCTCCTATCGCTTGTTGACGCTGTTTGGTATTCCTATCGTAATAGGACTTTTCCTTGTGCTGACTACGCTGCAGGTTTTCTACTGCCACCTGTGAGGTTCGGCGTAGCCGCTTCCTTAAGTCTCTTAGGAAATCTGGAACTTCTACCTCCTGGGTGTCCGGTTCCACCCACTGTTCCTTCAGAATGTCAAGGATTCTGCGGGGAGACCTACCATACAACAACTCGTATGGCGCCGTTCCCAATGAGGCTTGTTTTCTCTTTCTACAGGCGTAGAGAACAAAAGGGAGCATCACATCCCACTGGTCCATCTCAGCCTCCAGACGTCTTCGTAGCATTCTCTTGAGCGTCTGGTTCTGTCTTTCGACTAGACCATTTGTCTGAGGATGGTATGCCGCTGTCTTGATATGCTGGATCCCAAAGGCATCCCAGACTTGCATGAGGTATTTCGAGAGGAAGTTGCTCCCCCTATCGGTGAGGACTTCCCTGGGGAAACCTACTTCGCAGAATAATTTAATAAGCTCATTAGCTATCACTTTTGCAGAAGTAGAGCGGAGTGGCATGGCCCACGGGAATCGTGTAGCATGGTCCACTACCACTAGAATGTAACGAAACCCTCTAGGCATTTTAATCAGCGGTCCCACTATGTCTATCCCTATCCTATGGAGTGGGTCTTTGATCACCGGAGATGGTATCATGGGAACATCCTTGGGATGGGTCACGGAGACACGTTGGCAAGTGGGGCAGGCCTCGCAGAACCGGGTCGTTTCTTTAAAAACACCGGGCCAGTAAAACCTAGCTAAAATCTGGTCGAGGGTTCCTTGACTACCCTTATGTCCCCCTACCGGGTGGTCATGCGCTAACCGTAGCACAATATTCTTAAAAGTAGTCGGTACTACTAGCTGTTTTCGGCTATCTCCTGTGAAAGGGTTTCTACTCTCCCTATAGAGTATACCTGACGTGAGGAGAAATCTGGGCAATGTATCCTTAGGGTCCTGAGCCCACTTAAATGCATGAGTGAGAGCAGGGTCCGCCTGCTGCTCCTTTGGAAACGTGGGGAACTTACTCATCAGCTCCTCAGGTACCCATGGAAGCTCTTGCCCTGCCTGTACTTCGGCTTTATTTCTAGAGCGGGACTGTTGCTCCTTACGCTTTTCTGCCTTACCCCTCTTTACTTTAGGGTCAGGGGTGGTCACTAAGGCATCATCAGAGGGAAGGATTTCACCAGGATCCTCTGATGTATTTTCTTGGCTTTCTAGGGCTGCGGTCTGGGCTCTCGTAGAGACCATTGCACCTTTCTCTTGCAATTCTCTTTTTATTTCCCTATAGAACTGAGGCCAGTTTCTGCCTAGAATAACAGCATGTGGAAGGCGTGGAACAACTGCTAATGGGATGGTCCTTGGGACACCTAAGCCTGCTACGTGCAGATTGTACACAGGGTATGAGGACGTTCCTCCATGAACACACCTGATCTTTACTGCCTCAACAGGAGGGATTACTTCTGGGGCCTGTCAGGCTTCTATGGCTTTCCAGAACTCCTCAGAGATCATACTCAGCTCTGCTCCTGAGTCCAGTAAAGCTTGTGTGGTGATCCCTTGTACAGACACAGCTAGAATAAATCCTGGTCTATCCTCTGTATAGCTATCCGCAATTAGAGCAGTTTTTACATGACAATACTTCTGTACATGTCCTACCTGTCCACATTTATAACATTTTAAGTTACATACACCATTTTTCCTGAAAGGCATGCACATGCTCACTGGATCTCCTTGCACCCTCCGTGTCCTTTCTGATCCCCTTGTGCTCCATTCCTGGGAAGGGGTGCTACCTCTCTGGGCAGTCAACTCTGCCTCCACATATCTCTCAGAGAGAGCAACCGCTTCCTGGGGAGACTTGCAATTTTGTAGGATCAGGAAGGCACAGATTTCTGATGGTAGAGCCTCCATATATTGCTCTAACACTAGCTCATCCAAAATGGAGTCTACTGATCTCCCCTCTGGAGTCAGCCACTTATTAAGTAAACCTCTTATCCTATGGCATAAGGACTTTGGGGTTTTGCTCTGCCTGAGTCTCACGCTCCTCAAGCGAGAACGATAGATCAGTGGAGTGAGACCCAATCTCTCTCTTATCGCTCTTTTCACGTCTTCGTAACTACCAGCTAACTCAGCGGGCATGGCACAGTATGCTGCCATTGCTTCTCCGGTGAGTGATGCGGCCAGCCTTAAGGCCCAGTGCTCTTTCAGCCATAAGCTGAGACGAGCTACCCTCTCAAAGCTTTCTAGGTAATCGTCCACATCGTCCTGACTGGTAAGTTGTCCAAAGTTGAACAAAGTCCCTGTACTAACAGGCTGCATATTGTTAGTCATAAGAAAACCTGTATCCGGTGCTGGTACAGCGGCTCGCTTTTTCTCCTGCAAGCACTCCTCCAACAAAGTCAGTAGGGGTTGCTGCTGCTCTTTTAGGGTTGCAGTGGCCCTCTGCTGTGCTTCTAATGCGAGGCCAGCCTGGCGTTCCAGCTGCGTCGCCATCCAAGTGAAAATCTCCTTAGGATACAACGCCATCTCGGGACTCTGCAAGGGAAACAAAAACACAGACCCAAGTGCGGTATCCCAACACTGATTTCTCTGGGTTTCCTAGAAAACATTTTTTTTTCTTTTGCTTTCCCCAGTTACCACTAGGGACACCCCTTGCCCTGGTATCCTTCACAACCCGGGTGGATACCCTTTACCTGGCAGAGGTGTATCTCCAGCAATTCAGGATAGGCTCCTGTAGCTTTTCTGCAGACCTTCTCCCTCTGCTGGGCTCGTCAGCTCTTCGGCCGGGGTCCAGTGGAAGAATTCCTCTGCCGCTCCTGCTGTGGCTCCTTTTGCACCTGCGCCGAAATCCTAAATACTACGCCACTTTATAGCCATGCACCCGCCCCTTGACCTTGAGGGTTTAAGGAGGGGTGTGCCTTGAGGTTGAATTGTAGTTGCGGTGGTTGAGTGACAAGGCAGGTATAAAGAATATTTATTTTATAAGGATTTTATTTCTCCCGCTCCGTGGTGGAATTGGAACAGGCGTAAAGGAAATGTATTTTTACAGCCAAAACAAGAACAAAGAAAAGATAGGCTTTTCCAACACTGTGTTTCAAAACTGTCCTTTTCACAGCGCTTCACATTCCAGTCATGTGAGCTGTACTTGAAAACAGTTTAACCAAAGGCAAACAATAAAGTTCATGCACTGTTTCCAACTTCTGCTTTAGCTTATTCTTATCTCTCTCATAAGCTCTTCAGGTAAGGAACTTTGACAATGTACACTTTTTCACTTTATAATGAATGACCACACAAGCTTTGCTTGACTATTATTACTTATCTACAAGGCACGTCGAGCAGTCCATTGGCTGACTCAAATCCTGCATCTGTAAGGGATGAGCCAATGGTACTGGTGCCTCTGGACTCTGTACTGATTCAACTATCCTAGGTTCAGGAATATTACGTTCCTCTAGAAATGCTTTAAAGTCTCTCAGGAGTGCTTCAGCTTGGTTACTCTGCTCATTCACTGCACTGGAGTTACCCCTCCCCCACTTGTCTCTGTCAGCAAGTGCTGGGTAAATCAGTTCATTTGCAGGTGAAGCACTTGTGGGCAGCAAATCAAACTTAGAGCCTCCTGAAACCTTCTGGCAAATGTCTCTGGCAAATATCTCTGCTAGGTTCTTATAGCTAGCTTGCTTATTAATCTTGTCAGCAGTTTGAGGAGACAAACAGGGTTTAACTGAATAAGCTTCTGGTTGTAGCCAACTGCTCTCATAAAACCTGGGCTTTTCCTGGGTTTTAAAATATGCACTCACACAGTCTGGCTTCTCATAAAAGCTGTTATCAGTATTAAAAGTACCCTGTACCTTGTGCTGAGGAATTCCTGGATGTTTGTCAGCCATCTGCCACTCATTCCATTGATCAGCTCTCTGTTCCAAAAGCCTAGGCTTTACCCTTGGGTCTCTCAGTGCCACGCCCTTCTCCTTCTCCCAGAAGGTTCTGCTGTGCACTGAGTCTCCCTGGTACCTGCTTCTTGGCTTTACACGTGTTCTCCTGGAATTGCAGCTGGGGAACGTTTCTCCTTCACAGCCAAAGGCTCTGGCATCCAAGGCTACTTCATCTCTAAAACACACACCTGCTTCATCTGGTTCCAGTATTTCCTTCCACCTCCTCGGTTGGTTCCTTCTCTCAGTCTCCCACTGCTTCTGAACGTCCAACTGCTTCCCTTTCTCACTCTTTCTCTGCAACTCTTTCTCACTCCTCCTTCCTTCTTCCTTCTTCCGGTTTAACAAGCTGCTTCTGCTCTGGGGAGCCCGCCTCCAGCTAGGGCGTGCCCAATCAGCAACTCTGCTTCTCCCCTCCCCCAAGGTGAGTTGTGTTGGCTGATTATCTATGTCCATCTTGTGCTGAGAAGGGAATATCTTGCTTTTAGCTGCAGTACCCAGACCTTCCACCGGGTCACCATCTGTTTCCATAGCTCCCAGCACTGCTGCAGCGTCACAGCCTCTAAAACATACAGCTATGCTGCATGGCTGTCCTCAACTATATAATATCCACTATCAATAATGTGTCTGTTGCTTGTATTTTTACCATTGATATTATCTACTTATAGCACCCTCCTAACTCCTCAGCAATTTTAGTACCACCCACTGCACATCCCTTCCATTTGAAAGCAACTCTAATAGCCTTAGTTATCCCCTCACTAAAACAATTATTTACACACAAGTTTGTTTCTGCCACACTAAGCAGAAGTTCTTGAAATGACCTTCCTCCTCTCTACCCTAGTTAGCTATTTCTTCTTCACCACATGCTGGCTTGGAAACTCCTTTGCCTTATCCCCCTCAAACAGCCATATTCCAATTCTGCAAAGTTATGCCAGAAAAGGATCAGAGACCCCATTTTTCCACTCTAAAGGTGCAGCCCACACACGCCACTCTCACTTGCTACACATAGCTCTCCAACACTCCAAGAAAACTAAACAATATAACACCCCACCAAACCTAAAATGGGCTCTTATAAACGCACGTTCAATACGGAAAAAATGGCCAGTTATCTCAGATATTATATCCTCCCATGACCTTGATCTACTTATGATCACTGAAACCTGGCTATCACGTGAGGATAACGTCCTCCTCAACCAGCTTCTTCCCCCCAACTTTTCTATACACACACAACATAGAGAAAATAAGAAAGGAGATGGAACTCTCATCCTCTCCAAGACGGACCTCCAGTTCCATACAATTAACTCCACCAGTAATATCAACTTGGATGCATTAACCATTGCAAATAAATCATGCTCCATCATATTACTATATAGAGCTCCATAAACCTCCGCTGATGATCTCCCTACCATATTAAACCTAGCTGCCAATACTCACAATCCCAACACACCTAGCTGGATCTTAGGAGATTTCAACCTCCCCTCTCTACAACAAAGTCAAGCCACTGCCTTCCTGGAAGCTTTCAAGAATCTGGGATACCAACAGATTATCAACAAATCCACACATCAAAAGGGTAATACTCTAGACCTAGTATTCGCCCCATTGACAATTCTTGATCAAACCACGATCTAGTGACATCTATTACCTCCGTACCCTGGTCAGACCACAAGCTCATCAATTTCTTGATACCCACGCAAAGCAAACAAGCGAAAGATAACTCCAAATCAAGGAACGTCTCACAAACATCAGTACGAAATTTCCGACCTTTCAACAGAGAACACATTCTATCAGAGGCCTCCTCATTCCTCAGTAATACAACACTCAACCTTGATAATATGATCTCCAATTGGAATAACAACTTCAGCGCCATTGCTCAACGTCCTAATCAAAATCAAAACAATGTACCAAGAAAAGGAAAGTCTGCTTCATGGTACTCCCCAGAGCTGCGGTCCTCGCTCGTGCAGTTACGGAAGCTGGAAAAACGATGGCGTCGATCCCAATCCATGGAGGATCAAACAGCTTATAAAATCCACTTAGAAAACCACAGAAACATGATCACGATGAAAATGAAACAGCATCACACTAACATACTCAAAAGGTCTCTGAACAAGCCACGTGATCTGTTCAACTTAGTTAAGACTTTATCGAAAGAACCCTCCCCAGAACAACAAAATGCGATTCACCCTCAAAAATTTGCTGACTTCCTTCAGTCTAAACTACTCCAGACAGATACAATCTCATTAATTACACCACAATTGTCCACCTGTACACTTCCCCTTTCGGTGTTCTCC
This sequence comes from Ichthyophis bannanicus, assembly GCA_033557465.1. NCBI lineage: Eukaryota > Metazoa > Chordata > Amphibia > Gymnophiona > Ichthyophiidae > Ichthyophis > Ichthyophis bannanicus. The sequence continues at coordinate 777,746,281 of CM066031.1, read as the reverse complement.
ACACCAACAAGAAAATGCATTGAAGATTCTATTACATCCATCAATACCACTACTGCACAATCCGACCCCTGCCCAGCCTATTGGATAAAAGAGCTACGTAAAGAAGTCAGTCCTTTCATCACAAGACTTATGAACCTCTCCTTCACAACTGGAACTTTCCCCATAGACCTCAAATATACCTCCATCAGACCCCTGTTAAAAAATCCCAAACTAAACCCCCAGAAAGTCGATTCGTATAGACCCATAGCAAGCATACCTCTATTAGCCAAGATCATCGAGAAAGAGGTACAAAGACAAGTTCAAGATCACATAGACACCGCAGCCCCACTCGACCAATGCCAACATGGGTTCAGGGAGTATCATGGGGTAGAAACTCTCCTTACTACCCTTTTCAGCAACATAATCTCAGGTATTGATAACATTCGGCAGGGGTTCATGCTCATCTTTCTTGACATTGCCGCAGCTTTCGACTCAGTGAATCACGAACTTCTCCTGGGGCGGCTTGAAGAGAAGGGCATCTGTGGTAATGCGCTAAAATGGTGTAAATCATACCTAACCGAAAGATGGCAATGTGTGAAATCTGGATCAGCTACGTCCGAACCTTTCCACCAAACTCAAGGAGTCCCTCAAGGCTCCTCACTATCATCACTCTTTTTCAACATATACATACAACCTATCTGTAATCTCATCAGATCTTTTAATGTGAGCTGCCTGATATACGCTGATATCCTGCTCTACACCCTGTTCTCTACAGAACTTCTGAATCTCTCCCCTCTGATAGAATGTTTTGACGCAGTTTCTGAATGGCTCCTATCCCAAAACCTCCGTATCCAACACAAGAAGACAGAGGTCCTATTCATTACAAGGGACCACAACTTCACCCCACCATCATATGTAAGAGTTAAAGAAGCAGAACTGCAAACAAAATCCACAATTCGTTATCTGGGGGTCACACTAGATCAACATCTTGATATGAAAGTGCACATAGAGAATGTAGTAAGAGCAGTTTATTTCAAGATTCGTTCTCTCAGGCATCTTCGCTCCTTACTTGATCCAGAAGACTACAGGACAATATACCAGGCGTTAATTCTACCACATTTCAACTTTGCTAACGCTATCCTACAAGGCCTTCCTCAATCCACTATTAACCCTCTACAACTTGCTATGAACACTGCAGCTAGGGTCCTTCAGGGAGTCGCCAGATTTGAGCACGTGACTCCTATATTAAAACAACTCCACTGACTCCCCATACATGGTAGGCTCACTTACAAGACCATACTGCTGACCTTTAAGGCCATCCACGGACTTTCATCCTCCTCACACTCAAATCTCATCCATGTAACTCCATCGACTAGATCCAGAAGACCAATGGCTATAAACACACTAACACTTCCTAAGGCTGTAACAAAATGCACCCAGATAACAGCAAGCAGATCTTTTATATTCTACGCCCCAAGATGCTGGAACACCTTACCACCAAGCGTTCGTGCCATTACCAACTTAACCCAATTTAGGAAAGCACTTAAATATCACCTTTTCCTCATATACTACCCACCAAACATTACCCCCAACAAAAGCCCCCCCAAATAAGAGACACGCCTTATCTTCAAATAGCCTCTCCCACTTTCTCAGTAAGATTACTAGGACTTTTGTGTTGTCATGATACCTTTTATATAATCATGTTTGTAATAAGTTAACCTTATGTTACCTAAGTTTTGTGGTGAACAGCGCCCTCCTGAGCCTATGGAGATAGTAGAAAATCCTGAGGGTCAGCAGGATTTATACCAAAATGACAGGGCAAGGAAAAAAGAGAGACTCTATTCCTCAGAGCTGAGTAGGGAGACCAGCCCAGGGGAGGAGCCCTGCAGTTCTGATTGGGCACACCCAGCCCTAGGAAGGGGCGTGTCCAAAAGAGAAGGTACATTTAAACCAGAGCATGGCTCTGAAGAGAGAGGACGGATAAGAGACCCGAGTAGAGGACGGATAAGAGACCCGAGTAGAGGACGGATAAGAGACCCGAGTAAGGGAAGGACGAGAGACCCGAGTAGAGGAAGCACGAGTGGAGGTGGTACAAGGAGTACAAGAAGTACAAGGAATACAGGAGGTAAAGGAAGGAAGGAATATTGGAAGAAGAAACAAGGGGATGGCTGGAAAGCCAGTGGAGCGATTAATGATACTTTGGAACCTGGCATAAGAAGAAAACCTGCACAATCCTATTCCAGGGAAATAAGCAGAAGTCCCACGCAGAGAGGATTTAACCTTGAAGTGGATAGCCCTTGGAAGGCATCGCCTTGGGGGAGAAAGACTTCAGGACAAGCACAGGTGAAAGAGCAATCATTCCCTGAAACGTCGTTTGTGCCGGAGAGCAACAAACAGATCAGCTGGAGAGCCTGGGAGCCGTCTGCAGGCAGAAGTGCTGCACAAACAGTGAGTAATTGGCCACCCGGCTGCCAAGCTGAATATAGAGATAATTCTTCCTCCTATGAGTCAATTGCCAAAGAAACTAGCAATTATCCTAATACCTTTATCTTAAAGGAAGAGAAGACAAACAGCCTTGAGCAGAAGGGAAAAGCTATAGCAGATAGTAGTGCCCTCTCTCATAAGGAACAGGCTGAATTGCTACTTCAGAGCTTCCAACAGTTTTTAGACTTACAGGCTAGAAAACAGCTAGTATCACAAGAGGCAAATAATTCAGCACAGCTTGAAGGAGTAACCCAGGGAAATACAAGCATACCTGAGTGTGAACAAATGGACTGTACATTTTGTTGTATAGGAAAGCCAAGCTGAAGGGAACTGCCTTTATCGTGTGTGAGCTGAGTTCTGTAAAGCTGTTGTATTGCCGTGAAAATGGAAGTTCTAATTACCTCCACCTGATTCTCAGCATAGTGAAAGTAACTGTGGCTGTAAGAGGTGCAGTGAAGCCAACTGACCTCTAGAGGCAAAAGAGAGCAATTTGCTGGAAAGTGAAAAAGCAGCATTTGTATTTTGAGTTGCATTTAACCTGAGTTTCTGTTTGCCTTTTGAAGCACCCTTGTTTGCATCATTATATGCCATGTGATGGAACATTTACCTTTTGCTTTAATAAAATACTTATTATAAAGAAACCCCACAACTACAGTTTCTTTAATTCGGAGTGAGAAGAACTGGAACTACAACTCCCAGCATTCCTGGGGGCAAAGGTTTCCTCCTTCCCTCACGAAGTACAGCGGCTGCTCATGTCCTTAACCCCTTGAGCCGGGCAGGGTCGCCGCAGTTTATATACCTGTTTGCTGTAAACACGGAATAGCCTGTTATTCTGTTGATGTTGTTGTATGTGAACCGTGCTGATACCAAATAGCGCGGTATATAAAAGACTGATTTTATTTATTTATTTATTTATTACAGTCTTCATATATATTAAAGAATGCTTGCTTGGAACAGATCATTCTATTAGCAATACTGTTTTTGTCTTTTTCTCCTCTAGTATTATATCTTGATTTCTAGCAGCAAGCTTTTTATTGGTTGAAATGGGAAAGTCCCAGATTATTTATTTATTTACATTCTCTTATATACTGTGCTATTCTGCATCAGTGCGGTTTATATTGAACAAACTGATATTACATTGAACAGGGCATTATAACTTGGAGATAACTATTTTACAGGGAACATGGGCTATGGAGGGTTAAGTGGCTTGTCCAAGACCACAAAGAGTACCTGTGGGACTGGAAACCCCAGTCCTTCCGGCCCAAGGTTGCTGTCCTCTAGTGGGATTTGAACCCCCGACCTTCCGGCCTGAAGTACCTTGCCCCAACCACTAGGCCACTCCTCCACTCCACACAACTTCTGCACTGTCTACAGTTCTGTCAGGATCATGATTCCGGTGTCTTTCTCATATTGTGATGTTATAATGTTTAAAAAAGTCCTAGTGAATGAGCCTTGCTACCTTATGTCTCTCTGAACTACTACTACTTATTTGTATAGCACTACAAGGCATATGGAGCATTGTGTATATATAGATGTAAGAGACAAGTCCCTGCTCATTAGAGCTTACAATCTCATCAAGAGGAACAGCATCACAAAACTGGGGACTAGAGTATGGTATGATACAGATAAAGGTGAACAAGAGAGTGAGGGGCAACAGGATCCAAAAGCATCCTCGAAGAGGTGGTTGTTTAGCCAGAATTTGGATGTGGTTAGTGAAGGAGCCTGACGTACCGACTCAGGTGGTTAGTTCCAGACATATGGAGCAGCAAGGTGGAATGAATGAAGTCTGAAGTTGGCAATGGCAGAGAAGGGCACAGATAAAAGGAATCTGCCAGAGGAGTGGAATTTCCAAGGGGAGGAGAAGGGTGAGATGAGAGGAAAGGAGCAGGAGAATGAATGCACTTATAGGTCAGTAGGAGCTATACAAATGATTAGTAAGAGGAGGAGAAATTTGAACTGGATGTGGAAAATGATACAGAGACAGTGAAGTGACTTGAGAAGAGGGGTTACGTGAGCATAGTGACACTGTGGAAGATAAGCCATGCAGCTGAGCTTTAACAGATTGAAGGGGAGAGAGATGATTCAGGTGGAAACCAGAGAGGAGCAGGTTGCAATAATCCAGCTAGGGGGATTAACATGGTTAACAAGTCTGCTAACCATGTTAATCCCTTTGAAATCAGACCCACAGAGTATTAGATAAAAAGGGCATGAGGGGAGTGTCAGGTCCCAGTGTGGTTCCAGATGCCAGAGCAGAGCTGCTTGCATGTGGAGAGAAGAAGGCAGGCAGTGCTGAGCCGGCCGCTGACATCATTGAGGCCCTCACTCCATCTGGCCAAAAGCTGGCATTTGGTTTGCCTCTTTGGAGAGTGTCAGGTCCCGGTGTGGTTCCAGCTGCTGGATGAGAGCTGCCTGCATCTGGGGAGGAGAAGGCAGGCAGTGCCGAGCCATCCACTGATGTCATTGAGGCCCTTGCTTCATCGGGCCAAAAGCTGGCATCTGCTTTGACGCATAGCTATGGAGCATGATCCAAAGGAGCAGGTCCTGCCCCTTTAGAGCCCCTTCAGAGCATTGTTGGAGTTCCAGCGGTAAAGTCTGGTTGGAGCTGTTTTCCTTGCTGTATGTTTAGGCGTTATTTCTAGGAAGTAGTTTTTCTCATGATGGAGCAGAAGAAGAGGAAGAACAAAGGTCAACTATCCTCACAAGCAAATACAGCAAGTAAGGTAGTGGGATTTATGGACAAACATCTAGTGCCCTTTCAAGACCCTTCTCAACCTCTAGAAGGAGCATCGTTGAGCTCTGTAGAGAGCTCTCCTCTGCCTGTGCCTAGCTTTGCTGTCCTTGGATTCTCCTCTGGGCACTTTTTCACATCTGGGGACTGTGAATAAGTTACCATGTCCAGTTTATTTGCCAGCTTCGGTGGATGTAAAGATGCTTCAGACTGAGCAGGATGTGACTTTGAAGAACTTTTGGGGGGTCTTATCTTGGATAGAGTCTAGACTCAAAAATACTGTTGCATCATTGTGTGTGTTCTTCTTTGCCTTACCCATATATAGAGAGCAATGGTGGATTCATTCTCTAGCCACAGTGCAGCCGGGAGGTCTGAACATGGAAATTGATTGGTCAGTCTGTATGTAAATTAAGTAGACGTAGACCAATCATAGAAGGGAATTCTGATTGTTGCATAAATTTCACACTTGATAATGAGGTTTGATGGGCTTAATCCGCATGCGCGGCGTTTTTTGGTAACTTCCATCATATGCAATAGTTGGTTGTTACAAAGAAGAAAAAAGAAACGTGGGCAGCATCATCTGAAAGGTATCTAAGGTTATTGCCATTCCACTTTACTTTGATTTTTCAATTGTAAGCAGTACACGATTGTGTTCTTGGGTAAGGCAAAGAGAGTTTTATCATCCAGGTTATTTTGTCTTTCCAGATTTTAAGAATGCATTTCAGTATTCCCTGATGAACCGCTTATAGAGAAACACGAGGCGCCTGAATTATCAGCGTTGGGATGAGAGTGATATAGCTAAGAAGCATTAGAAGTGCTTGAGGGTTATGCTGCTATAAGAAATTATACCCCTAAGCTAAGTATTCTTTTGCAATTCACATTATTTTCTGATATAATAACAATAAAACAGCCGATAATTGATGTGAACCGGCACACAATTGAAGTTTCGTTGAAACTGGAGTGTGGTGCGAGTGTTTATCTGAGATCAGCTGAGATAAATCATTATAAGATGTTACAACTCTTATAATAGGCTGAATGAACAGTTGTTTAAGTTTTGCTATTGAATAGTATTCATTCCGATACAACTTGACCCATAGTATGTTGTGGTTGTTGCATAAAATGACAAGGAGACACACATATGGAAAAAAAAAGACGAAACAAAATGTTCTGCCTGCACACCCTTATCACTCTCTTTTTCTTAGGTTTAAGTTCACTTCTTCTTGGACAAATTTCAACCTATTTCACCTTAGGTCTTTGATTCACTCCCTATCATCGTACTATATTTCCAGTAGTATGACACTAAGGAAAACATGTTTTATTTTGAACTAGCCAATATTCAAATCATTCAGCCTTACTCTAAAATCAAGGGCTGCCCTTAACCTCAGGGAGGAAGATTATTTCCTTCCAAACAGCATTATCAAAGCATCCATACTTAACAGGGTAACTTCCAGAAATTGTTCTTTAACAATCTGGTGTTTCAGCAAAGGCAGCAAGATCCTGATTGCTTTCCCATTTTTTGTAAAAAGTATTATGGCTGTCAGAATGTAAATAAAGTCATATCAGACTCATCAAAATGCTTAAAGGTATGATGATACATCTAAAAGCTGTATCTTCCAGAGGTCTTGCTCTTGTCCTTCAGAAGCATCCTCTGCAACCCTCTATAACATTAAGCATTAGTTTTATCTGACTTCCGATTTTTCCTTTCAAAAGAGGGAGGGGCCCCAGGAAGCATGCCAACCAAAGCTTCATAGATTTTTGTTGATACTGAATTCTCCATGCACGAACCACCAGAAAAAGAATCCTGCTCAGTTATCTTCCTCACTGGCTCTCCATGGCTTTGTGGAGATAAGCAAATACCCTCCACTAAATCAACACTTCCTCCACCCTCCCTTCCCCTGTCTTACTCAACCTGATTCCTAGCTCTAGATCTATCCCCAAAACCTGTCTTTGACAATCTCCTCAGAACTATTAACTGCAGGGGGATAACAGGTAAAAACATTTTTTTTTCTGCAAGATAACCAGCTCAGGTCAGGTTCAAGTCATCAGCTTTTCAACTCATGATTGATTTTACAAACTGTTGGCAGAAGCTGAAGCAGGAGCCTATAAGATGTGGCTGACTCTCACCTGTTCCCTTGTGATCTGACAAAAGCTGTCATCGGAGGCATTTTAGTAGGAACACCGCCCCTCCTCCCCAGTTGTGAAATGAATGAAGCAAAATTTCTTCTCTAATTTATCTGCAAATCTTACACAAATTTAGTTTTTATTAAATAAATCCAATGGGTGTTGGAAGAGGAGCAAGATGGCAACATGCAGAAGCTCTGAGCCTGAATTCTATAATCCCAATCTACTCTTTCCTGATGGTTAAATCCTCTCAATTTTCCTTATTGCCATATGAGAATCGAGAAAAGACAAGGGAAGTTTGGAACACATCTTGTGGTTCAGAGTGCCCCGAGTAACATTGGACTGGTGGGCAGCTTTGCACTCTCGCAGGACCAGCCCAAGCCTATCTGCCACTCTAGGTAGATTTTCAGCAAGCACCACCTCCTCCCTCGGCGGCTCAAGGCTATGCCAATGACCCCTCCCCCCCAATATTTCCATATCATCTCTCTCTATGCCCCCCTCCCCTTGGTTGATCCCTTTGTAGCAGAAAGTGTGTGTGAGAGGAGATGAGATCAGCAGGGGCTTTCAACTTACTTCAGTGTGAAGATCCGCAATGGTTTCATTTTCTTTTTGAGCACCAACTTGTCATAAAATAAGGAACCCTGAAGATTTGAAGGGGTGGACCTCTGGGTGTTGATGAGAAGGAGGCATTCATCCTGCAGTGTTTGGGGGGCAGTGACTGAATTGGTTGCCTCCTGCTGCCACTTCCGCTTTAGTGTCACCCCTAAAATTTTACCACCCAGGCAATTGCCTAATGGAAAGACCGGCCCTGCACTCTGGGAAACACCACTTGGTAAGAGAGAGTAGTCACTAGAGAGTGCAAGGGAAGATGAATTGCTTCTGGTCTGCGTGACAGCATTGTTGTGCTGAGCCTGAGTTCAGGAAAATTCCAGAGTGCTCTGCATTGTGACAGCAACCCCATAGACGGGGCCTGCGTAGATACCTGATCACACAGAGGGACTTTAGATGGACCATCTTTCACAGAAGAAACCAGTGTAGAAAGGTCCCATAGATCAGATAGTGTTTTTGGAGAAACTAGCTGTCTTTATCTTGAAGTTGATTTGGGAACTATCATCGCCCTTGGGCAAATCCTGACCGTACAGTCTACCTTTACTTGGGCTTGGCTTCAAGTAGTGGAGTCTACTCAAATGAGTGATCAACAACTAAAAGTTTGTGCAGGGTCAATATCTGGAGAGTGTGGAATTTAAGGTACAGGAGATGGAAACTTTCAGGATTCTTTGATTAAAGATAATATTTATCTCCAGACCAAGATGGAGAACCTTGAAAATGTTCTCAGAAAAAAGAATTTATGTTTAATTAATTTTCCAAAAATTAAAGATATTACCACTATGATGTTTTAGAGATACCAAGCTGAAATCTTAAATGTGCCTACTCAATCTATACCTCCAGTTGAAAATGTATTTGCTGCTTTTAAAAAGCATACAGAAGGAGTAGCTGCTGAGCCTTGCCTTGAGTTTGAAGATAATTCAAATTTAATTTCTTTACTGGAAATATCAGATAAGAAAATGGCAGTTCCTGTGACTTTGTTGGTGTATTTAGCTTTCGAGCCTGACAGAGACTGGCTATTAAAACTGTTTTTCAAGCATCAGGAAAAAACGTTCTCAGGACTGCCTATTGGGTGTTTCCCAGAATAAGAGAAGATCTTTTCCTGTTAATGTTCTCCATCTGGAAGATTTATTTTACTTAAAATACCCATGTAAATATTTAAGTAGATACATTCTTATATGTTTCTTTGAACCCTCACAACTTACTCTTTTTGAGTGATATGATAGTAGGGTAGCTCTACTAACTTGGGCCCCGATACAGCAAAGCAAACTGCACTATGCTCTAGCGTATCATTTGCTCAAGGTTTTCCTATGTTAGTTTTACTCCCTGATGCAAAAAGCAAAGCTAACAGAGAAAAACCCGGAGTAAAAGCACTGCGGTAAAGCACAGCATGGTGGGTATGCTAATTGGATGCAAACAAGTGAATATTTAATTGCTCCTAATGTGAGATCTTAAGACAGTTTTTTTTAACTCTCAACGGATTTTATGCCAGCTTGGGGCAAGGCTAAAGGTGCAGCGGAAACAAAAGGATCATCTGAGGTAAAGGTGACACCCAGGCCCAAACCTCCAATCCCTCACCAGACACTAGAAAATCAATGGGCGCCCCTGCCCCTCACCCCCTAAAAGATTTCTGAAGTGCCCTGGTGGCCCTAATGCCCTACCTTCTAAACCCTCCAAAAAAAAACTTTAGTGGCCCAAGTGACCTCTATGCTCTCCAACACCTGTCATGCTCCAGTCTCCCTCTGTATCTCTGACTCCCCCATACCTTTGTTGTCCAGAGGCAGGAACAGTACCCACACACTCCTGCCTCCATGCGACCATCTTTGAAAATGGCAGTGCCTGACCCCCACAGTATACCCACTTTGCAGGATCTGTCTGCCAAATAAAGCAATAATTGCATGGAAACACAGCATGGGGTCAGTCAGTCAGTCAGTCTGCTGACCCTGTGCTGTACATCCAGGGATGAACCACAGGGGTCAGTTTGTCAAATAAGGCAATTATTGCTTTATTTTGCAGAGTGATCCTGCGTGGTGTGTCCCAGGATGCACCATGCAAGATCAGATACTGCCATTTTTCTAGACTATGGCGCAGAGGCAGAACATATGGACATTGCTCCTGATTCCGCATAACAAAGGTATGGGGGCGGGGGGGAGTCATAGGTACTGATGAGAGATTGGAAAATGGGAGGCGTTGGGGAGTGTAGCAACTACTTGGGTCATCGATTTCTTTTGTGGGGTTTCGGGGGAGGGGGGTCTGGGCCACCAAGGCCACTTCAGAAATTTTTTAGGGGGGGGGGGGGGTTCGGGTAGGTGGCTGGAACCATTGGGCAGCCAATGATTTTTTAGGGTAGGGAGTTGGGAGCTTCAGGATTGGGAGTGCCAGGTGGTTGATCAGAGGTCTGGGCCTCCTTGGGTCATCTGAGGTGAAACGTCATAGTTCAACTCAGATGGAGTGGAGGAGTAGCCTAATGATTAGAACACTGGCTTGAGAACCAAGAGACCAGGGTTCAATTTCCACTAGCACTTCTTGTGGCCTTGGGCAAATCTTTTAACCCTCCACTACTTCAGAAAAATCCAATGTATACATTACCAAGTTTAAGTTACAATGTAAACCACTTTGACTGAAATGATGAAGCAGTATAAAAAGCTCTTTTGCTGCTGGCTGGGGCTCACACAGAGCCATATGTGCATATATCTGCTGTGCTCTGCCTAAATTTTTGTGCATAGTTCTTTTACATATTTGTTTACTGTATGTGGAAGAAAGCTTTGTGTTAATCTTACATTAGAAAAGTGCATGCTGAGCTATAGCCCAGATTTCTAATGCAAGGTTATTTGCACTGAAGCCTTGGTTGATTAATTACTGTTATTGTCCCGAATGTAACCCTGATATTATAATAGTTAGGGCCTCCACTATTGCTTTGATTTCCTTAATTTGACAGCCACACAAACTTAGACTCATCATTGCTTACTTTTATACAACAGGCGATTTGTAAATTGCTTTTGGAAATTTCCTTCCTTACGTATTTACAAAACAAAGTTTTTAATATTTAAAAGTATGATGTTTATTATGCTCAGGGACTGTCTGGGAGGGATGGTGTTGGGATGGGGGGCAGGAGTGCTTGGGGTCTAAAAGCTAATTGTGAGGGGATGCAAGTCTGAAGGTTTGCCTAGGATGTCCAATAACCTTGTACTGGCTCTGCCCCTGGTACGTCTTCGCTATAGTACTTGCGTTGTGCCAAAGAGAGCTTCCTTCTGGAGTTCATAAGATGCAACATGTATGGGTAATTTTATCAAGATGTGATTTGAAATTCCTCTTAATCAGGCCTGTGGCTCCCAATATTATGAGAAATATTTCTGTATCTTTCTGCCTCATTTTCTTTGACTCTGCATTTCTTGATAATTCAGGATCTTCTCCCTCTCCATGCAATTTACTGAATAACTGACTGATATTGACACCTCTATAATCACTGACAGTCTGGTGTTTTTCTCTTTTACCTCTGTGTTGGATTTCCTCACATCCAGTTTCTTATCTTTTGGAATGGGAATGTCCCAAGTTCTCAGAACTTCTTCTTTCTCTGTAATTTTCATACAGGCCGATGCAGAAATCCCACGCTACAGCCCATTGCTTAAAGTGCTAGCCCAGGGTTTCATAGCGCAAATTTAATGCTGACATTTTGCGCTGGGATGCAATATACAAATTTAACCAGTGTGCAAAAAATCAGCATTAAACTGGGAGAGCAAGCCAAACACATAAGCACAGAAGTCGCTGCAAGTTTGCCATGATGTCCCGCACAAACAGGGTCATCTGAGGTGAAGTTTGACACTTCACCTCACATGATCCAGGCTTTGGGGAAAACTCCTGATGCCATCCAGCACACTATCAGGGGGCCAGTGCCAACCTGGACACCAACCCCTCCAACAGAAACAAAAGACCTGATGGTCCAGTGGCCCCGATCCCCCTCCACCCAATTGAAACAAAACCCTGGTAGCCCAGTGGTCCTGATTCTCACCCCCACCCAACAGAAACCAAAACATGGTGGCCTGGTGACCCTGATCCGCCCCCCCCCACCCAAATGAAACAAAACCCTGGTGTTCCAGTGTCCCCAAACCCCTACCCCAAGTTCCTTAAATGTTGGGGAGGGAGCATTCCCCACATGCCTGGCCCTGCAAGGTGCATCCTGGAATGTATTTTTTTATTTAACTGGTTTTGGTATACCATTTTTCTATCAATCAAAACGGTTTACATCGAGTCAGGTCAAACCGCCATATAAGACAAAGAAAAATGCCTTATATAGCAAAATGACCCTTGTGTTGCATCTTTGGACACATAAGCTAGAGGGTAAAGTGACTTGCCCAAGGCCACAAGGAGTGCTAGTGGGAATCAAACATTGGTCTCTTGATCACCAGAGCAGTGCTGTAACCACTAGGCTTCTCCTCCATGCCTCACAATTGGCTACAAGTGAGTAACTTTTTTAGGGGTAATTTCTCCAAAGGGGTGAGTTTTGTGCATACTATGACAGTCATGAACATCACACTCCAGCTGTCAAAATCTATTGTTAAGCTTTCAAAGCCATGTTCTTTGCTATCACCCCCACTCTTTCAAGAAGCTTATGCCCTAGGTGGTCACCTAGTCTGCCTGTTGGTTGGCCCAGCCATGCTAAGCTGTCAGGACTCAGGGTGGGAGAAAGCAGACCCTCTGCCTAGAACAACCTTGTCAGAGGTGCCATCAGCACTTGCTCCCACCCGCAACCTGTAATGCTTCAGAAAATAGTCAGATGACCAGGTAGCCACTTTACAGATGGCTTCCAGAGACACCAAAGGATACTCAGTCCAGGAGGCAACCTTTGATCTTGTGGAATGACCATTGACTCTCTCCGGTACCCGCTTCCCATTCAAAGGGTACACTGAACCAATGGGAAATCAAGGACTTGGTTGCTACCTGTCGTTTCCTTGGACCACTGAAGAGAATAAAAAGATGGTTTGACTCGGGGCACTTTCTCCAAATGGGTTAGTTTTGTGCATACCATGACAGGCATGAATCTCACTTCTAAGCCAGGGCATGTGGAGTATGATCTCAGTCTCTCAAATTTACTGCTAATGCTCGGTGTAGTATTTGCATTGTACCAAAGAGAGCCTTCCTCTGGAGTTCATAAGATGTTACATGTATAGGTAATTTATTAAGGTGTGTTTGGAAATTTATCTTAATTAGGTCTGTGGCACCCAACATGATGGGAAATAACTTGGTATCTTTCTGTCACACCTTTTTGGTCTCCGACTGCATTTCTTGGTACTTGAAGATTTTCTCCCTCTCAACACGATTCACAGAGTAGTTGCTTGGAACCGACACCTCTATAATCAATGCCGTTCTGATGTTTTTCTCCTTTACCACTATATCCGGCTTCCTCACATCCAGTTTTTTATCAGTCAGAATGGGAGTGTCCCAGGTGATCATAACCTCTTCATTCTCTGTAATTCTTTTAGGGTCATGATCTCAGTGCTTTTCAGGCACAGTGATGTTATAGAGCTTACAGAGTTTCCAATGAATAAGGCGAGCTACTTTATTGTGCCTTTCTGTACAGAAATTTTCTGCCATCAGAACTTCACAGCCAGCTATGATGTGATTCACTGTTTCCAGCTTTTTCCCACAGAATCAACATATGTCTGTTTTGCCAGTTTTTTCAATACTCACAATAAACCATTTTGTCTGTAAACTGCTATCCTGGGCTGCAACTATCAACCTCTCAAACTTTGATTTCAGTTCACTCCTTAACCATTCGTTTGTCCATTCTTGATTGCAAAGGGTTCCTGGAGTAACACTCTGTATTTCCCACTCTATTTGTGCATTTGCCACTTGTTTTTCCTTGTTCGTTGATCTAATTCTTTTGAAGAGTTTTTTTCTCTTGTTTTGCAAATCCTGTTACTTCCTTCCCTGTGGTGTCTCACTCATTCATTCTAGTCGTCAGAACACTTGTCAAAGTTTGATGATGGAGACAGATTCTGGATGTTTACTTTCATATTTTAGCACTTTTTGCATATTGTCATCAACCCCCCCCTGGTGGCCAGTGGCTGTAAGGGTAGGTTGAGCATATTATTTTCTGGGAGTTGAGGGCTCTTTTAAGGCCAAGGGTATCTTGGTCTTTGTAGTCCTGCTCCTTATGTGAATAAATGGTGTATGCCAAGTAGAGGGTAAATAAGGCTTTTATTTCCCTTTTAACGCAAAAGGTTCGCTGGGCTACAAAAATACAGAAAGTCCTTCTTTTCAGGCTTCCACCACAACATAAGTAAAGAGGTAAACTGTTACAAACTTCACAGTTGCTTGTAGGATTTAACCCAGGGATTCTTTCAAACTTTAGAGCAAAACAAAGGAGTGAACATTCCTCTTTCATTCAGCACAAACATGAGTATTCTCAAAGCAATGTCTGTATAACTCACAGTTCAGGGAGTGATTCAAAACTGCCCGCAATACAAATGGAGCAATCCATTAATTCATCTTGAGATAAGGGAATAGGATCCTCAAGCGCTATCTGCATGGGCTCAGGGTCATTGTTATCTCCCTCTGAATTGGAGCTTTCCCTGGCCGCTATAGTTTGCCAGTCACTGTTTCTGTTCCCTTGTTTCCAGTAAGGCTGTTCTAGGGCTCTCACATAAGCATGACCTGTTCCTAAGCCCTTACGTCCTGGCTTATAAAACTCTGGCCTGCTTCTTTTCCTTTCAAACTGGATATCTGCTTTACAAGAGCTTCTAGGAGCTGAGCTTCTCTTTATGCATAAAGTGTCACCATACCTTGGCTTCCTGTAGCCGGTATAACTGGAGTTTTCCTTCTCAGGCACCTTTCTCAGGACACAGTCTGGTTGGCAGACTTTCTCTTGGAAGCTTCTGGGCATTGCTTGACCTTTCGTTAGCCTAGGAAAACCTGGTGAGGAATCCAGACTTCCTTGCTTCCTGGTATAGGTAACTCTGCTGTCAGTACCTTTCCTTCTGGAGCCTTTCAATCCTGTTTCAGAGTCTTCTGGTGAGCGTAGGCCTCTCCCCAGGTATGGCTCTCTCCTTCTGAGCTCTTTACCTCTGAGGTCTCTTGCTACCAAGTCTTTCTCCGGACTGACTCTCCATGGCCCATCTTTCTCTCTGTCTCTTTCTGCTCCTCTTCCAGCTCCTGCTGTCCTTGTCGTGCTGCTTGTCTTGGCTGCACTGCTTGACCTGACTGGGCTGCTGTTCCTGGCTGTCTCAGCTCCTCTTCTCCTCCTTCTCCCCTCTGCTCCTGCACTAGCTTTCTGCTTATAAAGACATTCCACGTTTGAGTTCCCCGGGCTACTTTTCAGGTGCAGCTGATTAACTTCTGTAGAATCATCAGCCGGGTGTGTTAACTCAGCCTCTGTAAGTTTTCGCCTGCTCCCTCTAGCTGCGCTGCAGGGCAATTGCATCTTCTGCACATTTGTTTTGTGAAAGACAGCGTTTTTTTCTAAGTCTTCACTTTCATTAGCTTCCGCTCTATGACAATATTTACATTTAATGATGCAGTTAGGTAGGCCTGTAGGCCTATGATAGTAGTTCTGTATGTGTAATCAATCTCTATGAAGTCTAGCTCTCCTTCAGCTCTAGGGATGTACAGTCTTGGCATACACTGATTCTTGTAACTTACTTCATGGGCATGGAGGAGTTTTTTTGTTCACCCATCCAGTTTTTCAAGATTTTTAGGAAGCCAGTCTACAATCCCAAAGCTGTATAAGAGTACAGGAATTGCCATCTGATTGATAGATTGTATCTTATTCTGTGATGTGAAAGCACTTTTCAATAATGATTTTAATCTCCTGTAATAGTCTTTACTGATCTTTTCTCTTGATAATTTCTGCTTGAGTTTTGTTCCTTCCTCTACTCCAAGATATATAAGTATCTCTTCCTGAGGCGTATAGAAGTATCTTGGTGTAAAGGAATGTCCTTAATGTCATAGCCCTCAGCTAGAGAGATTTTTCCCATTTTGCTCAATTTTCCTCTAAAAAAAATTGCCTTAGCAAATTTGTCAAAGTCAGAAGTCATCCTGATGTCATCAGAAAAGCTTTTCACCACACTGAGTTGCTCTGCTAATTCACTGGAACTGTAGTATAGGACCTGATTGTTGTTATTAAGTACTCTCGAGTCAATGTCAACCCTCTGGATAATTGTCCTAGATTGTGTTTAGTCTTCAGGTTGCTGGTTAATTGTTGATAGAGTGGCATCCATAGCTGCCGTTAATGTATTGATCCATTGCATTGCTGGCCTTCCTCTTTTGCACTGACCATACCTTTGTCTCTTTGCTGTGTGAACCATAGGAACAAAGCGTCACTCACCTTTTCATGTTCACAATTCTTCATAGTTTTTCTAGTGTTTATTCCATAATTAGAGACTTAATCAGAACTACTTCTTTTCCTCTTCCAAACGCCAACTGTAACTCTCCCCATGCCATTGCCAGTTCGGATGCAATTCTTTGTATGCACTCACCATTTTCTAGCTTTTTTACATTTTTTGCTCTACTGAAAGAAACACTTTATTTCTCTTTTCACTTGCCTCGTTTTTTTTACAAAATGATGAACAAACGGGCTATGCCTGTGGCAAAATGCGACACACTGCAGCTAGGATGAGACCCATCTTGAAAAGGCTCATGTCACATTGGCATAAACCAGAATGTCAGACACCAGATAATTGGACATTCAGGACTCTACTGTATTCCTATATTATTTATTATGTGATACTTCCAGTTGACTCCTCGGTGAGTATATATTTGCAGCATATTTTTTCCCCCAAAAAAAGAAAAACGTATTTTTTGGAAAGTGATCTACTGTGAGTTAAACAAAAAAAATATTTTAAAGACAGGAGCCATCTTTTAAGAAACGTAAAACTGAACTAAAAACTCAGTTATTCAAACAGGTCAGTGTTTTGAGCAACGAGGTGGCTCTGGGCTCCTTTTACTAAAGCCCATGAAGGTTGAACACTTAACATGCAAAGCAAATGCACATTCCTCTTCGTCTCTCCGGGCCAGTCCAGGTAACTGTAGGGTAGTCAATCTGGTCCAGCAGCTGAGGACTGTAATACAAAGTCTTGCTGACAGGATATCCGGCTCCCTCTAGTGTGCCAAACCCAGTCTTACAGTCCTCAGCAGCTGGATAGGACGTGCCTGACAGGCTCCGGAGTACTGAACTAAGTTTGTCAGACGGCTGCCTGGGTGAGAATGTTCACAGTCTTGGCAAGTGCATATATCAATATGATTTGCAAGGGATTGTGGGAAATGCAGTCCATTCACACCAGACACAGCTGCTCACAATAATTAGTTGTGCTTAAGTGTAAAGCCAATAAGATAATTATTTATGGGGTTATTTCTCCCAACACAGATATGCTTGGTAGCACATAAAACAGGATACTTGCTTTCAGTGTTAAACTTGGAAAAACAAAATCAGGAAAACAACAGTTGAACTTTGTCAGGCAATCAAAGCAAAAGAATAAAGACCTGGTTGGTAACAAACTGGTCTTTTCTGTAGGCTTTAGCTAATATTTTCTTAGCAGTGTTTCAAACAACAAGAAAAACCCACAAAGAAGGGAAAAACTGTTCTTTTCAGGTTAACTTCTTATATCTTCACACATAGATTCAGAAGTGATTCTCTCAGAGCTCACAAGCAATTAGGTAAGGCTCAATTGCTAGCAGTTATCCAGCTGAAACCCCTTAGCTGGCCTGCTTTCTACTGCATGGCCCAAAATCCTACTCAGTAGCTTTTCTGAGTAGATTAAAGAACAAGTTTGTATTTCTTTCTGATGGTTGTTGTACCTTGTAACAGAAAATCACCAAAGGAGTTTAGACAGAGAGCAATCCATATATTCACAGCCTATATCTAAGACTTCTCCTTCCCCTTCTTCAACAATCATGGGTTCAATATCAGGGATTGGCACAGAGGAATTTCTCAATGGAGCACTTTCAGGAGAATACTTGTTTCCCTGCTGTCTTTCAAGGTTATAGCTAGGGCATAGATCAGTGTTCATACCTGAGCTTCCATTGCTGTTAGAGTTCCTCTAAATAGCCTGGCCAGTATGTAGTCCAGTTCTTATGTCCAGCCTTCCAATCCAGATCCCTGGACACTGGATCTCTCTTCACATACCTTCTGGCACGGGTCTTAGGGTCCCTTCCACGTGCAGCCGTCTCCCTCACAGGTACCGTCTGGAGATTCCTAGCCCTGCAGCACCACTCCTCTGGCTTTCCCCAGTCCAATGGTGTATGCTGGCCTTTTGAATGTCTCCCAGTATACGTACTGCTCTGGACTCCTCTAGACCTTCCAAATGCTTTTCTCTTCTTTCTTCCAAAGGGTTTCTTGCCCTTTCTGTCCGTCCGCTCTGGCTTCTGCTTCTGATGATCCTCCAGATGATGAAGCTGTCCAAGATCATGAAGATGATGAGGATGAGGATAATTCTCTGTAGAATAAACTCTACCTTTATTCTGCCTTGATGAGTGCTCCACCTTAACACAGCACAGCTGTGCTGAATCAGGCCCTGCCCTTTGAGATGAGTGCTTAGGGATTACCTCATAGCCCTCCTGATTGAACACACGTTTCCCCACTTCAGCTCCTGTAATGGCTGTTGGAAACCTGGTGCATTCTGGGACTGGTAGTCTTTTATGGGAAAATTCTATTTTCTTATTTCTACCAGAACTGACAGGTTGCTTGTTCAGAGTCACTTCACCTTTTCTATAGCTCCTTCCTGAGCTATGATAAGCTTCCTTATCACAAGTTTAAAAAATTAACGTGTTAGTTTTTTCTGACGGGGTAGCCAGGGCCAGAGGAGGGTACGGCTGAAACTTTCAAATATTTTGACCCGGTATTTAGCTGGAGGTAGAGCCTGCCTCACTCAGCCTGTCAGCTGTACCCAACGGGGGGGGAGGAAAGCGGATCTGGGAGCCCCAGGTTGCAGCCCTCTGCCCTCGCTGCCTTATCGGAGACATCCGCGAGCAGCGGTTGTGCAGGCAGCTGAATTCGGCGTCATCTTTGGAAGGAGGAGCAGTTAGCTTCAGGTAGGACAGGGGCCGAGTCGCAGTGTTTAGGGTTCCTCGCTAATAGCTTGGCTATTTTTCTTATCCCGGTGTATGTTTGCCGTTCCGGCGGTTTGTTTTCAGTGTGGGAGTCGTCGGCGGCTGTCGGGTCCTGGTGTTTGTGGCAGTTGTTTTCGCGCTGTTAGTTTTCTTGAACGGGACTTTAGGAGCGCGATGGATCTTCATTTGAAGGTTGGAGAATCTGCTGAGGTGAACCCCGGCCCGGAGGAATAGGCGGGAGCGGCGGCCATTTTTCCCACTGCTTCAGTTTCTCCCGCGCTTTCTCACAAGCCGGCAAAACGCAAGGCAAAGTCTAAGAGACCTCCATCAGAGTTAATAGAAAGGCAGGAACCTTCCCCTGAGGCTCCGGGGGTTTTACCAACTGTTTTTTCAGCTGATTTTATTCTCTCCTTGCACAAGGCTTATTTGTTGAAGGTGGAACAAAGTCTAGCTAAGCCTACTTCTCCTAGCATGGGGGATATGTCTACGGGAGAGATCTCCTTGCTAGATCCGGGGGAAGGACCCTCAGCGAAGGTCATGAGAACAGACCCTCCTGTGCTAGGAGGGCAGAGTGCTGTACCTCCGGAGGTTGAAGAGGGGGAGCTCTTCTCTGAAGGGGCTTTGGATGCTTGGGCCCTAGGAGATTTTGAAGAAGGTGAATTGCTCCTGGGAGAGGACCCTAATGTTTTTAGGGTTTTTCGTAAGGAGGAGCTGGGGGCACTGATTGCTCAGTCCCTGGCAGCGCTTAACATCACTTTGCCTGTAGTGCAGGAGGAGCAGTTAGAGGATACGCTCCTTCAGGGCTTCAAGCCTCAGCAGCGGTGTTTTCCAATTCATAGGGTCATTAGGCAAATGATATATTCAGAATGGGAATGCCCAGAGGCTTCCCTGAGGGGGAGCCGGGCTATGGGGCGTCTTTTCCCGGTGCCTCAAGAGGACAAGGATTTGCTCCGTATGCCTAAGGTCGATGCTCTCGTGGCGGCAGTAACGAAGAAGACCACGATCCCCGTGGAAGGTGAAGCTGCCCTGAAAGATCTACAAGATCGGAAGTTGGAGGCACTGTTGAAACAAGCGTTTGATTCAAGTGCCCTGGCACTCCAGGCTTCTATTTGTGGCGCTTACATCTCTCGAGCGTCTATTCGATGGTTGCAGAGTGACTTGGTGGCCGACAAGGAGGGTAGCTCGTGCACGGAAGGTGCTAGGCTGGAGTCGGCGGCGGCCTACTTGGCGGACGCCTTTTATGGTTTGGTGAGAATTTCCGCGAAATCTATGGCTTCGGTGATAGCGGCGAGGCGATTTTTGTGGCTGCGCAATTGGGCGGCAGACATGTCTTCCAAAACGCGACTCAGTAAACTCCCTTACAAGGGTAAGCTACTTTTTGGGGAGGCACTTGAGAAGATAGTTAAGGATTTGGGGGATTCCAAGGGGGGCCGCCTCCCGGAGGATCACCCGAAAGGTCCTTGGTTTGGACCCCTAGCTAGAGGACAAGGCAGGGATTTGCGTAAATTCCGGGGTTCCCGGTTTGTGCCTTACCAGAGAGGGCGGTTGCTGTCTCAAGGACAGTCCTTTCGAGGAGCGCGGGGGTTCGGAAGGGGATTTTTTGGTTCCCAGCAAAACACCCCCAAGAAGCCCCAATGAAGGGTGGCCGGACCAGGCGGAGCTTCCTATCGGAGGTCGGCTGCAGAACTTCCTTTCCACCTGGGCTGCCATTACAATGGACCGCTGGGTGCTAGAGATAATCCAAGAGGGCTATGCACTGGAGTTCGCACAGCCATTGAAGGAGGCGTTTGAGATCTCCTTGCAGGTCTCCAGCAAAGCGGACCGCAATAAACGATACGCTGCAGCGTCTCCTTCAGTTGCACGCAGCGACCAGTGCGACCAGTGCGGCTCAGGTCGATACTCGATTTATTTCGTAGTTCCCAAGAAAGGAGGAGCGTTTCGTCCCATCCTGGATCTCAAGCACGTCAACCACTGTTTGCGGGTACCTCACTTTCGTATGGAGACCCTAAGAGCAGTCATTCAAGCGGTAAGGCCCGGCGAGTTTCTGTCTACCATAGACTTAGGGATGTGAAGATATGCCTCCGTTATCAGGCCGGAACATCAGATATCTGAGGTTTGCCGTGCCCATGGGTCACTTCCAGTTCAGGGCCTTACCGTTTGGACTGGCCACCGCTCCGCGCACCTTTACCAAGGTGATGGTGGTAGTGGTGGCAGCTTTGAGATCGGAGGGAATTCAAGTCCATCCTTACTTGGACGATTGGTTGATCCGGGCGGAGTCTCAGTCGGAGTCCATCAAAGCGACCAACCGAGTGGTTCAGTTCCTGGAAGAACTCGGTTGGGTTATAAATCGGTCCAAGAGCCATCTTGCACCGCAGCGCAGGCTGCAGTATCTTGGCGCATTCTTCGATACCGAGCTGGGATTGGTCTTCCTGCCCGACGACCTGATAGAGAAGCTTTGGAAGCAGTTAAGAGCTTTCTTGCGGTTAAAAGCTCCCACGGCGTGGAGATACCTGCAGCTTCTGGGGACTATGGCGGCCGCCTTGGATTTGGTACCATGGGCCAGGGCGCACATGCGGCCGCTGCAGCATTCTCTGATCTCCAGGTGGTCCCCGCAGCGTAACTCCCTGAGCCAGAAGCTGAACTGCCCAGTCAGCGTAAGGGTCAGTCTGGATTGGTGGTTGGATCCTCGACGAATTCGCGCGGGGGTTCCGCTGCGGGAACCAGAGTGGGTGTTAGTAACCACAGACGCCAGCCTTCTGGGCTGGGGAGCACATTGTTTATCGCACATGGCGCAGGGAAGCTGGTCCGATGAGGAGGCCACGTGGTCGATCAATCACCTGGAAATGAGAGCAGTCGGTTTAGCGCTGAAGGCCTTCCTCAGTCTGGTGAAGGGAAAAGCAGTTCGGATTTTCTCCGACAATGTGGTAACGGTCTCCTATATCAACAAACAGGGCGGCATGGGTTCCGCTGTCCTGTTGGCGGAGAGTCAGAGTTTAATGTGTTGGGCGGAGACGCATCTCCTGGCCATCTCAGCGGCACATGTGGCCGGAAAGGACAACGTGCAGGCCGATTTTCTCAGTCGGCATGTCCTAAACCCGGGGGAGTGGGAGTTGAACGCAGCTGTGTTACACGACATTTCCCTTCGGTGGGGGCAGCCGGTCATGGACCTCATGGCTACCCTGGACAACACCAAGGCGGTAAGGTTTTATAGCAGGTATAGGATGCACATGTCGGAGGGCCTCGATGGTCTGGTTCAGCCATGGCCGAAGGGGCAGCTGCTGTATGTGTTTCCCCCGTGGCCTCTGATCGGTCGGGTGGTGCGCAGGATTGCGAAGCACGACGGGGTGGTGATCCTCGTTGCTCCAGATTGGCCCCGGCGGCCGTGGTATGCGGACCTGGTCAGGTTACTGATTGCGCCTCCGTGGAGGCTACCAAGTCGGATCAACTTGCTGAACCAGGGACCAGTGTTGATGCCACAGGTGGATCGGTTCTTGCTTACGGTTTGGCTGTTGAGAGGGCGCGCCTCCGACGTCACGGTTACTTACCGGCGGTGATTGAGACCTTGTTGAAGTCTAGACGGCGATCTACTTCCCTAGCGTATTTTCGCGTCTGGCGGATCTTTGAGGATTGGTGTCGAGTTCAGGAGGTTAGACCTTTTTTCTGCTTCCATACCGGTAATCTTGGCTTTCCTGCAGGGAGGTCTGGAAAAAGGATTGGCGCTTAGCACATTGAAAGTTCAGTTGGCAGCTTTGTCGTGTTATAGAGGTCACGTAGCAGGTGGCAGGCTCTTGGCTCACCCGGATGTTCAACGTTTTCTCAGAGCTTCTAAGCTTCTCCGTCCGCCCCTAAGGTCGGTAGTTCCTCCGTGGGATTTGAATTTGGTGTTAGAGGCTCTAACTCAACCACCTTTTGAGCCGGCGTCGGGGGGGGAGTCTGAGGGAGTATTCTTGGAAGACTGCTTTCCTAGTGGCTTTGTGTTCGGCAAGGAGGATTTCGGATCTTCAGGCTCTCTCCTGTTGGGCTCCGTATCTTCACTTTACTAAGGAGAAAGTTGTTCTTCGGCCGGTGCCTTCGTTCCTTCCTAAGGTAGTATCCCCGTTTCATATCAATCAAACCATTTCCCTGCCGACTTTTCCACGTGATGTGAGTTCTGACACGGGTCGGAAGCTCCGGAACTTGGACCTAGGTAGGGTGCTGCATAATTACCTTCGAAAGACTGAATCTTTTAGGAAGTCGGACAGATTTTGTTCTTTTTGGAGGGCCTCAGAAAGGTCAGGCTGCGTCGAAGGTGTCTAATGCCCGATGGGTGAAACGGGCGATTGCGGCAGCTTATGAGGTCAGTGGTTCCTTACCTCCGCAAGGTCTTCGTGCTCATTCGACTAGGGCGCAAGCCACCATGTGGGCGGAGTTCGCGCTGGTGCCTTTGGTGGATATTTGTAGAGCGGCGTCCTGGTCGTCTCTGCATACTTTTACTAAACACTATCGTTTGGATGTTCAGGCAAGAGGAGATGCGATTGTTGGGGCCTCCGCTGTGTTAGGGGGTCTCGCAGGTCCCTCCCGTTTTTAGGAACTGCTTTGGTACTTCCCTACAGTTACCTTGACTGGCCCGGAGAGACGAAGAGGAAGGAGAAATTAGACCTTACCTGCTAATTGTCTTTCCTTGAGTTCTCTCCGGGCCAGTCCAGGTCCCGCCCTCTGAATCTGCGAGAGTTTTGGTTTTTGGAACAGAATTCAGATTTGGTGTTCGAGTCTCTACGTGATTAACGGTGGGCTTAGGGTCGATGGGCTGCATTGGGTCTCCTTTTCTTCCGCTGAGGGGGCCCACGGAAAATGACTGTTTTTAAGGCATGCTTCAGGTTGCAGTATTGCCCATTTCAGAAAACAACCAACACAGGTCGTGTAAAAAAAAAAAAAAATTGATGGACGTAGGGGACCGTTTAGTTTATCAGTGTGCTGGCTTTTAGCTTTCGGTTTTTCTTTTACTTAGTGGCTGCTTGGTCAATAGGTGACTGGGTTTGGCACACTAGAGGGAGCCGGATATCCTGTCAGCAAGACTTTGTATTACAGTCCTCAGCTGCTGGACCAGATTGACTACCCTACAGTTACCTGGACTGGCCCGGAGAGAACTCAAGGAAAGACAATTAGCAGGTAAGGTCTAATTTCTCCTTAAGTGCAAAGCCTCAGTGTTAGCTGTCGGGGATGTGACCAGCATGTCCGGCAGTTAACACTTGGACATGAGAGTTAACATGTGCTCCAGTAAGACAGGCTCACCTAACTGCTTCCATAAAGGTACTGTTAGGCAAACTCACATTAAGAGCCGCGTTGCTGCTGAGCGTGTGACAACCGCATTGGTGCTAGTGGTAATGTCCTCTCCATGCCCAAACTCTGCCCATTCACCACCCTATCCCGTGATAGCTGATTACTGTGAATTTTAATGTGCAGTGACTGGCATGCCCACATGTTGATATTCTCAGCTGCTTGTGTATTACTGGGCTTTAGTTAAAGGGGCCCTATGTGTGAGTTGTTTTAAATTTTCTATAAAGAAAATAATAGATTGCAAGCTGCTTTAATGGGCTTAATTAGGCTTAAGAAGCAATTTAGCAAATTGTTTCTACTACACTGTATAATAATTTAATATAAAAACATAAGAAATGGCATACTGGGTCAGATCAAGGTCCATCAAGCCTAGTATCCTGTTTCCAGCAGTAGCCAATCCAGGTCACAAGTACTTGGCAGGTTCTCAAAAAGCCACACACAGGGCTGGCCCATCCACTAGGTGGCTGCTTAGGGCAGCAGACCTCTGTGGATGGCAAGCCACATGCTTTGGCACACATGGCCTGCCACGCCCCCACGCATCCCTCCCCCATGTTGAATCGTGATGCCTCCCCCCCCATTGCCGCAGATTGCAGCAGTGGGTGACTAGGCTTGGCAGCAGCAACCCATGGCAGATGAGCTGCCTGCCACTGGAATCAGTGACAGTGGGGTGGGATTGCATGGCTCAGCATGGGAGAAGGGCGGCATGGCTGGGGCTTCTGCCTAGGACAGCAGATGCCCTTGGGCCGGCTCTGGGCACACAGGTTCCACAACGCTTATTTCGTGGCAAGCAGTGGATATCTCCAGGAACAAGCAGAAATGAGTCTTCACATATGGGTACATCGGTACCGACGGAGCCTGCGCGGGAACGCTCCCCAGCTTCCCAAAAAGGAAAGCTTTTGGGAGCATCCCACAACGCCTGTGCGCTGCCTTCCCGCCTTTCCTAACCGCCTCTCCCCAGTTCTTCTTTGCCGCGGAGCCAGCAGGTCGTGTTCTTGTCACCGCTGAAGAAGTTCTTTGTTTTATTTTATTTCTTTGGTCGCGCTTCTGCCTTCCCCGACGTCGGACCGGTACCGCTGGTCATTCTTTTTTTTCTTAAAAAAAAAAAAAAACATCATATTTTTCCCTCACTTAGTGTGTTTTTCCTCTTTTGGGCCTTAGGCCTCACAAAGAATTTTCCTCATGGAAAAACCAGCCTCCGGGTTTAAAAAATGCACTAAGTGCAGCGGTACTATTTCTGTTACCGACACCCATGAATGGTGTCTTAAATGTTTGGGTCCTGACCACTCCATTTTGGATTGTTCGTCCTGCTCCTTGATGTCTAAACGAGGTTTACAGAACCGAGCAGCCAAGCTCCATGTGCTGTTTCCCTCTGATGCTGCTTCAGTGGCATCGACGTCTTCCAGGGCTTCTTCTTCCTCCCATGGATCTCAGGTAACCAAACATAAATCCAGCCGGTCCTCGAAGGGTAGATCTCCTTCCAAGCATCGAGATGCCTCCGGGCTTGCCCTCGAGGATCCTGCACCGGCAAAACAACCCCGGTGGGAAGCTACGGCTTCCAAAGCTCCACCTATGGGGTTACAGGTTGACATCGATGGCACGGCCTCGACCGATCACCTGTTAGAATGCTCTGGGGTACCGGCGCAACCTTCCGGTACCGAATTCCAGGCATTCATGGCATCGATGGATCAGAATGTCCTATCCATGCAGCAGGCTATCACGGCCTTCATTCAAGCTGCGACGCCGCTGATACCACAACAAACTCCGTTGTCGGTATCAGCTCCGGTACCGGCACCGGTACCGATGACGCCCGATGTCGATACCGCTCGATACGCGTATCGAGCTTTGGAAGAGCACCCTGACAGTCGATACTTTGATTCCTCCGAAGATTCTGATGCATCGGAGGAGTCTGCTAAAGTATCCATAGCCCTTCCTGAAGAGCCTTCTTCTCCAAAAAGAAGAATGTCTCCTCCAGAGGATTTGTCCTTTCAAGACTTCATAAGAGAAGTGGCTAAAGGACTTTCTATTTCAGTAACCTCTGAATCAGCCTAGAGCTAAAAAATTGGATATTTTAGGTTATTCTAAGGCTCCTAAGGAGGCAGTCACCTTGCCAATTCATGAGATTCTTTATGATCACATGATTGACTTATGGGAGACTCCTCTCACTATCTCTCCTCATTCTCGTAGATTGGACACTATGTACCGTGTCCCTCCTTGTCCTGGTTTTCATAAAACACAGCTTCCTCACCATTCTATTGTGGTGGAGTCAGCTATGAAAAGGATAAAGAGTGCAAAAAGACACTCCTCTGCTCCTCCAGGAAGAGAATGCAGGACCTTGGATGCTTTTGGTAGGAAAATCTTCCAAGCCAGTATGCTCATTGCCAGAATCAACTGCTATAGTCTTTATATGGGTATGTTTCTGAAAGAAGTTGCAGATAAACTGCACACTTTCCTCCCTCTTCTTCCAGAGGATAAAAGGGAAGAATTCCTTATTTGGCTTAAGCATACTCAAGATATTTCAAAGTTTTCCAACCGTGCAGCTTTTGACTCCTTTGAAGGTGCCAGCAGAGCTTCGGCCATTGCCATAGCTGCTCGCAGAATTGCTTGGCTCCAGGCTTCTGATCTAGAATCTTGGGTCCAGGATGGCTTAGGAAATCTTCCCTGTACAGGTGAAAACCTGTTTGGCAAAGATTGGCAAATAAAAGCCACTCAAATGGATGCAGAAAATTCTGCTTTGGATAGACTTTCAAAGTCAACCTCCATTCCTGCCAAGAAAAAACCTTTCAAGAAGTCTTTTTTCAAGAAAGGCAGATTCCATCCTGCTTCTGGCCAACAATCATCTACAGGTCGTTTTGCTGCTAAGCGTCAGCAACCTAAACAGGCTAGGCCTAAGCCTACAGGGGCTGCTGCAACTCAGCAGACCCAGCCTCCTCAGGGCTTTTGACTTGATGCTAGAGAACTTAGCCTTTCTGGCTCTGAAACAGCCAGAGCCTCTCACCATTCCAGGAAGGATAGCTCATTTTGCTCCCAGATGGGAGCAAATTACAGCAGAGCAGTGGACCCTCTCCATCATAAGGGAGGGCTACAAACTTCATTTCTCAAACCTTCTGCCTCACACCATGGTGAGACATTTCAATTCTCCAACATCTCTTCTCGACCTTCTAGGTCAGGAGGTGGCTGCCCTTCTTGCCCAAGGGGCAATAGAAGAAGTTCCCTTTCTTCAACAAGGGTCAGGGTTCTACTTCCCCTACTTTCTGATTCCAAAGAAAACAGGGGGCTACAGACCCATATTAGATTTCAGGGAATTGAACAAGTTTCTATGCAAGGAGAAATTCAAGATGCTTTCTCTGGGCACTCTCCTTCCATACCTTCAGAGTCAGGATTGGCTTTGTTCTCTAGAAGATCTCAAGGATGCGTACACACATGTCCTCATCCATCCTTCTCACAGAAGGTTCCTCCGTTTTCTTTTCCAAGGAAAGCATTACCAATACAGGGTGCTTCCTTTCAGTCTGGCCTCTGCTCCAAGAGTGTTCACCAAATGCATGGCAGTAGTAGCTGCATTTCTACGCACTCTGGGAATATTTGTATTCCCATACTTGGACGACTGGCTCATCCGAGCTCCATCTCAGTCAGAGGCCCAGACTTCCCTGGACTGCACAAGGTGCATTCTGCAATATCTGGGACTTGTGGTAAACCTCCCAAAGTCCCAGCTCACCCCTACTCAGTCCCTAGAGTTCATAGGGGCCTGGTTAGATACTACCACTGCAAGGGCCTATCTTCCTCAGGCCCGTTGCCTACGCCTAGTGCAGTTAGCCTCCCAGATTCAGTCAAAGAGCCATTTAACTGCCCGGGAGATGCTACAACTGCTAGGCCACATGGCATCCACAGTGCATGTGGTCCCCTATGCTCGTCTTCACATGAGAGCAGCTCAGTGGACTTTGTCCACCCAGTGGACTCAAGCATCAGGGGCTCTGTCAGACAAAATAGCAACCTCCAGGTGCCTCTTTTGGTCTCTCCAGTGGTGGAAGTCCACCCAAAATCTGTTGCTAGGGTCCCCCTTCCATCAGTTGTTGCCCCAAGCAACCCTCACAACAGATGCCTCCCAAACAGGTTGGGGAGCTCAT
Source organism: Ichthyophis bannanicus (assembly GCA_033557465.1). Taxonomy (NCBI): domain Eukaryota; kingdom Metazoa; phylum Chordata; class Amphibia; order Gymnophiona; family Ichthyophiidae; genus Ichthyophis; species Ichthyophis bannanicus. The sequence continues at coordinate 777,717,883 of CM066031.1, read as the reverse complement.
CTGCAAGACCTCTCCACTCAAGGCACTTGGTCTCCACAGAAGACCTCTCTACATATCAACCACTTGGAGCTCCGAGCAGTTTTTCTAGCTCTCAAGGTCTTCCATACCCTGCTCAGCTACAAGATTGTCCGTATGAATGAGGACAATCTTGTAGCCATGTTTTACATAAACAAGCAAGGAGGAACTGGTTCTCTGTCGCTTTGCAACGAAGCTTTAAGATTGTGGGCCTTCGCCAGAGAGCATCAAATCCATCTCCTGGCCGTATACCTTCCAGGAATCCAAAACTCTTGGGCAGACAGACTTAGTCGAGTTCTGCTTCCACACGAGTGGTCCCTGCACATGGACCAGGTACTCAGAATCTTCCAAGAATGGGGAACCCCGGACATAGACCTCTTTGCAAGTCTGTGGAATGCCAAACTTCCCCGGTTCTGTTCCAGAATTCCGTGTCAGGGAGTTCAGGCCAAGGATGCCTTCCTCCTTCACTGGGGTCAAGACTTCCTGTATGCCTTTCCACCCATTCCCTTAATTCCCAAGACTCTGTTCAAGCTCCAGAGGGATCAAGGATCTATGATCCTCATAGCTCCACGCTGGCCACGCCAAGTGTGGTACCCTCTACTTCTGCATCTCTCTCAAGCTCCCTCCCTGGACTTGGGAGCTGCTCCAGACCTTCTGTCCCAGGAGGAGGGGACTTTGTGGCACCCAAACCCCAAGTCCCTTCACATCAGAGCTTGGTTGCTGAAGGCCTAGATCTTCAAGGTTGGAATTTCTCAGCAAGTGAAGGATATCCTCCATGCTTCCAGAAAACCTTCTGCTAGACGTTCCTATGCTTTTAAATGGAAAAGGTTTTCCATTTGGTGTACTGAGAAGTGTCTTGACCCTCTAGCACTACCTTTGAATTCTCTATTGGAGTATCTCCTGCATCTCTCCAATGCAGGCCTTAAGACAAATTCAGTAAGGGTCCATTTGAGTGCTATTGCAGCATCCCTTAAGCCTATCAATGGATAGCCTATTTCCTCTCATCCTCTTATTGCAAGATTCATGAGAGGCCTAACTTTAACTAAGCCTCCCATTAGGCCTCCTCCGGTGGCATGGGACTTAAATCTGGTTCTTGGTCAGCTTATGAAGCCACCTTTTGAACCCTTAGCCACCACCTCCTTGAAATTTCTTTCCTGGAAGGTTATTTTCCTCATTGCAGTCACCTCAGTTCGCCGCATCAGTGAACTGCAGGCCTTAGTGGCTAATCCACCTTATACAAGGTTCCATCATGATAAGGTAGTCCTTAGGACCAATCTACACTTTATGCCTAAAGTGGTCTCACCTTTTCATCTTAATCAAGAGGTGTATTTACCTGTCTTTTTTCCAGGTCCTCATGCATCAAGTACAGAGAGGAATCTTCATACCCTGGATTGTAAGAGAGCTCTTGCCTTTTACTTACAAAGGACACAGCAACATAGAAAGTCTTCTCAACTCTTTGTTGCTTTTGATCCCTCTCATTTGGGACTTCCAGTCTCTAAGAGGACACTGTCCAATTGGATTGCTCAGTGTATTTCTTTTGCCTACCAGAGTAAGAACCTTTATCTGGAGGGCCATGTCACAGCTCATAATGTGAGGGCCATGGCCACCTCTATGGCTCATCTAAATTCTGTGTCCATCGACCAGATCTGTCGAGCGGCCACCTGGGCCTCGGTTCATACCTTCACAGCCCATTACTGCTAGGACAAGGACTCCCGCCGGGATGCCTTGTTTGGTCAGGCTGTTCTCAAACACCTGTTCCATTCTTTTTTTTTTTCAAAAGTTTATTTAGAAATCATCAAGAAAAACAGTAAGTACACAACATTCAACAACCGCTCCCTGGGGTTGACTCTTATCCCCAGGGGCAGAGCACATTGATGGTCACAAGGATTTTCAAAATGTACCCCAGCCCCCCTCCCCCCCCCCCCGTACCCTCCCCCCCAGCAACCCCCAATCCGTTCCACTCAGGACCAGCTCATAAGTTCTGCATAGCACCCACATTATGCCGCAAACAGGTAGGGTTAGAAGTTAGCAACCAAGTTGCAGGACTACATTACGGGTCCGGGAACTGAGATTTTGGATATATGGATCCCATAGTAGCAAGAAGGCGGACCATCGCTTGACGTGGCCCCGAGCAGCCCTACACTCCAGGAGCATAAGTTGATGGAAGGAATTCCGCCACTCCCAAAAGGAGGGAGGGTGGCTTTCCCTCCACCGACGCAAAAGTGGCCCTTTACCCAACAGACAGGCCTTCCGCACCAGCCAGCGACTCCATTTCCCCTTCGGAGAGGTAAGGCTCAGGAGATCCAGGGCAACCAGAGCAGCATCCCAGTAGACGGGTTGTCCTAAAAGATTAGCCATAAATAAAGAAATTTTCCGCCAATATAAGCGAATCCGTCGGCAGCCCCACCACATATGCAACAAAGTCGCCATAGGCTCTGCACACCGCGGACAGCTGCCATCCGAGGTCAAGTGGCAACGAAAGGCCCGCCGCGGGGAAAAGTGGACCCTGGTTAAACATTTAAGTTGTATTTCCCGCCAGCGAACACCGTCCGTCAGGTTCACCACTCTCTGGAGGGCTACCAGGATTGTATCGTGGGGGATCTCCCACCCCATTTCGGCCCCCCAGGCCTGTTCCACTCTACGATAGTCCGGCCGCGGTCGAAACTGCTCCAACCTGAAGTTAAAGACACGAATTGACGGTCGCTCCGCATTACCTAGACCAAAGAACGCTATAATCTGAGCCGATCGGTCGCTGTGTAGTTCCTCCCCCGGGAGGGCGGCCACATAGTGGGCTATTTGCATATACGCGAAGAAATGGCGGGACCCCAGTTCGTACTCCCGAGATAATACGAGTCCACCACATGACCCACCACATGACCCAAATTACGTATACCTTTCTCCCCCCAAATACGGAACGAAGCGGCATCGGTACCTGGAGTAAAACTGGCATTCCCCCGAATGGGCAGCCAGCTCGACACCTTCCAACTACGGCCCCAGTAAGCATTCAGCTGCCGCCAGGTCTTACATACCGGAGCTAGTAACACACTATCAGCCAGATGTGTTGGCCACTTGCTTACTTCCAAATGTAGAAGAGCCCGTAGAGAATGGGGTGCCACATAGGCCTCCTCCAAGACCCTAGGCGTATAGAGGTCAGTATCACCTAGCCAATCCCCCAGGTGTCGCGCTTGGCAGGCCAATGCATAAGCGCCGAGATCTGGGAGCCCCCACCCTCCATTCCTCGCCCTCCCCACTAGACGACCATATGGGATATGGGCTCTCGCCCCCCCCCCCAGAGAAGACCACGAAATTCCGCCTCAAAGCGCCAAACATCTCGCCGGAGGAGCCAAACAGGAAGGGTCTGCAGCCAATATAGTAGCCGCGGCAAAATCACCAGTTTAATCGCCGCAATTCTCCCCGTTAAAGGGGAGGGGAGGGGCTGCCAGGACTGCAACTGGGTTCTCACCTTGGTCAGCATCCGCTTCAGATTACTCCCATAAAGTTGGCTTGGCTGAGAGGGCAGTACAATCCCCAAGTAGATGAATTGATTATCGGCCCATTTGAGAGGAAACTCACCCGGCCAGCCACTCCGGAGATGGCCCGAAACATCCAAAGCCTCGGATTTATCCCTGTTGATACTAAGCCCCGCAAACTGCCCAAAAATTCGGAGCTCCCGCAAGAGGTGAGGCAAAGATTCTCTAGGGGAAAGCAAATGTACCAACAGGTCGTCGGCAAAGGTGGATATCTTAAAATTCTTGAGCACCAATGCTGACCCCCCTTATTGTTCGCGATCCCTCCACTCTCCGCAGGAGGGTGTCCAAAGAAAGGACAAAGAGGAGAGGAGAGAGGGGGCAGCCCTGACGAATGCCCCTCTGCAACGGAAAATTTTCAGATAACACCCCATTACAAAGTATCGCTGCAGTCGGGTCGGCATACAGGCTTGCGACCATGTTACAAAATAAAGGGCCCTATGCCATAGCGTGGAAGAATGTACTTCAAATATTGCCAGTCTACCCTATCGAAGGCTTTTTCCGCATCAAGACTGACAAGTAAGGAGGATAAATGTCTATGCCGGACCCACTCTAAAGACGCAACGATTTTGCGCAAGTTGCGGACAGCATATCGCCCCTTAACGAAACCCACTTGGGATTCATGGACCAATTTCCCCAGGAACTCCGCCAGGCGATCCGCCAAGATTTTTGCCATTAATTTAAGATCGAAATTAAGTAAAGAGATAGGACGATACGAGGCTGCAGAGAGAGGGTCCTTAGCCGGTTTGGGAATAAGAACAATATGGGCATGGTTAGCCCCCCATCGAAAGTACCCCTGCTGCGCCCTCCAGTTGTGCACTGCAGCCAGAGTTGGGGAGATCAGTTCATTAAGAATTTTATAAAATTCACCACCGAGACCATCGGACCCCGGGGATTTGTAACAGCTGGCTTTAGAAATAGCTCCTTGCAGCTCTGCCGCCGTAATCGGCCGATCCAACTGTGCTCTTTGCTCCGGAGATAAGTGGGGTAAATCCAATTCCCCCTCATACTCTGCCATCCGCGTGAGGGAAATCGACTCCGCTGTATAGAGTCTCTGGAAAAAAGATCGGAAGACTCGCACTATCTCCGGGCTCTCTACCGGTGTAACGTCCCCGAGTCATCCCGCAAGGCTGGCACCAATTTAGAGCCCCTGGGTCCACGAAGGCACCTGGCCAGTAATTTCCCGGGTTTATCCCTGTAACGGTATAATTGGTAACGGTAATATAACACAGACCTCTTTGCCCTTTGATGCAGGAGTTCATTTAGTTCCGTTTGATAGTCCCACAGCTGCTTTTTAAGCCCTGCTGTTGGGTTTTGGGCCCATTGGCGCCACAGCCTCGTCACCAATCTCTCTAAACAGATAATACGTTCAGCCCTCAATCTTCTCTTCCTGACAAGGAACCCTATAATGTCCCCCCGTAGTACAATCTTCGCAGTTTCCCAGATCAATTCTGGATCATCTTGGTGACCCCTATGATCAGCTTCAAATTCCTGCCATCACTTCTGAATAAAAGAACGAAACTGTGCATCCCTATATAATTCAAGCGGAAATCGCCATGGAGAGGTCCGAGGAATGTTCCCATTCCAGTAGACGTCTAGCCAAACAAACGCATGATCAGAAATCTCTGCAGGCCCTATCTGAGCATCCTCGACTTTGGCAAACAAGCCAGTGGAAATCAACAAGTAATCTATACACGCGCTAGTGCCATGTGCCCGAGATTGATGCGTATAATCCCGCTCGGCCGGATGTAACAATCGCCATGGATTCACCAACCCCAGCCTAGAACATAGGCATCGCAGCGCCCGAACCGTCGCTATTCTGTCCCTTGGCTCCCCCCCTTTGGATGTATCTAGATCTACATCCATAACACCGTTAAAGTCTCCCCCCAGAATCGCGGGGATCTCTGGCAGCGTCTCGATTTTAGAGGCGAGACGAGCATATAGGGTCAAATCTAGCACATTAGGACAATATAAATTGCCTAAGATAACAGGCCTCCCCTCAAGAACTCCCTGCACCAGTACAAAATCTACCCTTACGACCTCCAGCCTTATTCGCTTGTGTATCAAGAGCACTACCCCCCCTTCTTTCCAAGAGCCGGGGCCCCCCATACCTGCCCCACCCACTCCCGGCAAAGTTTACGATGCTCCTCGGCAGTCTGGTGGGTTTCCTGGAGCATAGCGATGTCCGCCTTCTGCCTAGCCAAGGCCGGCAAAATTTTGGCCCGTTTGATCGGATTGCCCAGACCACAAACATTCCAAGAGATTATCTTAAGCGGCATGTAATACAAAAGCAGTCCCACAATTATTCATCACATACCATACATAGTACAGGGAAGACACCTCCCCAGCCTGAGGTCCTCCCCTCCTCCCCACAAGATGATTCCCTCTCTCCATCCTCTCCACACCAGGTCCCCTAAGATACAGATCCCCTCCTCCTCCCCCACCCTCTTCCTCCCTCTCCCCCCTCTGCCTTCCCTCCCCCTCCCGCCGCCCCCCCTCCACACTCCTCTCCCCTCCAATTCCCCAGCTCTACTACCATCCGCCTCTCTCCCTCTCTGTGACTCCAAGATGCGTGTAGTACCCCCCCACCTCTCCCTTATACCAGCTCTTCTGAGAGCCATCCGGGGTCCCCCCCCAAGCTCCTCCCCCACCACTGTGACTGTACTCCTCCCCACTCCCCCCACACTGGACCGACCCTAACAACCCCAAACTCCCCGCAACACCTTCCCATATCCCAAAGGAAACAGCAAACAGATAATACTTAAAAACAGCCTTAACAGTCCCCTCACCCCCCCCCCACATGGTTATCACAGCAACCTCCTTCACAGTCAAATGCAGCATGCCCCAAACTTGCTCTTCCGATCCACTCTCCTCGCCGCTTAGCATCATGTCTTGGCTGCTGCTGCGGCCCCCCGCCGTATCTCCTCCACGTAGGGTGTTGCTGCTGTCGCTGATTCAAAGGTCCGACGAATCCCACCATGAGTAAAGATCAATCGGGTGGGATATTGCACCATAAATTTGATATTGTTATCTATCAAGATCTGGCACAAAGGTCCATACTCTCGTCGTCGCTGTCCCAAGGCCGCCGAATAATCCTGAACGATACGCAACTTGACATTGTCCTTGTGAACTGCTCCTTTCTTCCTCACTGCTCGCAACACCGCCTCCTTTTGCGGGAGTCGCAGGAACCGTGCCAGAACCACCCTGGGTCGGCCGTCACTGGCTCTCCGAGGCCCAACCCGGTGCGCTCTCTCTATTTGCACTAGGGTGCCCTCAGGATCATTCTCCAAGATTTGTTTCACCAGGTCCTCCAGATAAGATTTTAAGTTCTTGTCCTCTATGGCATCCGGGATCCCCAAGAATCTCAGGTTGTTACGGCGAGACCTGTTCTCAAGGTCATCCAGCTTGGCCTCCTGACCCTGAAGTAACTTTTTCACACGAGTCATCTCCTGCTGCAGCTCCAGCTGCTCTATCCGGTGCTCTGCTTCCTGCATTCGGCTCCCCAGGGCCTCCACCGAGGTTTGAAGGAGGTCCATTCGACCCCGCAAATCTTCAAATTGCGCAAACAGCGCCCCTGCCACGGCCAAGGAGATTTCATCCACCAGCTCTGCTTTGGCCCCCCCCCTTCAGCGGTGAGGGTTGCTCCCCCCCTTTATGTGGCAGAGGGACCTTCTCCTTCTCTACTCGGCGGCCTCCCTTTGCCGCCATTGCCAGGGCTGCATCAATCTTCAGGGGTCTCGCCCCTCGTCCTTTCACCTCTGTGACAGGCTTCTGTGCCGCAGGCTCGCCTACCTCTTGTGCACGTCGCTCTGTCTCCGCGGGGGGGGGGCAAGTCCTTCCCCGTCCCAGGAGCCGTTATCTCGTCCCGGTCTCCCCAGCGCCTGGGGGGGGGCTTACTCTAGGCTGACCGGCCCACAAGGAGCACCCAGGGCTGGCAAAACAGGCAACGGCCCAGCACAAAGGCCCAGCGAGGGTTCCAGGCCTCCCCGATAGGTCGGAGTCTGCCGCCCTCCAGGAGCAATCAGCAGTAGATGGGGGGCGGGGCGGAGCGAGGAGCAACGATCGGGAAGGCACCCGCCGCCGCGGATCGCACCTCCAACGCCCAGGCTGCAGCTCACGGCTTACCGGCTCGCCCCGCGATGTGGCGCTCTGTTCCGGCTCGGCGTCCTCTTCACCAGCCGCCCGGGTCCAGGCCGCAGCTGCAGTTCAGCACAGGAGAAAGAAGCGGGAGCTCAGGGGCGTCATTGCTCCCTACGGTCCGGTCGGGGAAGCAGGGGGGGAGGAACAGAACCCTGAATTTGGCCCCCGTTACCACATTTTACCTCGCCGGGGGAGCGAGGGGGCCCAGAGCTCAAGCAGCGTGCGACTGCTCACGCTCACCGCATCACCGGAAGTCCCCCACCTGTTCCATTTTTAATCAACTCCTGCCCTCCTTCCCTGGATGGATGCCTGAGATACATAGGAGGAGGTAGAGCCCTTCCCAGGGTCTCATAACCTTGGGGATCTCCCAGGCATCTCTAGCTAGGGAGTCCCCATATGTGAAGACTCATTCCTGCTTGTTCCTGGAGATAGCACAGTTACTTACCTGTAACAGGTGATCTCTGGGAACAGCAGGAATAAGTCTTCATAACCCACCCACCTCCCCTAGGAGTTGTATCTCTCTATCTATCTTTCCTCTCTCTCTCTTTGTCTCAGCTTTAAAACTCAAACTGGGGAGAGGCGGTTAGGAAAGGCGGGAAGGCAGCGCGCAGGCGCTGTGGGATGCTCCCAAAAGCTTTCCTTTTTGGGAAGCTGGGGAGCGTTCCCACGCAGGCTCCATCGGTACCGACGTACCCATTGTGATACTGCGGACCCTCTGACAGAAAGAAAAGAAGTTTTAAATCTTGAAAAAAAAACAAGATTTACATGCAATTTCCTGAAGGTCCACATAGAGGGAGCAGGAGAGCAAGCCTGGAAGCAGAGGAACCACGCCTCTATGGGCAGGACCTTGAATCAGTTAGTCCCGATTTAAGCAGGGACAGAGCTGAATCATGCAGAGCAGATCGGAGAGACAGAGACGGAGCCAGAGTGAGCGTCAAAGCCGGACTGGAAAGAGCAGCTCGGAGAGTTGGAGTCACTGTCAGACCCAGAACAGCTCAAGGAGCTGAAGCAACTTGGAAAGCAGGTCAGAGAGTAGGCCGAGAAGCAGACCAAGAGATAACTCATAGAGCAGGCCGAGGTGAAGGCCCAAGAGCAGGCCTAGAGGAAGGCCAGATACAACTGGAAGGAGCAGCATTGCAAAGAGCAGCCAAGGAAGGAGGTGCTCTCCCTTCCAGCCTGAGAGGAAGCCCTATCCAGGGAGAAGGACTGGGATACAAGCTGAGGAAGAGATATCCGGTTGCAAGGAATACCCAAGGAGAAAAAGGTACTTTTAAAAGTTTTTATAAAAGTAACCTGAAAGAGGAATGGAAAACTCAGAGGCCTGGGGAACAGGAAAGAACTGAGAGGGCGCGGCCAGTAGCCAACTGCCACAGGGGTGGAAGTGGAGGACAAGTGCCTCAGCAGCAGCCATGCCTCAGAGGAGTTACTCCCCATTCTAAAGGAGGAAAGACACCCAGGGAACACTTGAGCCTGCAAGAAGTGGAGGACATTCAGGCTAGGCCTCAAGCCTTTCCCAAAAGAGACTGCAGGAAGTTTAAAGGTGAAACAGTGGTTGCCTGCAAGTGCTTACCTAAGCCTAGCACAAGAGAGAAACAAAGGAATAACTTTTATCTGTATGATAAGGACACTTTTATGCCAAAAGTACCAGATAATCTCTCTAGGAAAAAGGCTAGTGATACTAAAAGCTGGGATAAGCGAACTTTTAATCCTGTAGCAGAAGAAAATCCAGGGTTCTACACTATAGCTAAAAGCCGACGCCCCAAACTGACAAGCCAACATTGGAACACAGTATGGCATGCTTTTAGAAAGCCTGAATCCAACCTTCCTGAGGTTTCAGATTCGGACCCCTCAGAGATGGAGTGGATGCCAGGGGAATCTGAGGTTAATGAGGCCGTGGAACCCATGGATTGTAATTATTGCACAATAGGAAAGTTTTAAGTTATTTGGAGCAACCAAATGTATGAAGAGAATACAGGATGCCTTATGTTTTGAGTTTGTGAAGATTAACAATGTTACTTTGAATGTTTTTGTGAATTGCACTTGATACAAGAAAGGATACAGCCCTGTTATGTTTCTTAACCGCATATTTTGGACCGTTTGCGTAAAGGTGAAATAAATGCCTTTTTCTTTTTCCCTACACTTGGCTAAAAATTGCTTTATTGGGAAGTTGACCACGAGGCTGACACAGAGGGCCGCTACCTCATGACCCTCACAACAGGTCAACCCTAATACCCCTATTCTTATGCGCTCCCCAGCACCACTACGCCGCCACCAGAGGGGGCTGCGGGGGACACCATATGTGAAGACTTATTCCTGCTGTTCCCAGAGATCACCTGTTACAGGTAAGTAACTGTGCTTTCCCGGGTCCTCTTTAATAATTGTTTATGGACCTTTCTTCCGGGAACTTGTCCAAACCTTTTTTAAAACCCAGCTACACTAACAGCTTTTACTACATCCTCTGGTAACAAATGCCAGCGTTTTATTTACAAGTTGAGTGAAAAATATTTCCTCCTATTAGTCTTAAATGGGCTATATTGTAGTTTCAATATGTGTCCCTAGTCTTTCTATTTTTTGATGGTGTAAACAACCAATGTACTCATTCCATTCATTAATTCCCCTCAGCCGTCTCTTTTCCAGAATGAAAAGTCCCAACCTTTTAAACCTTTCCTCACAGGGGTATTCTTCCAACCCCTTAACCATTTTTGTGGATCTTCTCTCTATCTTTTCTAATTCCGCTATATCCTTTTTAAAATATGGTGACCAGAATTGCATACAATATTCAATATTTAAGCACCTTATTAAAAATAATAAGATGAAAAATATCCCACTTTGCCCTAAGCTGTCAGTGTCCTGTTCCCCTGAGTGTTCTGATGGTATTGGGGGGCTTTCACCGCTGTCTAGGTCATTTGAGATGAAGTATCACCAGGCCCATACCTAGCCCTTTGCGAGTGGTGCGGCCGCACAGGGCGCAAAGGCTTAAGCGGCGCATTTTAACTGTCTGCCGTTGCCTGCTGCCACCACTTTTTCTTTTCTCAGCAGTGGCAGACAACGGAAGACAGCTAAAACGTGCCCCTTAAGCCTTCTCATATTAACATAGTAAATGATGGCAGATAAAGACCAGTATGGTCCATCTAGTCTGCCCAGCAAGATGGTAGGAGTAGGTGCATCCCTCCCCATGTCTTTGTTTAGGGGTGCACCCCTCCCCATATCTTTATTTAGGGGTGAACCCACCGCTCCTCCCCCATCGCTCCATGTAGGACACCCCTATTTGTTGAGAAATTAGATCGTTCAGTTTATTTTGATTTTATCCTGTTGCTGTAAAGTGATCCACTGTGTCTGTCCCAGGCCACTTTGAATTCCGTCACTGTGTTTGCCCCCACCACATCCATCGGGAGGGCATTCCAAGCATCCAACACCTTTTCAGTGAAAAAGTATTTCCTGACATTGCTTTTCAATTTACCACCTTGCAGCTTCATGTCATGGCCTCTAATTTTACACTTTCCCATCTGGAAGAGGTTTGTTTGTTAATTATTTCTCTTTAAGTATTTAAAGGTCTGAATCATATCTCCCCTATCCCTCCTCTCCTCCAAAGTGTACATATTTAGGTCTTCAAGTCTCTTCTCATAAGGCTTCTGATGCAGGCTACAAATCATTTTGGTTGCCTTCCTCTGAACAGTTTCCATTCTTTTTACATCCTTTGCAAGATATGGTCTCCAAAACTGAACACAGTATTCCAAGTGAGGCCTCACCAGAGACTTATACAGTGGCATTAGTACCCCTTCATTTCTGCTGGCAATTCCTCTTCGAATGTAGCCCAACATCCTCCTGGCTTTTGCCACCGCCTTGTTGCACTGTTTTGCCACCTTGAGAGCTACAGAAATAATCACACTGAGGTCTTTCTTCTGCTCCGTGCACACCAACCTCTCGCCCCTTATCGCGTACATTTCCCTTGGATTTCTGCTACCCAAGTGCATGACACTGCACTTCTTCGTATTAAATCTTAATTGCCAAGCATTAGACCATTCTTCCAGCTTTTGTAGATATTTCCTCATGTTAAGCACTCCCTCGGGGAAATCCACTCTGTTGCAAATTTTAGTTTCATCTGCAAAAAGACAGACCTTTCCATTCAGTCCTTCAGCAATATCACTCACAAATACATTGAACAGTGCCAGGCCCAGGACCGAACCCTGAGGCACCCCGCTAATCACCTTCCTTTCATCCGAGTGAGCTCCATTTACCATCACCTTCTGTGGTCTGTCAGTCAACCAATTTCTGATCCAGTTTACCACCTTGGAACCCATCCCCAAACTACTGAGCTTATTGATAAGCCTCCTATGAGGGACAGTATCAAAGGCTTTGCTGAAATCCAGGTAGTAGATGACATCCATCGCATACTCCTGATCCAGTTCTCTGGTCACCCAGTCAAAGAACTCAATCAGATTTGTTTGGCAAGATCGTCCCTCGGTAAGAACGTAAGATATGCCATATTGGGTCAGACCAAGGTCCATCAAGCCCAGTATCCTGTTTCCAACAGTGGACTATTTATTTATTTAACAATCACTTATATACTGCACTTTCCCAATGATCAGGTGCTGTTTACAAAAAACAAGTTAAGGGACAGATCAAAGATCTGTGTTTTTACATGGAACATCATTGAATTATGTACAATAGGCCTGAGACTTAAACAAAACATATTAAGTTATATTTGAAACTGAGATCTAAGTACAATAACGAAAAACTAAACAAACTAAACAACTATATACAGAACATAATGTTTATGCTATGTAAAATCACCTAGTGTTAGATGGACTAATTGTGATAAGTTAGGATGAGAAATTGCCGGAAAGGGGTAAAGAATGCCAGAGGTCATACGTACCTAGCAGTATCCCCAAGAGACACAGGTTCCACAGTGCTTGTATTGGGTCAAGCACTGATATCCTGGGTCCCTTTTTAATAATGGTTTATGTACCTTTCCTCCAGGAACTTGTCCAAACCTTTTTTAAACCCAGCTACACTAACAGCCTTTACTACATCCTCCGGTAACAAATTCCAGAGTTTGATTACACGTTGAGTGAAAAAATATTTTTCCTTATTTGTCTTTAAATAGTTTACCCTGTAGCTTCATTACATGTCCCCTAGTCTTTCTATATTCTGATAGCGTAAACAATTGATCTATGTTTACCTGTTCCAATCCATTCATTAATTTATAGACCTCTATCATATCTCCCCTCAGCTGTCTCTTTTCCAGGTTGAAGAGCCTAACCTTTGTAGCCTCTCTTCATAGGAGTAGCCTTCCATCCCCTTTATCATTTTGGTGGCTCTTCTCTGTACCTTTTCTCATAACGCTATATCCTTTTTAAGATACGGTGACCAGAATTGCACACAATATTCAAGGTGCGGTTGTACCATGGAACGATACAGAGGCATTATTATATCCTTTGTTTTATTTTCCATTCCTTTCCTTATGATACCTAGCATTCTATTTGCTTTCTTGGCCGCCGCTGCACACTGGGCGGAGGGTTTTAACATGTTATCCACGATGATGCCTAAATCTTTTTCCTGGGTGGTGGTTCCCAATGTGGAACCTTGCATCATGTAACCATAGTGTGGGTTGTTCTTTCCTAGGTGCATAACGTTGCACTTGTCCACATTAAATTTCTTCTGCCATTTGGATGCCCAGTCTTCCAATTTATCCAGATCCTCCTGCAGTTTTCCGCAATCCCCTTGGGTTTTAACAACTTTAATCAGTTTTGTGTCATTTGCAAATTTGATAACCTCACTAGTTATTCCCTTTTCAGGTCATTTATGAATATGTCAAAAAGCAGCAGACCCAGTACAGATCCCTGGGGTACTCCACTATTCACCTTTTTCCTTTGGGAAAACTGGCCATTTAGCCCTACCCTCTGCTTTCTATCTTTTAACCAGTTCCCGATCCACAATAGTACACTGCCTCCTATCCCATGACTTTTTAGTTTTGCCAAAAGTCTCTGATGAGGGAACTTGTCAAAGGCTTTCTGAAAGTCCAGATACACTATATCAACCGACTCACCTTTGTATACCTGTTTATTCACACCTTCAAAAAAGCATAACAGATTAGTAAAAGAAGATCTTCCTTGTCTAAAGCCATGTTGACTGTCTCCCATTAGGACATGACTATCTACATGCTGAGTAATTTTGTTCTTTATGATGGTTTCTACCATTTTTCCTGGTACTGACGTCAGGCTCACTGGTCTGTAGTTTCCCCGATCACCCCTGGAACCCTTTTTAAAAATTGGCGATCCTCCAATCTTCAGGTATTACAGATGATTTTAATGAAAGTTCAGAGATTACTAATAGCAGGTCTGCAATCTCATAGTTCAGTTCTTTCAACACTCTTGGATGTATACCATCTGGTCCAGGTGATTTGCTACTATTCAGTTTATCAAACAGTTGTAATACATCTTCGCGGTGTAGCGATATTTCTCTCAATTCCTCTGCAGTATCACCTTTAAATACCACTTCAGTCTTGGGTAACATCCCTACATCTTCCTCGGTAAAGACCAAAGCAAAGAATTCATTCAGTCTCTCCGCTATAGCCTTGTTTCCTCTTACTGCCCCTTTTACCCCTCTATCATCTAACGGTTCAATTGACTCTCTCACAGGCTTTTTGCTACAAATGTACTTGAAAAAGTCTTTATTTCGTGTTTTTGCTTCCTTAGCAAGTTTTTTCTCAAATTCTCACTTTGCCTGCCTTATCAATGCTTTCCATTTAACTTGCCAGTGCTTGTGCTGTTTCCAGTTTTCGTCATTTGGCTCTTTTTTCCATTTCCTGAAAGATGCTTTTTTGGCAGCAACACCCTCTCTGACCTCACCTTTAAACCATGCTGGCAGTTTTTTGGACTTTCTTCCACTTTTCTTAATGCGTGGAATGCAGTTGGTCTGGGCTTCCAGGATAGTATTTTTAAACAATACCCAAGCTTGATGTAAGTCTTTAACCTTTGCAACCGCTCCTTTTAGTTTTTTCTTAACTATTTTCCTCATTTTATCATAGTTTCCCTTTCGAAAGTTAAAAGGTAGTACTGTGGATTTCCTTACTATCCCTCCTCCACTAATTAAATCAAGCGCGATCATGCTATGATCACTATTGCCAAGTGGCCTGCTATGATCACTATTGCCAAGTGGCCCCAACACCCTTATCTCCTGCACCAGATCTGGTGTTCCACTAAGGATTAGGTCCAATATGGCTTCCCCTTTGGTCGGTTCATGAACCAGCTGCTCCAAGAAGCAGTCATTTATTTCATCTAGGAACTTTATCTCCCTAGCATGTCCTGCCGTGACACTGACTCAGTTGATACCGGGGTAATTGAAATCACCCATTATTATTACTGTGCTGTGACTTTTGTTAGCTTCCTTGATTTCTTTGAGCATTTCATCATATATTTGTTCATTCTGGCCAGGTGGTCGATAGTACACCCCCACTGCCATCACCTTCCCCTTCATATATGGAATTTCAATCCATAGAGATTCTACACAAATTTTGTTTCCTGCAAAGTTTTAATTCTTTCTGACTCAATGCCCTCTCTAACAGAGCGCAACCCCTCCACCAATTTGATCAGTTCTATCATTACGATATAGTTTGTACCTAGGTATCACAGTGTCCCACTGGTTATCCTCCTTCCACCATTTCTCTGAGATTCCAATCATATCTAACCTCTCATTTAGTGCTATATATTCTAACTCTCCCATCTTATTGTTTAGACTTCTAGCATTTGCATACAAGCATGTTGCCTCGGATCTTGTAATCTGCTGGTTTTGAGAAAGTTCACTATTCGCTCTTTCAGGTGTGCCCCCATTACTTTTCCCACCACCGAGGTAAGGCTCATGGGCCTATAGTTTGACACTTCTTCCCTGTCACCACTTTTGTGTAGAGGTACAACATCAGCCATTCTCCAGTCCTGAGGAACCTCTCCTGTTTCCAAGGATCTGCTGAAAACATCCTTTAACGGCCCTGCAAGAACCTCTCTGAGCTCTTTCAGTATCC
Organism: Ichthyophis bannanicus; assembly: GCA_033557465.1. NCBI lineage: Eukaryota > Metazoa > Chordata > Amphibia > Gymnophiona > Ichthyophiidae > Ichthyophis > Ichthyophis bannanicus. Next base: position 777,702,181 of record CM066031.1, on the reverse strand, counting down.
TGGGATGTATCCCATCTGGTCCCATGGCCTTGTCCACTTTCAGTTTTGCATGCTGTTCTAACACCTCATCTTCTCTGAATGGTATGGTATCTACTTCATTCCCATTTTTATATTTGGGAGTCACAGGTGGTCCTTTTCCAGGATTTTCTTTAGTAAAAACAGAACAGAAGTATTTGTTTAGTAATTTTGCTTTATCAATGTCACTTTCCACGAGTCCGTTCCCAGCACTTCTGAGTCCTGCAATTTGTGATCTACCCGCACCCTAATGGCCACCCTAGGCGGTCGCCTAATATAGGGCGCATCACCTCTTTATTTTGTAGTTGTGGGTTCTCATGTAAAATGAAAGTCCGAGAGGCTTTAAGGCTAACACAGGAAATTTATTGATTTTCACGGCTTCTCCAAAATAGAGCTTGTATAAAGCTCAACGCAAAACAAGAAAGTAAAAAGGATTTTCTTCTCCTGATACAATTAACTTCAGTTACTTCCAGACTCCATGAACAAAGGCTTCATTACTTCTCCTAGCCTTTTTAACACAAGTGCTAGTTTGCCTTGCTAAAACTTCCTCATACAAGCACTTTCTGGTTTTATTCCAGGAACATTTCTAAAAGGAAACAAGGCTTTTAAAACACAGTCCAGCCTGTTTACACCTTTTAACTAGCAAAGGCAGCTGTTTGAGCTTTCCCCTTTTCAGGGCTCAAACGCTTGTCTTATAACATAGAGCACATTCCATTGGGCATTCACATTCGCTGTCAGAAGGATAACTTCCTATCTCCATATCTTCAGTGTCTGGCTCTTGTACATCAGGATTAAAACTCCTCCTGGTAATACCCGGCTCTGCACTTTCTAAAAGTTTAAGAATTTCCTTCCAACCAGAGGTTTTTCTGTCTCTAGGCTGCTTAGCACATACTGGCAATTCTTTCTCTCTCCATGAGTGGCTTAATGCTTTCAACTTGTTTAACTTTCTGTTAGACAGAGGGTTACTCACGGTTCTCCTGTTATCAGATGGGCTTTTACCAAGCCTTTGGCTTGTAGTCAAACTGTCCTCCTTCAAAGCTCCCTCCAAAGGAAATCTCCTGCCTCCAGGTTCCAAAGCAAACCTCCCTGCTTTGTGGCTTGTTCCTTTGAGTATTCTAGCAGTTTCCTCTAAGGCTGGGCTGTCCTGGGAAATACCTCTCACTTCAGATACCCGAGAGCTTTTTCCTCCCTCCAGCACGTTAGGACTCCTGCTCCATTCTGAGTCTCCAGTAGCTCCTCCCCTGGGAACTCCCTTCTTCCTGTAATGCTGCTTCTCAACCTCAGCATTAGCATCAGAGTATGTCTCAGGAAGCAGGTTGAGCTTCAGACTTTCCTCACCACTGTCTGAACTCTCTGACCCAGCTCTCTCCACTCTGTGTCTGTGTCCCGAGCCCTCTGCTCCGTGATAGTGGTTCTCTGCCCTGAGATTCCTGTGACTCTTGTGCTTTCTGTGCTCCATCTGCTTTCTGTTACTGCTCCTTTCCTTTTGTAATCCCCTGGGAACTCCCTTTGCACGTGTCTGAGCAGTGATCACGTGCTGCTTCCCCAGCTGGTCTTCATTAACCCTACAGCTTGTTCCTAAGCTGGGGTGTGGTCTGCAGCTATTCACTAGGTGAGTTTTTTCCTGTTCCAAAACATTTTGTGTTTCACATCCCCGCCTGCTGCTTCTCTCCCTTAAGGTAAAAGTGTGCTCTTTTCCCTTTCCTAAGGGCTTGGGGACATTTTGGCCATCACAAATTCCACCTCTTACCTTCTTCCTTTCCCGAATATACCTGAAGAAAGTTTTGTCGCTGCACTTAACATCTTTAGCCATCTTTTCCTCTGCCTTTGATTTTGCTATCCTTATTTCTCTTTTTGTCTCCTTGAATTTGATCCTGTATTCATTTCTGTGTTCCTCTGTTTGCAAGCTTCTGAATTTTGCGAAAGCTGTGTTTTTTGCCCTTATATGAGCAGCCACTTCTTTGGAAAACCAAATAGGTTTCCTTCTCTTGTTTTTATTTACTTTTCTTACATATTTATCTGTTGCCCCTTTTATTGTCCCTTTTAATTTAGCCCATTTTAATTCCACTTCCCTTATCCCCTCCCACCCTGTCAGCTCCTCCTTTAGGTACTTGGCCATTTTATTGAAGTCAGTGTTTTTGAAGTTTAGGACTTTGAGCTTGCTGTGATTGGACTGCACCTTGGCTTTTATCTCAAACCCCACCGTGTGATGATCACTGTTGCTCACAGGGGCACTCACCCAGACATTTGACACGCTATCACCGTTGGTGAGCACCAAATCCAGCGTTGAGCTTTCCCTGGTTGGTTCCATCACCATTTGTCTAAGTAACGCATCTTGGATAGCGTCCACAATTTTTTTGCTTCTTTCCAGATTTGCAGAAGGAGTAATCCAATCCACATTAAAGTCGCCCCTTTGTTGCTATCTTGGCAATATCTATAATCAATTCGTTATCTATCTCTTCAATTTGAGTTGGAGGTCTGTAGACTACAGCAGTATGGATGACAGTGCCATCTCCTCTTTCCAACACAATCCAGAGCGCTTCTTCTTTTCCCCATGCCCCCTGCATGTCAGTAGCTTTAATATTGCTTTTGACATACAAGGCTACTTCTCCCCCTTTTCCATTTTCTCTGTCTCTTCTGAATAGATTATAGCCAGGTATGGCTATATCCCAATCATGCGATTCATTAAACCATGTTTCTGTAATGGCCACAATGTCCAAGTCCTTTTCCACCATTAGGGCTTCCAGGTCCGGAACTTTGTTGGCTAAGTTTCGAGCGTTTGTGCTCATTGCTTTCCAACATTTACCTGGCTTGTGTGTATTTTGCATTGATTTTGTTCTACCCACTTCTTCCCAGTTGCTTCTGATGTGTGGTTTAAAAGTGTGGTTGTTTCTGATGTTGTTCTGCTTGACTTTCCCCATCCGTCACCCCCTTTTTCTAGTTTAAATGCAAATCGACATACTGCCTGAATTTTCACATAGGATTCTTTTCCCTGCGACAGAGAGATGTAGTTCATCAGCACAGTATAGTCTCTTGTTGGTCCATCTGTTTCCCCAGTCGCCAATAAATCTGAATCCTTCTCTTTTGCACCAGGTCTGGAGCCATGTATTAAAGCTGTTAATGCGATTTAGCCTTTTTGCCCCCTTACCTAGAACAGGTAGAACTTCTGAGAATGCAACAGTTTTAACAATGGGCTAGAGTTTTTCTCCCCGAGATTGGAAGTCCTTTTGGACTGTAGAGGGACTGTTTCTAGTCAGGTCACTCTGGCATGCTCTTGCAGGGAGGGACAGATCTGCTTAGCATGCTGGTGACTTGCACATTGGGCGTGCCTCTTCTCCCCTGCCGCTGTGGGGTGGGGTGGGGGAGCGTGTGCCCGATGTGCAAGTCGCACAGTGTGCAATTTACACTCGGTACAGCCCTGAGTGTCACACTTCCCCTCAGATGACCCTGTTTCTCATGGACAGCATGGCAAACTCGGACCGATTTCTGTGCACGTGTTTGGCCTAGTCTCTCACTTTAACGCTGACTTTTTGTGCACTGGGTAATTTGAATATTGCATTCCAGCGCAAAGAGCCAGCCTTAAAGTCAGCTATGAAACCCTGTGCTAGATTTAAGCACTGGGCTTCTGCATCAACCTGTACGTTTATACCTGAAGCAATGGAGGGTTAAGTGCTACTTGTCCAAGGCCACAAGGCGTGCCAGTGGGATTTGAACGCAGTCTTTCTGACTCTAGGCCACGCCTCCCTTTTATCTCGCTGGTGTGGTGCACTTATATTTCTTGGTGAAAGCGTGTCGAGGCTTCGAGTCACGTTTGTATTGCACCAGTATCGCGGAGTTATGGACTACTCCCCTTTCAATGATGTCACAGAGGGTCAGTACTCAGTCCAGCTGCTGGGGGGCAGGGAGGGTTCGTGACTCTCCCCTTGTTTGCTCCCGACAGGGTAGGGAGGGGCATCCCCCGAGCGGGGTCCGCTGTAGAGCCCTGTGTGCGCACATGCAGAGCTCAGCCGCTCGGTTACCCGTTTATACGTTTCTTTACACACAGCGAGAACTTGCACCTAGAAAGGTAACGACGACTTTATTGCGTCTTTTTCGTTTCCATCCTTTGGAGGGGGAGGCTTGTAGCGAGAGAGCTAGTTTCAAAAGACACCGCGACTTACTATTTTAATCCGTTTGAACTTTAATTATTTTTTGTGGATCAAACTCCTGGGAAGTTGTGGACTTCAACTGTAGTTTAAAGCTCAATGCGCCACTCAGACGTTGTGGAATTCCTTGAATTACACACACCTTGTTTATTGGCTCCTTTCTATTCTGCAGTCTCATAGTTAACGTTTTGAAGCGTTGGCTATTAAGTAATTGTCTATATACTACAGTCAAGGTTCGAGCAGACAGCCCTTTGCCCTCGTGGAAAATTTTGTTTCCTTTGCAAGCTGTGATTCCGTTCATGGAACCAACATAAACGTTACTCGGAGATGATGGGTCCCTTCTAGTTTGTCTCGTAACACCTTTTGACTATTATTTGTGTCATGCTCAATGAGAGGTAGTATCACACCCTTTTTAGTATCTGTTGTGAAATGACTCATTCTCTTTGAGAAATTGGATAATTCATAGTCCTCTTTCACCTTAGTGGTTACTGTTGTTTTTGACTGCTCTGCAAACAAGTCTCTTTACTTCCTTCCTTTTTAGTTCATTCATTCCCTCTTTAGTGGTATTATGGGAACCATTGCAGAGTATCTGTAATTGAAGTTGAAAAACAAGAATGGGAACATTACACGATTTTTTTTGTCTAACTTATTCCGGATTTTGTGTCTATAGGGGGGAAACCGTTCATGAATTAGTTTTTTGAGTGGGTTTTTTTAAAACATTGCTTCTCTTTCTCGTTTGTCCTGAAAATTAATTAGTCCAGGGACAGCTTTTGGCAGCATCACATGTGGAAAAGTAATAACAGTTTAAATTTAAAATTTTCCACTTTAGAGAAGGAAATCACATTCCTAAAGTATAATGTTGTTCTCCTTAATAGAGGTATAAGTTCTAGCCCTTCACTGAATACTGAAATGAGGTTAGTTTAGTTTGATTTTGTGCAGTTAAAATATTTTCCCCAGCATCCTGACTTAAAGGTTTTCGATTAGTGTATGTTTTAAATAAATCCTTCTGTTGTACCATTATCTGGCTTGAAAGGCTAAGTAAATGGTATAGTCATATTTGGAAAGTGTCATATAAAGCTTTAGTACACTCATTTCTGTGCATGAAAGTTTAAAAACAGACATTCATATGAAATAACATTGCTTTATTTGCATTGTTAGACACCACTGTATTTTGATCTGAAAAAAATTGGTTCTTCCCTCTGCTTTATGTAAGACACTGGGCAAACAAAAGTCACACCCAGATCTTGAAATAAGGAAATAATCAATGGCAAATCTGCTATACACATGGATAATTTAGTAAAGCTTTTATGACCATAAAGACTTCCATGAAATTGTTTGCAGATTTGGTAAAATTGCATAGGCAAAGTTTGTATTCTAAAACTTTTTTTTAACGTATTATGAAAATTAAAAGTTAATGTTATAAATGAAATACTTTGTAGGTTGCTGTTCTAAAGCTATGCTATTACATAGTAAAAATACAATATGTGGTGATTTTGGTTAGTAATTTAAAAAAAATGTGAAAACATTTCATGCTATTAGGAAAGCATTAATTGGAGGTTTGCAGAAAATGTCTGAAACAATAGGTCTTTATTAACTGATTATCAAAAATGAGTGTTAATTTATTATGGCTTAAATTTGCTTCTGTGCGAGTCCTGTAATTGGTGTGCATTAACAAAGTCCCGGTCGCAATGTGCTTTTGCACAAAATGAGACTTGATCAAAATGTTTCTCTTTATTATGTGCTTATAGCAATAATAAAAAAAAAAGCTTTGGGAACTGGGCCCTAGTCCTGTTGGTGAAAGGAGCATCCTTTCTCCTATTTTGCATTTGTTTACAGAAACTGATAGCTATTTGATTGCTGGATGACTAGGCAGAACTCAAGACACTCCAAATGAAAACCCCATAAAGAGGAAGAGTTTTATACATTATAGACCCCCCAACACTGATCTTCAACAATAGCTGAACAAATTAATAAATGCATAGATTGATTTTCAAAACTCAGCAAGTATATTCCCCCATTTGTCAAAGAAAGAAAACTAGTGATGATGTAGCATGGCCTGGTATTTTTCCTTTTCAAAGTGAGCACTTATTAAACACCAGCCAACTTCAAGACCTTCAAGAGGACAGTTGTGATATTCATTCTGATAACCCTTCTAGTATTACTCTCAATGTTCTTATACAGTTTGGCAAGAAGCAGGGGGTGATATTCTTTAGATTTGCCTGCAAACAGTTTTACTACAAGGCTGACTGAGCAAAACTATTGTGTACTAATGAGAAAAGAAAAAGGTTAAGTGCGTAATCAAGAGGAAATTAGAAATGCCTTCAGAATTAACTTGTAATTGGATGGAATACAGGCTACAACAAACAAGTCGGAAAAGCCACTGGCTCTACTAGGTTCTTAAAAGGTCTTTGCCAATATATGGCGACAGAATGGGAGAATCATGTCACAGACCACAGGAAAATCTAAAGCATATTTTGTATTTTGCCTTTCATAACTGAATTTTAATCTTTTTGCATTTCATCTGGCTGAACCAGCTAAGTAAGTGTAAACACCTTTTGCCAAACCAGTAACTTTGTTTACAGAAGAGGAGCCAACTTAGAAAGTACCAGGTACATTTTAACGAGATCAGCTATGAAAATTTGTTCATTTGGTCTGCAGTACAATGGTGGCCACTCTATAATTATGCAAGGCAAACCCTGCTGACCTAGTTTTTTGGTTTTTTTGCAGGTTAAAACAAAATTGTAGTTTCCCAAAAGTGAATCTTAAATATGGAATAAAATGACAATTGTTTATAGACATTCTGTGGTTTGTTCATTAACAATAGAGATTAATAAATCTAATGTTTAATATTATACTAACATTATTTGGCTCTTAGTCACTGTATTGTGACTGTCCTCTCTTTAGAACATTGTTTTTTGTTCACAATCCTTTTATCATAAAACAGTTCTTTATATTCATCTATGTAAAAAAAAAAAAAAAGTTAGACATTTTCCCCTTTCCACCCTCCTAGCCTCCACCCCCCAAATCATAATCAAGATTCTTACCAGAGGATTCTGGGACTGCAGATGTATACTGCGGCAAAATCCCCAATTCAGCGGGAAAACAAACAATGGTTTCCAGACCTACGCTGTTTAAAAATAATAGAATTCTGGTAGATCATAGAACTGATTAAAACACTAAAGCCATAGGTGTTCTATAATGTGATTATTTTTTCCTTTTGACTCATTTCTTAAATGATGCAAATTTTGAAGTCACTTCTTTGCCCTGAGCACACAGCGCCATGAAATCGATAATTTTTGATCTTCTGGTTAGTAGGCAACATGGTGAGCCATTGCAGAGGCTGCAGGCAGCAGACATTTTCTCGTTAGATGAAAATTTTCATATTGTGTTTGAGTCCAGCAAGAATCATAGAAATTATTGCAGGTTTGAGCCACCATAGATGCATAGGCAGTCCTGAACGTTTGAACTACGCAGTTTTATTTACATATATAAACATTTATTTAAAAAAAATAAAACAGATGTACCAGTGGATTTTAAATGGAAAAAAATATGTAAGTAGAGTGGTCAGTGTGATTATAATCACATCATGCAAGGTCCATGGTTTCCATTTAGTGAAATTTCGCAGAGGGCAACTTCTTAAGGACCCTCCTGCTGTGCAGATTGAAAAGCATGAACCAACGAAAGACAGAATTCATCTGTGTTTATATTTTACAGACAATGAAAGATCTACTCTTTGTATGCCTTTTATTTTAAATCCCCCATCTTATTTCATGAGAATTGCAGCATTTCTCCCCCACTCTCCTGAACTCTCACCGCCCCAAATACTACGGTGCTATCTTTTTTTTTTTTTTTGCCTAAATGGAATAAAATAGCCATCACAAATTCTGCGTGCGCCATCTTAGCCTAATTCTATTCACTTAATATCAGATGCCCATTCTCCGTTAAACCAGCTAGCAAATGGAACCAAAGAGCTTATTACATCTTTTTTTATTGTTACCCTGTTAACTATTCTGTCGCCTTTTTATTTTAACTTTATGAAATAAAAAGCAGATCATTTCTAGTGTTTGTGTTCCTTAGTGCTTGTTTTTATGCAGCAATGGTCAAAGCAAATAAAAATAAAAAATCAAACACGAGAACTACATTTCAAGCCGAGGCTATGAGATAAATAAATAGTTGAGGCACATTGATTAAGATTTATTAACGGCTTTTTTGAAGAGATTTACCCAGTAACTTGTAGCAAGTATTTTGTGCTTTTGAATTATATAACCCAAGTATTTTTCAAGGGCAAATGGAATTATCATTCCCCTTCTCCCCCAACGTGCTATGCAGAGTGAGATGTCCTGTTACCATAACCAGCCTGTGAGGTTGTAAAACCTTAACAGAAGCATAGGGTACTTAAAGATGTATGCAGCATTCAGCATTTCCTTAGACATTTTAACGTATTCTCTTCAGGAAGTGACTACAGATTTGACGTTAGTTACTTTTAATCAGTCCTATAACATGATTTTACTGGAAAAATACATTTGTAAAATTAAAATTTATTGACTAAAAGATTGTAGAAAAGATAAGTATTACACATACATAATGGAACTTGTCATCGTATCATATAGTAGATAAAAGCAGAGAAATACCGATCGGCCTGTTAAGTCTGCCCACTTACAGTGTGATAGTTTTGTAGATCACTTTCTAGATGGGACATTTTCTTATGTCTGTCTTAGTACTCCCCCATTTTGGGTATATAAGTATACAAGGTCCTCTTTTTAGCAAATAGTCTTCTTTCCTTCTCATATGTAACCACAAAGCACTGCCAGGTCTTCTAGATCTCTTTAATAACCTGCCATAGGTCTGGCTGTATAAGAGCTGGTGTTCCTGCCTGGACTTCGAGTTATTACTAGTGGGGCATACCATGGTTGTATGGTGTTTTTTGTTTTTATCTGTCATTATGTTTCTATATTTCAGTAATGCCTATCCAGTCTGCCTTTCCATATGAACTGAACCAGTGTGTTCTTTCAGTATTTAGAACATAAGAGATGCCATACCGGGTCAGACCAAGGGAAAACACCAGAATGGCATTGATAATAGAGATGTGAGTTCCAAGTAATTATTCTGTGAATCGCATGGAGAGGCAGAAGATCCTGAAGTAACAAGAAAATGTGGCAGAAAGATAAAGAAATATTTCCCATCATATTGGGAGCCACAGGTTTGATAAAGAAGAATTTCCAAGCACATCTTGACAAACTAACTATACGTTACATCTTAGGAATTCCAGAAGGAAACTGTCTTTGGCACAATGCAAATACTATGCTGAGCATTAGCAGTAAATTTGAGAGACAGAGATCATACTCCACATATTCTGGCTTGGAAGTGAGGTTCATGACTATCATGGTATGCGCAAACTTACCTATTTGAAGAAACTGCCCCGGTCAGACTAAGCAAGCCCAGTATCCTGTTTCCAACAGTGGCCAATCTAGGTCACAAGTACCTAGCAGTTTGCCAAAAGACACACAAGTTCCACAATGCTTATACTGGGGCAAGCAGTAGATTTCCTGGGTCCTCTTTAGCAATGGTTTATGGATCTTTCTCCAAGGAACTTGCCCAAACCTTTTTTAAACCCAGCTACACTAACAGCTTTACTACATCCTCCGGTAACGAATTTCAGAGTTTGATTGTGTGAGTGAAAAAAATATTTTTTCTTTTTAGTCTTGACGGGTTACACTGTAGCTTCATTGCATGCCCCCTAGTCTCTCTAGTTTTTGATGGCATAAACCAGTGCTGCTCAACCCAGTCCTCTCGTACCCCCAGACCAATCAGGTTTTCAGGATATCCAAAATGAATATGCATGATAGATCTGCATGCATTGCTTCCATTGTATGCAGATCTATTTCATACATATTCATTGTGGATACCCTGAAAACCCAACTAGACTACAAGGTACCGGAAGACTGGGTTGAGAACCACTGGTGTAAACAATCGATCTACATTTATCCGTTCCACTCAATTCAATAATTTATAGACCTCTATCATATCTCCCCTCAGCGTCTCTTTTCCAGGTTGAAGAGCCCTAACCTTTTTAAGCCTCCCTTATAATGGTATTTTCCATCCCCTTTACCATTTTTGTCACTTTTCTCTGTACCTTTTTCTAATTCCACTATATCCTTTTTAAGATACGGTGACCAGAATTGCACACAATATTCAAGATGCAGTCATACCATAGAATGATAGAGGCATTATCCTTTTGTTTTATTCTCCATTCATTTTCTTATGATTCCTAGCATTCTATTTGCTTTCTTGGCCACTGCAGCACACTTGGCGGTGGGTTTCAACGTGTTATCCACGATGACACCAAAATCTTTTTCCTGGGTGATGGTTCCTAATGTGGAAGCTTGAATCATTTAACCATAGGGTGGGTTCTTTCCTAGGTGCATAACTTTGCACTTGTCCACATTAAATTTCATCTGCCATTTGAACATCCAGTCTTCAAATTTATCAAGGTCCTCTTGCAATTTTTCATAATCCTCATGGATTTTAACAACTTTGAATAATTTTGTGTCATCTGCAGATTTGATTACCTCACTCATTATTCCCATTTCCAGGTCATCTATGAATATGTTAAAGCAGTGGACCTAGCACAGATCCCTAGGGTATTCCACTATTCATCTTTTCTCCATTGGGGAAATTGGCCATTTGGTCCCATCCTTTGTGTTGTGTTTTTTAAATCTTTCAACTACTGATCCACAATAGTACACTGCCTTCTATCCCATAAATTTTTAATTTTGCCAAGAGTCTCTCATGAGGGACCTTGACAAAGGCTTTCTGAAAATCAAGATATACTATATCGACTGGCTCATACTTTCAGAAAATATAACAGATGAGTAAGAGAAGACCTTCCTTGGCTAAAGCCATGTTGGCTTTCTCCTATTAAACTCTGACTATCTATAAGTTCAATAATTTTATTCTTTATAATGGTTTCTACCATTTTGCCCAGTATTGACATCAGGCTCACTGGTTTGTAGTTTTCCGGATCACTCCTGGAACTCTTTTTAAAAATTGGCGTTGTATTAGCCATTCACGAATCTTAAGGAATTACAGATGTTTTTAATGATAGTTCACAGATTACTAATAGGTCTGCAATCTCATTTCAGTTCTTTCAACACTTTCAGATGTACGATGTGTGATCAAAAAGTATTGAGACTTGTTGTGTAGCTATATAATATGTTGCACCACAATGCTATTAATCAAGCAGTGACCTAGTTATGTGCTCTGCATGTGCAGAGTGTAGTATAGCTGCAGCACAACTGTACTTTTTAAATTATGTGATGTTTGATATCATGTAAAAGTAGTTCATCAGATTTACAATGAGTGGAAAAATTAATGCAAATAAGCTGTTCAAATTCTGCCAGAAACTTGGAGATTCATGCAAAGAGACTTACGACAAGTTACAGCAAGTATATGATGAATGCATGAGTCAGGCTCGGGTTTGACTGGTACAAACATTTCCAAGAGGGCCAACAAAGTGTTGACAGTGACGAATTATCTGGAAGGCCATCCACGAGCAGGAATGAAGACAAAGGTGAAGCAGTGCGTGCTGCAATAAATTCAAATCGTTGATTGACTATCAGGGAGTTTGCAAAGGACATGGACATCAGTTTGGGGTCAGTACAGTCCATTCTTACTGTCAATTTGGGGATGAGATGTGTGTCTGCAAAATTCATGCCAAAATTCCTGTCCCCTGACTAAAATGATGACTGCACCGTGGGAGTTGTTGGAATGTGTTGAAAATGACTCTGATTTCATCAAAAGTATTATTACTGGTGATGAATCGTGCGTTTATGGTTATGACCCAGAAACTGAGGCTCAATCCTCACACTGGAAGACTCCAAACTCTTGTAGACCCAAGAGAATCTGCCAGGTGAGAAGCAATGTCAAGTTCATGCTCAGTTTTCTTTATCAGGGTATTGTTCATCATGAGTCTGCTCCAAAAGGCCAAACCATCAATAAGGAGTACTACATCCAAGTTCTGACTCGTTTGAGAGATGCAGTTCGTAAGAGGCCAGAGTTGCACAGGATTGGTGAATGGTTGCTTTATCACAATAACACTCCAGCTCATGCATCACATCTTTTCCAGCAGTTCTTGGCCAAACACAAAATCGAGCAAGTCCGTCAACCTCCGTACTCGCCCTACCTTGCACCCTGTGACTTTCTCTTGTTTCCAAAACTGAAATTACCACTGAAAGGAAGGAGATTCAATGACTTGGAGATCATTAAGCAAAATTCAACACAGCAGCTATCCAGCATAACAAGAGGTGTTTCAAAATTGTTTCCAGGCAGTGGCAAGAACGCTGGAGGAAGTGTTTTATCAGAAGGGGACTACTTTGAAGGAGACTGAGTACAATAACGGTCAGTGTTATACTTCTTGTTACTGTACAAGTCTCAATACATTTTAATCACATCTCATATACCATCCAGTCCAGATGATTTGCTACTCTTTAATTTAACAAATAGTTGTAAACATCTTCCTGGTTTATCAATATTTCTTTCAGCTCCTCCGATGCATCACCTTTAAATACCATTTTCAGTCATGGGTAACTTCCCTACATCTTAAGTAAAGATCAAAGCAAAGAATTCATTCAATCTCCCCGCTACAGGCTTGTCCCCTATATTATCTAATGGTCCAGCAGACTCTGTTTTTTTTTCTATGAATGTACTTGAAAAAGTTTTTATTATGCGTTTTTGCCTCCAAGGCAAGCTTTTTTTTTTTTTTTCAAATTCTCTTTGTCTGCCTTATCAATGCCTTGTATCTAACTTGCCAGTGTTTGTTTCCAGTTTTCATCAATTGGCTCCTTTTTCCATTTGCTGAAAGATGGGTTGTTTTTTTTTTTTGTTGTTGTTGTTTGTTTTTTAACTACAACAGCCTCTCTGACCTCAACTTTAAACTATGCTGGCAGTTTTTTGGACTTGCTTCCACTTTCCTTAAAGCATGAAATATAGCTGCTCCGGGCTTCCAAAATAGTATTTTTAAACAACGTCCATGCTTGATGTAAATCATTCACTTTTGCAGCTACTTTTTAGTCTTTTCTTAACTATTTTCCTCATTTTATTATAGTTTCCTCTTTGAAAGTTAAAAGGTAGAACTGTGCATTTATTTTCTGTTTCTCCATTTATTAAATCAAACGCTATCATTCTATGATCACTATTGCCAAGTGACTCCAACACCTTTATCTCTTGTACCAGATCCTGTGTTCCACTAAGGACTAGGTCCAAAATGGCTTCCCCTCTTGTGTGTTCATGAACCAGCTGCTTCAAGAAGCAGTCATTTTATTTAATCTAGAAACTTTATCTCCCTAGCATGTCCAGCCATGACACAGACCCAGTTGATACTGGAGTAATAAAAATCACACATTATTATTGTTGTGTTGTAACTTTTGTTAGCTTTCCTGACTTCTTTGAGCATTTCATCATCCATTTGTTCATTCTGGCCAGGCAGTTGATGGTACACCCCCTCTGCCATCGGTTTTTCCTTTTATACATGGAATTTCAATTCATAGAGATTCTACAGTGTATTTGCTTTCTTGCAAACTTTGTTTAGAGAGGGTATTGAGTCACACAGGATTAGAGTGCAACGCTAGTCCAAAATGTGGTATTCTCAAAAGCACGCTTTATTCAAAGCATTCACCTATCAGGGGTGATAAGAGCCGGACCCGATATAGCTGTGTGTTGGCAATGCCTTCCCCAGGGGCTTTATGGCACTTGTTATGAAACCACATTGAGAAAATGTAGTAATGTGCAAGAAAGGACATCTTTCTCCTTCACCAGACTCATTCTTGCAAAATGTTGCCCAGTTCCAAACAAATCCAGAACAGTCTTCCTTGCACCATTGTCTCATCCATGTATTGAGACTCTGTAGCTCTGCATGCCTTTTGCATCCTGCACATGGAACGGGCAGCATTTCTGAGCATGCTATCCTAGAAGCTCTGGATTTCAACTTCCTAAATTTAGCCTCTAGGACTTCCCTCCCACACTTTTTTCTATGTCATTGGTACCAACATGTACAAAGACGACAGACTCCTTCCAGTGCTGTTTAAAACCTTGTCTAGGTGGTGTGTGATGTCTACTATCTTTGCATCAGGCAGGCATGTTACCAGGTGATCTTCATGATGAGAAATAGCGCGGTATATAAGAAATAAATAAAATAAATGTCCACCAGCCACCCAGCTATCTACATGTCTAATGATCAAATCGCCAACTATAGCGGCTGTCCTAATCTTTCTCTCATGGGCACATGGCGCAGGAGAATCCCCCTTTGGTGTGAGAGGGTTTTACACTGCCTAGAAGACAGGTCCTAGCTACAGGATCATTTCCTGCCACACCAGGGTGATGCTGTCCTGTTATGACCTCTTTCCTCCATGGCAATAGGGAGGCTGCCAAACTGGAGGTGGGACTACTCCCCTGTAGGTCTTGTCTATATACATTAGTCTTCCTTATTTCCTCCAAGTCTGCTACTGTAGCCTCCAGAGATCAGACTCGTTCCTTGAGAGCAAAGAGCTCCTTGCATCTAGTGCATATGTAATAGCCCTCACCAACTGAGAAAAAAATCATACATGGGACATTTATTGTAAAAGACTGGAAAGCTCCCACCTTAGACTTAAGGTTTTGTTTAGGTATTTAAGTTGCCTGCTTACTTAAGTTTGCTGAGGATGCTTATACTAATACAACTATACCTAATGGGCCCAATTCTATTCACGATGTAGATCTCCTTTGTACGTCCGAGCTGACCCGGACATTCAAAGGAGATCATGATTCTGAACCCACAGGGCATGTCCAGCTTCACGGGATCAAAATCGCAAATAGCATGATGTGTGCAGGCCGGGACTGTGATCCAGTCCTGGTCTGCATGTACAGCACTAGCCCGGCTAACAGACAGAGCTTTTAAATGGAGCCGTGGTGCCATGGCAACATTTAAAAGCCATGATGCCGGCTGCTGCCCCAAAAAGTTAATTCCCCGCAGCCTGACCCCCGATCTGGCCTCCTAAGGCTAGAGTTGGGCTGTGGGAGATTTAACTTTGTCCTCTCCAGCCCCTTCCATGCCCCAAATATATTAAAAAAAACAAAACAAAACCCCAAACCATCCAGGGAGGTTATTCCACCCCGGGATGGAATAACCTCCCTGGCCAATTTGCCGGCCCTGGACGTAGAGGGCCAACATTAGAATCAGCCCTGTATGTCCAGGGCCAGCAACCGCCCACTGCCTGCCCTCTCTTCTCCCCTGGGTTGCCTCTTCCCTGCCCCTAACTAACTACCTCGCACAACCGGCGGGGAAGTTATTCGTTGGGACGTCCATCCATACTATTCATGGTTCAAAATAACCACCAATATGTTTAATGGGTTTAGTTCACCTCAAGATTAATTAATCTCAGGTCCTTAATTAATCTATTACTGATGAGGATAACCAGGACCTGAAAGTGTATATGGGTCCCTCCTTCCCTTTTAATAGGTTTAAGAGCCTATAAAGCTAAGATTATCCCTGTGGTGGGTGGGAGGGAAAGAAAACTTAATAAAAGCTGGCTTGCTATACAGTGCCGTGACTTGTGTTTAGAAACATAGAAACATGACGACAGAAAAAGACCACAAGGCCCATCTAATCTGTCCTTTCATAACAACTACAACAGTCCACTTTTTACCTTTAGAGATCCTCTGTGTTGGTCCCATGCTTTTTTGAATTCAGTTACTGTCCTCATCTCCACCACCTCTACTGGGAGACTATTCCACGGATCCACTACTCTTTTTCCGTAAAGAAATATTTCCGCATATCACTCCTGAATCTATCTCCCTTCACCCTCATCCCATGTCCCCTTGTAGCAGAACTTGCTTTCAATTGAAAGAGGCTCTCTCCCTGAACATTTATGCCACGGAGGTATTTAAACATCTCAATCATATCACCTCTATCCCGCCTTTCCTCTAAGGTGTACATATTAAGATCCTTAAGTCTGTCCTCATATGCTTTATAATGAAGCCCATTAATCATTTTAGTAGCAACCCTCTGCACCGACTCCATCCTGTTCACATCCTTTTGAAGGTGCGGTCTCCAGAATTGCACACCATACTCCAAATGAGGTCACACCAAAGACTTATACAGAGGCATTATCACCTCCTTTTTTCTGCTAGCCATTCCTCTCCGTATGCACCCAAGCATCCTTCTAGCTTTTGCTGTTGCCTTTTCTACCTGTTTAGCTACTTTAAGATCATCAGACACAACCACGCCTAGGTCCCGCTCTTCTTTAGTGGACAAAAGTACTTCACCTCCTATACTGTATTGCTCCCTTGGATTGCTGCAGCCCAAATGCATGATCTTACGTTTTTTAACATTAAATCCCAGCTGCCAAATTCTAGACCATTCTTCAAGCTTAGCTAGATCCCTCCTCATGTTATCTACACCTTCCTGGGTGTCTACTCTATTGCAGATTTTGGTATCATCCGCAAAGAGGCAAACCTTACCCGACAGCCCTTCCGCTATATCACTAACAAAGATGTTAAAAAGAATCGGACCAAGGACAGATCCCTGGGGCACACCACTGGTAACATCCTTCTCCTCAGAGTGAGCTCCATTTACTTGTACTCTTTGTCGCCTCCCACCCAACCAATTTCTAACCCAAGCAGTAACTTTAGGGTCCATCCCTAGGGTGCTCAGTTTGTTTATAAGTCGCCTATGAGAAACAGTGTCAAAGGCTTTACTGAAATCTAAATACACCACATCTAGAGCTCTCCCTCGGTCCAACTCCCTGGTCACCCAGTCAAAGAAATCAATCAGATTTGTCTGACAAGACCTGCCTCTGGTGAATCCATGCTGCCTCGGATCCTGTAATCCGCCGGACTCCAGAAACCTCACTATTTTCTCTTTCAGCAGCGTTTCCAATAATTTACTCACCACCGAAGTTAAACTAACTGGCCTGTAGTTTTCAACCACATCCTTACTTCCGCTTTTGTGTAAAGGCACCACATGAGCCCCTCTCCAGTCCTTTGGCACCACTCCCGACTCCAACGAGGCATTGAAAAGGTCAGTCAGTGGAGTTGCTAGAACGTCCCCAAGTTCCCTCAGTATTCTAGGGTGTATCCCATCCGGTCCCATCGCTTTGTCTACTTTAAGTTGAGCTAGTTTCTCACGAACACAGTCTTTTGAAAATTGTTCAAGATGTCCCTCGCTTCTGTTCCTATTTGTGGGTGTTTTCTGAGGTCCTGCTCCTGGTTCTTCATCTGTGAACACAGAACAAAAATATTTGTTAAGCAATTCCGCTTTATCCTTATCAGCTTCTACATATTCCCCCCCCTGCACCCTTGAGTCTGACAATACCACTTTTGCCCTTCCTCTTCTCACTAATATATCTTAAAAATGTCTTATCCCCCCCCCCCCCCCCATTTTATTGCATTGGCTATTTCCTCCTCCTTTTGAATCTTTGCCTTCTTGACTACTTTGCTAGCTTCTCTAAATTTTTTTCCAAATACAGATGCCTGTCTTCCTCTCTCTGTGATCTCTTGTATTTCATGAAGGCCTCCCTCTTTTTCTTCACTTTTTCAGCTACTTCCTTCGAAAACCATAGCGGTCTCCTGTTCCTTTTGCCTTTATTTACCATTTTAACAAAAAGGTTGGTTGCCTTTAAAATACCCCCTTTCAGTTTTGCCCACTGTTTTTCTACATCCCCCAACTGTTCCCATCCCACTAATGACTCCCTGAGGTATTGGCCCATCTTCGCAAAGTTAGTCTTCCTAAAGTCTAAGATCTTCACCTTGGAATGGATTCTAACAGCCCTAGTCCTAATACTGAACCACACCATCTGGTGATCACTGGATGCAAAATGATCTCCCACTACAACATCAGAAACACTTTCACCATTGGTAAGCACCAAGTCCAGTATGGCCCCTTCACGTGTGGGGTCTGTTACCAATTGCCTGAATAGTTCTCCCTGTAGAGAATCCAGGATCTCCTTACTTCTAGATGATACTGCAGCAGGAATGTGCCAATCAACATCTGGCATATTGAAATCTCCTAGCAGTAGCACTTCCCCTTTCCTAGCAATGCTGCGTATGTCTTCAATTAACTCTGTCCACCTCTTCCTCTTGTGAGGGAGGTCTGTATATCACACCAATGCAAATTGATTTCTCTTTCCCTCTTTCTAGTTTAACCCACAATGCCTCCTCTCTCCCTTTTAAGCTCTGTAATTCCAAAGCTTTAATAGTAGTTTTTACATATAGTGCCACTCCTCCTCCCCTTCTTCCTACCCTGTCCTTTCTGAATAAAGTATAGCCAGGTATAGTTACATCCCAGTCATGGTTTTCTGTGAACCATGTTTCTGTAACTGCCACTAAATCCAAGTCAGCCACTCCCACCAAAGCTTCAACTTCAGGGATCTTATTTCCCATGCTACGGGCATTAATACACACTGCTTTCCATATATTACCCCTGTTACCCATTTCCATAAAGGTATTTAAGGTTTCTAAGGTAATGTCGTACAATTTCTTGGGTGATTCACACAGCCCTTGGTTTGATAGAGGGTGCCTTTCAAATTGCCCCTTTGATCTGTCACTTGCCTTTAACACCTGTTTAAGACTATTTCACAGATCTTTTGCCTCCTAACTGAAAGGCCTCTTTGTAAAGATCACTATAAGCATATTTATTTCTACTCTGAAATTATTTATTTTACTTGTATGCTAAGCTATACTTTGGCATGCTTTAACCCTTTCCAGGCCGAGCCAAAAACTCTTGGGATCCAAAATTCTGACTAAATATTCCTATCAAATGGTATATAATACATGACCATAGCAGAAGGAAAATCACTATTAGAACATACTGAATAACACGGGTACAATTTTCATGAAATATGCAAAAATTAATCCGGCTGCAGAATATGGATTAAAAATTTAAAGTAGGCCTTGAAAGGGTTAAATAAAACAACTCTTTAGAAACAAATGTATTTCAGTGACTATTTACTCTATTTTACTTTCTATGCTAAGCTATACTTTGCTTTAAATGAATTTAGAAGGAAACTCAAGGAAACTCAAAACCCACTTATTTCAGGCTCACTACAACCTGACCTAAGTTGCGACACCTTACTTCAACTAGATGGTTTCTGCCTGGCACCACGGCATTTAGAGTACCGGTATGTAATCTTGTATATTTGTACATTTTTGGCCCCACCCACGCGCCTACAATCAAATGTATATTTCGATTTATTAGCCCCAATCCAATGTATAATGAATCTAATTGCTTTTTCCTGTTTATGTAAATCATTGCTCAATCGAAATGTGTATTTTAAAAATTCACTGTATTGTACGATACATTATGATTCTGTAAAGTAAACCGCTACTGATCGTAGGAAGTAGCGGTATACAAATGTTTACTAAATAAAATAAATAAAAAGCTCTCTGATAGTACTGACCGACTCAGCAAAAACACTGAATAATAAAATAGATTTTATCAGCTTTAACCCAAATAACTTTCTTTTTACACAAGATTTTGAGTATTTATCTGCTGGAATAAACTCTAAAAGTTTAGATTTTCTTTCCAACTGTAGCAGTCCCTTTTGTTAGTCCTTCACAACTCTGGTAGTTCTACCACGAGGAGCTTCAGAAGCAGGTGCAGTTGCTGGTGGAGGCAAAGGAGCAGATGGCTTTAAAAATTGAAGACATGGAGAATTGTTACAATGCATCCAATTTCTGCATTCGGGGGGGGGGGGGGGGATACCGCAGGGCCCAGCCTATTTTTACTACTGGAAAATAGCAGCAGCAGAAATCTGGACAACACTGCTGAAAAATGGTATGGAAAGCCCAGAGCCAATTCAAATAAAACTTAATAGAGCGCATTGATCACTGGACCCGGTGTTGGAAACGAGGCTGAGAGACAGTGTGATATGTGTCCACAATTACTCCTTCAAGGAAAATATAGCGGCTAAAATGACAGCGATCCGGTGCTTTGTGTGGGAAGGTCATCAAATATCTATTTTTGCAGACTTGTCTCTGACAATGCTACAGAGGCAAAGAGACTTCAGAGTGATCACAGGATAGCTGAAACGGGAGGGAATTCACTATCAATGGCTATTTCCAGCTGGCATGGTGTTTACGGTGCAAAGGATCATGAAGGTTGGTGATCTGAAAGAGACAGTGGCTGTGTTACGAGAACTGGGCATAATTGTTCTAGAAGTCCCTGCAGAGGTGAAATTGACACCAAAGGTTAAGAGTGCAGTGGCAGCAAGTGGAGAAGAATGACAAGTAACGCTAGAGGAGTGAAAAGAAGAATGTGGACACGTCAACTGCTTCCAGTTGGACTTTGTTAGTACAAATGGAGGACTTTGTTGGTACTCTGGTGGTGAGTTGCTGTCCTATTGCAGTCTTTAGTTTAGTAGAGATTAGATGGATGGATGTGCTGAATGGTGAGCTTGTGTGCAAGGTTTGGATTGTATGGACAATAACACAGGTCTGCAAAAATTTGTTTTCGAGAGCTGTTTTGGTTATTCCACGTAATCTGTTTTTTGGTGCGCTGAATCCGAAAATGACCTCCATTTTGTCATAGGACCTCACGTTTCCTGACAATTTAGGTAACTGTTAAATAAGGCAATACCTCAAAATAAATGGAAATAGACTTATAAAATTAAAGTTTTATTACAATATTTTCATGAAAATCCTTTTTTGAACTGAAATGAGCTCACATACACACACTAAACTCGATTCTTCTTCCTTGTGTGGCTCCTCTTGGTGCATTTACACTTGTGAGTAGCATCTGGAATGTCTCTCTGAAGCATCCAACAGTAGTCTGCCATCATTGTAATGCTCCATTTTCCCTGGTATCTTCTTTCCATCTCTTTAATGTCTTGGTGGAATCGTTCACCTTGTTCCTCACTCGCAGCTCCCAAATTTTCAGGAAAGTAGTCAAGGTGGGGACTGGAGGAAATGCACTTTCAAACTCATCAGGCAACCTAAAGCTTGAAATGCTTTCAGCATTCGTCCGATCTTTTTGTAGTTATTGCCTAAAGATTTCTGTACGACTTCTTTAAATGCAATCCACCCTTCTTTTTGAGGATCCGTCATGGTATTGACAAACTCTTGATCAACTATAAGCCTTCTAATGTCTGGTCTGACGAAAACACCTTCCTTCAATTTTGCCTCCGACAGGCCTGGAAACTTGGTGACCAAGTATTTGAAGCATTCTCCATCTCTTGGAAGTGATTTTACAAATTGCTTCATCAATCCCAATTTTATGTGGAGAGGTGGTAGAAGAACTTTATGGGAAGGTACCAAAGTTTCTCGGAGGACATTTTTTTCACCGACTGTTAGCACCCTCGGCTGCCAACTCTTCTTAGTCCAGTGATTTTGTCGGTCTCGACTGTCCCATAGACACAGAAAGCAAGGATATTTGGTATACCCAGCTTGTTGCCCGAGCAGCATGCACAAGACCTTCAAGTCCCCACACACTTGCCAACCATGGTCTTCATATTTAAGTTTACGAAGAACCAATTCCAAGTTCTCGTAGGTTTCCTTCAAGGGTACGGAATGACCTACAGGTATGGAAGCGTAAAAACCGTTGTGGAGTAAAACTGCTTTGAGACTTCTTTTTGAAGAATCTATAAAAAGACGCCATTGTTCTGAATCATATTGGATTTTAAATTGACCCATCAGACCTTTGACATTGATGCAATAAACCAACTTGTCTTCCTGGGCGAAGTAAGGAACAAACTCCTTTTCACGATGTCTGAACCATGAAGATGACACACCTGGCAACAATAAATTCCTTCTTTTCAGCCTTGATCTGAGTAACTCAGTGGCATCTTTGGGAAGATTCAATTCTCTTACCAAATCATTCATCTCCTCCTGAGAAAACAGTTTTGGTCTTGTATCATCTTCAAAGTCAGAACTTGATTTCGTCATCTGGTTCAGGTATGACTTCACCTTCATCGGAGCTAGGTATCTCTTCCAAGGTAGCAGGGGGTTTGGGTACTGGTATATCTGTGCCATGGGGGATGGGATGAATTTGCCAAGTGAAGATTGGGGTATGAAATGGAATGCTTCCATTTGGAATTAAACCCTTTCACATCGCATGAACAAAAGTAACAGTCGTCACTATGGTTCTTTTGCTCTCGCCATACCATAGAAATCCCATAATGGAAAGATTTTTTCTTACCCTTGAACCAGTTTTGGAGTTCCTCAACACTCCGTTTGCACACTTTGAGGCGCCCAGACTTTATCTTGATCTCCAATTTTTAGTCCAAAGTATGCAAAGTATACTTTTTTCAAATAGTCTGTAATATTCTGCTTTTGCTTCAACACTATATATTCACCACAGATGAAACACAAACCGTCTGGCGAATTAATACACTTTCGCGGAGCCATAACATAACGGTTGAAGAATGATGAGCTAACACTAATTGTGATGAAGTGTGAACAGCCTAGAGCCAAGAACCTGATGATGATTCGTGCACAAGTGTGGCATGCAGGAGAGAGCAGCTCTGTGTCTGAACATGAGACATCACAGTGCTGGCCACGCCCCCCTGCACTGACCGGAACTGCTGCTATCTGCCCTGTGTCTCCCTACCACTGGATTCTTCAGGAAAGATTAACCCCTTCTACCATTAGAAGCACAGACTTGAAACTTGCTTAGCTTATGTATATATTGCTGACCATCAGATTTACAGTGCTATATTTTTTTTTTACATAACTCGGACAACCCCTTTAAGGTTTTTTGGGCATTTTATATCTTAAATGCACTTATGTGAATTAATTAATTAATAGTAATTTGAATTAATAGTAATTTGTCTTCAAATTTATCAAATTTTTTCAATTTTGCATGTTGTGGCAGATCATGATGTCTAGGAGTCTTTTCAATATTTTATTTGTTTTCAGCACACCAAAATACATGGAAATTAGATGAAAATAATCAAACAGCTTTTTGGTCGCAGACCTGTGTAATTGATGCATGGGGATGTATACTGGAGTGGATGTTGAAGGTATCTGAAGTAAATGGGGATGATGGTAGGGATATGTGGGGGGAGGTTCTGATGGGTGAGAGTGTAGGGGTGGAAATTAGGGCAAGATAAAGGGATAGGAGGAGGTATGTGTGGCTATTTTGAAGTGGAGTGTATGTGTGGAGGTCACTACTCCCCTGGGGAGGCAGACTGAGCAGAAGGATGGTGTGGGGTGGTAGGGGATGGAGGGGAGTATTGGGGGAGGAGCAAAAGACCTGGGATGGAGGGTAATAGGAGGATAGGGTGAGAATTTGGAACATGTTGAGTAGCAACGCAGAGTGTGTGAAATGTTATCCTGTAATATGAAGGGTCTCAGCGCTAATGGTTTATTAAAATTTACTATACCGCCCTTCGGGTCAGCAGAGCCATTTACAATAATAAAATCTTAGGATAATAAACTCCAAAGAATATTTAAAATCAAGTAAAAGAGAAAAAGAACTCCAATAACTGACAGGAAAGAAGGGGAGCAAATGATAAAGACAAAACAATCACAAAAAGAGAAACAGGATGCAGGGAGGGCAAAGCGGATGTGGGCATCACACAAATAGGAGGCAAAAGGTGCAGGAACCTGAATTACTGTAGATCTAAGGCAAGGCAGAATAAGTGTGTTTTGAAAGAAGATTTGAACTTATGATAGGATAGTTTGAGACAAAGATCAGGGGGAAGTGAGTTCCAGAGTCTAGGACCAAGGAAATAGAAAACAGAGTATCTATCTGGTGAACTTGTAGTGGGCATGGGAGGTGTGGGGGGGGGGGGGGGGGATAGAGATGGTTACTGTGAACAGAATGGAGAAGATGCAGTGGTGCATGGGGGATGATTGAAGAAGAGAGTGTTTATGGACCATGATGAGAATCTTAAACGGAATATGTTTTACAGGCAACCAATGAAAATTAAGAAACAGCGGGGTGGGGCAGTCATATTTAGAAGCTTGTGCCAGTAAATGAAGTACAGTTTGAAGATGGCGAAGCTGAAATTGGGGGAGATCAGCATATACGAAGTTAAAATAATCTAACTGTGATAGAACCAAAGAGATGAGAAGTATAGTGAGAAGAGATGGAAAGAAATGGATGAATAGATTGGAGTTGACGCAGTGTGAAAAAAAAATCGCTTCACCACCGAGCTGATGTGATCGTGAAACGTAAAGTGTAATGCAGCGAGGGCTGATGAAAGCCCAGAGGAGAAAAAAGAAGCTGTTTTTCAGAGAAATAAAGATGTGCACAAGTTGCAGTATTCGCAGGAACCAGCTAGACGGAGCAGGAGGGCATTCAGAGGGACTGAAGAGCCATGCCCAGCTGGTCACGAGGAACTGACAACCAGCTCCCAATCCTCAAAGGCAGGAGTGCTTTATAAGGGGAGAGTGGAAGACTGGAGAGGAGAGAGGTTGAAGTGGAAGCCTGATTTCTCCGGAGCTAGAGGATCACCAGGAGTGAGAGGTGACTCACCAGGAGCTGAGGAAGGACCTAAGGAGGGACCAGCTCAAGCTAGAAAGAGTTGTTTGCCTGAAGAGGCAAAAGCACTGCACTAATTGCAAGCAGAAGCAAAAGGAGAATCAGCTGGGGAAGCTAAGCCACGCTGAGCAGGAAAGCCAGGAGCTGGGCTTATGCAGAAGCAGACACTTACCAGGAGAATGGGTTCAAAGGCTGCAAGGTAAACCAAACTTTCAAAGAAAAGGATTTCATCAAGCTGCTGACTGTGAGAGGCCAGCAATTGAAGAAAGCCATTTACCTGCTTGTTGCTGCAATACAAGGTATGATAAATATATGCCTATGAAGAAAGCTATAAATGTTAAAGACTATGGTAAAGCTGCTATAAAACCTCTAAGAAGAGAAAACACATTTAATCCTAATACAGCATGTGGCCGACGCCCTAGGCTAGGCCAAGGACATTGGCAAGTACTGCAAGAGATATACGAAACACTTGGAGGTGTTTCCCAAGAAACTAGGGATACAGAGGTAGACATATCTGATTATGAGCCAATGCAAGTGGAACTGGCAGGAGAATTGTCAGACCAGGAAATGGATTGTATTCTCTGTGTATCTGGTAGCATAGAGTTTTTGCCAGACTTGTGAATTGCTTGAACTGCCAACCGAGCATTCTTTAATTGACTAAGCACTGCTATTCCTGTGAAATTCAACAGTTTTTTGCTTTAAACCCTGAGTTTTCTTTCTTACTTGAATTAAGGACATTTACTTTGAGTTGTAACCCAACAATTGGAACCACTGTGTAAAGGGAATAAAAGCCTTCTTTTTCCCACCACTCTGCTTTAATGGTTTCTTTAAAGATTGGAGCTAAAAACTACAAGGACCAAGTGCCTTTTGGCCCTTAAAAGACTCTCCTATCTTAATATTAAAATTTTTATGTCCCACCTGCCCTGGCGTCCACTGGCCACCAGGGAGGCGTGCCGACAAAAGACAGTATCTAAAGTGACCCCCAGGTACTTAAGAGGACTTCAGAGAAATGGAAGTGTCACCAAGGGTGGGGGTTGGGGGGGTGGAGGGAGCAGAGGTTGCAGTGAACCAGGTTGCTGAAGTTTTTAGAAGTATTGTTTGAAGTAGTTGAGATGAAACCATTGACCAACTTTGGAAAGACAAGTATTAAGGGTAGAGAGATCAGGGGTAGAGGGATGCGTGTGAAAGAATAGAAGAGTGTCTACATAATAGTAAGCAGAGACACTGGATTGTTGAATTAGAATTGTCAGTGTGGCAAGAAAAATGTTGGAGAAGAGGGACAAGAACTGTACCCCGGGGAACATCACAGGAAAAAGGGAAGGCAGAGGATAGAGAAGAAGCAAAACTGGTTGAGTAAGTGTGATCTGACAGAAAGCAATGAAACCATTGAAGAATGGTGCTACAGATCCCAATGTCCCGAAGACGAGAAGGAAAATCCCGCTGTTCTAAGTCAAAAGCAGAGGAGAGGTCAAGTGAGACAGCCAGTGAAATATTATCTTTGTCGAGAGATTCACAGATTTCATTGAAAACGGAAAGTAGAATGGTTTCAGTGCTATGACCGGGGCAGAATGTTAGAATGCTTAAGGTGATTAGAGAGGTAAAGAAAATAGTCTTTCCAGAACCTTGGAAAGAAAAGGCAAATTGGAAACCAAGTGATAGTGTTTTGGGCGTGATGGATCTAAGAAAGAGTTCTTTTAAAATAGATTTCATGATGGTAGATTTCCAAAGTGGATTGGGGGGCGGGAGGTAGTTCCAGAAAGCAGACTTTTATTCATGATAGCACATGGGGAAGGAGAGCCAGGGAGTTAGTAGTGATTCAAGAGGAGGGATTAGGGTCAGAAGCCCTTGTGTGTGTGTGTGTGTGTGTGTGGGTTTTTTTTTGACAGAACAGAGGATTTTATTGAAAGCCTCAAGCAGAATAAGATTGAATTCAGCCCAGGAGTGGGAAAGTGCAGGACCAGTGGGAAGAGAGGATGGGACTAGCGGAGCTTGTTATGGATGGAAGGCAGAAGATTGAAGGTGAATGTTATGTTTATACAAGAAACCCACTTGAAGGGTCAGGGGTATATATTGGAATGTAAACGATACTTGCATGTGTGGCTGGCCTTGAACAGTATGGTGCCAAAAAAGGGGGTGGAGGCTGAGAGTTTTGATATCAGATAAGCATATGGTACTTGTTAAAAACACTTTAAGAAATTGTAATGGCAGGTATTTGCTCTGTATGTTATGTTGGTTAATGTGGCATTGGTTTTGGTTTCTGTTTATGCCCCAAATATGAATCAAGATGAGCTTAAACAGGTTATGGGGTTCTGATGGAAGGTGATTTTAATTTAACTGTAGATGCTCAGATAATAGAGTGGGGGGGGGGGGCTGTGGGTAGTACTAAAAAAGTTGGTTAACGTTATGAGTGCGCTAGTCCTGTATGATGAGTGGCGAGTACAGCATGGGAGACAGCGTAATTATTCCTCTTATTCTCGGGTGCATGGGAGCTATAGTCGTATTGACATGATTTCAATTGACTGTTAGCTGATGGGTTTGGTAGCTGCATCTGACATTTCACAAATCACACCTCCCTTACCCTCACAACCCCATACCTATCCTATATGAATGCATAGAACTGACATATGTACCAACAGGTAGTTTCAAAGATTGTATATAGTTCCCCTGGTTTACCTCCATGTTAATTCCCCTGTTATCTGTAAACGAAGACCAATTTATCTGGCCAATGTGTTTTATTGTTACAATGTAAACCGCACTGATGACAAATAGCGCGGTATATAAGAAATGTTAAATAAATAAATCAGATGGTCTGATCATGACCAGTCCAAATGGGCTTAAGACTGGCAAAAGGTGAGGGAGATTCCAATCCTGGAGGCTTAACGAATCACTGTTGAAGGATGGAGAGTTCTGTAAGTGGATTGATGGGATCATCGTGGAGTACTTAGAGCTCAACATGATGCCAAAGGTGGTGGAGGGGGTAAAGTGGGATGGGTTGAAGGCAGTGGTGAGAGGGCATTTAAGAGTGCATGCAGCATTCCTACAAAAAGAAAAAAGATCTCGAACAGGAGTTGTGGGGCAGATTGAAGGAGCTAGAAGACCAACATAAAAGGGTAGGGGGGGAGGTTATAAAGGAATTGGGGGGGTGTAAGGCTTAAACTAGTCTAATTGTCCAAGTACAAATTAGCACATAACCTGGAGCGGCTAAAGCGGTCCCAGTTTGAATTTGGTAATAAGGCTAGTAAGCTGTTGGCTTTTAAATTGAAGGCCAAGATAAAGCAGCAACAAATCATTAAGATAAGAGAAAGGAAGGGGTGTTGGCAATTTAAAGGGGACGAGTTGCAGGAGGTATTTCAGGATTTTTTTTTTTTTTTTTTTTTAAATTTGAGATTTCAGATATCTTACAATACACTCATACGACAAGAAACATTGACAAAGTAACACCATACCCCAAAATTTTAAGGCAGGATACACATTGCAGAACAAACCACATTAAACAAAATTACAAGCCCATATCAAGGGAATACCGGAAAACCCCAATATACTGCTAGATAACAAAATACATTAATACCCCAATACAAGCCACTACAGAGAGAGAGCGCAAAAAGAAAACCTAAGTTCAGTAAAGATAATCATAACATTATTTGCCCTGAAGGAAAGTCTCCAGTTGAGAAGATTCAAAGAAAACATACTGAGTACTTTGATAAACTACTATACTTTTATAAGGACATTTGAGGAAGAAGGATGCTTCTAACTCCAGGACAGAAGGCTTTAGAGCCAGGAACGCCGCCGCCCTCAATTGTGTTGCTCTAGAAACATCTGGAAAGATATTTGTTTGACCACAGAAAGAAAGGCTTTTCTGAAAAAAAAACAAATGCAGAATATTTTTCCGATCGATCATAGAATAAAAGGAAACAATCAATATGGCTCGAAGGAATATTATCTGATGCATTCTGTAGAAATGCAGACAAATCTAAACAGTCCCTGGCGGAGAGTTTTTCCAGACCTGAAACCTCTTGATCAGGAACTGTCTTCCCCATAGGGAGATAATATATTTGTGATTTTTACTGCCTGCACATCCAAATAACCTAAATTCTTTCAGATATTTCTGAAGGAGAAGAATAGGAGAAAGGTAATGGGTACGTGGAAATTTAAAAAATCTCAAATTCTGCAAACAATTAACATATTTCATCACCTCTAAGTTCCGGTGAGTAGCCAAACTATTTTTCATAGAGGAAGTACTACCGTAATAGAGTGTAGCACTGAGACACAAGAGTTAAGCTTAGTCAAACCATCGTCCAACAGCATACAGTCTCTTGTTTTGCTCAAACGTTTTACTGAGCATCCACAGTACAATCCGAAAGATCCTTCGGAGAAGAGCCTAAGGAAGCTTCCCAGGTGAGTGACAGCAACAAGAATATCCTTCAAAGTGACATTTTCGGAGGAAATAGAAAACTGCTTTAACTGGCAAAATAGAAAAGCGTACCTCTTTTGGTAAAGGCAAATGAGCTGTCAACATGCCAGAATCCACTTTCCCTATGGAAGCTTCATCCTCCTGGGCTACAGTAATGGAGGAAGGTGCGCACTAACCAAGTCCTGGGAGGCGCTACCAGCCTCAAATAATAGAACACTGGAATAGCAGGGTGGGGTAATATCACCTGATGGCTTGGAGGAGTTAAGGGTAGATCTGGGACTCACTACAAGTGTAGAGGACATAGCTACAACAAAGGCTGACAAATGTTGCCACTTTTTTTTCTGGCTGCAGAAACACTTTCTTCTTCCTCTTACCCATGAAGTGTAGATCCCTGGGCTCCAATTTGCTTCAAAGGAGCAGAATCTGCCCCTTTGGAATGGTCCTTCGGACACACTCCTGTGAACACACGGCTGCGTCCCCAGACTAGGGCCTGATGTTAAAAGGGCCTGGACATCAGCTGCTCAGGCAGGAAGAGTTGTCCGGTGCGAATGCTGGCAGCATCCAACAACAAAGGGGGATCTGGTTCCACTCATCCCATGGTGGGACCTGATGTTTAAAGGCTCTGGAAGTCATCTGCTCAGGTAGGAAGTGCTGACTGATGCAAACACCAGCAGTGTCCAGCAACAATTGGGGATCTGGCTCCCTTGGGAATTTTATAAGAGGAGATATTCAAAGAAGGTCACCGCTAATGAGAGGGAGATAGCAGACTCTCTGTGGGATAGTGCGATGGCATGGCTGGAATTTGAAGAAGCTTAAAGTTTGAAAAGGGATATAACTAGGGAGGAGGTACTTGCAGCCATTAAATCACTAAAAGAAGATAAAGCCCCAGGTTTACAGTAGTAGCCAAAAAAATTAAGGCAGGTATCTTTTTCTACAATTTATTGTTAAATGTATTGTGGAGATGTCACACATGCTTACTTATTTAATCAGCATGGCGATTAGTCACACCATGGTCTGGCATCCATTTTAGTTTACTTACAAATCACACCTCCCTGTAGTAGGTTTCTTGGATGAAGTTTTGAGTTTTTGCAACTAGGAAAAGATTGAAAGTTACATGTAAAATATACAATCAAGATGGGTAGAAAGTGTGATATTCCTTATCGTCACTCCAGTCCAGTCCCTTACTTCTGGGTTGCGCAACCCTTCCAGCAGCTTGGAGGCTGAGCCCAACCTTTTTGGGGATGGAGCGGTATAAGTACCACTGGGACCACCCCCTAACTCCAGTATTGCTCAGCCTCCAAGCAGCTGGAGGGTTCCGTAAGCCTAGGGCTTACTGGAGTCCTGCCTTATCCTAATTAAGCTATTCTATTTAATTTGATTTATTTAAATTTAAATTTAAGTTAATTTCTTTATTCTTACTTGAGCTCTGTTCCTTTAATTTTCCTGCAGTCTCCCTCCCCCCCCCCCCTCCCTCCCTGACCGGGCCGGAGACCGGAGGGGGCGCCGGAGCTGCCTGCCGCAGGGGGAGCAAAGATCCTCTGTGTTTAGCAGCATACCCGAGGAGCAGCCCTGCCTCGCGCCGAAGCCCCGAAGGCGGCTGAGCGCTAGAGGCAGAGACGCGAGCGAGTCTCTGACGCCCCCCCCCCCCCCCCCGGGAGCAGCGGGGTGCGGTGGCGATCCCCGGAGCCGGCATTGAAGCTTCTCTGCTCCGGAGGGAGCACTAACGGCTGCAGCGGTCGGCGTCACGATCCCTCCTCGCGGCGGGAGAAGCCGGACTAACGAGGCAGCGAACAGCAAAGCACCCTCCGTTCCGGACTCCACGTGGCCGCGGCCTAACACGTGTCGAGCCAACGGAGCGGAGGAGCGTTGTGTTCCCGAAAGTCATCAAACTGCAAGTATTCATCGGTGGCTTAATGCCCTTGCTTACCTTTTGTTTTACTTTAGTTTTTTGGCATTTTTTAAGTTACTTAAAGTGATTTTGAACCCCTCAGGGTGAAGCCTACGTGGTTCCCAACGGCTAGGCCTTCTCTTGGCTCCAGAATTTCCTTGCCTTTCTGGGGGGGAGGAGAAGACACAGGGGTTATCTGCTCCACTCCCTGCAGCAATTCCCACCCTGGAGTGGGTCCTCTAGTTTTTAATTTTTAATCTTAATTTTAGTACTGTTTGTGGGTCTTTCTGCCATACCCGGCCACCCAAGCACCGCTTACTAGGCAACTGGAAAGCATGGCTTCCAAGGCAAAGTGCCCGTCCTGTGGCACACGAAGGGGCACCCCCACAGAGACGGGAATCTGCAGGGCGTGCGCGGCAGCATCTACCTCGGTAGAGCAGGAAATCAGTCTAGCCATGGCCCAAGTACCTCCGGTGCCTGGGGAATCCCTAGAAGCAGAAGGGGGGGTTCAGTTGCCTCTGACTACTAGCACTGAGGTCCTCGCTCCCCCTGTAGCCCGGGACACGCTGGAGGGAGGGGTCGGAGAGCTCTTCTCCCCAGACTTCGTTCTGTTACTCCACCAAGCCTACTGCATGCGCAGGCAAGGGCTCGGCCCAGGCAATGCAGGCCTGCCGGCAGAAGCCAGGTTAGCCAAACCTAGGAGAGCAAGTGGTCAGGATTCAGGTATACCCTACAAGCGCTCCAGGCTAATGAGTGAGGAAATTCTCCCTACCCCTTCTCAGGACACCCCAGAGGAGGAGGAAGACGAGGAGCTGGAAGAAGGGGAGATCCCGGAGGAAGACCATGCTCGCATTGTTAGAGTGTTCCGCCGAGAGGAGCTCCCGGCCTTAATCAATGAGTCCCTAAAAGCCCTCAACGTGACCTCTGATTCCCCAACAGAGGACGAGACCTTAGAGGATCCCCTGATTCAGGCCATCAGAAGGTCCCAGAAGGTTTTCCCTGTCCACAGAGTGGTACGTCAAATGATTCAAGAGGAATGGGATCAACCGGAATCAGGTCTGAGAGGGATACGAACCATGTCTCGCCTCTACCCTCTCCCGGAGTCGGATAAAGAACTGCTGAAGTCCCCCAGGGTGGATGCTGCGGTTTCAGCAGTCACCAAGAAGACCACTATCCCGGTGGAGGGAGCCACGGCCCTAAGAGATGCTCAAGACAGGAAGTTGGATACGCTCCTGAAACAGGCCTTTGACATCAGCGCTCTGGCCTTGCAGGCTTCCGTATCAGGAGCCTGGGTGGCTCGGGCCTGTTTAAGGTGGGCACAACAACTCCAGACAACAGAGGGTTCAACGGACGAATCACAGGCCAACTCGGCTAAGGTGGAATCCGGAGCAGCCTATTTGGCTGATAGTCAGTACGATCTCATCAGAAGCCTAGCCAAGAACATGGCCTCGGTGGTGGCGGCCAGGCGCTATCTGTGGCTACGGAATTGGGCAGCAGATGCGTCCTCCAAGGCGCGTCTGAGCCGACTTCCCTTCAAGGGGAAATTGTTGTTTGGCGAAGATTTAGAAAAGCTAGTCAAGGACCTGGGGGAGTCAAAGGGAGGCAGGCTCCCGGAAGACAGACAAAAACAGGGGCGCTCTCTACTCCCGCTACGTACCCAGCCTAGGGATCCACGGAGGTTTCGTCCAGCCAGGTCAGCCCCCTTTTCCAGGACCCGTTTCCCCTCTAGGGGACAAGGTTTCAGAGGGTTTCGGGGAGCCGGCCGAGGTTTTGGATCAAACTCCTCCTCCTCCTTCTCAGGTCCCAGAAAACCATGAGATGTTGGGGGCCCAGGAGGGAAGGCACACGATAGGGGGCTGCCTGAGGCTCTTCCTTCCCGCCTGGTCCCGAGTCACGTCCGATCAGTGGGTCCTAGAAGTGATCAGAGAGGGCTATGCTCTCGAATTTGCAGAACAAATTCCCCCGGCCTTTGTCTGCTCTCCCTGCGGCTCTTCTACAAAGAGGGCGGCAGTGGAGTCAACTCTCGCACACCTAATAGCCCTCGGGGCGGTGGTCCCCGTTCCACCAAGCCAGCGCGGATCGGGTCGATACTCTATTTATTTTGTGGTACCAAAGAAGGAAGACTCCCTACGACCGATCCTGGACCTAAAACAGGTCAATCGCTGCCTCAGGGTACCCCACTTTCGAATGGAGACCCTACGTTCTGTCATAGCAGCCGTAAGGGAAGGGGAGTTCCTAACATCCCTCGACCTGACGGAAGCCTACCTGCATATCCCAATCAGGAAGTCACATCAACAGTTTCTGAGATTCGCGGTACCAGGAGGTCACTTTCAATTCCAGGCCCTCCCATTCGGCCTAGCTACGGCCCCCAGAACATTCACCAAGGTAATGGTGGTGGTGGCAGCCTTCCTTCGGAAGGAGGGAATCTTGGTTCACCCTTACTTGGACGATTGGCTAATACGGGCAAAGTCCGGAGAAGAAAGTCTCTCGACAACGGCCAGAGTAGTCCAGGTTTTAGAGGACTTGGGTTGGGTCATCAATCGTACAAAGAGCAGGCTGACTCCCTCCCAGGATCTCGAGTACCTCGGGGCAAGATTCGACACCAAAAGCGGCAGAGTCTTCTTGTCTCGGACAAGATCCAGGGATCTAAGGATCCTGGTCTCACAGTTTCTATCCAGAAGAAGCCCCTCGGCGTGGCATTATCTTCAACTCCTGGGCACAATGGCGGCGGCAATAGAGGTAGTTCCATGGGCCAGGGCCCACATGCGTCCATTGCAGCGCTCACTGTTGCGTCGGTGGTCTCCCCAGAATCATCCTCTCTCTCGACAGTTGCCGTGCGCTCCACGCACCAAACAGGCTCTCTACTGGTGGAGAAACCCAAGCAACCTGGATCGCGGGATGCCTCTCGAACCCCCTCAGTGGCTGCTGTTGATGACGGATGCCAGCCTGACCGGTTGGGGAGCACACTGCCAAGATCAGTTCGTCCAGGGTCAATGGACACCCTTGGAATCGCAATGGCCCATCAACAGACTGGAATTGAGGGCCGTCACCCTGGCGCTCAAAGCGCTCGAGTCTTTAGTACAAGGAAGAGCAATTCGCGTCCTCTCCGACAATGTCACCGCGGTAGCTTACATCAATCACCAGGGAGGCACCAGCAGTCCCGCTCTCGAGAAGGAAGCGGACGCCCTCCTACAGTGGGCGGAAATCCATCTGCAGGCACTATCAGCACAGCACGTGGCAGGAACGGACAACGTCACGGCCGATTTCCTCAGCAGGTACAAGATAGACCACGGAGAGTGGGAACTGGAACAGGAGACCTTCAACCAAGTAGTAGCTCGGTGGGGAGCGCCAGTCATGGACCTCATGGCCCGATTCTCTTCAGCAAAGGTGGACAGATTCTTCAGTCGGCGGAGGGAAAGAATGTCCGAGGGCTTGGATGCCCTGTCACAAAAGTGGCCTTCGGAGGGGATTCTCTATGTATTCCCGCCTTGGGCTCTGATAGGAAAAGTGCTCCAGCGGGTAGAGTCTCACCAGGGTTTGGTAATCCTCATTGCTCCGGACTGGCCCCGCCGACCCTGGTATGCGGATCTAGTAAGGATGATCGCCGACCACCTGTGGCGCCTTCCTTGCAAAAGGGACCTTCTAAGTCAAGGCCCGGTTCTGATGCCACACGTGGATCGGTTCTCGCTTACGGCCTGGCTATTGAAAGGGCACGGCTCCTGAAACGAGGTTACTCAGGGGCGGTAGTCTCGACTATGTTACAGGCCAAGAAGCGTTCGACCTGTCTTTCCTATGTGAGAGTCTGGCGCATCTTCGAATCCTGGTGCGCGGAGCACCGAAAGAAACCACTCTCGGTCTCTGTTCCGGAGGTCCTGGAATTCCTACAGGCAGGGTTTGACAAGGGTCTGGCCCACAGTTCCTTAAGGGTCCAGCTGGCGGCCATCGCTTGCTACAGGGGCAAGATCCGAGGCAAACCTCTAGGGACCCACGCGGACGTCGCAAGGTTCCTAAGGGCAGTTAGGCGGCTACGACCGCAACGAAGGTCTGTCATCCCCCCGTGGGACCTTAACCTGGTACTGAATGCCTTGATCGGGAATCCCTTTGAGCCACTAAAGAATGCCTCCCTAAAGGATCTAACCTTGAAGACGGTCTTCCTGATCGCCATCTGTTCGGCCAGAAGAATCTCAGAACTACAGGCTCTGTCCTCGCAACCCCCCCTTCCTGTCCTTCCTCAAGGACAAAGTGGTGCTGCGTACGGTTCCATCCTTCTTGCCCAAAGTCTCCTCTCCCTTCCACGTGAACCAGACAGTTACCCTCCCGGCCCTCGCCTCGGAGGGGCGGGAAGTTAGAGACGACAAATTTCGCCTCCTAGATATTCGCCGAATCCTCAAGAGATACCTCTCCCAAACAGCGCCCTTCAGAAAATCCGAACGCCTGTTCATTCAGTTCGGGGGTCCGCACAAAGGGGAGGCGGCAGCCAAGGCCTCCATCTCTAGGTGGATCAGGGAAGCAATCGCCTCCGCCTATATCCTGAAGGGGAAACAAGTCCCCGTGGGCCTGCGGGCACACTCTACGAGGGCTCAGGCTACCTCCTGGGCGGAGTTCAGCCTAGTTCCCCCGCTGGATATATGTAGGGCGGCGACTTGGACCTCCCTCCACACCTTCACCAAGCACTACAGTTTGGCCGTCCAGAGTGCAGCGGACGCTCGGTTTGGCCGGGCTGTTCTCTGTTCCGGTATGCCGGACCCCACCCAGGGTTGAACTGCTCTGGTACATCCCAGAAGTAAGGGACTGGACTGGAGTGACGATAAGGAAATGGTAATTAGGCCTTACCTGCTAATTGCTGTTCCTGAAGGAACGACAGTCCAGTCCCTGATCCCTCCCGGGTCCGGCCGAATTGAAGTTTGTGGTTTAGGTAGAGGGGCAGAATCTCCGGAACGAACACAGTACAGGTGCGGCTAGCCCCGGCAAACCCCCTCCGCCCGGGGCATCCCTCTCATCCCCTCCTATACCATTCCAAAAAAAAAAAAAAAAAAGTTGAATTTAGTGATATACAATGTTTCTTGAATTGTTTACTTTGGATAGGTTGTTCCAAAAATTGGTTATGTCTGCTTTTTCATTCGAATACTGGAGTTAGGGGGTGGTCCTAGTGGTACTTATACCGCTCCATCCCCAAAAAGGTTGGGCTCAGCCTCCAAGCTGCTGGAAGGGTTGCGCAACCCAGAAGTAAGGGACTGGACTGTCGTTCCTTCAGGAACAGCAATTAGCAGGTAAGGCCTAATTACCATTTAATGACTTTGTAAAGGGACAAGTTGTCACACTCCATGCTGAAGGATATTCACAATGTGCTATTGCAAAACATTTGCATATATCAAGGTGTGCAGTTCAGAATGTTCTGAAATCAGGTGGCTGTACACGTCGTTCGAAATGTGGACGCAGACAGATAACTACTGGATGAGATGACTGATTTTCTTCAAAAGCATTATTACATCTAGTTCACATACTTCATCTCAACATGTGGCTCAGTTAGCTAATGAATAAAGATAAGTGCCAGATCTGTCCGATGACGGCTTGTGGATGAATTCGGACTTGTGGCCAGAAGACCTTCCAAGAAGCCTATGATGACAAGGAAACAAATTGCTGCCCGCATACAGTTTTTGTAGCAAGATGAAAGACAAATCTGCTGAATGGTGGGAGAGGGTAATGTTCACAGATGAAAGTACATTTCAACAAGTACGTGGGAGTGGTTACAACTACGTCCATCGACCATCAGGCGAGAGACTAAATCCGAAGTACACGATCAAGACTGTTTAAAACACCCATCGGTCATGGTATGGGGTGGTATCTTGGCGAATGGACGATGTGGCCTGTACATTTTTGATAAAGGTGAAAGAGTAAATGCTGCAAAATACATATCCGTGCTGAATAGTAAAGCTAAAATACACATGAGTGTTTCTGGCACAACTATATTTCAGCATGACTCGGCACCATGCCACACTGCAAAAACAGTCAAAAAATGGTTTGTGGACAAGAAGATCGAACTGCTACCAAGTCGGCCATCAAACTCTCCGGATCTCAATGTAATTGAAAACTGTTGGAATCTTATGAAGAAAAAGGTGGCAGCATACCGTCCAACTTCAGAAGCAGATTTAAAGGACATACTCAAGCATGTATGGGTCAACGAAATCACTTGGTATACTGTAAAACGCTAGTTAACAGTATGCCTACAAGAATCCAGGCTGTGCTGAAAAATCATGGCCACCCTATCAAATATTGACACATATATTGTTTCCTGAAAAAAACTTTGAAAATGACATATCTTTTGGTTCTTTAAAGCTTTTGACCATGAAAGTGACAATAACATGTACTTTTCTAATAAAATTCTGATATTTTGGACTCTGCCTTAAATTTTTTGGCCACTACTGTAGATGGATATACTGCACATTTTTATAAAGTCTTTCAGGGGAACTTAGTGGACCCATTAACAGGTATGTTTAACTTGGTAGTGGAAGGGCAGGGATTACCTAGTTCAGTGTGCACAGTTGATATTACAGTAATCCTGAAACCGTGGAAAAAATGAGTGTTTGTGTATCATTACACCATATCTCTCATAAATCTGGATGCCAAGTTTCTGGCTAAAATTTTGGCTGCCAAACTGTAGAGTGTTATACCAAAGCCAGTGAGGGTGAATCAAGCTGGGTTTGTCTCGGGTAGACAGGCTCGAGAGCAGCATATTACCTCTATCCAAAAAAAGCCAGACACCAGATTGTGGAGGAGCCTGCATCAAAACACCCTATCAACCACTTCTATCAAGACCAGTACCTGGCAAACTGCAATACAGCGAGTGTTCATATACTACAGCCCACATATTTGGAATTCACTCCCTTTCCATCTAAGAGCTATCTCAGACACAGCCGACTTCAGGAAAGAATTGAAGACTCACCTGTTCATAGAGCACTATGGCAAAACACCAAATATGCAGAATTAATCCACAAATCCAGAGCTTACCGCTACCTTGTAAATAGTTATACAATGTTATTCAATTAACTAGCTGCAGTCTAGGGACGTTAGTGTTTTTGTAAATAGTTTGAAGAAATGTTCATTTGTCAGACGGCTGCCTAGGGTGAGAACTTACACAATCTTGACGATGCATATATTCATATGATTCTTGCAAGGTATTGTGGGTAATGTAGTTCTTTCACTCCAAACACAGCTGAAGACAATAATTGAGTTGTGAAACCAGTGGTTAAAGCCAATAAAATACTTCTTTTATTGATGGGGTTTAATTCACCCAGCACAAATATGCTTGGTAGCAATATAAATGAGGTTACTTGCTTGCAGTGTTTAAATGGATAACATAAAGTCACAAAGCAAATCAGAAAACAACCTTCAACTTGTCAGGCAATTAGCTAATGTTTTCTTAGCAAATAATTACCAAATAAAAAGGCACAAAGAAATAAATGAACTTTGCTTGTTAGGTTAACTTCTGCTTATTTTCCACACAGATCCTGCAGTGATTCTTCCTTGCTCACACACACAATCAGGTGCAGCTTTAATTACTATCAATTGACCAGCTGAAACCCTTTAGCTGGCTGGCTGCTACTGTGTGAACCCAAATCCTGCTTTAAGAGCTGTTTTGCAGTGGAAATAAGAACAAAGTTAGGTTTCTTTGTGATGGCTGATGTGTTTGCTCACAGAAAGCTAGCAATAGCACTTAGATAGAGAACAGTCCATGTAATTAATAGTTTCATCTGCTGTATCTCCCCCTTCATCAATCAGCATAGGGTCACTATCATACATTGGCACAGACAAGTCTTTCCATAAGGCACTATCATGAGAATGCTTATTCCCTTGCTGCCATTCACTATTATAGATAGGGTCTGGATCAGTGTTCATACCTGAGCCTCTCCTGCTATCATAATTCCTCTCTGTATAGCCTGGCCAGTATGTAATCCAATTCTGATGTCCAGCCTTCCAATCTTGATCCCTGGACACTGGATCTTTCCTCACATACCTTCTGGCATAGGTCTGAAAGTCCTTTCCATGTGCAGTCTTCTCTCTTCCAGGTAGCCACTGGTGATTCCTATCTCTGCCCTTCCATTCCTCTGGCTGACTCCAGTCCAATGGACTCTGCTGGCATTTGGAATACCTCCCAGTATGGGTACTGCCTTGGACTCTCCCAGACCTGCCAATGGCCTTTCTTCTCTTCCTTCCAGAGAGTTTCCTTCTCTCTCTATCCGCTTGGCTTGGCTTCTGCTTCTCGAGATGATGTTGGTGCTTGAGCTTGAAGCTGTTGCTGTATCTCCCTCTGTAGCTGTTATCTGTAGAATAAGCTCTATTCTTATTCTGTCCTAATGCGTGCTCCTCCGTAACACAGCGCAGCTGTGTTGAATCAGGTCCTGCCCTTTGAGATGAGTGCTTAGGGATTACCTCATAGCTCTCTTGATTGCACACACGTTTTCTCACTTCAGCCCCCCTCATGGCTGCTGGAAACCTGGTGCATTCTGGGACTGGTAGTCTTTTATGTGAAAACTCTGTTTTCTTCTACCAGAACTGACAGGTTGCTTGTTCAGAGTCACATCATCTTTTCTATAGCTCCTACCTGAGCTATGATAAGCTTCCTTATCACACATTGTAAAACCTTCAGTTCAATGTAAACCGCCTTGATAAATTGAAAAGCGGTATGGAAATAATGTCAAATATAACAAATAAATGTTGATAGCAGTGGGCGCTGAGAAAGTGTTTGATAGGGCTGAGCGGGGTTTTATGTTCCAGGTACTGTAGCGAATTGGGGTGGGGGGGAAATTTATTAGTTGGATTAAGGTAGGGATCTCCAACTCCTGTCCTGGAGGGCTTCAAGCCAGTCAGATTTTCAGGATATCCCTAATGAATATTGTGAGACTATGCCGGTCCTAGGCGGTTGCCTAGACCCGGGTATAGCCTTGAGTTGTAGAAATAAGGACACTGTAGTCGTGACCAGAGTGAAATTAAGGTTGGGTTTTATTCCCTTTCCCTTGAGGATGTCATAGAATAAGGACAACATAAAAGAACGGTTGCTTCACCGGTGTAGAGGATGCTTAACAAATAATTATGCTTCTTTCCAGCAAACAATAGTCCATCACATTTCCAATGTGCAAAATTACACTTTCTTTCTTGCTCCTTGTCTTAACAGAGAGACTCTATGTTATCAGCCACACATAAAGCACATTCCATGGGCTCAGGGATGTTTTCTGTGCTATAGCTCTCCCACTGCATAGGGCCAGGACCTGGTCCTGTGTAGGGACACTGAGCCCCTGTGAAGCTGCTCTCCGAGCCTTGCCCTGGGAAACCTCAGTTGCTGCAAGTTGGAGTTGCTTTTGTGTGTCCCAGATAGCAGGAGCTGTGCTGGGGATTTCTTCCCACGGCTTAGGCCAATAAGAGTTCACTAGCTTGTTGTAAGCCTGGCTTTTCCCACGGATACCCCCTTCTCTCCCTTCACCATAGATAGGGTACTTATCTCTTCCTGGGGAGAAGATGGTTTCAAATTCCTCTGCTTCTAGCCAAGGCTTTCTCTCTGCCCTGCAGCCTGCTCTTCTTTGGGAACACCGGTTACTGTGCTTGGCTGAAGGAAACTCACTTCCTGCCTTCAGTGAGCTTCCCTGAACGTGACCTCTGCCTTCTGTTGGCCGGGCTGTTTGCCTCGGTATGAGGACCCCTCTGGCTGGGAAGACTTTGCTACTGTCTTTCTTAGCCCTCCTGGATTTATCAGCCTGCCTTTCTTCAGCCCTGGTTCTCCAAGGCAACGTGTCTTTCTGTAACTGCTTGGGAGTTCTGTTCTCACCTTCTCTCCAAGCCTGCCTGGAACTGCAGTCAGACTTCCTTTGGTCTCTGCTTTCCTCCTCACAATCAAACTCCTGCTCCAGCCCTAATCCAGGCTCCAGCTTCCCTTCTCTCTCCTTCTCCTTCCACTTCTTCTCCTGTCTCTGTGGGATTTCCCACCTGTTTTTATCTCTCTGCTCAACTAACGTAGAACGTGAGTCTGGGTCCAGGTGAGCCTGATTGGAACCCTCAATTCTTACTGCGTCACTAAAACCATGTGGAAAGTTTGTTTTCCTTTTCCCTGCCTCTCTGCACTGTGAATGCTGCAACTGCACCTGTGGCTGCAAGGTAAGCTCTTCTTTCTTTTTACTTTCTAATATCTCAGGTTTTGTGCTGTCTACTTCATGACAATATGCATGAGATTTTTTAACATCTTTGTTAGTGATATAGCAGAAGGGCTGTTGGGTAAGGTTTGCCTCTTTCCAGATGATACCAAAATCTGCAAGAGAATACTCGTAGATACCCAGGAAGGAGTAGATAATATGAGGAGGGATCTAGCTAAGCTTGAGAAATGGTCTAGAATTTGGCAGTTGAAATTTAATGCTAAAAAATGCAGGGTCATGCATTTGAGCTGCAAGAATCCAAAGGAGTGGTACAGTGTAGGAGGTGAGGTACTTCTGCCAACGAAAGCAGAGTGGGACCTGGACGTAATTGTCTGATCTTAAAGTAGCTAAACGGGTAGAAAAGGCGACTGCAAAAGCCAGAAGGATGCTTGGGTGTATAGGGAGAGGAATGGCCAGCAGAAGAAAGAAGGTGATAGTGCCTCTGTATAATCTCTGGTACGACCTCATTTGGAGTATTGTGTGCAATGCTGGAAGCCACACCTTCAAAAGGATATAAACAGGTTGGAGTCAGTGCAGAAGGTGGCTACTAAAATGGTTAATGGTCTTCATTATAAAGCATATGAGGACAGATTTAAAGAGGAAAGGAGAGAGAGGGGCGATATGATAGAAACCTCCGTGGCATAAATGCACAGGAGTGTCTCTTTCAATTGAAGGCAAGCTCTGTTACGAGAGGACATAGCACGAGAGTGAAAGGAGATACACTCA
Source organism: Ichthyophis bannanicus (assembly GCA_033557465.1). Classification (NCBI taxonomy): domain Eukaryota; kingdom Metazoa; phylum Chordata; class Amphibia; order Gymnophiona; family Ichthyophiidae; genus Ichthyophis; species Ichthyophis bannanicus. The sequence goes on along the minus strand of CM066031.1, from coordinate 777,660,363 downwards.
AGAATAATATGCAGAAATATAATTAAGTAGATTGGGTTTGATTTGCAGAATGTCTGAGCTTACAGCAATTGGATTGAAAAAGTTGATCAAATTTCGGGAGGTGTGGGCAGGGGTGGCTCTATAATGAGGCCGAGTGAGGTGGTGGCTTCAGGCGGCAACTTTTTGGGGGTGGCAAAAATTGCCCCCAAAAAGACCACCTCACTCGGTCTTAAAAAAACAAAAACACAATCACAGGAGCTGCTGTGGCAGCAGCAGAATGAAGTGCTCCCTGGCAGAGCCCTGCCTTCTATTTCCCCCAACGCCGGCTCAGCTTTTCAGAGCTGCGAAGGGAGAGTGTTTCCCTTTCTCACGACTCTGTTAAAGCTGAGCCCACCAGTGCTGATGGGGGGGGGAGGAGAGTGCTGCTGGCCCTGGAAGAAAACTAGGGGATGGGGTACAAATGGGCTGGGGTGGGAGAATAGGACTGGAAGGGAGAGAATACTGAGAGGGACTGGCAGTGGAAGGAGTTGGGCATGAAGGGAGGGGCTGGCATGTACTGAAGGGGGATTAGAAGGGACCTGACACTTCGGGATGGGAGTGGTTGGTGGCTGGATAATGGGGAGGAGGCTGGAAGGGAGCTGACATGTGTGAATGGCACTGGAAGGGGGATGGACAGAGGGTAGGGCGACTGGAAGGGGGTTGACTGAAGGGGGGGTGGCACTGAGAATGGATGTGAGCTGATTGCTGGTATGGTATTTGGACTAGAAGGGACTGGACAGTGGAGAAGGAGGGAGACTGGAAGGGAATGGACATCAGTGGCAGTCGTGGGAATGCAAGGCGGTTGACATTGGAGAGTACTGGGAGGGGAGGACTGGAAAGGGGTGGATACTGGAGAGGGTTACTGAAACTGGAAATAAGCTGATGGAAGGAAGTGAAGAAAACAAAAGAAGAGTTAAGAAATGGCAGATGGACCATAGACCACAGAAAGAGAGATAAGAGAAGACAGGAAAGCAGAAGCCTCAGATCGGGACCAGCATGATCAGAGAATAAAGTGGTCAGACAAAGGTAGAAAAAATAATTTTATTTAATTTTAGTGATTGGACTTTGTGCTATCTTTATATTTTACACAGTATGGGGGAACTGCATCTCTTATTTATCTGATGTTGCACTGCATGCGGAGTCTGGCTTCTTGGGGTTTCAGTTTAAATTTTGTCTTCATATTTTTAATTTAGATTGTGATTACTTATTCTGTACTTGGTACAGACAAGGTAGTGCTTACAAGAATAATTGGTAAAGTCTCTTGCTTTCTGTACACATTCTTATTGAGGCTAAGCAAAGGCAAATAATGTCACATGATTTTGTATAACGACTTCCAATGAACAAGATGGAGCTCACCTATGGACAAGATGTGCCTAGGACTCTGAAGGAACATCTGAAAAATGAAGCCCACAGTAGAAGATTATTCTGGAATTGGACATGTTTCAGCTACCGCTCTTTTGTAATGATTCTTTATAGAATCATGGGGGGGGGGGGGGGGGCGACTGTAGAAATGGACAGGTAAAAGGGATACCAGAATCCCCAATATGTAATTGAAGATAGATGAATTTCTTGATACAGATTTCTAAAATGTGCTGATAGCAAAGTTCTTCTAACAGTGACCATCACTCACAAGTTTGTCCTTTCACCTACTTCTTAAATAGAATAGGATATCATTATCATGAGTTCTGTGTAACTGTTTTTAAAATAGTTTGAGAACATTGTTAACGCAAGCATAAAGAGTAAACATAGGCTATGAACTGTGCAACCATAGTTCATTGTACAGTCAACTATAGGTCACTGTTGGCACAGCATAATTTCTGCAACTCGGCAATTATAAATAATTCTGTCATAATCAAGTAAACTTCATCTAATACATTGTAATCAGCTCTTTTTCTGTAAAATAATTCTAGTGACACCTTGTGTTATTTCATGTTTATGATTAATGACTGTTACTTCCCCTTTTTCTATAATAAAAAAGGGCTTCAAGGCAGGAAGACTTTGAATCCAACAGAGGTGGAACCGTGCTGTGTTCATGGACTTTCTGTTGCCTTTCCTCTGAGCTCAAAGAAAGTAGCACTTTGTGTGTGATTGTTTTGTTTTGTATTACTCTCTACTTATTTCTCACTGCTTGAGGGACGAGAGACCGAAAGAGCCAAGGTATTGTGGCCAGATCACGGGTATTCTTCAAGGGTCTGTGTTCTAAGTGTGTGATTGAGGCCAGGTGTTCTGTTAACATGGAGTTTGTACATAAAGATCTATACTGTACTGTAGTAATTTGACTTGTACAGCTTTTCAAATAGGTATATGGATGTTCCAGGGCCCACTGAAGTATTTACGGTGACCTTTTTTTTTTTTTTTTAGATGGGCTCCTTATGTGAGTTTTGGAAGTAGGTACTGGTATGGTATGGTAGATGTGCTCTTTGTCTTAGGGTTTTGTATTAGTTCACAAGATGCCTGGTACTGGAGAATGTTTGTTAGTGAGATGATCAGAATCAGATTTGGGTTTGTTTGTTAAGATATTGAGTTCTGTGTGTATGAATGGACAGGTAAAGGGGATACCAGAATCCCCAATATGTAATTAAAGATAGATGAATTTCTTGATACAGATCTCTAAAATGTGCTGATAGAACTTTTTAACAATGACTGCCACTCATGGGTTTGTCCTTTCACCAACTTCCTCTTGGATGGAGTGGGATATCATGATCATGAGTTCTGGGTAACTGTCTTTAAAAATAGTTTGAGAACGTTACTCTTTATGCTTGGGTTAACAAACATAGGCTATGAACTGCGCAACCATAGTTCATTGTACAGTCAACTATAGGTCCCTGCTGGCACAGCGTAATTTATGTAACTCTGCAATTATAAATAATTCTGTCATAATCAAGTAAATTTCATCTAATACACTGTAAACAGCTCTTACTGTTTCTAGCGACACCTTGTGTTATGTCATGTTTATGCTTAATGACTGTGTTACTTCCCCTTTTTTCTTCAATAAAAAGAGCTTCAAAGGAGGAAGACTTTGAATTCAACAGAGGTGGAACTGTGCTGTGTCCATGGACCTTCTGTTTTCTTTATCTTTATTTAACACTTTATATACCACCTTTGTCGGGATGTGAGAGCGGTTTACAATAAAAATATATATGCTAGCGCCATAGGAAGAAAGGAACTCCATTATTAAATAAAAGGAAAGATTGACCAGAGGGGTCACCTAGAGACAGAAAAAATGATAACTAGACAGAAGTGTGTTTTCAATAAGCTTTTGAAATTATGGTACGAGAATTCCAGTCGGAGGGAAGATGGCAAGGCGTTCCAAAGTGAGGGTCCAAGGAAAAAGAATGCAGCATGACACGTCTGCTCTAAGCGGGCCTGTGAAGGGGAAGGGAGAGACAGTAGATTGGCATGCAATAAACGGAGTTGTCGGTAGGGAGTGTGGAGGGAGACACGGTTTGCTAGGTACAAAGGATTTGATGTATGGATAACCCTATGTGTTGGGATGAGAAGCTTATATTTAAACCTATAACGTAGTGGTAACCAATGGAGTTGAAAAAACAGAGGTGTTACATGATTGGATTTCCGGGCATGAGTAACAAGTCGAGCAGCTGTATTCTGTAACAGTTGTAACTGCTGAAGTTGGTAGGATGGAAGATTAGCAAAAACCACATTACAGTAGTCCAATCTGGACATAACTAAGGCCAGTAAAAGGGTAATAAGGTAATCGGAAGACAAGATAGAGCGGACTGATCTAAGTTGCCGCAAGCTCAAAGAAAAGTAGCACTTTGTGTGTGATTGTGTTGTGTGTTACACTCTGCTTATTTCTCACTGCTTGAGGGACCAGAGACCGAAAGAGCCATGGTATTGTGGCCAGATCACGGGTTTTCTTCACTGTGGATGAATGTCCTGGTTCTGCTCTCCACTCACTGTGGATGCAAAATATATGTTGAAAAAGAAAAAGCAAGAACCATAATGCAATTTATAACAAAATAAAAATGAGTTATAATTTGGTTTTATAAACTGTGCTGTTGGTTCTCGCTCTTTTAGTTCCTTGGTGTGCAAACATCTTGCATTTCCTCCATATAATCTAATTGGCTTTTTGGTTTGGTTCAGTCCCTGATTGGAGTCCTGAAAAAGCCCTGCTCCCCCCCCTCTATGGTGGGGGGGGGGGGGGCAGATGCCATCTCATCCTTCGCCTCAGGCAGCAGATTGCCTTGAACCACCCCTGGATGTGGGCCCCATTATTTGGAGTGGTAGAAGGCACACTAGTTTCTTACAAGGTGCATTTCCAATAGATAGAGGCTTATGAGGAGAGGATCTGTTTTGCTTCAGGGTGTTTGTGTTGATTTACTTAATTAACTTTCTTTCTTTTTTGTTTTAGTATTGGGGTGAGGGAAGGGGTATTATGGGAGTTTTGTATTTCTGTTTTGTATACTCTGATTTTCTGTATGGTACTTAGTATTTGAATTTTTGTTCTTTTTGGTTGGTGATGTATTAATATGAAAGAAATCTCGATCTGTATGTACATGTTTATGCACAAGAAGGACGAGAATGTTTGTGTTTGATCTTTGTTTCAACAATGTTAATTAAAAAAAAAATGGAGACTGGTTTGAGAGAGCCCCAATTTAAGTTCATCTATTTAAGTGAAATGAACTTTGTTAAAAAAAAAGTACAGATCAGATGAGGAAAGCATCATCTGTTTAAACTCCGCAGTTAGCAAATCTTTTTAAAACGTCATCCACGGTATTTAAATAGAAGCTGGATATTTACTGCCAGTATCCAGATAGTAAGTGGTGCTGACTAACCGGATTCAGCGCAGGATGTCTGGCATTAAACGAGTAGTGGATATTTTTTGCCTGCTATCCAGATAACTAGCTGCATAGCACCAATGACAGATTTTTGCTGTCCTGAGGCAGACAATCCAGATAACTGCAATTTTCAGCACTGCTATCCAGAAAAGTTCCCATTCCACCCCGGCTCCATTCCTGTACTGCTCCAGCACAATACAGATAATGCCCAGGCAGTTTATGCTGGTTTCCAGCAGCGTTATCTGGGTTGTGGCACTGAATATCCAGGGTCTATTCAAGGGTGGTGGTGCCCTGAGCTGTCTCTTGCTTTTGTGTCTCCCACCCCGCCCTTGGAGCCAGTCTTGTGGTACGAGCTGCACAAATAGGGGTAGATTATTGAGCTGGTGCTGTCATTGTGCTGCCGTTTAACTTAGTCTGTATATTCAGCACCTCTGTTCATATAGATAGTAGTGTCATTGTTCACCGTACTGTCCATATATTCAGTACTATCTGTTTAGTTCTAGGCCTACCAAACAGGAGGCCTAAACTAAATGTATAACTTAACTGAATAGTGACTGAATATTGCTGCTATCTGGATAACTATCTGGCTTGCCCTGGCTCCTGCCCTAGCATGGTCCATGAATACACAAATAATATCTGGCTTTTAGCTGTTTTAAATGACCTGATATATATATATATAATTTGAAATGCATGGATAGGCGAATGCATCTAGTAGTGTATTATTCGTTCATGTGCATAATTCCCAGACTAACCAATAAAACTCTCATCAGCAGATGCAGAGCAGAAGTACGGTGTTTCGCTTTACAATTCAACATAGATTCTATTCTAACTCTGATCTCACATTAGTGACAACACAAGCTCCCTCCACTGCAAGACATTTGGGCATGTTTAGGTGCATTAGCTGGTAGCGCAGGGTTTACACGTCTTTGGGTTGTACAGTAGCAAGGAGCATGAGGTGCAAAGGCGAATGTGCTAAAAGTCCTGTGCTACGAGCATAGCACATGAATAGATGGGTTTAATGCAGAGAGAGGCAAAGTCAGGGTGCATGGCTAGGGTGGGCACCGTAGTCACATGCTAGCTACACAACTATGCTGCTAGTGTGGACGCAGCTAATGGCAGCCTTTGACCAGGCACTAGCTGCACTCGCCTTGATCCCACATAGTTTGGATGCAAGTGTTAGGAAATCTAAAGGGCAGAAGCAGCACAAACACACAAGAATAATATTGGGGCAATTGGAAATGTAAGATGAACACCAAGGTCCCTGTCTAGGCCACCTGTTTGGAGGGGCCTGCTTGGTGTAGCTGACATGGCAGTTGACCACAACATCCTGACTACCAGAAACCTAGAGCATGCTGGTCAGGGGTGACCCTCCTGGGACAGTGGGTGAATATTTACAGACACATCAACAGTTGTCCTGACGGACTGCTGTTAATGTCAGCATATGCAGTGGCTAGTTGTCAGAGAAGCTGCTGGTGGTATTGCTGTTGAGGTGTCGGGACATGGGCCTGTGCTCTGTGCAGTAGTCAGTACTGGCCTCCTAGCCAGAGTTGGAGCCAGCAGAGTATTGGGGGGAGGAGCATGCAAATTAGGTGATGCACTTACTGGCAGCAGGACAGTGTGGCAGTGCAAGAGCTTTCTGCCTCATGCATGGGGAGGGGCGTGTAGCAGTGCATACATGCACCTGGGGAGCCATGCCATTGCCATGGGCCATGTTCCTGTGGGCAGATGGCCCCTCACACTAATTAAGGGAGGATGTAGCTGAGGCCTACCAGCTCTGAGAAGCTGCATAATACTTCTATTACTGAATGTAGACCTCCAGTGTTGGTATCCCCTGTCTGCCCCCCCCCCCCCCCTTGTTCAGGGGCAGAGGCAATCAATGGACCTGGGGAGTTGTTTTGATGTTCCCTGATCTGGTGGGCTGTTAGTTCAATGGCAGTTGGGGTGCTTAGCCTGGGGGTTGTTTGGGATTTACTACCTCCATGTGGTGGTCTCCCAGAGCTGCTCCTGATAGGAGGGAGCATGGGGGCCCTCTGTGTGTGGATGACTATTCCCCTCCCTCCTGCTATAGAGATCAAGAGCGTGGGGGGTGGTTCTATATAGTGGCCCATGGGGGTGCTTCCTGCTCCCATGGGCCCTTATGTGCAGGCTGACCAGAGTAGGTATGCTCTTTGTGCTTGGTTTCCAGACCCTCCTGTCCTTTGCACCCTTTTCTTCTAACATGGGGAACACTCCACAATGGCTATGCTGCTGTTCAAGCCATAATCAGAGGAGGGAAAGAGCCATGAAGCTCAGCCATGAAGCTCATCCCTCCACTCGCACCAAAAGTCTTGTACTGTGTTCCTTGCAGCCTAAATGAATAGACACTCTTGGTGTGTCGGGGGGGGGGGCAATGTTCCCTCTAATTTTCTGTAGGCTGCGTGCGCATAAAATATCAGCTGTGTGCAGCTTTTGAAGGAAGGTTAAATTTTTGTGCGCCACATAACAACACTCGGAGTTATATACTTTAAAATTTGACTGCATGTCAGAATACAGTATGTACACCACATTGATTTTAATCAAATTAAATGAAAATAGACAATTACTAAATGAAGCGGGAAATTTCTAGTAATTACAATCATAACTTTTAAATTTTAAGATGTCTGTGTTGTTTTCTATCAGAATCAGAGCTGTAATTTTTGTGCGCTCTGTTGTAAAGCATGTGCGCTCTCTTGGAAAGGTGTGTGCGCGCGCACACGCGCACAGCTTAGAGGGAACAGTGGGGGGGGGGTGGGGTTCATATTCTTTTACTCCATGTTGGACACTGTGGAAGCCTTCTCTGATTCCATACAACCCCCCCCCCCCCCCTGCATCTTCAGTTGGCATGTTTGCACCCTGTCTCCCACAGTTAGGGATGCAGCACATACTTTTTGCATGTGCTTGTTTTGCTGATTTGCATGCCCTGCCCTCTTCACCCCCCCCCCCCCCTTCCAAGCATGCAATATGCTCTGAGTTGTAGAGGCATTTAAGCTCATTCCTGGTCATCTCTCTGTATTCTGAACTGGCCAGTTGACACCTTTCCTTGTGTGCTTGGGGTACATTTCTTACTGTCCACAGTGAAACCAAAGCTCGCAGCCTCCCTAATATTGCACTTGTAGCTTTATTTTTCCTGATGCATATTGCGACGGCATGCATTATGCGCTTGCACTATGGCCACGTGTTCACTACTGCCATGCTAGTGATGTAGCGGGCCACACCCCCTGCATCTACCATGGCCCTATGCCCTGGCACAGTGAAAGCAAAGTAAAGTAACGTAGTATATAGTGGCAGATAAAGACCAGTATGGTCCATCTAGTCTGCCCAGTAAGGTGGCTAAAGTGAAACACACGCTATTCGTGCATGCCCTGATTTACTAGTGGCATTTTAATAAACATGCTCCATTGTGTATAATACAAAATCCTAGAAATGAACACAAAAGCTGACCATGCCACACCACCACCAAGTCCAAAAATCCAAACTGCACAAACAATACCTATGAAAAGTCAGTAATGAAAATATTCTAGTTCATCAGTACACCTTCAGTGAAGAACTGAGAATAAACCGGGCTGCTACAGATTCCTGCACAGAACTATCATGTTAACAGAATCCCTTACTTCAGCTGTACATGGAAAACAGACTATCATCTTGTAATGAATAACACATGCAGACAAAAAATGAAGTGGAAAAACCTAAAAAGTAGACTGTGAGCAGTGGAACACTGAACAAAGAGAAACAGATGCATTTTTTTTCCTGTACTGAACTATAAGAAATGCACATTTTCAAAGCTGATATGTTTTCATTCTCTAATTCCCACATGGGGACAAGCAACCTCAGGCTGGAGGGACTGGGGTCTAGTCCCATGGCCACTCCTTGTGGCCTTGGGCAAGCCACTTAACCCTCCATTGCCTCAGGTACACTTAGATTGTGAGCCCTTTGGGGACAAGGGAATAAAAAGTACCTGTTAGTATACATGTAAACCGCACTTATTCTAAAGAGCGCGTTATAAAAATAAATAAATAAATAAACACCGGCACTCTCATGTACCTTTTTGTTGTCCTATCATTTTATTTTTGCAACTGGGTTGGCCCTTGTCTCTTTAAAATTTCTTTTTCTTGGTTGTCATCTACATCCTTTTCTACTATCTCGTTTCCATTTTCTGTTTTTCACTCTGTCTTCCGTTCCTTTCTTACCTCTCTCTGATGTTGATCCTTCCTTCTGGCTTATATTTTATTTCCAGGAACAAGCAGGAATGTAGTCCTCACATATGGGTATCGTCGTTACCGACGGAGCCTGTGCGGGAATGCTCCCCAGCGTCCAATAGGAACGCTTTTGGGAGCATCCCTCAGCACATGCGTGCTGTCTTCCCGCCTTTCCAACTGTCCCTCTTCAGTTCTTTGTTTTCCATGGAGCCAACAGGACCTATTCCCTGTCACCGCAGAAAATTCCATCTTTAAATATCTTTCTTGTGGTCGCGTTTGCCTACCACTTACCGTTACCGCCGGTTCTTTTCTTTTTCTTTTCATAAAAAGAAAACAACCTTTGTTTCTTTTCAGAAACTTTGCTCTTTGGTGCTAGGTGCCATTTTGGGCATTAGGCCCCATTTTCCTAAATCATGGAAAAGCCAACTAGTGGTTTTAAAAAATGTACTAAGTGGCGGTACCATTTCCGTCACTGACACCCATGATTGGTGTCTAAAACGTTTAGGACCTGATCATTCTCCAACTGAATGTCTCTCCTTCATGGGGATGACCAAAAGAGGAAGACAGAACTGGGCCGCAAAGCTCGGTACCCTCTCTTCTTTAGATGCCAGATTCATTGCATCAACATCGTCAAGGGCCTTTTCTTCCTCCCATGGATCTCAGGTAACTAAACATATAAGCCTGTCCTCAAAGGGTAGCTCTCCTGCTAAGCATCGAGAAGCCATTGGCATTGCCCTTGAGGAAACCACACCGGCAAAGCAGCCCCGGCGGGAGGCTTCGGCTTCCAAAGCATCGATGGGGCTTCATGATGTTCTCGAGGCCTCAACCTCGCAAGAACTACCTGTGCCATGCTCAGGGGTTCCGGCTGTCCTCACCGGTACTGACACCCAGGCATTGGCAGTGAGGAACCTCTGGTCTATCGAGCGCAGTATTGCAGCTTTTCTTTCAGCTGCGGTACCGGTGGTCCCAAGGGCATCAGTGCTGACAACACCGATGCCGGTACAGACACTGGTACCGATGCAGGCGATGCTGGTACTGGCCCCGGTGGGAACTCTTCCCATGCCATCTCTGGCTGGAGTAGACAAAGCGGGTCACCTCGGTACCGACTTCGAAAAGTACCGGGATCGTGCTTTGCAAGAGCATCGGGGTCAGGAATACTTCGATTCCTCCAATTCCGAAGACTGACAATTCTGCTGGCACTAGAGGGTTTCTCCTAGAAGATCCCTCTTCTCCCCAACGCAGAATGTCACCTCCAGAGGACATGTCATTTCAGGATTTCATCCGTGATATGGCCAAAGGTCTTTCAATCACAGTAGCTCTTGAAGAGGAACCCAGAGCAAAGGAATTGGAAATCCTCCAATATCCTAAAGCTCCTAAGGAGGCAGCTACTCTGCCTATCCATAAAATTCTGCATAGCTTGATGCTCAGAATGTGGGAGACACCTCTGACTACTTCTCCTCACTCTAGGAGACTTGATACTATGTATCAAGTTACACCATGTCCAGGATTTCAGAAAACTCAGCTGCCACACCATTCAATGGTAGTGGAATCAGCCATGCGTAGGATGAAAAGTGCAAAGAGGCATGCATCCAATCCTCCAGGTTGTCAATGCAGGACTCTGGATGCTTTTGGATGCAGAACTTTTCAAGCTTCCATGCTTTCAGCTAGGATCAGTTCATATATCCTATATATGGGAATGTTCCTTAAGGAAGTCACAGGAGACTTGGAACTTATCAGCCCATTTCTCCCAGATGTTAAGAGACAAGATTTTCTTGCTCTAGTTAAGCATGCTTAAGATGTCTCCAAGTTTGTCAATCGTGCAGCCTTTGACTGCTTCGAATGCATCAGCAGAACTTCTGCTATTGCCATTGGCGCACAACGGATGGCCTGGCTGCAGGCATCAGACTTGGAGACTTGGGTATAGGACAAGTTAAGCAACATTCCTTGCATGGGGGAGAATCTCTCCGGCAAAAACTGGCAGGAAAAGGCTAACGAGTTTTATGCCGACAATTCTACCTTGGATAGATTGTCAAAGTCTACAGCCACTCCAGCCAAAAGGAAGCCTTATAAAAAACCCTATTTTAGCAAAAAGAGGAAGTTTTATCCTTCCTATACCCAGCAGAGTCAGACTCCAGGTCAGGTTGCCCAAAAGGGACAAACTAGACAGCAAAAGAAACCAAAAGGCCCGAGAGCCCAACCTGCTCTCCAGGTTCAGCCCCCTCAAGGGCTTTCACTCCTTCCTACAGAGCTTTGCCTTCCTGCCTCTGAGGGGTCCCCAACCCCCCAATATTCCGGGCAGGTTATGCCACTTTGTCAACAAGATGGCATTAGATAACAGAAGATTGGACTTTGTCCATTGTAGGAGAGGGGTACAAACTTCATTTTCACAGCATACCCCCTCCTACAATTCTAAAGCAATTCAATTCACAAACCTCTGCAGACAATCTGCTAGAGCACAAAGTCTCCACACTTCTTGCCCAAGGGGCAATAGAGGAAGTACCCATTTTTCAACAAGGGACGGGGTTCTACTCCCCCCCCCCCCCTATTTTCTTATTCCTAAGAAAAAAGGACACAGACCCATTCTAGACCTCAAAGAATTGAACAAATATCTGTTTCGAGAGAAATTCAAAATGATTTCTCTAGGAACTCTTCTGCCATACCTTCAAAGCCAGGACTGGCTTTGCTCTCTAGACTTAAAGGATGCATACATTCACATTCTCATCCATCCAGATCACAGGAAATTTTTACGTTTCCTTTTCAGGGGAAGACATTTCCAGTACAGGGTTCTTCCTTTTGGTCTGGCTTCAGCACCAAGGGTGTTCACGAAATGCATGGCAGTAGTAGTCGCATTTCTATGAACCCTGGGGATTTTTGTCTTCTCTTACTTAGACGACTGGCTCATTCGAGCCTCCACAGTTGCAGAGGCTAGCACGGCACTGTCCCGTACAATGTGAATCCTCCAATACTTGGGATTGGAAATAAACTTCCCAAAGTCTCAACTAGTTCCTTCCCAATGCCTAGAATTCATAGGAGCCTATCTGGATACCAGACAGGTAAGGGCTTTCCTTCCACAAGCCCAGTGTCTTCGCATTATGCAGTTAGCTTCCCAAGCTGTAGGCAAATCCTCCCTCACGGCTCGGGAACTACTGCAGTTACTGGGACACATGGCATCCACAGTTCATGATGTCCCATATGCTTACCTCCACATGTGAGCAGCTCAGTGGACCCTCTCCACACAGTGGACACAGGCCACGGGTCATTTGTCGGACAAAATAACAATCTCTCAACAACTAATTTTGTCCCTCCAATGATGGCAATCATTAGAAAATCTGACAGTAGGGTCTCCTTTCCATCAACCCCTCTTTCAGGCCACCCTAACAGATGCATCACAGGTGGGTTGGGGAGCACACCTGAATCATCTCTCTACCCAGGGCACCTGGACTCCACAGGAGGTTGGTTTACACATAAACCTCCTGGAATTAAGAGCAATTTATTTAGCTCTTCGAGTGTTCCACGCCCAGCTCAGCTACAAGACAGTCCTAGTCCAGACAGACAATCAGGTAGCCATGTTTTATGTGAACAAGCAGGGCAGAATGGGCTCTCTGTAGTTATGCAACGAAGCTTTACGACTATGGGCCCTCTCCAGAGAGCATCAATTTCACTTTCTAGTGGTATATTTTCCAGGCATTCAAAACCTTTGGGCAGACAAACTCAGTCAAGTAGTGGTCACTCCACCTAGACCAGGTGGCAAAGATATTTCATCTCTGGGGCACTCCAGACATAAACCTCTTTGCAAGTCCATTGAATGCCAAACGTCCCTGGTTCTGTTCCAGGATTCCGGCACACAACTGTCAGGCAAGGGATGCCTTCCTCCTTCACTGGGGTCAGGACTTCCTTTATGCCTTCCCACCCATTCCCCTCATCCCCAAAACACTCTTCAAGCTTCAGAGAGACAGGGGTCGCATGATTCTCATAGCACCATGATGGCCACGCCAAACGTGGTATTCCCTGCTTCTGCATCTCTCTCAAGCGGCACCTCTGGAGTTAGGGCATGCTCCCAAATCTCCTTTCCCAGGAGAAGGGAACGCTATGGCACCTGAATCCCCAGTCCCTGCACCTCATGGCCTGGTTGCTGAAGGCTTAGACCTCCAGGATTTCAACCTGTCCCAGCAGGTAAAAGAGATCCTTCAGGCTTCTAGGAAACTTTCCACAAGAAGATCTTATGCCTTCAAATGGAAACGTTTTACTATATGGTGCTCCAAGAAGGGATTAAACCCCCTGGTCATACCCTTAGAATCAATACTAGAGTATCTCCTTCACTTATCAAATTCTGGGTTAAAGACCAATTTGGTAAGAGTCCATCTTAGTGCAATTGCAGCTTCTTATAAGTCTCTAAATGGACAACCTATTTCCTCTCATCCACTCCTATCAAGATTTATGAGAGGCCTTTTATTAACTAAACCTCCCATCAAACCACCACCAGTGGCATGGGATCTAAATCTAGTTCTCGGGCAGCTCATGAAGCCACCTTTTGAGCCTTTAGCCACTGCAGCCCTTACGTTTTTGACCTGGAAGGTCATCTTCCTAATTGCAATCACCTCTGCCTGTCGCATCAGTGAATTGCAAGCTTTAGTGGTTGATCCTCCTTTATACTAGGTTTCATCATAAGGTTCTTCGAACTCACCCTCATTTTATGCCAAAGGTGGTTTCGCCTTTTTCATTTAAATCAATCAGTTTACCTTCCTGTATTTTTTCCCGAGGGCTCACGCCTCTAATGCAGAAAGAAACCTTCATACTTTGGATTGTAAAAGAGCCTTGGCCTTTTACATACAAAGAACACAGCAACATAGAAAATCCTCGCAACTTTTTGTAGCTTTTGACCCTAGTCATTTGGGACTTCCAGTCTCCAAAAGAACTTTATCTAAATGGATTGCCCATGGATTGACCATGTCACAGCTCATAATGTGAGAGCCATGGCAGCTTCAATGGCTAATCTCCACTCTGTGCTGTCGATGACATTTGTCGAGCAGCCACCTGGGCTTCGGTACACACCTTCACAGCCCACTACTGCCTAGATAAAGCCTCCCGTCGGGATGCCTTCTTTGGCCAAGCTGTTCAAAATCTCTTTCAAACCTAAACCAACTCCTACCCACCGACCCTGGTGGGATGCCAGAGTTCCTTGGGAGGAAGGCTTCTCACTTTCGACGGTGGCACCTTCCTGGGGCTATCTCCCTGGCATCTTCAGCTAGGGAGTCCCCCATATGTGAGGACTACATTCCTGCTTGTTCCTGGAGATAGCGTAGTTACTCACCTGTAACAGGTGATTTCCGGGAACAGCAGGAATTTAGTCCTCACAGCCCACCCACCTCCCCTAGGAGTTGTCTCTCTCTCTCTCTTTGTCTTTTTCCTCTCTCCCTCTATCCTTTCAGTCAGCTACAAACTTAACTGAAGAGGAACAGTTGGAAAGGCGGGAAGGCAGCGCGCATGTGCTGAGGGATGCTCCCAAAAGCGTTCCTATTGGATGCTGGGGAGCGTTCCCGCGCAGGCTCCGTCGGTACTGACGATACCCATATGTGAGGACTAAATTCCTGCTGTTCCTGGAGATCACCTGTTACAGGTGAGTAACTACGCTTTCTCTCCTTTCCCTTTTTTACTTAAAATGTAGCTGGATTTATGTCTGGTCTTTAGCCTCACTCTTTTCACCTTTCACCACTTATCTTTCCATTTCTTGCCCTTGCCTTCCCAGTCCTCTCATTGCCCACCTCTGTTTCATTTCTTCCTCAGGTTCCTACTCCCCTAGGTTCTAGTTTCCCATTTCCTCCCTTTATACTAATTTCCTTCTCCAGCCTCATCTATTTTCTTGTACCTCACATCCACCATGTGGTCTCTTTCTGTCATTATATTTCTATGTTTCTATCCCTTAATCAGCCCCAGCTCTTTCCCTATCATTCATCCCCTTTCCACCTCCAATCCCTTTCTTACATCTTACCCTTTATCTAGAGCCCTACAAATGGCTGTGGCCGCCCAGGGTACAAGTACAGAAGGGTTGCTGATGTCATCACTAGGCTTTCAGGAAGCCCTATAAGACTGAGTTCCTGCATATGGCTGGGGAGGCAGGGAGGTACCAGATTCATGATTGCACAGGGCACATTTCTAGCTTGGTACGGTCCTGCCCCTATCTAGGCTTCCATTTCCCCTTTCATCCCCCACATTTCTATTCTCTCATGTACATTCAAAGACCGCCCCCTTCATTTGTCTCTCACCCACTCCATAGACCAGACCTCTGTCCTTTTCAGCTGCCTCTCAACCCCTCCAGATCCTTCAAACCCTCTCCTCTCCCCATATTTTTGTACTTGGTCTCACAGCCTTACACATACCCAAAGCCTCGTCCCCATTGTCCTCCTAATCTCTGGTCAGTTTCTTAGTCCTCACTCTCCTCCCAGCTATCCTCAAGTCCCACTCTTCCACCTTACTCAGTCCTCAGTTCCCACTTATACTCCCAATACACAGCCGGTCTTAATCTGTCGTCTTCTGTTCTCCCACACAATTTTGGAGTCTTCAGCTAATCGGAGTCCCTGCTCTCCATGTCCCCAGTTCTTGCCTTCCTGCCTCCTAATCCCCTTCTCCAGTAAACATTAACTCTGCTTTTCCTTCTTATCCCAGCATCTATTTATACCCTCCCATTCAGTCTTCCCCAATATATAACAGTTTCTTCTCCCCTTCCGAACACACAATATTTGCTTCCCCTCCCTTTGACTGCCCAAGTTTCTTCCCCCTTTTCCCACCCTGACTCCAGCATCTACCAGCATCAACCCCCAGTCCAAGCTCCTTTCCAGTTCCACCCTGCAACAGTCCATTTCCTGATCCAGCTTCAGCCCCTTCCAGTCCCAGTATCCCCTTCAGCGTAAGCCTCTTTTCAGTCCCAGTTCCCCCTTCCAGTGTTAGCCCCCCTTCCAGTGTTAGCCCCCCTTCCAGTCCCAGGATTTTCCTATGTCAGCTCCTTGAATTCCCAGCAATCCCAATGTCTGCTCCCTTCCCAGTCCCTACTAAAAATTCCTTTCATGGGGGGGAGGGGGCGCGCCGCGCCAGCAGCTTTTTTTCTAATATGGAGGTGGAGTTGTGGTGTGTGTGTGTGTGTGTGTGTGTGGGGGGGGGGGGGGTCTAGTTTCCACTAGGACCATCAATGACTTTGGCACTAATGGGGGGGGGGGTCAGGGATGGTGGATTGGGTTTGTGCCTGTTTTGGTCATCTGAAGTGTCAGACCATTGGCCAGGGCAGACAGCATGCCATACTGTTGTTTAAGATATAGGTGCTGCTAATGCAGACCCCTGTTTGCATGTGTCTGGTTTGCTCACCTTGGTTAGTTGTTGCTTACAGCTTACTTGCATGCTGTTTACTTATAGCATCAGTAAGCAAAACTTCATTGTTAAACTTGCATTAGGGATATCTGTAGTAGAGCTCTAGCACAGTATTTCTGCATCGAGGCCTATGTAAGGAGGATATTGGTCATATTAATGACTGGATTAAGCATCTCCTAACACTTGGTTTGCAGCTTGTCATGCTGTAAGGGCTTGTGTGCATTAGTGATGATGAGGGCTAAGTTTTTGGTAGCTTGACTACTGGCAGAGTTTCCCAAGATGGATAGGTCTCAGCAGAGGTGCCAGTCCAAGACAAACCACCCATCTGGTCAGCAACAGAATGGGACGGTGTTGGTGGCAGAGAATCATATTTCTGTGACAATGGCAGCACTAGAATTAAACTGCGCAGAAGAAAGACCTGGCAATCTACTTCTGTATTCTGCCATGAAAACCCAATGGATAATCGCAACAAAACAAATTGCACTATAGTGCTGGAATTTGAGACCTCCAGGTTGGAAGGCACTCAACTGGCTACTGGGGAGGAGCTGAAGACTTTTCAGAGTAAAGCCAGCATTTATGATGTGGTTGGGTCAAAGCCCTCAGAACACCTGACTGCTGATGTAGCTGCGCATGAAACAAGAGTCAGAAGCTGCAAAGATGTCTTGCATACTGGCACATGGAACATATGAAGCATGAACCAAGAAGTAGGAGGTGGTTAAGAATGAAATGGAACGTGTCTAATTCGATCTGTTGGATGTCACTGAACTGAAATGGACTGGCATCGGACACTTTGCATCTGATGATCACATGGTCTACTATGCTGGAAATGAGACAAAAAAGAAATGGTGTTGCATTTATAATTATGAAGAAACTTGCAAGAACTCTAAATACAATGTAGTAGGTAAACACTTAATTTCTATTTGTCTGAGGAATGCCCATCAATGCAACTATAATTCAAGTATATGCCCCAACATCAGTGGCAGACGAGGTTGAAGTTGATGAGTTCTATGAACAAGTACATACTGAAATTGACAGAACATGCAAACAAGATGTGTTCTAGTCACCCATGACTATCAACATAAATGTTGAAAACAAAGAAGACAAAGTAGTTGGAAAATATGGACTTGACAATAGAAATGAAGCTGGAGAAAGACAGACTGACTGAGATGAATAGACAATTGGTAGTTCAGAATTCTAACACTTTCTTCCTGCAACACAAGCAGTGACTGTACACATGGACTCCACCCAATGGATTGTATACAAATCAAACTGACTACATCTGTGAAAGTCAACGATGAAAAAGCTTGACAACATCAACAAAGACAAAACCTGGAGCTGACATTGGTACAGATCACCAACTACTAGTATGCAAACTCAAGCTAAAGCTGAAAAAAAGCAAGTCACTCATGAATGCAGCAAAATATGACCTTGAGAATATTGCCTGCAAAATTGATTTGCTCCTTTAGATACAAATGACAGAGCTTCAGAAGAGTTATGGGATAACATCAAGAAGGTTGTGTTTGGAAGAAAGTGAGAAATCTCTACAAAAGGTGAAAAAGCAAAATGGCCAAAATGGATGACCGAAGAGACGCTGAAAATTGCCCAGAAACGCAGAGAAGCTAAAGCCAGAGGAGAAAAAGAGGCAATCACAGATCTCAACAGATATTTCCAACGTGCAGCCAGACAAGACAAGGAGAAATACTACAATGATGCATGCAAGGAAATAGAATCAGAAACTTAGAGGAAGAACAAGATCAGCTTTCCTAAAGCTATGAGAGTTAAAGAAAAAATTCCAGCCTCGAATTGGAATGTTACAAGATGTTCGAAGATCCATATTGAATGATGCTGAGAAGATCAAGAAAAGGTGGAAAGAATATACAGAGTTGTCATATGATAAAGATCAAGTGGACCAACAACCGTTTCAAGCTGTGCCGTATGATCAGGAACCATCGATGATGAAAGAAGTCTAAGCAGCATTGAAAGCCTTATCAAAGAACAAAGCACCAGGCATTGATGGTATTCCTATAGAAGTATTACAGCAATCTGATGCATCTGTTACCATACTTACAAAGCTCTGCCAGGAAATTTGGAAGACAACTTTATGGCCACCTTACTAAAAAAGATCTGTGTTTATATCAATACTAAAGAGAGGTGTTCCAACTGACTCTGGAAATTATTGCACAATCGCTCTGATCCCACATGCCAGCAAGATTCTACTCAAGATTATTCAGCAGAGACTTGTCAGACGGCTGCCTGGGTGAGAATCTTCACAGTCTTGGCAAGTGCAAGTGCATGTGCAATGTGTCTGGTGTGAATGAACTGCATTGCCCACAATCCCTTGCAAATCATATAGATATGATTTGCAAGGGATTGTGGGCAATGCAGTAAATTCACACCAGACACAGCTGCTCACAATAATTAGTTGTGCTTTTGGGTAAAGCCAATAAGATATTTATTTATGGGGTTATTTCTCCCAACACAGATATGCTTGGTAGCACATAAATCAGGTTACTTGCTTTCAGTGTTAAACTTGAAAAAAACAAAATCAGGAAAAACAACATTTGAACTTGTCAGGCAATCAAAGCAAAAGAAATAAGACCTGGTTGGTAACAAACTGGTCTTTTCTGTAGGCTTTAGCTAATATTCTCTTAGCATATATCAAACAACAAACCAAAAGTCACAAAGAAAGGAAAAACTGTTCTTTTCAGGTTAACTTCTTATATCTTCCCACATAGATTCAGAAGTGATTCTCTCAGAGCTCACAAGTAATTAGGTAAGGCTCAATTGCTAGCAGTTGTCCAGCTGAAACCCCTTAGCTGGCTTGCTTTCTACTGCGTGGCTAGAAATCCTACACAGGAGCTTTTCTGAGTAGATTAAAGAACAAGTTTGTATTTCTTTGTGATGGTTGCTGTACTTTATAACAGAAAATCACCAAAGGAGTTTAGATAGAGAGCAGTCCATGTAAACAGATTCTTCATCTGCTATCACCCCCTCTTCTTCAACAAGTATGGGTTCAATATCATGGATTGGCACAGATGAATCTCCCAATGGAGCACTTTCAGGAGAATACTTGTTTCCCTGCTGTCTTTCAAGGTTATAGCTAGGGCATAGATCAGTGTTCATACCTGAGCTTCCATTGCTGTTAGAGTTCCTCTCTATATAGCCTGGCCAGTATGTAGTCCAGTTCTTATTTCCAGCCTTCCAATCCAGATCCCTGGACACTGGATCTCTCTTCACATACCTTCTGGCATGGGTCCTAGGGTCCCTTCCACGTGCAGCCGTCTCCCTCACAGGTACCGTTTGGAGATTCCTAGCTCTGCAGCACCATTCCTCTGGCTTTCCCCAGTCCAATGGTGTATGCTGGCCCTTGGAATGCCTCCCAGTATACGTACTGCTCTGGACTCTTCTAGACCTCTCCAAGGCTTTTCTCCTCTTTCTTCCAAAGGGTTTCTTTCCCTCTCTGTCCGTCCGGTTTGGCTTCTGCTTCTGATGATCCTCTTGATGATGAAGATGATCAAGCTCATGCTGATTCTCTGTAGAATAAACTCTACCTTTATTCTGCTTAGGTGAGTGCTCCTCCCTAACACAGCGCAGCTGTGCTGAATCAGGCCCTGCCCTTTGAGATGAGTGCTTAGGGATTACCTCATAGCCCTCCTCATTGAACACACGTTTCCCCCCTTCAGCTCCTCTAATGGCTGTTGGAAACCTGGTGCATTCTGGGACTGGTAGTCTTTTATGGGAAAATTCTGTTTTCTTATTTCTACCAGAACTGACAGGTTGCTTGTTCAGAGTCACTTCACCTTTTCTATAGCTCCTTCCTGAGCTATGATAAGCTTCCTTATCACAGACTGCAACCATACCTGGAACGTGAACTGCCTGAAGTGTAATCGGGGTTCAGGAAAGAGCGAGGAATGAGAAAGCATCGTGGATGTGAGAGAGATCCTAGAAAAGACCAAAAAATACCAAAAGGATGTTTGTGTTTTATTGATTATCGCAAGGCTTTTGACTGTGTAAACCATGAGAAGCTCTAGTCTACGTTAAGAATCGTGGATATACCAGAACACCTGATAGTGCTTTTCGCAACCTTTACATTGATCAAGAAGCAACAATTTGAACGGAACAAGGAGAAACAAAATGGTTTAACATCAGAAAAGGGGTATGACAATGCTGCATACTTTCTCCCTACTTGTTTAATTTATATGCAGAACAAATCATCAGAGAAACAGGACTGAATGAAGACAACTGAGGTGTGAAAATTGGTGGAAGACTCAACAACTTTTGCTGTGCGGATAGTCTTCATTTTCAGCCAGTAATGTCGTATTATATCTGAAACATTTGCTTCTCAAGATCAAGAAACAGTCTTAAAATGGGCCTGCACCCATGTAAAGAAGAGAGAGATCCTGACAACTGGCAAAATCAATAAGTTCATCGTTGATGGAAAGGAAATTGGAATAGTTGATCCAAGTATAGGTTAAAGTTACCCACCATCAATAATGAAACAACAAGCAGTCAAGAAACCAGATGATGCATTGCTCTTGACAGAATGGCTATGGAGGACCTAGGCAATATTCTCAAGAGCAGATATATCTTTCTCCAAACAAAGATTTGACTCATTCAAGCCATGGTATTTTTCAATAGCATCATATGGATGCGAAAGTTGGACAGTGAAAAAGATAGGAAGGAAATTGATGCCTTTTAAATTCTGGTGCTGGTGATGATTGTGTATACCATGGACTATTCAAAGATCAAACCAGTCCATACTAGAGGAGATCAAACCTAAACTTTCTTTAGAAGCTCAGATGACAAGACTTCGACTTTTCAGATTTTGGACCCATCATGCGGAGAGAGAGATCATTAGAGAAAGACGACATGGATGGCAAGGTAGGTCACCACAAAAGAGATGTATCGTTACAAAACAGCAGCTATGAGTGCCACTCTGTCAACAATGAGCTGCCCGACTGAAGACCGAACATATTTTAGGACAACTATCCAGAGGGTTGCCATGAGTCGACACTGACTCGATGGCAGTTAAACAACAAAAACAGCAAGAGTGTGCTTGTCCTTCAAGAAGCAAATTTCTCTTTGTAAACTAAATATGATTTTTAAACTTAATCAGAATTCATTAAACCTAGTCTGATCATTCATTTATGCTTTTCCATTTCTATGTAAAATGTATGCTAATATTTGAATGAAATTAAAGTTATTTAATAATTGTTAAAATTCAGAAGATGACTCTTATTTAGTGCCTTTTGTGTTGTTTGCATTGTGGTATACTTTATTATGTAATGATGTATGGTATGTCGACTTTGTAATGTTTTTTTAAGTTCATAGTTTTATTGTTGATTGTGATTGCTAAGGATGATTTATATTCTGGATCAGTGGAACATAAATCCTTTTTTTTTTTTTTCAAAAATTTATTTAGTAAAACATACGGCAAAATACAAAGCAATGCAAACAATCGCGGTTTTTCATTAACCAACATAACAAGCAGACATACCTCGGGCAGGGCTGTGTCTTGTCCACTGCCCGGGGGTTGACAAGGTACAAACAAAGTATTTTTTCCCCCCCGTCTTAGTTACACCCCTCCCTTCACCCCCCCCACCCCACTACCCAGGACCACAGGGACCACAGAATTCCTTATATAACAGAGACCCTAGTCCAAGCTCAAGACAGCACTACGAGATTTAGGCCGCAGTGCCTGAATATAGGGCATCCACACCAAAAGAAAGGAAGCCCAGCTCCGGGGGTGACGCTGCGCACTCCTCCGCTCTAAGAGCATAAACTGATGGAACCCGTTGCGCCACTCCCAGAACGAGGGGGCCGTCGGTTCCAACCATCGCCGCAGTACAGGATTCTTCCCCACCAGACATGCCTTCCGTATCAATAATTGCTGCCATCGGCCCTTCGGACGGAGTGGTCCCATCTGATCCAATGCCACCAGTGACCCCGTCCAGCAAACCTGCTGCTGCAAGACAACCCCCAAATAGTGTGCAATCCGGGTCCAATAGCGATGTATACGGGGACAACCCCACCACATATGGCCCAGATCTGCTAACAAACAAGGACATTTCGGACATCCACCGTATTCGGTGAGACGACTACGTAATGCACGCCTCGGGGAGAAGTGGGCTCTCAATATGCATTTAAATTGGATTTCCCGCCAGTAGGCACCCTCCGCTAGTCGGGCAACGCGGCCCAGCGCGGCACGGACCGAGCCCGGAACCACTTCGCACCCCAACTCCCGTGCCCAAGAAGCCTCTTCTGCTGAGTAATCCGGCGGCGTCGCCAAGAGCACCAATGCTTTTTTAAATATGGCTATAGTGGGCGGGGCCTCTCTCCCGAGAGCAAAAAATTCTAATATCCGCGCGGAATGGTCGCCCCCCAATTCTCGCCCCACTACTGAACCCACATAATGGGAGAGCTGCAGGTATGGGAACAGAGAGGCTCCAGGGCACAGGCCATACTCCCGACACAACACAACACATCTAAAGGTTTACACCGCCCCTCCAAGTCAATTACATGGCCCAACAACCGTATCCCCGCCTGCGCCCACCGACGGAAGGGAACCGAATCTGATCCCGGGGGGAATTGTGCATTACCCTGCAGCGG
This sequence comes from Ichthyophis bannanicus, assembly GCA_033557465.1. NCBI lineage: Eukaryota > Metazoa > Chordata > Amphibia > Gymnophiona > Ichthyophiidae > Ichthyophis > Ichthyophis bannanicus. The sequence continues at coordinate 777,637,364 of CM066031.1, read as the reverse complement.
CAGCCAGCTTGAGGCCTCTGAGGAGCAGCCCCACACCTTATTCAACCACTGCCAAGTGCGTCGCGCGGCGTTAATCAGCACGCTATGCGTTACGCGAGTCGGCAGGACCGCACTCCGTAGGTGTAATACTGCCAGCAAAGAATGCGGCTCCACCAGGGCCTCTTCTAATGCCCTTGGAGTATACACCTCGGTACTACCCAGCCAGTCCCCCAAGTGCCGGGCCTGGCAAGCCAGGGCATAGGTCCAAAGATCCGGTACACCCATGCCTCCACATCTCCATCCCCCTTTCAGACGGTTCATCGGTATACGTGCTCTGGCCCCTCGCCACAGAAATCTGTGAAACTCACGCTCTATACGTCGTAGGTCACGGCGTAACAACCAGACCGGCAAAGTCTGTAGCCAGTACAGGATCCTCGGCAGAATCACCATCCCCAGGGCTGCCGCCCTGCCCGGCAAGGATAGCGGGAGGGGGGACCACGCCTGGAGCTGGGAGCGAACCCCGACCAGGATGCGTTCGAAGTTCCGCTTGTACAGTACTGACATGTCTCTGGTTAACTCGATCCCCAAGTAAACAAAAGAATCACTAGCCCATCGCAGGGGGAAGTGCCCTCCCCAATTCCCCTGGAGGCGGCCCCCAATATCCAAGGCTTCAGATTTAGCTCGGTTGATTCGCAGTCCCGCGAATTCCCCATAACGGGAAAATTCAGCCAGCAGACACGGCAACGACTGTTGAGGGTCTCGTAAATGGACAAGGATGTCATCCGCAAAGGCTGCAACTTTGAAACCACAGGGCCCGATACGAACCCCACGAATGTCATCAGACTCTACTATGCTCCGCAATAACGGGTCCAGCGTTAACACAAACAGCAGCGGAGAGAGCGGGCAGCCCTGACGTGTCCCCCTCTCAAGGTCAAAAGTATCCGACAGTACCCCATTACAGAAAATACTAGCCGTTGGGTTGGTATACAACAGCTCCACCATTCGGATGAAGGAGTCGCCCAGGCCATACTGGGGCAGAAGAAATGTCATATAGTCCCAATTGACCTGGTCGAAGGCCTTCTCCGCGTCAAAGCTGATCAGCAAAGATTGTTCGTCCCGCGCGCGTACCCATTCTATGGAAGCTAAAATCTTCCGCAGGTTCCGCACTGCATAGCGCCCCTGGATAAAACCCACCTGCGACTCATGCATTAGGTCCCCTAACACGGTGGCTAAGCGATCCGCCAGCACCTTCGCCAGTACCTTCATATCGAAGTTCAGCAGCGAAATAGGTCGGTAGGAGGTCGCCTGTGTGGGGTCTTTGCCGGTTTTAGGTATCAGGGTTATAAGGGCGTGATTAGCCCCCCACCCAAAGCTCCCCTGCTCCACCCTCCAGCGGTATACTGCAGTCAACACAGGGGTAACGCGTTCGACTAAAAGCTTATAGAACTCCGCCCCATACCCATCCGGACCCGGCGATTTATAGCAGCTAGCCCCCGAGATCACTTTGTGGACCTCCTCTTCTGTTACTGGCGCATCCAGAGCTACCCGCTGCTCCACCGTCAGCCTAGGCAGCCGCAGCCTCTGGAGATAGTCTCCCATTTAATGTTGTGGAGGCTGCCGATCTCCTGTAAAGCTGCTGAAAAAAGGAGCGAAAAACTTGAGCTATAGCCGGGCTGTGTTTATGCAAACGGCCCTGCTCGTCACGCAAAGCCACTATGGAGCGAGACCCTCTACAGCCTCGAAGACATCGCGCAAGGAGCTTGCCCGGCTTATTCCCGAAGCGATAAAGCTGGTATTTATAATAAGTCAGGGACTTCTTTGCTCTTTGGTGGAGCAGCTCATTAAGGGACGCCTGCAACTCCCAATATGAGCGTTTGTTAGCCATTGTGGGAGCCCCCACACATCGGCGCCGGGCTTTTACGAGCTGTTTTTCCAGCTGGACTATGCGGGATGCAACTAACTTGCGTTTCCGTGCTCCATAGGCAATAATGTCACCGCGGAGGACCACCTTCGCTGTCTCCCACAATAATTCAGGCTCCTCTCTATGCCGTTCATGGATATCCATAAACTCCCCCCACCTCTGTGACAAATATGTATGAAATTCGGGGTCCGCGTACAGCCCCAGGGGGAACCGCCAAACTCTCTGCGAGGCAGGAAGATCCCCCCCATTGTAGGTCCACCCAAACCGGGGCATGATCTGATATCGCCGCCGGGCCAATCTCCGCTTCCCCCACTTGTACAAACAACCGCTCGGAGAGTAACACATAATCTATTCGCGCGCTGGAATCATGAGCGCGTGACTGGTGAGTGAAATCCCGCTCCAAAGGATGGAGCAGGCGCCACGGGTCTACAAGTCCCAGCCGGCTCCGTAGCCCCTGGAGTGCCTTCGTAGCCGGGACCCGCCAGCCGTCCCGCCCACCCCCGGAAGTGTCCAAGTCGATATCCAACACCCCATTGTAGTCCCCCGCCAGTATCAAAGGGGCATCCGGCATCTGTTCAATCTTAGAGGCTAGGCGGGCATATAAAAGTTTGTCCAGGATATTCGGGGCATATACATTGCCTAGTATCACGGATCTCCCTTCCAAGTTACCGTAAACCAGGAGGTATCTGCCTGTCGGATCTACGTATTGTTGTATGGATTCAAAACGCAGCCTTTTATGAATCAGTAGGACCACTCCGCCTTTTTTCCCGATTGCCGGGGCGCCCCAACTCTGCCCCACCCAAGCTCTCTGCAGCTTCGCATGTTCCTCAGCAGTCTGGTGGTTTCCTGTAAAAAGGCAATATCGCACTGCAGGCGGGCCAAAGCCCGCAACACCTTATGACGTTTAATTGGGCTTCCCATCCCACACACGTTCCAAGAGACAAGCTTCAGCACAAATCATAATACATTACTACAACTAAGCCGATATTCCTGAAAGTGCTTAGGTGAGCCCCCCCAGCCTGGGGTCCACCCCTACTTGCTTTAAGGGTCTCGAGCCCCTCTATACTGGTGGCCCCAAAGTCTCCCCCCACCCATACCTGTCCCCCCCCTCTAATCCCCCCTGAAACCCCCTCCCCCCCCCCAAACCTAACCCTGTCCCATCCCATACCGTATATCCCCCCCTATCTCTTCCCCACTCCCATCCTTGAACCCTCATGGCCCTCTCCTCCCACCCTCCGCTGAGAGAGCCCCTCAAGGCCACTCCAAGTGCGACCGACCCCCCTTCCCCAACTGTATTAAGGCAAACCCGCAAACGGTCCCACTCACCCACTGCACAGCGTGTCTCACCCGGAATACCTAACGAACCCCAGTCCAGACAACCCCCGGTCTCGCTAAGGCCCTAGTACATTAGACCATGTTGCTGCGGGTGGTCTAGCCCCCCCTCCCCCATCGTAAGGCACCCTAGCAGTCAAGGTCCCCGGTTACTAGGCCCTGACCAAGCCCATCCCGACCATGATGTGCACGCTGCTAAGCAGTGTCTAAAATTGTAAAATCCACGACCCAAGTCACGTGGGCCCAGCCTCGCCCCTCCACAGTCAGTCCCGACTTAACCTCAAACCACTGAAGATAGCTAGAGGGGAGCGGGCCGCAGCCCCGGAGGTAATGTGTGCCGCTCCCATCCCCCCCCACACCCCCCCCTCATCCACCCCACCATCCCCCCCACCATCCCCCAGAGCCTAGCCGGAGGGGAAGGAGGGGAGGAGCCCAGAGCCATCTATTTCCCAGAGCCCCGGAGCGCCACATCCATACACACTAAGGCCGAGGAGGGGGGCCCCGGCCGGTGACACGCCGTACACTGTAGCAATGCACTCACCGAATGAACCCCCTCCTCCGCACACCGGGACAGCTGGTGAAGTCCCCCCATCGTCAGGGCCCCCTCCCCCATCCCCCCCCCGCCGGTCGCTCAATCCCAGTTCTCCCTCTGGCTGCAGTCCCTGCCCTCATTCTCCTAGACGCAGCACTAATAAAAGGAGAGAGGGGAGAAAATAAAATACTGGCCAGTATCTTGGGCACGGTTACCGTTCAAGTGGCAGAGAGACAGCAATAAACAGCCCAACAAAACAACCAAAAGACCACGAAGGGGGATCGCCCTCGTAGAGTCCGGGCAATTAGTAAATACTCCCGCCATCACTCTCCACGCCCACATGGTAGAACGGAGGAATGAGGAGGAAGCCGCAGCCCTAAGACTCGGTACAGCCGCCATCTCCCCACGCCCAGACTTAACCAACATTATAAAGAAGGCAATCCTATATCAAAAAACAAAGGGAATGGGAGGGAAGGGGGGAAGAAGGGGAACATCTGGCCAGCGGCCAACGGGTGGCAACAGTAACAGATAGCATTAGCAGGGCATCTCACTTGCAACACTGTTACCAGTTCCAGCATAGAGAGTTTGTAACAAGTCAAGTCAGTACCAGGGACACAAAGTAGCTTGGCTACAATGTCCCCAGTAGTCCAGTAGAGCAGTGCACACTTCCAGAAAGGGACCGCAGGATCACACGCTGGCCATTCTTCTATATGGCAGTGCTATGGAGTTACCGCCGTCGTCTCTCGGGCAACGAGCTGATTGACATAGCCTTCAGCCTCCGCAGCTGTTGCGAAGGCCCGATGGGTCCCCTCATGCATCACATGCAGTTTAGAGGGGTACTGGACGGAGAAGCGAACTCCTGCACCGATAAGCTTCTCACAGAGGGGGGCATACTCCCGTCGCTTGCGACTCAGTGCTATCGAATAGTCCTGTGCCACGCGGATTCGGCAGTTATTATACACAACTTCCCCCTTTTGTCGAGCGGTTCTTACAATCAGGTCTTTCTGCGGATAATACAAAAACTTTGCGATCACGATTCTGGGGCGGGTATCTCGAGTCTGTCTGGCTCCGACACGGTGCACTCTTTCTATGTGCAGTTTGTCTCCAAGCGCAGCATCCCCCAACATGCACAGGATGAGCTCTTCCAAATAGCTTCGCAGCTCTTTGTCCGAAACAGTTTCGGGGATTCCCATAAAGCGGAGGTTGTTGCGTCTTGACCTGTTCTCCAGGTCGTCTAACTTAGCCTCCTGCAGACCCAGTAAAGTTTTTAGGCCTGCCACCTCGGAGACCAGCCCCTCAACTTTGTCCTCCGCCTGCCCCAAGCGCTCTTCCGCCTCACGCATCCGGCCCCCTAGGATGTCCATCGACGAGCGCAGCCCATCCATTTTTTCTTGTAGGGCTTCAAATTGGGGGGACAGAGCCGCTACCACTGCGGCCGACAGTTCCTCGAGAGAGGTTGTAGATCTAGGCGAGCTGGGCGATGGAGCCGACTCCGCCATTTTACTTGTGCCGGCCACCCGCTCCCGATCTCGTCTCAGCGTTTTAGCCGCTGCCGCCATCTCCGTCGCTGAAAGAACCACGCTGCGGGATACTACACTCAATTCTGCACCCAGCGGGCACACTCCCGTTCAGATGTTGCGGTGTTGCATGGTACTATTTTGCCGGTCCGGGTTGGGGGTGTCGGAGCGCACTCAAGATGCGACCACTACTCTAGCCGCATCACGTGACCTCCTCACATAAATCCTTTTTAACTAAATGCCTGCAGCCTATAAGATAGGCCCAGCTGCCTGTTGAATTCTGTAATCACATGCTTGTCTCCCCATTTGTTATTTCTTCCATGCTGACTTTTTCTCTATGCCCTCTTTGGGATGATATCCAACCAGACAATCCTAACTTGGAACAAAACTGTTATACAAGTATAAAGGGACTCTTGGTAACCCACTCCCCCTCCCTTTTTGTTGAAATGGATTCTGGAGTTCCATAAACTTTTGTATTTAAGAGTCTGAAGAGGTGGGGGGAAGACTCCCATCTCTAAGGTTTTCACATAGACCAACCAGTTGTATCTTCTTTCTGCCACTCCACACATTCATTAACATCACTTTCTTCCAACAAAATCCACGGTACACTGGAACTTCACTTTACTGGTGAAAACTTGGGTTCTCAATAATTTTTTTATAGCAGTGGTTTGCTTCAATGATAAACTGTCTTAATGCTGTTAACTTCTTGGTGAATTTACAGCAATCATGTCTCTTTTCTCTTCTTCATTTTCTTTTCTGTAGGGGATAGAGGTAGTCACACTTTTCACACTCCCACCCACTAATTGCAATTACTAAAGTCCCTCTGGTTCTGGACTCTCTAGACTTCTTACATCCACTAAAAACTTCTCGCAATGTCTGGCACTTGCCTCATGGACTCCTCTCTCATGTTGCTGGGCTTCTAATACTGGTTCTCGCAGGATTCCTCTTTCCTTGGGACCCAGTTGGAATAGCACTCATGGGTCCCCCTGCCACAGGTTCCAGGCTCCTTGGTTTCTCCAGACATAACTGCTGCGACTAGATTGAGGCATGTCTATCTCCAGGAACAAGCAGGAATGAGTCTTCACATGTGGGAGATGTCGCCGACGGAGCCCGCACGGGAATGCTCCCCAGCATCCAATCAGAAAGCCTTTGGGAGCATACCCCGTGCCTGCGCGGTGGCTTCCCGCCCTTCCTACTGCCTCTCCCCAGTTTTTCGTTTTCCGTGGAGCAGGCAGGACGTCCCTCCTGCCACCGCAGAAATTTTTCCTTTTCTGTAGTCGCGGCTTTCCCGCCGACGGTGGCACCTCCGTGCCCCCCTTTTCTTTCTTTTAATTATTTTCATTTAATTTTCGTCGCCCCCTCCGGGCACTGAGGGACCGGGGCATGGAGCCTTCTTCCCCCCAGCCTCACGGCGGGGACTTAATTTTCCACGTGGACTCCAATGCCTGGTGCCTCTCCTGTTTGGGGCCTGACCCCTTTTTCCTGGATTCCCCGGGCTACAGTGTTGGAAGAAGACCCTCCCTCTTTCGGGTATCCCTCGACGACGTCTTCGCGCCCAAGGTGTGGTCGTCGGGTTGTTCTTCTCTCCAGGATCAGGTAACCACACAACAGTCTGTTAAGACTAGCCGAGTCTTGAGGGGCGAGTCTCATGCGCGGCATGGCGACGGCTCCGGCCAACCACTAAAGTCCTCCTTGGCTGATCTACCCCGGCGGGAGTCCTCGGGCTCCAAAGCATTTACGGGGTTTCGGGATGTTCCTGAGGTTCGCTCCTCACAGAACATTCCCAAGCCATGCCCGAGGGAGGTACCCGCTTCGAGCGGTGCCGATTCCCCGGCGTCGGCTTCGAGTGTTCCACTCTTCGCCAGGGATCGTCAGCCGGTGTCCTCGGCGCCTTCGGGGCCGATCGACTCAACCGGGTCTGACCTCCCTACATCCCAGCCATGCTCAGGCGTGGTAGCCGCTCCGGGCAGTACTGAGCCCCCGGCTTCGGCGTCGCGCGCTCCGCTCCTCACCGAGGATCGTCGGCTGCTGTCCTCGGCGTCTCCGGGGCCGATCGACTCGGTCCAGCCTGGCGTTCCTCCATCCCTGCCATGCGTGTGGGCGATACCTGCTTCGGGCGGTACCGACCCCTCAGCGTCGGTGTTGAGCGTTCCGCTCCTCACCGGGGATTGGCGGCTGTGGTCCTCGGCGCCTCCGGGGCCGACCGACTCGCGCCGGTATGGCGTTCCTACGGGGGCGGTGCCGACCCATCGGTGTCGAGTGACCCGCTCCCCACCGGGGATTGCCAGCCGCTGGCCGATCGACTCGACACTGACGGCCCTACGTTCAGGTCATGCGCGGAGGTAGTACCCGCTTCGAGCGCGTGGGTGTCGGTGGTTCCGCCCCGCGCCGGGGATGGTCATCTGGCCTCCCTCCCCTTGGGGCCGCTCGCTTCGACCCGCACTGGGTCGCCGGTATCCCAGCCCTGCGCAAGGGTGGTACCGGGTTCGAGCGGCGCCGCTCCGCCGGCGACGGCAGTGGCGTCGAGCACGAGGGACCGCCATCGACCTCCCCCGGGGACCTCGGGGTATGTCGGCCAGCGCACAGGCGACTCCCCGGCATTGACGTGGCCGTTGAGGGCCCCGCCCTTTCCTAGAGAAGGGGCCTCGGGGTCTTCGACCGCTTCGACCCAATCTGGATCTGCGCCACCCCGCAACGGTACCCCGACGGCGCAGGGGCTTTGCACCCCCCCCCGCAGGGACTCGTCGGGTGACCGGGGTCCCCTCGGGGACGAGCCGTATGCTCCGGAAGGATTTCTCTCCACCGAGCTCCGCCCTCGGGGACCCCTGATGCTCGCGGCACCGATCGGCGCGGTCGCCCCCGCCGTGGCCCTCTAGAAGGGAGTCTATCTCCTCGCTCGGTTCGATGCCCAGCCTGGAGTCTGTATCCAGCCTTGAAAGCCTGGACACTACACGTCTCGGGATCGGTCCCTGTCCTCTCCCGCGACGCAGAGCGGAGACCGCTGGCCCCTGCCCTCCGGCGGCCGCGGAACCGCTTCGATTGCCGGGAGCAGTGCCACCCCCGGGTTCGGGGCCGAGGCCGATTCCTGCGGCGCCATTGGTGCCATCGACCCCTTCGATGCCTAGCTTGGAATCAATCCCAGGAGCCGACGACGCCATGGGGACTGCCCCGATCCGGGTCGGTTGGTCCCCTCCTCTGCCCAGTGGGCATCGGCCCGAGCGGCCTCTGTGTGCCCTGGCAGCCTCCCCTGCCATAACTCCTCCAGCAGGGCCACCTTTTCAGGATTTTCTCCTTGACATGGCGGACTTGCTGGCCATCCCTACCCCGGACCCGAGCCCGGGCCCTGCGGAACAGGCAGCCATGATGCTTCCTCTGCATCCCTCCCTGCAGGATCTCCTGCTGGGGGCTTGGCGTCGCCTTTGAGGGTTCCGGCACCGTCGACTGCGATGCAGGCTCTGTACCGGGTGCCTCCGTCCCCGGGTTTTCGGCAGCACCAGCTTCCACATCGGTCCATTATGGTGGAATCGGCACTGAGGAAGGCCGGAAGCAGGGAGAAGCATGCTTCTCGCCCCCCAGGCCACTCCTCAAAGACGCTAGATACTCTAGGACGTCAAGCCTTCCAGACGTCTATGCTGACGGCCAGAATCATTTCATATATATTTTATATGAGTCTGTCGCTCCGGGAGGTCACCGAGAGGTTGGCTCGGTTATCCCTCTTCGTATCTGCAACCAAGGCCTTTGAATATTCCCTGCTCCTTTATCACCGCAGGAATATCTCCGGGTTCCTTTCTCGTGCTTCGCTGGACTCCTTCCAGTCGGTCAGCAGAGCCTCTGCTGTTGCCATTAGAGCACGCCGTACAGCATGGTTGCAGGCGTCTGAGTTGTGTAGACGGGCACAGCACAACCTGGGTAATTCTCCCTGCGACGGAGATCACCTCTTCAATAGCGAAGCCTTGCGTCAGATCGCACAGTGCTTCGCTAACCTTCCCAGAGTTAGCAGCCAGCCTAGGGCCCGGCCCCCCGGCAGTGGTAAACGCCTCTCCAGACCCCCCTTCCCTAGGAAGAGGAAATGTCAGCCCTCCGCCCACCCTCCAGGCGCGCCCAAGCAAGGGACCTCTCACCCCAGGTTGTTGCCCCCGGGCCCGCGCCAGGACTCTCATTCTAAGCATTTTTAGGTTCAGGCGGGCGGCTGCCTACACTTAACCCTCTTATCGGAAGTTTAAAAATTGAGCTCTACTCTGGGGCTCATTCAGTTGACAAATGGTTCGGAGGCTTATCTAGGGGTTCCGGTATTCTCCTTCCGTTGGAAGGGAGACCACCTCTATTCCGTGATAGCTATGGCCCATGGCCAACTTAATTACCCTTCGGTACATCTCCGAACCCTTCTCAGCCAGTATCCCCCTGCTGATTGCTTCCGTACCGGAATTCCCCTCCAGCCGTTATAGTCCCCCAATGCTTGCCAGGACTATACCCTCCTGTCCCCTGTCTGTGCGGGGGGCAAGTTTTCTGCGTGCAGGTCCTGGGGACACATATAGGGCCTCCAGCTCCTGTGGCGTTCTACCGGACTGATGCTATCCTCCGTCCCCCACGTCACTGCGCTGTTGGTTCGCCGATCTGCCCTTGTCCTCCGGAATAGATCCCTCTACTGACGGATCTTGCCACCTTCCCAGGTGGACGTTCTGTGGACCAATGGCAGATCCGCCTTCCAGGGTGCTGCTCAGGGAGGTAGGCCCCTCGGCATACCTGCGTTTAGTACCGGAGTGGGCGCCCTCATGCCCACCGGCTTAGATATACTAGATATCACCTGCGCGATAGGCACATACTGGGGGGATGCCCGCAGTACCTGTGTTCTACCGCCTAATTTCCCTATGGCCGGTACTCACGCCCCCCCCCCCCCGGGGTCCGGCCAGTCCGCCTGCCTATTCCTCGATCGGGCCGCGGACTGGTGGTACTCTACCGCTGTGGAGTCTACAGCTCCCTTTTCAGTTAGGTCCTCCTCCCGGGGGTTCGGACCCTTGTCTCCCTATCTCTCGCTAGGGTAGCCTGTGTACTCCTTCTGCTCCGGGGTACACCCCTACTCTTCTCCGGAATGGGCTCTCTGGTTCGGCCAGTCTTCTACTGTTCGTCCTTTGAGTCTGGACTCTACTCCTAAGGGAGTGCTCTGCTTGCACTAAGCCTCCTGGAAGACCTGCCGTCCTTCTCCTGACCCAGCTGACGCCTGGATCTCCTAGCCTTCCGGATTTGGAATTTCCTCCTCGCTGCGGCGAAGTTTCTTTGACGACTTCGCTACTGCGTCTATGGTGCCTTCATCACAGGTCTGCTTCCGGCAACCCGGTAGGTAAGCTCTACAGGGTTCCAGCCCATTAATTCATTAAAACTTAATGGCCGGTAAGCTCTATATGGTACTAGGTCATTTACTCATTAAATGCTTACTGATACTATTTATGCATCCCTCTGACTACTCTCCTGTAGCCTGGGTTTTTTTTTGCTGTATCTTAATGATACCTGTTCCGCACTCTAAAGACTTCCCTCTGTAGTCTTTAGATTTGCTGTTCTTCTATTCAACTCCTGCCCTCCATCCTTCAGGGGATGCTGGGGATTCAGGCTGGGCAAATGCCATCCCGTCCTGAGCTGCGCTTATGGGATCTCCCCGGGCATCCTTAGCTAGGGAGTCCCCATGTGTGAAGACTCATTCCTGCTTGTTCCTGGAGATAGCACAGTTACTTACCTGTAACAGGTGATCTCCGGAACAGCAGGAATTAGTCTTCACAACCCACCCACCTCCCCTAGGAATTGTATCTTTTTTCTCTATTCCTTCCTCTCCTCTCCTTCTGGCTCAGCTATGAAACTCAACTGGGGAGAGGCAGTAGGAAGGGCGGGAAGCCACCGCGCAGGCGCGGGGTATGCTCCCAAAGGCTTTCTGATTGGATGCTGGGGAGCATTCCCGTGCGGGCTCCGTCGGCGACGTCTCCCACGTGTGAAGACTAATTCCTGCTGTTCCGGAGATCACCTGTTAAAGGCATAAAGCACAGTTACTTACCTGTATTTTATAAAGTAAAAGTGCTTGCATACTTCAGTTTATAAAATAGATCCCAAATATGCATGGGAGTTCATAAAATTGCCCTCCTAATGCAAAGCTTTACAAAAGTCGCTCTGGACCAAAACTAGCACAGCAATGAGCCTCCTCCAGAAAAGGCTAGCATTGGAGTAGTCATCTAATGGTTAAAACAATGGGTTGAGAGTCAGGGAGGCCTGGTTTGAAGCCCACTGTCATTCCTTGTGATCTTGGCCCATTGCCTCAGGTACAATCTTAACATGCAGTGCAACCCCAGAGAAATAGAAAAGCGATGCATTTCTCCCTGTACTGTACAAAAGATAAAGAAAGCAGAGCTAAATGCCACAAACTGGCATTTCCTAAGCGTCTTTCCAGTCCAGTCCCTTTCTTCTGGGTTGTGTTCCTCTTCTAGCAGCCTGGAAACTAAGTACGTCATTCTTTGATCAGCTCAGGATATATATCACCACCCACCAGCCTCAGTATACTCAGTCTCCAAGCAGCTGGAAAGGAGCATTAAGCCAGAGAAGGCTTACTGGAGAGACGTACGTTAGAGGGGTTTTTGTTTTGTTGCCTTTCTTTATTTACTTCTCCTGTTGCTCTTGATTTCATTTTATTTTATTTACTGCCAGGAGTTTCTACTCTCCCCCCTTCCCCCCCCCCCCCCCCCGGTGAAGGGCTGGGACTTGGAGGAGGCTTTCCTTGGCCCGAGCAAAAAAAGAAAAGAAAAAGGAGAACAGGAGACTGGTGAGGTGTTTCTGCCGCATCTCCCGGTCGTGAAGGAACTCTGTGCTGCCTCATGCCTCGTTGCTGAAGCCTGAGAAGCAGCCGAGCACGAGGGCGGGAAGGTGGTAGGGCCCGACTCCAGCCCAGATGCCCTGGGAGCGCCGGGAGAACACTGAGGTAAGTGGGCAGAGCAGTGCAGGCGAGCCTCAGGAAGCATAGAGTCCAGCGGCTGAGGTGCTCTTTGAGCAGCTTGGCAGCAAGAGCGTCGTCCAATCTCTTTTTGCTTTTGTGCACTTGGCGCGCCGGGGATCTTACCGGGTGCGGGGTAGTCCTCGGGGGAAGGCAAACGGGTCTTTCGTTGTTGAGGGAGGGGACGGCGTTAAAAGTTCAAACAGCTTAATTTGCAGTCTCTTTTTCCTACTCTTTTGGAGGTAGGTGTGTGTGGGTGTGTGTATGTATGTCTAAATAAATAAATGTGTGTGTTTATATTCATAGACGTCAGTTTTTGTGTGTTTTTCCTTTAAAAAAAAAAAAAAAGAGCTGTCTTTTAAGTTTGGCATGATGCCAGCTCGGCCACAGTGCCTGGTCTGTGGAACCCGCAGAGGAGTGGTCTCGGAAGCAGGAGTGTGCAGGTACTGCACCATGGAGGCGACCTTGGTGGAACAGGGGCTGCAGGCCGCAAGAACCTTTAGCTATGGTGTCACAGGAATCGGTAGAACCCCTGGCAGGGCTCCTCGGGGAAGGTTCTCCTCTCTCCTTGAGTTTAGAGCAGCAGGTACCTTCTCAGCCACAACCAGGGACCTCCTCAGGAGAGGGAGGCCTCTGCGGAGATTTCTCCCCGGAGTTTGTTTTGTTATTGCATAAGGCTTTCTGTCTGTGTCAGCAGGGGAGGCAGGGATGCACATGAAAGCATGAGGCGCAGGCCAAGTTCCTGGTTCAGACAGTTATTCCCTCCAAGCGGGTTAGAACCATGGAGAATGAGGATCTTCTTTCCCCTGGTTCGGAAACACTAGAAAGGGAGGTCTCCGAACAAGAGTTGGGGGAGGAGGAAGAAGAAGAGCTTGAAGAGGGAGAGGTCCCAGAAGAGCAGGCGAGAATTGTAAGAATTTTCTGTCGAAGAGCTGCTGGCCTTAATTGGAGAGTCCCTGAAGGTACTTAACATGTCCAAAGGGGTCCTGGCACAAGAGGATGAGTTGGAAGATCCGTTAATTCAGGCAGTTAGGAAATCCCAGAGTATTTCCTGTCCGCAGGATGGTGCGCCAAATTTTTCAGGAAGAGTGGGATCAGCCAAAGGCTGGATTGAGGGGCGTGTGATCGATGTTGTGTTTGCACCCCCTGCCCGAAGCGGAGAAGGAATTGTTGAAATCACCTAGAGTGGATGCTGCAGTATCGGCGCTTACCAAAAAGATTACCATCCCTGTGGAGGGCAGTACATCTTTAAAGGATGCCCAAGACAAAAAGTTGGACACTTTGTTGAAGCAAGCCTTTGACATTAGGGCCCTGGCCCTTCAGGCATCAGTATGTGGGGCTTGGGTGGCCCGGGCTTGCCTGAGGTGGTCCCAGCAACTACGGATGGCTGGCAAGTCTCCTGTAGGGCCGCAGGGAGAGGCTGCGAAAATTGAGTCCGGCGTAGCCTATATGGCAGATAGCCAGTATGATCTTATTAGGAGTTTGTCAAAAAACATGGCTTCTGTGGTGGCGGCTCGGTGGTACCTTTAGCTCCGCAACTGGGCAGCGGATGGCTCGTCCAAAGCTTGACTTAGTAGGCTCCCCTTTAAGGGTAAGCTCCTTTTTGGGGAAGATTTGGACAAGTTGGTGAAGGAACTAGGAGAGTCAAAGGGAGGCAGGCTGCTGGAAGATAGACCTAAGCAGGGTCGCTTCTCGGTTCCGGGACAGTCTCAGCAGAGGGAATCCCGGAAGTTTCAGCTAGGCAGACCTCCTTTCAGAGGGGCCGTTTTCCCTTGAGGGGACAAGGCTTCCAGGGGTTTCGTGGAGTGGGAAGAAGTTTTGGGGCCTCTTTTTGGCCACTTCCACCCAGAGAAAGACACAATGAAGCTGCGGGGGCTCGGGTGGAAGTGCTGCCAGTAGGAGGATGTCTGCAGCAGTTCTTCTACGCCTGGGCCGAGGTTACATCCGACCAGTGGGTCTTGGAGGTAGTACGGGACGGTTATGCCCTTGAGTTTGCGAGACCGGTACTTTCTTCTTTTGTCCAGTCACTGTGCAAGTCACAGGCCAAGCAAGCAACAGTACAAGAAACCTTATCAAGGCTGTTGGCCTTGGGTGCAGTAGTCCTTGAGCAGTAGTCCTGGTGCCAAAAGATCAATGTGGCTGCGGTCGATACTCCATCTATTTCATAGTCCCAAAGAAGGAGGGTTCCCTAAGACCGATTCTGGACCTCAAGCGGGTTCGGGTTCCCCACTTCCGTATGGTAACTCTGAAGTCGGTGATAGTAGCGGTCCGGCAGGGAGAATTCTTAACATCTCTCGATCTCACCGAGGCATATTTGCATATCCCCATCAGGGAGTCTCATCAGCAGTTCCTGTGCTTCACGGTCCTGAGGGGACACTTTCAGTTTCAGGCGTTAACCGTTTGGTCTGGCAAAGGCACCTTCACCAAAGTAATGGTGGTGGTCACGGCGGCATTACGCAAAGAAGGGATTCTAGTTCATCCTTACCTGGACGATTGGTTGATCAGGGCCAGGGCCAAGTCCAAGGATGAGAGTTTGAGGGTGACCGCCAGAGTGGTCACTTTCCTCCGGAGCTTGGGGTGGGTAATCAATCTGTCAAAGAGCAGGCTGGTTCCCACTCAGGAGATCGAGTACCTGGGAGCAAGGTTTGACACAGTTGCAGGCAGGGTGTTCTTGCCAGCTCAGAGAGCAAGAGACCTTCGTTGGTTTGTATGCGAGTTTTTGGCTCGAAGTGCCCTTGGCGTGGCACTACCTGAAGGTGCTGGGAACTATGGTGGCAACCTTAGACCGCAGGAGGGCGGTCAGAGTTCTCTCGGACAATGTAACAGCGGTGGCCTACATCAACAGACAGGGAGGCACGAACAGTCCTCTGTTGGAAGAAGACGCGGAAAGCCTCTTTGAGTGGGCCGAGACTCATCTGTTGGCTCTTTCAGCACAACATGTGGCCGGAGTGGAAAATGTTACGGCCAACTACCTCAGCCGGTACAAGGTAGATCACGGCGAGTGGGTACTCTGCCAGGAAGTCTTCCAACAGGTGGAACACAGGTGGGGGTCCACCTGTTACGGACCTGATGGTGCGCACTGGGAGTCGGCCAAAGCAAGTCGGTTCTTCAACAGGCAGAAAGAGAGAATGTCAGAGGGCTGGACACCCTAGTTCAACGGTGGCCCGCAGAGGGGTTACTGTATGTATTTCCTCCATGGGTGCTCATAGGCAGGGTTCTGCAAAGGATAGAGGTGCATCAGGGCTTGGTGGTATTGATAGCTCCGGAGTGGCCAAGGAGACCGTGGTATGCCAATTTAATGCGGCTGTTGGCGGGCGGACAGGCCATGGCATCTTCCGGTAAGAGGACCTCCTCAGTCAGGGTCCCATGAGGATGCTGTAAGTGGATCGGTTCTCGCTTATGGCCTGGCTATTGAAAGGGCAAGGCTGCACAAAAGAGGATATTCGGGGGCAGTGATCTCGACATTTGCTGAAGGTGCATAAACGGTTAACCTGTTTAGTGTATGTGAGTGTGGTGCATTTTTGAGAACTGGTGTGAGGGACAGCAGAAGAGAACCTTGAAAGTTTCAGTCCCTGAGGTGTTAGATTTTTTTGCAGGATGGTTTTGAGAGAGGTCTGGCAGCCAGTTCCTTGCGAGTACAGCTCGCAGCTATTTCTTGTTACAGAGGCAAGATCTTGGGTAAGTCGTTAGGCGAGCATCCAGATGTTGTCCATTTCCTTGAGGCAGTGAGGCGTTTGAGACCGCAGCTAAGGGCGACACTGCCTCCTTGGGATCTTAATCTGGTGTTATTTGCTCTGGCGGGTGAGCCTTACGAATCGGTACATCTTGCTTCGTTGAAGGATTTGACACTTAGGACCGTTTTCCTGGTGGGCATTTGTTCAGCCAGGCGGGTGTCTGAGTTGCAAGCGTTGTCCTGTTCCCCCTCCTTTTCTTGTTTTCTTCAAGGATAAGGTGGTGTTGTGGACGGTACATTGTTTTTGCCCAGGGTGGTTTCCCCGTTCCATGTGAATCAGTCTGTGTCTCTCTTTTCCTTTGCTAGTTTGGGGCAGGGGGAGGGTGACGCACGTTTGCGCCGGTTGGACGTGCAAAGAATCTTGAGGCGTTATCTGAAGCATACTGAGGTGTTCCGCAAGTCAGAGCGGTTATTTGTTCTGTTTGGGGGGCCGCGCAGGGGGGAAGTGACTGCCAAAGCTTCAATTTTCACGGTGGATCAGGGAAGCAATTGCTTCAGCATATATCCTGAGGGGACGGCAAGTTCCGTTGGGGTTCCAAGCTCATTCCAATCGAGCTCAAGAAGCGTCGTGGGCGGAGTTTAGTTTGGTTCCTCCTTTGGAAATCTGTAGGGCGGATACTTGGTCTTCCCTGCATACCTTTGCCAAGCACTATCGGTTGGATGTTCAGGCAGCAGTAGATGCTGGTTTTGGGAGAGCGGTACTTCAGTCCGGTTTGGCAGGCCCCTCCCATGCTTGATCTTCTCTCTTACATCCCAGAAGAAAGGGACTGGACTGGAGAGACGCTTAGGAAGAGGCAATTAGATCTTACGTGCTAATTAGTGTTCCTGAAGGATCTCCAGTCCAGTCCCTGGTCCCGCCTGGAATGGTAAGAGGGAAGAGTGGATTTCCGGTCCGCAGGGGTTCAGAAAGAATGGTTTTCTTGGCAGGGGTTTTCCTTCAGGTTTCGGTGCCGGAATGGAAGAGGCAGTTGCAGGGTGCTGATATCAAAATTGGGTGTTAAGTTGGCTGTCAGTATGGGTAAGGGCCTTTTCAGGTAAGCCTCCTCATTGAAGGGAGGGTTGGGATATCCCTTCCTGGGAGGGGGAGGGCGGGCTTTTTGGTTAAGTTTTTTACAGTAGTTAGTTGTTTTTGCTTAGTTGTCTCTCCGTTAGGTCTGCTTTGTCAACAGGATACTGAGGCTGGAGGGGTGGTGCCAGTGATATATATCCTGAGGTGATCAGAGAATGACATACTCAGTCTCCAGGCTGCTAGAAGAGGAGCACAACCCAGAAGAAAGGGACAGGACTGGAGATCCTTCAGGAACACAAATTAGCAGGTAAGGTCTGATTACCCCATTCCAATCATTAAATTGAAAATAATTTTTTTTTCTACCTTTTGTTCTCATGCCATTTTAGTTTTATAATTGTTATACTTTGTCTGGATTCTGTTTCTTCTGTCTTCTCTTAACTCTTCCCAGAGTCTTCTGTTCATTTTGCATTTAGTTTCTCCCCGCCCGTTTTCATTTTCTGCCCTCCACTTTCAGCTTTCTCTGCTTCTCTGTCAAATCCTCTCACTCCTCCTCACCATTCAGTCCTCGGTCTCCTTTATTTAGTTAAAAATATTTATATACCATCTTTGTGACAAATTGTCATTCAAAAGGTTTATAATTAATAACTAACACAATTAGAGATGAAGTAGAAGAACATTAGTCAGAGGTAAGAAGAAATATCCTAGTATTGATTATTAACCAAGCATAGCAAATACTCTTCCTTAGGGAACAGAATAGTTTTTTTACCCTTTCCTAAAACCCAACAAATTTGTTTCCATTCTTAAATCAGTTGGTAAAGAATTCCATAATTGAGGCCCAGTTCTACTACCCTGATCTCCCTCATCCTCCTATTTCCACCTCTGTCTCTTCCCTACTTTCCCTTCCCTACGCTCTGTATCCAGGGCCGGTGCTACCATTAAGAACACAAAGCTGTTGCCTAGAGCCCCAGTAGTCAGCAGTTGGCTCACTGCTACCTCTCTCTGGGATGTGCAGCAGTGGCAGTGTGCTTAAAACAGCACCGCAGCACTTATCACCTCTGGTGCTGCAGTGCCATTCCTGCTTCCATCCCCCTCTCACCACAGCCTGCTTTTTTTTTGGGGGGGGAGGGGGGGTACATAGTTCTTTCATGGTCTTTTTAAAACTTTGCTGCTGTGGTGTGTGGTGAAGAGCGCCCTCCTGAGGCAATGGAGACCGAGGAAAATCCTGAAGGGCAACAGGATTTACGCCAGATTGACAATACTGGAAGGAAAGAAAAACTCCTTTCTGCTGAGCTAAGAATGGATACCAGCCCAGGGGAGGAGTTGAGTAGTCCTGATTGGGCACACCCAGTGGTTGGAAGGGGCGTGCCTGGAAGAGAACCTCGTTTTAAACCTGAGAATGACCCTGCTAAAAGGAGCAAAGGGAGCAGAGAGTGCAGGAAGAGCAAAGGGAGCAGCCAAGGACTGAGCCGAAGTAGGCAGAGCAGTGCACAGAGCTGCACAAGGAACTCTGAGCAGAGGACCTCGGAGCAAAGGACCTGTGAGAGGACGAGCTGTGGAAAGACGTTTGGTACGTCAGCTGAGAGTGAGTCAGAGAGTGAATGGAAGACCAGGAAGCAGTGTGGCAGTACGTTTGACCCTGGTAATAAAAGAAGACCTGCAAGGATCTTTTCAAGGGCTGTGAATGAAAGTCCTGAGGAAAGTGGACGTAGCCCTGGATTAGACTCCTGGAAGAAGGCAGAGCCCTGGAAGAGGAAGCCTCCACGGCAGGCAAGTGAGAAAGAAAACTCATTCTTTGGAGTACAGTTGGGACCAGAGAGACACAGGAACCCTCACAGCTGGAAGATGTCTGAGCTACCTAGGACGAGAGGGGCTTGGCAAAAAGTAAGCAGTTTTCCTAGGAGTTACAAGAGTGAAGGTAAACTCAATTCTCCTATGTTTGAAGCCTTACTAAGAGAGCCTAAATGTTACCCTGACTTATTTAGCCTGAGAGGGGAGAAGGGAAACATTACTGACCAAGAGAGAAGCTTAATAGCTGCTGACAATTGCTTATCTAGCAACCAACAGGCTGAATTGCTTCTCCAAAGCTTTAAAGAGTTTCTAGATCTAAAAGCAGGCAGACAACCAGTATTGAATGAAGATACTAATTCTATACAGTCTGAAGAATTAATGCAAACTGATTCTGACTTATCTGACTGTAATAGTATGGATTGTTCATTGTGTTGTATGAAAATACCAGAGTAAAGAAGCTTGCTGTACCGTGTATGAGTAAAATACAACGGAGCTGTTTCTACTGCCATGCTTTGGAAACCTTAATTACTTGCACCTGAATTAAGCTCCCACTGTGAACGTAACAGTGCATGTAAAGAGGCTGCATTAAATGGGAATCACCTCTTGGGGCAGAGCTGAGTCAAACTCCCTAGAAGTAAAGCTGAAGTTAAAGCTGAATTCTACTTTAGTTGACTTTATTCCTAAGTTTATTCTGTTCATGTTAAAGCACCAGTTTTTGTTCATGTGTATGAATTTTGTAATGCGCTGGAAGAATCTCCCCAACAACAATAAAATACTTGCAAACAAGCCTTACCGTCTCTGGCGCACAACTACACTTATTTCGGAGTGAAAGGAGCACAAGAACTACATTACCCAGCATTACCAGGGAACAGTTTTTAACTCCATTCCTCACGAGGCAATAGGCCGCTCCTGTCTTTTAGCCCTAAGGCGGGGCAGCGGCGTCGCAGGTGTTTATCCACATGACCCAGTGCAGCCTGCACTGCCTGCCCCTGCATTTTTTTTCTGAAGCTACTGCTTTTTGCCTTTTTATGGCTGCAAAACCTTGAACATTTCTTTTTTTTGACATTTTGGGACCCTTACACCAGTCCAGGGCTTTAGGCTATTTCTGTGACCCCCACTTCTCCATTCCTATTTTGTCCTACCAATGGGCACATTGGCCATTTCAGATGGCTGCTTGGGCCTGGTGGAGGTGCATCCTGGTGTGATGGCTTTAGCTATAAGCACATTGGCTCCTGGGTTTTCTACTTTTCAACTGGCTTGTGCTGCAGCTCATGATACAATTTATGTGCTGTTTCCAGTTTTGACTTGCTGCTGATAGGCCAAGACCCCAACAAAGGAGGCTATCCTCCCCTTTGGGGGATCCTTGGACCACAAGTGTCTGGCTCCAGCAAAACGAGGGGATCATGTTTTATGTTTTGCCCTTGTACTCATTTGTTCTTCCAGAAGCCCAACCTCATCCCTAAGGGGTTGGCAAAGGACTCAAGAGAACTTCCTTTTCATCAAAAGTTAAGTCTCGGGCTCAGAGCACCATAAGTGGGTAGTGATAGGAGGCGGTGTACTATTGTGAATCAGGAACTTGTTAAAAGATAGAAAGCAGAGGGTAGGGCTAAATGACCAATTTTCCCAATGGAGAGAGGTGAATAGTGGAGTACCTCAGGGATCTGTGCTGGGTCCGCTGCTTTTTAACATATTCATAAATTATCTGGAAATGGAAATAACGAGTGAGGTAATCAGATTTGCAGATGACACAAAAATTATTCAAAGTTGTTAAAATCCATGAGGATTGTGAAAAATTGCAAGAGGACCTTGATAAATTGGAAGACTAGGCATCCAAATGGCAGATGAAATTTAATGTGGACAAGTGCAAAGTTATTCACTTAGGAAAGAGCAACCCAAACTATGGTTACATGATGCAAGGTTCCACATTAGGAGCCACTACCCAGGAAAAAGATTTAGGCGTCATCATGGATAACATGTTGAAACCCTGCGCCCAGTGTGCAGCGATGGCCAAGAAAGCAAACAGAATGCTAATTATCATAAGGAAAGGAATGGATAATAAAACAAAGGATGTTATAATGCCTCTGTATCACTCCATGGTGCGACCGCACCTTGAATATTGTGTGCAGTTCTGGTCACCGTATCCTAAAAAGGATATAGCGTTATTAGAAAAGGTACAGAGAAGTGCCACCAAAATAGTAAAGGGGATGGAAGGATACCCCTATGAAGAGAGGCTAAAAAGGTTAGGGCTCTTCAACCTGGAAAAGAGATGGCTGAGGGGAGATATGATATGATAGAGGTCTATAAATTTAATGAATGGAGTGGAATGGGTAAACGTAGATCGATTGTTTATGCCATCAAAATATAGAAAGACTAGGGGACATGCAATGAAGCTACAGGGTAACCTATTTAAGACTAATAAGATAAAATATTTTTTCACTCAACGTGTAATCAAACTCTGGAATTCGTTACCGGAGGATGTAATAAAAGCTGTTAGTGTAGCTGGGTTTAAAAAAGGTTTGGACAAGTTCCTGGAGGAAAGTTCCATAAACCATTATTAAAGGGGACCCAGGATATCCACTGAATGCCCCAGTACAAGCATTTGTGGAATCTGTGTCTTGGGGAAACTGCTAGATACTTGTGACCTAGATTGACCACTGTTGGAAACATGATACTGAGCTTGATGGACCTTGGTCTGACCCAGTATGGCATTTCTTATATTCTTAGTCTTGTGGCAGTAGGGTTGCCAACTTTTTGAAGGAGAAAAACCCGCCACCTGTGGCTAGTCACGCTCTGCCCATGCCCACCCCAACACTGCCCCTGCCCCGCTCCCTGGCCCGCCCCATCCCACCCTTGCTCCACCCCCTGTCCCCAAAAAAGTTTCAGAGAGGGCAATGTGCAAACTGAACGAGCAAGATTTCTACACATTCTTAAACAGAAATTATGTGCTGACAGAACACGCAGCATTGGTTGTACGTACACACACACACACACACACACACACACACACACACACACAGGTCTTCATCAATAAATGAGCACAAAACAAAAAGAGAAATATATAGACAAAAATTAAACTGAAACCCCAAGAAGACAGACTCTGCATGCAGTGTAGTATCAGATAAATAAGAGATGCAGTTCCCCATACTGTGTAAGCTCTTCACATCAGACTGCACTCGAAAACGACAGTGGCCCCTCTGAGAATCCTAAACAGCAAGTAACCCATACTAATCAGACCTTTATCATGAACTGCAAATAGCACCAAACACCACTTGACCTGTAGTAATAACTTCACCAGTGTATTACTGTTGCCAGTAATTATTCCCATTCACTGTATTACTTTCTATTATTGTCAATAATTACACTAAACTCCTCTTGACCTGTAGTAACCTCTATAATAACTCTCACTTTCTTTACCAAAGTTCTTTACTGTTGTTCGTAATCTAGTCTCAATTAACTTTATCAGCGTACTACTGTTGCCAGTAATTATTCCCATAAACTGTATCACCTTTTACTGTTGCCAGTAATTATTCTCATGCACTGTATTACCGTTTACTGTTGCCAGTAATTTATTCTCATGCACTGTATTACCGTTTACTGTTGCCAGTAATTATTCTCATGCACTGTATTACCTTTTACTGTTGCCAGTAATTATTCTCATGCACTGCATTACATTCTACTGTTGCCAGGAACTATTCCCAATTCAGTGTGCTCCCATTCACTGTTGCTAGTAATTATACCCTCATTCAACTGTGCCACCCTATTACCACTGCCCCGCTACCAATCCAGAATGTACAAGCCCCTGATATTATTCATCTCTCTCCTTACCCTTGGGCTCCCCAACCTCTCTAATGCATTCAACCAGGGCACTAACCCCATTCCAATCCTACACCATGGAAGGAGACGGCCCAAACTCCCACACCATACCGCAACAAAAACCAACCACACACCCCACTCCCACCTACTTAACATCCCCCTCCAACTGTTCAAAAAGACACAAGCCAAGAAACAACGTCAGCAACACCTACTGAAATGTGCTTTGATAAATGCCAGATCCGTACGCTCAAAATGGCCTGCAGCCATTGACCTGATACCACTACACAATCTCGACATCCTGATGATCACCGAGACATGGCTATCTGATTGCGACAATGTCCTCTTGAATCAGATGCTACCCCCGGGATTCTCCCTATTTACATGCCACAGGTCCACCCAGAAAGGAGGCGGAGCACTCATCCTTGCCAAAGCCGATCTTCAATTCAAGTTGCGTAACACCTCCAACTCAACTCACCTTGACGCTCTCACCATATCAAACGAATCATGCGCAATCAACCTCCTATACCGGGCACCCACTCCATCACCAGATGACCTATCGACAATAATTGAGCTAGCATGTACCACTTCAACCCCGCACTCTCCGAATTGGCTAATCGGTGACTTTAACCTCCCATCTCTTCAAGATAGCCACTCAACAGCATTCCTTGAGGCACTAGAGGATCTAGGATTCAAACAATGTGTTGACTCTGCCACCCACACTAAGGGAGGCAAGCTGGATCTCATATTCGCACCTCTTTCTAGTACCTCGGCATCCCAAGACCTCGCACTATCCGTGACACCAGTGCCTTGGTCCGATCACCATCTCCTCAGCTTCAACATATCCATAAGCACTCCCAGTAACAATCTGACAACAACAAATACAAATACCTCCAGAACTTGTCAGACGGCTGCCTAGGGTGAGAACTTACACAATCTTGACGATGCATATATTCATATGATTCTTGCAAGGTATTGTGGGTAATGTAGTTCATTCACTCCCAAACACAGCTGCAGACAATAATTGAGTTGTGAAACCAGTGGTAAGGCCAATAAAATACTTCTTTTATTGATGGGGTTTAATTCACCCAGCACAAATATGCTTGGTAGCAATATAAATGAGGTTACTTGCTTGCAGTGTTTAAATGGATAACATAAAGTCACAAAGCAAACCAGAAAACAACCTTCAGCTTGTCAGGCAATTAGCTAATGTTTTCTTAGCAAATAATTACCAAATAAAAAGGCACAAAGAAATGAATAAACTTTGCTTGTTAGGTTAACTTCTGCTTATTTTCCACGCAGATCCCAGCAGTGATTCTCCCTTGCTCACACACACAATCAGATGCAGCTTTAATTACTATCAATTGACCAGCTGAAACCCTTTAGCTGGCTGGCTGCTACTGTGTGAACCCAAATCCTGCTTTAAGAGCTGTTTGCAGTGGAAATAAAGAACAAAGTTAGGTTTCTTTGTGATGGCTGATGTGTTTGCTCACAGAAAGCTAGCAATAGCATTTAGATAGAGAACAGTCCATGTAATTAATAGTTTCATCTGCTGTATCTCCCCCTTCATCAATCAGCATAGGGTCACTATCATACATTGGCACAGACGAGTCTTTCAATAAGGCACTATCATGAGAATGCTTATTCCCTTGCTGCCATTCACTATTATAGATAGGGTCTGGATCAGTGTTCATACCTGAGCCTCTCCTGCTATCATAATTCCTCTCTGTATAGCCTGGCCAGTATGTAATCCAGTTATGATGTCCAGCCTTCCAATCTTGATCCCTGGACACTGGATCTTTCCTCACATACCTTCTGGCATAGGTCTGAAAGTCCTTTCCATGTGCAGTCTTCTCTCTTCCAGGTAGCCACTGGTGATTCCTATCTCTGCCATTCCATTCCTCTGGCTGACTCCAGTCCAATGGACTCTGCTGGCATTTGGAATACCTCCCAGTATAGGTACTGCCTTGGACTCTCCCAGACCATCCAATGGGCTTTCCTCTCTTCCTTCCAGAGAGTTTCCTTCTTTCTCTATCCGCTTGGCTTGGCTTCTGTTTCTCCAGGTGATACTGGTGCTTGAGCTTGAAGCTGTTGCTGTCTCCTTTCCTCCTGAAGCTCTTTCTGTAGCTATTATCTGTAGAATAAGCTCTATTCTTATTCTGTCCTAATGTGTGCTCCTCCCTAACACAGCGCAGCTGTGTTGAATCAGGCCCTGCCCTTTGAGATGAGTGCTTAGGGATTACCTCATAGCTCTCTTGATTGCACACACATTTTCTCACTTCAGCCCCTCTCATGGCTGCTGGAAACCTGGTGCATTCTGGGACTGGTAGTCTTTTATGTGAAAACTCTGTTTTCTTACTTCTACCAAAACTGACAGGTTGCTTGTTCAGAGTCACATCATCTTTTCTATAGCTCCTACCTGAGCTATGATAAGCTTCCTTATCACAAACTTCAGCAGCCCGATTCCGCCCACTCAACAAGAGCGAAGTCCTAGAGAACCTCCAACCTCTTATGACCACCACATCCCTCAACCTAGATGACCTCATATCCATATGGGATAAAAACCTTAGAGCTGCATCCTGTCCATCTTATGCCGAAGAAACGACAAAACAACGAAAGCATGCACCCTGGTTCTCTACGGACCTACGAACATCTCTGCACCACCTACGCAAACTCGAGAGACAGTGGCGCCGAACCCACTCCTCGGAAGCACACATGGCATACAACTCATACTTGCTGACCCACCGTGTGAAGATAATGCAGAAAAGAAAACTCTATCACACTGATTTACTAAAACGCTCCATCAACAAACCACATGCCTTGTTCAATATAGTAAAATCCATAACAGGAGAGCCAGCCTCTGTCAACCCCCCAATGCCTCAAGCTCAGGAATTTGCAGACTATTTACAATCTAAGATGGTCAAGACCAACGCAAAAACAGGCATCAACAATCCCTCCGTTCCATCCAATACATTTCAAGCGACTCCACTATGCAACTTCTCCACAGTATCCAATAAAGAGGTTGCGGACATCGTTGCTGCTGTCAACCCCTGCCCAGCCAGCTGGATTAAAGAACTCCGCCACGACATAAGCAACATCCTGGCCAAAATATTGAACCAGTCCTTTATCACAGGATCATTCCCGCAGAGCCTCAAAAACACCTCTATCAAGCCCTTACTAAAAAACAGCAGGCTGGACCCATCTAAAGTAGAATCCTTCAGACCAATATGAAGCATCCCCCAACTTGCCAAGATCATCGAAAAAGCCGCTCAACAACAAATCCAGCAACATATTGACACCGAAGCACCTTTGGACCCAGCCCAACACGGATTCAGAGAAGCACATGGAGTAGACACTGTCCTCACAACCCTGTTCAATGATCTGATCACAGGAACCAACAGCATCCAACAAGGCTTTGTCCTTATTTTCCTAGACATCTCTGCCGCCTTCGACTCGGTGAGTCATGACATACTTCTACAGCGCTTGAAAGAAAAGGGAATCCAAAATACAGCTCTAAAATGGTGTGAATCCTACCTATCCAATAGATGGCAACAAGTCAAGGCTGGCCACTCATCCTCCGAACCTTTTCTGCAAACACAGGGAGTCCCCCAAGGATCGTCCCTATCATCACTGATGTTCAACATTTATATGCAGCCGATATGTGACTTAATCCGATCCTTCAATGTAAAATGCCTTGCATATGCTGATGACATCCTCCTTTACATGCCGTTCTCGATAGACCAACCAGTGCTCTCCCCAATAATTAATTGCTTCAAAGCAGTAACCGATTGGCTATTATCACAAAACTTACGGATCAATCACGGCAAGACAGATGTCCTATTTGTCACAAGGAACCTCAAATTTACACCTCCCTCATCACTACATATCAACAACATAGAATTGAAGTCCAAATCCACAATCCGCTACCTCGGCATCACCTTGGATCAGCACCTGAACATGACAATGCATATAAAAAACATTACAAAGGCAATATACCATAAGATCAGAACTCTACGACACCTCCGACACCTACTGGACTTCTCAGATTACCGAACAACCTTCCAGGCACTAGTCCTTCCACATGTCGATTTCGCGAACATTATCCTTCATGGCCTCCCTCAATCGACCTTAAACCCGCTCCGCTTAGCCTTGAATGCAGCTGCAAGAGTCCTCTCCGGATCCTCAAGATCCAACCACATAACGCCCATCATGAAGGGTTTGCATTGGCTTCCTCTAAATGCCAGACTGCAATACAAATCACTGGTCCTCACGTTCAAAGCCATAAATAACCACCCCCATACGCCAATAAGCAAGCTAATCCATGGCACCCCAGAAAATAGAAGCAGAAGATCAACTGCACAGAACACATTAGCAGTCCCCAAGCTCATGACTAAGTGCACAAAGGCTACCTCCAACAGAGCCTTCTCCTTATTTGCCCCTTTAAGCTGGAATGCACTCCCCCATGAAATCCGTGGAATAAAGAGCCTCATCCTGTTTAGAAAAGCCTTAAAACTCCACCTGTTCACAAAATGTTACTCTGGAACCTCCAACGATAGAAGCACAACCAGCAACCCACAAACTTTCCCTACACACCAGTCACCCCCGCATGTCAACTCCACAGACAACATGTAGTCCCTCTAACCATACCAACCTTCAAGAAACCAATGCAACACCCTCCCTCTTCAGAGTACTGTACATAGTTGTAGTTAATCTGTATTTAGTTTCCCCGGTTTCGCTCCCATGTTCAATTCCCTGTTCTGTGTAAACTCAATGTTGTTTGTATACATTGCAGTATTCTTGTTCGATGTACACCGTGCTGATTTTAATAGCGCGGTATAGAAGAAATGTTAAATAAATAAATAATAAAATATAAAGGTAGTACAAAGTCCAATTATTAAATTGAAAATAAAATTATTTTTTCTACCTTTGTTGTATGACCATTTTATTCTCTGATCATGCTGTTTCCGATCTGAGGCTTCCATTTTCCCATCTTCTTAGCTCGTTTGCTATGGTCTATAGTCCAGCTGCCATTTCTTGTCTCTTTTCTTCACTTCCTTCCATCAGCCTATTTCCAGTCCCAGTAACACTCCATCCAGCCCCCTTTTCAGTCCTCCCCTCCCATTACATTCCAATGCCAATCCCCTTGTGTTCCCAGTGGTGTCCATTCCCTTCTAGTCCCCCTCCTTCCTCACTGTCCAGCCCCTTGTAGTCCAAACACCATCCCAGGTATCAGCTCACTTCCACTCCCAATGCCTTCCCCGTGTCAGCTCCCTTCCAGTCACCCTACCATCTGTCCATCCCCCTTCCAGTGCCCCCTCTCTTCCAGCCTCCTCCCCATTACCCAGTCACTTACCAGTACCATTCCCAGATGTCAGCTCTCTTTGAGCCCCCCTTACCCCCTCAGTCAGCTCCCTTCTAGCCACCTCCTCCCCACCTTTCAACTCTCTTCCAGCCCTCACATTCCCCCTGTCAGTCCCTTCTGCCATCTCTTTCCCCTTGCAGCCGCTGCTCCTGCTGCTGCTTCTTACAGGGCAGCGGCCGCAATAAAGTTAAGATAAAAATATATTTAAATCTGTGTGGAGCCTTATGCCCCCCCCCCACCCAGTATAGCTTCATCTTCCCTCCCCAGTGCTGCTTCATCCCCCTAGTACAGCTTCACCTTCCCCCCCCCCCATCCCCCCCGATGCAGCTTCACCCCCCAGTACAGCTTCACCTTCCCCCCCCAGTGCAGCTTAACCCCCTGCCGTGCAGCTTAACCCCCTGCCGTGCAGCTTAACCCCCTGCCGTGCAGCTTAACCCCCTGCCGTGAAGCTTAACCCCCTGCCGTGAAGCTTAACCCCAGCCCGTGGAGCTTAACATCCCTGTGCAGCTCAAACCCCCCATGCAGCTTAACACCCCCCTCCATGCAACTTAATCCCCCTGTGGAGCTTAACCTCCCTATGCAGCTTAACCCCCCCCGTGGAGCTTAACATCCCTGTGCAGCTTAAACTTCCTCCCCTGTGCTGCTTAAACCCCCCACCCTTGTGCAGCTAACACCCCTGTGCAGCTTAACTACCCCCCCCCCCGTGCAGCCGTTGCTCCTGCTTCTTACTGAGCAGCGGCTACAATAAAGTTAATTTAAAAGTAAGAAAACCTGTGAGGAGCCCTCCGCTCCTATGAAACTCCTTCTGCAGGGTCCCTGGTTGAAGAGGAAGTGACATCAGAGGGGCGGGCACTGCAGAAGGAGTTTCTTAGGGCTGGAAGGCCCCTCACAGGTTTCCTTACTTTTAAATTAACTTTATTGCAGCCGCTGCTCTGTAAGAAGCAGAAGCAGCGGCTGCAAGGGTGGGGGGGGGGACCAGGACTGTAATCGCGATCGCAATCGCAAAGCCGGTTTTCTGCTCTGGCCGCTCCCGATCTCGCAGCCAGAGCAAAAAACGGCTTTTCAATGGCCGGTTTCGGTTCTCTGCCGGCCTGGCCACAGGAAAACCGGCCGGTTGGCAACCCTTTGTGGCAGTGGTGGGATCAAGTTTTTCAACCCACAACATATAATAAAATGGTTAAGTGATCAGGTTCTGGGCCTGCGGGGAGACCTGTTAGAAAACAAACAACCAGTTGAGCCTCAAGTCAAATAAAAATAAGCCTTTAATTCTTATATCAAAATAAAGTGCCCAGCTTACTAATTGCAGGTTTCATGGTAGTACACCAGCAGGAGTTACATGTACACAGTGCAGAGATACTCTTCAGCCATTCCTTTGCCTTATCTGGGTCTCTTCTCTCTGTGGGCTTGGAGTTACGTTTTCTACTTGAACTCCTCTCATCACTTCTGGTTTCCCTGCTCTGCCTATATTAAGAGGGACAGGCTTTTATTCCTTAAGAAGGTCTGGGGACATCTTGTGTATCCACCTTCTCCCTTCATGCCCCCTTGTTGTTCTAGGGTACCTAGTGATCTCCTTTTTATATTTTTATCCACAGTCTTCATTTGTTCATTGATTCAGGCTATCTTTCTCAATAAACTTCCATCTATCATTCCCTTCATCTGATTTAAAAAACTGTTTCATTTGAATTTCTTATCTAATATCATTTTTCCTCTTAAATAAAAGATTTAGGCCATCATAGTATGTCCTTTTATTATTCCTTATATAGCCCCGGCTCCTAATATATCTAAACCCCTCTTCTTTGCACTAGGTTTTGAGCCATGTATTGAAGTTGGTGATATGGTGTGGCCTTTCCTTATCCTTGCCGTAAACAGGTAATACAGAAAACACCATAGTCTTTGTCAGCAACCAAAGTTTCTCCCCTAAATTCTTGCAGTATACTGTTACATTTTTAATGAGCACATGGTCATCAACATCTGAATCTGTTTTTTTTCTATAATACAAATACTAATACTAAAGGAGAGGAGGAGTAGCCTAGTGGTTAGAGCAGTGGCCTGGTAACCAAGAGGCCTGGGCTGCTGAGGTCACCAGGAGT
This sequence comes from Ichthyophis bannanicus, assembly GCA_033557465.1. NCBI lineage: Eukaryota > Metazoa > Chordata > Amphibia > Gymnophiona > Ichthyophiidae > Ichthyophis > Ichthyophis bannanicus. The sequence continues at coordinate 777,607,324 of CM066031.1, read as the reverse complement.
CAGCATTGACTCAGTGATACACATTGCATTGCATAATACTAAGAATTAGGTTTGCTTTCTTGCTATTTAAGTATCCTGGTAAGTATGTGACCTTTCCATAGTCCTGATTTTCTTAGAGAAATCAACGAGCAATCAGAACTACAAATCCATAGAGATGTTGGTAGGTAAAGACTGATTGGCCCATCCAGTCAGCTCAGTCTTTCTAGTTTGTATTGATAAGTATATATTCCAGTTGCCAGCTTTGGCTTGCTGCTAATACGAGGAAGTCGATCCTTATCAAAATCATTTTTCTTGTCATTGCCTTTGGTTCTCTACCATCCTGGATAGGTGAACATATAATGTGTCTTTTTGTACTCTACCCAAAACCACTAGAAATGAGCACGTTATAAATTTTACTAAATAAATATACTTAATCCAACACCCAGGCCTTCCTACTGGCCATGTCTTATCACCAAGCTTTGCAGCCTTAAAAACTACCAAAGCTGATAAGGCTGTTGCTGCAACATCAGTCATTTGTGTGTCTGTGGCCTTGCTGGATAGTACATAGACTCTGTCAGCTTGCCAGTACTGCGGACTCCCACCCCAGGTACCCCATAGCTTGCAGTATCGCTAGCTCATGCTTCCTTTATCCATATTCTTTGTCTTCCTTGCCCTCTCCTCTTGCCCCTACACTTGAGGGAGAGAAAGTTGAGCTGTTAGTAATACTGCAACCTCTTAACCTAATTCCCACTACTATCCTTGTATCTGTTCCAAGAACAATTCTCTCATGGTTTAGGTTGCCACTAATATTGCCTTTAGTTTAGACCACAAAGACAAAAACCAAACCCATCAATAATCCCCCTGTTCGAAAATATCATTTTTGTCGGAAGAGGCTGGAGGTGACTGAGATTAAAGCCCAGTCACACCAGACAACCCGTTCCTTTTTAATTAGGTGAACTATAAAACTTAACTCATGAAAATGTTCCAATGGAGTTTTCTTGCACAGCCTTAGATTTGCATCTCAAAAAGCGGTCAGGTAGCAGTTCCACGACGTATGTTTCGTGCCCTAAGCCCTGTTTCAAGTGTTCATGCTCCTTAGATGTACCGCTCTGAAGAACTTCCATAGTCACTAACCCTGGTTATAGAAGGGGAAACACGCACATTGGCTAACACTAGTTGTCAGTCAGTAGGGAGCTTCCAATCAGCTAAACGGGAGACCCCATTAACATCGGGGAATCCCTTAGCGTCATGGAAAACGTCATAGCAAGCTAAACCACTCAACTTCCTTGTTTAACCCCATAGGATGGACAGCTATTAGCTCAAAAATCAGCTGCTGTTCACGTCAAGCCAAAAGCCGGTTCCCTCCCCGAGGATTTGGGGGAATAAAATCTAACACAGTCCAGGAAAAATCAGAATGAAACTGATGATGGTGAGACTCACAATGCTCAACAAGGGGAGCCGACATAACTTTTTGCCGAACCCTAGAAGTGTGTTCACCAAGACGGATTTAAATTTTTCGAGTGGTCCGACCAATATAAATCAAGGGACAAGTACACTGCAAAGCGTATACAACATAGGCAGAATCACAGGATGTCGGCCAACGACGCTGATTAAATTTGGCCCGTATTAGGGTGAACCCATTCCATTCCATTCCAGTTAATGCCATGGTGCAGAAAGCACAGGTTGAACAAATAGTATGTCCCCTAGTATCAGGATCAGACAATAAAGGACGATCAGGAGGGGTTGCTGAGTAAGCTACACGATCTTTCAAATTTGGACCCCTAGAGAACGCTATCCGAAGAGGTTTTCGGAAACATTGATGTAATCCCAACACTCCCCAATGTTTACGAAGTATAGCCACAATCAAGGGGCTCAAAGTGGTATAGGGCAACGTCCCAACTATAAAATCAGTCTCCCGGGACCTGGAATGTGAAGCTTAAAAACGCTCATCCAAGAGCCATTCGCGATGGGTATATAAAGCCCGTCTATAGGCTATTTTTATGACTTTCTCCGGGTTTGGTTTTTGTCTTTGTGGGATTTTATATTTACTGAACCAAGGATTGAGCTTTTGTTCATTTAGTTTATACCAGGCATTTACAGTAGTATCCTTTAAAAAAAAGAAAAATGCATGCAAGTAAAGGGGTAAAACTAGACTAGATTGGTCTGTTTGAGTGGCCTGTGGGTGACATGGCAGTCCTGTGCAAAAGGCTTTTTAACATTAGTTGTTTACCCATATTCTTTTTTTCCACAGCAATGTAGTCGGTCTTGTGCTTGGGATCCTGCAGTTGTTTCCATGACAACAAACTAGTAATGTCCATGCGCAATTAAAGAATTATCCTTAACAGATTTAGAACAAATGTGCAGTTTGGCACGTATAGTTAAAGAAAAATAGATAGTAGTATTCTTTAAAATATTTCACATGATGCTCAAATTGTAAACAAACAAACAAATGTTATATAGTGCAAAATATCCAGGAACAAGCAGGAATGTAGTCTTCACATATGGGTATCGTCGGTACCGACGGAGCCTGCGCGTACCATCTCCATCACCGACACCCATAACTGGTGTCTGAAATATATAGGCCCTGACCATTCTCCATCTGAGTGTCTCTTGTATGGGGATGACTAAGAGGAAGACAGAACCGAGCTGCAAAGCTCGGTACTCTCTTTTCTTCGGATGCCAGGTCCATTGCATCGAGGTCTTCAAGAGCCTCGTCTTCCTCCCATGGATCTCAGGTAACTAAATATAAGAGCCGGTTCTCAAAGGTTAGCTCTCCTTCAAAGCATCGAGAGGCCATTGGCATTGCCCTTGAGGAAACTACACCGGCAAACAGCCCCAGTGGGAGACTTTGGCTTCCAAAGCATTAACGGGGTTCCAGGATGTTCTCGAGGCTTCGACCTCTGCAGAACTACTGGTGCCATGCTCAGGGGTTCCGGCCGCTTTTACCGGTACTGATACCCAGGCATTGGCAGTGTCAATAGACCAGTGATTCCTCGCTATTGAGCGCAGTCTTGCAGCTCTCCTTACAGCTGCAGTACCATTGAGACCAGTGGTTCAACAGGCACCGGTACCGATGCCGGTACCAGCAGAGACAGTACCGGCACCAGTGGGAATTTCTCCCATGACAACTTTTGCTGGCATCGACAGATCGATACCGGACCAACTCAGAACAGACTTCGATTGATACTGAGACCGTGCTTTGCATGAACATCAGGATCAGAGATACTTCGAATCCTCTGATTCCGATGACACTCATAATTCTGCCAGTACCAGAGTGTTTCTCCCGGAAGATTCCTCCCCAACGCAGAATGTCTGCTCCTGAAAAGACATGTCTTACGGATTTTATTCGTGATGTGGCCCGAGGCCTTTCAATCATGGTAGCTCCTGAAAAAAAACCTAGAGCAAAGGAATTGGAAATTCTCCAATACCCTAAAGCTCCTAAGGAGGCAGCCACTCTGCCCATTCATGAAATCCTTCATGATTTGATGCTCAGAATGTGGGAGACACCTCTGACCACATCTCCTCATTCTAGGAGACTCGTTACCATGTATCGAGTTCCACCATGTCCTGGTTTTCAAAAGACTCAGCTGCCACACCATTCAGTGGTAGTGGAGTTAGCCATGCGTAGGATGAAAAGTGCAAAAAGATGTGCATCCAATCCTCCAGATCGTGAATGCAGGACTCTTGACGCTTTTGGGCGATGAACATTTCAGGCTTCCATGCTTTCAGCTAGGATCAGCTCATATATTTTATATATGGGAAAGTTCCTCAAAGAGGTCACAGGAGATTTGGAGCTTATAAGCCCCCTTCTCCCTGATGACAAACAACAAGACTTCCTTACTCTTGTCAAGCATGCTCAAGACGTCTCCAAGTTTGTAAATCGTGCAGCCTTTGATTGCTTTGAATGCGGTAGCAGAACCTCTGCTATTGCCATTGGTTCACGTCGGATTGCCTGGCTTCAGGCATCAGACTTGTAGATTTGGGTACAGGATAAATTGGGAAACATCCCTTGCACAGGAGAAAACATCTTTGGCAAGAATTGGCAGGAAAAGGCTAATGAGATAGATGCTGACAATATCACTTTAGATAGATTGTCAAAATCTACAGCCACTCCAGCCAGAAAAACTCTATAAAAAACCCTTTTTCGGCAAAAAGAGGAAGTTCTATCCGTCCTATACCCAACAAGGGCAAGTTCAGGGTCAAGTTGCCCAGAAAGGTCAACAACAACAATCCAGACAAAAGAAGCCAAAAGGCCTTAGAGCTCAACCAGCTCCACAGGCCCAGCCCCCTCAAGGGCTTTGACTCCTTCATAGAGAACTTAGCCTTCCTACCTCTGAAAGGTCCAGAGCCCCTAAACATTCCAGGCAGGTTGTGTCATTTTGCCAACAGATGGCACCAAATAACAGCAGAAAATTGGACTTTGTCCATTGTGAGAGAGGGGTACAAGCTTCATTTTCACAGCATGCCCCCTCCTACAATCGTAAGACGGTTCAATTCCCAAACCTCTACGGACAATCTACTGGAGCAAGAGGTTTCAACACTCCTTGCTCAAGGAGCAATAGAGGAGGTGCCCATTCTTCAATAGGGTACAGGGTTCTACTCCCCCTATTTTCTTATTCCAAAGAAAACAGGAGGGGACAGACCCATTTTAGACCTCAGAGAATTGAACAAATATCTGTTCCGAGAAAAGTTCAAAATTTCTCTGGGAACTCTTCTGCCATACCTTCAAAGTCAGGATTGGCTTTGTTCTCTAGATCTAAAGGATGCATATACTCCCATTCTGATCCATCCAGATCACAGAAAATTCTTACGATTCCTTTTCAAGAGAAAACATTTCCAATACAGGGTTCTTCCCTTTGGTTTGGCTTCGGCACCAAGAGTATTCATGAAATGCATGGCAGTAGTAGCTGCATTTCTGCGAACCCTAGGGATATTAGTCTTCCCTTACTTAGACGACTGGCTCATTCAAGCCCCCACGTTCCAGAAGCCAGCTGTGCACTTCCTCGCACAATGCGAATCCTTCAATACTTGGGAAAGGTCATAAACCTCTCAAAATCCCAACTTGCTCCGTCTCGGTCCTTGGAGTTCATAGGAGTTTGTTTAGATACCAGACAGTCAAGGGCTTTTCTCCCACAACCCCGCTGTCTTCACATAGTGCAGCTCGCTTCTCAAGCAGCGGTGAAGTCCTCCCTAACTGCTCGAGAACTACTACAACTATTGAGACATATGGCATCCATGGTTCATGTGGTTCCCTATGCTCGCCTTCATATGCGAGCAGCCCAGTGGGCCCTATCCACACAGTGGACACAGGCCACAGGGCATCTGTCGGACAAGATATTGTCAAACGCCCTCACCACTTGCCTCTAGTTTGAGGTACACTAAATCTGTGTGGTCTTTCTGGAGCAATAAACTTGATGGATAATTATAGACAAATAGCTCCACTTCAACTTACAGCTGAGGGTAGGGTGTTTGGTAATGCTTCTTTAACATAAAGCTTTCATTGCCCAATATGTAGTCTCAGATTACCTTGGCACCGATAATCACTAAATTTAATGAAAATCAGCGTGCCTTGCAAACATCAATGACTACTGGGTCTGTTACTCTTTTTGATACGAAGTTACAAACTGGCTTTTTTTTGTGTGATGCTAATAACACCCGTAATTTTACTTTTTCCCTTGTGACAAAATTCTTAAGTTAATATGTGTTTTGATAAAATATTGTTGATAAGCTTATCTTTATGATGATTTTCAGTCCACTAAAACTTAGTGGTTATAATTCTTCTCCTTTTGTAGAATGTTTTCTCAACGCCTCACTTGGCGCCTGTGCGTTTCACTCTCTTGCGAGAGTTTCCTCAGGAGATCTGTATACAAATAAAAATTGCGTTAATAATGCTTGTCCGCAAAGGGTCTTTTTGCTGTTTAGGAAATTAACTTCAAAATCTTAAAAATATATTTAAAAGCAGCTAGTCAACAGTTTCAAACCTTTCTCAGAGTTAACTGCTGCCCACGTCCCTCTGTGGTGTTCCTTGTAAAAAACGCCGCGCATGCGGGTCTGTGCTCTACTCCTCCTTTTAAAGCTGCCAGCTAATCTGTCAGCTTTGATGGTCATTTGCATACTTGCCATTCTATAGAGGCGTTTAGACCTGATGGTTGAACTGTGTTTAATAGAAAAATCCAACGCTGTTCATAGAATAATAAAGTTTCATCCAGTGTTTTACCTCGTTTAGGTTTAAGAATTCGGTCAATGCAGAAACAGCGGAGTTGTAAAAAGTCATGATTCATCTCCGCACAGTGTTGCACTAAGGGTGCTGTCATGATTTTGTTTTTCAACCGACTCTTGTGTTCTTGTATACGGACCTTAAACATTCGGCTGGTTTTGCCTATGTATAGTTTCTGGCATGGGCATCTAATGACATATATCACTGACGTTGTAGTACATGTGGTAGTTTTTTTAAGAAGGTAATTTTTCCCAGCATGGGTAAACTCATTGGTGTCTTCTGTAATCTGACATATAGTGCATTGTCCGCAAGCAGTATGGCCCGCTCTTCGCGGTTCTTCTTCCAGTGTTTGGAGAATGGCTGTATTGAGTGGCCTCAGCTGTTCTTTCAAATTATTGTTCCTTTGCCAAACACATCTGATTGTGTTGTCCGTTAGCACCGGTATTGTTCTCAACATAGGTAAATTTTTTGTGACTAGCCTCTGGATTCTGTAGCTGAGAGGGGAAAATTTTGTAACTAGGGCATATAAAAGAGCTTTATATAACGATAGAACTTGGTTGTTACATCCTACTCACCATAAGTCGGAAGATAGTGTGAATTTTGTTACAAAATTTTCCCCTCTCGGCTCCAGACTGCAGCACTGAAGAAGAGAAGTCCTAAAGTGCAGCTTCACATCATGCCAAAAAAGAGAAATTGCAGATTTTCGGGCTTGGAGCTAAGGTAGTAAGGTTCTTAATGCATGCATGTTTCATTTTGTTTTACTTTTTCTTAACTGGTCACCAAAGTTGTCGTCGTCATCTTGAACACAGGTTAATTCCGCAGAGCAACAAATCATATTATACCATGAGTTTTTATATTGTCATGGTGTTCCTGAGCAGCCCTGATGCAGGAGGAGCTGGAGCACAGCTTTCCTCTCTCCCACCCTCATTCTCCCCACAGCAGTGCTCTGGGACTCGAACCTGGAAGCGAGACCATGGGACGGAGGAGTTGAGAGATGCAGGTAGCCATGGCAGAAGCAAGTGCCATGGTGGGAGAGAACCACAGCAATAAGGCCTCACTGTTGCTGATGGAGGAACAATGGCTACAGAAAAGCAGCAGCTGTGTGCAATGAGCACTATAGCTGCAAGACGGCAGAGACAGCAGCACTAGGTTGGCTGCCGAAGAGAAGCACCAGGTGGTCTGGTGATGAGAAAATATAGTAGAAAGTTAGTGCCTCAACCAGAAACAGGGACTGAAGAATCTGCTTCCCCCTCCCAAGTCAGCCAATGAAGAGGGCGATGAGGAGAAAGGTACCCCTCCCCCACCACTAAAAGGGGAGGAGGGACTCTTCAGCACAAGATAAGGAAGATGATGATTAAAGAAGCATGGAAGGGGTCTATGCCTGCAGTGGAAGCAGCCAAGAAGCATGTAAATTCTACGTGCAGAAGACAGTCCAAGAAGGGGGGGGGGGGGGGAGGTGGTGGAGAAGTAGAGGTTGCAGGAACCAGCATTGGTGCTGTTCTGCCAGAAGAGAGGCTGAGAAGTAGCAGAGCCCAGGAGTCCAGCTTGGACAGCAAAACCAGCTACGCAGAGGCCCAGAGGAAAGATACAACTCTGAATTCTGGGTGTGAAGACCCAAGACGGGAGCTGTAAGAAATGCTGCAGAATGCAGGGACCAACCCATAAGGATATAAGGAGCCAGAATAAAGGGATGCACAGAGAGAGAGAGAGTCTCAAATGTATCTGAAGAGAAACAGCAACAGCAAAATCTGCTAAAAAAAATCAGGCAGACACAGGAGCCTTCAAGGAGAGTCATCCATAGGGGACAGAGAGGGGGGGGGGGGTGCAGCTGGGACAGAGTCACTGGAAGCCATGCAGAGTGACGGAGTTTGACACTCAAGGGGAGACACAGGGCCATAGTTAGACATACAGAGGCCTAGGTAGAAACTGGGGAGTGAGCCCCAAAGCCCACCCTCAAGCTATTCCTCTTTCAGATTGACGGTTTCCTTTTTGGGAACCTAACAGATACTTGTGACCTGGATTGGCCACTGTTGGAAATAAGATACTGGGCTTGATGGGCTTTGGTCTGATCCATTATGGCATATATTTTATGTTTTTATGTTTAAGAAGGCATGAGGGACCAGGGCAAATGCCGTAGTTGCCAACCCCTAACGCCATCTCTGGAGAGATGGCCACTGAAGGAGCTGAAGACTTTTACTAGAGCTAAAAGTAACAAACTCTCTAGTCTGTAAGAATATTTTTTTGTTTGATTTCCACCTCAGTGTAAAGTTACTAGATTTTTGGTGGGCAAATTTGGAAAACTTGGAGAAAAAGTAGATTTGGGACTGAGGAGTGGGAAAAGGCACAAATTTACAGAGGAAATTATTCTCAATGATCCAGAAATCTGACATGTTGAGTACCATTCCTGATGTCTATGTGGAGAGAGGGAGGTGGAGGAGGATCGCAAAGACTTGATAAGCCCCATGCCCTTGACTGGAGGGGCTTATAGGAAATGTCCTGTGCCTCCGCCTGCATTGAAATTGGGAACAGGAGGTGGTTTTAGTCCATAGAGCCAGGGACATTACTTCAAAATCAGGGACGTTTGGTAACCTCACCTTAGCGAGTTCACAGTACAAAGTAGTGCATACATTCAGAACAGGCCTACTTTGTGTGAAGGTCTAGAAAGCACTAAGTGTGTCGAAGGACAATAGGGTATTTTTAGCCCACAGCATGGGAATAGAGCCTGTCATTGTTCCTGAGAGTTATCTTAGTCTGAATAATCAGTGAGATCTACCCATGCAGCGACACATACCTGCATAAAGCACTGCCATTAATTCAGCTGAGTTAGAAGATGAACATTTTATTGGGTGGAGAAACGCATATTAAGGGAGGCGCTATGCACCTAGGATTGGGGTCTAAGGGGTATGTTTACTAAACCGTCTTAATGTGCGCTCTGTGACGTTATCGCGCGATAAGGTACCTTATCACGCGATTATTTTATTTACATTCTCTTATATACCGTGCTATTCTGCATCAGTGCGGTTTATATTGAACAAACTGAAATTACATTGAACAGGGCATTATAACTTGGAGATAACTATTTTACAGGGAACATGGGCTATGGAGGGTTAAGTGGCTTGCCCAAGACCACAAGGAGCACCTGTGGGACTAGAAACCCCACTCCTTCCGGCCCAAGGTTGCTGTCCTCTAGTGGGATTTGAACCCCCGACCTTCCGGCCTGAAGTACCTTGCCCCAACCACTAGGCCACTCCTCCACTCCTCTTTAATGGCTCTTTATCGGGCGCAGAGGTACCTTAGTGCGCGATAATGTGCACAGCGGCGCAAATGAGCGCTGAAGGCGGAGAAAGGCTCCTGGAGGAAGGCTCCCCAGGGGCGGAGAGAAGGGGGTCAATGGGTGGAGTGGGAGAGGAGAGGCTCCCCGCACACTAACGCTGTGAAATCAGAGGCTGAAAACTAACGCCAGTGAAACCCTGGCGTCAGAGCTGATTTAAAGTGAAGAGAAACCATTTCTGTCAGCAATGTACAGCAAAACCAGGGAAAACTACAAAAAAGTGATAAGTGTGATACATGAGCACGGAACAAAAGGGCAAATAAACGGTGAAAATGAACAGAAGAAAATGGAAAAATGAAATAACCAAGCTGGGCAATAGTGATCTCAATGGGAAACATCAAAAAACACTCCCAAGAAAGCACCAAAAAAAGGGATATGAATTCTGGAAGGGTCCATGCTTCGTCCCCATACAAGGTGAATGAGCCCACAGTGAAATTGCGCTGTGCAGGGTTTTCCTCTCTATCGGACAGGTTTCTTAAGGCGTGCACATATGCGGCAACAGCAGGGCAGGCATGTCGGAATGGCCAACTGGACAGATGCTTGAAAATGGGTTACAGAGGGCTGCAGGCGGCACATGCTGTGGTGCAGCTGGGGCACAGTGTGGACTAGGCAGATGCCCAGGTGGCACTTAGGAATGCTGAAACTGTACAGCAGCCAGACAGCAACTGATGAGGGCCCAACATGGGCATGAGTGTGTTTATCACAGTGTCACAGGGGATAGTACCCAGCAGGTACCTCCAAGGGCACAGAACATTGGCAGGCAGTGTTGGGGGGAAGCGTGGACGTCTATGCAGGCACCCCTACCCCAGAACACGCACCATAGGCAGCTGCCTAACTGCACACTGGATGGCCTGAGACTGCGCACCACCAGCAGAAGGGCATGTCAGCATGGTGGCAGAAGGGTACTGGTGGTGGAGGCAGGCAGTGGCAGCTGCCCAGAGCAGACCATGGCCTAGCCCTGTGTAGGTGGGTGCCATGCACTGCAACAGACAGGCCCTGCCGGACGAACAGTCATGGTATCACCAGGGAATGCACTGTCTCTGTGGCAACACGGTGGTGCAGTGCACACAACCAGTGTGTTCAGAGGCAGAAGGTCACAGGTTCAAGTCCCAGCTGTGGTTCCTGCAAACCCAGTCCCCATATTTTACCCACTACTAAAACGTGCTAATACAGACAGAACCTTTATTGCAGATGACGTAAACATGCCCAAAACACCTACATTTTACCCTTCAGAGCACAGACACCATAAACAGGCACATTACCTAGAGCAGAGTCTCCCAAATGCAGTCCTGGAGGGCCAAACACCATTCAGGTTCCATGCTGCCTCTAATAAAGATGCCTGTGCTGCATTTCTATGCGCCGCCCCCATGGTATGCAGATGTATCTCATGCATATTCATGAGGGACAGCATGAAAACCCGAACAGTGTTTGGCACACCAGGACTGGAGTTGGGAACCTCTGCCATAAAGCAGCAGCCAACAGGGTCAGACACACCCCCACCCACAGGCTCCATTATCCAATGCCTCCTGGAGAGGCAGGACATTGGGCCCTGCGTGCGTATCCCAATACTAGCACTTGCATACCTTAGCAATGCCACCCTAAACCTGGGAATACGGTACACAGCTATCAAAAGGTTGCTATGATTACTGGCAGATAGCAATTCTGAAGTTAAGTACAATTTTCTGATTGAGCTGCATCATGGCAACCTTTCTGATGTCTGTGGAGTGTGCTACAGGTCTTGTGTCTGACAGTGTTTACCACCCTGGGGAGTGACCCCAACAGTATTGCGTACCATAGCCATGCCTGCACTGTGCCCAGGACTGGAGCTGTGGCCAGGGCTGCCAAACACCTCTATAGTTGTACAATGCTGGCATAGGTGTGGGAGTGTGTGTCTGTCTATCCAGTGTGTGGTGGCTGCAAACACCCTCCACAGCCCACACTGCCAGCACTGTTGCCAGTATTGGCCTGCCAATTTGCATAATGAGGAGCAAGGTACCATGGGTATAGCCCAGACAGGGTGTCCTGGCCAGGATGCATCTGCACAGGGCAATGGCTGGGACATTGTAGTGCCCAGCCACCACCTGCACAGAGTGGCCACAGCATGTCCTGCTGGGAGATCACTCTCACCCTGACTGAGCAGTGACCACGGCATGGCTAGGTTCCCCTATAGTGCTATATAGTATTTCTCTCATGTGATATTTATGGGTTCCTTTTTGGGGCCCAATCACTTACTTATCTGCTTGGTGTGTATGCTGACATCCCAGTTCTGGGTGCATGCATCTCCTCCAGGAACATGCACTATGGACTAGCTAGCAGACTGTCTGCAGCTAGTATGTGTCTTGCTGGAACACCTTGCAGGGTGCAGCGGCTGGAGGCTTGCTGCAGGAGAATATCAGATAGCGGTGGGGTGCAGCTGAGCATTTCTAGGCCTATTGTCTGTCTGCTATTGCTTTATGAATGTGTACAGAGCTGCATTGACTGCCCTGTAGGGTGTCTGTTCCCAAGCAGGACTGCGGTTGATGGTCCCCTCTACTGCCACCATTGCAGGGAGGTAGAATGTGGATCTGTTGGTGGGAGACCCTGTTTCCCACCCTCAGCCCCAGAGGGTGGGTTGGGTGGTGGTACATAATCTGCCAATGGGTCCATAAGGGCTAAATCTGACTGAGAAATACAGATGTATCCAAGGTGTGTCTGCAGGAACTATCTATCTCACACACTAGCACTGCTGGGGACCTGCAGCATGGCCTATTTCTGCCATGGAAGGTGCTGTGGACCTGGTGCTGGGCGCCCCACCTCACCCTCAGGGTGAGCACAGTACCTGCACAATGTGACGGTGTGTAGCTACTCTGTGCCATTAACACACACGGTCAGTTCCCCCTATCAGGCCGAGGTGCTCTGGGGGTGCATACCCCATCTTGTGATCATCTGTAGACTGCTGATTTGCATGTGCAGTGCATCATGGGTACGGGTGGGTTAACCCTATCCTGGTGATCACAGCAGACTGTTTGTGTGGTGATGTGCAGTCCTTCTGCAGCCAGCCAGGGGTTTGTTAGCAGCTATAGAGCTGTAGCCCACTGGTTACTTCACTGCCTGTGGAGCCAGAGGTCATGGGTTCAAACCCACAGTGGGATGGTTTGATAGGGCTGTCCGAAGCATTGTCTATTTTTAATGTACATTAGTGCTGCTAGCAAAAACACCCTCAGAGTACTGTAACCATAAGGTGCCTCAGAAGGCTCTTTATAGGGCACCCTATAAAGCGCCTTCTGAGGCACCTTATGTTTACAGTCCATATAAGGTGCCTTATAAGGTGTCCTATGGAGCGCCTTATAGGGTGCCCTATAGGGTGCCGTGGCGGACAGAGCACTTTATAATGTGCCCTGTGGAGTGCCTTATAGCGTGCCTTATGCGGCACCTTAGGTTATGGCACGTGAGGGTGTGTTTGCTGGCAGCAATAATTAAAATACAAATAAAATGCCTCAAACAATACTTACATGTCAAAGCTGATGCCTCAGCCAGCCTTATGTATTAGGCACACTGGGGGATCGAACTCATGACCCCTGTATCATCAGTCAGTGTATTAACCATTGTGCTACACCTCTGTTTGTATGTTTGCATGTCTGGGCGCCTACTTAAGATTACCGCGCGTTAATACGCTTAGCGGCGCTACGCCCAATAATGTGCGCAGCAGCGCGCGTTATCGTGCGATAATCCCGTTTTGCTACTTTAAGAATGAAACACCCACTCCTTTTATGGCATCCTGCACACTATCGCCGGGCGCACGTTAAGACGGTTTAGTAAACATACCTCCAACAGTTAATTTACCTTTTTTTCTTTCCACATTTGAAAAAGCTGGGAAGGGTTTATCTGAAAGGTAAAAGGGAATTCACTTTCAATAAACCAGATCTTTGGGGTTTTTTTTGTTTTGGTGAAAAGGAGAGAAACCTGGTTTAAACTCAGTACTTATCTGAGGTTGCTGGAGATCCTGCTTTAGAAGGGAAGTCTTGCCCAATAAAGTGGGAATTAGGATGACATGTTTTAGTTATCAAAGGACAAAGAAAACAATATTTTGGGATAGATTTGGAGTGGAGGAGTAGCCAGGACAGCAGCCTAGAAGTCGAGACTAGGGTTTAAATCCCAGTGATACTCCTTGTGGCCTTGGGCAAGTCACTTAACCCTCAATTGCCTTAGGTAAAAACTTAGGGGGCCCCTTTTACTAAAGGTTTTAAAGTGAATTAAGTGCCCACAGCCCTTTTATTTCTGTGGGCACAAAGACGGCGCACATTAACTTCATTAACACTCATTAGCCTTTAGTAAAAGGGACCCTTGGGGGTATGTTTTCTAAACCGTCCTAATGTTCCTTATCGGTCCTCCAGTTTAGTCCTCTACTTCTGGGTTGTGAACCTCCTCCTGCAGCTTGGAGACTGGGCATGTCAAAAACGTGACATCACTGCTGGTCTCCTCATCAGCCCCAGTGTGTCCAGTCTCCACGCAGCAGGAAGATGATGTGAGCCTAGGTCTGGGCTCACTAGAGGAACAGGTAAGGAGCATAGTGTAGCGTAGTGCTAGTTAATTTGGGGATTCTTTGGTTTTGTTTTCAATTTGGATCTGTTGCTTTAAATTTAAAAAAAAAAAAAAAAAATAGTAAAAGGTTACACATACTTTGCTTGTGCCGGTCCTGGTTGGTCCTCTCTTATTTTAATACTGGTGGAATTCAGTGCAGTTTCAGATCTCTCCCCCTTTCAAGTATGGGGGAGAGCCCTGTAGAGGACAGCAGACGAACGGCAGAGGATGCGCTGTGCTCGCGAGCCGGCAAGCACCGACTGCAGTAAAGCGGGCAGCTCGTCCGGCGGCTCCTCACTCGCTGTCAGCTGAGCGGAACTGTGCGGGTTGGAGCACCGCAGCTACAGGAGATTTGTGCAGGTACCGTGGAGCTAAGCAGTGAGTAGGCAAGCAAAGGGGGCCAGCGGCGTGCAAGCTCAGTCGCGGGGCTTTTGGTGCCATTTCACTATCCAGTCAGTGGTGGCCATCTTGGCAGCATGGTCGCCACGTACAGGACAGCAGCGCTGAGAAGCGCATGGTACAATTAATTTGGGGCCCAATTCACACGGTACAATTTGGGGCCCGATTCTCTCTCACACTCTGTCCGCCAAGGCACCTTTATAATGTGCCCTATAGGGCGCCTTATGAGGCACCTTAGGTTACGGCACTGTGAGGGTGTTTTTGCTGGCAGCACTGATTTAAATTAAAAGGAAATCCCTCAGACAGCCTTATTAAATAACATCACTGTGGGATCAAACTCATGACCTCTGCCTCCACAGTCATTGTAGTAACCAGTGGGCTACATCTCTATAGCTTCTAACACAGCGCTGGCTGGCTATAGAAAGACTGCAGTTCACCGCACAAACTGTTTGCTGTGGTTACCAGGATAGAAGTCTACATCTGATCACAAGATGGAGTATGCGCCTCACACAGCACTTCGGCCTGCTAGGGGGAACTGACTGTATGTGTTAGTGGCACAGAGTAGCTACAGACCGTGACATTGTGCGGTTCCTGTGCTCACCCTGAGGGTGAGGTGGGGCGCCCAGCACCAGGTCCGCAGCACCTGGCTTGGCTGGGATAGGCTGTGCTGCAAAGTCCCCATCAGTGCCATTGGGTGACAGGTAGTCCCTGCAGACACACCTAGGATACACCTGTGGCCATCTGTATTTCCCAGTCACGTCTAGCCCTTGTGGACTATGATGCACCCAGGATAGTACATATCCTGTGTGATTGCCATGGTCACTTGTTATAGGAGAAGGGTGGTGTTTGGACCCAAAAGTGGATTATGTAGCACCATACAACCCGCCTTCACTGGGTCAGGGTGGGGGAAAGGATCTCCCACCAACAGATCCACACACTACATCTGAGGCAGTAGAGGGGACCACCACCCCAGTCCTGCTGGGGAATAGACACCATCCAGGGTAGTCAATGCAGATCTGTACTTATCACATAGGGCACTGGCAGACAGGCAGTAGGCCTGGAAAAGCTCAGCTGCCCCCCCCCACGAGCTAAATTTTTTTAAAAAGTTGAACTTTGGCTATTTCATTTATTACATTTTGCACAAGCTAAACCGTAAAGCACACAATATAAGCAATTTTATTTATATTTTATATTGAGGTAGAAATTCAGGCAGGGCTGAGAGTTGGAAGGGTTAAGTGAAAAGGATACACCCCTCTTGGTGAAGTCATACCCTGGTACATGCTTGTCCCTCCCCTATTCCTTTGTACTGCTGCTCTCTCTGCTTGCTAGAGATAAGAGTACAGTAGACTTTCTCCAATCGGGACTATACTGTAATAAAGTGACCAGTCATGAAGAAATGCTGTAATAACCTGGTAAGAGGTCTATATAATCTCTCTGAGCCCTCTGGTGGGGGCCCAGAATTTGGAAAAAACTATTTTCTCTGGGTCTGTGTACATTAAACTGTTGTTTCCTTCTAAGACTCCTTGGGTGTTTCTTTCTTCACTCGTTTATCTGCTACAATATCATCCCCTCAGGAGTCAGGACTAGTTTGTGGACTGTTTAAAAAAAAACTCAGGGCTTCGCCTGTCTACTAAAAATTAAAATGTTGGTCAGTAGTCTTTCTCATGGTAAGGCATTCCATAAAAATGGAAGTGCCCCTGAAACATTTGCCTGAAGAGCGTAAAACTTGTGTCTGCATACATCTTAAGCAACTCTTATAAGTAAGATGGGCCCTTTCCTGACCACACTTCAAAGGCCCAGACCAGCACTGCAAACTGACAGTGTACTCGATTAAGGAGTCAGTGGACAGAACACAGAATATGTTTATATCTATTTGGTTCTCTTATCTTGCATACTATCTATTACCTTACCTGAAGAAAAAAAAACATTTAAAGCTTTGGGTAGGTACCACCTTTCATTTGATATTTTGTCCATAATCCCCTCTTTGAGATAACATTCAACATTTATTCCACTGCCAGCCTGGTGCCCTTACTTCTGGAGAAACCTCATGTCGGGGGCACATACCAATCAGTTTTTCAGGATCTCCTTAATGAATATCTGTGAGAGACAGCTGCATACACTGACTCTATTGTATGCAAATATATTATGAATATTCATTAGGGAGATCCTGAAACGCTGGTTTGTGGCCCTTCAGGACTAGAATTTGACACCCCTGCCTTATGTGATTGTCAATAACATTATGGAAGGGTAGTTACTCGTTCAGTAGGTGGGTTGGTGTCCTGAAATGAAGCTCAGCTACTGGTCACATAGAGGGGAGCCTGAACCACTAGCCCCATCCTGGTTGGTGGGAGTGCCACAATGATATAAAAAACTTTGAGCACTAATAAAGCACTTTTGGACAGCACTGACAGGTTTGGTCTTTGGAACTGTAAGCATGGCCCTGGAATTGGAAAGGAAGGATGCAACAGATCAATACCAGAGTTGCCAAGTTACCCAGTTCCAGGAGTGCCAGTTCTGGTTTTAAATTTGCATTGCAATGCAGTATGATATTCGTAGTTCCTGATTTTTCCTATTGGAATCAATGCTGCATGTCCTATAATGCATCGGGATGAGTGTCAGAAATCCAGGATTGGCTTAAAATCTCACTCCTGGAACTGGGTAACTTGGCAACTCAGCAGTATTGACCATTTGAATTTGATCTGATGTCAGATTCATCGGTTCTTATGGTAGCTGGTGGCTGAGACCAGGCATCAGTTATGGTAGTTGTAGATACAATGAAATTCTGTATCCTATAACCTTTCCCCTCCTCCCCTGATCTGGCAGCATTGCACATGTTACAGAGGAAGAAAAGCACTGTCTTAATGGCTGGTTTTGGTTCTTGAAATGTCCAATTTCACAGTGTGTTATGAGGCTGCTATCATCTGACCATGAACTGTCCCATTTCTATGTTTGACAACTGCTCGAGCCTTTTGATTCTATCACAAAAGTGCTGTATTCAAACCAAAACAGTTTTGAAGTAGCTACAGTAGCCACTAATTTTAACAAATTTTTAAACAAAATCCCATTCACATATGACAAACAAAATAAATCCAATGGAAAGCCAGTATGAAAGGGTTTATTCTTACTGTTTAATTGTTAACATAACACATGGTTTCTCCTCTTAAGATTTACAGAAACACTATCCCTCAATCATGAACAGTAATCATTTTTATGTCTTGCTGCACTTAGTAAGCTTTCTTTCAGCTTCTAGCCCCTTCATTTTCCTCTCTCCCTACTCGGTGCTAGAAGATCTTAGACAAATAAAGAATGCACTATCTCCACTGGGGCCAGGGCTTCTTTAATTGCTTATGGGGCCCTTGGCAAACTTCTTTGAGTGGTCTCCCTTTTTTTTCCCCTGCCCCCAAATCATGCTTTTCGGTGTAGCGTCCCCAGGCTATGGAATATGCTGCCTTCAGCACTTTGCACTGAGAGCAATTATTTGTGCTTTTGTAAGTTAGTGAAGGCTTGGTTCAGTTTGTATAGATTGTGGCCTTTTCTTATTATATGTACATATATTTTTTTATTGTTTTCAGTACTGTATTATATTGTGATCAGCCTTGGGGCCAGTTTTTAGCTGTAGGCAAAATATCAAATGTGTTTCAACTTTAAATAAAAAAAAATGCTGATTACTTATCCTGCTAGACCAGTCCAAGCCGAGAGGGTTATACTTCCCAGTCAGTGGAGGCAGACCAGAGCATCTTTCGGTGATTATCCCCTGTACATGTGCTAGTACTGAGAGAAGCCAGTATTGTCAGCCTTCAGCAGGTGGCAAGGTGTGTGGACTGGTGCAGCAGTACAGATAGGCCTGTGTGTTGAGACTTTAGGGCCTAATGTTTGCTTGGAGCTTGGGTATGCCCATTGTTTCCTAAAGCTGACAGTTTGCCCAGCAGGATCGGACCAAGGGTTTCTGCCATCCTAGGCAGAAACCCTGGCCCCGCCGACCCCCCCCCCCCTCCAGTTGCTGCCAATTCCGTCTCTGGAGGGGGGAGGCAGGCAGTGGCAGTGTTTCAAAAAGCGGAGGCTTTTTGCTGCCACAGGCAAGAAAGTGCCAGCAAAAAGCAGGTACTTTTGGAAATACTGTTGATGCCGCTGTCTGCCTCCCCTCCCAGTGGAATAGGTGGCAGCAAGGGGGGGGGGGGTTGCAGCTGGTCATGTGTGCTGCTGCTGGCTGCCCTAGGCAGCCGTCTAGCTCACCTAGTGGACGCTCCGGCCCTGCTGCCCAGTGTCCAGCGCAATTGAGTTCCAGCACTGGTGAGCCAGAGCAGACAGGAGGATCCTATGGAGACCCCTGAGGGAGGGTTGGTAAGTCTTGGGCCCTTGCCCTCCTCCCCTCTTGATATCCTCTCTGCCTTTTTTAAAAATTTCCCATATTTTTAATTGGCTCTGTTTTGTTTTTTGAATAAATCAACTTCAAAAAAACAAAACAAAAAAAACCTTCAAGGCAGTCGGGCTTTCCAGGCCTGTTTAGGTGGTTGGGGAAGCCCTTCTGTGGAGTCTTCCATCAGCCTGAGATCTGCTGGGATTCCCTTACTTATAGGAGGTTCCTTTTTTCGCTACATTTTGTCTTTCATTAGGGCTTTTTTCAATTGCAGCTTTTTTGTTTTACCACTGCAGTGCTGAGCTGTTTGACCTAATGCAGCTTGTGGTCCCTGGTGGTTTAATTCTGCAGTCGGAATTTCTTTGCCCCAAGAGCACTGGAAAACCTCAGAGCACCTTTTTGGGGCATGTTTGGGACCCCTATAGGGGCTTGGGGCCCAATGCAGACTTTGCTGCCTCTGCTACATTGTTGTTGCCATGTCTGCTGACATGAAAAAATCTTAGATGGCTGCATGGTCCCTGCAGAGGGGGAGCATGGTGAGGTGGTTGTAACCTCAAGCCCACTGCCCCCTGAAAGTCCTCAAGGGTCTCCCAAGCCCTTTTTTTTAAAGTCAGCTTTGAGTAGCAGTTTCTGAAACAGATCATGGGTTTTCAGTCTTTAGTAGCTGTGTGATAGCTACCTTTCAGGAGCCCGAGGACGTCATCTCCCCTATGGGGAACTAAGGGCTCTCCAGGCGCACCCATCCTGTTTTATCACTTAGTTATTCCTCCAAGAACTAGGTCTGTTCTCCTTTTGGAGGGCCTAGGAAGAGAAGGCAGTTTTCCTGTTTCGATGGGTAAGTACGTTGGGGAAGGAGAGCTTCTCTTGGCGAAGGAAGAAGTTCTGTTGGGGTTGGTTTGTCTCCAAGATGACCAATTCTGTCCGTGTTCCAAATGTCTGGTGCTTCTGCACTTTGCAGAGTCTCCTGTAACTGTGATTCCAGAAGTGGACCCTAGCCTAGAGAGTTGGAGATACCTCTCTGGTTTCTTCCCCTCTTTGGGCACTTGTGAAAGGTCATGTCCTTTCTAGGGAAGCCCTGGAGTTGGTTGGGGCTGAGGGGCACTTTGGTCCTGACTCAACTGTTTCCTCTACCCCAAGGGGAATGAAACTGCATTGGAGTCCCTAGGATGGTTGTCCTGATCATAGCAGTGATGTAGCACACAACCACTCCTGTGGTATGGAGCTACAGGTAACTCGTGATGCGAGGATGCAAGTCCTCCACAAGAACTTCTCTTGGCTTCAATCTGGGGTGCTCCAGTAGCACCTTGCTTGGGTTTGGTGACCAGAGCACACTTCTGTTGGTTCCAGTAATTACCATATAGCAAGGCTGATGTCTAGAGGTCATTTTTGGAGGGCACCCTGTATGACACGAGCAGGATCTCATCTTGGTCCATGGCAACAGCTGTGGTGACCCATCTGTGGCTCTCGTTCCAATTTTTGTCTGCAGAGGCCTTATCCCAGCTATGGTTTATCAAGCTCACCTTTAAGGGCAAGTGGCTCCCTTTTGGAGGACCTGCAGAATCTGATGGAAGCCCTTAGTGAAGTTTATCCTTAGAGGCAAGACCTTAGACACTCCAAGAAGATAGACCTAGAGGCTTATCCTTGTGTAAGGCTTGGTGGGGAGCCTGGCGATGGCTTAAGATTGGGAACAGTTCTGGCAATCACTTCTTCCTATGGGCTTCTGCCCAAGAAAGATTCTTTTTCAGGGATTTCAACACTCTCAGGACTCAGTAGGAGCATCTTTGGGGGTTGGAAGCTATCACAGTGTGATTTGCAGATCCCTTCTGAGGGACCAGTGATTAGTGGGTGCCTCCAAGTGGTTTGCTTGGAATGGGCTTATATTGGTCTTTGTATCCTAGATACCCTCAACCATGGGTATGCTATCTAAAGTTTGCAGAGTCTCTCTGGCTTCTTTCGTGGAGTTCCTTTGTGACTCCTTGCTCAAGAGATCAACAGTTGAGGAAACTAATCAGTGCCTTCTGCTGTTGCCGACTATTGTGCTTGTGCCCCTAGTACATAAAGGTCGAACAGTCCTCTGCCTTCCTTTCTTGTACCAAAAAAAAAGGTTGGTCCAGCCTTTTTTGGGGCCTGTAGGGGTCAAAGCCTGGTTAAGGGAGCCCCAGTTTCACAGAGACTCTCAGGTTAGCCTTTATATGGTTCTCCAGGAACAAGCAGGAAGTCTGTCCTCACATATGAGTGACGTCTGCACCGACAGAGCCTGCGCGGAAGCATCTCCACAGCTTTCAAAGAAAGCCTTTGGGAGATGCCACGATGCATGCATTGACCCCTTCCAGCCCAAGGGTGCCATTTTGCTCAGTCTCCTTTTTTTCCGCGGAGGCCAATGGACATAGGTCCAATTCTCCTGGAAAAATTCTTTAAAAGATCCCTGGGGCACACCACTGTTAACATTCTTCTCCTCAGAGTGAGCTCCATTTATCTGTACTCTTTGATCTCCAGGAACAAGCAGGAATGAGTCTTCACATATGGGTACGTCGGCGCAGATGGAGCCCGCACGGAAATGCTCCCCAGCATCCAATCAGAAAGCCTTTGGGAGCATCCCCCGTGCCTGCGCGGTGACTTCCCGCCTTTCCCACTGCCTCTCCTCAGTTTTTCGTTTTTCCGCGGAGCCAACAGGACGTACCTCCTGTCACCAGAAACTTTTTTTCCTTTAATTTCCTTTTTTTCTTGTTTTCTTGTGGTCACGGCTGTCTTCCCGCCGATACCGGTACCGCCGGTGTCTACTCTTCTTTTTTCCGACTTCGAGAAACTTTTTCCCCTCAGTTTTCTTTTTATCTCTCTGAGGCCTACCAGGCCTTTCCAACATGGAGCCTTATTCCCCTAAGAAGTGCCTCCACTGTGGAAACTTAGTTTTCTTTTTAGACTCCAATGCCTGGTGTCTATCCTGTTTGGGCCCTGACCCCTTTTCCCCCGGTCCATCGGGCTATAGTATTGGGAGAAGACCTTCTCTTTTTCGGGTATCCCTCGATGCCGTTTTTCCGCCTCGGGTGAGGACGGCGGTTTATTCTTCTCTCCAGGACCAGGTAACCCACAAACAGTCTGTTAAGACTAGCCAATCCTTGAAGGGTGAGTCTCATGCACCGCATGATGACGGCTCCAGCCTTGCCCTCCAGACCTCATTGGCAATAAGACCCCGGCGGGAGTCTTCGGGCTCCAAAGCATTTACGGGGTTTCAGGTTGTTCCTGGGGTTCATTCCTCACAGAACATACCTGAGCCGTGCTCGGGGGTGGTATCCGCTTCGAGCGGTACCAATTCCCCGGCATCGGCACCGGTGTTGAGTGTTCCACTCTTCACTGAGGATTGTCATCTGGTGTCCTCGGTACCTTCGGGGCCGATCGATACGACCCAGACTGGCTTTCCTGCATCCCAGCCATGCGCGGGGTTGGTACCGGCTTCGAGCGGTGCCGCTCCCCCGGCATTGGCACCGGTGTCGAGTGCTCCACTCTTCACCAGGGATCGTCGTCTGGTGTCCTCGGTACCCTCAAAGCCGATTGATCCGACCCGGGCTGGCTGTCTTGCCTCCCAGCCCTGCGCAGGGGTGGTGCCGGCTTTGAGCGGTGCCGACCCCCCGGCATCGGCACCGGTGTTGAGTGCTCCGCTCTTCACCAGGAATCGTCATCTGGAATCCTCGGTACCTTTGGGTCCGATCGATACGGACCAGACTAGTTTTCCTGTATCCCGGCCAACCGCGAGGTTGGTACCGGCTTCGGGCGCTACAGATGCCCCCGCCATCGGCATCGGTGTCGGGGGTTCCACTCTTCACCAGGGTTCGTCATCGGGTTTCCTGGTCAGAACCGATCGATACGCCCCAGATGGACGTCCATCTATCTGCACCATGCTTGGGGGGGGGGGGGTAACGCCTTCAAGCGGTACCGATGCCCCGGCGTCGGCACCAGTGCCGAGTGTTCCTCTCGTCACGGGGCATCGTCTTCGGACGTCCTCGGTGCCTTCGGTACCGATCGATATGATTCCGATTTGACTTTCATGTTGCGGCATCGCCGATGCCACCACCAATGTCGGTGCCTTCTGGGCATGCATCGATAGCCCTGCTCGCTTCGATGCCCAGTCTAGAATCGATATCCAGTCTAGAGGACTTGGCTCCGACGCGGTGGAGAACCGGTCCATGTCGTTTCCGACTACACAGTACCGAGGATAATCTCCAAAGCTCTCTGGTTACCTTGGTGCTGCTTCGGCAACCTCCGATACCTGCTCCGATGGCACCGATGCCGGTACCAGTATCAATGTCAATTCCTGCAGTTCCATCGGTGCCATCGATCCTTTCTATGCCTAGCTTGGAATCGATACCGGGTACCGATGATGCAGTATTGATTGCCTCGAATCAGAACTGTCAGTATCGTCCAACACCTAGCAGAATTCTTTCTCTGCACCAGTCCAGTAGGTCTTCTGGTGTTCACGCCGCTCATTCTGCCTCAGCCGACCCGGGAATAGTCCCTCTGGGAGATCCTTCCTTCTTTTCAGAAATTTCTCCTTGACATGGCAGCTTTTCTTGCCATTCCTATTCCTGGCCCTACCCTTACTCGAGACCCTGCAGGAAAGGAAACCATAATGCTTTCTTTACATCATTCCTTGCAGGACCTTCTTCTGAGGATTTGGGAATCACCTTTTAAAGGTTCCTGCGCCTTCTACAGCCATGAGTGTTCTGTATCAGGTGCCTCCCTCTCCGGGGTTTCAGGAAAACAAGCTTCCGCATCATTCCCTTGTAGTGGAATCAGCAATGAGGAAGGTCAGAAGCAAGAAGAAGCATTCTTCTTCTCCACCAGGTCGTGCATCTAAAGCACTTGATGCCTTTGGACATCAAACCTTCCATACTTCTATGTTGGCTTCCAGAATTATTTCATATATTTTTTATGAGTCTAACACTTCGGGAGGTCACAGAAAAATTATCTCTTCTGTCTCCTTTTTTGTCAGAACCTAAGGCCTCTGACTATTCCTTGCTTCTTAACCATAGCAGGAATATCACTAACACTAACAGTGTGGCTGCTGAAAAGGTAGCTTTGGCCCCTTTCAACCTCCCAAGAGAAGTTGAGGTCTTGTTGGCCTCATAAACCCTCCACTAGGTGAGCGTATGCCTTTAAGTGGCGGAGATTTTCAGTATGGTGTGCAGAGCAGCGGGAGAACTTGTTTTCCTGCCAGGTGCAACTAGTGCTCCAGTACCTACTCATCTCTCTCTCACACTGGGCTAAAGTCAAACTCGGTGAGAGTGCACCATAGTAACATAGTATATGACGGCAGATAAAGACCAGTATGGTCCATC
The DNA here is from genome assembly GCA_033557465.1 of Ichthyophis bannanicus. NCBI lineage: Eukaryota > Metazoa > Chordata > Amphibia > Gymnophiona > Ichthyophiidae > Ichthyophis > Ichthyophis bannanicus. The sequence goes on along the minus strand of CM066031.1, from coordinate 777,583,148 downwards.
TAGTCTGCCCAGCAAGGCGGCAAGAGTAGGTGCACTTGCTGCTCCGTGCAGGTCACCTCTCCCCATGCCTTTGATTAGGGGTGTACCCACCACTCTGTGTAGGTCACCCCTGTTTGTTCAGATATAAGAGATAGTTATGCTTATTTTGATTTTATCCTGTTGCGATTGCCATACACCACCACCCTATTGAGGGGAAGCACCTGTCGGGTCAACTCCTAGTCTCTTTTCCTCCAGCGGCAGAGTGGGACCTCAACGTGGTGCTCTCGCAGCTCACCAGCCCGCCATTCGAGCCTCTAGCCACTTGCCATGTGCGGTAAATTTCATAGAAGGTTACCTTCCTGGTGGCCCTTACGCCCGCTCGCAGAGTAAGCGAACTGCAGGCCCTGGTGGCAGAATCACCATATACAAGATTCTACAAGAACAGAGTGGTTCTCCACACTCACCTCAAACTTTTTCCCAAGGTAATATCTCCTTTCCACCTCAACCAGGAGATGGTCATCCCGACCTTTTTCCTTCGGCCTCACACCAGTCAAGGCCCATTTGCAATCCAAATGGTTTCCTCCTATCTTTTTACCTACAGTGGATTCGGGGCCATCACAAAGCTCCTCAGCTTTTCATTTCCTATGACCCCAGTAGGCTGGTGCTTCCTGTGACTAAATGAATTCTGTCCACTTGGGTGACGGACTGTATTGCCCTCACCTATGAGGGAGCTTGGCTCTCCCTGGAACACTGGATCACAGCGCATAGTGTGAGAGCAATGGCCACATCAGTGGCAAACCTGTGCTCAGTGCCTATGACAGATCTGCAAAGCCACCACATGGTCTTCAGTTCATATGTTCGCAGCTCACTACTGCCTGGAGAGCGAGTCCCATTGGGACAGTGCCTTTGGCCAAGTGGTATTCCACAATCTTGTCTGGGTTTAGGCAACTCCTGCCCTCTGATCCTTTTGTGTTCAGGCTACCGGAGTAATAGTGCTGCTGGATGCTAGGGTCTTGCAGAGTCTGTCAGTTGGGGACTCATCTTCTGCAACTCACGGCTACCCGACTTGGTTGCCGTTGATGCTGTTGTGGTTCAGTCCTCTGCAGCTTGGAACTAGGAAGTCCCATATGTGAGGACTGATTCCTGCTGTCCCTGGAGAACACCTGTTACAGGTGAGTAACTACACTTTCTGGTGTGGATTATGTCTGTCCACCCTGGACCACTCTGAGGCATACTTTCATATTCTTCTGAGAATATCTTCATTGGTTTCTCTGGTTCTACATCCTGGACTGCCTTTTTCAGTTTTGTGCCCTGCTCTTGCTTTGGCCACAAATCAAAACAGTCATGACGGCCCCCTGGGTTCTCTCTTATAACTGGTGAGTCAGTCCACTTCTTGGAACCGTCCCAGTTCAGCACATCCCAGGAGATCTGTTGTGTGGAAACACCAGGCATGGGTAATAAGCCACACCAAAGGCAGTCTAGTTCCCTCCTGGAGCTTGGAGTGTCTGAGTGCCTGTTCAGCACATGCTTGGGCAGTGTCTTTTTTGTCCAAACGTTTGGTCAGGCTTGGTTGTAGCTCTGGAGTCTTTGCGTTTGGGTAGCTCATGGGGCATGGGTCTCCCTGAAGTTCCCAGGTTTGACCTCTTCAACCCCAGAATGTGTGCCTTGGGCCAGGACATGTACTGTATATGCGAGATTATCTTCAGATTGAGGCACTGCTCCCAGTTGTTTGCTTAGCTTCTATCTCTTCCAAGAGATCAAAGAGCAATCACTTGGTGGTTGCTGACTCACTCTCTGATGGATGGCTTGCCTCTAGAGACACTACCTTGGGTGATAATCACTGCAAAGACTTGTCTGCTGCGCTGACACTTTGTCTGTCAAGATCAGCTTATAATGGGGTGCTTTTCTCCTCAGGAAGCCTCCTGATTGGTCAACAAGTAAGAGGTCAGGGTGATGAGCCTGGCTCTAGTAAGGTTTCAGGCCCTCCAGGATGGCTATGTGGTCAGGGTGTTCTGAGACAGGGCATTGGCAGTGGCATACATCAAGTTAAGTGGCTTTTGTAGCACTGCAGTGGCAACAGAGGTGGTGGAGTGAGTTTGTTGACCATAGACTTGTTTGGTGTCTCTTTCGGTGGCACACACAATGAGAGTTAGAAGCATGTAGATTGTCCGAATGGCTAAATTGGATCATGGTGCTCCCGATGAGTGGGAGTTATGCCCTGGGGTGTTTGGTCTCATCATGTGGAGGTGGGGCCTGCTAGTGTTTGGGCTGCTGTCCTACACAGGGAAATGCTTAAGTAAAAAGAGCCTGTTTAGTCATGGGACAGTCCCAAGGACAATGGATTTAGATATACTACTTTTGGCATGACCCCAGTAGGGTTTCTGTATGTGTCTCCATGGTTTTTGGTGAGTCGTCTCCTGTGCAGGTTTCAGTCTCCTGAGCTTGGTCACTCTAGTAGCACCAAACTGGCTGTGCAGGCTATGGAACACAGGTCTCCTGAGCTTTTTGGCAGTGTTTCTCCCCCCCCCCCCCCACCTCTTGCTGCCTCAGGAGTAAGGACATCTGTGACAGGAGTCCACTAATGGGGGGGGGAGATTCTTGCTTTTTTTTCTCATTTACACTCTGGCCCCAAAGAGGCATAAGCTGTTTCAGAAAGAAAGCCCTGGAGTGTAGTGGTTATCTTATCCTCCTTAGGCCTAGAAGGCCTATTCTTCTGGAGCCTATGTCAGGGTCTGGAGGATCTTTGAGGATTGGTGTTCCTCACAGGCTCTGGATGTCAGGAAGATGAACATGGTTGCCATTTGACCCTTCTGTTGGTATGGCCTGGACCAGGATCTAGTTTGGCATGTTCTTGCAGTTCAGTTGGCAGCCCTTGCATGCTACCAAGGGTGAGTTTGGATGTGCCCTTGGGTGGTGCACCCTAAAGTGTCTCTCATCCTCTGGAAGGCAAAACAGCTCCATCCATCCATGTGTCTGGTTGGGGCCACAGTGGAAGTGCTCTCAGGTTTTTGAAGGCGTTTGAAAGATTTTCCTTGGTTCCTTTTGGAATGCCTCTCAAGGCTTGTTCCCTAACCATAGTATTCCTAATGACTTTTACGTCTGCTAGATGGGTGTCAGAGCTACAGGCCTAGTCCTGTAGGGAACCTTTTCTGGTCATCTTGGCAGTGCTTTGAAGATGGTGCCTCCTTTCTCTCAGAAGTGTTCTTCCTTTTTTTTTTTTTTCATTTGATCATTTTATTAAGTATTTAGTATCATTACAAACTTCACTTAATATGTAACAAACTACACAACGTTTATGTATCAAACTTCACACAATATTTGTATTTATTAACAATTATATATTATATTTATTAATTCATATAATATTACTCTAAATACTCTTTATATCATTCCCTTTCTAACCACCCTCTCCCACCCTCCCCTGCTCATCCATCCTCATCCATTATTGAATTAATATCCTCTTTTCACCCAATCACCATTTATCCTTCCAGTAAAATGTTAGTTAAATTTTGTATAAAATCCCTCTCATATTTTCTTTAGCACTCCCACTCGTTCTTCCTTCCTTTTTTCCAACCACTTACACACACTCTTCCATTGTTCCACAACTTTCTCACCTGTCCCCCGCCTCATCTCCGTCTATCTATGCATCAAACACATCTCTGCCACTCTTTTCACAAATCCTGCCTTATGTGGCATGGATTTCCCCTGCCAATGTTGTGCTATTTCATTTCTAGTAGCTACTATACAGTGATGTATCACTCCACTAACTCTCTTTGGAATGTCTACATCTAATTGATGTAGTAAACAAATCTCTGACTTTCTTTGTATTCGATATCCTGTCATGTTATATATCAACTCCAAAATCTCAATCCAATAGGCTTGTATCCACTTACATTTCCACCACATATGCAACCAGTTCCCTTTCTCATTACATCCCCTCCAACAGTGATCATTAATCCCCCTTCCAGCTCTGTTTTTATATATTGGAGTCCAATACCATCTGAACAACAATTTATAAGCATTCTCTTTTACCCTTGTGGCTATGGATATACTTGTCACTGTTCGTATTATCTTATCCCAGTCTTCCTCAGACCATCTTATCTCCAAATCTTCTTCCCATTTTATCATGTATCTCAATTTGTTATTCCCCCCTCCATTATGTCTTTATAAATTTTGGACAAAACTCCTTTCTGCCCCAAATTTCCTAAACACAATGCTTCAAACCACCCCCTATTTTCACAGAGATCATGCCACAACTTCGATTGTTTCAAAAAGTGACTCACTTGTATATAAGCATAATAATCTCTACTAATCTATATAGATCCTTAATATTTTCAAATTCAAAAATGCCCTCTTTACTCACTATTTGTGAGAGATATTTTAACCCCGCCTTATCCCATCTATTCAAAATGCCCATCTCTGGTCCTTGTCCGCTTTCAAAACAGGCTTCTAGAGGCATGCACTGTCAGTACTTCTTATTTTGTATTATTCATTTTCTGTTTTGTTTCCAAACTTGTAAACTATGCACTATTAGAGGATTTTTATTTTTATTTTCTAAATTAAGTCTACCTCTTCAAACTACTTTTACCTTTTCAGAATAGGTCCCTGCCCTCCTTTGTGGAGAAGGATCTTCGGTTAGACCCTTTGCTGCATCATTTGGATGTGAGGTGAATTAGGAAGTATCCAAGATTACTAGTTCCTCCTGTCAGTCAGGCCTTTTGCCGTTTTCCTGTGATCCAAGAACATGAAAGACAGCAGCCATATGCCTTATTTGCCCACTGAATTATGGAAACTGTTGGTTCAATCTGCTTTTTGTCTAGGGACAGAGCATAACCCACTAGAGCATGGGCCTCTTTCTGGGCTGTTTTCAATTTAATGTTTCTAGAAAACATCTATTGAACAGCTAACTGTTCTTCCCTGAACACTTTTGTGAAGTGCTACAGAGCTTCTGCGACTGGCACAGGGTAGAGCTGTACAGAGCAGTGTCTTCCTCCCACCTTGGGCCCACATTGTTTGGGGACATCTCACTCATCTCAACTGGTCTAGCAGGATAAGGAAGGAAAATTTTGCATCCCTGATAACTTTTTCCTTGAATCCTGCTATACCAGTCCAGGACCCAGCCTGGTATGACTACACCTTCCAGCTGGGAAGCCTGGCTGCCTCTTCACAGCATGTCAATATCTGTTTAATACAGAGTCATATATACAGTAGTACAAGAGCCAACAGTTTTGAACATAGTTGTGGTGGTTTTGATTAATGCTTGTTCTGAAATTTTCAGTCTTGCTTTCTGCTTGGGAAGTATCATACTGACGTCTTTCAGTGCTGCACCAGCATTTGTACAGGTGATGACATCACTGAAAGTCTCTCTGGTCTACCTCTACTTGCTGGAAGAGGGACATAAGTTTCTTTTCTTGAAATTTGCAAGACCAGTCCAGGCAAGCTGCTTATCGGCTATGTAAAACTTATCCATCACCTCCTGAAGCCCGTCCTATATATTTTTTTTGTTTGTTTTTGCTTTGTCATATCAAGTATTTTAAGATAGGAAGTACCTAATCTAAAGATGACAAACAGGACAAACGTACAATGAAGTATTAAGCATTTCACCTAATGGTAATGAAGTCTGGGCTTTATACAGGATGGGATAGAATCTCTGTATAAACCCTGCAGATCCAGTCCTCTAAAAGCAATCCTATATTCACCAACTTAACAGAGCTAGGATGTTACTGTTCACCATGGGAAAAATATTCACATTCTAATATCATCTTAGTAACAGCAACACAAATACTCTATTACCATGCACCCTGAAGTAATATAAAACCTTGCAAAAGAGATATTATGAACCCTAATAGCAAACCTACAATACTAAAATAGCACCTAATGCAAGGATTCAGATGGTAATAACTTCATTTATGAAAATTACTACTGTATTACAAATTCTAAAATATTAATGCACTTCCTGTTGGAAAACAGAATAACCCTAGATTGCTTGAAATCCCTGCACTGCTTCCACATGCTAGTTGAATTCCTCAAATGGGTCAAGGTTACATATGCAGATTGTAAACCCACTTGAATGGGATGTAACTTGCCTTAAACTTGGATTTGGAAAAGGCAAGCAATCAACTCTGTAAACCAAATCCAAACAGAGATGGAGGCACTCACCAAATGAAAAATAAATGACCAAAAATTAGAAAATGCAGAGAAAAACTGAAATAAAGAGTCTAAGAAATCAATCCTTTTCTTCTATTGTGCAATGTTCAAACATATGAGATGTGCATTCCAAAGATGAGAGATTCCAATCACTAAACTGAATTTTTTTCTACCTTTTTTATTCTGAGCATTTTATTTCATTGATCCAATCTCTTTTGCTGGTTGTTGCATTCCTCTTCAGCCTTGTCTCCCACCACTCTATCTAAGGCCATTCTTCTTTTTTTTTTACTTTATTTTTAACAAGTTTTCAAACAAAATACCAAGCAGAATACACTTATACATGAAAAGAGACAAGCAAATGGTAATTATAAACAAGGAAAACCCCCCAAAGAACCCCCCCCAAAAGAAAACATGCTATCTCCAGGAACAAGCAGGAATGTAGTCTTCACATATGGGTATCGTCGGTACCGACGGAGCCTGCACGGGAACGCTCCCCAGCGTCCAATTAGAAAGCTTTTGGGAGCATCCCACAGCACCTGCGTGCTGCCTTCCCGCCTTTCCCAACTGCCTCTCTCCAGTTCTTCGTTTTCCGAGGAGCCAGCAGGTCGTTGTTCCTGTCACCGCAGAAAGGTTTTTCCTTATTCTTTCTTTTTTGTGGTTGCATCTGCCTTCCTCGATGCTATACCGGTACCGCCGGTTCTCTTTTCTTTCTTTCGTTTAAAATAAATAAATAAATAAATCTATCTATATATATAAAATTCTGTATTTTCCAAACGTTTCTTCCCAGGTGCACGTACCATTTTGGGCCCTAGGCCCAAACTTTTCTCCACTATGGGAAAACCCGCTTCCGGTTTCAAAAGGTGCACCAAGTGTGGTGGTACCATCTCCGTCACCGACACCCATGAATGATGTCTTAAATTTCTAGGTCCTGACCACTCCATCGCCGAGTGTATGGCTTGTGCCATGATGTCCAAGAGGGGTCGACAAAACCGAACTCCTAAGCTCAGCGCCCTTTTTCCCTCCAATGCAGCTTCTGTGGCATCAACGTCTTCCAGGGCTTCGTCTTCCTCCCATGGATCTCAGGTAACTAAACATAAGTCTAGCCGGTCCTCAAAGGGTAGATCTCCTTCCAAGCATCGAGATGCCTCTGGCGTTGCCCTTGAGGGTTCTGTACTGGCAAAATTGCCCCAGCGGGAAGCTTCGGCTTCCAAAGCATTATCGGGGCTCCAGGATGTTCTCGAGGTCTTGACCTCGGCAGAACTACTGGTGCCATGCTCTGGGGTACCGGCTGCTTCCGGTACCCGATACCCAGGCATCGGCAGCGTCGATAGACCAGAGGATCCTGGCTATTGAACGCAGTCTGGCGGCTCTCCTTGCAGGCATCGACACCCTCGGAACCACGTCAGACATTTCAACTGGTACCGGTACCGACGCTGGTACTGGTATCGGTACCGATAGCATCGACATCGGTATCGGCTTTGCCGGCACCCAGTCATGCGATGCCTTCCGGTGCCGATACACCGGTACCGATTCCCCCCGGTACCGACTTCGGTCGGTACGGGTATCGGGCTCTTCAAGAGCATCCGGACAGACGGTACTTCAAATCCTCGGAGGACTCGGAGGATTCTGACAGCTCTGCCGGCACCGGTATACTTCTCCCTGAAGAGCCTTCCTCTCCTAAATGTAGAATGTCTCCTCCAGAAGATATCTCCTTTCAGAATTTCATCAGGGAGGTGGCTCGAGATCTGTCCATTACTGTGGCTCCTGAAACAGAGCCCAGGGCTAAGGAGTTGGAGATTTTACAATATCCCAAAGCTCCGAAGGAGGCAGCTACTCTGCCTATCCATGAGATCTTACATGATCTCATGTTGAGAATGTGGGAGACATCTCTTACCACCTCTCCTCACTCTCGCAGACTAGATACCATGTATCGAGTCCCTCCTTGTCCTGGATTCCAAAAACCTCAGCTTCCTCAGCACTCTATTGTAGTGGAATCAGCTATGAGAAGGATCAGGAGTGCAAAGAGGCATGCCTCTAATCCTCCAGGACGTGAGTGTAGAACTTTGGATGCCTTTGGACGTCGTACGTTCCAGGCTTCCATGCTTTCTGCCAGGATCAGTTCCTATATTCTATATATGGGAATGTTCCTTAAAGAAGTCACAGGAGACTTGGAGGTTTTAAGCCCTCTCCTTCCTGAGGAAAAGAGGCAGGATTTTCTCACTAGTTAAACATGCCCAGGATGTTTCTAAGTTTAGAACATAAGAACATAAGATATGCCATACTGGGTCAGACCAAGGTCCATCAAGCCCAGTATTCTGTTTCCAACAGTGGCCAATCTAGGTCATATGTACTGTCACAACGCCCCCCTGGTGGCACTGGGATGTCACAGCAGGGAGGGTGGACACAAAAATATTTTATGGTGGAGTTTAGCTCAGACAGGGCCCAGGTTTTTATAGTCCTGTTAGCCTTCTGTGTAACCAAAGCTCCAAAGAATATAACAGTCCGAGTGTAGGGAGAATAAAGGCTTTTATTTCCCGTATTGCAAATAGGTTCAATAGCTCAGAATTTACATCAACACAAAAATGTCCTTGCTTCAGGTTGAAAGAAAAAGAAACATGAACTGAGTTAGACCTGTTAACTTCACAGCAGTACTATAAGAAACACAGATTCAAACTTTCCCCCAGACCACAGCTCTACTCCTCGGCTAAGGGCTCAAAGCTTTCTGCCAGGCAATAGCTGCAATCCATCTCGGGGTCCGAAAGGTCATCCGAGAATTCCACCTGCATTGGTTCACATTCAGGCTTTTTATACAATGTTTGTACGATGTCCCAATGCGCTGCATCCAAAGGTAAGCCTTGGTTTTGTACACCTCTAGAGTGAGGACAGTTTCTCTTGCCTACTGCTCTTTTATTAGAGAGTTTCCTGTTTAGCACAGGTTTGTATTTTGTAGCACAAATAATTCTAGAAGGACAGCATTCCTCTAGGCCCTGCTCCTCCGTCACAGCATTCATAAAATCACAATCAGTAAAATAGTGATTACCTTTCCTCTTGGGTTTCTCATGGCCAAGTGAGGGTTGATGCTTGTTCCTGCTGTAGTTTGGCTTCTCTGACACCAAGGTAGGCCTCCAGTTCTCCGGCCGGCCTTCTGCTGGGGTTAAGCCACACTTGCACCACAGCTTCTTTCTCTCTGGGCCAGGAATGTTACCTTTCAAAGTAACTCTTTCACCTCCTTCTTGGTTACTCCTCGTTGTGTCTTTCAAAGGTTGCTGGTCTCTGCCCGACTCAGGTCCAGGACTCTCTGGCACAGTCCTTCTCCTTCCAGGGTTAGCTGCTTCTTTGTATCTTTCCCACTTGGAAAGTGTATCCTCTCCCCTCTTGGGATATTTGAAGCAGATTCTTTCACCTGGTTCTGTTGAGTTTGCTGGGCCGGTTCCTTCTGTCAAGACTCCTATTCCCTGGTCCTTCTCTCCTTCCAGGAAAGCTCTCCTTTCTCCTTTCAGGGTTAGCTTCCTTCCTGTGTCTGTTATCTCCTGTGTCTGGGCTTTTAAAAGGAATTCTTCCCTTTCTGGATTGGGTGCAGGCCGGTATTGCATCATTGGCTCTGGGGTGTGGCTCCTCAGTCCTCCAGAGGTCCCTCTTGCTCCCCCTATATGGCTCCTCGCAATGCTGCAGCCGGTGTCTGCCTCTTTTTTTTCTAAGTTAAAAGCATTTTCTTCTGTCTGCAGAGGGTCTGCAGTACCACAGTACCTAGCAGTTTCCCCAAGAGACACAAGTTCCACAATGCTTGTACTGGATCAAGCATTGATATCTTCGGTCACTTCTTAATAATGGTTTATGGACCTTTCCTCCAGGAACTTGTCCAAACCTTTTTTAAACCCAGCTACACTAACAGCCTTTACTACATCCTCCGGTAACAAATTCCAGAGTTTGATTACACGTTGAGTGAAAAAATATTTTCTTTTATTAGTCTTAAATAGTTTACCCTGTAGCTTCATTGCATGTCCCCTAGTCTTTCTATATTCTGATAAGGTAAACAATCGATCTACGTTTACCCGTTCCACTCCGTTCATTAATTTATAGACTTCTATCATATCTCCCCTCAGCCGTCTCCTTTCCAGGTTAAAGAGCCCTAACCTTTTTAGCCTTTCTTCATAGGAATATCCTTCCATCCCCTTTACCATTTTGGTGGCTCTTCTCTGAACCTTTTCTAAAATCGCTATATCCTTTTTAAGATACGGCGACCAGAATTGCACACAATATTCAAGGTGCGGTCTCACCATGGAACAATATAGAGGCATTATAATATCCTTTGTTTTATTTTCCATTCCTTTCCTTATCATACCTAGCATTCTATTTGCTCTCTTGGCCGCCGCTGCACACTGGGCCGAGGGTTTTAACATGGTATCCACAATGACGCCTAAATCTTTTTCCTGGGTGGTGGTTCCTAATGTGGAACCTTGCATTGTGTAACCATAGTTTGGGTTGTTCTTCCCTAGGTGCATAACCTTGCACTTGTCCACATTAAATTTCATCTGCCATTTTGATGCCCAGTCTTCCAATTTATCAAGATCCTCTTGCAATTTTTCACAATCCTCTTGGGTTTTAACAACTTTAAATAGTTTTGTGTCATCTGCAAATTTGATAACCTCACTCGTTATTCCACTTTCCAGGTCATTTATGAATATGTCAAAAAGCAGCGGACCCAGCACAGATCCCTGGGGTACACCACTATTCACCTTTCTCCATTGGGAAAATTGGCCATTTAGCCCTACCCTCTGCTTTATATCTTTTAACCAGTTCCTGATCCACAATAGTACACTGCCTGCTATCCCATGACTCTTTAGTTTTGCCAAAAGTCTCTGATGAGGGACCTTGTCAAAGGCTTTCTGAAAGTCCAGATACACAATATCAACCGACTCACCTTTGTCCACCTGTTCATTCACTCCTTCAAAAAAACATAACAGATTAGTAAGACAAGATCTTCCTTGTCTAAAGCCATGTTGGCTGTCTCCCATTAGGTTGTGACTATCTACATCAGGGGTCTCAAACACGCGGCCCGCGGGCCGCATGCGGCCCGCGAGAGACCTTTGTGCGGCCCGCGATGCAAGGGGGGAAAAAAAAACACCCCGGCTTCTGCTGCTGCTGCCGCCGCTGCCGTGGCCGGCAATAGCAGCAATATCGCAAGTCCCGCGGGCTCCGCTCCCCCCCCCTTCTTCCTTCCTGCTTGCCTGCCAGTTCTCCGCTTCGGCTTCGCCTTTCAGAGCCGCGAAGGGAGAGCTTCTCCCTTGCGACTCTGTTCAGCCCGCTGGGGCAGATGGGAAATTTCCCATCTGCCCCAGCGGGCTGAACAGAGTCACGAGGGAGAAGCTCTCCCTTCGCGGCTCTGAAAGCCAAAGCCGAAGCGGAGAACTGGCTGGCAGGCAAGCAGGAAGGAAGGAAGGGGGGGGGGGAGACGGAGCCCGCGGGACTTGCGATATTGCTGCTATTGCCGGCCACGGCAGCGGCGGCAGCAGCAGAAGAAGCTGTTTTTTTTTTAAGTTTAATTTTCCCGGGGGGGGAGGGAGGGGGCAGGACTTGATGGGGGGGGAGCAGGACGATGTGGGGGGGGGAGCAGGACGATGTGGGGGGGGGGAGCAGGACTTGATGTGTGGCTGGGGGGGTAGTACTGAAAATGGGGTGATGGGGGTTAGGACTGGTAATGGACAGATGGGGGTTAGGACTGGAGGTGGTCTGATTGGGGGGCTAAGACTGAAATGGGGTTATGGGGGGGCTAAGAATGAAGATAGGGCGATGGAAGGGTTAGGCCTGGAAGTGGGCTGTTGGGGGGCTTAGGACCGATAATGGGCTAGGGGGGGGGGGGGCTAGAACTGGTAATGGACTGGGGGGGGGGGTGCTATGACTGGAAATGGGCCGAGTAGAAGGGGGAGCTTGAACTGCAAATAGCTGATGGGGACAGGGTCTTGGAATGGTAATGGGCTGAGTGGAAGGGGGCTTGGAATGGAAATGGGCTGATGGGGAGGGGGGCTTGGAAAGGAAATGGGCTGATGGGGAGGGGGGCTTGGAAAGGAAATGGGCTGTGAGGGGAGGGAGCTAGGACTGGAAATGGGCTGATGATGCGGGGACTAGAAGGGAGCGGATGCTGGGTTGGGCAGGAGCTAGAAGGGAGTTGATGTTGGGGGACGATTAGAATGGGATGGGGCTGGGAGAGTGAAATGGAGAGGGGAAATATATTTTGTGTGGGAGGGAAGAAAAATCTACAATTGGCCGGGTATTGGGAGAGTAAGTGGGGATTGAGGATGGAGGGGTAAAATTTGAGTGGATGAAATAGGAATGAGGAAAGAGCAAAAGGAGAATGATTAGTATGTTAAAGCAGATGTAGAGAGAATGGAAAAAAACTAGGAAAGAAGAAAGGAGAAATGGACAGCAGACGATGGAGAGTTAGCAGAAGACACAAAGAAACCAGAAGAAAGTGACTGGAACAATTGCAACTGAAAAAAAAATGCACAAAAGGTAGAAAAATATCTCTTTATTTTGAATTTATTAACTGAAATATGACAGCTCTAGGAAATGTGCATCTTTAATGTCTGCACTTTATTTAATACAAGAGGAAATCAATGTATAGTTTTATTTCTACAGTGTTGTACATTCTAAGTTTGGCTTTTGGGGTTCCCAGTTTAATTGTCTTCCTGTTTCTAAATTGTGATTCCTTGTTTGGTGATGGTGTATGTTCTGCATGTGTAACTGAGCTGAGGTATTCTGTTTATGTAATTCCTATTTGACATTGCCACTTGTTCTCTTTCCCGAGTAGGTCATGTATTGTTATTCTCTGAAATGTGTTGATTTAATATTTGCAGTGTTGCCTTTTGATAGTTAGGGTATGGTGCTTTGTGAGTCCTGGTAGTGCTGTTAGGACACGGCAGGTTTGCTATGGGTTCTAAATGGGCAGTGTTTCTAGTAGTTCCTAATGTGCCTGGCGGTTGGCACTGGTTTATAGTAATGTAGAAATCTTTTAGTCTTTCTTTATCCATACACTCATTAAGAGACATGTTTACTAAAAGTTAGTATATGGTAACATTATGCAAATATTTATGCAAATGATGCCCTTATGCAAATGATGCCCTTATGCAAATGAGGCCTGCGTCTTGTGCGGCCCCCGGGTTACTCTACAAGTCCTCATTTGGCCCTCAAAGCAATTTGAGTTTGAGACCCCTGATCTACATGCTGAGTAATTTTATTCTTTATGATGGTTTCTACCATTTTTCCCGGTACTGACGTCAGGCTCACCGGTCTGTAGTTTCCCGGATCACCCCTGGAACCCTTTTTAAAAATTGGTGTTACATTGGCGATCATCCAATCTTCAGGTATTAGAGATGATTTTAATGATAGTTCACAGATTACTGATAGCAGGTCTGCAATCTCATATTTCAGTTCTTTCAACACCCTTGGATGTATACCATCCGGCCCAGGTGATTTGCTACTCTTCAGTTTATCTAATAGTTGTAAGACATTTTCCCGATGTATCGATATTTCCTTCAATTCTTCTGCACCTTTAAATACCACTTCAGTCATGGGTAACATCCCTACATCTTCCTCAGTAAAGACCGAAGCAAAGAATTCATTCAGTCTCTCCGCTATCGCCTTGTCGCCTCTTAGTGCTCCTTTAACCCCTTTATCATCTAATGGACCAACTGACTCTCTCACAGGTTGTTTGCTACGAATGTACTTGAAAAGGTCTTTATTTCGCGTTTTTGCTTCCGCAGCAAGCTTCTTCTCAAATTCTCTCTTTGCCTGCCTTATCAATGCCTTGCATTTGACTTGCCAGTGCTTCTGCTGTTTCCAGGTTTCGTCGTTTGGCTCTTTTTTCCATTTCTTGAAAGATGCTTTTATGGCAACAGCCTCTCTGACCTCACCTTTAAACCATGCTGGCAGTTTTTTGGACTTCCGTCCTCTTTTCTTAAAGCGTGGAATACAGCTGGTCTGGGCTTCCAAGATAGTATTTTTCAACAACACCCAAGCTTGATGTACGTCTTTAACCTTTGCAACTGCTCCTTTTAGTTTTTTCTTAACTGTTTTTCTCATTTTATCATAGTCTCCCTTTCGAAAGTTAAAAGGTAGTACTGTGGATTTCCTTACTATCCCTCCTCCACTAATTAAATCAAAGGCGATCATGCTTTGATCACTATTGCCAAGTGGCCCCAACACTCTTATCTCTTGCACTAGATCTGGTGTTCCACTAAGGACTAGGTCTAATATGGCTTCTCCTCTGGTCGGTTCAATAGTTTGTCAATAGTGCAGCTTTGCCATTGCCATAGGTGCACGTAGAATTGCCTGACTCCAGGCATCCTATTTGGAGCTCTGGGTGCAGGACAAACTGGGAAATATCCCTTGTACAGGTGAGAACCTATTCGGCAAAAATTGGCAAGAAAAAGCCAATGAGTTGGATGCTGACAACTCCACTTCGGATAGGTTATCCAAAGCCACAGCTGATCCTGCAAGAAAGATTTCTTTCTTCTCAAAAAAGAAGAGGTTTTATCCCTCTTATTCCCAGCAGGGACGTTTGGTAGGTCAGCCTGTCCGGAAAGGTCAGCAACCACCTAAACAAAGCAAAGACTGCCAAGCCTCAACCGTCTCAGCAGTCTCAGCCTCCACAAGGCCTTTGACTTTCATTTAGAGAACTTAGCCTTCCTGGCCCTCAATGGTCCAGAGCCTTCCACCATTTCAGGAAGGTTGTCTCACTTTGCCCCCAGATGGGGGCAGATAACAGCAGAACATTGGAGACACTCCATTATAAAAGAGGGGTACAAGCTTCACTTTCTGTGCATGCCCCCTCCCACAATGGTAAGACAGTTCAATTCTCAGACCTCTCTTATCAACCTGTTCGATCAAGAGGTCACCATGCTTCTTGCCCAAGGGGCAATAGAAGAAGTACCCATTCATCAATACGGTACAGGGTTTTACTCCCCCTATTTCCTTATCCCAAAGAAAACAGGGGGACACAGACCTATTTTAGACCTCAGAGAATTGAACAAATTCCTGTTCAAAGAGAAATTCAAGATGATTTCTCTGGGAACTCTACTGCCATACCTTCAGAGTCAGGATTGGCTTTGTTCTCTAGATCTCAAGGATGCGTACACTCTTGTTCTCATCCAACTCAGAGTTCCTTCGGTTCCTTTTTCAAGGAAAGCACTACCAATACAGGGTGCTTCCTTTTGGCCTGGCCTCAGCACCAAGAGTGTTAACGAAATGCCATGGCTGTGGTAGCAGCATTTCTTCGTACTCTAGGGATATTCGTCTTCCCCTACTTAGACGACTGGCTCATTCGAGCCCCATCATAGTCAGAGGCCAGGACGTCCCTGTCTTGCACAATGCGTATCCTTCAGTATTTGGGTCTGGTCATAAACATCCCAAAATCCAGTCTAACTCCTACTCAGTCTCTAGAGTTCATGGATACCAGAAAAGCAAGGGCCTATCTTCCCCAGGCCCGTAGTCTTTGCATGGTGCAGTTGGCTTCTCAAGCAGTGCTAAAACCTCATCTCACTGCCCGAGAACTGTTATAACTACTAGGCCACATGGGATCTACAGTGCCTCCATATGAGAGCAGCCCAGTGGACTTTATCCATTCAGTGGACCCAGGCATCAGGGTGCCTGTCAGACAAAATAGCAAACACAAATCGTCTTACTTTGTGTCTCCAATGGTGGCAGTCCACTCAGAACCTGTTGCTGGGGTCCCCATTTCAACAGCCTTTACCCCAGGCAACTCTCACAACAGATGCTTCACGAATGGGTTGGGGAGCTCATCTGCAAGACCTTTCCACCCAAGGCACTTGGACGCCACAGGAGACTCATCTACATATCATTCTCTTAGAGCTCAGAGCAATCTTCCTTGCTCTTGAGTGTTCCACACCCTGCTCAGCTACAAGACAGTCCTCATTCATATGGACAATCAAGTAGCCATGTTCTATGTGAACAAGCAGGGAGGAACAGGCTCTCTGTCGCTTTGCAACAAAGCTTTGCGACTATGGGCCCTCGCCAGAGAGCATCAGATTCATCTCCTGGCAGTGTATCTTCCAGGCATACGAAACTCTTGGGCAGACAGACTCGGTGAAGTTCTGCTTCCACACGAATGGTCTCTACATGCAGACCAGGTGGCCAAGAGTTTTCAAATTTGGGGAACCCCGGACATAGACCTCTTTGCAAGTCTGTTGAATGCCAAACTTCCCCGGTTCTGTTCCAGAATTCTGGCTCAAGGTTCTCAGGCCAGGGATGCCTTCCTCCTTTACTGGGGTCAAGACTTCCTTTATGCCTATCCACCCATTCCCCTAATTCCCAAACCCTGTTCAAGCTTCAGAGAGACAGAGGGCGTATGATTCTCATAGCTCCACATTGGCCACGGCAAGTGTGGTACCCTCTGCTTCTACATCTCTCTCTCAAGCCCCCTCCCTGGAGTTAGGAACTGCTCCAGATCTCTTGTCACAGGAGGATGGAATGTTATGGCATCCCAATCCCCAGTCTCTGCATCTCAGAGCTTGGTTGCTGAAGGCCTACATCTTTATTATCTCAACCTCCCTCAGTAAGTAAAGGATGTCCTTTATGCTTCCAGGACGTCTGCCACAAGACGTTCTTATGCTTTTAAGTGGAAGAGATTTACCATATGGTGTTCGCAGAAGGGTCTTAACCCCCTTGCGATGCCTCTGGAATCATTACTGGAGTATCTCCTTCATTTATCCAATGCAGGACTTAAGACTAACTCAGTAAGAGTCCATTTGAGTGCTATTGCAGCTTCTTTCAAGCCTCTAAATGGACAACCTATTTCCTCCCATCCTCTTATAGCAAGATTTATGAGAGGCCTTCTTCTAACTAAGCCTCCCATTAGGCCACCACCAGTGGCATGGGACTTAAACCTGGTTTTTGGTCAGCTCATGAAGCCACCTTTCGAACCCTTAGCTACTACCTCCTTGAAATTCCTTACTTGGAAAGTTATCTTTCTCATTGCAATCACATCAGCACGTCGCATCAGTGAATTGCAGGCGCTAGTGGCTGATCCACCTTACACAAGGTTCCATCATGACAAGGTAGTCCTTAGGACTCATCCACACTTTATGCTAAAGGTGGTCTCGCCTTTTCATCTTAACCAAGCGGTCTACCTGCCTGTGTTCTTTCCAAGACCTCATGAATCAAATGCAGAAAGGAGTCTTCATACTTTGGACTGTAAAAGGGCTTTAGCCTTTTACTTGCAAAGAACACAGCAACATAGAAAGTCCTCTCAACTCTTTGTTGCTTTTGATCCACCTCATTTGGGACTTCCTGTGTCCAAGAGAACACTGTCCAACTGGATTGCACAGTGTATCTCCTTTGCCTACCAGAGTAAGAACCTTCCTCTGGAGGGCCATGTCACAGCTCACAATGTGAGAGCCATGGCAGCTTCAATGGCTCATCTGCACTCTGTGTCTATCAATGACATCTGTCGAGCAGCCACTTGGGCCTCGGTTCATACCTTCACAGCCCATTACTGCTTGGACAAGGACTCCCGCTGAGATGCCTTGTTTTGTCAGGCTGTTCTCCTACACTTGTTCCATTCCTTATCAACTCCTACCTACCATCCCTGGTTGGATGCCAGAGATCCATGGGGGAAATGGAGCCCTTTCACAGGGAGACACAACTTTTGGGGTCTCTCCCTGGCATCTAAAGCTAGGGAGTCCCCATATGTGAAGACTACATTCCTGCTTGTTCCTGGAGATAGCATAGTTACTCACCTGTAACAGGTGATCTCTTGGAACAGCAGGAATTTAGTCTTCACAACCCACCCACCTCCTCTAGGAGTTGTATCTCTCTATCTTTCTCTTTTCCTCTCTCTTTGTCTCAGCTTTAAGCTCATATGGAGAGAGGCAGTTGGGAAAGGCGGGAAGGCAGCATGCAGGTGCTGTGGGATGCTCCCAAAAGCTTTCTAAATGGACGCTGGAGAGCGTTCCAGTGCAGGCTTCGTCGGTACTGACAATACCCATATGTGAAGACTAAATTCCTGCTGTTCCCGGAGATCACCTGTTACAGGTGAGTAACTATGCTTGCCCACAACAAAGAGCAAGGGGGATCCATGATAGGAAGCAAAATAAATCTATATATTCACTACCAGTGAGGAAAACGTAGCTAGCAACCTAGTCCATATCATCTGCCTAATATCACTCTACTGAAGTAGGAGGTGCAGCGCTGAGATGGGAACTAACAAAAACGGCTAATTGAGGGGGATCATAAAAAACATAATAAACAGATCGAAATTTCACTAAACATTTACAAGGGAACTTTAGAAAAAACAATCCCCCCAACCGGATCACCCCTGGTTTCAGGAGCAAACAATTCTCTACATCTGCGCTGAGTCTCTCGGGCAAGGTACGGAAATTTTCTGACTAATAAGCCCTTAAAGAGTAAAGAACACGTCTTAAAAAAAAAAAAAAATTTAGCAGCCAGTCTCTCTATCAGAGGACAAAGCAAGAGTGATCAACAAGGTGGCCAGAACAGTAGACGCAATATTACTTGATTCCAATATACTCAAAATATTAAGAATATCCATATGTTGAGATTCTCCATTGGAGAGTTGTCCCACTTCCCCCCCATTTCTTATTGACCGGGAGATAATAAACTTTAGTTACAGGAGGCTGTGACTCTACTGGAATCTCAAGAACCTCTACAAAATATTGTTAACATATCCCTTGCAGAAGTAAGAGATGAATGGGGAAAATAAATTAACCTCAAATTAGTAGACGAAACTTGATTTTCCAGAAGCTCCTCTTTAAACTTTATGGCACTGAGATCCTTCACCAACCCAGCTTGTACAGTTCTAACTTGCTGAACTTTTACTTTCAAATCTTCAACTTCTGTTTTCATCTTTTCCAACTTGCATACAGTACCTTGAAAAAGAACAGTGTTGCTCCAAACCTGGCCAGCCATCTGATTGGACTGCTGCACAAAAGCTTCCCCAAGCTTCACGATGGCGCTCCATATAGTCTCTAAAGTGAAAACCACAGGACATTCAAATTGAAGATTTAATGCCGAAAAAGACTCTGGACCCGCCATAGCACTAGCACAAGCATCCAAAATTGCCCCCGAGCCACAAATCGCTGCCAACTCCGATCCAGCCGCTGCAGAAGAACTCATACCAGCTTTTGTTATAATGCCACCATGCTTGTCTTGCTGCGGAGGAGCCTGTCCCGCACTAGATGCACTGCTCCCTCCCAGGGCAGCCTCGACACCCAACCTAGGGCCGGAATCCCTGGCGTCATCAATCTGCAGGAACCCACTTGGGAGCGCAGGAGAAGGAGGCAGACCCGGCGACAGATCACACCCTGAGGAAGACGCCAGGCTAGCCAGCCCCGGCGTCAACCTAGCCAGAGAAACGCCGGGTTCTGGATAAAGACTCCCAGGGTGAGCCAGAAATGCATCCATAGGGCCGAGCAAAGGGATTAGAGGCAAATCAGAGGAAGTATCCACAGGCACAGGGGGCTTCTTGCACTGTTTGCCCTTCCTCTTCGGCATGGTGAAATGCTCTCCTACCGGGATGGTTGACTAAACAGCAGCCATCTTGAATTTCCCAATCAACATCAAGACCTAGTCCTAGGCCATTCTCTATCTCTCTCCCTGCCTCACTCTCACACCCCTAGACTCTGCTTCCTTCCTTTCCAAGTTCCCATTCTTCTGCTCAAACCCAAAATACCTGCTCAATCCAACCTAACCCTGTGTTTATTTTCTTCTCTAAAGCATCCTTTTCTCTCCTACCCTTGCATTTCTGCTTCCCACTCAGGGTTGAGCCAAGAGTTTCTGCCACCCTAGGCTAGCCTTCTGTGTTGCTCCCCCTCCAGTGTCCTTATACCACCAGGAGGGAGGGGGGCAGCATACAGATCCTTCCTTTGATGCGACAGCGGCAGTTCAGTAGGGATCAGTCCTGGGGCCAGTACTGTTCAATGTATTTGTGAGTGGTATTGCTGAAGGATTAAAAGGAAAAGCTTGCCTTTTTGCAGATGAGACAAAGATTTGTAACAGGGTGGACTCTTCTGAGGGAGTGGACAACTTAAGGAAAGATCTACAAAAACTGGAAGAATGGTCAAATGCTTGGCAGTCAAAATAAAATGCACAGAAATGCAGTGTCATGCATGGGATGCAGAAATCCAAATGAATTGTATGCAATAGGGGGCGAGAGGTTGGTGTGCACAGACCAGGAGAAGGACCTTGGAATGACAGTGTATGAGGATCTCAAGGTGGTGAAACCGTGTGACAAGGCAGTGGCCAAAGCCAGAAGGATTCTTTGTGGCATATAAAGAGGAATAACCAGCAGAAAGGAGGAGGTATTAATGCCTCGGTACAAGTCATTGGTGAAGCCTCACTTGTAGTATTGTGTTCAGTTTTGGTGATCATGTCTCTCAAAGGATATAAAAAGACTTGAAACTGTTCAGAGGAAGGCAACCAAAATGATTTGGAGCCTGCGCTTGAAGACGTATGAGAAGAGACTTGAAGACCTAAATAGGAATACCCTAGAGGAGAAGAGGGACAGGGGAGATATGATTAAATACTTAAAGGGTGTATTAATTCTCTCTTAATGTGGGCTAGAAAACTTTAATATTACTGCCTATTTCTTGTTTTCACTAGGTGCGGTTGTTAAGATTTGAGTATTTTCTTGCATTTTTTTCTTTTTGAAATGTATGAAATTTCAGTAAAGAATAAATTTTAAAAAAATGGTGTTAATGAAATCTTTTTTAGAGTGTGTAAGTGTGACTATGATTTGAAGTGAAAGCTGGTTACAGAGATGGTTTGGCTTTTAAAGTTCTTGTAGAAAATGTGATTTTTTTTTTAAAGATACATTAGGGTCATGTTTACTAAAGTGCATTAGGCTTTTGCAGCTAACATGGCAAAAAAGGGCAGATAGTGTGGTGTTAGCTGCAAAAGCCATGCATTATCTGTAGAGGGCATGCATAGCATTTCCACAGCAGATAATGCACTGAATTTGTAGAGAACATGCTGGAACAGCAGCCTGGATGCAGCTAATGCCATGCATTAAGGTGGCATTAGTAGCACTTGTGTTGTCTGTAAATCTGACAGTTACCACATGCTGTGTTGAGGGCTGCAGTAATGGTACATTGCAGATATGCCTACTCCCAGCCCTTATCCCACCCACTAATGCAGTTAATATGTATTCTACAAGTAGCACAGAAAAATCACTGTTATCTGAATTTTGCATGCATTATATGTTAACATGGCCAGTTAACACAGCAGATAGCGTGCGCTAACAGCTGACGCCATTTAGTAAACAGACCCCTTTGTCTGACCAGACAGAAAAATGATACTGCATAGCAAGGCCAGTAGCCCTGAATTGGTTTGCATTCGGTCTTTAACCTAATGCGGCAGAGGAAAAGAGGTACCTGTTTGAAGGTGGCCATGTTTATGACTTGGCTGTGTAAGCTAGGCATTGAGAATTTAATTTGAGTCTTCTGTGTGAGGGTTGAACAAAGCAGAGTGTAAGTATATTTTTGTGTGAGGAAAAAATGCATATGGTCGCAAAATTGCGAACTCCTGGTCTTTTAATTAGTCAGGGTCTAATAGTTATCAGTTCTTTTCATAAGAGGTAGGGACTGTAGAAACAGACCTGTAAAAATGCCAGAGAGAAAAAACTTTGCAAGCAGGATTGGGGGGGGGGGGGGGGGGGGGTGGAGATGCAAGCGGCTGGCCCTTATAAAGCAACTAAAAGCAACGAGCCATCCCCACTGAACCTTTACTTGAATATTCCGTTGTTTGGGCTATATCCTGCCCTGGGCATAGACCAGATAATGCCACAGCTAACTGGGCAGCGGCGATATTCAGCTACAGTCTGGTTAGCTATAGTAGTGAAATTTAGGCTGACCCTTAAAGTGCCTAACTTTAACCATAGTTTGGATAATTGGCTAGTGGCTGAATATCGCCACTAGTTTGTTATCCCCGGGTGCTGCTTCTGTTCTGCCCCACAACGCCCTGATGCTAGCTGGCAAGCATCGTCGTGTTTAGTGTCAGCACCTGGGGATGTTCTGCGGCACTGCTGAATTTCCCAGTCGCTGTGATTAACGCGGTTAGCAGGTCTGCTAATCACAATAATTGCTTTGAGTATCGGCCCCTTTATATTAAAGAAGTTATTAGGGAGACTTAGGGGCCCTTTTGTTAACGGGTGCTGAGGTGTTGCATCTAACACGTAGATAGTGCCAAAACCATAGTGCATTAGGTGCAACACCACCTGCACAATCAGGAGTGTGGAAAGCATGTTTCTGACAGGTAAGATGGTCCACCCTGCCGTCATGTGGGCTACCTATGGAGGTGGTGGAAGGTGTACCTGCAGTAATTGCTCACTTTGTATATAGCATGGGTGTACTGACTGCAAGGCACTCAACCCTCACACTCGCAGCTCTAAAACAGCCATTTGCAACCTCAATGCACTATGGACAATTGGCATCAAAATCTGGCCATTCTAACTGTCATGGCCCCATGCTAATGCATGTCCCAGCATGCCTTTAGTGTGCACCATAACCTGCTCTAAAAGCTACTGCCCTTTAGTAAAAGGGCCCTTAAGGGCAGTGCTTTTCAAACTTTTATCCCATATGATGTCATTTTAGCAACTGAATTCACATGACCCCAGATGATGATGAAATCAAAATAGCAAGTCTCCAGGCTTCTTTTCCTTCCTCCAGTCATCTAAAGCAGAAAGAAAGAATACTTCTGGGGGAATTCTGCGCTACACAGATGTTGAGCAGAATTCTGCATTTGCTGTGTAGAATTCTATGCAAGCACCAGCAAGTCAGACAGTGAGGCAGGATTGGGTGCCCAAGCTTTAAGAGTGCCCAATTCTGTCTCACTGTTAGCAGTAGCACAGTCATGGGAGCACTTCTGTTTGCTCCTGCAGCTGTGCTAGAGTTCGATGCCAGCGTGGTTTCAAAAGTATACAGGAAGCACTTCTATGTACCTTAGAGTATGATGCCAGCACATTTTCAAGCACTTCCACAGGAGCAAACAGAAGTGCTTCTGTGGCTTTGTTGCTGCAATTGGGCTGCTGGTGAGTAGGGGGGGGGGGGGGAGGGCACTGACTTGGGGCAGGAGAAGGGCTGCTGCTGAGCAGGGTGGGTTGCTGGAGCAGGAGAAGGATTACTGATGAGTTGGGGGGATTGCTGAGGCCTGGAGATGGGTTGTTGGTGAAAGAAATATTGATAAACCAGGAAGATGTATTACAAGTATTTGATAAACTGAAGAATAGTAAATCACCTGGAGCAGATGGTCTACATTCAAGGGTGTTGAAAGAATTGAAATATGTGATAACAGACCTACTATTAGTTCACAGATTACTATCATTAAAATCATCTTTAGTACCTGAAGAATGGAGATTGGCCATTGTAACGCCAATTTTTAAAAAGGGTTCCAGGGAGAATCTGGGAAACTACAGACCGATGAGCCTGACGACAATACCAGGCAAAATGGTAGAAACCATTATAAAGAATAAAATTACTGAACATGAAGATAGTCATGGTTTAATGGGAGAAAGGCAACATGAATTTAACCAAAGAAAGTTTTGTCTTACTAATCTGTTATATTTTTTGAAGGTCCGAATAAACGGGTAGATCAATGGAGCCGGTTGATATAGTGTACCTGTATTTTTAGAAAGCCTTTGACAAGGTCCCTCATGAGTGACTCTTGGCCAAATTAAAATGTCATGGTATTGGAGGTAGTTGAGTATTGTGGATCAGGAACTGGTTATAGATAGCGAGTAGGGCTAAACATCCAAATTTCTCAATGGAGAAAGGTGAATAGTGGAGGTTCCCAGGGATCTGTGCTGGGCCACTTGCTTTTTAACATCTTCATAAATGACCTGAAAATGGGAATAACGAATGAGGTGATCAGATTTGCAGATAAAACAAAATTATTAAAAGTTGTTAAAACACAAGAGGATTGTGATGAACTGGAATTCCAAATGGCAGATGAAATTTAATGTGGACAAGTGCAAAGTTATGCACCTAGGAAAGAACAATGCAAACTAAGGTTACATGTTGCAAGGTTCCACATTAGGAACCCTACCACTTAGGAAAAAGATTTAGGTGTTATCGTGGATAAAGCATAGTTACTCACCTGTAACAGTGATCTCCGGGAACAGCAGGAATTTAGTCTTCACATATGGGTATCGTCGGTATCGATGGAGCCTGCGTGGGAATGCTCCCAAGCGTCCAATTAGAAAGCTTTTGGGAGCATCCCACAGCGCCTGCGTGCTGCCTTCCCGCCTTTCCCAACTCCCTCTCTCCAGTTGACTTTAAAGCTGAGACAAAGAGAGAGAGAGAGAGGGAAAGAGAAAGAGATAGATAGCGAGATAGATACAACTCCTAGGGGAGGTGGGTGGGTTGTGAAGACTAAATTCCTACTGTTCCCGGAGATCACCTGTTACAGGTGAGTAACTATGCTATCTTCAGGAACAAGCAGGAATGTAGTCTTAACATATGGGGATTCCCTAGCTTTAGATGCCAGGGAGAGACCTCAGAAGTTGTGTGTCCCTGTGAAAGGGCTCCACTTCCCCCCATGGATTTCTGGCATCCAACCAGGGATGGTGGGTAGGAGTTGATTAGCTATGGAACAAGTGTTGAAGAACAGCCTGACCAAACAAGGCATCCCAGCGGGAGTCCTTGTCCAAGCAGTAATGGGCTGTGAAGGTATGAACCGAGGCCCAAGTGGCTGCTCGACAGATGTCGTCGATAGACACAGAGTGCAGATGAGCCATTGAAGCTGCCATGGCTCTCACATTGTGAACTGTGCCATGGCCCTCCAGAGGAAGGTTCTTACTCCTGATAGGCAAAGGAAATACACTGAGCAATCTAGCTGGACAGTGTTCTCTTGGACACCGGAAGTCCCAAATGAGAAGGATTAAAAGCAACAAAGAGTTGAGAGGACTTTCTGTGTTGCTGTGTTCTTTGCAAGTAAAAGGCTAAAGCTCTTTTACAGTCCAAAGTATGAAGATTCCTTTCGGCATTAGATGCATGATGCCTTGGAAAAAACACAGGCAGGTAGACCGCCTGGTTAAGATGAAAAGGCGAGACCACCTTTGGCATAAAGTGTGGATGAGTCCTAAGGACTATCTTGTCATGATGGAACATTGTATAAGGTGGATCAGCCACTAGTGCCTGAAACTCACTGATGCAACGTGCTGATGTGATAGCAAGGAGAAAGATAACTTTCCAAGAAAGGAATTTCAAGGAGGTAGTAGCTAAAGGTTCAAAAGGTGGCTTCATGAACTGGCCAAGAACCAGATTTAAGTCCCATGCCACCGGTGGTGGCTTAATGGGAGGCTTAGTTAGAAGAAGGCCTCTCATAAATCTTGCTATGAGAGGATGGGAAGAAATGGGTTGTCCATTTAAAGGCTTGAAAGAAGCCGCAATAGCACTTCAGTGGACTCTTACTGAGTTAGTTTTAAGTCCTGCATTGGATAAATGAAGGAGATACTCCAGTAATGAATTCAGAGGTATCGGAAGGGGGTTAAGACCCTTCTGCGAGCACCATAAGGTAAACCTTTTCCACTTGAAAGCATAAGAGTGTCTTGTGGAAGGTTTTCTAGAAGCATAAAGGATAACCTTTACTTGCTGAGGAAGGTTAAGATCCTGAAGATCTAGGCCTTCAGCAACCAAGCCCTGAGATGCAGAGAGTGGGGATTGGGATGCCATAACATTCCGTCCTCCTGAGACAGGAGATCTGGAGCAGAGCCTAACTCCAGAGAGGGAGCTTGAAAGAGATGTAGAAGCAGAGGGTACCACACTTGCCGTGGCCAATGTGGAGCTATGAGAATCATACGGCCTCTGTCTCTCTGAAGCTTGAATAGGGTTTTGGGAATCAGGGGAATGGGTGGAAAGGCATACAGGAAGTCTTGACCCCAATGAAGGAGGAAAGCATCCCTGGCCTGAGAGCCCTGAGCCGGAATTCTGGAACAGAACCGGGGAAGGTTGGCATTCAACGGACTTGCAAAGAGGTCTATGTCCGGGGTTCCCCAAATTTGAAAAATCTTGGACACCTGGTCTGCATGTAGAGACCATTCGTGTGGAAGCAGAACTCGACTGAGTCTGTCTGCCCAAGAGTTTTGGATACTTGGAAGATACACTGCCAGGAGATGAATCTGATGCTCTCTGGTGAGGGCCCATAGTCGCAAAGCTTTGTTGCAAAGCGACAGAGAGCCTGTTCCTCCCTGCTTGTTCACGTAGAACATGCCTACTTGATTGTCCGTCTGAATGAGGACTGTCTTGTAGCTGAGCAGGGTGTGGAGCACTCGCAGAGCAAGGAAGATTGCTCTGAGCTCCAAGAGATTGATGTGTAGATGAGTCTCCTATGGAGTCCAAGTTCCTTGGGTGGAGAGGTCTTGCAGATGAGCTCCCCAACCCACTGGAGAAGCATCAGTTGTGAGAGTTGCCTGGGGTAAAGGTTGTTGAAATGGGGACCCCAGCAACAGGTTTTGAGTGGACTGCCACCATTGGAGGGACAAAATAAGGCGATTTGTGTTTGCTATTTTGTCTGACAGGCACCCTGATGCCTGGGTCCATTGAGTGGATAAAGTCCACTGGGCTGCTCTCATATGGAGGCGAGCATAAGGAACCATATGCACGGTAGATGCCATGTGGCCTAGTAGTTGTAAGATTTCTCGAGCAGTGAGATGAGGTTTTAGCACTGCTTGAGAAGCTAACTGCACCATGCGAAGGCAACGGGCCTGGGGAACTTAGGCCCTTGCTTTTCTGGTATCCAGCAAAGCTCCTATGAACTCTAGAGACTGAGTGGGAGTTAGACTGGATTTTGGGATGTTTATGACTAGACCCAAATACTGAAGGATACGCATTGTGCAAGATATTGAAGTCGGGGCCTCTGACTCTGATGGGGCTCGAATGAGCCAGTCGTCTAAGTAGGGGAAGGCGAATATTCCTAGAGTGTGAAGAAATGCTGCTACCACAGCCATGCATTCCGTGAACACTCTTTTTGCTGAGGCCAGGCCAAAAGGAAGCACTCTGTATTGGTAGTGCTTTCCTTGAAAAAGGAACCGAAAACTTTCTGTGAGTTGGATGGATGAGTACATGCGTACGCATCCTTGATCTAGAGAACAAAGCCAATCCTGACTCTGAAGGTATGGCAGCAGAGTTCCCAGAGAAATCATCTTGAATTTCTCTTTGAACAGGAATTTGTTCAATTCTCTGAGGTCTAAAATAGGTCTGTGTCCCCCCTGTTTTCTTTGGGATAAGGAAATAGGGGGAGTAAAACCCTGTACCCTGTTGATGAATGGGTACTTCTTTTATTGGCCCTTGGGCAAGAAGCGTAGTGACCTCTTGATCTAACAGGTTGATGAGAGAGGTCTGAGAATTGAACTGTCTTACCATTGTGGGAGGGGGCATGCACAGAAAGTGAAGCTTGTACCCCTCTTTTATAATGGAGTGTCCAATGTTCTGCTGTTATCTGCTCCCATGTGGGGGCAAAGTGAGACAACCTTACTGGAATGGTGGAAGGCTCTGGTCCATTGAGGGCCAGGAAGGCTAGGTTCTCTAGATGAAAGTCAAAGGCCTTGTGGAGGCTGAGACTGCTGAGACGGTTGAGGCTTAGCAGTCTTTGCTTTCCTTTGCTTAGGTGGTTGCTGACTCTTTCGTGCAGGCTGAACTGCAGAATGTCCCTGCTGGGAATAAGAGGTATAAAACCTCTTCTTTTTTGAGAAGAATGGTTTCTTGAAAGATTTCTTTCTTGCAGGATCAGTTGTGGCTTTGGATAACCTATCCATAGTGGAGTTGTCAGCATCCAACGCATTGGCTTTCTCTTTCCAATTTTTGCCGAATAGATTCTCACCTGTACAAGGGATATTGCCCAGTTTGTCCTGCACCCAGAGCTCCAAATCGGATGCCTGGAGCCAGGCAATTCTCCTTGCCCTTATGGCAATGGCAGAGGTTCTGCTTATGCACTCAAAACAATCAAAAGCTGCACGATTGACAAATTTAGAAACATCCTGGGCATGTTTAACCAGAGTGAGAAAATTCTGCCTTTTATCTTCAGGAAGAAGAGGGCTTAGAACCTCTAAATCTCCTGTGACTTCTTTAAGGAACATTCCCATATATAAAATATAGGAACTGATCCTGGCAGAAAGCATGGAAGCCTGGAAAGTATGATGTCCAAAGGCATCCTAGGTTCTACACTCACGTCCTGGAGGACTAGAGGCATGCCTCTTTGCACTCCTGATCCTTCTCATAGCTGATTCCACCACAATAGAGTGGTGAGGAAGCTGAGTTTTCTGGAAACCAAGACAAGGAGGGACTCGATATATGGTATCCAGTCTGCGAGAGTGAGGAGAGGTGGTAAGAGGTGTCTCCCACATTCTCAACATGAGATCATGTAAGATCTCATGGATAGGCAGAGTAGCTGCCTCCTTAGGAGCTTTGGGATATTGTAAAATCTCCAACTCCTTAGCCCTGGGCTCTGTTTCAGGAGCCACAGTAATGGACAGACCTCGAGCCACCTCCCTGATAAAATCCTGAAAGGAGATATTTTCTGGAGGAGACATCCTACATTTAGGAGAGGAAGGCTCCTCCGGGAGAAGTATTCCGGTACCGGCAGAGCTGTCAGAATCCTCGGAGTTGTCCTAGGATTCAAAGTACTTTCTGTCTGGATGCTCTTGAAGAGCCCGATACCCGTACCGACTGAAGTCGATACCGGGGGGAATCGGTACCAGTGTATCGGCACCGGAAGGCATCATGACTGGGTGCCGGCAAAGCCGACACCGATGTCGATGCCGATGCTATCGGTACCGGTACCGGCTGAACTGTCTGACGCGGTTCCGAGGTTGTCTATGCCGCAAGGAGAACTGCCAGACTGCGTTCAATAGCCAGGAACCTCTGGTCTATCGACGCTGCCGATGCCTGGGTATCGGTACCAGAAGCAACCGGTACCCCAGAGTATGGCACCAGTAGTTCTGCCAAGGTCGAGGCCTCGAACATCCTGGAGCCCCGATAATGCTTTGGAAGCCGAAGCCTCCCGCCGGGGCAATTTTGCCGGTACAGACTCCTCAGGAGCAACACCAGAGGCATCTCGATGCTTGGAAGGAGATCTACCCTTTGAGAACCGGCTAGACTTATGTTTAGTTACCTGAGATCCATGGGAGGAAGACGAAGCACTGGAAGACGTCGATGCCACAGAAGCTGCATCGGAGGGAAAAAGGGCGCTGAGCTTAGCAGCTCGGTTTTGTCGATCCGTCTTGGACATCATGGCACAAGCCATACACTCGGTGATGGCGTGGTCAGGACCTAAACATTTAAGACACCACTCATGGGGGAGAAGAACGTTCGGTTACCTGGGAGCTGCCACAGGCTCTTTCCATCGTCGCAGAGCAGCGTAGTAGGTGAGAGTTGGATGCCTGCTGGATCAGCTGCAGGCAGAAGGTGGACGTCGTAGGTGCTGAGGACCCCCCCCTGCCCTACAAAGATCAGCGTGAGCTGAGCATTGCTGGAGAAGAAGCTTTGGTTACCTGGGAGCTGCCACGGGCTCTTTCCATCGCCGCGGAGCAGCATAGTAGGTGGGAGTTGGATGCCTGCTGGATCAGCTGCAGGCACAAGGTGGACATTCTAGGCGCTGAGGACCCCCCAAGCCCTTCAAAGATCTGCGGGAGTTACACGCGGCCATGTGTTCGCGGCCTGCGGGGTCGCGTCCTAAGGGGCATGTCACAAGGAGTAAGACACGCTCCTTTTGCGCTCCTTCGGTGCTCCTGAGTTGTCTCTGTGAGCGCTGGAAGTTAATGTGTTTTGCCCCTGGGGAAACGGAAGGCAAAGTTGATAGCCAAGGCTACAGCAGGAGATGGTGCACACGGAGGTAAGGTGGTGGGCCCCATGGATAAACATATAACTTCCCTACTGCCTGTAAGTCAGTCTCTGGATGGGGCTTCTTTGAGCCAGGAGATCCGGTCACCACCTCTTTTTCCTCAGCTTCCGCATTCCTCTACATTTTTGGATTTGTCCCCACTTGTTACAGCTCCGGTACTCTCCCCGGTGAATCCGGCCGCATCTGAAGAGGTCCCCTCCTACTTGGGAGGTGACCCTTTCAGATATTTGGTCTGCACTTCAAAATATTGACTCTCGCCTGTCTACAACTGTTTCTTTTCTGTGTAAGTTTACGCATGATGTTGATCAAGTAAAAGTTACTTATTTGTCAATTAGTTTCCTTTACTAAGTCTATTGCCCGTACTGACTCTCAGCTCCAAACCTATAGTAATTCTAATGTTGCCTTAATCAGGGATATTTCCTCTGTTTCTTATCGGTTGGAATTGCTTGAGAATCAATATTGGGCAAGAAACTTGCGTTTCCTTAATTTTCCTTCAACTCATTTGCTTTCTTCAGAATTACTGCTGCAAAAATATTTTTCTGAGAGATTACATTTGAAGGAAATTTCAGATATAGTTCAAATTTATTCTTTTTCAGTTGGAGTTCTGACTCCTCCGAATGCAGTGGGGGTTCCCCCCCCCCCCCCCCGACATTTCGGTTGCCCAGAACCTAACTGCCTTTTTGAAAGATTCACTGGACGTTATCCCCAAGCGTTGTACTTTGGTGACGTTTGGATCTGAATCTGTTAAATTGCGGGTGTTACGAGCTTATTTCAAATACAGAGATTTAAGCTTCAAGTGTTTCCTGATGTTGCCTGGACTACTCAGGTTCGGTGAAAGCAGTTCCTGGACTTAAGAGCCAGGGTTGTAGCTTTAGGGGCTTCTTTTTTCTTGAAATTTCCCTGTCGTTGTCTTGTAACATTAGAGGGACAGAATTATGTTTATACTGATGTAACTCAATTACGTCATTTCTTATCTGACAAGGAACTAGCGGGGGAAAAATAGGTGGGTTGCATAGTACAGCTCCCTAATGTGGAGTTAATAGTAACTCCTTTTTGCTTATTTCATTTTATTTCCCTTGGGGGTTATGATAGCTCTTCTCCCTTGATGTAATCTATTCTTGTGATTTTTTTGGCGTTCTTGAATTCTTTGACATGATATTTGTAAATTTCATGTTACTGTATTCAGGAAAATTTAAAGAAAATTTTAAAAAAAGACACCACTCATGGGTGTCGGTGATGGAGATGGTACTGCCACACTTGGTGCACTTTTTGAAACCCGAAGCAGGTTTCTCCATAGTGGAGGAAATTTTGGGCCTAAGGCCCAAGATGGCACGTGCACCTGGAAAGAAAAGTTTGGAAAAAAATAGAATATATATATATTTTTTTAAACAAAAGAAAAGAAAAGAAAACCGGCGGTACTGGTGTAGCGTCGAGGAAGGCAGACGTGACCACAAAAAAGAAGGAATAAGGAAATGTTTTCTGCGGTGACAGGAACAACGACCTGCTGGCTCCGTGGAAAATGAAAAACTGGAGAGAGGTAGTTGGGAAAGGTGGGAAGGCAGCACGCAGGCGCTGTGGGATGCTCCCAAAAGCTTTCTAATTGGATGCTGGGGAGCGTTCCCACGCAGGCTCCGTCGGTACCAACGATACCCATATGTGAAGACTACATTCCTGCTTGTTCCTGGAGATTATATTGAAACCTTAAGCATGTTTTTCACTTTTTGAACTTTAGAAACCGGCGATCAGGTATGTTTGCAATAGTTTCATTATGAGTACAGGATAATCACCTTTATTTGATAAAGACTTTTAATTGGCGTACACCAATAACAGAGTGCACCATCATAGATGCAAAGAAAATTTATATTTTCAATATGAGAAGCATGTCAAACGTTTGACATACAAAATATCTATATAAAATTAAGAGATACACATGCAAATATGCCGCAAAGATTGAAGTGTAGATTTTTGTCTGATTTGATTTACGAGTATTTACATGCTTATTACAAGAGTGGGCTTGCCACAGTTTCTGTATAATACAGGGATTATAAATGACCTGTTTATCTGGCCTACTTCTTATTCATTAGGTTTAAACCCATGACTATGATTTGTTCACTGTGAATTTATCCCAATTTCAAATGGGTCTTCTAATTAAATTAAGTTTGGAAAAGGACCCATGTTCTCCTGTACTGGTATGTTCCAATTACATTTTTAGAAGGCATGGTTTCAGCATGACTTATTATCATTTCTTAACTGATTGTGATGCCATCTCCTCCTGATCCCTGTTATAATATGGGCCTTAACACTCAGCGATAATTTATATCCCTAAGCTCCTCTGATGGGTTTGAATCCTTTTTAATTATAGTTACATTTCTAAATTTTCACAATTGTGTGTGTATATAGTTTTCTTATCATTAGTACGAGGGTTGTTTTTAAAGTAAGGTCCGATTGGCTGTAGCTTTGTCAATTTTTTTCCCTTTGTAGAAACAAGCATGCGTGCCGGCTCACGGCATGCTTTGTGGAAAAGCAGATGCCATTTGCAGTCGTAGCATCACTTTGTACGGTTTATACTGAGATGTTAAAATGTTTGACAATTGAGCGGCCCTCCGACTGTGAAATATGGTCTGTGATTGTTTTTGAAAGCAAGGACCATGTCATCAGCGGACATTCATCGCCAGATATGTGAGGTGTATGGCCCCAATGTGATGAGTGACAGCAAAGTGCGTAAATGGGTGAGGTTCTTCAAGGACGGGCGGGACAATGTCCATGATGAGCCGCGATAGGGTTGACCTTCAGTAATCGCAGAAGATTTGGTGTGCACAGTTGATACAAAAATTCATGAACGGCGATTCACAATTTCCACTTTGTCACTGAAATTTCCACAAATTTCAAGGTCAGTGCTATACAAAATTGTTTCTGAAAAATTGCAGTTCAGAAAACTGCTTGCGATGGGTTCCAAGGCTGCTTTCTGAGGAACACAGTTGCCATAATCTTGCGTGTTGAGATTGTCTGTCTGTTTGGCTTTCACTTTGACTGGAGATGACGTGTGTCTCCATTCCATCGACTGTTGCTTTGATTCTGGAGTCATGTGAGAAACCTATGTCTCGTCCCCTGTGACATTGTGGTCCAAAAGTTCATCTCCTTGCTCATTGTATCGGATCAAAAATGTCAAAGCACTAGCCATTCTCCTTTTTTGGTGTTCCTTGGAAAACAGCCTGGGAGCCTATCGTGAGCACAGTTTGTCCCGACCATCCTTGAACAATCTCACCCATTTACGCACTTTGCTGTCACTCATCACATTGAGGCCTTACACCCACATATCTGGTGATGAATGTCCGCTGATGACACAGTCCTTGCTGTCAAAAAACCGAATCACAGACCGTATTTCACAGTCGGAGGGTCGCTCAATTGTCTTAAACATTTTAACGTCTCAGTATAAACCGTACAAAGTGATACTACGACTGCAAATGGCATCTGCTTTTGCACAAGGCATGCCGAGAGCTGGCACACATGCTTGTTTCTACAGGGGGAAAAAGATTTACAAAGCTACAGCCAATCGGACCTTACTTTATAAATAACCCTCATATTTTAATGAATCTCTCCCCTTCGGCCTCAGCAACCAGAATAGTCGTTTTGAGAGCAAGTTTCTTGGTTTTCCTTTGATAAGTTTCTTGCTTATTGGTTTGTCTATAGCCCTAAGATATCTGTTTTAAATTTATATTAGATAATTAGGTTTTTGATTGCTATGCATTGTCTTTGTGTTTCATTGCATACATTAATTTTCAATTATTGATTGTTTCCATCTATGCATGTTTTATATATTTTTAGATGATGCTCCATGGAATTTATTCTTACACTGAAGAAACAGGTGTTTTATTGTTTGGTTTAAAGTTATTTTAATTTTAATGTTTGAGATTATGATTTTATGTTATATTTATGTATATTTTTAAAGGTCACAGTCCCCTGAAGGCGGCCATGTGCCCGAAACACGTGTAGGGCAGACCTCATGTTAAAGCTCTGTCTTTCCATTGGTTGGTTGTCTCATGCTGCTTTCTGTGCTAATATGTTGAAACCCTCTGCCCAGTGTTCAGTAGCAGGCAAGAAAGCAAATAGAATTCTAGGAATCATAAGGAAAGGAATGGAGAATAAAACCCAAGGATATTATAATGCATCTGTATCATTCCATGGTGCGACCACACCTTGAATATTGGTTGCCATATCTAAAAAGGATATAGTCAAACTATAAAAAGTACAGAAAAAAAACACCAAAATGGCAGAGGGGATGGAAGGATACCCCTATGAGTAAAGGCTTGAAATGTTAGGTCTTTTCAACTTGGAAAAGAGATGGCTGAGGGGAGATATGATAGAGATCTATATATTAATGAATGGAATGGAACGGGTAAACATAGATCAGTTTACACCATCAAAAAGTAGAATGACTAGGGGAGATGCAATGAAGCTACAACATGACCCATTTAAGTCTAATAAGAGAAAATATTTTTTCACTCAGTGTAATTGAACTGGAATTCATTATCAGGGGATCTAGTAAAAGCTGTTAGTGTAGCTGAGTTTAAAAAAGGTTTGGACAGTTTCCTGCAGGAAACGTCCATAAACCATTATTAAAGAAGACTCAGGCAATCCACTGCTTACCCCAGGACAAGCATTGTGGTACCTATGTGCCTTTTGGGAACCTGCCAGGTACTTGTGACCTGGATTGGCCCCTGTTGGAAACAGGATACTGGTCTTGATGGATCTTGATCTGACCTAGTATGGCATTTTTTTATGTTCAGTCGGGGGGGGGGGGGAGGTGTTACTGGGGGCTAGAAGTGAGAGGGAGAGAAAACAAGGAGGACAAGGATGGGTTGGGGATAGAACTGTGAATGGAACAAGAGGGCTAAGGAAGACAAAGGTAAAGGGAATTTCAGGTCTAGAGGAGGAATTAAGCTATATAATGGGGAAATTTGACGCAAAAATTTGCTAATAGAAAATGCAGAATTTTAAAATGCTGCACATAGAATTTCAAACTTTGTGCAGAATTCCACCAGGTGTAAAACCAGCAACAACAGTAGTGGCAAGAGCAGCAGCAGTCAGCACAGGGTCCTTTGTATCAGTATATAGTGTGTGCTTACAGACCCAATGAATGTTCACTGGCTCACAAGCCACATGCTGACTTACCACTACTTGGCATAGGTCACAGTGAAAGTCCAGAGAGAAGGGGAAATGGCCAAGTATCTGTGATCCCCATCTACAGATGTGACCGCCGTTTGGGTTCCCATCTCCAAGTTTGGGAACTATTTGCCTTAGGGTTTTATCTCCTTTTGAATTTACTGGAGTTAGATAGCTGAAGTACCCGGCTGAGTTGAAAAAGAAGAGCAAGAAAAGACTGCCAAGGAGAACATTGGCTTCTACAGGACTTGTAAGAGCAAAGAGGAGAAAAATACCTTCCAAGAAAGATAGTGTGTGCACACACTCCCTAACAAACCCCTAGCCAGTGCTTAAGTTTAACATTTTTTTAATAAGACTAACAGGAAAACCTTTTTCTCTCTTTTTGGACCTTTTTTCTTTTTTTAGTAATTTGCACTGAATTTTGGGAAAAGACAATATTATATTTACTCTTAGGATAAAGAAAGTTGGGTACTCTGTCTTCTCTCCCAGCAGAGTCTGTAAAAAATAGAAAAGAAAAAAAAGAAACAAAGTATCAGTACTTTACACAAAGCAAGTGACAAATAACACAGGTACACTAAAAAAATTTTTTTTAAACTGCCTCTAATGTTTCGATTGATTTTTACGTTTTTTGGTGCGCTGAATCCAAATCTGGTAACCAATTTGCTCCATCACGTACAGAATTTTTGCTACATTGGGTTAGCAGTTTGAGGTGAACGTTTCAGATTCAGTGCGATCGAGATAAAAGTTTCTTGGATGAATTCTTTATACTAATTGTTTAGTAGTTATTCAAATAAGAATAAAGAAAATTGTAACAAGGCAGCACATAAGAATAGAGTAATGTCAACAAAACACACTGTGATGGTAGCAAAATTGTCTGCACTTAAAACAGCCACATACATGTGCACAAACATTGAGCATATAAGAGCGAGGTTAGACACAAAGCAAAGCAAAGAAATGTGCAAAAAATGTTGTACAGGTATGTATGTAAGAATAGAAAACGCAAACCGCACCATTGCAATACATGAAGACAAACACCCGATGGTGTGAAAATAAAATTCTAATAAATGAGATCCGACACTGTGGTAATAACTAGCAAATTTTTATTTCAAAGTTTAGTAAAAACACGATATTTGTCAACACAGTTTGATTGACCCAAGAATGACTTTAAAATCTAATCTCCTGGTGGGCCCGTTTCTTCTTCCCCCGAATGCTTCTCTTGGTGCGCTGCTTGGCGTATTTTTCATCTGGGGTTTCCTGCAGCAGAAACCAGCAGAAATCAGTCATCATAGTGGTGTTCCATCTTCCTTGGTACTTTCTCTCTGCGTCCTTGATGTCCTGGTGAAACCTTTCACCTTGTTCTTCACTGTACGCCCCCAAGTTTTCGGGAAAGTAGTTCACATGGGAGTGCAAGAAATGGACTTTCAGGCTCATGTTACAGCCTTGTTCTTTGAAGGCATTGAGCATCCTGGCAACAATATCCTTATAGTTCTCATCCCGCCTGTTCCCCAAGAACTTGAGAACAACATCCTTGAAGGAATCCCAGGCTTCTTCCTTATCGTCACTCCAGTCCAGTCCCTTTACTTCAGGGTTACGCAACCCTTCCAGCAGCTTGGAGGCTGAGCCCAACCTTTTTGGGGTGGAGCGGTATATATACCACTGGTGCCACCCACCAACTCCAGTATTCTCAGCCTCCAAGCAGCTGGAGGGTTCCGTAAGCCTAGGGCTTACTGGAGTCCTAACTTCTCCTAATTTTAATTTTCATTTTCATTTTCATCAGTTTGATTTATTTTATTTCCTCTTAGGTAGATTCTTTACTTAATTGGCTTAATTTACTTCATTTTAGTTCCCTCTTGTGGGAGCACTCTCCTCTCCTCCTCCCCCCCCTCCTCCTCCCCCCCCCCCCGCGGCCCGATTCGGGGACCGAATGAGATTTCTTCTGCCCACTGCTGCAGCGAGGAGGAACGAGCAAACTTCCTCTCGCTGTGAGAGCGACCTGCTCCTCTGCAGCCCTGCCTGAAGCCCTGCCCGTCCTCGCGCCGAAGCCCCCGCCGGCGGCTGAGCGCTAGAGGACTTGCCGGTCAGGAGGGAGAGGGTACTACTTACTTCAGCTCCTCTTCTCACCGCGGCGCGATCGAGGGCAGCGTCTGACTCCGGAGCCGCGAGGGAGGCTCCCGCGGTAGTCGGGTCGCGGCTTCCAGTCTCTCCTCCACCCGGAGCGGCCGAGACAGAAAAAAGAGCTTTGGGACGAGCTCCGCTGCAAACGGCTCCACGTGGTCGGGGCCTACCACGTGTTGAGCCGACTCCGGAGGATCACGGCCTCGGGCCTGGAGAGAATCATCCAAACCGCAAGTATTCAGCTGATGTGCTGAAAAAAAGATTGAATCGTTGTTAAAGTTCTTTATGTTTACTCAGCCTGAACAGGGTGATTCATTCTAAAAGGACTTCGGTGTCCCGGTTTTTCTTCGGGATTCCTGTCTTTGCATGCCGGCTTCTGGGGAGCTTTTCCTTTCTTAGTCGGGGGATAATTGCTTCACTTTTTAATTTTAATTCTTAATTAATATATTGAGTTAATTTTTGATTTTAATTTTAATCAATTTAATTTAGTTTAATTTATTTTCCCTTATTGACTTGATTGGGGTAGTTTCTTTCCTTTCTGTAAGGGAAATCCCTTTAGCTACTCCCGAGGAGCATGGCAGGCAAACCAAGGTGTCCATCGTGTGGCACCCGGAGAGGTACTGCATCCGAGGCAGGGGTCTGCAGGGGCTGCGCTGCAGTGGCTTCCTCCGTGGAACAGGAAATCAGCCTTGCCATGTCCCAGGTCTCGCAGGGGTCCTCGGGCCCGTCGGAAGGGGAAGTGGCGTCCCAGTTGTCCCCCCCTTCTCACTCAGAGGCTCCTCTTCCCCCTATTCCTCCCCCCTCCCTTCCTACAGGAGAAGGGGGAGCCGGGGACCTCTTCTCTCCTGATTTCATTCTCCTGCTGCACCAGGCCTATTGCATGCGTAAGAAGGGTCTTGGTCCGGGGGAAGCGGGTCCTTCGGCCGAGGCTAAACTGGTCAGACCCATGAAGTCTAACACTCAGGACTCTGGGATACCCTCAAAGCGCCCCAGACTGGTGGTTGAAGAGCCCCTCACTCCGCTCTTCCAGGACTTGCCTGAAGAAGAGACCTCGGATAAGGAATTGGAGGAGGAAGAGGAGGAGCTGGAGGAAGGGGAGATCCCGGAGGAGGACCACTCTCGCATAATAAGAGTATTTCGGCGGGAGGAGTTGCCCGCTCTAATAAATGACTCCCTGAAAGCTCTCAACGTAGCCTCGGACGCCCCCGCGGAGGAGGAAGCTTTGGAAGATCCCTTGATCCAGGCCATCAGAAGGTCCCAGAGGGTTTTTCCTGTCCACAGAGTGGTGCGTCAGATGATTCAGGAGGAATGGGATCAACCAGAGTCAGCGTTGAGGGGGGTCAGGGCCATGTCTCGGCTCTACCCTCTCCCAGAAGCAGACAAAGAGCTTCTGAAGTCCCCCAGGGTGGATGCGGCGGTTTCGGCAGTGACGAAGAAAACCACCATCCCAGTGGAGGGCAGCGCGGCTTTGAGGGATGCACAAGACAGAAGATTGGACACACTCCTTAAGCAAGCCTTCGACGTGAGCGCTCTCGCCTTACAGGCCTCAGTTTCTGGGGCATGGGTGGCACGAGCCTGTTTGAGGTGGTCACAACAACTCCAGGCAGAGGAGGGCTCCCCCGAGGGGGTTCTAGCCAACGCGGCTAGGTTGGAATCAGGCACGGCCTTCTTGGCGGATAGCCAGTATGACCTCATCCGGAGCTTAGCTAAGAACATGGCCTCGGTGGTGGCAGTCAGACGCTATTTGTGGCTCCGGAATTGGGCCGCTGATGCCTCCTCCAAAGCTCGCCTGAGTCGCCTTCCCTTTAAGGGGAAACTTTTATTCGGAGAGGACCTTGACAAGTTAGTAAAAGACCTGGGTGAGTCCAAGGGCGGCAGGCTTCCTGAGGACAGGCCCAAGCAAGCTCGATCTTCTGCCACAGCTCGGAACCAACCTAGAGAACCTCGGAGGTTTCGCTCATCTAGACCTAACCCTTTCCTCAGGGGTCGTTCTAACGCTAGGGGCCAAGGATCCCGGGGGTTTTGGGGCAGGGGGTTCTCATCCTCCTCCTCCTTTTCCTCGGGCCCCAGAAAACAACAATAAGATACAGGGGGCCCAGGAGGGCGAATTGCCGGTAGGCGGTCGCCTGAGGCACTTTCTTCCCGCCTGGTCCCGAGTCACATCCGATCAGTGGGTGCTAGAGGTGATTCGAGAAGGATACTCCCTCGAATTTGCAAAGCAAATACTCCCAGCCTTTGTTCAGTCTCCCTGCGGTTCCACAGCAAAAAGGAACGCTATAGAGTCTACACTTTCTCGCCTCTTAGATCTCGGGGCCGTAGTTCCGGTGCCTCCAGACCAATGCGGTACGGGTCGATACTCGATTTACTTTGTCGTCCCAAAAACGGAGGACTCCTTTCGTCCGATCCTGGACCTAAAGCAGGTCAACCGCTGCTTCAAGGTACCTCACTTCCGGATGGAAACCCTGAGATCAGTGATAGCGGCTGTGAGAGCCGGAGAGTTCTTGACTTCGTTAGATCTGACAGAAGCGTACCTGCATATCCCGGTCAGAAGGGCCCATCAGCAGTTCCTCAGATTCGCTGTCCCTCGAGGTCAATTTCAATTTCAGGCGCTACCCTTTGGTCTAGCGACAGCACCGCGAGCCTTTACCAAGGTGATGGTGGTGGTGGCGGCCGCCCTACGAAATAAGGGAATCTTAGTGCACCCCTACCTGGACGACTGGCTGATACGGGCAAAATCAGAAGAGGAAAGTCTCCGGGCCACAGCCGAAGTGATTCAACTTCTGGAGGAGCTAGGATGGGTCATCAATCGGGCAAAGAGCAGCTTGCTTCCATCCCAGGAGCTCGAATATCTCGGAGCAAAGTTCCACACAGGCAGAGGCAGGGTCTTTCTGTCCAGCTCAAGGATGAAGGACCTGAGAACCCTAGTCTCGCAGTTCTTGGGCAGGCGGCTCCCTTCAGCGTGGCATTACCTACAATTGCTGGGAACCATGGCGGCAGCAATAGAGGTTGTTCCGTGGGCCAGAGCACACATGCGCCCGTTACAGCGGTCCCTGTTGCGGCGGTGGTCTCCCCAACAGCACCCCTTGTCCCGGCAGCTTCCCTGCGCCCCTTGGACAAAGCACTCTCTCCTCTGGTGGAGGTGTCCAAGGAACTTGAGTCGTGGAATGCCCCTCGAGCCTCCTCAGTGGGTGCTGTTGACGACGGACGCCAGTCTGGCCGGCTGGGGAGCACATTGCGAGGACCAGTTTGTCCAGGGGCGGTGGTCGGCAGTGGAATCCTCATGGCCTATCAACCGTCTGGAATTGAGAGCCGTCGCTCGGGCACTCAAGGCGCTTCAGTCCTCGGTGCTAGGGAAAGCGATTCGCGTTCTCTCCGACAACGTCACAGCCGTGGCGTACATCAATCACCAGGGCGGCACCAGCAGTCCGGCATTGGAAAAGGAGGCGGACTCCCTGTTCAAGTGGGCGGAAGTTCACCTGAAAGCGCTGTCGGCGCAGCACGTGGCCGGGACGGACAACATCATGGCCGATTACCTCAGCAGGTACAGGATAGACCACGGCGAGTGGGAGCTGCATCAGGAGATCTTCGACCAGATAGTAGCCCTGTGGGGCCCCCCAGTCATGGACCTCATGGCGCGGTTCGCATCCGCCAAAGTAAGCCGATTCTTCAGCCGGCGGAAGGAAAGGATGTCCGAGGGCCTAGACGCCCTGTCTCAAAGGTGGCCCTCGGAGGGTCTTCTTTATGTCTTCCCCCCTTGGGCACTAATCGGGAAGATCCTCCAGCGGGTGGAAGCTCACCGGGGCCTTGTAGTCCTTATTGCCCCGGATTGGTCCCGTCGTCCTTGGTATGCGGACCTGGTAAGGATGATCGCCGACCGCCCGTGGCGCCTCCCCGTCAGGAAGGACCTACTCAAGCAAGGTCCGGTTCAGATG
The DNA here is from genome assembly GCA_033557465.1 of Ichthyophis bannanicus. Taxonomy (NCBI): domain Eukaryota; kingdom Metazoa; phylum Chordata; class Amphibia; order Gymnophiona; family Ichthyophiidae; genus Ichthyophis; species Ichthyophis bannanicus. The sequence goes on along the minus strand of CM066031.1, from coordinate 777,541,947 downwards.
CCACACGTGGATCGATTCTCGCTTACGGCTTGGCTATTGAAAGGGCGAGGCTCTTGAAGCGTGGCTACTCGGCGGCAGTAATCGCGACCATGTTAAGCGCGAGGAAGCGCTCCACCTGTCTTTCCTATGTAAGAGTTTGGCGTATCTTTGAGGCATGGTGTACGGAGCGCCGGAAGAATCCTCTGTCCGCCTCGGTCCCGGAGGTGCTGGAATTTTTGCAAGCGGGTCTCGACAAGGGGCTAGCCCACAGCTCCTTGAGAGTACAACTGGCGGCCATCGCTTGCTATAGGGGCAAAGTGGGCGGAAAAGCTTTGGGAGCCAATGCGGACGTTGGCAGGTTCTTGAAAGCGGTCAGGCGGCTTCGACCGCAGCGAAGATCGGTCATCCCCCCTTGGGACCTCAACCTGGTACTAAATACACTAGCCGCGGAACCCTTTGAGCCTTTGAAGAAGGCCTCCTTGAAGGATCTGACGCTGAAGACAGTGTTCCTGGTGGCCATTTGCTCAGCTAGAAGAGTCTCCGAGTTACAAGCCCTGTCCGCTCGGCCTCCTTTTCTGTCCTTCCTCAGGGATAAGGTAGTCCTTCGGACAGTCCCTTCATTTTTGCCTAAGGTGATCTCTCCCTTTCACGTTAACCAGTCCATCTCTCTCCCAACTCTCTCTCCGGAGGGACCGGGAGGGGGAGATAGTAAGCTTCATCTGCTCGACGTCCCCAGGGCCTTGAAGCGTTACCTCTCCCGCACGGCGCCCTTCCGGAAATCAGAACGACTCTTTGTGCAGTACGGAGGGCCTCACAAGGGAGAGGCGGCGGCCAAGGCCTCAATTTCCAGGTGGATCAGGGAGGCGATAGCCTCCGCCTATATCCTCAAGGGGAAACAGGTCCCAGGGGGCCTGCGCGCTCACTCAACTCGTGCACAGGCTACCTCTTGGGCAGAGTTCAGCCTAGTTCCCCCTTTGGACATCTGTAGGGCAGCAACTTGGTCCTCGCTGCACTCCTTCACCAAGCACTACAGGCTGGACGTGCAGAGCACGGCGGACTCCAGGTTTGCGCAGGCAGTGCTACATTCCGGAATGGCGAATCCCACCCGGGCGGGTACTGCTCTGGTACTTCCCTGAAGTAAAGGGACTGGACTGGAGTGACGATAAGGAAGAGGTAATTAGATCTTACCTGCTAATTATTGTTCCTGAAGGAACGACAGTCCAGTCCCTATTCCCCTCCCTAGCTCTTTAGCCATTCCGGCTGCTTCTTTGAGGCGGGTCTGCGGCCCGAGGGCGGATTCAGGCTGCGCTGGTGGGTCAAGCGGAAGGAAAGGCCCGCTCTATAGCAGTTCTCCTACCTCCCCTCCTTGACCTCCGCTTCTACTACCTATTTCTGTTAAAAAAAAAAAAGAGAATTAAATATATATATTTATAGAGTTTTTGGCTTGAATTTGGTTATTTACGGTTTCACAGTTATATAGGTTTGAATAGTCTGCTTTTACAGTAGGCTACTGGAGTTGGTGGGTGGCACCAGTGGTATATATACCGCTCCACCCCAAAAAGGTTGGGCTCAGCCTCCAAGCTGCTGGAAGGGTTGCGTAACCCTGAAGTAAAGGGACTGGACTGTCGTTCCTTCAGGAACAATAATTAGCAGGTAAGATCTAATTACCTCTTTTTCCTTCTCAGACATCGTTTCAGCGAATGCTCCATCTGAAATGAGTTTTCTTATATCAGGGCCAACAAACACTCCTTCATAAGAACATAAGACATGCCATACTGGGTCAGACTGAGGTCCATCAAGCCCAGTATCCTGTTTCCAACAGTGGCCAATCTAGGTCATACGTACCTAGCAATATCCTCAAAAGACACAGGTTCCACAATGCTTGTACTGGGTCAAGCATTGATATCCTGGGTCCCTTTTTAATAGTGGTTTATGGACCTTTCCTCCAGGAACTTGTCCAAACCTTTTTTAAACCCAGCTATACTAACAGCCCTTACTACATCCTCCGGTAACAGATTCCAGAGTTTGATTACACGTTGAGTGAAAAAATATTTTCTCTTATTTGTCTTAAATAGTTTACCCTGTAGCTTCATTACATGTCCCCTAGTCTTTCTATATTCTGATAGCGTAAACAATTGATCCACGTTTATCCGTTCCACTCCATTCATTAATTTATAGACCTCTATCATATCTCCCCTCAGCCGTCTCTTTTCCAGGCTAAAGAGCCCTAACCTTTTTAGCCTCTCTTCATAGGAGTAGCCTTCCATCCCCTTCACCAATTTGGTGGCTCTTCTCTGTACTTTTTCTAATAACGCTATGTCCTTTTTAAGATACGGTGGCCAGAATTGCACACAATATTCAAGGTGCGGTCATACCATGGAGCGATACAGAGGCATTATAATATCATTTGTTTTATTCTCCATCCCTTTCCTTATGATACCTAGCATTCTATTTGCTTTCTTGGCCGCCGCTGCACACTGGGCGGAGGGTTTTAACATGTTATCCACGATGACTCCTAAATCCTTTTCCTGGGTGGTGGTTTCTAATGTGGAGCCTTGCATCGTGTAACAATAGTGTGGGTTGTTCTTTCCTAGGTGCATAACTTTGCATTTGTCCACATTAAATTTCATCTGCCATTTGGATGCTCAGTCTTCCAATTTATCCAGATCCTCCTGCAGTTTTCCACAATCCTCTTGGGTTTTAACAACTTTAAACAGTTTTGTGTCATCTGCAAATTTGATAACCTCACTAGTTATTCCGTTTTCCAGGTCATTTATGAATATGTCAAAAAGTAGCGGACCCAGTACAGATCCCTGGGGTACTCCACTATTCACTTTTTTCCATTGGGAATATTGGCCATTTAGCCCTACCCTCTGCTTTCTATCTTTTAACCAGTTCCCGATCCACAATAGTACACTGCCTCCTATCCCATGACTTTTTAGCTTCGCCAAAAGTCTCTGATGAGGGACCTTGTCAAAAGCTTTCTGGAAGTCCAGATACACTATATCAACCGACTCACCTTTGTCTACCTGTTTATGCACACCTTCAAAGAAACATATCAGATTAGTAAGACAAGATCTTCCTTGTCTAAAGCCATGTTGGCTGTCTCCCATTAGGCCATGACTATCTACATGCTGTGTAATTTTGTTCTTTATGATGGTTTCTACCATTTTCCCTGGTACTGACGTCAGGCTCACCGGTCTGTAATTTCCTGGGTCACCCCTGGAACCCTTTTTAAAAATTGGTGTTAGGTTGGCGACCCTCCAATCTTCAGGTATTACAGATGATTTTAATGAAAGTTCACAGATTACCAATAGCAGGTCTGCAATCTCATATTTCAGTTCTTTCAACACTCTGGGATGTATACCATCCGGTCCAGGTGATTTGCTACTATTCAGTTTATCAAATAGTCTCAAATAGTTTATCATTCAGTCTCTTCGCTATAGCCTTGTCTCCTCTTACTGCCCCTTTTACCCTTCTATCATCTAATGGTCCAATTGACTCTCTCACAGGCCTTTTGCTACGAATGTACTTGAAAAAGTCTTTATTTCGTGTTTTTGCTTCCGTAGCAAGTTTCTTCTCAAATTCCCGCTTTGCCTGCCTTATCAATGCTTTGCATTTAACTTGCCAGTGCTTGTGCTGTTTCCAGTTTTCATCATTTGGCTCTTTTTTCCATTTCCTGAAGGTTGCTTTTTTGGCAGCAACAGCCTCTCTGACCTCACCTTTAAACCATGCTGGCAGTGTTTTGGACTTTCTTCCACTCTTCCTTTAGCTTTGCTTCAGAAAGTCGGGGGAACTTTGAGCAAAGGTACCGAAAGCACTCACCATCTTTTGGAAGGGACTTGATGAATTGCTTATTGAGACCCAACTTAATGTGGAGAGGTGCTAATAGAATTTTATCACGAGGTACCAAGCTCTCATGAAGAACATTTTTCTCACCGGGTCTCAAATACTCCCGAATTGGCCAGTCTTTTTTTCCACCAGTGTAGGTCGCGGGCCCGGCTATCCCACAAGCAAAGGAAGCAGGGATATTTGGTGAAACCGGATTGCTGCCCTAATAGCATGGATAGAATTTTAAAGTCTCCACAAATCATCCACTTATGCTCATCATAACGAATCTTCTGAAGAATCCGGGCCAAATTCTCGTATTTTTCTTGGAGAATAACAGAGTGAGCAATAGGAACTGAAGCGAATGTGTTGCCATTATGAAGAAGAACACCTTTTATGCTGTCTTTTGACGAATCAATGAACAGCCGCCATTCAGCAGGATCATACTTGAGTTTAAACTTTTCCATCACTCCGTATATATCGTTGCAAAATACCAAATCTTCCTCTTTGCTGAAATACTTCAAAAATTGTGTCTCGCGGTTGCGGTACCAATAAAAAGTTGTTCCTGGTGACAATAGATTTTTCTGTTTAAGCCGAGAACCTAGTAGTTGGGGAGCATCTTTTGGGAGTCCTAAATCCCGGACTAAATCATTCAATTCAGCTTGAGAGAAAAGTTCAGGTTTCGGATCTGGTTCAGTTTCAAACTCGGAAGTACTGGACTCATCGGGAAAAGCCATCTGATGAGTCTCATCATGATCAGAACCGTCCACACAAATATGATCCAAAGATTTTGGTGGTTCAGGCACAGGTACTTCGTTGCTATGAGGCATAGGCCTAATTGCTGAGGGAAGGTTGGGGTAACTTATTACGTTCTTATTTTTTAAGTTGTATCCCTTCACAATGCAACAGCAAAATAGCAGTCACTGCTGTGGTCTCTTTGTTCACGCCACATCATAGGTATTCCGAAACGAAATGCTTGTTTTTTACCTTTCATCCATAAGCGTAGATCTTCCTCACATGTCTTGCACACTTTGTGAGGAGCCCACGATTTGTCTTGATCGCCTAACTTCAAACCGAAATAGGCGAAATATACTTTTTTAATAAATGCAGAAATGTTCCTCTGCTGCTTTTTCACGGTATATTCCCCACAAATAAAACAAAAACTGTCCGGAGAGTTGACGCAACCTCTGGCTCTGTGAGCCATCACAAATACACAGCACTGCAAACTACAACTGTAGTGAACCACTTCGGAATAAAGCTGGATTACGACTGAGCAAACAAAAGGTAATAATGAACTTGCAAGAAACTTAAATTTGACAGGAACGTTCATGTCGCAACCACCGTGTTTGAGCGAGCGAACGAGGCGAGGCGAACAGAAAAGAACATGCGCCAGCGTGAGTACTGGATTTAGCCCCCCGCCTCCCAATTGTCCTGTTAATGTATAAAATGAATACAAAACACTCTAAAATATCATGAGGGAGTGTTTCTAGTTAGTTAACCATTACAACCTCTATTTTGGGCCAAGAAAATAAACTGCAGTCGGCTAAAAAGAAATTATGTGAACATTCCTTATATGGGTAAGAAATCTAATTTTGCAAGAAAACGTGACGTGATGGAACATTTTGGCTATTTTTCCTGGATTCAGCACCCCAAAATCTATAGGAATCAGTTGCAAAACTGGAGGCAGTTTTTTGGTAGTGTACCTGTGTAATTAGTCTAGGGAAAAAAACAAACCAAAGTAACATCTGAGATTGTTTCTTTAGCTGAAGAAGTTATACTGTTGTCAAACATTGTGAGGTAGGTGGAGGGTGGATCTGGACTGAAATAGTTATTAGTAATGGTTTTAAAGAAAAAGAAGTTTAAAAATGTAACTGAGATTTGAAATATTCTGTCTAATGTATGAAAGTTAATTACTTGGGGAGAAACACTGCATACTCACAGTATGTAAACATTTCTCATTTAAAAAATTATTTTTATGACAATCACTCGGGTTTCTCGCCTCTGTCTCCTAGGTAACCATGTACTGTTGTGAACTTTAAACAGTACAAAGAAAATGGTTTTCTTTTAGTGTGCTGGGCACTTACCTTTGAGGACAATAGTCTAAAATTAGCACCGTGGCATAAAAAAAGGAAATCCCTGTAGTTTCAGGACCCACGTCACTCTGGCACAGTACATTTTCCTTGGGTGAATCTCATGAAAGAAACATTATGAAGACAATTAACCCAATAGTTTCTTGTCCAAGAAATTGCTTTAAATGTTTAGGATCCAGAAAAGAACATATCTAATACTATACAATTTAATCACACACTTGGCTGAAAATGCTCTCCCTCTAAACTAAAACTTCAGGGTGCATCCTCAGAAGCTAACATCTGTTCTGCCATCTAAATTCTAGAAACAGCCATTTTTTTTGACCTATAAACAATAGATTCCTGGTACAACAGAAAAGTCTTAACATTGTTTTTGTCTGCTTCAGAAACACAAGTAACAAGGACAGTAGAATGAGAAATCACCGAAAGCTCTGAGCCCTTAAGGAAGACTGTTAACATCCAGTCTGTTCACAGAGACCTGTGAGATCTCTATGGAAGCTTCTTCTCTTACCTGCTCCAAATGCTATTTCAATGGTGAATAAAACTCATTATTAATTGGAGGCACAACTTTAGGAAGAATTTTGAGGGCCGTAGTCAGATATTTTTAAAACACAGCTCTTGGGCATAGCAGGAGATCTTTAGGAAAATTTAAGACTTAGACTTCAGATTACTACTCGTTTTCCAACATTTCCAGATTATAGGAGAGTATATGATGTTAATGAACAACTGCGCCATGGATATACTAGTCATTACCAGGTCTGCTTACTCATTCTGAATCTTGGCGCTAGTCTCTATCGCACCCACCCTATTCAACACATTACCAGGAGATGCTTCCGTGGCACTTAATCTAGATTTAACTACCCTCTAAAACAGAACTATAGCCTTCCAAACTGATTCCAGAGTCACCACCTCAGGGCGGCTAATCACAGCGAGATTCTCATTCATGGAAATGGTATCCATTGATCTTCCCTCTGCATCCAGTTGGACAGATCGTGGGGCCACCTCTTTGTAGGGGCTGCAGAAGATTATCCAGCCATACCTACTCCTTAGTTCCACCTGGAGGAGTTGCTCTCTGTTCTGCTCTAACTCCAGACAGTCTTTCTAGCTCTCACCACCTCCATGGCACGTCCTATCCACAAAAGCATTCTCTACCATAGACAGGACCATATCATCTGTACAGGTGGGGGTGTATGGAAGGTCAGGATTGAAGGAAACTTCCATCTCGAGTATGAATGATTCTCCTCTCCTGGCAATAAGGCATTCTCCAAATACTTTGCCTGCTTGACTCCAAAGCAGCAGGGGAATCATTGCCTGAATGAGAGGTGTAGACTTAAAAGGATAAACCCTCTGCTTTCACTTCCTCTTGACTGTGGCAGGAAAAACCAAGGGTTAAAAAGCTCTGAATTAATCACACAGAGGAGCCAGTGAGCAAATACTCAGACAGGGTCATCTTGGATCTCCTCCATCTTGGATTGCATATGGTACTGATTATTCTGTTTTGTGCCTCATTCCTTTTTGAATAGACCTTAACATTGTTTGCCTTTTTGGCAGTTGTAGCAAACTGGGTTAAATTTTCAATATGTTGTCCACATACTGTAAGACCAAGATCTCTTTCTTGGGTAGTGACTCCTAATGCGGAACACAGCATTCTGTACCTGTAGCTAGCTTGCATTACTTTTCTCTATGGGCATCATTTTTTTATTTGTCCTCATTAAATTCCATCTGCCATGTAGATATCCAGTCTTGCAAGAACATTTTGCAAATACATATAATCTTCTACTGTTTTTGTTGTGGTGATGGTAGTGGTTTTAGTGACATTGAGTCTGTGTTGACTCACGGCAACCCTCTGGAAAGCTATCCTAAACTGTATTCATTCTCCAGTTAGGTGGCTCATTATTAATAGAGTGGCATCCATAGCTGCTGTTGTATCAAACCATCTCATTGCTGGCCTTTCTCTTTTGAATTGACCTTCAACGTTGCCCAGCATTTATTTATTTATTTAACTGTATTTATATCCCACTTTTCACCGGGTCAAAGTGGTGTAACATAAAAAGGGGGGATAATCAGATATAGGGGTAGGACCATCACCAGGTGGACAACATTGATGATTTTGACAAATGATGGACATAGTAACACAGTTTTTGATCATGTGTTCAAGATGGTTGGGTTAGGGGATTGTGGTGGAGTCAGTGGTGGGAGTTTGTTTCTGTTTTGAGATATTCTTCGAATAGGATGGTTTTTAGTTGTGTTTTAAATGACAAGAGATCACCGCTGTTCCTGATGTGATTTGGTAGAGAATTCCAGAGGGACGGAGCATAAAGTTCAAAGGCTCTGTTGCAGGTCCGTTGGGTGCATTTGGTTCTTTTGTGGGGGATGGTGAGGGCGTTGCTGGAGGTTTGTCTGGTTGTTTTGCTATAGGCAGGATGGGGCAGCAGGGTGGGGAGCTGGGTGGTCTGTGTTTGGATGGCTTTGTGAGTGAGTAGGGAGTGGAGGAGTAGCCTAGTGGTTAGAACACTGGCTTGGTAACCAAGCAACCAGGGTTCGATTCCCACTAGCACTCCTTGGGGCCTTGGGCAAGTCACTTAACCTTCCATTGCCTCGGAAGAAAGGCCTGGCAATCTACTTCCGGTGACACTGCCAAGAAAACCCAGGAGCTTCTGGGTCGCCAGGAGTCAGGACTGACTCAAAGGCACACATTGCATTGCATTGTGAGTGAGTAGAATGGATTAGTATTTAATTCTTGCTTCGAGGGGAAGTATGTGTAGGTCTCTCAGAATTGGGGTGATGTGATCTCCAGGAACAAGCAGGAATCTAGTCATCACATATGGGTATCGTCGGTACCAACGGAGCCTGTGCAGGAACGCTCCCCAGCGTCCAATCAGAAAGCTTTTGGGAGCATTCCACAGCACCTGCATGCTGCCTTCCCGCCTTTCCCAACTGCCTCTCTCCAGTGCTGCTTTTTCCGCGGAGCCAGCAGGTTGTGTTCCTGTCACCGCGGAAGAATTTCCTTCTTTCTTTCTTTTTGTGGTCGCGTCTGCCTTCCCCGACGCTCTACTGGTACTGCCGGTCTTTCTTTTCTATTAAAAAAAAAAATAAAAAAATGTTTTTTCCTTTTCTTCAGGTGCACCCGCCTTTTTGGGCCTTAGGCCCAAAAACTTTCCTTAACATGGAAAAACCTGCTTCAGGTTTTAAAAAGTGCACAAAATGTGGCGGTACCATTTCCGTCACCGACACCCATGAATGGTGTTTAAAATGTTTAGGTCCTGACCACTCCATCACAGATTGTGTGTCCTGTGCTATGATGTCTAAAAGAGGTCCGCAGAACCGAGCTGCTAAGCTCAGTACCCTGTTTCCCTCTGATGCGGCTTCGGTGGCATCGACGTCTTCCAGGGCTGCTTCTTCCCGTGGATCTCAGGTAACTAAACATAAATCCAGCCGGTCTTCGAAGGGTAGATCTCCTAATAAGCATCGAGATGCCTCTGGCGTTGCCCTCGAGGATTCTGCACCGGCAAAATTACCCCGGCGGGAGGCTTTGGCTTCCAAAGCACCATCATCGGGGTTCCAGGATGTTCTCGATGGCTCGGCCTTGACAGATCTCCTGGTGCCATGCTCTGGGGTACCGGCGGTTTCCACCAGTACCGACTTCCAGGCATTGGCAGCGTCTGTGGACCAGAGAATTCTGTCCATAGAATGCAGTCCAGCGGCTTTCCTTGTGGCATCGACACCCTTGGTACCACGACAGACAACTCCACCGGTACTGGCACTGGCACCGGTATCGGTATCACTACCAGTACCGATAGCATCGGTGTATGCTATGCCGGTACCCTGTCCTCTGATGACCGCCGGTACCGATTCCCCGGTACTGGTTATTCCCGATACCGATTTTGCTTGGTACGGGTATCGGGCTTTGCAGGAGCATCCGGACAGATGATACTTCGATTCCTCAGAAGAATCTGAGGACTCTGAAAGTTCTGTCGATGCAGCGATGCTTCTTCCACAGGAGTCGTCCTCCCCTAAACGCAGGATGTCTCCTCCAGAGGACATGTCTTTCCAAGACTTCATCCGAGAGGTGGCTCGGGGCCTGTCCATCACTGTGGCCCCTGAGTCAGAGCCAAGGGCCAAGGAGTTGGATATTTTACAATATTCCAAAACTCCTAAGGAGGCAGCTACTCTACCCATTCATGAGATTCTATATGATCTCATGTTTAGGATGTGGGAAACTCTGGATGCTTTTGGACATAGTCTTTCAAGCTTCCATGCTTGCTGCAAGAATCCGTTCCTATAGTCTCTACATGGGAATGTTCCTAAAGGAAGTTACTGATCATCTACAGACTTTAAGTCCTTTCATCTCTGAGGATGAAAGGCAGGAGTTTCTCACTTGGCTCAAACATGCCCAAGATGTCTCTAAATTCTCCAACCATGCAGCCTTCGACTGCTGTGACTGTATAAGTAGAACCTCGGCTATTGCCATAGGTGCACATAGAATTGCTTGGCTCCAAGCATCTGATTTAGAGCTCTGGGTACAAGATAAATTGGGAAATATCCCTTGTACTGGTGAGAACCAGTTTGGCTTTTTCTTGCCAATCTTTACCAATGAAATGGATGCTGAAAATTCTAATTTGGATAGACTATCCAAGTCTACTGCTGATCCTGTTAGGAAAAAGTTGTTAAAGAAAACACCTTTTTCTAAAAAGAAAAGATTTTATCCTGCTTATGGTCAGCAGGCATCTTCTGCAGGTCAGTTTTCAACCAAACGTCAGCAAAAAAGCATGGGACAAACACAGAGGATCTCTAAAGGTAAAAAGGGGACTGTTGTAGTTATGGAAGGACAGACTAGATAGGACATGTGGTCTTTTTCTGTCGTCATGTTTCTATGTTTCTGACCACCCAAACAGAAGAAAGCAAAGGCTGCTAGGCCTCAACCAGCCCAGCAGCCTCAGCCTCCTCAGGGCCTTTGACTTTCAGCTAGAGAACTTAGCCTTTCTGGCTCTGGAAGGACCAGAACCGTCCACCATTCCAGGAAGGTTATGCCATTTTGCTCCCAGATGGGGGCAAATAACAGCAGAGCATTGGACACTCTCCATCATAAGAGAGGGGTATAAGCTTCATTTTTCAAGCATGCCCCCTCCCACAATAGTGAAGCAGTTCAATTCTCCGACCTCTCTCATCGACCTGTTAGGTCAGGAGGTTACCATCCTTCTTGCCCAAGGGGCAATAGAAGAAGTGCCTCTTCATCAACAGGGCACAGGGTTCTATTTCCCTTACTTTCTTATCCCAAAGAAAACAGGGGGATACAGACCTATCTTAGATCTCAGACAATTGAACAAATTCCTTGTCAAGGAGAAATTCAAAATGATTTCTCTCGGAGCTCTGCTTCCATACCTTCAGAATCAGAATTGGCTTTGTTCTCTAGATCTCAAGGATGTGTACACCCATGTTCTCATCAATCCAACCCACAGAAGGTTCCTTCGGTTCCTGTTTCAAGGAAAGCACTACCAATACAGGGTGCTTCCTTTTGGTCTGGTCTCTGCACCAAGGGTGTTCACGAAATGCATGGCTGTGGTAGCAGCATTTCTACGCACTCTGGGAATATTCGTCTTCCCTTACTTGGACGACTGGCGCATTTGAGCTCCAACACAGTCAGAGGCCAAGACTTCTCTATCCTGCACAATGCGTATCCTTCAGTATTTAGGGCTGGTAATAAACATCCCAAAATCCAGTCTAACTCCTACTCAGTCTCTAGAGTTCATAGGAGCCTTGCTGGATACCACAAAGGCAAGGGTCTACCTTCCCCAAGCCCGTTGCCTTCGCTTGGTGCAATTAGCTTCTTAAGCAGTCCTAAAGCCCTTATTAACTGCTCTAGAAATGTTAATTACTAGGCCACATGGCATTCACCGTGCATGTGGTACCATATGCTCACCTTCACTTGAGGGCAGCTCAGTGGACTTTATCCACCCAATGGATCCAGGCATCAGGTTGCCTGTCAGACAAAATAGCAAACACAAGTCACCTCATTTTGTCTCTCCAGTGGTGGAAGTCCACTCAAAACCTGTTGCTGGGGTCCCCCTTTCAGCAACCCCTGCCCCAAGCAACTCTTACAACAGATGCTTCTCCAATGGGTTGGGGAGCTCATCTGCAAGACCTCTCCACCCAAGGCACCTGGACTCCACAAGAGAGTTGTCTACATATCAATCTCTTGGAGCTCAGAGCAATCTTCCTTGCTCTGCGCATGTTCCACACCCTGCTCAGCTACAAGACAGTCCTTATTCATACGGACAATCAGGTAGCCATGTTCTACGTGAACAAGCAGGAGAGAACAGGCTCTCTGTCGCTTTGCAACGAAGCTTTGCGACTGTGGGCCCTCGTCAGAGAGCATCAGATTCATCTTCTGGCAGTGTATCTTCCAGGCGTTCAAAACTCTTGGGCAGACAGACTCAGTCGAGTTCTTCTTCCACACGAGTGGTCTCTACATGCAACCCAGGTAGCCAGGATTTTTCAACTTTGGGGAACCCTGGACATAGACCTCTTTGCAAGTCCGTGGAATGCCAAACTTCCCCGGTTCTGTTCCAGAACTCCGGCTCAGGGAGCTCAGGCAAAGGATGCTTTCCTCCTTCACTGGGGTCAAGACTTCCTGTATGCCTTTCCACCCATTCCCCTAATTCCCAAAACCCTGTTCAAGCTTCAGAGAGACAGAGGCCACATGATTCTCATAGCTCCACATTGGCCACGGCAAGTGTGGTACCCTCTGCTTCTACATCTCTCTCAAGCTCCCTCCCTGGAGTTAGGGTCTGCTCCAGATCTCCTATCTCAGGAGAACGGAATGTTATGGCATCCCAATCCCCACTCTCTGCATCTCAGGGCTTGGTTGCTGAAGGCTTAGATCTTCAAGATCTTCATCTTTCTCAGCAAGTGAAAGATGTTCTTTATGCTTCCAGAAAACCTTCCACTAGACATTCTTATGCTTTCAAGTGGAAGAGGTTTACTATTTGGTGTTCTGAAAAGGGTCTTAACCCCCTTGCCATACCTCTGGAATCTTTGCTGGAGTATCTCCTCCTCCATTTGTCTAATGCAGGCCTTAAAACAAATTCAATAAGAGTCCATTTGAGTGCTATTGCTGCTTCCCTTAAGCCTCTAAATGGACAGCCTATTTCCTCTCATCCTCTTATAGCAAGATTCATGAGAGGCCTCCTTCTAACTAAGCCTCCCATTAGACCACCTCCGGTGGCATGGGACTTGAACCTGGTTCTTGGGCAACTCATGAAGCCACCTTTCGAACCCTTAGCTACCACCTCCTTGAAATTCCTTTCTTGGAAGGTTACCTTTCTCATTGCAATCACATCAGCACAGCACATTAGTGAATTGCAAGCACTAGTAGCTAATCCACCTTATACAAGCTTCCATCATGATAAGGTAGTCCTTAGGACTCATCCACACTTTATGCCTAAGGTGGTCTCGCCTTTTCATCTCAACCAGGAGGTCTACCTACCTGTCTTTTTTCCAGGACCTCATGCATCAAATGCAGAGAGGGATCTTCATACCCTGAACTGTAAAAGAGCTCTAGCTTTTTACTTACAAAGGACACAGCAACATAGAAAGTCCTCTTAACTCTTAGTTGCTTTTGACCTTTCTCATTTGGGACTGCCAGTCTCCACGAGAACACTAACTGGATTGCTCAGTGTATTTCTTTCGCCTGTCAGAGTAAGAACCTTTCTCTGGAGGGCCATGTCACACCTCACAATGTGAGAGCCATGGCAGCCTCAGTGGCTCATCCCAACTCTATTGATGACATTTGTCGAGCAGCCACTTGGGCCTCTGTTCATACCTTCACAGCCCATTACTGCTTGGACAAGGAATCCCGCCGGGATGCCTTGTTTGGTCAGGCTGTTCTCAAACACCTGTTCCATACCTAATCAACTCCTACCCACCATCCCTGATAGGATGCCAGAGATCCATTGGGGGAAGTGGAGCCCTTCTCAGGGACACACAACTTCTGGGGTCTCTCCCTGGCACCTAAAGCTAGGGAGTCCCCATATGTGATGACTAGATTCCTGCTTGTTCCTGCAGATAGCATAGTTACTCACCTGTAACAGGTGATCTCCGGGGACAGCAGGAATTTAGTCCTCACAACCCACCCACCTCCCCTAGGAGTTGTATCTCTCTATCTCGTTCCTTTCCCTCTCTCTTTCTCTTTGTCTCAGCTTTAAAACTCAACTGGAGAGAGGCAGTTGGGAAAGGCGGGAAGGCAGCATGCAGGCACTGTGGGATGCTCCCAAAAGCTTTCTGATTGGACGCTGGGGAGCGTTCCCGCGCAGGCTCAGTCGGTACCGACGATACCCATATGTGAGGACTAAATTCCTGCTGTTCCCGGAGATCACCTGTTACAGGTGAATAACTATGCTGTCTTGTTTCTTTGCTTTCTGAATAATCCTTGCTGTGGTGTTCAATGCAGTTCGAAGGGAGTTGGTCTGTGCGGCGGGTAGCCCATGGTAAATTACGTTGCAGTAGTCCAGATGAGGGAGTATCATAGCTTGCATTACTGTCCTGAAGTCCTGAGGTTCGAGGAGAGGTCTGAGACGTTGTACTGTTTTAGCTTTGTGTAATATGGTTCTGGTGGTTTTGGTGATTTGTTGCTTGAGCGTAAGAGCTTGGTCTATGATAATGCCTAGATATCTTATTTGTGGCTGTATTTGAATTTGTGTGGTTCCCATGTTGAGGTGTGTAGGTGGTGTGAAGTCTGGGTCCTTTGTTACTATGAGAGCTTCGGTTTTCTTTATGTTAATAGGTTGTTTTCCTGTAGCCAGTTGGATACTTCGGTGAAGCATGCTGATAGATGTTTATTTGTTGGGTTAGAGGTTGTAATTGGAGCATAGAGCATTATGTCATCAGCATATATGTGGAAGTTGATGTTGTGGGTATGTATGACTGAGCAGAGTGGTTGCAGGTAGATGTTGAAGAGCTTGGCAGATAGTGTGGATCCTTGGGGCACTCCTTGGTGTTGCCGGAAGGGGGGCGAGGTTGATATGCTTGTGCGGATCAATTGTCTGTTGGTTAGGTAGGACTGAAACCATTGAAGTACGGTATTTTTGATGCCAATTGTTTGTAGTCTGTGTATGAGGATGTTGTGGGAGATGGTGTCGAAGGCTGCTGATATATCTAGGAAGATCATAGCATATCCGGAGTGTTTTGCTTGAGTTCCTATGATGAGGGTGTTCATCAGTGTTGTCATGAGGGTCTCGACTCCATGTAGTGGACGGAAGCCATGTTGTTGCGGGTCCAGTATGTTGTTAATGTCTAGATGTTCTTGAAGCTGCTGTTGAACCTACCTTCTCGATTATCTTGGCAGTGAACGGGAGGCTCGCTATAGGTCTGTAGGAGGTGGGGTCTAGGGGATCCAGGTTGTGCTTTTTTAGGGTTGTGATAAGGAAGCTTATCATAGCTCAGGAAGGAGCTATAGAAAAGGTGAAGTGACTCTGAACAAGCAACCTGTCAGTTCTGGTAGAAATAAGAAAACAGAATTTTCCCATAAAAGACTACCAGTCCCAGAATGCACCAGGTTTCCAACAGCCATTAGAGGAGCTGAAGTGGGGAAACGTGTGTTCAATCAAGAGGGCTATGAGGTAATCCCTAAGCACTCATCTCAAAGGGCAGGGCCTGATTCAGCACAGCTGCGCTGTGTTAGGGAGGAGCACTCATCTAGGCAGAATAAAAGTAGAGTTTATTCTACAGAGAATCATCCTCATTATCCTGAGAATCAGCTTGAGCTTGATCATCAGTTTCATCTGAAGGATCATCAGAAGCAGAAGCCAAACCAGACGGACAGAGAAGGAAAGAAACCCTTTGGAAGAAGGAAGAGAAAAGCCTTTGAGAGGTCTAGAGTCCAGAGCAGTACGTATACTGGGAGGCATTTCAAGGGCCAGCATACACCATTGGACTGGGGAAAGCCAGAGGAATGGTGCTGCAGAGCTAGGAATCTCCAGACGCTACCTGTGAGGGAGACGGCTGCACGTGGAAGGGACCCTAAGACCTGTGCCAGAAGGTATGTGAAGAGAGATCCAGTGTCCAGGGATCTGGATTGGAAGGCTGGACATAAGAACTGGACTACATACTGGCCAGGCTATATAGAGAGGAACTCTAGCAGCAATGGAAGCTCAGGTATGAACACTGATCTATGCCCTAGCTATAACCTTGAAAGACAGCAGGGAAACAAGTATTCTCCTGAAAGTGCTCCATTGAGAGATTCATCTGTGCCAATCCATGATATTGAACCCATGCTTGTTGAAGAAGGGGGAATGATTGCAGATGAAGAATGTGTTTATATGGACTGCTCTCTGTCTAAACTCCTTTGGTAACTTTCTGTTACAAAGTACAGCAGCCATCACAAAGAAATACAAACTTGTTCTTTAATCTACTCAGAAAAGCTCCTGAAGCAGGATTTGACCCACACAGTAGAAAGCAAGCCAGCTAAGGGGTTCAGCTGGATAACTGCTAGCAATTGAGCCTTACCTAATTGTTTGTGAGCTAGGAGAGAATCACTTCTGAATCTATGTGGGAAGTTATCAGAAGTTAACCTGAAAAGAACAGTGTTTTTTCTTTCTTTGTGGCTTTTCGTTTGTTGTTTGATATATGCTAAGAAAACATTAGCTAATGCCTGACAAGTTTGAATGTTTTTCCTGATTTTGATTTTGTTTTTCCAAGTTAAACACTGGAAGCAAGTAACCTGATTTATGTGCTACCAAGCATATCTGTGTGGGGAGAAATAACCCCATAAATAAATTTCTTATTGGCTTTAACACTTGAGCACAACTAAATTATTGTCAGCAGCTGTGTCTGGTGTGAATGAACTGCATTGCCCACAATCCCTTGCAAATCATATAGATATATGCACTTGCCAAGACTGTGAAGATTCTCACCCAGGCAGCCGTCTGACAGGGTTGGTCGAATGATTGTGGTTTTGAGGATGTCTGGCATGCGTCCTTGGTTGAGGGATTCATTGACAATGTGGGTTAATGGTGTGCTCGGGTCTTCTTTGGATTTCTTTATCCATTCAGTAGGGCAGGGGTCTAGCGGAGAGGTGGTGGTGTTTAGGCAGGAGATGGTGGATGATATTTCTTCTTTTGTGGTCGCTTCGAACGTACTCCAGTCTTTGTTCATGGTGGGGTGGTGGTTTGTTGTGGTTGTCGTGGTGGTCAAATGTGGATTGTGTGGTTGTTGAAGCTGTTTGTATTGTCGGGCTAGTAATTCTGGTAGGATATTTGGTAGTTGGTCAAAGTTGTTAGGTGCTCTTGTCAGTTTGTTGACTATCTGGAAGAGTTCTTGTGGTTTATTTATTGATGTGTTTATGATCTTTGAATGGTAGGCCTTTTTCGCTTTGTCAGTTTGTGTGGTATGCATCAAGTTTGTATATGTATTTTGTTTTGTCATCTTCATTTTTGGTTTTTCTCCATTTCCTTTCTGCTCTTCTGAGTTTGGTTTTTAGTTTCCGGAGGCTGGGAGTGAACCATCGGGCTTTTGAGGAGGTGGGTCTGGTGTTAGCCTTGTTTGTTGTTGCGCTGGATGCAGAGGATATTGTGGTGTTCCAGTTGTGAATTAGGTCATCGATGTTGTTGGAGTTTGGTGTTTAGGTAGGGTTTGTGCTAGGAAATCTTCTGTGATAAATGCTTTAAATCTTCTTGTGTGGTGTTCATTCGCCTTGTTGTTCATATGTTGGTAGGTGTGGGATATGTTGATGAGCTAGTGGTCTGACCATGGTACAGGTGAGATCTCCGGGTTCCTGTACGAGGAGGTAGTTTGGGAGTTTAGGAATATGAGGTCCAGTGTGTTTCCCTTTTCGTGTGTTGGTTCTTGTATGACCTGCGTTAGGTTCATTGCTGTCATGGCATTGATGAAGGTTTCTGCTTGTTCATCTTGGAGTGATCGGAGGTTGAATTCTCCTAGGATTATTTGCTCTTTTGTGGATATGGCGCTCTTGGATATGAGTTGTAGTATCCTTGATAAGTCGGTGTTTGTGGTGGGTGCACGGTAGATTAGGCATATTGAGAGGTGCTTATTGGTGAGGGTGAGTATGTCCGCTTCATTGGTTGTTTCTGAAGTATGGGCCTGGCGGGCCCGTGCCTGAGGGCCTCGCCAGAGGGCCCTCTGGCGTGGCCCTCAGGTGTGGCACGAAAGGCCATATCTCTAGTCTCCCTCGCAAGTTTTCTGGAGCTTTCTCACCTACTGTCTTGAGCATTTCGCTTCTGAACGAACAAGGTACTCTCACTAACTTAATCTCATGCATGTTTTCCCTCAAGACTAATGCGATTAGCATCCCTGTTACCTGATAACCTGTAACAGCGTCTCTCTCAGTAACCCTCGCCTATGCTTTCACCTGTTTATTGCAAGCTAAAATTTTACAATTTTGCTACTTTGTAACATACAATTCTAAGGAAGTCGTGAATGTGGTTTGCTACTTCATTCTCAGTAACTCTGTAACTTTGTAACCACTCTATATTACCACAATTCCTCAGTACCCAAAACCTGCCGCAGCCCCTTATTTACCACCATGGCCTATGCATTACTCAATCTCTCCGTGTTCTTCCTTCTGGCAAACGCCATACAAAACTCCTTTGCCCTAGTGGATAGACACAATCATATCCCCACCATTCACCACCTGGGTAAAAAAAACCATGAAAACCCTTTCCACTCAGCCACAGGTTTACCACATCAGCCTCGCCATTCGCACCTCTTATACGTAGACCTTATTCAATCTAAATCCACCAAAACATCCCACCATCAATTCCTCAAATGCGCACTCATAAACTCACGCTCTGTCCGCAAGAAATGGCCCGTTATTACTGATCTCATAGCTGTTCACAACTTAGATCTCCTCATGGTGACAGAATCCTGGCTATCTGATTTCGATGCTGCCCTTATAAATCAACTTATCCCTCCCAATTTTTCCATTTACACCTGCCATAGATCCAACCGCAAAGGCGGTGGGGTCTTTATCCTAGCCAAAACTGATCTACAATTTCAACTCTCTTCCTCCAAGAGTACTACACACGCCGACATTGTCTCCATAGCAAATAAATTAATCACCATAAACCTTATATATAGAGCCCCCTCCTCACCTCCAGATGACATCTCCTCCTTCATTGACCTAGCCTGCAACCCAGCCAACCCACGCATTCCCAACTGGCTTCTTGGTGACTTCAGCCTTCCATCTCTGCAACCCTACCAAGCAGCGGCCTTCCTGGACGCAATGCAAGATTTACAATTCATACAATTGGTGTCAGCTCCAATGCACCAAAAGGGGAAACCTATTAGACTTAATCTTCGTCCCTAACACTGCAGTCAGCCACAAATCGGACTTCAACATTTCAATCAGTCCTGTCCCTTGGTCCGACCATAGTCTGATTACCTTCCAAATACCCTCGCAACTGGATCCGGTACCACCTAGCGATACCATGAGACCCTTAGCCACACCACGCCCCAGACCTCTTGCCATAGAAGAGTTCTCTAAAAAGGTTCTTCCGACCCTACAGCAGATGTCTACCAACCTTGAAGAAGCAATCAACAACTGGAACAATACATTGAAAGAATTCGCCTACCCAACATCCACCAATAACTCAGAATCCCTCAACAAATATAAAAGTAGAAGACAACATGCTCCATGGTTCTCAGCAGAACTCCGCACCTCCCTCATCGAACTCAGGAAGCACGAGAGGAAGTGGAGACGCTCCCGATCCCAGACCCACAAATCAGCCTACCTTGAACACCTGAAGTCTCACCGTGAGAGGATATACCTCAGAATGAGTGAATACCACGCCCAGCTCCTCCAACGCTCAATCAATAAACCTAGAGACCTGTTCAACCTAGCGAAATCCCTAATCAAGGAACCCTCCCCCTCCCAACTTGTCCCAATTCCCCCCAGTCATATGCCGACTTCCTACAATCCAAATCCCTCGCAGCAAGTAATCAGCCGGCACCAAAGGTGTCCCCTCCCTACCAAACTCCCAACCTGCAAACATCACTCACGCATTTTACCCCCCCCTGATGAAAAGAATATCCAAAACCTCATTGCTAGCATCAACACCTCAACAGCCCCAAACGACCCTTGCCCAGCACACTGGATAAGGACCCTTCGAGTTGAACTTAGCCCAATTCTACTAAACATCATCCGTTTATCCTTTGCAACCGGCTCATTCTCCTCTTTAGTCAACAAACTTCAATAAGACCCCTCCTAAAGAACTGCAGACACGACCCAGCAAAGACAGAATCTTATCGACCCATCTCGAGCATTCCTCTACTCGCTAAAATAATCGAGAAAGTCGTCTACAGACAAATTCAACAACATATAGACATCGCAGCCCCCCTTGACCCCTGCCAGCACGGTTTTAGAGAATCACACGGTATAGAAACTCTGCTCACCACCCTCACCAACACCCTGAATAGTGGAATTGACAACGCAGAAAATGGTTTCGCCCTCATCTTCCTGGATATCTCAGCTGCCTTCGATTCCGTCAACCACAACCAGCTACTCACCCGCCTCCTGGAAAAGGGCATCCACGGCCTTGCCTGGGAGTGGTGTAAATCTTACCTAGCTGATCGCTGGCAACATGTCCGGGTTGGTTCTAAAACCTCGGCTCCATTCCACCAACAAGGTGTCCCACAAGGTTCCTCACTATTGGCTCTGCTGTTCAATATCTATATGCAGCCGATATGCAACATCATCCGATCTTTCAATATTTCTACCCTAATCTACGCCGATGATGTTTTGCTATTCACCCCGTTCAAAGTCAAACACCCGGAATTCACCAACCTTGTCAACTGCTTCAACGCAATCACAGACTGGCTAACCACCCAAAACCTCCGCATTAATTTCAAGAAAACAGAGGTTCTCTTCATTTCAAGGAACAAAAGCTTCTCTCCTCCCTCCTTCCTAAGAGTAAGAGACGCGGAGCTTCCAATCCGTAACGCCATATGCTATCTCGGCATTACCCTGGACCAGCATCTCGATTTCAAGGAACACATATAAAACATCACCAGGTCCATCTACAACAAAATTAGAACACTGAGACATCTCAAGCCGATGCTACCTGCTGATGACTTCTGAACCATCTTCCAGGCCCTCATACTACCACATTTAGATTACGCAAACTTAATCCTGTATGGCCTACCAAAGACCACTCTCAATCCTCTCCAACAAGCTATGAACGCTGCCGCCCGTGTCTTCTGTGGTCTAGCCAGATCAGACCATATCACACCAATACTTAAGGATCTCCATTGGTTACCGGTATACTCCAGACTAACATATAAGATTCTTCTAATAACATTCAAGATTTTCAACAACATCGCTCCCATTTCTCTCAAGGAACTCATCACCCCCACTCCAACAACCAGATCCAGAAGGACAGCAACAGACAACACTCTGATTATCCCGAAAGACTCCATAAAGTGCTCACAAACAACCAGAAAAAGAACCTTTGCACACTATGCACCAAAATGTTGGAACGACCTCCCTCCAGAAATCAGAGCGATCCGAGACCTTATACAATTCCGGAAAGCAATAAAACACCACCTCTTTCTGCTCCATTTCTCTCAAACTGCTCCCTCGACTCTAAGAATCCTTCCCCCGTCCCCTACCAGAGCTCCCTACACAACATAACTCTCAAGTCCCAAGTAGTCTCCCACCAGCCATAACCCATCCTAAATACTTTCAGTTCTTGTAGCATCTATTAAGCCATATCATTATGTATATAGTTACATATATTCTGCATCTAGCCTGATATATGTCAATATGTAAATAGTTACCCATGTTTTCCAAGTTATATTCCCTGTTATAATGTAAACTCAATTAGTCTTTTCTGATCTGAGTATTCTTTGTTAAATGTAAACCGCACTGATAACAAATAGTGCGGTATATAAGAATTGTTAAATAAATAAAAAATCCTGAGGTGGAGGTTGGCTTTTGCTATGATGGCTACACCTCCTCCTTTGGCGTGTGTTCGGGAGCAGTGTTGGAGGTTGTATCCATTTGGCGTTAGTTGGTTCATGACCACTGTGTCGTCTGTTAGCCAGGTTTCTGTTATGCATAGGATGTCAGTCTTTTTAGTTGTAATCAGGTCTTGGAGCATGTGGTATTTGTTTCTGACTGAGTGTGCGTTTATTAGTGAGATGGAGAGGTGGTGGTAGTTCGGGGGGTCGGGGATGTGGGTTGGTGCGTACTGTGTGTGGGAGTGGTTCTGTGTGGGGTTGTAGATGTTTGCGGGTTGGATTGTTGTGATGTCTGGCCAGGGTAGGTTAGTTAGTGTGTCTGGGGGGGGGGTAGAGGGTCAGGAGTGGGGTTAGGAGGTAGAGAGGGGCTAGGAAGGGTGGCATGGTGTGTGAGCATACCTTGGTGTTCAGGGGCTGTGCTGTGTTTCAGTGCTGGTTCCCTGGTGTGGTGGGGTCCTTTTTCTGTGATGTTGTAGTTGTCGTCGTTGTATTTCCACGGCTGTATTGTTTGGTGTATTCTGCTGTTTGTCGTGGTGTTTTTTGTTTTTGCCTTTTTTTGTATCCACAGTTTTTGTGGGTCCTATGTGGTCAGTTGTTGGGACTTTTCATTTGGGTTGTTCCAGATTGTGCACGCCTCTGTGCCGCGCCTAAGGGCCACGCCAAAGGGCCCTCAGGCGTGGGCCCGCCCTGCTGGGGCGCCGCTTTAGTGTTCCTGGTTGTGGTCGCGTTGCTCCCACTGCCCCAATTGGGCAGGAGCTTCTGAGCGGGAGGGCTTCCCACTCAGGCGCTTTACCCCGATAGGGGGAGCTGATGAGCAATGCCAGTTGGGGAGATGTTGAAGAGATGATGCCTTTGTTTAATGATCTCTCTTTGCATGATGTGTCCAAAGCATGAGAGTCAGTCTTGTCATCTGAACTTCTAAAGAAAGCTTTGGTTTCATCTCATCTAGTACTGACTGGTTTATTCTTCGGGCAATCCATGGTATACACAGTATTCTTTGCCAGCACCATAATTCAAAGGCATGGATTTTCTTCCTATCTATCTTTTTCATTGTCCAACTTTCGCGTCCACAAGATGATATTGAAAATGCCATTGCTTGGAGAAGTTGAATCTTTGTATGGAGAGAGACATCACTGCTCTTGAGAATCTTGACTAGGTCCTGAATAGTCATTCTGCCAAGAGCAATGCGTCATCTGATTTCTTGTCTTTTGTCGTCTCTTTATTGATTATTGATCCAAGCAGGTTAAAGTTGTCCACTATTTCAATTTCTTCTTCATCAACGATAAACTTATTGATTTTGCCAGTTATCAGGATCTCTGTCGTCTTAACGTTAAGGTGCAGACCCATTTTAAGACTTTGTTCCTTGGTCTTGAGAAGCAAATGTTTCAGATCATCTTCACTTTTAGCCAGGATCATGGTATCATAGCATAGCAAAGGTTGTTTTGTCTTCCACCAATCTTCACACCTTGGCTGTCTTAATACATCTTGCTTCTCTGGTGATTTGTTCTGCATATAAATTAAACAGGTAGGGGGAAAGTATGCAATCTTAAATTACACTTTTTCTAATTTTAAACCATTCTGTTTCTCCTTGTTCCGTTTGAACTGTTGTTTCTTGATTAATGTAAAGATAGTTCTCTTGCATAATCAAATGTTCTGGTATACCCATGCTGCTTAATGTGGCCCAGAGTTTCTCATGGTTTACACAGTCAAAAGCTTTGCAGAAGTCCATAATACACATATAGATATCCTTTTGGTATCCTTTTGTCTTTTCAAGGATCCATCTCACATCCAAGATGATGGTCTCTCATTCATCACCCTTTCCTGAATCCTGCTTGCATTTCAGGCAGTTCTCGTTCCAGGTATGATTGTAGTCTCTGCTGGATGATCTTGAGTAGAATCTTGCTGGCATGTGGGATCAGAGTGATTGTACGATAATTTCCACACTCGGTCGGATCAAATTTCTTCAGTATTGGTATAAACACATTTCTTTTCTAGTCAGTTGGCCATGATGTCTTACAAATTTCCTGGCAGAGCCTTGTAATTACAGCAACAGCTGCATAAAATTTCGGTAATACTTCAAGGGGAATGCTATCAATACCCGGTGCTGCTTTGTTTGATAATGTTTTCAATGCTGCTTCAACTTCTTCTTTCATTAACAGTGGTTCATGATCATACGATACAGATTGAAATGGCTGGTGATCCACTTGATCTTTATGGTATAATGACTATATATTCTTTCCACCTTTTCTTGATCTTCTCAGCATCATTCAACATGGATCCTTGAGCATCTTGTAACATTCCAATTCGAGGCTGGAATTTTCTCTTTAACTCTCATAGCTTTAGGAAAGCCAATGTTCTTTCTCAAATAGTTTCTGATTCTATTTCCTTGCATGTGTCATTGTAGTACTTCTCCTTGTCTCATCTTGCTGCATGTTGTAAATCTCTGTTAAGTTCTGTGCTGCCTCTTTTTCGCCTCCATTTTTAGCTTCTCTGCATTTCTGGGCAATTTTCAGAGTTTCTTCAGTCATCCATTTTGGCTGTTTTTGCTTTTTCTCTGTTTATAAAGAATTCTCACTTTCTTCAAGCACAACTTTCTTGCTTGCATCCCATAATTCTTCTGGCACTCTGTCATTTGTTTCCAAAGCAGCAATTTGATTTGTGCAGACTGTCTTTAAATTCTGGTGGTATATTCTGAAGGTCCTATTTTGCTATATTCATGAGTGGCTTCCTCTTTTTCAGCTTTAGCTTGAGTTTGCATACTAGTAGTTGGTGATCTGTACCATAGTCCGCTCCAGGTTTTGTCTTTTTTGATTTTATTGAGCTGTTCTATTGTTGACTTCCACAGATGTCAATTTTGATTTTTGTACAATTAATTGGGTGAAGTCCATGTGTACAGTCACTGCTTGTGTTGCTGGAAGAAGGTGTTTGAGATGAATAGATCGTTGGTCTTGCGGAATTCTATCAGTTTTCCAGCTTCATTTCTTTTGCCAAATCCATATTTTCCAAACACTTTGCACCGCCTTTGTTGCCAGCTTTTGCATTCCAGTCACTCATGATTATCAGACTATACTGT
Organism: Ichthyophis bannanicus; assembly: GCA_033557465.1. Taxonomy (NCBI): domain Eukaryota; kingdom Metazoa; phylum Chordata; class Amphibia; order Gymnophiona; family Ichthyophiidae; genus Ichthyophis; species Ichthyophis bannanicus. Next base: position 777,517,008 of record CM066031.1, on the reverse strand, counting down.
CTGCATGTTCTGTCAGTTTCAGCTTGTACTTGTTCATAGAACTCGTCCACGTCTTCCTCTACTGCAGCTGCTGTTGTTGGGGCATATTCCTGAATAGTAATATTGATGATGGACATTCCCCATAGACGGATAGAAATTAAGAGTTCATCAATTGCATTGTATTTCATTACAGTTCCTGCAAATTTCTTCTTAATTGCAAATGCAACACCATTTCTTCTTTGTCTTTCATTTCCAGCATAGCTTACCATATTATCAGGTACAAAGTGCCCGATGCCAGTCCATTTTAGTTCGACATTCAACAGATCGAGTTGTACACGTTCCATTTCTTTCTTGACCACCTTGAATTTCTCATGGTTCATGCTTCGTACATTTCATGTCCCAATATCTAAGACAATCTTTGCAGCTTCTGACTCTCATTTCATGCGCAGCTACATATGCAGTCAGACATCCTGAAGGATTTGATTAAGCCCCATCATAAATGCTGGCTTTACTCTGAATAGTCTTCAGCTCATCCCCGGTAGCTAGTTGAGTGCCTTCCAACTTGGGGTCTCAACTTCCAGCACTTTAGTGCACTTTGTTTTGTTGTGACTATCCATTGGGTTTTCATGGCAAGATATGGAAGTAGATTGCCAGGCCTTTCTTTTGCACAGATAATACTAGTGGTGGTGTCATTGTCACAGGAATGTGATCCTTCACCGCTTACAGCATCCTATTCTGCTGCTGCCCAGATGTGTGGTTTATCTTAGTCCGACACCTCAGCTGAGAACTGTTCATCTTGGTAGACACTGCCAGTAGTTACACTACCGATAGCTTAGCTCTCAGCATCATTGATGCACATTGAAGCCCTCGCAGCACGACAAGCTGCAAACCAAGTGAGAGTCTACGGTTTTAACGATTTTAAATAAATTGTGCCATCTTCAGAACTGATCACCTTACTCATTACTCCTATCTCCAGGTCCCAGGATACATTCTTGGAGCACTCTATTTACCATTTTCTGTGTGAATAATTCACCATTTAGTCCTAGTTGCATGTACATGTATGCATCAGCTACATGTGCAGATAGTAATTTTTAGAAAGCAGCGATCTACATGTGTAGATCAGTGGAGAAGATACCTCCCAAGCAGCCCCCACAAAGTAGGGGGCTCAATAAGGAAGGGGCCCACCCACTGTGGCCCGTCCACACCATGTAGCTGCAGCAATGTGGTGATGCAGTCCGCTCTTGTTTTACTGCTGTGTGCTACCTTGAATCCTGATCCCAGCACAACAATCTCTCCTTGTGGTTTCTTCCTTTGCAGTGCAGGCAAAGTCATCTCTTGATGCTCTGGACTATGTCTTGTGGACTTGGCTCTGTGTGGCAAGAGATGTGCTGTTTAGGTATGCTTCTCCTCCTGTAAATAGGCGCTGCTGCACATGGAAAGGGAGAAACAAGAAGGGAGGGACATTTGAGCCAAAGCAGCACATGGCAGCAAGGTAAGGGAGAGGGAGCAGGACCAGAATGAGCATTGACATTGGCATCAATGGCAAAGAGGGGATTGGCCCATGCTTAATATAGGAGGACTGGGAGCAGCACAACAATATTATTAAAGCAAGTAGGCTGTCCTGCTGACCATTGTGCATTACTGAAGGGTAGGAAAGAATTCATGCAATTGTAATTTATGCTTAAATAAATAAGTTTTGCATAGATATGATATTATTTTTTCAATTTTATATTAAGTTTCAAATAACAGCAAGAAACTGCTACAGAAGAGAGCAAAGAAAACAAGTGCACCACACAGCAAGAAATATAAATAAATGAACAGTTCATTAGTCCATAATAACAGGGGACATGGATACATATCAGAGATAATTAATTATTTTTACCTTGTTGTCCAACTGCTAGACAAAGATTGGCACCACATTCAAAGTCAGTACCCGAAAAAGGGGGCTTGGCACCCAAGTGCTTGTCAGAACTTTGATCAGACCCCATTTAAGTTATTGTATATGCAAAGGGACATTAACTTAATAGTAGTGTGATAATCTACCAGCAAATCGACCCATGATAGAGCAGTTGATTGTACATCAGCTGAAGTACTGTAGACTGTTTCTGCAAGTTTCTGCACTAGGGCAATACTTTAATACGCTTCTTTAATGGATATATTTTATGTGGGGCTCAGGCACAAAGGTCAGACTACTATTCGTGATAACGCCTTGGAGTAGTGTCGCAGCACACTAGGTTACCACAGGACAAGTCAAGGATGGTGTTTGTTGCAAGATTGTTAGTTGATGTGATTTTGTGAAGGATTTGGTCAAATTTCCAGTGATGGAAGTATTCCTCTAATAAAATTAAGGGGGGGTTATTTTAGAAGTCCTATTCACAATCTAAACATGTCATTGGGATGAGAACGGTGCAAGCCACAGACATGTATAGATTACAAATTTAGAAAAGCCACAAGCTGCATGTTATGCATGCATGGACATATCCATGGAATTATATCCAATTGGGATGTTTTGAGGTAGAAATATGGGTGGCATCTATGTCTGCACATCCATGACATATTTCACAAATGCCTGGAGACATGCAGGATGATAGCCCTAACTGTGCCGTGCTGTATCTGCTTAAAGCTATGTCATTGCTTTTTGGGGAATATTGATTTGTGAATCACTAGCTTGACCGTTGCCTGTGTCCACACAGGTGTCTTTTGAGTTATATCCTCTGCTTCTTTTATATTAACCTGTGCCTGTCTCCCAACCCTCACCCCCTAACCTTGCAAATCCCACACACCCTGTTTACTTCACCCAGGCCCCTCACTGTATCAGTGTTCCCATTGTCTAAATGCCTTGTGCCTACTATGTGACTTGCTGTAACCCTCATACCTGTGTGTCTGGGGAGGTGAATGTGTATAGGAGTGTATGAGGAGTTGTATGTGCAATGCTTTGAGTACTGGTGGTGGGAGTCGCTAGGTGCTGGTGGTTGGAGGCAGCAGCCATGAATGAAATAAACACTGTTTACACTGGCCTTGCTGCAGGAGGGCCACCCAGAGGCACCCATATCGCAGGGTCTATAGATTCAGAACCCCATTCATGGACCTCATGGATGAGCTTCCTCACTAGATTCTGCTTTGATAAGGTAGCATTTCACCCTCTTTGTTAGGAGCTACAGCAGCTTCTCGACTCCACCACAATAGCGGCCAGTCAACCTCAAGATCACCATGATCTTCACCTTCCTACTGGCAGTTTCCAATCTCTGTTGGATGCCACTGCAGGCTTCTGCTAGTTAGCTGTATCACAGTGCAGTTCCTGAGAGCCTTCCTAATCCACACAGCTGAATATGTAGCCTTCCCACAGACTGCAGCAGAGGCAACAAACCATGACATAATTCCATGATGTGGCTGGATTCCCATCAGTACTGGGTTTATTTATTTATTTAACAGTATTTCTATACCGCCTTATCCTATAATCAAGGCGGTGTCACAGCAATACAATCAAAAGTAGTGAACGTGTATTTCATGCAGTGAAAGAAATGTCATGAATTGCGTGTAAGATGTTGTAGTGTATTAGATTAGGTTGAACTATGTACATTGTGCGCTATTATACAGCATGAGCTATAATACATTGTTCTATACACTTAGGGTTTGAGATATATCATGTGCCGTCGTACAATTTCTTATCAGGGGGTTGAAAGGGGTAGATTGGTAGTTCCTGTTAGTGCGATTAAGTGACGTGTCCATAGTGTTCTATGAACAGCATTGTCTTCAGCTGTTTGTGAAAGTCTTTGAGGTCTGTTGTTGATCTCATTTCGTCTGGGAGGGAGTTCCAGATTGTTGGGGCAGCCAGGGAGAGTGCTCTTTCTGTGGTGTCCTTGCGTGTTTTTCTGAAGTCGCTCGGGGTGTTGACTCTGTTGGAAGTTCCTTTTCTTCTTGGGCGAGTGCTGGTGTCTGGTTGTATGATGGTGTGCAGGCTGTTGGCTGAAGTGTGGTGTTTGATCTTAAATATGTTTATGATTGTTTTGTATTTGATGCGTGAGCTGATTGGGAGCCAGTGTAGGTCTTTCAGAACAGGAGTAATGTGTTCATGTCTTGTTGATCCAGAGATTATGCGGGCTGCAGTGTTTTGTGCTAGTTGTAGTGGTTTGAGAGTTTGTTTTGCTAGCCCAAGGTAGATGGGGTTGCAGAAGTCCAGTAAGGGAGTAATTAGCGCTTGGCATACGGTACGGAAGTGTTCAGTGGCGAGGAGGGGTTTAAGTCTTCTGATGATTCTCATCCTGTGGTATGCATTTTTGATTGTTTTGCTTACGTGTGTCTTGAGATTCAGTTCGTTGTCCAGGGTCACTCCGAGGTATTTTACTTCCGATTTTATTGGTATGGTTGTGTCTTGTACTCTGATGTCCGGTGGGTGGATGAAGTCTGGGTTGCGAGTGATTATTAGTACCTCCGTCTTGCTGTAGTTGATTGCGAGGTTGTTGTCTTTACACCATCTTGTCATTTGTGTGAGGCATTCTGTTATTTTAGAGTAGTCTGGGTTGTCAACTGAGATGGGGGTGTATATCATGATATCATCTGCATAGATTGTATATTGAATGCTGTTCGCTTTCAGGATGTCGCATATTGGCTGGATGTATATGTTGAACAGTAGTGCCGAGAGGGCGGACCCTTGAGGCACTCCTTGGAGGACTTTTATGTGTTGAGAGGTGTTGTGGCCTACCTTGACCTGTATCCGCCTGTCGGTTAGGTATCATTGGAACCATTTTAGTGTGGTACCATGAAGCCCAATGTTCTTTAGTCTTTCCAGGAGAGTTTTGTGGTCTACTGTGTCGAATGCAGAAGAGATGTCAATAAAGATCATTAAGATACCTTTTTTGGTGTTGTCTATGATTCAGAGGATGTTGTCAAAGAGGTAGATCAGCAGTGTTTCGACTCCATGGTTGGGGCGAAAGCCGTGTTGGTTGTCATCTAGTGGTGCATGGTTGTCGATGTGTTCCTGTAGTTGGTGGTGTACCGACTTTTCGATGATTTTTGCTAGAAAGGGTATGCTGGATATTGGTCGGTATGCTGCTGGGTTGCTCTTGTCGAGGGTTGTTTTCTTTGGTATTGGTCGTACTGTAGCTAGCTTTAGTTGATCTGGCATGAGTCCTTGCGTGAGGGAGTTGTGCACCATGTTGTGTATGAGGTGGATGAAGCTTGATTTGGTGGCTTTGATCCATGACACTGGGCAAGGGTCCGTAGGAGCAGTGCTTGTTTTGATTGCTGAGATGATGTGGGAGAGCTGCTCTGTTGAGGGTGAGCAGAATGTGTCCCAGGTCTTGTGGTGTGAGTTGGGCTGAGTTGATGTGCTAGGCGTTTTGTTCCGCGGAGTGAAATTTTTCCTTGATATGATCAGCAAATTTTTGCGGGTCTATTTGTACTTCCTCTTCTGTCCTTTGCTCCTTTGAGGATTTTCACTATTTCGAATAGCTCTCTGGGTTTGTTTATGGAGGTATTTATCATGTTTGTATGGTATTCTTTGGTTGATGTGTTCATTGTATTGTTTTTGCTTTGTTAGGTATAGTTGCTGGTTTTCAGCAGCCTTGGATTTTCTCCATCTCCGTTCTATCTTTCTGAGTTCTCTTTTTTTCTTGTCATATGGTTGTGGAGTACCACGGCTTGTGTTGTCTCTTGTGACGGTGTTTCTTGGGTCTGGCATCTGTTGCTGTGGATAGTGTGGTGTTCCAGTTGGTGATTTGAGTCTCCAGGTCATCCGTTTCTGTGGTTAGTTGTTGTATCGTGTCCTGTAGGAAAGCGTCTCTGTCGAAGTTCTTGAATCGTCTTTGTGTGGGTGTGTTGTCCGATTGTTCGTTGAGATTGTCTTTTTGTAGTTGCAACTTTATCTTGATTAGGTAGTGGTCTGACCATGGAACTGGGGTGATGGTGGGTGTTGATTAGGCCTCTTGATGTTAGGTAGCTGGTTGCGAAGATGAGGTCTGGGGTAGAACCGTGTCTGTGTGTTGGGGCGTCAACGATTTGGGTAAATTGAAGTGAGGTCATTGCTTGAAGGAAAGCTTCTGCATCTTTGTTGTTGGTGGACTTGAGGTTGAAGTCTCCTAGCAGGAGCGTGGGCTTGTTGGTTGCGGTGATGGCGCATACTGCTTCGAGCGTTGAGGCTAGTTCGTCAGGTGAGGTTCTGGGTGCTCTGTAGGTTAGGCAGATTGCCATGTGTGTGTTCACGATGCTGAGTGTGTTACCTTGTAGTGTGTCAGTGAAGCTCTGAGTTTTGAACTTTAGGTTCTTCTTTGCAATTATCAAGACTCCTCCACGTTTGTGGGTGCGTGGGCAGTTGTATGCTGTGTATGTGTCTGGTACCAGTTAATTGAGTAGAACATTGTCGGTGGGATTGAGCCAAGTCTCTGTTATGCAAAGTATGTCTGGCTGGTGGTCTTCTATGTGGTCTGCTATTGTGTGTATCTTGTTGCATATGGATCTTGCGTTTATGAGTCCTATGGTTGTATGCTTTGTAGGCTTTGTTGTTTCGTGTGTTTCCTTTGAACGTATTGTGTGGGAGTGTAATTTGTGTGTGTTTTTTCTTTTTGTCATTGATGTGCTGTGTGTGGCAGAATGTGCGCACTGTGGTTCTATGTATGTCCAAGTGGTTGGGGGATGCCATGGTGAGTTAGAGTGTGGGTAGTGGAAGTGAGTGTTTGGTGGTAGGATGTGTGTGAGGAGGAGGCTGATTGGGAGAAACACTGTTGTGAGCATGTTGATTTGTTGTGATGTCCTGTGAGTTTTACTTGCGTTTCTGACGTCCTTCGCCTCGGTCTGCTCCTTGTTGGTTTCTGCTGTGATGCTGTCGGCGATACTGTTTCCTTTGGTTGTTTCCTTCTGCTCTCCTTCATGTCGCGCCTAAGGGCCACGCCAAAGGGCCCTCTGGTGAGGCCCTCGGGCGCGGGCCCGCCCTGCAGGGACGCTGCTTTTATGGCCTGCCGACCACTGCAGGAGGAGCTCCCACTGCCCCGATTGGGCAGGAGCCGAAGAGGTGTTACTTCTGGGCCCTCAGACCACCACGAGAAAGGAAGGCCATCTACTGGAACAGAAAATCATTTCACTCCCTCAACATGTTGGTCATGTGCAATGCATTGGAAGAGATAATGGATGTTTTTTCCCAGATTTGCAGGTCCTGCCATGATGCCTATATCGTCACCCACTCCAGAATCTGAGATATTTGAGAGTAGTGAGATAACTAGTGGATGGGTGGTAGGTAAACCATGTACCCCCCCCCCCCCAAATCTCTCACCCAGGCGCAAGAACATGCATGAAGGCACCAATCCCTGGGACATGTAGAGCTCCAGAGGCCAGGCCTGTACTGTGCACCAACCACATGAAACACTTGGTTTCCAAACCTGACATAAACCTGTTCTTCCCTTTCAATGCAGGTGACATTGAGAGCCTGACCCCCATTGTGGCACAGCAGAGGCAGGCAGAGGAGGGCTACCACAGGACTCACAGGCACCCATGGGCAATCATAGAGAGCATTTGGGCAGCTCAAGAGCAGTTTTGGGGGCGTTGACATATCAAGGGATGAACTGTTCTACAGCTCTGCCAGGGTATATGACATCCTCATGGCCTGCTGCATGCTTCACAATTTTGCACAGTGGCATGGACAGCCCCTGCCTGAAGGACCAGGACATTGCAGATGAAGACCATGTCGCTGACGCAGAAGGTCCAAGGCATGGGAGACTGGACAACTGGACAACAAGGGGCAGCTGCAAGAAATGATCTCGTACAGAGGCATTTTCATGTGAAGGTACATGTATCATATGCACATATACATACTCCATACCTTCCCCCAATATCCCTTCAGCTCCCCATCGGCATCCCTATCCCCCCCCCGCCCCAATACTTTCTCCCACATCCTACATTATTATTATTAGACTTGATATACCGCTCTTTGTTTGTTAACATCCAGAGCAGTTGACAAAATTCAAAACATTTACCCCATACCCAATGTTCCCTCTAATTTTCTGTAGGCTGTGTGCGCATAAAATATCAGCTGTGTGCGGCTTTTGAAGGAAGGTTAAATTTTTGTGCGCCACATAACGACACTCGGAGTTATATACTTTAAAATTTAACTACACGTTAGAATACAGTATGTACACCACATTGATTTTAATCAAATTAAATGAAAATAGACGATTACTAAATGAAGCGGGAAATTTCTAGTAATTACAATCATAACTTTTAAATTTTAAGACGTCTGTGTTTTCTATCAGAATCAGAGCCGTAATTTTTGTGCGCTCTGTTGTAAAGTATGTGCACTCTCTCGGCGAGGTGTGTGCGCGCGCACACGCGCACAGCTTAGAGGGAACAGTGTCCATACCTCTTCAGCCATCAGAAATCAACTCTCCTCTCCTCCAACATACCCCACCAACCCCCAAAGGATGTTCACAGGAAGATGTCCCTGCTGCTTTCCATATTCCCATCCCTGACTCATGCCCCCAACATCTCTTGCAGTAGTGCTGTGCTGGCTGATGCATTGCTTGGCTCTAAAGAGCTGTTGGCATCGTCAGCCAGCACATCAGACTGCCATGTGCCCTTGTAGAAGGAGGTAAGGTGAAGGCATTCCCCCTTTCCATGGGGAATAGGTCCCAATATGAATGATGGTGGGAGGTGGTGAGTGAGCCAATGGTAGCAAAGGAGGATGGCTGAGATGGAGATGGTGGCGGTGGTGGTGGTGGTTGGTTGGTGCAGACATCTTCCTTTTAGGGGCTCATCCAGATGGATCTGCAGATGAGACGGTGGAAGGGGGGGGGGACCATGGCCTGTGCTACTGTATATTCCTTATCGTCTCTCCAGTCCAGTCCCTTTCTTCTGGGTTGTGCTCCCCTTCCTGCAGCATAGAGACTGAGTACATCATTATTTGAAGACTATTGTATATATATATATCACTGGCACCACCCACCAGCTCCAGTATACTCAGTCTCCTTGCAGCTGGAGGGAGCACTAAGCCAGAGATTCAGGCTTACTGGAGAGACTAGCTGTGAAGGGGCTTTTTGGTTTTGGATTTAATTTTATTTCTATTTCTATTTACTTTAATTGATTTAATTCCTCACTTCTTTGGTGCTGAGTTCCCCCCCACCCCCTTTGCTGGTGGATTTGCGGGTTGGAGGAGGCTTTGCGCGGCCCAGGCTGTTTAAAAAGAGAAAAAATAATTTTAAAAGAAATCGCTGCTCCGTGAGCCCGACAAGATTTCTGTTCTTCCGGGGCTTTCCCTCTCAGCAGGGCCTGCTGCGCTGTCTCCTGCCTCGCCGCCGAAGCCTTTTAGGTGGCTGAGCGCGAGGGCGGGAAGATGCTTCCTGAAGTTTCGGGGCGGTAGAAGAAACAAGTGCAGGAAGAAGGAGAGGAGCTCAGTGAAGCGACGGCGGAGGTAAGACATCAGCTGTCAGCGAGCCACGGGACCATGGGATGTCACGCTGCAGCTGCGGGGAGTGAGAACTGCGATGGGGTGGCTCTTGGAAGCAAGGGGGCCTGCTGCATCATTCGTGCTCTTTTTTTGCATACCAGCTAATTGGTCAGGGGGCAGTTTTTAGAGTGCAGGACTCTGCCCTTACTTGTGCGGGGACCGTTTGAGTTGCTGGAAGTAAAAAAAAAAAAAAAAAAAAAAAGGTTTAGCTGTAGGTTTCTGTTCTTATTGATATAGGTATATAGATATAGCGGTTCCTGGTTAGTTATACATGTGAAAAAAAAAATTACATATTGTTTGTTTTTAGAGATTAGTTTGAACAGTAAGGAGTTTTACTATGCCTACGTGGCCTCAGTGTTAGGTCTGTGGTTCCCGCTGGGGTACGGTGTCAGAGGCAGGAGTTTGTAGGGGCTGCACCCTTGAGGCAGCCTCAGTGGAGCAGGGGATCCAGGATTCGGTGTCGCACAACCCACCAGTTTCTGGGTCCCAGGAGTCGCGAGGCTCTAGAGGCACTCCTCGGAGATGGGTCTCAGCTGGCCTCATTAGAGGAGCAGCACACCCCCTCTCAATCACAACCTGGGCCCTCCTCGGCATTGGAAGGTCGGGAGGGAGCCCTTGGGGGAGGTTTTTCTTTGGAATTTGTGTTGCTACTCCATAAGGCCTTCTGCCTGCGTCAGCAGGGAGAACACGAGCGGACGGTAGTGCAGGGGCACGTACGTAAGCAGGGGCGGAGTCCAAGTCCCTGATTGAGGCTGATGTCCCGCCCAAACGGACTAAGAGCCTGGAAGACGAACTCCCTCTCTCCCCCAGATTGGAGACTCTGGAAGGGGATGCCTCAGATCAGGAGTTGGGAGAAGAGGAGGTAGAACTTGAGGAAGGTGAACTCCTTGAGGAGGAGCAAGCAAGGATTGTGAGAGTTTTTCATCATGAGTAGTTGCCAGCCTTGAATGGTGAGTCGATGAAGGTACTCATCATGACTGCAGGGGCCCCTGCGGAAGAAGACCCCTTGATTCAGGCAGTAAGGAAGTCTCAGAATTTTTCCAGTTCACCAGGTGGTTCGACAGATGATTCAAGAGGAGTGGGATCAACCGGAGTCTGGTTTAAGAGGTGTACGGTCTATGTCATGTCTATACCCCTTGCTGGAAGTAGAGAAAGAACTACTACGGTCACCCAGAGTGGAAGCAGCAGTGTCGGCGGTAACCAAGAAAACTACCATTCCGGTGGAGGGTAGCGTAGCTCTTAAGGATGCCCAAGAATGGAAGCTAGACACGTTACTGAAACAAGCCTTTGATATTAGTTACTTGGCACTCCAGGCTTCAGTATGTGGGGCTTGGGTAGCAGGGGCTTGTCTGAGGTGGTCACAACAGCTGCAGCTGACTGGTGAGTCTCCAGGTGGATCACAAGGACAGGCAGCGAGAATTGAGTCAGGAGTGGCCTATCTAGCGGATAGCCAGTATCTCTCGTTAGGAGTTTGTCAAAGAACATGGCTTCGGTGATAGCAGCACGTCGTTACCTTTTGGCTCCGAAACTGGGAGGTGGATAGTTCTTCCAAGACCCACCTCAGCAGGCTCCCTTTTCAGGGTAAGCTGCTATTTGGAGTAGATTTGGACAAGCTGGTGAAGGAGCCAGGCAAGTCTAAGGGCGGCAGGCTCCCAGAGGATAGGCCGAAACAGAGCCGAGTCCCTACTCCTGGCCGGACTCAGCCGCGGGAGGCTAGACGGTTTCATGCAGCACGGTCGGGCCTCTATCAGAGGGGCCGTTTTCCCTCTAGAAGGCAGCGTTTCCATGGGTTTCGCAGAGCCGGGAAGAGGTTTTGGTTCCTCTTCTGCTACCTCAGGCCCTAGGAAACCACAATGAAACAGCAGGGGTCCGGGCGGGAGTTCTGCCAGTAGGAGGTCGCCTGCGGCAGTTCCTTCTCGCCTGGGCCCAGGTTACTTCCGACCAATGGGTCCTGGAGGTAGTGAGGGATGGATATGCCCTGGAGCTTGCGAGGCCAAGCCTTCCTTCGTTTGTACAGTCCCCCTGCAAATCTCTGGACAAGATCGCGGCAGTGGAAGAAACCTTAACAAGGCTCCTGGCCTTGGGGGCTGTTGTTCCGGTACCCAGGGATCAGTGCGGTTCCGGTCGATACTCCCATCTATTTCGTGGTGCCAAAGAAAGAAGGCTCCCTGTGGCCTATTCTAGATCTCAAGCAGGTCAATTGCTGTCTCCGGGTTCCACATTTTTGGATGGAGACACTGAAGCCAGTCATTGTGGCGGTACGGCAGGGAGAGTTTTTGACATCTCTCGACCTCACAGAAGCGTACTTGCATATTTCCGTCCGCGAGTCTCATCAGCAGTTTCTGCAGTTCACAGTACCAAAGGGACACTTTCAGTTTCAGGCTTTGCCATTCGGGTTGACCACGGCTCCACGCACCTTCACCAAGGTGATGGTGGTGGTGGCAGCAGCACTTCGCAAAGAAGGTATATTAGTCAATCCGTACCTAAACGATTGGCTGATAAGGGCCAAGTCCGAGGAGGAAAGCATGAACGCTACCGCCAGGATAGTTGCATTCTTACGGAGTCTGGGGTGGGTGATCAATCTGGCAAAGAGCAGATTGGTTCCCGCTCAAGAAATAGAATACTTGGGAGCAAGGTTTGACACAGGCCTGGGAAAGGTGTTCTGCTGGATCAGAGGGTGGAAAATCTCAGGCGGTTGGTACGCAAGTTTATAGCCAGGAAGGCTCCCTCAGCCTGACATTATCTGCAGGTATTGGGGACCATGGCAGTGACGATAGAGTTAGTACCCTGGGCCAGGGCCCATATGCGACTGCTCCAGAGGACGCTACTCCGTCGCTGGTCCCATCAGCGTCAGTCCCTGTTGATAGCACTCCCCTGTCCCCCCGAGACCAGGGAGGCCTTGCAGTGGTGGCTATCGCAGGGGACTCTGGAGAGGGGCATGCCTCTCGAGCAGCCTCCATGGGTGCAGGTAATGATGGGACGCAAGTCTGGCCGGCTGGGGGGGGCACACTGCGAGGGACACTTTGCCCAGGGGCTCTAGAGTGTCCAGGAGGCCCAGTGGTCCATCAACAGACTAGAATTGCAGGCAGTGACCCTGGCCCTCAGGGAATTCCAACATTGGGTTCACCAAAGGGCGGTCAGAGTCCTTTCAGACAACGTGACAGTGGTAGCTTACATCAACCACCAGGGCGGCACAAGCAGTCCTCTCTTGGAGGAGGAGGCGGAGGATCTGCTGGTGTGGGCCGAAGCTCACCTGCTAGCTCGGTCGGCACAGCATGTGGCTGGAGTAGAAAACGTCACGGCGGACTAGCTCAGCAGATACAAGGTGGATCAAGGAGAGTGGTAGCTCTGTTAGGAGGTCTTCGAGCAGCTGGAGTGCTGGTGGAGGTCTCCTATCATGGACCTAATGGCGCAAAGGGAGATGGCAAAAGTGAGCCGGTTCTTCAGCAGAAGAAAGGAAAGAATGTCAAAGGGCCTAGATGCCCTAGTTCAACAGTGGCCCTCGGAGAGGCTGCTGTATGTTTCCTCTGTGGGCTCTCATAGGCAGGGTTCTCCAGCAGATAGTGGCACATTGGGATTGATGATTCTGATAGCCCCGGACTGGCCAAGATGGCCATGGTACGCCGATCTCATTCACCTCTTGGCAGATCGGCCTAGGTGCCTCCTGGTGAGAGACGACCTTCTGAGACAGGGTCCCATGCAGATGACACAGGTGGACCAGTTCTCGCTTATGGCCTGGCTATTGAAAGGGCAAGGTTGCGCAAGAGAGGGCATTCAGGGTCAGTGATTGTGACCTTGCTAAAGGTCCGCAAATGCTTGACCTGTCTCGCGTATGTGAGAGTGTGGCGCATTTTCGAGAACTGGTGGAAGATCGACAAGAGGCCCTTAAGAGTGTCAGTACCTGAGGTTTTGGACTTCTTGCAGGCGGGCTTTAAGAAGGATTCTGCGGCCAGCTCGTTGTGAGTGCAGGTAGCAGCTATTGCTTGTTACAGAGGCAAGATTCTGGGTAAAAATTTGGGACAGCATTCAGATGTTCGGTTCCTCAGAGCGGTGCGATGCCTGCGGCCTCAGCTGAGGTCAGCGGTGCCTCCGTGGGATCTCAGTCTGGTGTTAGATTCTCTAACGGGGGTGCCGTACGAACCACTGGAAGGTGCCTCATTGAAGGATTTTATGCTTAAGACCGTGTTTCTAGTGGCTATATTTTCAGCCAGGCGTGTTTCAGAGTTACAGGCCTTGTGTCAGCCACCTCTCGTTTTTAGGGAGAAGGTGGTGTTGTGGACAGTTCAGTCTTTTTTGCCCAAGGTGGTTTCCCCCTTTCATGTGAACCAGTCGGTGTCTCTCCCTTCGCCAACGAAGGGCAAGGGGAGGGCGACGCACGGTTGAGACTCTTGGTCTTCCATTCATACTTTCACCAAGCATTACCGTTTGGATGTTCAGGTGGCAGCAGATGCCGGTTTTGGAGGAGCAGTCCGGTTTGGCTGACCCCTCCCATGCTTGAACTGCTCTGTTACATCCCAGAAGAGAGGGACTGGACTGGAGAGATAAGGAAAAGGTAATTAGGGCTTACCTGCTAATTATTGTTCCTGAAGGAACTCCAGTCCAGTCCCTGGTCCCGCCCGGAGTGTCAGCGTAGTGGAACTGTTTTCCGGTCCGAAGCTGTGCAAAGAGTGTCAATAGGGGCCGGGGGATTTGGACAGGTTCTTTGTAGGCGGTTCCGGTACCGAGTTGGACAAGACAGGCGCAGTGCCCTGCTATTGAAGTGGGTGAAGGGTCTTTTCAGGTAAGCCGCCGCCTCCTCTTGCGGGGTCTGGGATATTCCTCCCCTGGGAGGGGAGGAATGTTATGGATATAGTTTTCAAGTTGGTTGTTCTTTTTATAGTTAGTTGGTTTAGTAGTCTATCTGTTCTGCTTTGTTAACAGGATACTGGAGCTGGTGGGTGGTGCCAATGATATATATCCAGTAGTCTTCAAAGAATGACGTACTGAGTCTCCATGCTGCAGGAAGGGGAGCACAACCCAGAAGAAAGGGACTGGACTGGAGTTCCTTCAGGAACAATATTAGCAGGTAAGATCTAATTACCTTTTGCTGCAGGGTCTGGTTCAGCTGCATAATGAACTAATCCAGGTGAAATATGGCCTGTAGCTGACTCCCCAGGAGGGCAACAGACTGTTTAATCAGTTCCAGCTTTTTTGTACCATAGATCCTGGTGTTCCCCATCCTGTGCAGGAGGAGTTCAGAGCAACTCAAACTGCAGAGATGGCCATGGTAGTCCTAGCTGTCGTGCCATGGTAGTCCTAGCTGGTAGTCATAAGAACATGAAAGAACATAACGACATAAGAAATGCCATACTGGGTCAGACCAAGGTCCTTCAAGCCCAGTATCCTGTTTCCAACAGTGGCCAATCCAGGTCACAAGTACCTGGCAGGTTCCTAAAAAGGCACACAGGATCCAGAATGCCTGTCGTGGGACAAGCAGTGGATTTCCCGAGAGCTCTTTAATAATGTTTTATGGACCTTCAGGAACTTGTCCAAACATTTTTTTAAACCCAGCTTCACTAACAGCCTTCACTACATCCTCTGGTAATGAATTTCAGAGTTTGATTATGCATTGAGTGAAAAAATGTTTTCTCTTATTAGTCTTAAATGGGTTATGTTGTAATTTCATTGCATGTCCCTCTATTCTTTCTACTTTTGATGGCGTAAACAACCAATCTAGGTTTACCCATTCTATTCCATTCAGTAACTTAGACCTCTATCATTCCCCCTACCTCCTTCTCCCCTATCCTACATACCGGAACCCCTTCCTAAATGTTAAACAAGACAATTAAGCACCCTGCTTCTCGGTGCGAAAGAAGTTGGAGATGTGGGCCACACCCATCAATAAAGGCTTTCCCTTGTCATTTGCATCCCCATGCCCCCATTTTTTCAGACATCACTGTATGTAGGAGGATTCGCCATTGACCATAAGTAGGCCTTCTCTGGGAGAGCCAAGTATTTAATATCACCTGCCTAGCCACTACAGAAGCTAACCACATCTACACCCATGCAGCTTTCGTTGGGCTTCCCTCCACTTCTGCCCCCCAAACGTCCAACACCCACATGACTGGAGATAAATCTATTTTTCTCCCTAGACATTTCCCAAGGTAGTCAGCTATTCTTGTCCAATAAGCCTGCACTACCGAACATTTCCAGATCATGTGTCCCAAGGTTGCAGCATTTGCCCCATATCTTGGGCACTCATCCATATCCTCCAATCCCGCATGCCATGCCCTTCTTGGGGAAAAGATCATACGTCGTAGGAGTCTATACTGCAGATCCCGATATCTTATTGATACACTAGGGGACGGAATTCACGCAAAGGCTTCCTGGAGCGTCTCATCCTCTACCAATACTCCTAAATCAGAAGCCCAGGTACATGCCAACCTGCAATCCGTCAGGAAGGCCTCAAGTTCCATCAAAGCTTTTTGTATTTGAGAAACATCCACTGTTCCATCCCCTCCCATAAGGATCTCTTCCAATAGCGAGCTCACTCTTCCCTGAATAGACTCAGTCCCCGCACATAACTCCAAACCTGAAAAAAGCATAATAGTCACTCTGTGGTATACCATATTGTATACACAAGGTAGAGAAATCCAGGAGGGCTCCCTCTTCTGACACCACATGTTCTGTGTTGACAATCCCAGCCTTCTCCCACTGAGAGAAGCTTGCACTCGAAATCCCCGCTGGGAAGTTTTTATTTCCCCGTATTGGGAGGTATGGAGAATTATGAGGGGTCTACCCTAGCTTTCCACATAAATAGCGCCAAGCATAACATATTGGAGCATAAAGGACATCATGTACTAAAGACTGCCTGTTGCCCTTAAGTCCCTGGTGTAATAGATACCTCACCCGAAGAGGTCTCGCCAGCACACATTATCCATTGCCACTGGGGTACTGTATAGTCTTCCATATCCCACAGCCAGTTCCCAACATGTCAAAGCAAACATGCCATATTGTACCTATGTAAGTCCAGGAACCCCATCCCCGCTTGTCCCCATGGCTGTGCTAAGACCTCTAATTGGGCACGCGGGTGCCTGCCTCCCTACAGTAACACATTCATATGTCTTTCAAACATTCGAATATCACACTTTGTAATCACTAGTGGCAGTGTTTGCAGTGTGTATAACCATTTCAGGAAGAGAGTCATTTTGGCCAAGGCTATCCAGCCCCCCAACGTCAACAGAAGATCTTTCCATTGATGCACCTTCATTTCCAAGTCTTTTAACAACACAGATATATTAACTTGATACAGCTCAGCCAGTCTGGCCGGAACATGAACTCCCAGATATTTAAGGCTTCTCCCCTCCCATTTCAGTGGAAAGTGTCCCGGCCATTCCGCGGGCAGACATGGATCCAGAGCAAGGGCCACAGACGTATCCAAGTTTAACTTTAAGCCTGACACCTTTCCATATTCCTCAAATTCTCATAATAAAGCAGGCAAACAACGTACCGGCTTGTCCAAATGCACTAATAAGTCATCCACGAAACCAGCGACCCGGAACTCTTTCGCACCCTTTATACCTTGCAGACCAGCTGCTGCCCTTAGTTTATTCAACAACGGCTCCAAAGTTAATATGAATAACAATGGGGACAAAGGGCAACCTTGTCGAGTACCTCTCTGAATTAAAAATTCAGCTGACATATTCCCATTAACGAGCATTGCCGCTCTTGGATCGGAATACAGTAATTGTATCACGTCCACAAAAGGGCCTTCCAAGCCTATTTCTCTGAGGACTTGATACATAAACTGCCAATTCACTCGATCAAAGGCTTTTTCTGCATCAAAACTAATAAGCATAGAAGACCGGCCCGGCTCCAAACTGGCACACATGGAGGCCAAGACTTTATGTACACTGCACGCTATACTTCTACCGTGCACAAACCCGACCTGGTTTCCATGTATTATATCAGGTAGATATAACGCCAAGCGTTCTGCCATGATTTTTGCAAGAAGCTTAATATCTACATTCAGTAAAGAAATCGGGAGATAAGATCCTGGAAGTACAGGGTCCCTACCAGGCTTGGACAGCACCGTCACCAATGCCTTGTTTGGTTCATATGGGAAACTGCCTCGCTTCACCAACGCCTCATAGTAACCCACCATAGGGACAATGAGCCGATCTGCCATGACTTTAGAAAATTTCCCCCTTAGCCCATCGGGTTCTGATGCCCTTCCCATTTTCAAACCTTTAATGCTTTTTTGAAGTTCCTGAGCTGAAATTGGAGCATTTATTTCTGCCACCTGCTGAGGAGATAATTTTGCAAATTCATTTGAATGAACATAAGCGGTGTCAGACGGCTGCCTAGGGTGAGAACTTACACAATCTTGACGATGCATATATTCATATGATTCTTGCAAGGTATTGTGGGTAATGTAGTTCTTTCACTCCAAACACAGCTGAAGACAATAATTGAGTTGTGTAACCAGTGGTAAAGCCAATAAAATTCTTCTTTTATTGATGGGGTTTAATTCACCCAGCACAAGTATGCTTGGTAGCAATATAAATGAGGTTACTTGCTTGCAGTGTTTAAATGGATAACATAAAGTCACAAAGCAAATCAGAAAACAACCTTCAGCTTGTCAGGCAATTAGCTAATGTTTCTTAGCAAATAATTACCAAATAAAGGCACAAAGAAATAAATGAACTTTGCTTGTTAGGTTAACTTCTGCTTATTTTCCACACAGAACCTGCAGTGATTCTCCCTTGCTCACACACACAATCAGGTGCAGCTTTAATTACTATCAATTGTCCAGCTGAAACCCTTTAGCTGGCTGGCTGCTACTGTGTGAACCCAAATCCTGCTTTAGTAGCTGTTTGCAGTGGAATAAAGAACAAAGTTAGGTTTCTTTGTGATGGCTGATGTGTTTGCTCACAGAAAGCTAGCAATAGCATTTAGATAGAGAACAGTCCATGTAATTAATAGTTTCATCTGCTGTATCTCCCCCTTCATCAATCAGCATAGGGTCACTATCATACATTGGCACAGACGAGTCTTTCATTAAGGCACTATCATGAGAATGCTTATTCCCTTGCTGCCATTCACTATTATAGATAGGGTCTGGATCAGTGTTCATACCTGAGCCTCTCCTGCTATCATAATTCCTCTCTGAATAGCCTGGCCAGTATGTAATCCAGTGCTGATGTCCAGCCTTCCAATCTTGATCCCTGGACACTGGATCTTTCCTCACATACCTTCTGGCATAGGTCTGAAAGTCCTTTCCACGTGCAGTCTTCTCTCTTCCAGGTAGCCACTGGTGATTCCTATCTCTGCCATTCCATTCCTCTGGCTGACTCCAGTCCAATGGACTCTGCTGGCATTTGGAATACCTCCCAGTATGGGTACTGCCTTGGACTCTCCCAAACCTGCCAATGGCCTGCCTTCTCTTCCTTCCAGAGAGTTTCCTTCTCTCTCTATCCGCTTGGCTTGGCTCTTGCTTCTCGAGATGATGTTGGTGCTTGAGCTTGAAGCTGTTGCTGTATCTGTGTCTGAAGCTATTATCTGTAGAATAAGCTCTATTCTTATTCTGTTCTAATGTGTGCTCCTCCCTAACACAGCGCAGCTGTGTTGAATCAGGCCCTGCCCTTTGAGATGAGTGCTTAGGGATTACCTCATAGCTCTCTTGATTGCACACACGTTTTCTCACTTCAGCCCCCCTCATGGCTGCTGGAAACCCGGTGCATTCTGGGACTGGTAGTCTTTTATGTGAAAACTCTGTTTTCTTACTTCTACCAGAACTGACAGGTTGCTTGTTCAGAGTCACATCATCTTTTCTATAGCTCCTACCTGAGCTATGATAAGCTTCCTTATCACAGCGGCTACCCCTTCTTTATTGACTACCGCCGCAGAATATAGCTGTTGATAAAAGTCATACAACGCTCTTTCCACTCCAGAAGCCGTGGTCTGCCTGGATCCATCCATTCCTCTAAGAACGCCCACAAATCTCAGTTTTTATCAGCGAGGAGAGCAATTTCCCCGCTTTGTTCCCAAATCTATACAGCTTATATCTATAAAACATCAGACGTTTTGGTTCTCTGATGTAGCAACATAATTTTGAATATTATGGAATTGGGTTTTGGTGTCTGAGTATGGATATGAAGCATGTCGTCGTCTCACCCTCCACAGATCTCGTTCAAGTTGCAGCACCCTACTATTTATGTGCCTTCGCTTGAGATGCAGATAGCTAATAATATCACCTCACATTACAGCCTTCCCAGCCTCCCAGAAAAGAATTGGTTGATCCAAATGTTGAACATTATGACACTCATACTCCTCCTTCCATTTATCCTTTATGTAGTGCTCGAATTGCTTATCCCCCACCAACTCCAATGGATACCTCCAGGGTCTCCATCCTCCCTCCTGCCCCAAGACATCATTAGATCTATCATTGCATGATCAGAAATAAGGGGTGTATCTATATTTGCCTGAACCACCTGCCCGAACAGAGCTGCAGACAGAAAAAAGTAATCAATTCTAGACCAAGAGCCATGAGCCCTAGACAGATGGGTGTACTTTCTATCCCCTGGGTGCAAAACCCTCCAGACATCCAATAAATCATAACCCTCACAAAGACCCATCAGCCTTCATGTGCTATGCTGATCTTGAAACTGCACCCCTCTTGACCTATCCATCTCACCATCTAAAACAGTCATCTCCCAATACGAGTTGGCGGTTCGCAAATTGTGCTATACATCTGGTGAGGCATTGATAAAATCTCGCTTCGTAAGTATTAGGAGAATATATAGAGCCCAGAACCACTGGTTTACCATATAAGGACCCCTGAACAAACACATACTGCCCCTCTGAATCCGCCTCCACCACGGTTTCCACCCAACCAGAATTCTTTGCCACCAATATGGCTACTCCCCTCTTCTTCCCCACTGCCGGCACGCCATATACCTTGTCTACCCACTGCCTGAGAATTTTTGTCTGATCTTCTAGTGTCATGTGTGTCTCTTGAAGCATAGCAATCCCAGCCCACTTGATTCCCAACTGCCGCAGCACCTTATAACGTTTAATGGGGGATCCAAGCCCACAAACATTCGAAGATATTATTTTCTGACAATGGCCTTTTACACACACTTCCCAGCACAGACACCCCCCCCCCAGCCTAGGGTCCACACCTCCATATTCAAGTCACTCTCTCTGAGCCTTCTCCAAAATCTCCAGCACCCATCAACTCCCCTGCTTCCCATTAACTCTCCCTGTATGCTTGCCTTCAGAATTCTTATGCCCCCCCTCCCCATTCTGCAATCCTTCCCTCCCCCCCCCCAACTTTCTCCCCCATTCCTTCTTCCTGACCTTCCCCCATCTTCACTGCCCCTTATGGGTCTCTCCTAGTACTCCAGTGTATGTAGAATCCCTCCCCCTCTATTCTCTGCCTATCTTACATCCAAACTCCTCACCTTCCACAACCAATATTATAACTACAATTCGGCTTCCCACAATTAACCACCTTTATCTGCTATTAACCAAATCCCAACTAGCGTTTAGCTCTGGGATCCTCACCAAGAATATAATTCACATTCCGCTCCGCCAATAGCGGGTGGCCCAGGCCAGAACAAATGTATTGCACTGGATCAAACCAAGTTACTGCCCCACACAGCATCTAGTACATGTCAACACCCCACGAACCCCAACATCTTCCTATAACATATTAGAAACGATCACAATGGACAATTTAGTGGAATTATACAATTAGTGAGATATAATATTGTATAGCAGTATTATCCAAATATAACATAATATAATACTTTCCCCTTTAGTGTTGCACACTCAGCTCCCAACTGGCTCTGGCACTTCTCTCATGTCCAATATTGTATTACCAGGAGCAAACCTAACACATCGTCTTATTTATTCTGAAACACCATTAGACGGCCATTCCTTCCAAAGGGCCTTGCACACTGCCATCAGCAATCCACTCCCTTTTCCATCCAAGTCGACATGTCAGTCTGATGGAGTGGATCTGCTTGAAAAGTTCTGCTCTGGCCATTGCCTATGACAAAAAGCCATAGCTTCTGCTGGGGTCGACAAGTTGTGCTGCTGACCACCATATTATTACTGCATGACCAAATATGTATTACTGAATAGCCTTAACAAAGTAGCCTAACTCAGTTGCCTTAGCTGCTTTATTACTGAGTAGCCTTAATTTAACACAGTGATTTTCCCTCACATTGATGTTTAGCTGTATATTTTCCTTAATTGACCGTAGAACTATTTGTGCTACTGCATAGCTTTAACATACCACAGTGATATGATACATTTTTGGAGATATCAAGGGCACATCTGAGGGCACTGACATCAACCCCTGCAAAGTTGGGCTGTTATACATGTTACACAACAAGTCTGGAAATGGCTACCACCAGTACCTCCCTCCTGTTGTGTCTCTGTATCCTACTTTCCTCATGTGTCTGTAACCACATCCTGCTGTACCACACACCTTTTACCTGGAGACCAGTATACATCTACAACCCAGCCATACTGCCAACTATTACTCTACATAACACGGTCCTTCCTGCACGTATGGCAACACTACCACACAGACAAGGGACAGACACAACGTCCGTCAGGAGCTCAAAGGACCAGCGCAACAGTCTACCTAAGAAGAAGCGAAGTGGAACAAACAAAACAGGAGCAACCAAGATAAACATGATCTCCAAGTCCGACAAACCTCTGCAGTCCGAAGTCTCATTCATGCTAATCAACGCCAGATCTATACGCAACAAGACCCACATCATACATGATATCCTCACAGATGCAAAACCTGATATTCTATGCATCACGGAAACATGGATCACGGACACAGACTCAGTTATCACCAACCAAATTTGTAAACCTGGTTACAAGATCTACAATTGTCCCCGCTCCAAGAAAAGAGGAGGAGGAGTGATCATCATGGCCAAGACCTCCTTACTCCTAGCAAACACTTCTCAAAGCAATGACGACGGAATTGACATGCTCAGAATAGAAAACAAAACTATATCTATCTGTCTGATCTACAGAGCCCCCTCATCCCCATACGAAACTCTGACTTCCGCACTGGAAATCATCACTACCACAGCATGCAAAAAGCACCAGATCATCCTAGGCGATCTAAACCTAGCATCAGTCTCACCAGCTCAAGCAGGAATATTCCATGAAGCCATGGACCAACTTGGTTACGAGCAAATAATCAGTGAGGTCACACATACTAAGGGCAACACCCTGGACATGGTGTTTCTACCCACCAAGCTCAATGGTCTCCAAAAACCCAAGATACATATAACCCCAGTGCCTTGGTCGGACCATCACCAAATTGAATTCACATTGCTTCTACCCACCATGTGAGAACATGCTACACGCGTCCCTCCTACAAACCTACAGAGGAGATTCCAAAAATACAACAAGGAAACACTAATAACATCCATAGCCGCGGATATCAATCCGGAACAAGAAGACCTGGAGATACTAGTAAACCAATGGAACTCAGGTATCGAAGCAATCTCAATACCAACCTGGTCACCCCTAAGTATCTCATCCAGAAACAGGAATGAACCATGGTACACCCCCACCCTCCGCGAACTAAAGAAGCACCTGCAGAAGCAAGAAAGGAAGTGGAGAGGGCACAAAACCGAGGAGCATAGGATGGAATACATCAAACTTCTTGCAGCTTACAAGAGTAAAATTAACCTGGCAAAGAAAACTCACCACTCCAACACGCTTAATAAGGCCCTCAATCGACCCAGGGAACTATTTGCATTAGGTAGCGGACCTCACGCGCCACCTAGATAGGATCATAGATAGTGCTGGGGAGGAGTCTGCTGTCTTGGTACATGTTGGTACCAATGACATAGGAAAATGTGGTAGGGAAGTTCTGGAGGCTAAATTCAAGCTTTTAGGTAGGAAGTTGAAATCCAGAACTTCCAGGGTAGCGTTCTCCGAAATGCTTCCTATTCCACGTGCAGGACCCAAAAGACAGGCAGAGCTCCGGAGTCTCAATGCGTGGATGAGACAATGGTGCAAGGATGAGGGTTTTGGATTTGTTAGGAACTGGGGAACATTCTGGGGAAAGGGGGGGCTCTTCCGAAGGGATGGGCTTCACCTTAATCAGGATGGGACCAGACTGCTGGCATTAACCTTTAAAAAAGAGATAGAGAAGCTTTTAAACTAGAAATAGGGGAAAGCCGACAGTCACCCAGGAGTGCATGGTTCGGACAAAGGTATCCTTGAAGGATACTACCAAAAGCAGTGAGGTTCCGAAAGGGAGTATAGTAGCCCAAATGCCCTTGAGTAAGGAGCAGACAGAGCATAAAGATTCCAAATTACCCCTGCCTACCAATAGCCAGATTAATATGAATAAATACATTCTCTAAAATGCTTGTATGCCAATGCTAGAAGTCTAAACAATAAGATGGGAGAGTTAGAATATATAGCACTAAATGAGAGGTTAGATATGATTGCACTCTCAGAGACATGGTGGAAGGAGGATAACCAGTGGGACACTGTGATACCTGGATACACACTATATCGTAATGATAGAGCTGATCAAATTGGTGGAGGGGTTGCGCTCTATGTTAGAGAGGGCATTGACTCAGAAAGGATTAAAGTTTTGCAGAGAACAAAATTTGCTGTAGAATCTCTATGGATTGAAATTCCATTTATGAAGGGAAAGGTGATGGCAGTTGGAGTATACTATCGACCGCCTGGCCAGAATGAACAAATGGATGATGAAATGCTCAAAGAAATCAAGGAAGCTAACAAAAGTCACAACAGAGTAGTAATAATGGGTGATTTCAATTACCCCGGTATCGACTGGGTCAGTGTCACAGCAGGACAAGCTAAAGAGATAAAGTTTCTAGATGGATAAATGACTGCTTCTTGGAGCAGCTGGTTCATGAACCGACCAGAGGGGAAGCCATACTGGGCCTAGTCCTTAGTGGAATGCCAGATCTGGTGCAAGAAATAAGGGTGTTGGGACCACTTGGCAATAGTGATCATAGTATGATCATGTTTGATTTAACTAGTGGAGGACAGAGAGTAAAGGCATCCACAGTACTACCTTTTAACTTTCAAAAGGGGAGACTATGATAGAATGAGGAA
The DNA here is from genome assembly GCA_033557465.1 of Ichthyophis bannanicus. NCBI lineage: Eukaryota > Metazoa > Chordata > Amphibia > Gymnophiona > Ichthyophiidae > Ichthyophis > Ichthyophis bannanicus. Next base: position 777,492,482 of record CM066031.1, on the reverse strand, counting down.
TATAGTTAGGAAAAAACTAAAAGTAGCGGTTCCAAAGGTTAAAGACTTACAGCAAGCTTGGGTGTTGTTTAAAAATACTATCCTCGAAGCCCAGACCAGTTGTATTCCACGCATTAGGAAAAGTGGAAGAAAGTCCAAAAAACTGCCAGCATGATTTAAAGGTGAGGTCAGAGAGGCTGTTGCTGCCAAAAAAGCAACCTTCAGGAAATGGAAAAAAGAGCCAAATGATGAAAACTGGAAACAGCACAAGCACTTGCAAGTTAAATGCAAAGCATTGATAAGGCAGGCAAAGCGGGGAATTTGAGAAGAAACTTGCTACGGAAGCAAAAACACGAAATAAAGACTTTTTCAAGTACATTCGTAGCAAAAGGCCTGTGAGAGAGTCAATTGGACCATTAGATGATAGAGGGGTAAAAGGGGCAGTAAGAGGAAACAAGGCTATAGCAGAGAGACTGAATGAATTCTTTGCTTCGGTCTTTACTGAGGAAGATGTAGGGATGTTACCCAAGACTGAAGTGGTATTTAAAGGTGATACTGCAGAGGAATTGAGAGAAATATCGCTACACCGGGAAGATATATTACAACTATTTGATAAACTGAATAGTAGCAAATCACCTGGACCGGATGGTATACATCCACGAGTGTTGAAAGAACTGAAATATGAGATTGCAGACCTGCTATTGGTAATCTGTGAACTTTCATTAAAATCATCTGTAATACCTGAAGATTGGAGGGTCGCCAACGTAACACCAATTTTTAAAAAGGGTTCCAGGGGTGACCCAGGAAATTACAGACCGGTGAGCCTGACGTCAGTACCAGGGAAAATAGTAGAAACCATCATAAAGAACAAAATTACACAGCATGTAGATAGTCATGGCCTAATGGGAGACAGCCAACATGGCTTTAGACAAGGAAGATCTTGTCTTACTAATCTGATATGTTTTTTTGAAGGTGTGCATAAACAGGTAGACAAAGGTGAGTCGGTTGATATAGTGTATCTGGACTTTCAGAAAGCTTTTGACAAAGTCCCCCATCAGAGACTTTTGGCGAAGCTAAAAAGTCATGGGATAGGAGGCAGTGTACTATTGTGGATCGGAACTGGTTAAAAGATAGAAAGCAGAGGGTAGGGCTAAATGGCCAATATTCCCAATGGAAAAAGGTGAATAGTGGAGTACCCCAGGGATCTGTACTGGGTCCGCTGCTTTTTGACATATTCCCTTTTCCAGGTCATTTATGAATAACTAGTGAGGTTATCAAATTTGCAGATGACACAAAACTGCTTAAAGTTGTTAAAACCCAAGAGGATTGTGGAAAACTGCAGGAGGATCTGGATAAATTGGAAGACTGGGCATCCAAATGGCAGATGAAATTTAATGTGGACAAGTGCAAAGTTATGCACCTAGGAAAGAACAACCCACACTATAGTTACACAATGCAAGGCTCCACATTAGAAACCACCACCCAGGAAAAAGATTTAGGAGTCATCGTGGATAACATGTTAAAACCCTCCGCCCAGTGTGCAGCGGCGGCCAAGAAAGCAAATAGAATGCTAGGTATCATAAGGAAAGGGATGGAGAATAAAACAAAGGATGTTATAATGCCTCTGTATCGCTCCATGGTATGACCGCACCTTGAATATTGTGTGCAATTCTGGTCACCGTATCTTAAAAAGGACATAGCGTTATTAGAAAAAGTACAGAGAAGAGCCACCAAATTGGTGAAGGGGATGGAAGGCTACTCCTATGAAGAGAAGCTAAGAAGGTTAGGGCTCTTTAGCCTGGAGAAGAGACGGCTGAGGGGAGATATGATAGAGGTCTATAAATTAATGAATGGAGTGGAACGGATAAACGTGGATCAATTGTTTACGCTATCAGAGTATAGAAAGACTAGGGGACATGTAATGAAGCTACAGGGTAAACTATTTAAGACAAATAAGAGAAAATATTTTTTCACTCAACGTGTAATCAAACTCTGGAATCTGTTACCGGAGGATGTAGTAAGGGCTGTTAGTATAGCTGGGTTTAAAAAAGGGTTGGACAAGTTCCTGGAGGAAAGGTCCATAAACCACTATTAAAAAGGGACCCAGGATATCAATGCTTGACCCAGTACAAGCATTGTGGAACCTGTGTCTTTTGGGGATATTGCTAGGTACGTATGACCTAGATTGGCCACTGTTGGAAACAGGATACTGGGCTTGATGGACCTCGGTCTGACCCAGTATGGCATGTCTTATGTTCTTATGTTCTTAGTCAAATCTCTCACGAAGAATAATCAAGAACCTAATACAAATGGGGCAATGACAGCCCAAAAGTTGGCAGACCATTATGCCAACAAGCTAAACCCTCCAACCGGAAACATGAACCCTCAAGCGCCTGAACCCCCCACCCAAGACCTGTCTATGAGCGCCACCCTGCAAACAACCAACACCTCGGAAGGAACTACCCGGTACCAAGAATGGTCCACCTTCAGGAGCATAGAAGTCAAGCAAATCATGAACATAATCTCCAGCTTAAGAACCACCACCTCCCCACTCGACCCATGCCCAGCTACCTGGGTCAAGGACATAAAACAGGAAGTTGCCCAATTCGTCACCCACATAGTGAACCAATCGCTATCGCAGGGGCTAATGCCAACGCACCTAAAAAAATCCATCATCCGACCCATACTGAAGAACAAAACCCTCAACAAGAGCGACCCTACATCCTACCGCCCAGTATCAAGCATATCCTTCCTTGCCAAGATCACTGAAAAGGCAGTGCAACAACAACTGCAAGACCACATCGATGACAACGCCTTCGACGTCCACCAGTATGGCTTCCGACAGCATCATGGTGTAGAAACCCTCCTCTTAGCCCTACTGGACAAACTACTTAAAGGTCTGGAAGAAAGAAACAAAATGTACATGCTCATTTTCATAGACATATCAGCTGCCTTTGATACAGTACATCACCCCACACTACTAAACAGACTCGCGACAATAGGCATTAGAGGCACCCCTCTGAAATGGTTCTCCTCCTACATAACCGACAGAATGCAGCAAGTCCACTTCAATAACGAAATGGCCTCACCATTCCCGCAAACCCAAGGCATACCGCAAGGCTCGGCCCTGTCTTCCCTCCTTTTCAACCTTTATCTTCGACCAGCTTGTAAAATATTCCAGGATCACATGATCAGTTATCACATCTATGCTGATGACCTAATGCTGTATACTCAACTTGATGCCGACAACCCGAATCTCAGCCAACTAGAGAAATGCCTCAGTGAGCTCCAAACCTGGTTGCAACAAAATATGTCCATAAATCACAAAAAAACGGAAGTGATGTGCATGTCCAGAAAAACTGACTTCAACCCACCACCAACAGTCACCTTGAACAATAATGTCTACGCCACAAAGAACGAAATAAGATACCTAGGCGTGACACTGGATTGCCACCTGAAGTTGGAAAAACATCTCCGAATTACCAATCGAGCCATTTTCCACAAGCTAAAAATCGTGCAACCACTACGTAGTATCATAGATCACTCTGACTTCAGGACCGTAGCACAAGCCCTCATCATTCCTCATCTGGACTATTGCAACGCCATACTACAGGGTCTGCCTAAAAAAAACCCTCAATATCCTGCAAATGGCGCAAAATGTGACAGCTAGAATCATCATGGGGACCGGTCTGAAGGATCATATTACACCAATACTAATAGACCTACATTGGCTCCCAATCACTGCACGCATACAATATAAAATCATTATCACCGCATTCAAGCTCATTCATAATATAGCACCCTCTTACCTCAGCACCCTTATCACCTTACAGCCAAATAACAGAAGCAGAAGATCTCCAAACCTCAATACCCTCCTGGTCCCGGGGAGCCTGAGATATGTCAAAACAAATACCAGCAACCGAGCATTTTCATTTATAGCGCCTCTGCTATGGAACCAACTACCATGCGAACTGAGAGCAAACAGTGACTTGTTGGACTTCAGAAAAAAGCTTAAGACTCATCTTTTCCAAATGCATTTCTATCCTGCCTAATCACCATGTACTCACACTGGGTCACAACAGGTACAAAGAAAGAACTCCGTGTTCTGGCCAATAATATACCCTAGCGTCATGTAAATATGTATATACATGTGAAATTACTAGCCTGCAATCAAGTGTGAATCATATAATTCGAGTGATATGACCTGTACTTTTCCACTAAATCATGATGTATGTTTTAATTCCTGGCCTGTACAGCCGCACTTTTATGTATAGCAAACCGCTGCTGATTGCTGGAAGTAGCGGGATACAAGTGTACACTAAATAAATAAATAAATCAACCGTAGCCGAGCTGGATAGATCAAAGCAAATCTGACTTGATGCTGCACCAATATGCTACAGGCGTCTTTGAATTCCCACCGTTTTGCTGATATCCCCACAGAAGTCTTGAAAAATGAGTAAGCTTTTCTTATTTTCATTTTGCCGATGCTGTGCTCGAGAGGCTCTCAGTACATACTCTTTCTAGTACCCATTCAAAAATCGGGCAATGACAGCACGCGGTCGGTTGTCTGTTAAGAGCCTCTGTCCCAGTCTGTGAGCTCTCTCAATAATTATTGGACCCATACCTTCCTCCAAGTGCAAATGCAAAGGGATCCAAGTTTCCAAAAAAACATTTTAATTCTTTGTCAGTCACTTTCTCTTTGATCCCAATAAACCAAAGGTTCTTCCTCCTCCTCCCCTGATTCTCCAAGTCCTCCAACTTATCAGTATGCTGTTGCACCAGGGCCGCCATTCGCTCCAGTTGGGCTTGTACTTGGGTGTGCGTGTCCTCAAGCGTTCCTATTCTTTGCTCTGCCTGCTCAAACCGCCCTTTAATATGTCACCGCCTGTACCACGCTTTCCATCTGCATCGCTAGACCGTTGAAGCGGGTTTCCAAAGCTTTTAACACGGCCTTGGACACTTCCTTGACCATTGCCCCGATGTATCCACTTTCGGCTGAGCTGGGAGACCATCCGCCATTTTGGAAGTCACCGCTTTAACTTTTGCTCTGCGAGCGGGCTTTGCAGCCATAAGCCCGAGACAGCTAATCTTCCTTTTATTTCTCACCGTTTCTGTTTGCAATGCTCACACCTCGTTTCCAGTCCCGTTTACGAGCCTTATTACACAGTATTCTTGTGAGGGAGGGGGGTGAGTTCTAGAGCCAAGAAAGACACATACTCCCTAGTCTACCATACCACCGGATTGCTTCCATTTTAATTAGTTGATTTGCATCTTCATTTTGTTCCATACATTCTGGCTCCTTTCAATTTAAATTGTATGCAGATTTCAGGAGTCTAAAAATATAAAGGGGTTTTGCTCCTAAATTGGCCTCTTTGATAATTTACTATGGTTGCATTTCTAAATTTATGAGCCGTGATAAAGTAGGCGGCAACAGGGATGGATTTAGGAGAGTACCGCTATTACTACTTATTTATGTAGTGCTACAAGGCATATGCGGCACTGTAAAAGTTAGGAATAGACTCCTAAATTAGAGTCACAAATCTTGGCAAATGAATGGGAGGCCTAAATTTATAAATATTAATTTTAAGTTCCTAAATTTAAGATGCATTTTCAGCTTAGGGCCCCTTTTAATAAAGCCTGAAGTTTTACATTTAAGGTGTGAAACAAACACATTACGTGCAAAGCCTCTCCGTATGAGCATGATCAGCATGTTTCCAGCACCTAACATGTGATGGGCTTTATGAACATGTGGTGTATTAATGCAGGTGCACATATTGATGCCCATGTGTTAGGTTCACTCATGATGATTGCCACATTGACACGGAGTGTGCTAATTTCCTGCATGCTAGCGGGAACATGCTCTCCACGCCCACACTTTCTCTTCTCTGCTCTATGGCGCAATGGCTAATTATTATCATATGATTTACTGCATGGTCACCGACTTGCCCCATGTTAGTCTTCATGACTGTCAGTGGCCACACGTTAAAATGCATGTTTACCAGCTACTGGGCTTTAGTAAAAAGGGCTCTTAGGCTGCCAAGTTTGGCTTAAAATAGGGCACAAATTAAGGCTCCATTTAGGGGCTCAGCATTGTTTTGTTTTGTTTTCAATATTGAACCCTAAGATTTTTATTTCTGTTAACAATCTGCATTGCATTTGCTTGGGGGGGGGATATTTTGAATTTTTATATTTCTTCTTTGTTGAAATGTACCTGAACTACTAAAGCTTTTAGCACAACCTTTCTGTTGGAATATTTTAATTAGCATTTTTCCAGTATTTTTTGGAGATACTTCAAACATGCTCTCCTGAGTAACTTTTGGCTTTTCCTTAGGATCTACTTTAAAAACTACTCTTTACTTTTTAAATAGATCTTGGGGCAAGCCAACAATCTCTCAGGAGTGCTTGGGTCAAAGTCAGGTATCTTCAAAGGTGTGAATGAAGGGTTCACACATAAACATATGTATGTATCAATCATACTAACATAGAAACATAGAAAAATGATGACAGAAAAAGACCACATGGCCTATCTAGTCTGTCCTTCCATATCAACAATTACAACAGTCCCCTTTTTTCCTTTAGAAATCCTCTGTGTTTGTACCATGCTTTTTTGAATACAGATACTGTCCTCATCTCTACCACCTCCACTGGGAGACTATTCCACGGATCTACCACTCTTTCCATAAAGAAATATTTCCGCATATCACTCCTGAATCTATCCCATTTCACCCTCATCCCATGTCCCCTAGTAGCAGAACTTGCTTACAATTGAAAGAGGCTCTCCCCCTGTGCATTTATGCCATGTGTAGGTATTTAAACATCTCACTCATATCCTGCCTTTCCTCTAAGGTGTACATATTAAGATCCATAAGTCTGTCCTCATATGCTTTATAATGAAGACCACCAACCATTTTAGTAGCCACCCTCTATACTGACTCCATCCTGTTTATATCCTTTTGAAGGTGCGGTCTCAAATTGCACACAATACTCCAAATGAGGTCGCACCAAAGACTTATACAGAGGCACTATCTCCTCCTTTTTTTCTGCTAGTCATTCTTCTCTGTATGCACCCAAACATCCTTCTAGCTTTTGCTGTCACCTTTTCTACGTGTTTAGCTACTTTAAGATCATCAGACACAACCATGCCTAGGTCCCACTCTTCTTTAGTGGACAAAAGTACTTCACCCCCTATACTATATTGCTCCCTTGGATTGCTGCAACCCAAATGCATGATCTTGCATTTTTTAACATTAAATCCCAGCTACCAAATTCTAGACCATTCTTCAAGCTTAGCTAGATCCCTCCTCATGTTATCTACACCTTCCTGGGTGTCTACTCTAGTGCAGATTTTGGTATCATCTGCAAAGAGGAAAACTTTACCCGACAGCCCTTCCACTATATCACTAACAAAGATGTTAAGAATCGGACCAAGGACAGATCCATGGGGCACACCACTGGTAATTTCTTTCTCCTCAGAGTGAGCTCCATTTACCTGTATCCTTTGTCACCTCTCACTCAACCAATTTCTAACCTAAGCAGTAACTTTAGGGTCCATCCCTAGAGTGCTCAGTTTTGTTTATAAGTTGCCTGTGAGGAACAGTGTCAAAAGCTTTACTGAAATCTAAATACACCGCATCTAGGGCTCTCCCTCTGTCCAACTCCCTGGTCACCCAGTCAGAGAAATCAATCAGATTTGTCTGACAAGACCTGCCTCTGGTGAATCCATGCTGTCTCGGATCCTATAATCCGCTGGACTCCAGAAACCTCACTATTTTCTCTTTCAGCAGTGTTTCCAATAATTTACTCACCACCGAAGTTAAACTAACCAGCCTGTAGTTTTCAACCACATCCTACCTTCCGCTTTTGTGTAAAGGCACCACATGAGCCTCTCTCCAGTCCTTTGGCACCACTCCCGACTCCGAGGCATTGAAAAGGTCAGTCATTGGAGCTTCTAGAACGTCCCCAAGTTCCCTCAGTATTCTAGGGTGTATCCCATCCGGTCCCATCACTTTGTCTACTTTAAGCTTAGCTAGTTTCTCACGAACACAGTCTTCTGAAAATTGTTCAAGATGCCCCTCGCTTCTGTTCCTGTTTGTTGGTGTTTTCTGAGGTACTGTTCCTGGTTCTTCATCTGTGAACACAGAACAGAAATATTTGTTAAGCAATTCCGCTTTATCCTCATCAGCTTCTACATATTCCTCCCCTTCACCCTTGAGTCTAACAATTCCACTTTTGCCCATCCTCTTCTCACTAACATATCTGAAAATGTCTTATCCCCCCATTTTATTGCATTGGCTATTTCCTTCTCTTTTTGAATCTTTGTTTTCCTGACTACTTTGCTAGCTTCTCTGAGTTTTTCCAAATATAGATGCCTGTCTTCCTCTCTCTGTGATCTCTTGTATTTCATGAAGGCCTCCCTCTTTTTCTTCACCTTTTCAGCTACTTCTTTTGAAAGCCATAGTGGTCTCCTTTTCCTTTTACCTTTATTTACCATTTTAAAATATGATCTAGGAGGGGCACAAATCTCTTTTCAGTATTGTATGTGTAAGGTATGTATTTCAACAAACCACTGTTTCCTTGGTTTTAAAAAATTGCTCAAATGGTAGAGAACAAACAAATCTGTTAAAAATAGCTATCCATCTCCATGGTTTAAGAATAGGGCCATTCTGTCACATCAAGTTCCTTCACCCAATTATCTTTTGAAAACCACCACAGATCAAAATGGTATGCTCCTGCAGATTCCCTGCTATTTCACAGGATATCTGTGCTTAAAACCAGAACCAACCAGGTAACGATTAAATACCAATCCACTCATAGAAAACAATCCAGTGGACGACCTTTTAGTCTCCCATCTCTTTTATACTGTCCAAAAATTAAATAGTCCAATGATGAAGCACCAATATCATATGTTATAAAGAGATAAACCAGTCCAGTATGGCTCATACTGAATTCTCACTGGACAGATATTTTTGCTGATGCTTTGAGGTTTGCCTGAATGGGTTTTTACCAAGAATCAATTCTGCAATGTGACTTTTAACCCCTGAGGAAGGCAGTGCCGAAACATGGCTGTGTCAGGTTAAGCTCCTTGTACCACAGAATTGAGAAAATGTTGAATAAAGGAAGTAATAGCAAGCTCTGGACTGGTTTGTGCAAGAATTAAATAATTACATGATGTAAGTTTCACCTCCTGGGGAATATTGTGCCTTATTACTCGGCTGTTACTTGAAGTAGTCATGTGCAAAGAGAATACCTTAGGCAAGTCTCCCATTAGGGGGAATGCCAAAACAAACACTAACCAAGTCAAATGCATCTTTTTCGCTCCACAATAAGGAGAGATACCACTAGAGGAAATGAAACTAAGATTCAGGATCTCTGAGATGTTGCAATAGGTACACATTCACATAAGCAGTAGGTGAATTTCAATAGGTAAAATAAAGAGCCAAATTCTTGTCAATCTTAGATTGTATTATATTGATTTATTAGAAAGTTTTATTAAAACTCTGGCAACATTTAACAGAGCTAGTTAAGAAGTATATCACAAGGAGCAGGAACTAGAATGGCACTAATACATCTCTGTTGCAGGAACACAAAAATCGTCATCAAAAAGGATACAGCAGTCTGAGTTTTTTTTCATTAAAGCTTAAAGTTACTATTCACTTTACAGTATGTCACTAGGGGATCTTGTACTTTCCTTTCTCTCGAGTATCAGCAAAACCTTTCAAAATGACAATGGATAAGTTCTCATCTTACAACAACCTCTAACTAATTATATGTGTATAAACCTTCCCTTTTTTTAAACTCTGTGTTTTAGCTTCCTTAGTTGTAATATATATTGTTTTATTTCACTGTTTTAAAGTTATTTGAGCTCAAATAAAATAGCAGGTACACAAAAAAAAGATCTGTTCCAGGAACCTTTTTTTTCCCCAGTGCTGTTTTTTATGATGGTTCTTCCTAGTCTGTTCCAGATCCATCGTCTCCCAAAATTCAGGTGCAGATTTTAGCTCCTTCAATCATGTGCAGGTCTTATCTACTCCCCAACTTTACAAAATCAAAACGAGATGCTGCCTCTCTAAGCATTGGAGGTAGTCTTCAAGAGTGGATTGTCAGGAATAGAACTGCTGTATAGCTTTATTCCTTAACAAAAAAGCATGGGACAAACACAGAGGATCTCTAAAGGTAAAAAGGGGACTGTTGTAGTTGTTGATATGGAAGGACAGACTAGATAGGCCATGTGGTCTTTTTCTGTTGTCATATTTCTATGATCTCCAGGAACAAGCAGAAATGAGTCTTCACATATGGGTACGTCGGTACCGACGGAGCCTGCGCGGGAACGCTCCCCAGCTTCCCAAAAAGGAAAGCTTTTGGGAGCATCCCACAGCGCCTGCGCGCTGCCTTCCCACCTTTCCTAACTGCCTCTCCCCAGTTCTTCTTTTCCGCGGAGCCAGCAGGTCGTGTTCCTGTCACCGCTGAAGAAGTTCTTTGTTTTATTTTATTTCTTTGGTCGCGCGTCTGCCTTCCCCGACGTCGGACTGGTACCGCCGGTCTTTCTTTCTTTTCTTATAAAAAAAAAAAAAAGAACATATTTTTCCCTCACTTAGTGTGTTTTTCCTCTTTTGGGCCTTAGGGTTTAAACCAGCCTTCGGGTTTAAAAAATGCACTAAGTGCAGCGGTACTATTTCTGTTACCGACACCCATGAATGGTGTCTTAAATGTTTGGATCCTGACCACTCCATTTTGGATTGTTCGTCCTGCTCCTTGATGTCCAAACGAGGTTTACAGAACCGAGCAGCCAAGCTCCATGTGCTGTTTCCCTCTGATGCTGCTTCAGTGGCATAGACGTCTTCCAGGGCTGCTTCTTCCTCCCATGGATCTCAGGTAACCAAACATAAATCCAGCCGGTCCTCGAAGGGTAGATCTCCTTCCAAGCATCGAGATGCCTCCTGGCTTGCTCTCGAGGATCCTGCACTGGCAAAACTACCCCAGCGGGAAGCTCCGGCTTCCAAAGCTCCACCTATGGGGTTACAGGTTGACATCGATGGCACGGCCTCGGCCGATCACCTGTTAGAATGCTCTGGGGTACCGGCACAACCTTCCGGTACCGAATTTCAGGCATTCATGGCGTCGATGGATCAGAATGTTCTGTCCATGCAGCAGGCTATCACGGCCTTTATTCAAGCTGCGACGCCGCTGATACCACAACAAACTCCGTTGTCGGTATCGGCTCCGGTACCGACTGCATCGACATCGGCCATGGTGTCGACTGCAGCGGTTCCCTGTCCAGGTGTGCCCATCGGTACTGAACCGGTACCGATAACGCCTGATGTCGATACCGCTCGGTACGCGTATCGAGCTTTGGAAGAGCACCCGGACAGTCGATACTTTGATTCCTCTGAAGAGTCTGATGCATTGGAGGCATCTGCTGAAGTATCCATAGCCCTTCCTGAAGAGCCGCCTTCTCCAAAAAGAAGAATGTCTCCTCCAGAAGACTTGTCCTTTCAAGACTTCATAAGAGAAGTGGCTAAAGGGCTTTCTATTTCAGTAACCTCTGAATCAGAGCCTAGAGCTAAAAAATTGGATATTTTAGGTTATCCCAAGGCTCCTAAGGAGGCAGTCACCTTGCCAATTCATGAGATTCTTTATGATCACATGATTGACTTATGGGAGACTCCTCTCACTATCTCTCCTCATTCTCGTAGGTTGGACACCATGTACCGTGTCCCTCCTTGTCCTGGTTTTCATAAAACACAGCTTCCTCACCATTCTATTGTGGTGGAGTCAGCTATGAAAAAGATAAAGAGTGCAAAAAGACACTCCTCTGCTCCTCCAGGATGCTTTTGGATGCTCCTTGGATGCTTTTGGTAGGAAAATCTTCCAGGTCAGTATGCTCATTGCCAGAATCAACTCTTATAGTCTTTATATGGGGATGTTTCTGAAAGAAGTTGCAAATAAGCTACACACTTTCCTCCCTTTTCTTCCAGAGGATAAAAGGGAAGAATTTTTTATTTGGCTTAAGTATACTCAAGATATTTCAAAGTTTTCCAACCGTGCAGCCTTTGACTTTTTTGAGGGTGCCAGCAGAGCTTCGGCCATTGCCATAGCTGCTCGCAGAATTGCTTGGCTCCAAGCTTCTGATCTAGAATCTTGGGGTCCAGGATGGTTTGGGAAATCTTCCTTGTACAGGGGAAAACCTGTTTGGTAAAGATTGGCAAATAAAAGCCACTCAAATTGATGCAGAAAATTCTTCTTTGGATAGACTTTCAAAGTCAACCTCCATTCCTGCCAAGAAAAAACCTTTCAAGAAGTCTTTTTTTCCTCAAGAAAGGCAGATTCCATCCTACTTCTGGTCAGCAATCTTCTACAGGTCGTTTTGCTGCTAAGCGCCAGCAACCTAAGCAAGCCAGGCCTAAGCCTACAGGGGCTGCTGCAACTCAGCAGACCCAGCCTCCTCAGGGCTTTTGACTTCATGCTAGAGAACTTAGTCTTTCTGGCTCTGAAACAACCAGAGCCTCTCACCATTCCAGGAACGTTAGCTCATTTTGCTCCCAGATGGGAGCAAATTACAACAGAGCAGTGGACCCTCTCCATCATAAGGGAGGGGTACAGACTTCATTTCTCAAACCACCTTCCTCACACCATGGTGAGACATTTCAATTCTCCAACATCTCTCCTTGACCTTCTAGGTCAGGAGGTGACTGCCCTTCTTGCCCAAGGGGCAATAGAAGAAGTACCTTTTCTTCAACAAGGGTCAGGGTTTTACTCCCCCTACTTTCTCATCCCAAAGAAAACAGGGGGCCACAGACCCATATTAGATCTCAGAGAATTGAACAAATTTCTATGCAAGGAGAAATTCAAGATGCTTTCTCTGGGCACTCTCCTTCCATACCTTCAGAGTCAGGATTGGCTTTGTTCTCTAGATCTCAAGGATGCGTACACACATGTCCTCATCCATCCATCTCACAGAAGGTTCCTCCGTTTCCTTTTCCAAGGAAAGCATTACCAATACAGGGTACTTCCTTTCGGTCTGGCCTCTGCTCCAAGAGTGTTCACCAAATGCATGGCAGTAGTAGCTGCATTTCTATGCACTCTGGGGATATTTGTATTCCCATACCTGGACGACTGGCTCATTCGAGCTCCATCTCAGTCAGAGGCCCAGACTGCCCTGGATTGCACAAGGCGCATTTTGCAGTATCTGGGACTTGTGGTAAATCTCCCAAAGTCCCAGCTCACCCCTACTCAGTCCCTAGAGTTCATAGGGGCCTGGCTAGATACTACCACTGCAAGGGCCTATCTTCCTCAGGCCCGTTGCCTACGCCTAGTGCAGTTAGCATCCCAGATTCAGTCAAAGAGCCTTTTAACTGCCCGGGAGATGCTACAACTGCTAGGCCACATGGCATCCACAGTGCATGTGGTCCGCTGTGCTCGCCTTCACATGAGAGCAGCTCAATGGACTTTGTCCACCCAGTGGAATCAAGCTTCAGGGGCTCTGACAGACAAAATAGCAACCTCCAGGCGCCTCTTTTGGTCTCTACAGTGGTGGAAATCCACCCAAAATCTGTTGCTGGGGTTCCCCTTCCAACAGTTGTTGCCCCAAGCAACCCTCACAACAGATGCCTCCCCAACAGGTTGGGGAGCTCATCTACAAGACCTCTCCACTCAGGGCACTTGGTCTCCACAGGAGACCTCTCTACATATCAACCACCTGGAGCTCCGAGCAGTTTTTCTAGCTCTCAAGGTCTTCCATACCCTGCTCAGCTACAAGACAGTCCTCATTCATACGGACAATCAGGTAGCCATGTTTTACATAAACAAGCAAGGAGGAACTGGCTCTCTGTCGCTTTGTAACGAAGCTTTAAGATTATGGGCCTTCGCCAGAGAGCATCAAATCCATCTCCTGGCCGTATACCTTGCAGGAGTCCAAAACTCTTGGGCAGACAGACTCAGTCGAGTTCTGCTTCCACACGAATGGTCCCTGCACATGGACCAGGTACTCAGAATCTTTCAAGAGTGGGGAACCCCGGACATAGACCTCTTTGCAAGTCCGTGGAATGCCAAACTTCCCCGGTTCTGTTCCAGAATTCCGTGTCAGGGAGTTCAGGCCAAGGATGCCTTCCTCCTTCACTGGGGTCAAGACTTCCTGTATGCCTTTCCACCCATTCCCTTAATTCCCAAGACTCTATTCAAGCTCCAGAGGGATCAAGGATCTATGATCCTCATAGCTCCACGCTGGCCACGCCAAGTGTGGTACCCTCTACTTCTGCATCTCTCTCAAGCTCCCTCCCTAGACTTGGGAGCTGCTCCAGACCTCCTGTCCCAGGAGGAGAGGACTTTGTGGCACTCAAACCCCATGTCCCTTCACCTCAGGGCTTGGTTGCTGAAGGCTTAGACCTTCAAGGTTGGAATCTTTCTCAGCAGGTGAAGGATATCCTCCATGCTTCCAGAAAACCTTCTACTAGACGTTCCTATGCTTTTAAATGGAAAAGGTTTTCCAATTGGTGTGCTGAGAAGGGTCTTGACCCTCTAGCACTACCTTTGAATTCTCTATTGGAATATCTCTTGCATCTCTCCAATGCAGGCCTTAAGACGAATTCAGTAAGGGTCCATTTGAGTGCTATTGCAGCATCCCTTAAGCCTATCAATGGACAGCCTATTTCCTCTCATCCTCTTATTGCAAGATTCATGAGAGGCCTAACTTTAACTAAACCTCCCATTAGGCCTCCTCCGGTGGCATGGGACTTAAATCTGGTTCTTGGTCAGCTTATGAAGCCATCTTTTGAACCCTTAGCCACCACCTCCTTGAAATTTCTTTCCTGGAAGGTTATTTTTCTCATTGCAGTCACCTCAGCTTGCCGCATCAGTGAACTGCAGGCCTTAGTGGCTAATCCACCTTATACAAGGTTCCATCATGATAAGGTAGTCCTTAGGACCAATCCACACTTTATGCCTAAAGTGGTCTCACCTTTTCATCTTAAGAGGTGTATTTACCTGTCTTTTTTCCAGGTCCTCATGCATCAAGTGCAGAGAGGAATCTTCATACCCTGGATTGTAAGAGAGCTCTTGCCTTTTACTTACAAAGGACACAGCAACATAGAAAGTCTTCTCAACTCTTTGTTGCTTTTGATCCCTCTCATTTGGGACTTCGAGTCTCTAAGAGGACACTGTCCAATTGGATTTCTCAGTGTATTTCTTTCGCCTACCAGAGTAAGAACCTTTCTCTGGAGGGCCATGTCACAGCTCATAATGTGAGGGCCATGGCCACCTCTATGGCTCATCTAAATTCTGTGTCCATCGACCAGATCTGTCGAGCGGCCACCTGGGCCTCGGTTCATACCTTCACAGCCCATTACTGCTTGGACAAGGACTCCCGCCGGGATGCCTTGTTTGGTCAGGCTGTTCTCAAACACCTGTTCCATTCTTAATCACCTCCTGCCCTCCTTCCCTGGATGGATGCCTGAGATCCATAGGAGGAGGTAGAGCCCTTCCCAGGGTCTCATAACCTTGGGGATCTCCCAGGCATCTCTAGCTAGGGAGTCCCCATATGTGAAGACTCATTCCTGCTTGTTCCTGGAGATAGCACAGTTACTTACCTGTAACAGGTGATCTCTGGGAACAGCAGGAATAAGTCTTCACATATGGGTAAGTCGGTACCGACGAAGCCTGCGCGGGAATGCTCCCCAGCTTCCCAAAAAGGAAAGCTTTTGGGAGCATCCCACAGTGCCTGCGCGCTGCCTTCCCACCTTTCCTAACCGCCTCTCCCCAGTTCGAGTTTTAAAGCTGAGACAAAGAGAGAGAGGAAAGGAAAGATAGATAGAGAGATACAACTCCTAGGGGAGGTGGGTGGGTTGTGATCTCTCTATCTATCTTTCCTTTCCTCTCTCTCTTTGTCTCAGCTTTAAAACTCGAACTGGGGAGAGGCGGTTAGGAAAGGTGGGAAGGCAGCGCGCAGGCGCTGTGGGATGCTCCCAAAAGCTTTCCTTTTTGGGAAGCTGGGGAGCGTTCCCGCGCAGGCTTCGTCGGTACCGACTTACCCATATGTGAAGACTTATTCCTGCTGTTCCCAGAGATCACCTGTTACAGGTAAGTAACTGTGCTTTCTATGTAACTAGTTTAAAATAAAGGATAATAATCACTGTCTACTGCATCACTTCCCACAAGCTTATACTTCTATACTCATAGCTAATATTCTTGCCAGTGTCACCTTTTTAAAACTGTCAGTAAAGCAGAGATACAAAATACTGTTCAATATGCCAAGCAACTTCACCATCATCTGCAGTTTCTCATATAAATTGAGCATCAATCTTTAAAGGCTGATTAGACAAGCCTCTTTATTTATATCAGTTAACTCTCACCACCCGCTCCCATATAATGGGGTCACTCACCATAATGAGATTCTCTGTGGACAGCAGGATGAGTCAGCCACGCCCATGTGTGCCATCTCCAGGGACTGGATTAGCTCTCTTAAGCTCAGAGGAATCCCTTTTTTTTTTTTTTTTTTTTTTGGATTCTTCTGAACCTGCCCCTCTCTTTCCTGTTCCTGCCCTTGGCCTTCTTCCCTCTGTGTTTCCCTAGCCTGGAGATAGCCCGGAGGCTCATCTGAAGGGGGGGACGGGACGGCGGGTAGGAGTGCATGGCAGACTCATCCTGCTGTCCACAGAGAATCTCATTACGGTGAGTAACGCCACTTTTTCCATGGACAAGCAGTCTGAGTCAGCCATGCCTAGGTGACTCCCGAGTTGGGTGTGGAGGTGGAGTCTTTTGGGCCCCATTATGCTCTTCACGCCCCAGTGCTGTGGTAGGATGAGGCTGGAGGATGGATGTACAGAGGAGCTCCATAGACCATAAGGTTCGCCAGAAGGTAGCAGTTTTATTGTACCAACAGCTGAGAGCTGCTGGGTAACAAAGTGCAAAGGAGCAGTGTAAACAGTGCAACACAGTGCAAGATCGTGTCAGAAAAACGGTGTAAGATGGTGCAAAAAAAACAGTGCAACAATGGTGCAAAACAGTGCCGGGAAAAATCAGTAATGTGACAACAGTGTAAACAGACTGTGCTACAGAGACTCCTTGGGTTTGTGCGCTCAGTCGTGCGTGCAGGCGGGTGGGCAGCTATGGCTGCATGCAGGACAATCCTGCCAAAGCGAGTGGTGTCCGTATCCATGGTGCGGTCAAGGCAGTAGTGCTTCATAAAAGTGTAGATTGATGCCCACCTTGCTGTATTGAAAATGTCTGTGGGTGTAGCCATGTGCAGGTGAGCCAGGGAGGTTGCCATCGCTCGTAGTTGGTGAGCGTGCACCCTCTCCCCTTGCGGGAGGTTGGCACGAATGTAGCAGTAGGCGATGCAGTCCTCCAGCCATCTGGACATGGTATGTTTTGTCACCTGGTGGCCCGTTCTTTTCGGATTGTAGGAGATGAAGAGTTGAGGCCTTCCTCATGTGCGTGGTCCTGTTGATGTAGATTTGCATGATGCATGTGCAGTTCCAGGATATGCAGGCGGCACTCTTCTTGTGATGTATGTGGCTTCAGGTAGAAGCTGGGGAGGATGATGGATTGGTTGATGTGGAATGCCGAGACGATCTTTGGTAGGAACTTTGGCAGAGTCCTGAGAATGGCCCTGTCGTGTGACGTATCTGGGTGTATGGGGGGGTAGCTGACGAGGGCCTGAAGCTCACTGATGTGGTGCACTGAGGTGATGGTGATGAGAAAGAGGGTCTTCCACTTGAGGAATCTTTAGAGGCAAATGTTTGAGTGGTTCAAAAGGGTATTCCTTGAGTTGGTTAAGGGCGATGTGCAGGTCCCACCTCGGGGCTGGCGGTCTGACTGGGGGGTGCAAGTGATTGAGACCTCTCATAAATCATGAGACTAGAGATTCCACCCTCTCGTGGTAAGCTGCTATGGTGCTTAGGTATGTTTTTATGGAGGAGGGCTTCAGGCCATTGTGGGAAAGTGTGAGCAGGTACTGTAGAATCGCTGGTATGGGACAGTCGAAGGGGTTCAGTCTTTTGCTGTCACACCACGAGTGGAATCTATCCCATTTTGCTGTGTAGGAGTGCTGGGTAGCCAGACACCTAGCTGCCAAAAGGACCTCCATGAAGTCTTGTGACAAATGGAAGGGCCTCGGGGTGACCATTCAGCATACATGCAGTCAGTGCCAGGGTCTGCAAATTGGGGTGGAGAGTCCAACCCTTGTCCTGTGAGATGAGGTCCTGCCAGGTAGGTAGTTGGAGGTGCTGATGGCTTGATAGCTATCGGAGGAAAGGGAAACAGGGCTGTCTCAGCCAGAAGGGTGCGATGATGAAGTTGTTCGCTCTGTTGTGTGTGTGTGATCTTCTGCCTCGCTCTGGCGGTGAGGGGCGTGGGTGGGTAGGCATAGCAGAGCTGAGGACCCCAATGGATAGAGAATGTGTCTGTTGCCACCCTGTGGGTGGAGGGGCATATGGAGCAGAAGTGTTTGCATTTCGCATTCTCCTTGCAAGCAAATAGGTCGATCGTTGGAGTCCTCCACCATAGAAAGAGGTTGGAGGCGACAGAGCAGTTGAGCGACCATTCATATGGGGTGAGCTGCCGGCTCAGGGAGTCCTCCAGAGTGTTGTCATCCCCGGGTAGATAGACTGCTTACAGGTGGGACCACAGGGAGATGGCTGTGGTCCAGATGAGGCATGCCTCCCTGCACAGGGTTAATGAGCCAATTCCTCCCTATCTGTTGGTATAGAACATTGCCACCTGGTTGTCCATCTGGACCTGAATGGTCTTCCCCTGTACCCAAGGAAGGAAGGCTTGTAGTGCGTTTCCTATGGCTCTGAGTTCTAGGAGTTGATATAGAAACGTGTCTCTGCTGGGGATCAGTTCCCATTTATTTATTTTTTTAGACAGTTTTGTATACCACCTTATCCTTCAATCAAAGTGGTCACAACACAATTGGGGGATACATTTTTAACACAAGGGGATATGAGACACATACACTAATACTTAGAGGGAACATGGGCAATGGAGGGTTAAGTGGCTTGCCCAAGACCACAAGGAGCAACTGTGGGACTAGAAACCCCAGTCCTTCCAGCTCTAGGTTGCTGTCCTCTAGTGGGATTTGAACCACTGACCTTCTGGCCTGTGGTACCTTGCCCCAACCACTAGGCCATGCCTCCCTCCCCTTCCCATGCATGCAGAGATTGAACAGGTGCACCCCCCATCTGCCTTTTGATGCATCCATTGTGAAGGTGATCTGTAGGTGAGGTGGTCTTAATGGCTTGCCCCTCTGCAGGTTCTTTCATGTCTGCCACCAGCCAAGGTTCTTGCGGGTACGTTGGTCTGTTAACTCTGTGGTGCAGGGGTTGTCTGTGCTGGTTCCAGGCCCTCCAAAGGTGCCACTGGAGCTGGCGCATTCATAGTCTTGCATGAGGGATGAGATGTACTGTTGCCGCCATGTGGCCCAAGAGGCTGATGAGGGTCCGTGCCGAGGTCTTGCTGGACAAAGCGATCTATCCGGCCAGTGTGATGATCTTGTCTGCTAGTTGCTTTGGCAAGAACGCTTTTACTTGAGTGGTATCTATGCAGGAACCTATGAATTCTGTAACCTGGGACAGTTGTTTGACTTGACATAGTTGATCAAGAAGTCCAGGGACTAGAGCCAGGCCAGTTGTAGTTTGAGTGGCTATCCGAGCTGCCCTTTGGGATTGTACTGCGATGAGCCAGTTGTCGAGGTAAAGGAAGACGTATATACCTGCCTTGCGCAGGTGGGCTGCCATGACCATGATGCTCTTTCTGAAGGCTTGAGGTGCTGAGGATAGGTAGAAAAAGGGCTCTGTACTGGAAATGTTGGCTTCCCACTGCGAAGTGAAGGTTTCTTTTCTGGGATAGGTGCAGAGGTATGTGTGTTTATGCATCTCTGGAGGTCCAGAGATGTGAGCCAATCGTTCTCTAGTATCAGGGGAAGGCTGGTGCCCAGGGAGTGCATGCAGAACTTTTCCTTTAGGATGTGCTTGTTGAGCTGTCTGAGGTCGAGGGTGGGCTGCTAGCCTCCTGATATTTTGGCGACTAGGAAGAAGTGGCACTAGAAGCCCCGGTTGAGTTGAGAGGCTGGGACTGGTCCTATGGTGCCCATTTGGTGGAGGTTGTGTACTACTTTGAGTAGTTGCCGGTTGTAATCCGCCCTTGCCTGGGTTTGGTGGATGGGTGGCCGTGTTGGGGGATGTGTGTTGTTTTTTTTTAAGCGAATGCAGAAGCCTCTGTAGATGGTGTTGATGACTCAGTGGCTGGTGGAGATGGTTGCCCATGCTCCCTAGAAGAGGGAGAGTCAGCCCCCGACAGGGGCGTCCACTGGGGATAGAGGTGCCATCCGCAGGTGGCTGGTGGTCAAAAACCTTGGTGGTTCTTGGACGAGGAGAAGGCTTGGGTCTTCTCTGTTTTGTTTTTTTTGTCCCATGAGCGGGTATTGGTAACTATTCTTGTAGCACTGGGTATTGTGATATTCTGCGTGGCTGCGGTTGAAGGAATTGCCATATGTATTATGCTTGCGTGGGTAGCTGGACTTATGGCTGCCATGCATCTCAGGGGTTCTCTGACAGTGTAGTCCATCGATGATGAGGGTCTGTATGGTGGTGCATTTGTCTTTTATGCCTTCCACCATCTCCTTCACCTTGCTACCGAAGAGGTTGTCCCAAAGACAGGGTGCATTGGCCACCTGTTCATGTAGGTTCTCCCTTATTCCGGAGGCGTTCAGCCATGCTGTACAGTGGGTGCAGATGGCCTTTCCTGCACATTGAGAGGTGGTGTCAAAAGCATCGAAGGTCGCCCTGACCAGATGGTTGCTGCAATCCGCCATGTCTTGCAAGAAAGGTGCCAAGCGATCCCTCATTTCCGTTGGAAGAAGCGTGACCGCAACCTTGGCCCACTGCAGCAGTTGATCGAGGAAGGCAATGATCTGAAACTAGTGGGAAGCAATCTTTGCATTCAGTATGGCACCCGAGAAAACTTTCTTGCCGACTCCATTGAGAAGTTTATTGTCCTTCCCTGGCGGTGTGTTTAATTTTTGTTGCGGGGTTTTGGATCTTTTTAGGGTGGATTCCACCAAGATGGATTGGTGTGGGAGTTGTGCCGCCTCAAAGCCCGGGGTGGGAAACACATGTACTCCAGCTCCGGTCTCTTGGTTGTGGTGGGAGTTGTTGCAGGGGTCTGCCACGCTTTGTCCCTGAAGTCCAGCAGCGCTTGGTGTATTGGTAGGGTCACTAAAGATTTTGGGGAGTTGAGGTACTTCAGGACACCCAGGGCATCGTTTTGGGGTTCAGTTCTGCCATTTGGTGCCAGCCTGAGGCTTGTGGAGAGTTTCTGAAGGAACTTCGGGTAGGTGAGGTCCTCAGGAGGGGTGGCAGGTTGTGGAGGATGAGGAATGTCCTCTGTGGAATGTCATGGGGAAGGAGGGCCGGCATCTTCCCCTGAGCTCTGGAAGGACTCTTTGGAGTGTTTAATCTCTCCTTCTTCCCCTGAGGTTGACCCTGGCATGGGAGGTTGGCCTTGGGCTGATGGAAGTGAAGCCAGGGCAAGGGTGGATGTCTGTGCCATGGCCAGGTCTTGGGGAAGAGTCCGATGTGCTGCTAAAGGGAGCTGTTGGGCCAGGAACTTTGCCCAAAGCTCCATCAGGGTCACTTGATGTGCCGCAGTGAGGGGTCACCAGGTTTGGAGCAGCCATGCTGGGGAAGCAGCCTACAAGGAAAAAAGGCTGCTGGGTATCGAGGAGCTGTGTCTCCTGCTTGGGTGGTTGTTCTCCCTGCTGTTGATGCTTCTGCCCCTCCTGTGTCTATTCTTGTAATTGCTGTTGCTCTGGGAGGCCTCACTGCTATAGGAGCTGCAGGAGTTCTCCCTCCCTTGTTTGCCGGTCTTGTGGGCATGTCAATGACATTGGGGGGAGAAGCCATGCCGCCGGGGGAAAGATTGGTGATATCTGCGCTGGGGAGAGTTATGGTGCCGACGTTTTGAATAGTTCTGGGCCTCTTCACATTGGAGGGAGGATCAGGATCAGGGGTGACAGTCCGCACGCTATGGGAGTAGGAGGAGCAGGCACGAGTTCCAGAGGTGGTGGTCCCAACTCAGAAACGGCCCGGGCAGTCATGTGCCTGCTGGGGGAGAGCCCGGAGGGACGGAGAGGGGGCGGGGGGGGGGGTCAGTACTGCCCTGGATGAGCCCTGAACTTGAAGAAAAAGGGCTTACCTGCCCAGGAGAGGCTTTGGAGGATGCTACCGTGACCACAGGGGGAGGGGGGGGAGCTCTGCCTGTCCCCCTGTAATGCGGTTAGAGAGTTCTGTGCTCTTGATCCTGTGCACCCATTTTTCTCTTTGGCCCATGTCTTCCTTGTAGGTGCCTGGGTTTTCTTTTGAGGGCGGCACGAGGTCTGGTGTGAGGCAGGATTGATAGTACTCTTGGTTGAGGTTGTAGGAACGTTTGCTGCAGCTAGGGCACTTCTTGGAGGGTCTTTTCTTCATGTTCCTGCTGATGTCTTAATCTTCCCTTTTTTTTTTTTTTTTGTTTTAACATGGAGAGAGCTGGATGTCCATCCGTCCTGGAAGGTGGATGGAAAAAACTGAGGGAGGAAGGCCAAGGGCATGGGCATGAACAGGAAGACGAGGGGACAAGCTCAGAGGAATCAAAAAAAAAAAAAAAAGAAAAAAAGGGGGGGGGGGGATTTCTCTGAGTTTAGGGAGAGCTAATCCAGTCCCTGGGGATGGCACACCTAGGTGTGGCTGACTCAGACTGCTTGTCCTTTCTAAAGCAGGTCCCACAACTCCTCTATACAGCTAGGAGCATGCAGTATACAACAGTTCAACACCTACCACTATGCTATTACACATAAAATAGTTCCTTTGGTCTTCAGTGTTAATGCTAGAAAATCATTTTCAAAATGCTCCAGACCTGATTAGCCATACTCCCAGTTCTTTGAATTTTCACAACTTTACCTTAAATTTTCACTTTAGTTTTTTTTTTTAATATAGAGTAATAAATGTATCCTAAACCCTCATCCTGCATATGCAACAGTGTGAATTCTTTCCTCTCTTCTCCTCCTCAAGCCCTGGATTAACACAGAGCCTCACTCTGCAGCACTCCTTACAAACATACACCCAAAGAGCCAAGCCCAGCCCAGCACAAAAACAGCCTCTCGCCCCCCCACCCCCCTTTTCCTGAAGCTGCAGCCTAACTCAAAGCAGTCTGTTTAAATAGAACACAAAGTTTTTTTTTTTATTAGCTACTTTTAATCTCCTGGTTACAATGAGCTAAGCAGTCTAAATGAATCATGCAATATAAACTATTAATCTTATAGCTTCGCTCATCTTGATCAATCATCAGTATGTAACAGATTAATTTTTCCTTTAGGTATTAAAATACAGAAGGAACTATATGACACACCACTCAGATTGGAAGTCAATGGATTGTAAAGTGTTTGGAACAAACATTTAAAAATGTAAAAGTTATTGTACTGTAACTTGCCTTGAACCTCTATTGGAAAGGTATCGCAGTTCCTTCCTTCTATTATGTGCCGCTTTCAACCCCTCCGAAGCAGACTTCTGGTTTGTATAAACAGGAAGTCTATGTTGGAGGGGTGGAAGCAGCAGATATTAGAAGGCAGGAATCACGATGCAGTGCCAGACAGTTTAGGTGAGCGCTGCTGTGCAGTTTCAATGCCATTGCCACTGATGCAGGACCCGGAAAGGGGCAGCAGCAATGGGAGGGTGGCAGGATGGAGGGTCCACCTAGGTCACCTTCGATCTTTGCACTGGCCCTATGGTCATGGATACCATTTTGACCCCTGCACTAGTAGGAGCGAGAGGGGATTACTCCTGCCGGCCTACCTCTAGACCACCAGGACTCTTAAACATAGGTCAGTGTGCACTTCTGGGGATGGAGGAGCTGTTCAGGGGTCTGGGAGATATTGATTCGGAATCTAGGGGGTTGGGGATATATTAGGGGGGTCATCTACTGGGGCTTGTGGGGGGGGGTTCTGGGGTCTTTGTTGGGAGGGGGAATTATTTGGAGGGTAGCTCTGACTCCTCTCACTTGGTTTGCAGCTTGTTGTGCTGTGAGGGCTTGCGTGCATCAGTGATGCTGAGAGCTGAAATATCGGTAGTTTAACTACTGGCAGGGTCTCCCAAGATGGACAGGTCTCAGCTGAGGTGCCAGACCAAGACAAACCACCCATCTGGGCAGCAGCAGAATGGGATAGTGTTGACGGCGGAGGATCACATTTTTGTGACAACGGCAACAACACCAAACTCAAACTGCGCGGAAGAAAGGCCCGGCAATCTACTTCTGTATCTTGCCATGAAAACCCAATGGATAGTTACAACAAAACAAATTGTGCTATGGTGCTGGAAGATGAGACCCCCAGGTCGGAAGGCACTCAACTAGCTACTGGGGAAGAGCTGAAAACTTTTCAGAGTAAAGCCAGCATTTATGATGTGGTTGGATCAAAGCCCTCGGGAAGTCTGACTGCTGATGTAGCTGCGCATGAAATGAGTCAGAAGCTGTAAAGATGTCTTACACATTGGAACATGGAACGTACGAAGCATGAACCAAGGGAAGTTGGAGGTGGTCAAGAATGAAATGGAACGTGTACAACTTGATCTGTTGGGTGTCAGTGAACTGAAATGGACTGGCATCGGGCACTTTGCATCAGATGATCACATGGTCTACTATGCTGGAAATGAAAGACAAAGAAGAAATGGTGTTGCATTTATAATAAAGAAGAAATTTGCAAGAACTGTAATGAAATACAATGCAGTCAGCGAACGCTTAATCTCTATTCGTCTACGAGGATTGCCTATCAACACAACTATAATTCAAGTATATGCCCCAACAGCTGCAGAAGTGAATGAAATTGAAGAGTTCTATGAACAAGTACAAGCTGAAATTGACAGAACATGCAAACAGGATATCCTGATAGTCATGGGTGACGAACGCAAAAGTTGGCAACAAAGAAGGCGGCAAAGTAGTTGGAAAATATGGACTTGGCAACAGAAATGAAGCTGGAGAAAGACTGATAGAATTCTGCAAGACCAATGATCTATTCATCTCAAACACCTTCTTCCAGCAACACAAGCGGCGACTGTACACATGGACTTCACCCAATGGATTGTATAAAAATCAAATTGACTACATCTGTGGAAGTCAACGATGGAAAAGCTCTATAACATCAACAAAGACAAAACCTGGAGCTGACTGTGGTACAGATCATCAACTACTAGTATGCAAACTCAAGCTAAAGTTGAAAAAGAGCAAACCACTCATGAATGCAGCAAAATATGACTTGAGAATATACCACTGGAATTTAAAGACTGCCTGCAAAATCGATTTGCTGCTTTAGATACAAATGACAGCGCTCCGGAAGAGTTATGGAATGACATCAAGAAGGCTGTGTTGGAAGAAAGCGAGAAGTCTCTACAAAAGGTGAAAAACCAAAAACGGCCAAAATGGATGACGGAAGAAACTCTGACAATTGCACAGAAACGCAGAGAAGCTTAAGCCAGAGGAGAAAAAGACAATAACAGAACTCAACAGAGATTTCCAAAGTGCAGCAAGACAGGAGAAGAAAAAGTACTACAATGACACTTGCAAGGAAATAGAAGCAGAAACTATAAGAGGAAGAACAAGATCGGCTTTCCTAAAGCTACGAGAGTTAAAGAAAAAGTTCCAGCCTCGAATTGGAATGTTACAAGATGCTCAAGGTTCTATGTTGAAATCTCCAGGAACAAGCAGGAATGAGTCTTCACATATGGGTATCGTCGGTACCGACGGAGCCTGCGCGGGAACGCTCCCCAGCATCCAGTAAGAAAGCTTTTGGGAGCATCCCACAGCACCTGCGCGCTGCCTTCCCGCCTTTCCCAACCGCCTCTCTCCAGTTCTTCTTTTCCATGGAGCCAGCAGGTCGTGTTCCTGTCACTGCAGAAGAAGTTCTTTATGTTTTCTTTATTTTTCTGTGTCGCGTCTGCCGCCTTCGACGTCAGACCGGTACCGCCGGTCTTTTCTTTTCTTCTTACAAAAAAAACAAAAACAACTTTTCTTTCTTCAACTGTGCATTTTTGGTTTGGGCCTTAGGCCTGAACATTTTTTCTCCTCATGGAGAAGCCCGCTTCCGGGTTTAAAAAGTGCACGAAGTGTGGCGGTACTATTTCTGTCACCGACACCCATGATTGGTGGCTAAAATGTTTGGGTCCTGACCGTTCCATCACTGATTGTGTGTCCTGTACCATGATGTCTAAAAGAGGTCGGCAGAACCGAGCAGCCAAGCTCAGTACCCTGTTTCCCTCTGATGCAGCCTCGGTGGCATCGACGTCTTCCAGGGCTTCTTCCTCCCATGGATCTCAGGTAACCAAACATAAATCTAGCCGGTCCTCGAAGGGCAAATCTCCCTCACAGCATCGAGATGCCTCCGGGCTTGTCCTCGAGGATTCCGCACTGGCAAAATTACCCCGGCGGGAAGTTCCAGCTTCCAAAGCATTGTCTATGGGTCACAGGTTGACATCGATGGCTCGGCCTCGACCGATCACCTGTTGCCGTGTTCTGGGGTACCGGTGGCCTCCACCGGTACCGACATCCAGACTCTGGTGGCGTCGATGGATCAGAAGATTCTGTCCATGCAGCGCACCCTAATGGCGTTTATGCAGGCTTCGACGCCTCCGGTACCACAACAATCTCCGTTGTCGGTACCGACTCTGGCACCGGCATTGTTCTCGGTGCCGGTACCGATTGCATCGACATCGGCCTCTGTGTCTATTGCAATGGTACCCTGTCCTATGATGCCCATCGGTACCGAACCGGTACCGCTTACTCCCGATGTCGATCCCACTCTGTACGCGTATCGGGCTTTA
This sequence comes from Ichthyophis bannanicus, assembly GCA_033557465.1. Taxonomy (NCBI): domain Eukaryota; kingdom Metazoa; phylum Chordata; class Amphibia; order Gymnophiona; family Ichthyophiidae; genus Ichthyophis; species Ichthyophis bannanicus. Next base: position 777,465,666 of record CM066031.1, on the reverse strand, counting down.
CAGAAGCATCCAGACAGGCCATACTTCGATTCCTCCGAAGACTCTGAGTCGGAGGTTTCTGTCGAGGCACCGGTACTTCTTCCTCAGGAGTCTGATTCTCCAAAACGAAGAATGTCTCCTCCAGAAGACTTGTCTTTTCAAGACTTCATTAGGGAAGTGGCTAGGGGCCTCTCCATTACAGTGGCCCCTGAGTCAGAGCCTAGAGCCAAGCAATTAGATATTTTGCAATATCCTAAGGCTCCTAAAGAAGCAGCTACTTTACCTATTCATGAGATTCTCTATGATCTCATGTTGAGCATGTGGGAGACTCCTCTTACCACCTCTCCTCATTCTCATAGATTAAACATCATGTACCGTGTCCCTCCTTGTCCTGGCTTTCATAAGTCTCAGCTTCCTCACCACTCTATTGTGGTAGAATCTGCCATGAGGAAAATAAAGAGTACAAAGAGACACTCATCTAATCCTCCAGGACGTGAATGCAGGACCCTTGATGCTTTTGGCCGAAGGGTTTTCCAAGCCAATATGCTTGCTGTCAGAATCAACTCCTATAGTCTCTATATGGGGATGTTTCTAAAAAGTCACAGATCTGCAGACTTTAGCCCCTTTTATTTCAGAAGATAAAAGGCAGGAATTTCTCACTTGGCTTAAACATGCCCAAGATGTTTCCAAACTTTCCAACCGTGCAGCCTTTGACTCTTTTGAGTGTGTAAGCAGAGCCTCGGCTATTGCCATAGGTGCACGCAGAATTGCTTGGTTACAAGCCTCTGATTTGGAACTCTGGGTCCAAGATGAACTGGGAAATCTTCCTTGTACAGGTGAAAACCTTTTTGGCAGGGATTGGAAAGCAAAGGCCACTCAGATGGATGCCGAGAACTCTGCTTTGGATCGACTTTCAAAGTCTACCTCTGCTCCTGCTAAGAAAAGATTGTTCAAAAAGACACCTTTTTCTAAAAAAGGAAGATACTATCCTGCTTATGGTCAGCAGGCATCTTCTGCAGGTCGTTTTGCTGCAAAGCGTCAGCAACCACCTAAACAGGTCAAGGCAAAGGCTGCCAGGCCTCCCACGGCCCAGCAGCCTCAGCCTCCTCAGGGCCTTTGACTTGCAACTAGAGAACTTAACCTTTCTGGCTCTGGAAGAACCAGAGCCCCTCACCATTCCAGTAAGGTTAGCTTACTTTGCTCCCAGATGGGAGCAAATCACAGCAGAGCAATGGACCCTCTCCATTATAAGGGAAGGGTACAAGCTTCATTTCTTAAACCTTCCTCCCCACACCATGGTGATACAGTTCAATTCTCCAACATCTCTCCTCAACCTTCTGGGTCAGGAGATTGCTACCCTTCTTGCCCAAGGGGCAATAGAAGAAGTACCCCTTCTTCAACAGGGTTCAGGATTCTACTCCCCTTATTTTCTTATTCCAATGAAAACAGGGGGCTACAGACCCATATTAGATCTCAGAGAATTGAATAAGTTTCTATTCAAAGAGAAATTCAAGATGATTTCTCTCGGTACTCTGCTGCCATACCTTCAGAGTCAGGACTGGCTTTGTTCTCTAGATCTCAAGGATGCGTACACCCATGTCCTCATCCATCCAACACACAGAAGGTTCCTTCGGTTCCTTTTTCAAGGAAAGCACTACCAATACAGGGTGCTTCCTTTCGGTCTGGCCTCTGCACCAAGGGTGTTCACGAAATGCATGGCAGTAGTAGCTGCATTTCTACGCACTCTAGGAATATTCGTTTTCCCATATCTGGACGACTGGCTCATTCGAGCTCCATGCCAGTCAGAGGCCCAGATTTGTCTAACCTGCACAATGCGTGTCCTTCAGTATTTGGGACTGGTAATAAATATCCCAAAATCCCATCTCACCCCTACTCAGTCTCTGGAGTTTATAGGGGCCTTGCTGGATATCACAACTGCAAGGGCCTATCTTCCTCAGGCCCGTTGCTTATGCTTGGTGCAGTTAGCCTCCCAGATACAGTTAAAGTTCCATTTAACTGCTTGAGAAATGTTACAACTATTAGGCCACATGGCATCCACCGTGCATGTGGTTCCATATGCTCACCTTCACATGAGGGCAGCTCAATGGACTTTGTCCACCCAATGGACTCAGGCATTAGGTGGCCTGTCAGACAAAATAGCAAACTCTAGTTGCCTATTTTGGTATCTCCAATGGTGGAAGTCCCCTCCAAATCTGTTTCTGGGGTCCCCTTTTCAGCAGTCGCTACCCCAAGCAACTCTGACAACAGATGCTTCTCCAATGGGTTGGGGAGCTCATCTGCAGGATCTCTCCACCCAGGGCATCTGGTCTCCACAGGAGACTTCTCTACATATCAATCTCTTGGAACTCGGAGCAATATTCTTAGCTCTCAGAGTGTTCAATTCCCTGCTCAGCTACAGGACAGTCACCAAGAAAAAACAGCACACTGCCTCGTAGACAGAGGAACAGTACAGAAAACGTAGGCAGGTATAGACCACTCACAATATCTAATTATTCCATATGTTTCTTTATTGATCCATGATTGATAAGGGAGACCAGACCCGACACAGGCCGTGTTTCGAGAAATCCTCTTTAGGGGTTAGGCACACCTTACTCTAAAAACACATTATAATAAACAATAAATAACTACATGCATAATAATTAATAAAACATTAAAAATTCAAGGGAATACCAAAGAGGGCACATGAAAAATCATAAACATACTAAATGCATAAATTACATAGAAAATATGTATATATATATAATATATATATATGTATCCATATAACATGTTTAAACATATAAAAGCATAAATACATCAAAATGAACAAAATAAACACACCCTGGAAGGTTACTAATATAAAATAAGGTAAGGAATGCAAAATAATGCATACAAAGTGTATGTAAAAATAAAACCAATAAAGAAATAACATATCATCCACATAGATATGATAAATAAAAACCATTAAATTTAAAAGAAGGAGAAAAAACAAGAGAGATGAGAACCAAACACAAAAATGTGGAGGAGCAGGAGTGAAAAGAAACCATTACCTTAGGACCTTAGAGTGTACATTGCTGGTAGTAGTATATCACAGAAGGTAAAATTATACTTCCTACGTTGTAAAAATAATATGAAACAATTAAAAAGACAGAGAAGTGGTCTAAAACATAGAGCTCAACAATCTGCCATGCTAAAAAACGGGTTATTCATGGATATTATCATGGTGTATAAAGGACAAGCCGTACTGTTCAAAGGGCTACTGTCATACGTATCAGCGCTCTTTAAAACCACCCAAACTATATCGCTATAAATAAAAAAAAAAACGCATCAGACAACTTATATTTAAAAGTCAAAGTTGTAAGAGCAGCGCTTTCAAAATGCGTGAACCATTTGACTAAAGAAAATCAGAAGGAAAAGCAAAGAATCGCTTCCACTTACATATAAGATGACCGCCGTGCACAGTATTGCAAAAAAACCCAAAAAACCCACCTACAAAATCGCGAATACAATCTATAGGCTAGATCTGTGTCAATTAAATCTTACTCACAACTTCACAGAAATCCAGACTATCATGGTTCGAGGAGGGACTGGCAATCTGCTGCAGGCGGCATCTGTTCATTCAATGAAAAAACGCCAACGCATGCGTAGATAAATAAACAAATAAAAGCGCGAAAACCACGGAGGTTTCAAGGGACCACCTCAGTAATCTGAAAAGGAAATTATTCACTAAGTATGATGTGTAATACAACTTAAATGAAAATCGGGAGTATAATTGATGTGTAGGATAAAGCACTTATATGTGTATCAAGACCACATACAGTGATAAACCATAAAATACAAGATGCAAAATAGTGTACCAACTCAAAAACGGCTAATCCAATAAATAAATAAATAAATGAGCAATACATAAAACCAACACCAATGTTAAAAGCACTCAATAAATAGTATATGCAATAAAATACTATTACCATGAATACATAAAACAATAAATAACTAAAATGCATATTAATTAAGAAACTAAAAAACAAAGTATTTAAATCGGAAGAACATTCTATAAAAAAATCATCCATGAAATGATGTGCTAAAAAAACATCAGGGTTAATATAATAGACAGTATGGATGAATGGAAACAATGGACATGCGTAGGATAAAAACACTGGTGAACCGTAAACGCAAAACCCTTTAAAAAAAGGCCAACTTTTGATGACCCTGGGGTATAAGTAGACTGGCACCGGCCACCAACTCCAGTTTTTGTGCTCAGTCTGCTAGCAGCTGGTAGGGGTACAGCAAGCCAGGGATCTGGCTTACTGGAGAGACTAGCTTATGCAGATCTTGGGTTTATTTTTACTTTATTTTTACTTCTACTTATTTGCCTTTATTTCATTTATTTATACCCATTTGGAGACTTCCCCCCCTCTCCCCCTCCCCCCCTGGTGTGGGAGCGGTCGGAAGGAGGCCTTACCGCCGAAGAGGGAGTTGGGTTGAGGCCGGCAGAGCTGGGGCCGTTCCCTCTTCCTCGCTGGTGAGGGAAGACAAGCCTTTCCGCCTCGCCGCGGAAGCCCTTGAGGTGCCTGAGTGGGCGGGTAGAAGGCTGAAGAGCCACCGGGCTTTGCGGTGCAGAGGAGCAGCGCGCCTGAAGAGGAGGTTCGCGGCAGTGCGCCGCCGTAGAAGCGGCCCTCCACACGGTCGTGGACCGCGTGCTTGGTGAGGCTCGCGCGTCGGGAGGTGAGTTCCACGTTGTTTTTTCCCTCATGTGGTGAGCGCGCGCGTGAAATTAGAAGGGGCTGCAAGTCTCCAGTACTTTGGGCATTAAGGGGCCGTTGGTTCTCGCAAAAAAAAAAAAAAGAAAAAGGAAAACAGAGTGACTCGAGGGGCTAAAGAGGGAGTCAGCCAAGAGATAGTTAAAAAAAAAAAAAAAAAATTAAATTACATACAGTCTAGTAAGTAAGGAGAGTGAGGAAAAGGGGGTTTTAGGCTTCGGCCTGCCTCTGTTTCCTGCCCCCTCTTTTTCTCTCTCAGCCCTAGTGCTATCTGAGGTTACTATACCAGCTAAAGCCCAGTGCATGGTGTGCGGGTCCCGTAAGGGGGGAGCCTTGGACTCAGGCATCTGCAAAGCCTGTATGGCAGAGGCGGCCTCGGGGGAGTTAGGGAGCCGGGCGGGGAGCCGGCAGGATCTTCCTCCTTCTTCTTCCCAGGATTTGGGTACTCCTTCTGGGGAGGTAGGCCGTCCTGAGTCCCCCTTGAATATGCCAGGGGACCTCCCCACTCAGCCACCTCCCAAGCCGGGTCCCTTCTCCGCAGGGCTGGAGATGGAGGAGGAGGTGGCTGGCGACTTCTCCCCGGAGTTTGTTCTTTTTCTGCATAAGGCGTTTTGCCTCCACAAGCAGGGGCGGCATGGGCAGGAGCCAGCGCAGGCGGGGGCAAAGGCCCGGCAGGCGGACACCAGGGAGCTGGCAGAGGTAGGCCTGCTGCCGACAAAGCGTCCGAGAATGTCGCAGGAGGAGGAGTCCCACCCCCCTTTGCCAGAGTCCTTGGAGGGGGATCTGTCTGACAGGGAAGGGGGGGACGAAGAGGAGCTGGAAGAAGGTGAGATCCCCGAAGAACAGGCCAAGATTGTTCGGGTCTTCCGCAGGGAAGAATTGCCAGCTTTGATCGGAGAGGCCCTCAAGGTCCTGAACATGTCGGCCGGGGGACCAGCGGAGGAAGAGGTGCTGGAAGATCCTTTTGATTCAGGCGGTCAGGAAATCTCAAAAGGTTTTCCCGGTTCATCGGGTGGTGCGCCAAATGATCCAGGAGCAATGGGATCAGCCGGAATCGGCCATCAGGGGAGCAAGGTCCATGTCTAGATTGTACCCGCTACCGGAAGGGGAGAAGGAGTTGCTGCGCTCTCCCAGGGTAGACGCGGCGGTGGCAGCTGTCACCAAGAAGACCACGATTCCGGTCGAGGGCAGTTCGGCCCTTAAGGATTCCCAGGATAGGAAGCTGGACATGCTGCTGAAACAGGCTTTCGATGTAAGTGCCCTAGCGCTTCAGGCTTCGGTATGTGGGGCGTGGGTCGCCCGGGCCTGCTTGCGCTGGTCCCAACAGATCCAGCTAGCGGTGGAGAACCCCGTTGAAGGCACGGGGAGGCAGCGAAGATTGAGTCGGGCGCAGCGTATCTGGCTGATAGTCAGTATGATCTCATTAGAAGCCTAGCTAGGAATATGGCCTCGGTAGTTGCGGCCTGGCGGTATCTGTGGCTCCGCAATTGGGCAGCGGACAGTTCTTCAAAGGCTCGTCTCGGTAGGCTGCCCTTTAAGGGCAAATTGTTTGGGGAGGACCTGGATAAACTGGTGAAGGAGCTGGGGGAGTCTAAGGGGGGTAGACTCCCGGAGGATAGGACGAAACAGAATAGAGCCCCCTCCTTAGGGAGGGCTTAGCGTCGGGAGATGAGGAGGTTTCGGACTGCTCGCTCCTCGTCCTTTCAGAAAGGGAGGTTCTCCTCTAGGGGACAGGGCTTCCGAGGTTTTCAGGGGGCAGGAAGAGGTTTTGGAGCCTCGCCCTCCTCCTCGGTTGCCAGGAAGTCCCAATGAAGCCACGGGGGTCTGGGGAGAGGACCTGCCAGTGGGGGGCAGACTGAGGCGGTTCCTCTCCGCTTGGGCCTGGGACACGACAGACCAGTGGGTCTTGGAAGTGGTTCGAGAGGGTTATGCTCTCGAGTTCACAAAGCCCGTATTTCCTTCCTTTGTTCTTTCCCATTGCCGTTCTCCGTCCAAGCGGGCGGCAGTAGAAGTGACGCTCAGGAGACTGCAGGCGCTGGGGGCGGTTGTTCCCGTTCCCGCGGCTCAGCGCGGGACCGGACGGTACTCCATTTACTTTGTGGTGCCCAAAAAGGAGGGCTCCTTCCGTCCGATCCTGGATTTGAAAGGAGTCAACAGGTGCCTACGGGTGCCACATTTTCGCATGGAGTCCTTAAGGTCGGTGCTGGTAGCTGTACGACAAGGGGAGTTTCTGACTTCTCTTGACCTCACGGAGGCATATTTGCATATTCCCATCCACGAGTCCCATCAACAGTTCCTGCAGTTTGCAGTTCCGCAGGGACACTTTTTCAGTTTCAAGCGATGCCGTTTGGCTTAGCAACGGCGCCACGCATCTTTACAAAGCTCATGGTGGTGGTAGTGGCGGCCCTACGCAAGGAAGGGATCTTGGTCCACCCATATCTCGACGATTGGCTGATCCGAGCGAAGGCCGAGCAAGAGAGTCGCGAGGCCACACACCGGGTAGTCACCTTTCTGGAGAGCCTAGGTTGGGTCATCAATGTCTCAAAGAGCAAATTAGTTCCCTCCAGAGAGCTGGAGTATTTAGGAGCAAGGTTCGACATGGGCAGGGGCAGGGTGTTCTTGCCGGAGCACAGGATAGGGACGCTTCGGGAGTTGCTCCGCCAGTTCCTGGCCTTGAGGGCGCCCTCGGTGTGGCACTACCTTCAGGTGCTGGGGACCATGGCAGCGACAATAGAGCTGGTCCCGTGGGCCAGAGCTCACATGTAGCCCCTTCAGCGAGCTCTGCTCCGTCGGTGGTCCCACGAGAGAGAGGCCTTGTCAGTAACACTGCCCTGCCCGGTGTCAGTCCAAGGAAGCCTTGCAGTGGTGGCTCCTCCCAGGGCCCTTGGAACTCGGGATGCCCCTCGAACCGCCGGAGTGGTTACAGCTGACGACGGATGCCAGCCTCTCAGGTTGGGGGGCCCACTGCGAGGGTCGGATCGCTCAGGGGCTTTGGAGTATGCAGGAGGCACAGTAGCCCATCAACAGATTGGAACTGAGGGCGGTTCGCCTAGCCCTCAGGGAATTCGGAAGCTGGATGGGCCGGAGGGCGGTCAGAGTTCTTTCCGACAACATGACCACCGTGGCATATATCGGTCGTCAGGGCGGAACAAGCATCCCCCGCCTTGGAGGAAGAAGCGGAGGAGCTGATGGCTTGGGCCGAGGCGCAACACGTGGCAGGAACAGAGAACGTGACGGCGGATTACCTAAGTCGTCACAAGGTGGATCACGGAGAGTGGCAGCTGTCGCAGGAGATCTACCAAAGGCTAGTGTGCAGATGGGGTTCCCCCATCATGGATCTGATGGCGACGTGGGAGTGAGCCAAGACAAGCCGTTTCTTCAGTCGACGGAAGGAGAGGATGTCCTAGGGCTTGGACGCCCTAGTGAGAAGCTGGACGACCGACGGCCTCTTGTACGTGTTTCCGCTGTGGGCGCTCATCGGCAGGGTCATTCAACAGAGGCTCACGCGGGGATGGTGATCCTTGTCGTCCCGGACTGGCCGCGCCGTCCGTGGTATGCCGACCTCATGCGTCTTCTAGCCGATCGTCCGTGGCGCCTGCCGGTGAGGGACGACCACCTGTTCCAGGGGCCGGTGCTCATGCCGCAGGTGGATCGATTCTCGCTTATGGCCTGGCTATTGAGAGGGCTAGGCTGTGAAAGAGAGGTTACTCAGGGGCGGTGATCTCCACCCTGCTAAGTTCCCGCAAGCGTTCGACCTGTCTGTCCTATGTGAGGGTCTGGCGTATCTTTGAGGCCTGGTGTGCAGAAAGGAAGATGAGGCCCCTCTCAGTTTTGGTGCCTTAGGTTCTGGAATTTTTGCAGGCAGGCTTCGACAAGGGCCTAGCCGCTAGTTCTTTGAAGGTGCAGCTGGCGGTTATTTCCTGTTATGGGGCAGGATTCAGGAAAAGCCCTTGGGCGAGCATGCAGACGTAGGTAGGTTTCTGAAGGCGGTACGGCGGCTTAGGCCGCAACAGAGATCGCTGGTTCCCCCGTGGGACCTCAACCTCGTTTTGGACGCCCTTTCCGCTGAGCCCGTTGAACCCATACAGCAGGCGTCTCTGAAGGATCTTACTCTTAAGGCAGTGTTTTTGGTGGCCATCTGTTCGGCCAGACGCATTTCGGAGTTGCAGGCATTATCTTGCCGTCCGCCCTTGCTGGTTTTTTCTAGGGGGAGGGTGGTCCTCCGGACGGTCCCGTCCTCCTTGCCGAAGGTGGTTTCGGCCTTTCATGTGAATCAGTCGGTTTCTCTCCCCTCCTTTGCGGATCGCCGGGAAAGGGATGACGCTCGTCTGCGTCTCCTGGACGTGCGCAGAACTCTAAAGCGATACTTGGCTCGCACGGAGCCCTTCCGCAAGTCAGAACAGTTGTTTGTGCTGTTTGCGGGGTCACGTAAGGGGGAGGCGGCAGCGAAGTCCTCAATTTCCAGGTGGATCAGGGAGGCCATTTCTTCGGCTTACATTTTGAGAGGTAAACAGGTCCCGGCGGGGCTCCGGGCGCACTCCACTCTGGCCCAAGCGGCCTCGTGGGCGGAGTTCAGCCTGGTTCCCCCGCTGGACATCTGTAGAGCAGCGGTTTGGTCATCCCTGCATACCTTTGCTAAGCATTATAGGTTGGACGTTCAGGCGTCTGAGGAAGCAGGTTTTGGGGGCACAGTTCTTCGGTCTGGCATTGCTGGGCCCTCCCGTTTTTGGAACTGCTCTGGTACATCCCAGTAGAAGGGACCGGACTGGAGAGATGCTAAGGAAAGAGTAATTAGACCTTACCTGCTAATTAGCATTCCTGAAGGATCTCCAGTCTGGTCCCTGTTCCCTCCCAGATCTTGGATGTCTTTTTTCAGGTATGCTCGGCCCAAAGAAATAAGCGGAGATAGGAGCGTTCGGTTGCTCCTCTGGGGCCTTTTCGGTGAGGCGGGCTGGATGGTCAAGCGTCTCGCCGGTGCGAGCGGGTCAGGTAAGCCTTTCTTCTCCGGGGACGGTGGGAAGTCCTCCCGGGGGAGGGGGTCTCAAAGTTTCTTTTGTTTAAAGTTTCTAGTGCAGTTTTAGTGTTAAGTTTGGTATGTAATCACTTGTCTCTCCGTTAAGTCTGCTTTGCCAATAGGTCACTGGAGTTGGTGGGCGGTGCCAGTCTATTTATACCCCAGGGTCATCAAAAGATGACGTGCTCAGTCCACAAGCTGCTGGTAGAGGGGCACAACCCAGTAGAAGGGACCGGACTGGAGATCCTTCAGGAACGCTAATTAGCAGGTAAGGTCTAATTACTCTTTAAGCACTCACTTTAGGAGGCCGCTATTCTGTAAGCATGCAAGTCCAATCGTACGTACTTTCAGTCTGGGTGTGCACAGGAGTAGAATTTGGAAGGTGCATAGGTGGCACCTAAACTTATGTGTAAGTTATACAATAATATTTCTTATGCGTGTTACTGGCTAATGTAGATGTGAGCATTTACACCTGCTCTAGAGCAATCATAATTGCTGCAACTAGGTTTAAGCGCATTAGTACACCTATTCTAGAATATAAAGTATGCTTGTTCTTTATTTTATAGAATAGGCTCCACATAAGGGTGTGGCAATGCATGTTAACTGTGCAGGCGTTTATAGATTTATCCTACACGTGTCTTATGCTGTGCAAAGCAAGATGAATGGCCACTATAGTATGGGAAAGAGTGCCAATAGAAGTCAAATAGAGATGACTCTTTCATTTTGGACTTGTTTACTATTAGGGAGACCTTCCAAGTTCTCAGTGTGGAGAAAGTAAAGAACGTTCTACTCTAGCAGAACTGTAGTATGAGAGCCTAGAGACTTTGGAAGCCCCATAACACCTTGGTTCTCACTCCCCTAAATGGCAGCAAGTACCAAATTGGAGTTGGGGCAAGTTACCTCAGACCAGAAGGTCGGAGGTTCAAATCCCACTAGAGGACAGCAACCTTGGGCCGGAAGGACTGGGGTTTGTTTGTTTGTTTATTTAATGTCTCTTCTATACCGCGCTCTTCAAAAATCAGTGTGGTTTACAGGTAACAGATTTGTGCAGTGCAGACAGGCCTACACTGGACTTACAATAAACTGGGGATTATATACAGGGTTAACAGGGTAACTATGTACAAGATAACTCGCTGTCATATGTTATGAAGACAGCTCAATGCTATTTACACGTTGGCTCAGCTATATACATGGTAACAGGGCAGGGGATTATACTTCTACCTGGGGTAGAGGGGAACGGGGTCTAGCGGGCTGGGTTGCAGACTCGTGGAGTGGCTGCGTCGGGGTCGTCAACCAGGGTCCTGAGTGTGACTGACTGAGGGTTGTCATCTGTTTCGGTGTAGTGCTGGAGGAACAGATAGTGCTTCAATGCCTTCCTAAACTGGGCGAGGTCATTGATAGCCCGGATGGCAGGTGGCAGGGCGTTCCAGCATGTCGGTGCATATAGCGAGAAAGCTCTGTTTCTAGTTGCCTGCGAGCATTTTGTGATCGCGCTCAGGAGTTTCAGGGTATTGACGTCAGCTGATCTCCTTAGTCTGTTGAGGGGGGGTGGTCTGTATGAGATCTGTGAGGGAGGTGGAGGAGCACTTGTTGATGGCTTTGTAGGTCATCATTAGGATCTTAAAGGAGATCCTGCAGTGGACCGGGAGCCAATGCAGGTGCTTCATAATTGGGGTTATATGTTCCCTCCTGGAGGCTCCGTGCAGGATTCTGGCAGCCGCATTCATTGCAAGTTGCAAAGGATTCAGCGTGTTTTTCGGGAGACCGTGTAGTATGGCGTTTGCATAGTCGAAATGTGGGATTACTAGTGCTTGGAAAACTGTCTGCAAGTCTTCTGGCTCAAGCAGTTGTCGCAGGTGGCGAAGCATTCGAATTTTGTTATAGATCGCCTTGACCATGTTGCTTATTTGGGCCTTCGTATTGAGCTGTTGATCCAGCGTGACTCCTAGGTACCGAATCGTGGGCTTTCTGAGGAGCTCTGCGTCTCGCACCTTCAGTGAGGTGGGCGGAGTGAATGTTGGGTTCCTGGTGATAAAGAGGATCTGTGTGTGTGTGTGTGTGTGTGTGTGTGTGTGTGTGTGTGTGTGTTTTTTTATTTTTAATTTATTCTGAGTTTCTGCGTGGGTAGCCAATCTGTGACAGCATCGAAGCAGGCGGATAGTGGTGAGAGGTCTGGATGATCTGTCGAGATAGGCATGTATAGCAACACGTTGTCGGCGTAGATTAGGCAATTAATACTGAAAAAGCGGATGAGGTTGCAGATGGGCTGCATGTAGACGTTGAATAGTAGAGCTGAGAGCGAGGATCCCTGTGGCATGCCTTTCTCTTGCAGGAAAGGTGAGGAGGTGCCGGTGTGAACGTGCTGCCATCTATCTTTTAAGTACGATGCACACCAGGTTAGCGCAGTGCCTTGGACGCCCTTCTCACTGAGATGTGTCAGGAGTATTTTGTGGCACATAGTGTCAAAGGCTGTTGCAATGTCCAAGAAGATCAGGGCAAACCCTTGTCTGATGTTGTCCAACCCAGTGGTTAATGTGTTGAATAATGTGGTCAACAGCGTTTCCACCCCATGCGATTCCTGGAATCCGTGCTGGCAGGGGTCGAGGGGTGCGCTAGTCTCGATGTGGTAGTGAAGTTGGCACTGTACGACCTTCTCAATGATTTTTGCCAGAAGAGGGATGCTTGAAATTGGCCTGTAGGAGTCCATCTTTGCTGGGTCCACCTTGCTGTTTTTAGTAGCGGCCTGATGGCTGTTTGTTTCAGGCTTTGGGGGAAAGTCCAGTCGAGAATGACAGTCCTATGAGTTTGGATAGAAAAGGGCTGAGGTCAGCACGCAGGGATTTTATCCAAAATGCTGGACACGGGTCGTTAGGTGCTGTGGTGGTGTTTATGGCTGTGATGATGTCTTGGATCCATTTTTCAGTTGGGGTGGAGAAGGCGGTGATGTGCTTGGTGTCCCTCATGGATGGCGTCAATGTGGATGGCGGGGTCGGGTGGGGTGCCCCGTACGAGGAGGACATGCTGGTCTGGCTTATTTTGGCCTGCAAGTAGTTAGCATATTCCTGAGGGTCAGGAAGGCTGGGTTGCATGGGGGAAGGCTCCTTCGTTAGGGTCTTAATTAGACTGAAGATCTTGTGTGGTTTATTTAGGGAGCGCTGTAATATCTCTGCATGGAATTGCTTCATTCTCTTTGTGACTGCTGAACAGTGTCTTTCCAGGTGAGCAGTGTATGTTTTGTGGTTCTCAGCTGATTGTGAGTGACGCCAGCATCTTTTGAGCTTTCTGAGATGGAAAAGCGACGTCTGTAGCTCAGGGGAGTACCAGGGGGCATTCTTTCTTCTTCCTGCTGACTTATTGATGGGAGGTAGTTGGACTACGGCATCCAGGCTTGCGTTCCATGTGGAGATCATGTCGTCGAGGCTCTGTGTCGGCGGGTTATGGAGAGGCTGGCTCTGTCCAAGATTTCCTCCTTGTTGAATGCCCAGAAACGTTTTGATGCTGCTGTGGTGGATTCGCTTGAGGCCTGGGTTCTATTTTTGTTGGGGTGTGATGGCATCTGGAACCTTATCAAGCTATGGTCGGACCATGGTACTGGACTGATGGATAGCTCCAGCTTGTGTGTGGGGTCAAGGACAGCATGTGGAGCGAAGATCAGGTCCAGTTTGTTTCCTTTTACATGAGTAGGGGCATTGACCAACTGGGTATATCATAATTCTTTAAGGGCCTCGAAGAAGACCTTGGAGTGAGTGTCCTGGAGAGCTGGAAGGTTGAAGTTGCCCAGCACCCAGTTTGAAACACGAGGGTTCTTGGGGTTGCAGGCAATGTCTATAATTGTGGATAAGTCCTCTGGGGAAGGGGATGGGGCCCTGTAGAACAAGTTGATAGTGCTGTGTTTATTCAATATGGTGATGGCGTCAAGGTTCATAATGCTGCTGGAGGCGGTTAGCTGGAATTGTAGTTCCGTCTTAGTCAGGATGAGTGCTTCTCCACCTCTTCGGTCAGCCCTGTAGCATGAGTGGATGGCGAAGTTGGGGGGGGGGGGACAAGTTGGTGTAGGATGACAACCATGTCTCAGTGATAAATAGGATGTCCACCAGGTTGGCCACGGCTGGCCATTTCTTTTGGATCGATCGTGCGTTTATGAGGGCGCACTTCAGGTTGTAAGGATGGGTGTGTTGTCCCCTCTGGGGAGGCTTGGCTTGCTGGAGAGTGACATAGATTAGGTGTGGGCATGGCATGCGTCCGGTCCCACCTGAATGGTGGCGGGGGGGGGGGGCCCGGACCACCTCCTCCAGGAACCCTTTAGGACCGGGATGGGATTGTGAGAGGAGGTGAGGGCTAGGGTGCTATGTGTCAGAGCTAAGAATACACAGCAGCTAGCAAGGGTACAGTGGAATGGAGTCGTCATGGGTGTTAACATGATGGACTGGTGTATCAAGCAGGGATCATGCAGCTAGTGCAAGCTCAGCTAGGTGTAAGGCGCTGGATGGGATGCTAGTCTGTATGTTAGGCAACCGTTAAACAGTGCACAGTATACGGGTCTAGAGGGGAAGACAATATCAGGCAATAGATACAATGTATACGGTCTTGAGGGCTAGATAACACGCTCCTCTATCAGAGGGATAGGTAACACTCTTGTATATCAGGCAATATTACTACATTACACAAGTCTATGAGGACAATCCGATAGCTAATGGGTGAGGGTCTAGTTGGTAACACAGGTTCTCACCAGGGTTCTGCAGGGTGGTTGACCTGTCGCCGGTGGGTCGTTGGCCTTGGGCCTGCTTGCGTGTTGTAGGATCATCTTGTAGTAGTGGGTCTGTTGTGGTTGTCAGTCAAACAATGGTGTTCCTTTTAAAGTTCACGTTCGCCTCAGGCGGGAGTGATGGGGCCGGTTTGGATTGGTGGTCGTAGGCGGTGTCTGGGGTGAGCGAACTCAACCCTTAATGGGGAGCTCAAGCTACGGTTGTGTCTGCTGTTGTGACTGACTGTGACATTGTCGTTAAACCTTTTCTTGCTTTCTGACCTGGCCAGGCGGTAACTGGTGGGCCTCCGCCTAAGGGCCACGCCAAAGGGCCCTCTGATGAGGCCCTCAGGCGCGGGCTCGCCAGGTGCGGGTGTGCCCGATGGCGCTTCTTTTTAAAATGCTTTGTCTGCCCCTATTGGACAGCGCGGCAGGGGGTGGACGGCTGGATCAAGCTGGCTTGCGCTGGCTCAATCCCCTGCTGGAGAGGAGCATCGAGGCTGGTGCTGCGGGCATCTGGTGAGGATGCCAGGTGGCGCTTCTTTTTAATATGCTCTGTCTGCCCCGATTGGACAGCGCGGTAGTGGGTGGACGGCCGGATCGAACTGGCTGGTCCCACAGGTGCTCCTTGTGGTCTTGAGCAAGACACTTAACCCTTCATTGCCCATGTTCCCTGTAAAATAGTTATCTCCAAGTTATAATGCCCTGTTCAATGTAGTTTGTTCAATATAAACCTCTTTGATATCATGAAAGGCGGCATATAAGAAATGTTAAATAAAATAAATATGGGGGAAAATCTTAGAACTTGAACCTGCACCTGTTCTTGACTTCAGAGATTGAGTATGTACTGTAAGAAGTTTGAAATAGGCAAATAAGAAAGAGAAGGAGAGGATAGCAAAAAGTCATTAGTAATATATGAAGGATAGGCAGGGAAATACCTCAAAGGATTGGGGTGCACCTGTGAGTAATAATGGTAAGGAGCACAGGACAGCTGTAAAACTGTTAACACGGGGGTGGAAGGAAGGGATAATAAGAGGAGAGAAGCAAGAGAGAGACTGTTGAAGATAGGAGGGAGCTGAACAATTGTCAGATGGCTGCCTGGGTGAGAATGTTCACAGTCTTGGCAAGTGCATATATCAATATGATTTGCAAGGGATTGTGGGAAATGCAGTCCATTCACACCAGACACAGCTGCTAACAATAATTAGTTGTGCTTGAGTGTAAAGCCAATAAGATATTTATTTATGGGGTTATTTCTCCCAACACAGATATGCTTGGTAGCACATAAAACAGGATACTTGCTTTCAGTGTTAAACTTAGAAAAACAAAATCAGGAAAACAACAGATGAACTTGTCAGGCAATCAAAGCAAAAGAATAAAGACCTGGTTGGTAACAAACTGGTCTTTTCTGTAGGCTTTAGCTAATATTTTCTTAGCAGTGTTTCAAACAAGAAGCAAAACCCACAAAGAAGGGAAAAACTGTTCTTTTCAGGTTAATTTCTTATATCTTCACACATAGATTCAGAAGTGATTCCCTCAGAGCTCACAAGCAATTAGGTAAGGCTCAATTGCTAGAGTTATCCAGCTGAAACCCCTTAGCTGGCTTAATTTCTACTGCATGGCTCAAAATCCTACGCAGGAGCTTTTCTGAGTAGATTAAAGAACAAGTTTGTATTTCTTTGTGATGGTCGTTGTACTTTGTAACAGTAAATTACCAAAGGAGTTTAGACAGAGAGCAATCCATATATTCACAGCCTGTATCTAAGACCGCTCCCCCTTCTTCAACAATCATGGGTTCAATATCATGGATTGGCACAGAGGAATTTCTCAATGGAGCACTCTCAGGAGAATACTTGTTTCCCTGCTGTCTTTCAAGGTTATAGCTAGGGCATAGATCAGTGTTCATACCTGAGCTTCCATTGCTGTTAGAGTTCCTCTCTATATAGCCTGGCCAGTATGTAGTCCAGTTCTTATGTCCAGCCTTCCAATCCAGATCCCTGGACACTGGATCTCTCTTCACATACCTTCTGGCACGGGTCCTAGGGTCCCTTCCACGTGCAGCCGTCTCCCTCACAGGTACCGTCTGGAGATTCCGAGCCCTGCAGCACCATTCCTCTGGCTTTCCCCAGTCCAATGGTGTAAGCTTGCCTTTTGAATGTCTCCCAGTATACGTACTGCTCTGGACTCCTTTAGACCTCCCAAATGCTTTTCTCTTCTTTCTTCCAAAGGGTCTCTTGCCCTCTCTGTCCGTCCGCTCTGGCTTCTGCTTCTGATGATCCTCCAGATGATGAAGCTGTCCAAGATGAGGATCTCCAAGCTGATCCTGAGGATGAGGATAATTCTCTGTAGAATAAACTCTACCTTTATTCTGCTTTGAGTGCTCCACCTTAGCACAGCACAGCTGTGCTGAATCAGGCCCTGCCCTTTGAGATGAGTGCTTAGGGATTACCTCATAGCCCTCCTGATTGAACACACGTTTCCCCACTTCAGCTCCTCTAATGGCTGTTGGAAACCTGGTGCATTCTGGGACTGGTAGTCTTTTATGGAAATATTCTGTTTTCTCATTTCTACCAGAACTGACAGGTTGCTTGTTCAGAGTCACTTCACCTTTTCTATAGCTCCTTCCTGAGCTATGATAAGCTTCCTTATCACACAATACAGATAAATATGTTATCACTGTTATGCTTTTTAACTTATTATCCCTCCCTTCCATCAAAGAAATAACAAGCAGTCAAGAAATCTGACGATGCATTGCTCTTGGCAGAATGTCTATGAAGGAACTAGACAAGACTCCCAAGAGCAGAGCTGAGATGTCTCTTCATACAAAGATTCGACTTGTTCAAGCCATGGTATTTTCAATAACATCATATGGATGCGAAAGTTGGACAGTGAAAAAGATAGGAAGAAAATCAATGCTTTTGAATTGTGCTGGTGACGAATACTATGTATACCATGGACTGCCTGAAGAACAAGCCAGTCAGTACTAAAGGCGATCAAACCAAATCTTTCTTTAGAAGCTCAGATGACAAGACTGACTTTCATACTTTGGACACATTGTGCGAAGAGAGAGATCATTAGAGAAAGACATCATGCTTGGTGAGGTAGAAGGTCAATGTAAAAGAGGAAGGCCAGCAATGAGATATATAGATACAATAATAGCAGCTATGGGTGCCACTCTGTCATCAATAAGCCACCTGACTGAACACCGAACACAGTTTAGGAATGAAACTTATGTCTGTGAGATGAATTGGCCCTATGGAACTTCCAGAGTTGAGTTCAAGGACTTTGTTTTGCTTTGGTTTTATGTTTCTAATTTGTGTTAACTTTAGTCAGAAACAGTGTCAGATTTAAGTTTTTGGCGTCTGTAGGCAAGACCAAGCAGCAGATCCTAGAAAGCAGGAGAAAGGGGGTTGTCAGAGATTCCATAAAGATTGGAAAGCTAGAAGAATAGCAGAGGAAGGTCACAGTGGTGCCTCTTTGAAGCAGCACATGCATATGGCATTTATTTATTTGAGTTTTCTATACCGCCTTATCAGGTAATCAAAGCGGTTTACAAAGAATGTAAACTTCTATAGTGAACATGGCTTAACAGGATAACAAAATTAAGTAAATTGCAAGGTGATTGTCATAAGTAAGAACTTATTTACATAGTTACACAGAAAGATTGCTACAGAGACAAAAGCAAATTTAGATTGAGAGCACGTCAAGTGAACAGAAAAGTTATGGATGGAGTTGAAATGGATCTGTGGATGAAATGAGCTTGGTAATGATCTAAAAGGGGACCAGCAAAGAAGATTTAAGGAATCCAGTTGACTTCCAAAGTGCTCTGTGAAAATGTTTGTCTTGATTTGTTTGCGAAAGGTGGAAAGGTCCTCTGTACCTCTTAATTTATCTGAGAGAGAATTCCAAAGGATCGGTGTGAAGAATGTAAAAGCTCTATTGCTCGTTGATTGGTTAGATTTTAGAAAGTCTGAAGGGATGAGTAAAGTGTTCTGTGTGCATCCTCTTCTCAGCCTTTCATTAGGTGTTGTGTATTAAGGAACTTAGGTAGGATGGAGATGCATTATGCAGCAGCTTTAATTTGATCATAAGAGATTTGTATTTAATTCTGCTCTGGATAGGCAGCCAGTGCAGATGATGTAAAATGGGAGTGATATGATCAGTAATGTAAGAACAATATATTTCATATATTATATATTTCAATATATTATGATCAGTAATGTAAGAACAATATATTTCAAACTGAGGACAATCCAACAACTTAGACCATTGATTGACAACACTGATTTCAGAACCATAGTACAAACACTTATTACACCACATTTAGACTACTGTAATGGTATTCTTCAAGGGACCTCTAAGAAAAATATTCACACTCTTCAATTAGCCCAAAATGT
The DNA here is from genome assembly GCA_033557465.1 of Ichthyophis bannanicus. NCBI lineage: Eukaryota > Metazoa > Chordata > Amphibia > Gymnophiona > Ichthyophiidae > Ichthyophis > Ichthyophis bannanicus. Next base: position 777,446,772 of record CM066031.1, on the reverse strand, counting down.
CACTGCAAGGATTATCTACAAAGCGAAACTTTCAGATCATATCTCTCCGATTCTCTACGCTCTCCATTGGCTACCCGTCTCATGCAGAATCATCTACAAGTCCTTAGTCAATACGTTTAAGATCTTTAATAATATAGCACCATCTTTCTTATCTACGCTCATCACCATTCCACATGATAATAGATCAAGACGAAGAATAAACCTTCACACGATACAAGTCCCTGACTCTATTCGAAAGACAAGTCAGAAGACAAGTAACACAGCTTTCTCATACTTCGCCCCTATGCTATGGAACAACCTCCCGATTGAAATCAGAGAAATCAAAGATCTTCAATTATTTAGAAAAAATCTAAAAACCCATCTATTTACTACAATATCCTCCACATTGAAGATTATCCTAACACAGAAAAAAACACCGATCATCAATCACTCACTGACCCTACTTAGACAAGGCATAATCCTTTCCCACACATTCACATTGCTCACCTAGATTAAGCTTACCCTTAGAAAGCAATTGCTTGTTGCTATTGTGAATAACTGTAATTTAATGTAAATATTTGACTTTACTGTTGATATACTGTTGGTAGTATGTTTTGAAACATTATATAAATCATACCCAGTTCAAATGTTCCTACCCCTCCTGTTATCTCATTGTATTTTAAGTTACACTTAATAGTTGAATGTTCTTTGTTCTAAATCTGTTCTATGTAAAATAATAGTGCTCTATTATTAATGTTTGTTACCTGTAAACCGCCACTGATCTCTGGAAGTGGCGGTATAGAAAAGATGTATAAATAAATAAAATAAATAAATAAAATGTGGGCCTTCAAAGTTATACAAGCAGCAGTATGTTGTGCCGTCAGAAGATGACTTAATCCTTTTTTCGAAAGACCCTGAAGATGCTATTGCAGTAGTCAAAGTGGGGGCATATTGCCTGAAGTGCCGAGCAGAATTCACTATTTGATATTAGAGGTCTTAACAGTTGGATCATCCTCGGCTTGTTATAGATTCTGCAGGTAGTTAGGTTGATGTGTATAGACAAACTGAGAGTTTGATCTAGGGTAACTCCCAGATAGCTGACTTCATTTTTTTACCTCCAGAAGTGCCTCTTTGACTTTAGATTGGGAGGTGGGATAAAGTCCATGTTCCTAGTGACAAATAGCACTTCAGTCTTCTTATAGTCAATCCTGAGGTTTATGTGAGGTGAACCATGGTGAAGCTTCATTGAAGCAAGATATAATCTGCGAAGGTTAGGTTCTGAAATCTCAAAAGGGGGAGGAGTAGCCTAGTGGTTGGGGCAAGTTGCCTCAGGCCGGGAGTTCGAATCCCGCTGGAGGACAGCAACCTCAGGCCGGAGGGACTGGGGTTTCTAGTCCCACAGGTGCTCCTTGTGGCCTTGGGCAAGCCACATAACCCTCCGTTGCATCAGGTATATAATATAGAATGTGAGCCCTTCGGGGACAAGGGAAATACATACCGTATCTGAATGTACACCTCTTTGATCCGGTGAAAAGTGGAATACGCTTGTATATGAATTTCTAAATAAATAAAATAAGTATAACATTGTTATCCCCACAGATGTGATAGTTTACTTTGAACCTTTGGAAGAGGCTACAGATCAGTTGGAGGTAAATGTTGAACAGTAGCACTGGGAGGGTTGAACCTTGCGGTATACCTTGCTTCTGACTGCATGAATTAGATGACGCTTGACCATTTAACTTGCTGGGTGCAGTCGGATAAGTAAGATTGAAACCATAGAAGGGTAGTGCCATAAATTCCAATTTGCTGGAGCCTCACTAGCAGGATGCTATAATTAATAGTGTCAAATGCAACCGCTAAATCTAAAAATATAATTATGAATGCTTGCTTGGAATTTTCTATACCTCTTTTGAACTTGTCAAAAAGGGCGAATAGTGTCTCAACACCATGATTCAATCTAAATCCATATTGATGCATATCTAGTGGAGTATGCGAATGAATGTCATCTTGAATCTGGTTTTGGACAATCTTTTCAATTACTTTTGCTATGAATGGAAGGCTAGAAATTAGCTTGTATGAGTTAGGACATGATTTATCCAAGAAATTTTGTTTTAGAATAGGACGAATGGTAGCTTTCTTTAGAATAGGACTTTGGGTATGTGTCCTTTTGATAAAGACAGAATAACTATTTTGAGAATGGTAGGAGCCAACTCTGAACTATTTTTAACCAACTGACTGGGAATGAGTCAAGAGCAGATGATGTAGTATTGATAAGAGGGTATTATATTTTCTAGATATTCTAGATTGATTTGATGAAATGATTGCCATACTGTAGGGAAGGTTGTGGTGTGTGTAGATAGTATTGAGGCAGAAGATGACATTTGTAACTTATTCATAAAATGATTTTTTACAGCTTGCAGATTGATGCTGATATTGTTTATTTCAGTATTGGGAGAATGAGTTAAAGATTTTACTATTTTGAAGAGTTCCCTGGGGTGATTTAGTGAATTCCAGAGAATTTTTGTATGGTGATTTTTCTTATTTATTGGTTTCTCGTTAAACTTGGAGCGTGTATATGTACAGCCTCCTGTCATATGTTGAAATTCTGGAAATTTTCCAGTTGCATTCTAGTTTTCTTAAGTGTCTTTTTATGATCCCAAGTTCCTGAGTGTATTATCATTCAGATTGTTTATGGCTTCTTTAGCTTGAGAAGTGGGGTCTGCTGCAGCCCTGGTTATGACTGAGTTCCAGTTGTCCAAAATATTTAAAGTGTTTGAGTCTGAATTGAGCTGAGGAAGGATTTCATTTAAGAATGCATCCTTGTTAAATTTTTTTAAATCGGCAATGTGTATTTGTTCTATTAACATAGTTATATGATAGCAGATAAAGACTAGCATGGTCCGTCTAGTCTGCCCAACAAGGTGGCAAGAATTGGTCTGAAAATAGGAAATTGGTATGTACCGGTAATTGTAAAATTGATCAAGTAATGGTCTGACCGAGGAACTGGTAGAGTTTGTGGTGCGGGTCATTTAGATCACTTATAGATATCATTAGGAAGGAATATTAGATTGAGGGTATTACCTTTATTGTGAGTTGGAGAGTTGACTATCTGTTGAAAGTCCTTTATCAGTCATGGTTGTGAGGAAGGAATAAGCCTGAGCAAGGTTAAAGTCACCTAGAAGAATTAGCTGCTTATTAACTGTAAAAGAATTTATAGAAAGAAGGAGCAAGCTCCTGTTTATCTAGGATATTCAGCACCCTAGGTAATTGCCTATACCTAAATCCAGGCCTGATCAGAGAACTTGGGTATGCATCTGCATGCAAGGCGGTTTTAACTAGGAGTTGTATTGCTGTAACTCTGTGTCGTCTTGAAGCTTCCTCCATTACCCGTTGCAGAGCCAGAGATCTGCAGGGGGAAGTAAAGTGGATGGAGAGAGGGAGTAGGAGGAAATAAAGTTGATGGGGCTAAGGAAAATGAGGAATAAGAGGATTTGCAGTTGAAATGATAACTTCACTGACAAAAGAAATAGGTCTGGGAAATCAATTGAATGCTCAAATTGCAAACTTTCATATACTGTAATGCAGAAAGAGATGGAAGAAATGCTACCAAGTGTTAAAATGGGGATAGGCAGAGACCCTCTATAAAAAGAAAAGTGCCTGATTCATTTGCATAGGTAAAGGATTGGAATTGCTCTCCTTCAGGAAATATTTTTAAACATGACTGAACATGTAAATTAAGGAGAGAATGGATGGGTCACCATTAACAGTCCTTTGCTCCACTATGTAGGCATGTTGCAGTAGCCATTATAACACATCATAAACAAATCCTTTTAAAGAGGAAAAGGTTTTGTGGGATACGGAAAGGAGGTGGATTATATTTCAATGAGAATTTTTTTTTAGGGAGCATCTAGTGCTGACCTCAGATTATATGCCCTTAACAATTTTTTAAAACTCAGACATTGTCCCTTAACAGGCCCAATCGTGACCCTAACACAGAGATATTTATATAATATAAAACTTCAGATATGGTCCCCGAATGTTCTCATATCTTAGTAGATCCCTCTATCTGTATTGTCCAGACATTCTATCAAGGCAACATCCTTAGTCTTTCTGTGCCAGTGGGTGCCCCTAACATTTTTGAAGCACCATTTTTTTGCTTCCTATCCCTACATTAGATAAGATACATACTAAGACAATTGTTTTGAGGGTGATCTAAATAGCTTGATCCCTTGTTTGGATAAATAGTAAAGCTTAGTCTTGATGGGGATGGACTCTATTGGGTGAGTAATCATGTGAAGAACATGGCATGCTAGACACACAGAGGACTTTATACACCCTGGAAGAAGAGGAGTACACTTGCTCAGGATGTTTATATGTTTATACACCCTGGAAGAAGAGGAGTACACTTGCACAGCAAGGGTGCATGCGGTGCAGAATAGGTTATAATTTTTTTACAAAGCACCTATCTCAAAGTTGCTTCAGCTTACAAAGGGCAATTAGTGATGTTTGATTATGCCCCTGTGCCCCTGTACTATATGGAATGTAGTTGTAGATCCTGACTTCCTATTTGTAATTAGGAGCATGAGAACTCATTGGTACTCTTTTGGGGAAACAACTAAAGCTGTATTGAGAAGTGAAGTCATGTCATTTAAGCAGCTCAAGAAACCCCCCCCCAAAGGAATAAAAATCTAATAGCTTTGGGAAGCTGAAGCGAGCCAAGGTAGCACTGGCTTGAAATGGGACACCAGAGAATAGGAAGCCTTTTCTCCAGTTGTAGCATACACTAAATGAGCTGCCTCATCAGAGGATCTTAAATATTTTCTTATACCATAAGCACATTAAGATAGGAAATTAGGTTGGAGGCTCTTGAGTTAAACTGCTAAGAATGGAAGAAGACCCACGCTTTATTCCAATTATTAAGGATGAGCCAGACCTCGGTTACCATAATCTTACACAGGCTTTTGCTCAGTTTGACTGAGAATTATATTCAGCTGAACCATTGATTTGGAGAAAAGACAAGCTGCCTTTGCTACAAAAAGTTTAACACAGTTGAATATGCCTATTATTGTGAGGAAATAACTGGTTATTAAGACATTATTTAATCATAAGTCTGCAAGGTCTGGTGGGTTTACTGAATTTTAAAAGCTCATGGGTCATGATAGAGTCCCAGCTCTAAGAAAAGTGTTTGAAAAGATAGCAATCCCTGGAACATTGCCCAAATCATCCACTATAGTGTTGTTAATAGCTTTTGCCAAGTGTTGTAATAGTTCACCTCCTGCATTGATTGTTTTGATTGCTGTGCTGTGATTTATGATCAGAATTTTGCAAAACACAAATTATGAACCTAAAATTCTAACCTGTGATACTGTAATTAGAATGAGCAGTCTGTAGATGTGAACAGCCTTGCAGTTAAAAACATTTGATAATAATGTTTGTTTTTCACTTGCTGACTGAATTAGAAATGATCTATCATTTGCTAAGGACTAAAAACAATCTGTGGTGTTTTCTGTGTATGCTGAATTTTATCAGTGTCCTGTAATAGAGTGTTAAGTAATGGTAAAAATAAAGCAAAGCTTTCTGCTTATCTACTGATTTCCGTTCATGCTGTTCGGTTAGGTTAGCAAGCATTACATCTCATGTCTCCACAAGCTTCCCAAAGGCAGCTTTAACTTATTTGTTCATGGACTTTTCCATTGCCTGACACCCCCTTTCCTTATGTACCATGCTATTTCTTTCTCGTAAGTTGATTGAACGACTTTTCCTTTTCTGTTTTAAACTGGTAATATAAACTGCTTTGGCACTGCAGTATAGAAAAATCATAATAAATATAAACATCCCAAAGAAGGGTTAAGATGTTTTGTAGTCAGCCTGCTCCGGGTCAATCTCTCTCTTGAACATTGATGTAAAAATGTTTGCAAAATTTGGCCAACAGATTATTAGCTACTGACAAAGAGCAGCTCTTAATCAGCAAGGATTTTGTAAAAGGCTGCAGTGAGTAATATATTGAAAGGACTTGCAGCCATTGAACAGGTACAAGATCAAGCGAGTAAGGCTATGTTAGCTTTAATCTAAAGAGAGCTTTTGATAAGATATCCTTGGATTACATACAGTATGCATTAGGTAGGTCTGGACTGGAAGGGACCTTTTGGTTTTGACAAATGGATTGCTTTCTAGAGTCTTTCCCTCTGAGACAGAGACATGGTTGGGATATCCTCTATCACCAGTGCCACTTATCTTTAAGCAGAGAACCCCCCAGGCAAAAAATCTTACTGGCAGCAGATCTTGGAGGATGGAGGATGGAACTGACATGTTTAAATCTGTGCCATTTGCAGATGATCTGTTAGTAGTGCCAGTGGCGTAGCGTGAGTTGTCAGCACCCGGGGCAAGGCAAGTAATTTGCGCCCCCTAACCCGTGGATTTTAGCCACCGGGGAGCTTCTTTGCGCGGGGGAGCTAACCGTGATCCTACCCCGGGAGGGAGCGATCGTCAGCACTGACCTCGCTGAGCCGGAGTCCAGGGAAACGAACAGCACAGCAGCAAGAGCCCGACAAGCATGGTTAAACGCCCAACAGCAGGGAAGAGGAGGAGATCCGGAACCAGAAACTCGCGATGCCGCCCTGCAGCTCCGCCTTCTCGAGCGCACAGGGCGATCCGACCCCAACCCCAGCTTTACATTGAGATCGAGGGGCGACGACGCGATAAACAGTCCCCCTCCCACCCCGCCCCGGCAGCTTGTGTGAAATAGCTACCTAGAGGGGGTCAATCGCATCGCCTGCGCTATGTTGCCGAGGGTTTGCCAAGAACAATGCGACTCCCAGGACTGCGGGCTCGAGGGCTATAGCGCAAACCTCTTTGCAGTGCCACCACCAGATGGCGTACACGCCAACATGTATCATAGGGACCTGCCTTTCCCCCTCATCGGCAACAGAGAGCTGCGAGTGCGAGCGCCCCCCCCCCCCTGTTGCGCCCGGTGCGGCCGGCCCCCCCTGCACCCCCCACGCTACGCCTCTGAGTAGTGCTAACAGATCCTCAAGGCACATTACCCAAGGTTTATCACTATTTTATGAGATTTTGGATCCCTTTCAGACTCGTGTATTAATAGTGACAAGTCCACAGTCTTAACTCTAGATAGAACTGTGGAGACCAATTGAGCAGGATCTTTCCCTCTACAGTGGGCAAGGAGCTCTATCAAATATCTGGGGCATGAAATTACCAAGAACCTAGTTATTCTAGCATTCTCGCATTTAATGAAGAAATCAATAGATAAGTTGAAGTCCCTACCTCTTTTCCAATGCGGTTAGATGGAACCTTTTAAAATAATTATTCTACCTAAATGGTGTGTTTTACAGAATTGGTCCATGGTGATATCTGTTAAGTGCCGTCAAGTCTGGCTCATTGCTGATGGAGGCTACCCTCTGGATAGTTGTCCTATACTGTATTTGGCCTTTAGTTAGGTGGCTCATTGCTGATAGTGACACCCATAGCTGCTGCTATTGTATCGATCCATCTCATTGCTGGCCTTCATCTTTTGCATTGACCTTCTACCTTACCAAGCATGATGTATTTCTGTAATGATTTCTCTCTTCGCATGATGTGTCCAAAATATGAAAGTCAAAGGCTTGTCATCTGAGCTGCTAAAGGAAGCTTAGGCTTGATCTCCTTTAGTACTGACTGGTTTGTTCTTCAGGCAGTCCATGGTATACACAATATTCATCATCAGCACCATAATTCAAAGGCATCGAGCCAGAGCTGAAACTACCAAAAATAGTATTTTTGTTAGATAACTTGAAATGAAGGAACCTAATCTCTTTACCACAAGTTCTCCATTATATTCTTTAAGTAGCAAAGGTGAAAGAAGGTTTTAAAAACTTATCTGGTCGGAAGATTCCATAGCACTTGTATCAAGAATGCACCACTCATTTAGATCTCCGTGGTAGAGCACAAACGGACATCGATCCAACACTTTTCAAATGATCATGCCCAAATTCCCATATCCGATGAAGGCCTTGCTTCGGACCCTTATTGTCTTCACAGAATCTGGATGGAAGCATGCTATTAAATGGACCAGTAGGTAATGATGTCCTGTGAACCTGTGACGAAAATAAAGGGTTCAAACCGAGCGCTTCGTCTGATATGGGAAAGAGATTTGGAGACTGAGATCTGGGATGATGATTTTAAAAGCAGTGTGATCCAAATTTATGAGCTAGTGGAAAATGCCTCAGTGGGACACATACATTTTAAACTATTGCATAGACTGCATATGCATAAAGAAAATTTCTTACCCCTTGAGAGCTTCTTGCTTAATAAGGGTTTGTCATTTATTCCCTCCATTTTGTTTGATCCCTTTAGAATAATTAGTTACAAATTGTTAAACATAAAATTGCTTTTGTAAAATCTGAGGTTTTTTTTACAGATTCACCTCTATTCTCCCATTCAGTCATTGACTCGATGTTTCCCAGATGACCAGATGTTGCTAATCTTTGAGAAATTGGTGTGTGAAGATTTCCATGACACAGAAATGACCTCTTAAAAACAAATCCTACATTCATATGTCTAGAGCAGGGGTTCTCAGCCTAATCTTTGGAACATACCTAGCCAGTCAGGTTTTCAGGATATGCATATGAGAGATTTCCATGTATTGCCTCTATTGTATGCAAATCCATCTCATGCATATTCATTATGGTTATCCTGAAAATCTGACTGGCTAAGGGTGTCCCAAGGATGGGTTGAGAACTCCTAGTATAGAGATACGAGCTTTATAATGAGTCCTTTGATTATTGTTTTCAAATGTTAACAGAAAAACTAAGAGGTCAGGGGAGGTAGGTGTGGAGGAAGAGGAGAGGGGGATATAAAAAACAAAATAAATGAAGAGGGACATAGCTTATCAAGAATATACAAACCTGTTTGTTGAAGATATTGATCCTATGTATGACATGTTTGTTTACTTGATATGTTTGAATAAACAGTTTTGAATATAAAAAAGTTTAAATGTGATTTGGACGTCTGAAAACCTTGCATGTGGATGTCCAAATATTAGCGGGCATCCCCTGAGTCATTTTGCATATGGACCTTTAGGCTGTCTCTGCTGCAGGAATATCCAGGTAGGCAGAGGGCATGGTGCAGGTATGTCTGCGGCAGTGCGGTAGACTTATCTTTATCTTTATTTGTTTCTTTATATACCGCCCACACTATGGGCACCAGAGCGGTTTACAATAGGCAAAAAACCCCATAATCAGAATAGCTGCTGAAAAAAGAGGGAGAGAGGAAACGGAACTCCATTGGTATGATAGGAAAGGGACAGAATCAAAGAAAAGGAAAAGCAAAGAGCAGGCTGAAAAAAGGGCAGACAGACCTGGGCAGACAAAACAAGACAGAGGACTTAAGGGGGGCTGTGGGAGGTCAAAGGCGGAACAGAAAAGATGGGATTTTAAGCCGGTCTTGAATTTGGTGAATGATGGTTCAAGGCGGAGGGTGGGGGGGGGGGGAGCGAATTCCAGAGCCTAGGGCCAAGGAAGAAAAAAGCAGCAGAACGTGTGGATTCAAGACGGGCAGAGGCGGGAGAGGGGAGGAACATACGGTTGGCGTGGATGGAACGGAGGGAGCATTGGGGGGCATGAAGACGGACCATGTCAGAGAGATAGTGAGGGACACCAGTGTGCAGGACGTTATGGACAAAAGTGAGGACTTTGAACTGGATCCAGTAGGGAATGGGAAGCCAATGGAGACCAATAAGGAGGGGAGTGACATGGTCATAGCAGTGTTTTGGATGAGCTGTAACCTATACAATTGATATTGGGGGAGTCCGGCAAAACAACATTACAGTAGTCTAGGTGGGAAAGAGTGAGGGAGAGGAGCAAAGTGATCAAGGAAGAAACGGAGAAAAGGACGGCACGTAATTGTCTAAGGGAGAAAAAGGTGCGTTGAACTACTGAGGAAATATGTTCATGAAAAGACAGAGCAGAATCCAAAATGACCCCAAGGTAGCGCAGAGAGGGAACAGGAATGGGAGAGGAGGGGAGAGTAAGAGGGAAATAGAGGGGTTGGGACCGCTGAGAATGAACCAGATGGCCAGAGTTTTGGAAAGATTGATATGGAGGAAATTAGATGTCGCCGCCTGATTGTAGAAACATCAGGGACATTTGCTATCCTGTCCAAGTTTCAACCTGCTTTAGGCATGAATAGGCATTGGGGAAAATGCTCATTTTGGATGGAAAACATCCAGAGGATGTAGAGAAGATGGCACTCCACCATCTCCAGTTCTTTCTATAATCAGAATGTTTGCATCAGTGGGGAGCAGCTGGTTCAGGAACCGACTTGAAGGGAAGTTATTTTAGACCTAGTCCTTAGTAAAATGCAGGATCTAGTCGTGTTAGGGCCGCTAGGCAACATCGAGCATAACATGATCATATTTGGTTTAATAAATGAAGGGAAGATAACAAGGAAATCCACTGTGCTAGCATTTAACTTTTAAAACGAGGACACGGTTAAGAAAAAAATAAAAGGAGCAACTGCAAAGGTGAAGAGTTTATATCAGGTTTGGGGGTTATTTAAATATATTGTCTTAGAAGCCCAGACTAGATGAATTCTATGCTTATGAACTAAATGAAATTCTTAGAGGAATTCAAATGTGAAATGATGGCTATTTAAGGAGCTTATGAAAGCACTTTATCGAATAATTGCACATTCGAAATTCACTGGCATTTAAATGAATAAATATATAATGTGACACCGAAGTTCTACCTTATACCTGTAAGACACAGAGAAATGCAGAGTTCAGCACAATTGCTGACAGGGAGAGAAAAAGCTTCCAGGTTGCCATAGGCAACAAAGGCAGGCTGAGACACCAGGTCTGAGAGCACGCCCAGAGAACAAACACTCCCCTAGCAATCAGCAGAACAGTGTGCACATGAGCAGGAGAACGCCCCTAAACCTGAATAAAAAGCATGTTAGGCAAACAGAGTTAGAATTGGATTCTCATGGTTTGGATGTGGATTCTGATCCTGACGGTGATTTGTTTGGTGAATGCTCAGAAGCTGAGAATGACTGGGAGACTTGGCAAGTAAAAGATAACTTGAAAGTTTCAAACAGAAGGTCAGGATATTCTCCAGCTGATTCTGTTGTGTGAGCCGTGGAACAGAAAGCCCAGGAAGGATTCAAGGAGGGACAGAAAGCTTGTTACAAACAGAGGGATTAACTGGAGGAAACCCTCACCTGTGACGCAGGAAGAATTTCCTAGACACAGAGTGCCGTGGAGGGAAAGGAGAGCAGCTGATAAGGTTCCCTGCTTATCTGAAAGGCAGAACCACCAGAAGTACTTACAGCCTTGGGAAAAGGAAAGAAACGTAAGTCAGGACATTTGTATGAGTGAAGAAGATGATTGCATATTTGTAAAGCCTTACAAGAAACTGCAGAAACCTGTTAGGAACAGAGCAAGGCAGTTCTATGAGCTCTCTGATAAGTACTTGCCATATCATAGAGAGAGTTCTGACGAAGGTTCTGAAACTGAGTTAAGAACATTTCAGACTCTCTGTCCACAAGATAATATAGCTGAAGAACCCATGTGTACAGATAGTTATATGCCTTATGAGGAGGACATGGACTGCTCTCTAGTCATAACTAATGAGAGTTCTCTACGCTAGCTAAGCATAAAGGTGTCGTGCACAAAGCTAGAAGAATACAGAGAAAAACTGTCAGCATTTATTTCACCTGGTTCCTGTTTTGTTACTGATTCTGTACAAGCAAGAAGCTGTTTTCATTTCACCATTTTGTTTGCCAGAAGTATGGCTACCTCTTAATTTCATACTGTGTATTACTTTGAAAATCCTGAAACCCCGGGAGGGGAATAAAGCCTGTTTTCAACCTGACACTCCGTCGCAACTACAATTTCTTACCTGGAAGGGTCAAGCCCAGCAGTGTACCTAGCCACCTATACCTAGTTGGGCCACTGCTGGTGACAATAAGGAGGAGTTTTTTTTTACTGGATCTGCGATGCTGGAAACTTATCCATGCCAGAAATGATATTTAAAAGTGATGTATCAGAAGAATTGAAACAAATCTCAACAAATCGGGAAGATGTAATACAGCTATTTGATAAACCAAAGAATAGCAAATCACCTGGACCGAGGTGTACATACTAGGGTGCTGAAAGAACTGAAATAGGAGATTGCAGACCTACTTTTAGTAACTTGTGAACTATCATTGAAATCATCTGAGGATTGGAGAGTGGCCAATATAACTCCAGTTTTCAAAAAGGGTTCCAGGGGGTGATCTGGGAAACTACAGACCGGTTACTGAACATGTGGACAGTCATGGCTTCAAGGCAGGAAGCCAATATGGATTTAGCCAAGGAAAAGCTTTTCTCACTAATCTACTGTATTTTTTTGAAGATGCGAATAAACAGATAAAGTTGAGCTGATTGATAATAGTGTATCTGGGTTTTCAGAAAGCCTTTGATAAGGTCCCTCATGATAGACTTGCGGAAATTAAAAAGTCATGGGATAGGAGGCAGTGCACTATTGTGGATTAGGAACTGATTAAAAGATAGAAAACTATTTAGGGCTAAATGGACAGTTTTTTTCAATGGAGAAAGTTGAATAGTGGAGTAACCCAGGTATTTATACTGGGCCTGCTGCTTTTTAACATTTTTAAATGATCTGGAAATGGGAATGAGTGGTGATCAAATTTGCAGATGACACAAAATTATTCAAAGTTGTTAAAACACAAGAGGAATGTGAAAAATTGCAAAAAGATTCTGAAAAATTGCATGTCCAAATGGCAGATGTAATTTGATGTGGACAAGTGAAAAGTTAAGCACAGGGAAGAACAACTGAAACTACAGTTACAGAATGCAAGATTTTACATTAGGAATCACCCCTCAGGAAAAGGGTCTGGGCGTCTTTGTGGATAGTACATTGAAACCATCTGCCCAGTGTGAAGTAGCGTCCAAGAAAGGAAATAGAATCCTAGGAACCATAAGGAAAGGAATGGAGAATAAAACCAAGAAAGTTATAATGCCTCTGTATCACTCCATGGTGCAACCGCACCTTGAATATTATTTATTTTATTTTTATTTTATTTACATTCTCTTATATACCGCGCTATTCTGCATCAGTGCGGTTTACATTGAACAAACTGAAATTACATTGAACAGGGTATTATAACTTGGAGATAACTATTTTATAGGGAACATGGGCTATGGAGGGTTAAGTGGCTTGCCCAAGACCACAAGGAGCACCTGTGGGACTAGAAACCCCAGTCCTTCCGGCCCAAGGTTGCTGTTGGGTGCAGTTCTCATCACCATATCTTAAAAAGGTTATAGCAGAATTGGAAAAGGTACAGAGAAGAGCAACCAAAATGGTAATAGGGGTGGAGTATAGGCTTAAAAGGTTAGGGTTCTTCAACTTGGAAAAGACAGTTGAGAGGAGCTATGATAGAGGTCTATAAAATAACACAGGTACACTAAAAAAAATTTTTTTTTAAACTGCCTCTAATGTTTCGATTGATTTTTACATTTTTTGGTGCGCTGAATCCAAATCTGGTAACCAATTTGCTCCATCATGTACAGATTTTTTGCTACATTGGGTTAGCAGTTTGAGGTGAACGTTTCAGATTGAGTGCGATCGAGATAAAAGTTTCTTGGATGAATTCTTTATACTAATTGTTTAGTAGTTATTCAAATAAGAATAAAGAAAATTGTAACAAGGCAGCACATAAGAATAGAGTAATGTCAACAAAACACACTGTGATGGTAGCAAAATTGTCTGCACTTAAACCAGCCACATACATGTGCACAAACATTGAGCATATAAGAGCGAGGTTAGACACAAAGCAAAGCAAAGAAATGTGCAAAAAATGTTGTACAGGTATGTATGTAAGCATAGAAAACGCAAACCGCACCATTGCAATACATGAAGACAAACACCCGATGGTGTGAAAATAAAATTCTAATAAATGAGATCCGACACTGTGGTAATAACTAGCAAATTTTTATTTCAACGTTTAGTAAAAACACGATATTTGTCAACACAGTTTAGATTTTAAAGTCATTCTTGGGTCAATCAATCTCCTGGTGGGCCCGTTTCTTCTTCCCCCGAATGCTTCTCTTGGTGCGCTGCTTGGCGTATTTTTCATCTGGGGTTTCCCGCAGCAGCAACCAGCAGAAATCAGCCATCATAGTGGTGGTCCATCTTCCTTGGTACCTTCTCTCTGCGTCCTTGATGTCCTGGTGAAACCTTTCACCTTGTTCTTCACTGTACGCCCCCAAGTTTTCGGGAAAGTAGTTCACATGGGAGTGCAAGAAATGGACTTTCAGGCTCATGTTACAGCCTTGTTCTTTGAAGGCATTGAGCATCCTGGCAACAATATCCTTATAGTTCTCATCCCGCCTGTTCCCCAAGAATTTGAGAGCAACATCCTTGAAGGAATCCCAGGCTTCTTTTTCCTTCTCAGACATCGTTTGAGTGAATGCTCCATCTGAAATGAGTTTCCTTATGTCAGGGCCAACAAACACTCCTTCCTTTAGCTTTGCTTCAGAAAGTCAGGGGAACTTTCAGCAAAGGTACCGAAAGCACTCACCATCTTTTGGAAGGGACTTGATGAATTGCTTAATGAGACCCAACTTAATGTGGAGAGGTGGTAATAGAATTTTATCACGAGGTACCAAGCTCTCATGAACATTTTTCTCACCGGGTCTCAAATACTCCCGAATTGGCCAGTCTTTTTTCCCCCAGTGTAGGTCGCGGGCCCGGCTATCCCACAAGCAAAGGAAGCAGGGATATTTGGTGAAACCGGATTGCTGCCCTAATAGCATGGATAGAATTTTAAAGTCTCCACAAATCATCCACTTATGCTCATCATAACGAATCTTCTGAAGAATCAGGGCCAAATTCTCGTATTTTTCTTGGAGAATAACAGAGTGAGCAATAGGAACTGAAGCGAATGTGTTGCCATTATGAAGAACACCTTTTATGCTGTCTTTTGACGAATCAATGAACAGCCGCCATTCAGCAGGATCATACTTGAGTTTAAACTTTTCCATCACTCCGTATATATCGTTGCAAAATACCAAATCTTCCTCTTTGCTGAAATACTTCAAAAATTGTGTCTCGCGGTTGCGGTACCAATAAAAAGTTGTTCCTGGTGACAATAGATTTTTCTGTTTAAGCCGAGAACCTAGCAGCTGGGCAGCATCTTTTGGGAGTCCTAAATCCCGGACTAAATCATTCAATTCAGCTTGAGAGAAAAGTTCAGGTTTCGGATCTGGTTCAGTTTCAAACTCTGAAGTACTGGACTCATCGGGAAAAGCCATCTGAGTCTCATCATGATCAGAACCGTCCACACAAATATGATCCAAAGATTTTGGTGGTTCAGGCACAGGTACTTCGTTGCTATGAGGCATAGGCCTAATTGCTGAGGGAAGGTTGGGGTAACTTATTACGTTCTTATTTTTTAAGTTGTATCCCTTCACAATGCAAGAGCAAAAATAGCAGTCACTGCTGTGGTCTCTTTGTTCACGCCACATCATAGGTATTCCGAAACGAAATGCTTGTTTTTTACCTTTCATCCATAAGCGTAGATCTTCCTCACATGTTTTGCACACTTTGTGAGGAGCCCACGGTTTGTCTTGATCGCCTAACTTCAAACCGAAATAGGCGAAATATACTTTTTTAATAAATGCAGAAATGTTCCTCTGCCGCTTTTTCACGGTATATTCCCCACAAATAAAACAAAAACTGTCCGGAGAGTTGACGCAACCTCTGGCTCTGTGAGCCATCACAAATACACAGCACTGCAAACTACAACTGTAGTGAGCCACTTCGGAATAAAGCTGGATTACGACTGAGCAAACAAAAGGTAATAATGAACTTGCAAGAAACTGAAATTTGACAGGAACGTTCATGTCGCAACCACCGTGTTTGAGCGAGCGAACGAGGCGAGGCGAACAGGAAAGAACATGCGCCAGCGCGAGTACTGGATTTAGCCCCCCGCCTCCCAATTGTCCTGTTAATGTATAAAATGAATACAAAACACTCTAAAATATCATGAGGGAGTGTTTCTAGTTAGTTAACCATTACAACCTCTATTTTGGGCCAAGAAAATAAACTGCAGTCGGCTAAAAAGAAATTATGTGAACATTCCTTATATGGGTAAGAAATCTAATTTTGCAAGAAAACGTGACGTGATGGAACATTTTGGCTATTTTTCCTGGATTCAGCACCCCAAAATCTATAGGAATCAGTTGCAAAACTGGAGGCAGTTTTTTGGTAGTGTACCTGTGTAATTAATGGAGTGGAATGGGTAAATGTAGATCGGTTGTTTACGCCTTCAAAAAGTAGAAAGACTAGGGGACACGCAATGAATATAATTTAGCATGTTTAAGACTAATCAGAGAAAATATTTTTTCACTCAACATGTAATCAAACTCTGGAATTTGTTACCAGAGGATATGGTTAAAAGCTGCTAGTGTAACTGGGTTCAAAACAGATTTGGATGAGTTCCTGGGGGAAAAGTCCATAAACAATTATTAAAAAGAACTGGGGAAATCCACTGCTTATCCATGGGACAAGCAGCATTGAATGTGTATACGTTTGGGAACCCGACAGGTACTTGAGACCTGGAATGGCTGCTGTTGGAAACAGGATACTGGGCTTGATGGACTCTTGGTCTGACCCAATATAGCATATCTTATGTTGTTATGGTGCCACAGATGTCCATATCGGGCATGCCCATGTTTGTGAAATCATGACTGAACTTGCTTGCTGCTGCTTCTTTTTTTTTTTCTTAAGATATTCTGGCTTGGACATCTCAAATTGCACTTGATGTCATTTGTAAAATGTGTCTTCACATTACACAAATGCTATTAACTTTTCTGACAAATACAAACAGGTTCAGTTTTCAGTCATGGAAGTGATTGCATTTTTATATTCAGTGCTGCTGCTGGAAGTGCTGAATATATGTAGAATGCACTCATCTCAGGCAGCTATATCAAACTCTGGAATTTACCTGTTAGTGTAGCTGGGTTTAAAAGAGGTTTGTACAAGTTCCTGGAGGAAAGTCTGTTACCCATAATTAATTTGGACTGGGGAAATCCACTGCTTACCCTTGCAAATAAGCAGCATGGAATCTGTCTACCTTTTGGGAACCTGATAGGATAGGTACTTGTTGGAAACAGGATATTGGAATTGACTGACCCAGTATGGCATATCTTATATTCTTATGATAGTGAGCTTTTGGTTCACCTAATTTTAGCCACAGATCACTAACCAGGTAGCGGTGCACTATTGCTACTACCCAGTTAGCCTCAGCAGTTCTGGGGCATGTGCGGTGGCACAGGATATTACAATGCTGTCGCCGCAGCATTGAATATCTAGTGTTAGGAGTCAGCAGGTAGGGCTATGCGCCATAGTGGTGCATAGCCTGCCCAATACAATATCTGGTCCTTATTGTGTAACTAGACTAAAGAAACCACAGATGGGGTCTTGCAGACATCTGCTTGGAACATCTGTTATGCGATGCCTCTACTTCTCTGTTCATACACCTTTACTACTTTAAATCTTAAATTTCACTGCTAAGTTCCTCTTTATAGCCTATAAAAGATTAGCAAAATCAATAATGGCCACAGACTTGTATTATGTGATTAAAATCCTGCATGTTTCAGTTCTCTCAATTCTATAATTTATATAATGAAAGCTTATTCTTATTACCCAAAGAGTATTTCTTTGTTAGATTTTGGCATCAATATTGTGGCGCTAACGTAGGCAGTGAAGATGCTATCTTCCCTGAATTGTCTGCAGGATGAGTAGAGGTTCCCACTTGGGTACTGGAGTAGTAACAAAAAGCAAGGAAGAGCCTAGTTTGAGGGGTTATGAGGTACCTCATTGCCTGAGAAGTAAATATGGCACTAAGGGCTCTTTTACTACAGCCCATTAGCTTGTTAAAGTGAGTTTTAAAGCACAGCAACTGGTGGTTGAGAATGCTAACGTGAGAGCATGTCCATCACTGCATGCTAAAACACACACTAATTGGCGATCGCAGGATGGTGAGGGGATTGGGCGGAGTGTGGAGGTGGAGACTGCCTTGTCAGGGCTTATTGCTGTACACTTGGAGGCAATGCAGCTCTTAATGTAAGTTCACCTAACGACGTCTCTATGGGAGTCGCATGAACCCACCTTGGTGGAGTGCACATTAGATTGGCCCATCACTTCTTAGCTGCTGGGACCATAGTGGTCATGCCCCCGACAGCTGCTTTGGAGACTTGGCAATTAACATATGTTTGTTTGGCAAGTTCATTGCAAATCCTTAGCAGGCTTTAGCAAAAGTGGCATTAAGTTCTGTTCAGGACCTTCAGATTTGAAATAGCAGAGATCTAGATCTTGTGAGAGGCTGCTTTTTTCCCGAAATGCCTCTAGGTTGTTGCCTGCTGAAAAAGACAGACTTGTCCCTCTACCAATACTTTAGAGTGTCACTGAGATTTCCCTACCGATGATATTTCCCTAAAATTGAGGAGGTCCCTCTTAAGTGTCAGCAAGAGTTACAGATTGTTTCTGATGCTGTGGTTTTACTTATGTTTTTGTGTTCCTATGTTGTGCATTACCCAGGTTTAAATGAGAATAGAAGGTTGGAGAATTTTCTTTTTTTAAAATCAAGTGAGAAAAGTGTGTGAATTAAGTTAATTTGGAACCTGGAGAAATCATAAAGGTTCTGTGTCACCCCAAATATGTAAATGAGTATCATATTTGTATGTTACAATTTAGATAATTTGTTTTTATTTATTATGATTAAACATTTTCCTGTGCTTGCTTTCTAAGAGAGGAAGTAATTTGCTCAAACACCCCTATTCTTCCCAACTCTTTTCTTCTCTCTGATCTAGTTGTAAATAGGGGAAGTAATAATTTTGTAGCCTTTAATATTGTGCAAGCTAGTCCGGATTTTATTTTTTAAGGGGAATGTAGTATTTCTCATTTAACAAATCTTTTCTTAAAATTGATGTGTAAAATAGGAAAAATTGAACTTGAACATACGTGTGCGCTTTCCTGGTAAGACTGTGAAAGTGCAGAGAGACTAGAAAATTGGCAGTTTCTTTAAGAACTGCCCCAAATTGGCTGCCACTACATTTGCTTCGCTTTTGATTCTTTGTTATATATTTCAAAGGTAAAAACACTAATTTCTTTATACAATACAGTTATACCATGTTTGAAGCTTTAGTTTTGAGAGAGGCTGATGTATTTTAGGGAGAACGTTTGAAGTTTTAAAACTTTGAGTTGTGCAGCCACTTCTAGACTGATATTTGGGAGTTTAATCTCGGGATTAAGTTGTGTAATTAGAAATGTGGGTACTGTATGCATATATTGATTTTGCTTTCCTAGTTAATGCCTTATCTAGAAATGTTCAGAATTCCATTACATTCTTATAGTTTGATGTTAGAGACAGATAAGGATCATATTGGTGTTTATCAAAGAATTTTAAACCCTAAATTGGAATGAAAGAAGGTCAGGTAGAAGTCTTTCTACAGGTTATATATATTGAGAAAGTTTAAAGGAAAGGAAATGTTATTATGTGCTTTATATGACTATGGTAGTATGGCGTGCAGTAGGAAGGGGTTTTCTTTAAAACATAGGCCGGACTGCAGTTCAGGGAAAATAAAAGCAGTTTTTATTCTGTTCCAGTCTGGTAAACCTCCACAAAGAAAAACCCAGAACATACAGCAGTTCAGCAAAAACAAAATCAGCTATACTTCTCTCCCAGCTTGGTAAACCTCCCAAGCTCATTCTCCAGGCCCTTCCTCCAGCTCAAGTAAAAGTTCCTTCCTCAGAACTCCTTTGCACAGCTTGCCTTGAAAGGACTTCCACGGGCCTCTCTCCCTACTGCGGCCTGCTGGCTTCTTAACCTCTCCCTGTGAGCAACACCTTTCCAACTCTGGGCTGCAGACTCTCTTAAAGGGGGACTGTTGATACCCATCCCTCTCCAAAGGGAGTAACATTTCTATAGACCCCATCACATACCTTCCCCCTAAGCTCAACCATGCCCCATTGAGCGCCTGCCTCACCCGGGACCCCCATCTGGGAAAGTAAGTCTGCATTCTGGTAAGTTCAACCAGCCCTATGGCAGGACCACATGTGATCACACTCGACACATGTATCTTCAGTATTTTCTAAAATGGCTCAGGGGACATTCTTGTGAGTTCCATATTTAAATGGTCATGCTCATATGTGGAAATCACAAATAAGGCTTCTAAAATGATCCCCTAAGGGTCCTGGTCCCAGTGCTGCTCTGGTGCAGTGGTGACGTAGTATTTTACAGAGTTTCCAATGGATAAGATGTGGCACTTTATTGTGCCTTTCTGTGCAGAAATGTTCAGTCATCAAATCTTTACAGCCACTTATGAGATGAGTGGAGTGGATGAGTAGCCTAGTGGTTTAGAGCACTGGCTTGATATTCATGAGACCAGGGTTCAATTCCCACTAGCACTCCTTGTGGCCTTGGGCAAGTCACTTAACCCTCCATTGCCTCAGAAAAAAGGCCTGGCAATCTACTTCTGGTCACACTGCCAGGAAAACCCAGGAGTTGCTGGGTTGCCAGGAGTCGGCACGGACTCGAAAGCACACATTGCATTTTGCATGAGATGAGTAACTGCTTTCAGTCCTTTCCTACAGAATCTATATATGTCTATTTTGCCAGTTGTTTTCTGATTTCTATGAACCATATCATCCATAATCCACTGTCCTGAGCTGAAACTTTCAATTTTTCAGATCTTTACCTGGTTTTGAGATGTCCATGATTGGGGTTTGATTGAAACCACCAGATAAACTAAGGTTACTAGATTTTTTATCCAGCAAATCTGGCACATTCATCCGAAATGGAGAGGGAGGGACTCTTTAGTTCCAGGTTTGAGCAGCAAAGCGTGGAGGAGGTGAGCCATTATCTTGCCTCCCATCTATCCCAAGATAGCAGCAATATCACCTCCAAGCAGAGAAATGGACAGAGAAATAGAAAAACTGATTTATTTATTTATTTAACAGTATTTTTAAACCGCCTTATCTTATTAATCAAGGTGGTATCACAGCAATCGGGTAAAGTGAGTGTGTTAATCATGCAGTGAGGGTGCAATTTAGTTGAGTGTGTGTTGTATCGTGTGCTAGATTGGGGTGAGCTATGTACAAGGTGTGGTGTGTTGCGTGCTAGAATGGTTTGAGCTATGTACAGTGTGGGCTATATACAGTGGTGCTGTAAAACATTATCTGTACAGACAGCAATATGTGCTGTTATACATTCTCTTAGGTTATGTGATGTGTCCATAGTGTTCTATGAACAGCATGGTTTTTAGCTGTTTTCTAAAGTCTTTGAGGTCTGTAGTTGTCCTCAAGTCGTCTGGTAGTTTGTTCCATATAGTTGGAGCAGCCATGGAGAGAGCTCTGTCTGTTGTGTCCTTGCGTGTGTGTTTGAATTCACCTGGGGTGCTGACTCGGTTGCGTGTTTGTTTTCTTCTAGGACGAGTGCTGTTGTCTGGTTGAATGAGGGTGTGTAGGCTGTTGGCTGATGTGTGCTGATTTATCTTAAATAGGTTTATGATAGTTTTGTATCTGATGCATTTACCTTGTACTCGTACAGTGCAAAATATAAAGAAAATGTATCTAAATTCTAAAAACTGACATTATTCAAATTACTAAATTGAAAATAAAATAGTTTTCTATCTCACCATTCCTGGAATTGGGGATTGAGGATGCCAAACGGGTGGGAGTCGGGGACACAGCTCGAAAAGCGGGGACATCTTTCTTACCATAAACTTAGCTTTCTTCATCACCTCATTAAAATAGGCCTTAAGATTCTCCACTAAACCCATCTGGGTCTTGAAAGCTCTGAGTCTAAGCTGAAAATAGGTATATTTTAACAGTTCCAAATCTGCCTGGGATACCTATGGGAGCTTAGCTGAGGCCAGAATGTCTTTAATTCTCTGTGAATTTGCGGAAGAATACACACCAGCATAAAAGTTATGGAAAACTCTGCCCATCTCCTTGAGTGTGTTCACCACACTTCCCCAATGGCCCGCACTGTTGATATATATCTAGGACCCAACCATTTCCTTGTCAAATTGACTAGTATTTTACCCAGTCGGTTACCAAACTTGTCAAGCTGGAATTTATGGTAGAATATTATCTTTTTAGTCCTCTCATGTATCAAAGCATTTAGGGAAACTTGGGCCACTAAAAAAAGCATTCTTATTTGCCAAGGAAGGGTGGGAAGCATATCTATGTTTAATGTATTGGAGGAGAAGCCTAATGGTTAGAACATATGTGACATATGGCATGACATCTCCAAGAGCTGAATGCTTGCACTGCTCACATGCTAGCAGAAATATCTCTGCCGATAAAGATGATATGACATTTATGCAGTGTGCCCTGGACATTCATGTGTAATCATACTCTGTTGGATGAAGAGTCCTTCTGGTAGCCACCAGGCACTTACACAGACAGGGAAGACTCTTAGGCAACTCATGCTTATATTGTGACCTGGTGGATTTATCCATCTTAGGATCTATCACAGAATTAAAATTACCCACCATGATAACTGAGACCCATACAAAAACCTGTACAAATCCTGGCTAAAGACATTAGGTGCATAAACCAAAGCTATCAAGTCCTTATCCTGAATTGTAACTTACAAAATAAAAATCTCCCTGGGGATCTTGAACCACTTTGTGCACCTTCAAAGCTAAAGATTTATTGACCAAATTAGTCACTCCTGCTTTGCACAAGTATGAGGATGCATAATGGACTGCCTCCACCAAACATTTTTAGTTTCTGATCCTCCAGACTCACAATCTGGGTATTATGACATCTTAATGCTTGCAAAATCTTAAATGGCTTTATTGGGGACCCAATGCCAGATACATTCCATAAAATTGCCCTCAAAGGGGAATTAGTTATAAACGTGATAAAACTGAACTAGCAGTCATAGCATCAGGGGTGCACAGCCTTCACCCCATCCGTGAAAATAATGACTCGGGTTTCCACCTTCTCTAACCATATGCGCCTATTTACTCTACTATCTTTCTGGCTACCTGTCATTTGTTGACTCCCTGACAAGTCCATCTCTGCCTTTCTCACTGACTTTGACTTCTGGCGTTCCTTCTTTCTGGATCCATCTTCCCCTTCCCTCATTCTTGGGGATTTTAACATTCATGTTGATGACCCCTCTGACTCTTATGCCCTAAACCACCTTATTCAGCCTCCAGCTGTGATTTACTCCCCCTATTTACCAGCATGGTCACTGCCTCAACCTTGTCTTTTTCTCCCACTGCTTGCCCTCAAATTTCTACACCTAAATTCTTCCCTTGTCCAATATCATCTGCTAGCTTGAACTCCTTAATGATCCCCCACCACAGTCTCGTCTCCACCAACACATTTAGGAACCTTAAGGCCATTGATCCCTCTACTCTCTCCACTACTGCTCATCACTCTGAAATCCTTCTGTGACCCTTTCTCCCTTTTCTAAAATCACTGAGAGGAAACGACACATCATCTTTCCTCCAAGTTCACTATCTGCTCCTCTGATCCCATTACCACTCGTCTACTAAGTTCTGTTTTTCCCGCTTTCATATCCCCAACCTATTGTTTTTCACTGCGACTGTTCCTGTGGCCTTCAGATATGCTGTTATACCTTGTTAGATCCTACCTGTCCTTCCAATTATTGATCAATCTCCCTTTTCACATCCAAACTACTTGAACATATGATTTATCACTGCTGTCTTGATTTTCTTTCCTTTCAAGCCATTCTGGATCCACTGCAATCTGGCTTTCTTCCTCTACATTCTACAGAAACAACTCTTGCCAAAATCTCCAGTGACCTCTTCCTGACCAAATCCAAGGGCCTATACTCTATCCTTATCTTTCTTGACTTATCTGCTACATTTGACATTGTTGTTTACCACCTTCTCCTTGAATACCCTGTTCTCATTAGATTTAGGTGCTTTGTTCTGCCTTGGTTTTCTTCTTATCCCTCCCATTGCACCTTTTACTGTATGTTCTGGCAGATCTTCGTCCACTGCTATCCCGTTTTTCAGTCATGTACCACAGGAACCTCTTTTTTTTCTCTCTATTAGTCATTCCCTTGCTGCCCTGATTTTCCTCTCATGGTTTTTAGTACTATATTTATGCTACTAGATTCTTTGGGGATGGGTGAAGAAAGCCCCCGGGTAAGTGAAACATTAAATATCTCTGTAGAAATTGGTAAAATGTCTCTACCTCCTCTTGTGTCTCTTTACCTCCCCACTACTTCTTGTCTCTTTGGCCTTGTCTTGTGTGGTCTTTCCTATTTATTGTTTGGTATTCTTTTGTAGCCTTTTGTTTTATATTGTTAACCGCTCTGTTGTTCCCACTAAGGGCTGTATATCAAATTTTAATAAATGAAAAATAAATGAAATAAAAGGGGTAACATCTGGAAAGTGGTGTGCGTAAATGCCTGTAGCATGGGAAATAAGATCCCAGATGATGAGGCTTTAATGGACGAGGCTGACTTGGATTAATGGTGTTTACAGAGGCACGGTTCGTGGACAGCCATGACTGAGATGTAATTATACCGGACTATATTTTATTCAGGAAGGACAGGGTAGGAAGAAGGGGAAGAGGAGTGGTACTATATGTAAAAGATAATAAAACTATATAATTACAGGGCTTAAGAGAGTGAGGAAGCACCGTGGGTTAAACTAGAAAGAGGGAAAGGGCAACCAATTTGCATTGGTGTGATATATAGATCTCCCTCACAGGGAGAAGAAGTGGAAAGAGATTTAATAGAAGACACATGATGTATTGCCGTGAAAGGAGAAGTGCTACTGATAGATGATTTCAATATGCCGGATGTTTGGCATATCCCTGCTGTGGTATTATCTAGAAGTAAGGTGATCCTAGATTCTCTACAAGGAGAGCTATTCCAGCAACTGGTAACAGAACTCACATGTGAAGGGACCATACTGGACTTGGTGCTTACCAATGGGGAAAGTGTTTTTAATGTCATAGTGGGAGGTCATCTCACATCCAGTGATTACCATATGGTGTGGTTCAGTATTAGGACTAGGGCTGATAAAATCCATTCCAAAATGAGGGTCTTGGTCTTTAGAAAAACTAACTTTGCTAAGATGGGACAATACATCAAAGAGTCGTTAGTGGGATGGGAACAGCTGGGGGATGTAGAAAAGCAGTGGGCAAAATTGAAAGGGGATATTTTAAAGGCAACAAACCTTTTTGCTAGAAAGGTAAATAAAAGGAAAAGGAGGTCACTATGGTTCTCAAAAGAAGTAGCTGAAAAAGGGGAAGAAAAAGAGGGTGGCCTTCATAAAATACAAGAGATCACAGAGAGAGGAAGACAAGCAGCTATATTTGGAAAAACGTAGGTTAGGAAAGTAGTTAGGAAAGCAAAGATACAAACTGAAGAAATAGCCAATGCAATAAAATGGGGGGGGGGGGGGGGGAAAAGACTTTTTTCAGATATGTTAGTGAAAGAAGGAAGTGCAAAAGTGGTATTGTTAGACTCAAGGGTGAAGGGGAGGAATATGTAGCAGCTGATGAGGATAAAGCGGAATTGCTTAACAAATATTTTTGTTTTGTGTTCAGCAATGAAGAACCAGGAGCAGAACCTCAGAAAACACCCGCAAACAGGAACAGAAATGACAGGAATCTTGAGTGATTTTCAGAAGACTGTTTGTGAGGAACTAGCTAAACTAAAAGTAGACAAAGCGATGGGGCCGGATGAGATACATCCAAGAATATTGAAGGAACTTGGGGACACTCTAGTTACTGGATGACCCTTTCAATGCTTTTTTATACTTGGGAGTGGTCCCAGAGGACTAGAGAGAGGCAAATGTGGTCCCTTTACCCAAAGGTGGAAGTAAGAATATGGTTGAGAACTATAGGCCAGTTGGTCTAACTACTGTGGTGAGAAATTATTGGAAATTCTGCTAAAAAAGAGAATAGTGAGGTTTCTGGAGTCCAGTGGATTGCAGAATCCGAGGCAGCATGGGTTTACCAGAGGCAGGTCTTGTCAGACAAATCTCTTGATTTCTTTGATTGGGTGACCAGGGAGTTGGACCGAGTGAGAGCCCTAAATGTGTACTTAGATTTCAGTAAAGCCTTTGACATTTTTCAGTACAGGCAACTTACAAACAAACTGAGCACCCTACGGATGGATCCTAAAGTGACTGGTTAGAAATTGGTTGAGTGAGAGGCGACAAAAGGTACAGGTAAATGTAGCTCACCCTGAGGAGAAGGAAATTATCAGTGGTGTGCCGCAGGGATCAGTCCTTGGTCTGATTCTTTTTAATATCTTTGTTAGTGATATTGTGGAAGGGCTGTCTGGTAAGGTTTGCCTCTTTGCGGATGATACCAAAATCTGCAATAGAGTAGACACCCAGGAAGGAATAGATAAATATGAGGAGGGGTCTAGCTAAGCTTGAAGAATGGTCAAGAATATGGCAGCTGAGATTTAATGGAAAAAAAAATAGGGTCATTCATTTGGGCTGCAAAAGTCCCAGGGAGCAGTACAGTGTAGGGGTCAAAGTATTTCTGTCAATGAAAGGAGAGCCAGACGTGGATGTGATTGACTCTGATGATCTTAAGTTGCTAAACAGGTAGAAAAGGCGACTGTGAAAGCCAGAAGGATGTTTGGGTGCCTAGGGAGAGGAATGGCCAGCAGAAAAATGGAGGTGATAGTGCCTCTGTATAAGTCTCTAGTGTGACCTCATTTGGAGTATTGTGTGCAGTTATGCTGTGCAGTGAAATAGATATGTGTGTGATGTGTGAGGTAGTGATGGAAAAGCAATCAGCCAGATGAGCCTGCATTGGTTTTGGTCTGATAAATGCCGCATCCTGGGGGGTCAGCGTTCTCTGGTACTAGGGGACATAGGATGAGGGTGAAAAGGGATAAATTTAGGAATAATATAAGGAGCTATTTATTTCTTTATGGAAAGAGTGATAGATGTGTGGAAGTTTCCAGGTGGAGGAGGTAGAGATGAGGACAGTATCTGAATTCAAGAAAGCATGGGACAAACACAGATGATCTCTAGAAGAAAAAAGGGGAGTCTTGTAGTTGATATGGAAGGGCAGACTGGATGGACCATATGGTCTTTTTCTACCATCATGTTTTTGTGTTTCTATGACTTTCAGATTTAGATCTCTACACCTGAAATGTTGCCATGAACTCAGGCTTGTATCTCAGTCTGTTTATCTGACATTGTTGCTTTGATGTCCTGCTGCTGTTTGAAACTGACTAAGAGGAAACTCCTTATCTTTCCCCCCTAAAGCCAACTCCACTTTCCTCCTTTTTTTGTTTCTGTGAGTAATACTATCATCTTCCCTGTTTCCTCAGCTTGCAATCTTGGGGTCATCTTTGATTCGTCTCTCTGCACTCTTCCAACAGATGGATAAAACCTGTCGTTTTTCTCTATAAAATCAGCAAAATTTGTCTATTCCTCTCTAATTGGGATGTGTCTAGACAGTGGATAAAGGGTCCTGGTAGTGTGTTCAGACTATTGCAACCTTCTGCTCCCTGGTTTCCTCCTGAATCATCTCTCTCTCCTTCAATCCATTTAAAATCCAGCTTTACAGCTAATCTCCTGCCAGTGTTGCCTGTTCACGTAACCCCTCTTTTAAAGTCATTTCTTTGGCTCCTTATCGCTTTCTGTATCCAGTTCAAACTTCTCCTACTGACCTACAAGTATATTCATTCTGTGCTTCCTCATTGCCTCTCTTCTTGTTTCTCCCTACACCCCTCCTTGGGAACTTCACCCCTTAGGCAAATCACTTCCACTGACAACTCCTGAATTAGTTCATTCCACCTTGCTGCACCGCATGCCTGCAATCAGACTGCCGGAGTCAGCACGTTAAGCTCCATCTCTGGTCCTATTAGATTCCAGGCTAGAACACATCTCTTTGAGGCTGCTTTTGGATCTTGACATTTATTTTCCTGTTTACCACCCCTGTGTATAATAACCATTTCGCCTTAGTTTACCCTGGTCTCATGTTTGTTGTATTTGTCTGTTTTGCAAAGATTGTCTCTGCTCAATAAAGCTTAAATTCTCTTTTATGTGTATGTATACAGCACTAAATATATCTTGTACTGCTCTACAAATGATTAATAGTAGTAGTGCTCAGGTCCCCCACCCTTCCACCTTGCCCTCTTCCCTCCCCACTTCAACACCCCCCCCCCCACACTCTCTCTTTCTCTTCTGGATATTCTCCCCTTTCTCCAGGACCAAGCAGGAAGTCAGTCCTCACTTATGGGTGACGTCGGCGCCGATGGAGCCCTCGTGGAGCAATTTCCCCAGCTTTCGAAGAAAGCCTTTGGGATTGCAGCGCGTATGCGCGGTCCTCTTCCCGCCCAAGGATGCCATCTTGCTCAGTCTTCTTTTTTCCGCGGAGCCCTACAGACGTAATTTGTTACCACCGCTGAAAAAGTTGATTAATTCTTTGTTGTTTTCTCGGTTTGCGTGTCCTTTTCCTGCCCGGCCTCGATTTTTCCTTATTGAGTCCGTTCACATTTCTTTTTTTTTTTGTTTTCAATTTTTAACTGGCGTTCCCACCACTTATTTTCCACCCCTGGCGGCTCGGTCTTTCGACCTCGCGGGGGCCCTTTTTCCCCCGATGGCTGCCAGCGGGTTCAAAAAATGTGATCATTGTTCTAAATTAATGTCTCTTACAGACACGCATAATTTCTGCCTCCGTTGCCTCAGACCCAACCATGACTCTGGGAACTGTGGTCCGTGTGGCAAGATGTCCTCCAAGTCACTGAGGAGTCGGCAATCGCAAAAGGACGGAATCTTCTCTGACCCCGAGTCCGGTCGGAGGATGCACCTGGTCCCTCGCGGGCCGGGTCACATAGCCCCGCCAGCCGCCCCGAGTCCTCTGAGGCGGAGAGACCTTCTAAACTTCCTCGACTCGAGGTGGAGCCGCACATGAGTACTATTGTCCTCCTGGACTCCCCTATGGAACCGTCGTCGGGCCCGATGCCGTCGGGGCCCGAGTCGGTGGCTGCCGGGTCTTCTGGGCTTGACTTCAGATTGACATCCTTGGAGCGCAGTATCTCTGCCTTCTTGGACCAGCATTCGGTTTGGATGACCGGCATCGCCAGTGCATCTGCCCAGACCACCGGGACGTCGACGCCCAAGTCGACCCCGGCGGCCGAGTCGATCCTCGAGTCGATGCATGCTCGAGTCGATCCTCGGTCGAGGTCTCCCTCGGCCTCCCATTCGGGACCGAGGTCGTCGATGCCGGCGTCGGGACGAACCCTCGCCCGCCCGGAGCCCCTCGATTCCTCCATGGAGGCGTCGGACGGACACGGAAGGGGATGAGTCGCCCGGCTCTTTTCAGACCCGGTGCGTCCCCTCCGACTCACTCGAGTCGGAGCCTCGAAGGCGATCCCCTCCGGAGGATACGCGCTTCTCTGATTTTGTGTGGGATATGGCCAAGGCTTTGGCTTTCTCCGCGGATCCCGAGGAGGAGCCTCGCGCGGAAGAGCTCAAGGCACTCCAGTACGACTCTCCCCCGAAGGAGGCCTTTACTGTGCCGGTCCCTCCGATGCTGGAGCTGCTGCTCTTCCGCATGTGGGAAAGCCCGGCCTCGACACTGGTGTTAAGCAAGCGGATCGATTCGATTTATCGAGTCCGCAAGAGCCCCGGGTTCCAGAAGGCGCAACTGCCACACCACTCCATGGTTGTGGAATCGGCAATGCATCGGCTTAAGAGTGAAAAGATGCACTCCTCGGTGCCCCCGGGAAAGGAGGCCCGTAACCTGGATGCCCTCGGTAGGAAGTGCTTCCAGGGTTCCATGCTTGCCTGCAGAGTCCAGACATACCAGCTGTATATGGGCATGTTCCTCCGAGACCTGGCGAAAGAGCTCGCCGGGTTCTCGGCTGGTCTCTCCGACGAACCTTTGCAGAGGTTCCTGGCCTTGTCCGATAGTATTCGAGAGTGCTCAAAGTTCCTTTCTCGGGCGGCCTACGACGGCTTCGAGGCGTCGGCCCGAGTAGCCGGAGCCGGCATCGGTGCCCGCCGACAGGCCTGGCTCCAGTCATCCGACCTCGAGCCATGGGTACAGGACAAGTTAGTCGATGTCCCCTGCCGAGGTGACAACCTTTTCGGCAAGCCCATGTCCGATAAGGCTGCGGAACCCGAGTCCGAGACTCTCACTCGGACTCGACTGTCCCGAAAGACCTCCGCTCCCCCGCAGAAGAGGAAGGGTCCGGGGAAGAAGCCTTTTTACCCGAGGAAGGTGCTTGCCTATAAGCAATCCCACCTTCAATACCAAGTACCGGCGGCTTCCACTCAGGGCCCACAGACTAAGGGTCAGGGGAATGGCCCCCGTAGGCCGCGGGTGCCCAAGCCCGCTACACAGCCCCCTGCCACGCAGGGTGGGTTTTTTTGACTATGCCAGCATAGCCTCTCCCCCTCCGCGCCCATCGCTCAGCACAAGGGGCAAGCTGATCCACTTTGCTCACAGGTGGTCAGCCATAACATCCGATTCCTGGGTGCTGCAGGTGGTTCAAAGGGGCTACCTCTTGCATTTTCACCAGGTGCCTCCCCCCTACTTCCCGGGGGAGCCTCCGAGGCCCCCTCTGCACAGAGACTTACTCTTTCAGGAGCTGCAGGGTCTACTGGAGGAGCAGGCTGTGGAACCAGTGCCCCAACCTCAGTGGGGTCATGGGTTCTACTCCAGATACTTCCTGGTCCCAAAGAGGACGGGAGGCCTCAGACCCATTCTGGACTTGCGCAACCTCAACATGTTCCTGCAGCGGGAAAAGTTCAGGATGCTTACCCTTGGAATCTTGCTGCCCTACCTCCCAGCAGGGAGATTGGCTATGCTCCTTGGATCTAAAGGATGCCTATACTCACATCCTGATTCATCCGGACCACCGACAATATCTCAGATTTGTAGTGGCCGGGAAACACTATCAGTACCGCGTGCTGCCCTTCGACTTGTGCTCTGCCCCCAGGGTGTTCACAAAATGCCTGGCGGTGGTCGCGGCCTTCCTGAGGCTTCAGGGCCTATTCGTTTTTCCTTACCTGGACGACTGGCTCGTCCGGGCGCAGTCGGCCCCAGAGGTCGCTCAGGCCACGCAGCGTACGGTGGCTCTGCTTCAGCACTTGGGCTTCGTCATAAACGTCGGGAAGTCCACGTTGCGCCCCTCTCAGGATCTCGAGTTCATAGGAGCTCGGCTCGACACTCTGCGAGCTTGTGCCGCCTTGCCTCGGGAGCGAGCCGACAGGCTCATGGCTTTGGCCGGCAGGTTCCACAGTGCGTCTCCGATTCCGGCCCGGAGGTTCCTGCAGCTGCTCGGTCATATGGCCTCCACGGTCCATGTCACGCCGAACGCCCGACTGCATATGAGGCCTGTCCAGTGGTGTCTCCGCACTCAATGGCATCAGGCCACAGGAGGTCTGGCAGACCTTCTACAGATCTCCGACCACCTGGTCTCCTCTCTGCAGTGGTGGCTCCACCTGCCCAACCTGGTACGGAGTATGCCCTTTCAGTCTCCCGCAGCTTCCCAGGTGCTGACGACCGATGCCTCTCTTGGGATGGGGAGCACATTGCCAGGGAGCACGCACTCAAGGCCTTTGGACTCCTTGGGAGGCGGCTCAACAAATCAACTTCCTGGAGCTGCGGGCGATCCGCCTAGCTCTGCGGACCTTCTCTCACCTCACCTCTCACCAGTCCGTACTGGTGCAGACGGACAATCAGGTGGCCATGTTCTACGTGAACAAACGGGGGCACGGGCTCCCTCCTGCTCTGTCAGGAGGCCCGGCGACTGTGCTCCTGGGCAGTCAACCACAACATCCTCCTCAAGGCTGTTTACCTGCCCGGGCAGGAGAATTGCCCGGCCGACAGGCTGAGCCGGGTCTTGCAGCCCCACGAGTGGAGGTTGAACCCTGGCGTTGCCCAGCAAATCTTCCGCCGGTGGGGCTCCCCCACCGTGGGCCTCTTTGCCAGTCCCCTGAACCGGCAGCTCCCCCGGTTCTGCTCTCGGCATCCACATCCCCTCAGAGTGGCCCCGGATGCTTTCCTCATTTCGTGGTCCACAGGCCTACTGTATGCCTTTCCTCCCACGCCGCTGGTGTCCCGGACGCTATACAAGGTTGCCCAGGACGGGGCCTACGTGATCCTGATAGCGCCCCGATGGCCGAGGCAACCCTGGTTTCCTCTGCTCCTGCAGTTAGTGGTGGACACCCCTCTCCCTCTCGGGTTTCAGCCCGATCTTCTGACCCAAGATCAGGGTACTCTCCTGCACCCCAACCTCCGGGCCCTTCACCTGATGGCCTGGCTGCTGAGAGGGTAGTCCTGGCCCCGCTCTCGCTCCCCCTGGAGGTGGAAGCGGTCGTCCTGGCGTCTCGGCGACCTTCTACCCGGAAGTCTTATGCACTCAAATGGCGTCGCTTCTCCGTCTGGTGTTCTCAGTGTTATGAGGACCCATTTGCCTGCCTAGTGTCGGTGGTACTGCAATACTTGCTGCACCTCTCCGATCTAGGCCTCAAGTCCAACTCTGTCAGAGTCCACCTCAGTGCTCTCTCTGCACATCATTCGCCGGTGGAGGGCCAGCCCCTTTCCTCGCATCCCTTGGTGGCGCGTTTCCTCAGGGGCCTGCTTCTGCTTAAGCCCCCGTTGCACCCTCCGGCTCCTGACTGGGACCTCAATGTGGTTTTACAAAGGCTTACCTGCCTGCCTTTTGAACCCATGGCTATCTGCCTCCTCCGCTTCCTCTCATGGAAAGCTCTCTTCTTGGTAGCCCTCACCTCCGCTAGACGCGTTAGTGAACTACAGGCCCTAGTGTCGGAGCCCCCTTACACTAGGTTCTACAGGAATAGGGTTGTCTTACGGACTCACCCTAAGTTTCTTCCTAAGGTGGTTTCCTCTTTCCACATCAATCAAGAGGTGGTTCTTCCGACCTTCTTTCCTAGGCCACATACCAGCAGAGCTGAGACTGTTCTGCATACCCTGGACTGTCGAAGAGCCTTGTCCTTCTACCTTGACCGTACGCGTGAGCATAGGAAAGCTGCCCAGCTTTTAGTTTCCTTTGACCCCAATCGGTTGGGGTTATCTGTATCGAAGCGTACTCTGTCCATCTGGGTAGCTGACTGCATCGCCTGGGCGTATGGGGCAGCCGGCCTCTCTTTGGAGAGTCGAGTCACGGCGCACCGTGTCAGGGCGAAGGTGGCGTCTGTCGCACACCTCCGCTCTGTTCCGTTGGCAGACATCTGCCGGGCCGCTACTTGGTCTTCTAGCCAGACTTTTGCGGCTCATTACTGCCTGGAGAGGGAGTCCCGCAGGGATAGTGCTTTCGGACAGGCAGTCCTCCACAATCTCTTGAGGTTTAGGCAACTCCTACCCACTGGCCCCGATGTTGGCTACCGGCCGGATTCGTATTCAGAGAAGATTCCTTCCTTCTGTGCGGTTGAGCTGGAGGGAGCTCTCTTTTTCCAGCTTGAGGTCTCCGGTAGCCTTAAGCTAGGGAGTCCCATAAGTGAGGACTGACTTCCTGCTTGGTCCTGGAGAAAGAGTGGTTACTCACCTGTAACAGGTGTTCTCCAGGAGGAGCAGGAATCAGTCCTCACTACCCTCCCTCCTCCCCTGGAGTTGCAGTCATTCTTATGGTTGCTGTCTTCCGCTGTGTCATTCGACTGAGCAGGATGGCATCCTTGGGCGGGAAGAGGACCACGCATGCGCGCTGCAATCCCAAAGGCTTTTTTCGAAAGCTGGGGAAATTGCTCCGCGAGGGCTCCGTCGGCGCCGACGTCACCCATATGTGAGGACTGATTCCTGCTGCTCCTGGAGAACACTTGTTACAGGTGAGTAACCACTCTTTCTCCCCTTAGCACTTCCACCCTTGCCGTCCATTCTCCCATCCTCCTTTTTTTTTTTTTGTTTTTTTTTTTAAGTACTGCCCTTTAAAAGTTTTGCTGCCTCTTTCCCATCTTCCTTTTTTACTGAAGTCTCCAATCTCCAACAGGAGGGATCTTTGCCGCATCTTAGCCCCGCTTGCAGCAAAGATCACAGGCAGAACAAGAGGACTATTTGCAGTGATTGGGGCTTAGATGAAACAGACTGCTTGCGGGGATCCGATCCTACGAGTTGTCTGCTGCATCCAAACCCCAGTCATGGCAAATATTGCTCCTTCTCTGCCTGCGGGGATCTGATCTACGGGCAAAACAGGAGCGGTTTTGCCCACAATTGGAGGGGGGGAGGGGGAGCAAACCACAGGCACCGGCTGTTGAGCACTGCTTTAATAAATGACATGAAACTTTTATCATTTTAATCAGAGGTTCTTCAGAATGACTGCTCCATCGATATCCCAAAGAAGGATGCTCTGTTCAAATGGGATTCAGAGCAACAGTCAGGGCCGATGCTACCCAGTAAGCTGGGTAAGCGCAGCAGGAGGGTACCGACATTGGGAGGGTATCATTGCTAGCCGCCCGCTCCCACTCCTCATTCAAGAGGAGAGGAATGGCTAGCAGAAAAAAGGAGGTGATAATGCCTCTGTATAAGTCTTTGGTGCGACCTCATTTGGAGTATAGTGTGAAATTTTGGAGACCGCACCTTCAAAAGGATGTGAACAGGATGGAGTCGGTGCAGAGGGTGGCTACTAAAATGATTAGTGGGCTTCATTATAAAGCATATGAGGACAGACTTAAGGATCTTAATATGTACACCTTAGAGGAAAGGCGGGATAGAGGTGATATGATTGAGATGTTTAAATACCTCCGTGGCATAAATGTTCAGGGAGAGAGCCTCTTTCAATTGAAAGCAAGTTCTGCTATGAGGGGACATGGGATGAGGGTGATGGGGGATAGATTCAGGAGTGATATGTGGAAATATTTCTTTACAGAAAGAGTAGTGGATCCGTGGAATAGTCTCCCAGTGGAGGTGGTAGAGATGAGGACAGTAACTGAATTCAAAAAAGCATGGATCAAACACAGAGGATCTCTAAAGGTAAAAAGGGGACTGTTGTAGTTGTTGATATGGAAGGACAGACTAGATAGGCCATGTGGTCTTTTTCTGTCATCATGTTTCTATGTTTCTATGACCTGTGGAAGTGCCTATTGGAGACACTGTCCAGGGGACACATGGCTCCTGCAGGCAGAAAGCTGTGAGTAGCAATCGCAGCCTCTCATAGCCTTCTGCCTGTGTGAGTAATGTGTCCCAT
This sequence comes from Ichthyophis bannanicus, assembly GCA_033557465.1. NCBI lineage: Eukaryota > Metazoa > Chordata > Amphibia > Gymnophiona > Ichthyophiidae > Ichthyophis > Ichthyophis bannanicus. Next base: position 777,411,615 of record CM066031.1, on the reverse strand, counting down.
GGGCAAGCTCTCCACTAGGCCACTGGTGTTCTGTAGGTCATCCTGAGTTGGGGGTGGGTGGCAAGTGACAGCACTCTCCTGGTGTTAGCTGCCACGAGGAGGCTCTTTCTCTGGGCCGCAATCACTGCTTGCACAGCTCCTGCCTGTGGAACATGCTGCTCCCACAGACAGAAGGCTGAGAGAGGCAGTGATCGCGGCCCAGAGAAGCAGAGCTCACCCGCAGGAGCAGTATGTCCCATGGGCAGTGGCTGTGCAAGGCAGATTGTGCCCTGCCTCTTGGGGCTCGGCTCATGGCTTGCACAGCACCTGCTTTTGGGACATGCTGCTCGACGGGCAGGCTCGACCCCTTGTAGGTAGGAGTGGACATAGGGGGGCATTGGGAAGGGAGGAGCAGACACGGGGGGGGGGGGGAATTGGGAGGTGGATGGGTACAGGGAGTCATGAGGGAGATGCTGGATGCAGGGGGGTGGAATTAGGAAGACAGCGGGGATAAGATTGAGGTGGGGGCTTTGGATATATGGTGTGGTGACGAGGCTGCAGCAGGACCTGGGAAAATAGCCAGAAATGAAACTTTTTCATCTGAGTGGAGGAATAGCTCAGCCAGGCATACGTATAAAACTGCAGATAGAGAAAAAAAAACACACTAGCAGAACTACTGAGTTCAGACCACACCCAGGCTCCATGGCAACACAGGGTGGAGATAGGAAGCACTGGTGGGTGGAGCCAGAAAGGGGAGGAAGCTTACACACATTTAAGCTCTCAGAAACAGAGAGGGATAGAGCAAGAGCAAGGCACAGTGCTAGTGCGGAAGCAGCACCAAGCACAGGGCTGGAGCAAAGCACGGTGCAGGGCACAGGAACAGTGCAAGGCATGGGAACAGAGCCAGCCACAGCAGCAGTCACGAGCCGTCCAAGGGAGAGGGACTAAGGAAGCTGACTACAGGCCAGCTGGAAAGAAAGTTCACAAACCAGGCTGAAGAGAACAGAATCTTCAGGAGTGAAAGGCAGAGAGTGTCCAGGGACAGACACAAGAGAAACTCTCAAAGCAGCCGGTATACAGGAAACTGCTCTTCAGAGTGGAGCCCCTGCTGTGGAGACACTGCAGCACGGTTTGAAGGTAGGAAGGATAGCCTTGGGAGAGCGGTGGATTCTAGCTCAGACACAGAGGCAGCCCTAGAAGACTCTGAAGGAGAAACTACCCTGTTTAAAAGGCCTGTGAGAAAGACTGTTCCCAGAAGCAAGGTGAGACAGATAGAACCTTTGAAAGTTTTTTACTCAGAGGTAAAAAGCCTTGCAGCCATTTTAGAAACTCAGAGGAGAGAAAGAAATCTCATTGGGAAAAGTTGTTCACACTTTTAAAAAAAGTTAAGCCACAATTCTCAGAAGCAGATACAAACCCAGAACCTTAAGAGCCTGATTATGAAGATATGGAAACGGAGCCCAGTATAGTGGAGCAGGACTCTACTGATTCTTTAATGGATTGCTCATTGTGTCTAAAGTCAGAGTGAAAGGGGGCCAATGGTTTTTAAGCCAGAAAAACCAGGAGCTAAAGCAATTAATGGTCCTGATACTCTGAGGGCTGGAAACCTGGGATGTAAAGAGAATTGCTAATGAGAAAGCTAAGAGGAATGTTCAAGTGTGAAGTGAATGTGTTGAAAAAATAGCTGTGCTGTTTGTAATACAGACAAGCAGGAAAAAGGCTGTTTTAAAACCCTGAACAGTTGAAGGGAACTGAAGTGTGCTAGACGGTAATAGGAAGCAATAAGCACTGGTTTCAACTGTGGCAGGTGAAGAAAGAAAAATACTTTTCTGTTCTATGTAAAGCTGATGGAAGCAAGTTTAAGTTGTCACTGCAATGTTTGTATGATACCTTTTTGGGTGAAGAAATACCCTTTCTTTGTGTTGTCCTGTTCAAACTTCCCAAGTAGAATTGTTTGCAAAGTTTTAACCACAAAAAGAATAAATATCCTGTGTTTGCCTCTAAAACCACTCAAACTGCTTTATTTGCCCACAACTACAATTCCAGAAGCCTTAGCTCTGGGGCTAGAGCATAAAAAGAGACATTAGATGGCACCGAGGTCATCCTTGCGGAAGCGGAAGGGCAGTGGAAGCGATGACCTTGCCCCCCCCCCCCCCACCGGCTCCAGGAAGATGGACGCGACCCAGCAGTTTGAAAGCAGAGCCGCGGGAACAGAGAAATGTTCCTGCGGCTGCTTTCGTTTCATTTTAAAGAATGAATCAGTGAGTTGAGGTGAGGGGGAGGAGGGCAGGGAGCAGACAAGGGGGAAACCGGAAGGAAGCAGACATGGGGGGAGCTGGAAGGGAGCAGACAGGGGGGCCTGGAGGGGAGCAGATGGGGGGTGGGGGGGACTGGAAGGGAGCTGACACCCAGAGGGGGGAGGGAGCTGGAAGGGAGCTGACACCCGGGGATGGCACTGGAAGGCAGATGGACAGTGGAGAGGGGGAGCTGGAAGGGAGCTGACATGGGAGGGGGTACTGGGACTGGAGGTTCGCTGAAAGCTGGGATGGTATTTTAACTAGAAGGGGCTGGACGATGGAGAAGGAGGGGGACTGGAAGAGAATAGACACCAGTGGCGGTACTGGGAAGGCAAGGGGGTTGGTACTGGGAGGGGAGGCTGTAAAGGGGCTGATACTAGGGAGAGTTACTGGGACTGAAAAAAGGCTGATGGAAGAAAATGAAGAAAGCAAAAGGAGAGACAAGAAATGGCAGATGGACTATAGACCATAGAAAAAGAACTAAGAGAAGACAGAGGAAAACGGAAACCTCAGATTGGGACCAACATGATAAAAAAATCAGACAACAAAGGTAGAAAATATAATTTTATTTTCAATTTAGTGATTGGACTTTGCTATCTATATTTCACACAGTATGGGGAACTGCATCTCTTATCTGGTGTGGCACTGCATGCGGAGTGGTTTCTTGGGGTTTCATTTTAATTTCTGTCTACATATTTTTATTTTTACTTTAGGTTGCGGTCATTCTGTACTTGGTGAGGGTCTGTGTTCTGAGTGTGCGACAAAGGCCAGGTGTTCTGTTAACATGGAGTTTGTACGTAGGGGTCTGTACTGTAGTAATTTGACTTGTTCAGCTTTTCAAATAGGTATATGGATGTTTTGGGGCCCATTGCAGTGTTTATAGTGCTGCTTTTTTCTTGGTAGGTCCCTTATTGTATGAGTTTTGGAAGTGTATGCTGGTATGGTATGGTAGACTTGGCCTTGCTGATCTTACTGTTTTATATTAGTTCCCAAAATGCCTGGTACTGGAGAATGTTTGTTCTTGGTGAGATGACCAGAATCAGATTTTTATTTTTTTATGTCCTACCTCTGCTCTGCACCCATTGTTGAGGAGGGGGTTCTGTGAATGCAAAATGTATGTTCAAAAAGAAAAAGCAAGCACCATAACACAGTTTATAACAACAAAATACAAATGAATTATAATTTGGAGTTATAAACTGCTGTGGTTCTCGCTCTCTCTTTTAGTTCCTTGGTGTGTGAACATCTTGCATTTGCTCTATATTATCTAATTGACTTTTTGATTTGGTTCAGTCCCTGACTGGAGTTTTGAGAAAGATCTCCACCCGGGGGGGGGAGAGGGGGGGCGTGCGACACCATCTCATCCCTCGCCTCAGGCAGCAGATTACCTTGAGCCGCCCCTGAACCCTCACCAAGTACAGAATCAGTGACCACAATCTAAAGTAAAAAAAAAAAGTAGACAAAAATGAAACCCCAAGAAGCCAGACTCTGCATGCGGTGCCACACCAGAAAAGAGATTCACCCCATACTGTGTGAAGTATAAAGATAGTGCAAAGTCCAATCACTAAACTGAAAATAAAATTATTTTTTATACCTTTGTTGTCTGACGATTTTTGATCATGCTGGTCCTGATCTGAGGTTTCTATTTTCCTCTCTTTTCTTAGCTCTCTCTGTATGGTCTATAGTTCCTCTGCCATTTCTTGTCTCTCCTTTTTTGCTTTCTTTATTTTCTTCCATCAACCTTTTTCCAATCCCAGTAACCCTCCCCAGTATTAGCCCCCTTTACAGCCTCCCCTCTGTGTCAACCCCTTGAATTCCCAGCTCTGACGCTGGTGTCTGTTCCCTTCTAGTCCCCCTCCTTCTCCATTGTCCAGCCCCTTCAAATACCATCCCAGGTATCAATGAACTTCCAGCCCCAGTGCCCCTCCTGTGTCTGTTCGTTTCCAGTTACCTCTCCTCTGTCCATCCCCCTTCCAGTCCCATCCCCAAGTGTCTGCTCCCTTCCAACCCCCATGTTTCCAGCCCCACCTTCTCCCCTGTCAGTTCTCTTCCAACTCCCCTCCTATTACCCAGCCACCTTCCAGTCCCCCATGTCTGCTCCCTTGTAGCCCCCCCCATGTCTGCTCCCTTGTAGCCCCCCCCATGTCTGCTCCCTTGTAGCCCCCCCCCATGTCTGCTCCCTTGTAGCCCCCCCCCCAGTGTGCTCCCTTGTAGCCCCCCCCCCCCAGTGTGCTCCCTTCCAGCTCCCCGCCCCCCCCCCCGCGTTTGCTCCTTTCTGGCCCCTTTCCTCCCCGCCCCTCCTCTCACTGACTCATCCTTCTTAAAAAAGAAAGCAGCCATGGGAACATTTTTCTGTTTCCATGGCTCTGCTCTCCTTTAAACTGCTGGGTCGTGGAGTTTCTAAAGGCAGTAATAAGCATTTCCTGTTTCTTACAAAAAAAAACAGGAAATGCTTGTTACTGCTGTAAACAGCGCAGTCCAGCAATTTAAAAGAGAGCAGAGCCGCGGAAACAGAGAAATGTTCCCACAGCTGCTTTCTTTTTTGAAATGGTCGGTGGCGGGTGGCTAGTGACGGTGCCCCCCTGCCATTGGCGCCCTCCTGCCACACTTACCCAGCTTACCAGGTAGCGCCAGCCCTAAGCAAGGAGGGGAGATGGGGTGATGATGTTGGCCAGGGGTTATAGGGAAACTATGGAAAAATGCTGGACTTGGACAGGGGGAGACAGATGGAGACGGGGAAATGCAGGATTTAATGTTTAAAAAATGTAAGGTCATGCATTTGGACTGCAGCAATCCAAGGGAGCAATATAGTATAGGGGGTGTAATACTTTTGTCCACTAAAGAAGAGCGGGACCTAGGTGTGGTTGTGTCTGATGATCTTAAAGTAGCTAAACAGGTAGAAAAGGCGACGGCAATAGCTAGAAGGATGCTTGGGTGCATACGGAGAGGAATGACTAGTAGAAAAAAGGAGGTGATAGTGCCTCTGTATAAGTCTTTGGTGCGACCTCATTTGGAGTATAGTGAGCAATTCTGGAAACCGCACCTTCAAAAGGATGTGAACAGAATGGAGTCGGTGCAGAGGGTGGCTACTAAAATGGTTAGTGGTCTTCATTATAAAGCATATGAGGACAGACTTAAGGATCTTAATATGTACACCTTAGAGGAAAGGCGGGATAGAGGTGATATGATTGAGATGTTTAAATACCTCCGTGGCATAAATGTTCAGGGGGAGAGCCTCTTTCAATTGAAAGCAAGTTCTGCTATGAGGGGACATGGGATGAGGGTGATGGGGGATAGATTCAGGAGTGATATGTGGAAATATTTCTTTACAGAAAGAGTTGTGGATCCGTGGAATAGTCTCCCAGTGGAGGTGGTAGAGATGAGGACAGTATCTGAATTTAAAAAAAGCATGGGACGAACACAGAGGATCTCTAAAGGAAAAAAGGGGACTGTTGTAGTTGTTGATATGGAAGGACAGACTAGATAGGCCATGTGGTCTTTTTCTGTCATGTTTCTGTTTCTAATAGGGAGAGAGAGGGGAGATGGACAACATGGGGTAAATAGGTTGAAAAAGAGACGGAGAGAAACTGGACATGGAAGTAATGGGGATGGTATGGTATGGAGATGAGGTAGTGCTGGTTGCAGGGGGATAGGAAGGGAGAAGGCAGACATAGAGGATAGGGAGAGAGAGCCAGAGAGAGAGACTGGATGGGTGCTGAGAGATGTTAGACATGGAAGGGGAGAGAGTGTGCTAAAACTGGGGAATAATGGACCATGGAAGAAGAGCTGGGGAATGGAAGGACCGGGGTCAAGGTTGAAAAGTGGTAGGTAGATGGTGTAAAAAAAAAAAAAAAAGTCGTCGTCCACGTGACACATGAGCGAGTGAAGACTTGTCTCCGCTCGCTCCAGGGCCGCCTCGATTATTTGGTGAAAAACCTAGCTATTAGTCCCCCAAAAAGCTGAAGAGAAGGAGGGGGAGAGGCTCCGACAGTTGGGTAGTGGGCTCGGTGTGAAAAATCACAGTATAAATGCCTCCACCGACGCGCAAAGAGAGAGAGAAGGAGAAAGTGCCGAAGCCTGGGGCCCTGATGTCGACAGCAACGCAGCCAACTTCTCCGAGTAGGGAGAGTGTAAAGTCAACTACGGAAGAGCTGGCGAGAGAGGTAGTAAGGCTGCTGGACCCCAAGTTTGATCAGATACTGACAAAGTTGGAGGCGATGGGCACGTCGATGGTGGAAATAAGCTAAAGGATAGATGAGGTGGAAATTAGAGTGGCGTTGATTGAAGACAATGAGAGGAGGCAGGCGAGAAAGCACGACTGGATTCGGGCAAAAATGGAAGCCCTGCATAATAAAAATTGAGGGCCTAGAGAATAGATCCTGCAGAAACAATTTATGGATCGTGGGGGTCCCTGAGGCGACTACAGATCAGATGCTGCTGCCTTTGATACAAAACTGGCTCCCAAAGGAACTGGGGTTAGACTCCTTGGTGGGGGAACTCAAAGTGGAGCGCGCTCATTGGCTTGGAGGGAAAATGATGGCCAGACAGCGTCCGAGAGTGGTGATAGCGAAGATTCTCAATTTTCACCATAAGGAGCAGCTTCTACAAGCATACCGTCGGAAGCGGGATTTAGTCTTGGACAATAATAAGTTGCTTCGGTTTCCAGACTATTCGGCGATGGTCGCAGCGAAGCGGAAGGAATTTACTCCAGTATGTGCGGCCTTGTTTCAGAAGAAAATAAGGTTTACATTGGGGTTTCCTGCCACGCTCCGGGTGTCTAATATGGGGAAGAACTTTGTTTTCGAGTCAGTGGGAGCGGCAAAGAACTTCCTGGTGAGTTTGGGCTACCTGCTTGATCCAATGAGTTTTTATCCAGAGTCCGGCTCATACCCGGGCTCTTGAGATATCTCGAACATGGAGACTGAGCATCGGCGAGACCGGGGACTGAGAGACTTCAGTTGTGTTGGACAGACGCGGTGCTATAAAGTGCTGTGACTATGTAGGTTGTGCCTATATGTTCTCTGAATGTGTTGAGGGTTATCTGCTCTTTGGGGGGTACAGTGATCTATGGCCTGGAGAATGAAGGCCTCAGAATGGTATTTGGAGACATCGAGTAAAGGGTTTTATCTATACTTTTGAGACACCTAGGGGGGGGGACAGATTTGTCACGTTGCACTAGTGGAGGGCGATCGAGGCGGCCCCGTAGTGCACATTAGGGACTAGGGTTTTCAGCCAAGACGGCTGAAGATAGGGTTGGTGGTTTTTTATTTATGGAGGGGGGGGAGGGGATAGAGAGCTAATGAGATGGGAAACTGGGCAGGGGCCAAAAGGAGGTGGGCTGGGGGGGGGGGGAATCTGCGCACCAGGAATCTAAGGAAACGCCTAAATTTGGTAGAAACCATGCTGGGGGTTGAGGCTGGGCAACCCCGAGCAGTAAAGTGGGGAAAGATCATTTAAGTTGAGTGCTCTGAAAATTGGAACAAATGAGACATGATATGCGATTTATTACCTGGAATGTTGGGGGGGTAAATTCGTCAGTGAAGAGGATGAAAATCTTACAGGCTTTACGAAAAGGAAAAGGCCAAATAGCGATGCTTCAGGAAATGCACTTAAGTGCGAAGGAGCATGCTAAGCTTAAGAAGGGCTGGGTTGGACAAGTATATGCGGCTTTCTCAGGGGGCCGGAAGAGGGGTGTCGCAGTTTTGATTAACAAAGAGATTCGGGTAGAGGTGTTGGGGGAAGACTTAGACCCCTCGGGAAGGTTTATGTTTATGCATGTAAAACTGAACGGAGAGGAAATGTTTCTGGGGAAATATATATGCCCCTAATGTTTATGAGCACAAATTCTTCCAGAAGATAAGCCAGAAAATTGGGAATGCACCGAGGATACCAGTAATTGTGGCAGGAGATTTTAATTGCCCTCATGATCCTGAATTGGATAGATTCAATGTGAGAGAGAAAGGAGGCTGGAATAAGAGGGGAGTGAGCTATCTATGCCAGGCCGGGGGGTTGATGGATACATGGAGAATACTGCATGGAGGGGAAAAGGACTTTACACATCTGTCAAGGGTACACCACACTTGGTCCAGAATTAATTATATTTTGGTAGTGCAGAGAGAGTTTGGCAGAGTGGTAAATTCAGAAACTGAACCCATTTTGATATCGGACCATGCGATGGTGAGGATGGATTGGAGGGGGAGAGAAAGGGGGGGGAAGGCCGGTGGGCCTTTCCTAGACAAATGTGGCAGAATAAGGACTTTCAAAAATATTTAGAGCAAAAGTGGGAGGAATATTTGCAGTTTAATGAGTCAAGTGCACGGTCTGCAACTCTGTGTTGGGAAGCGGGGAAGGCGGTAATGAGGGGGCACATCATTGCGTATGTAGCAAAGGAAAAGAGAAGAATAAATGAGGAAGTCTTGCGGTTGGTGCAAGATATGCAATGGCTGAAGAAACTATCAGTGGGAAATAAAGGGAGGGAACATGTTAAGGGCTTCTTGGATGCTCAGCAGAAGCTTAATGGAATACTCCAAGAACGAGCGGTGTATAGTATGCAGTACTATAGGCATCAATTTTTTAGATTTGGTAATAAAACTGGCAGCTTATTAGCCCGATTTGGTGAAAGAGGTGGGAGGTCCAAAGGTGGTAACAATCATCCGAGACAAAGCAGGGAACAGGCAATCGGACTCCAAAAGAGTGGTGGAGGTTTTCCAGCAGTTCTACGAGGACCTGTATACCCCAGAGGCAGAGAGTGTGAAAAGGCATTCCTGGATGGAGTGCCACTCTCGCAGGTTTCTCGAGCCGAACTTGAGGAATTGAATAGACGGATAGAAGGGGTGGAAATTCAGAAGGTTATCAGGGAGGGGAAGCCCCATAAGGCCCAGATGGCTACAGAGTAGAATTTTACAAAATGTTAGAACTGAAGGTGGTCTCCTCTTTGGCTGCAGTATATGGTGGTTGAGTAGGGTGAGGTTTCCCCAGGGATATGAGGACGGCCTCTATCACAGTGCTCCACAAGGCAGGGAAAGATCCGGAGGACAAAGCTTCTTATAGACCGATTTCACTAATCAACTATGATATGAAACTGTTAGCGTGGGTGTTAGCAAAACGGTTGAAGGCAATTCTCCCGAGGCTGATAAGCCCCTGCCAGATGGGTTTCGTCAAAGGCAGAGAGGCCTTTTTCAATATCAGCAAGGTTCTTTTGGGGGCAGAGATTTGTGTGCAGAGGGAAGTGCCTCTGCTCTTAGTGAGTCTGGATGCAGAGAGAACCTTTGACAGGGTGTCTTGGACATATATGTTTATGGTGCTTCGGAGGTTTGGGTTTGAAGGGGCCTTTTTGAGTTAGATTCAGGTGCTTTGTACCGTACCTTTGGCGTTTATGGTAATGGGGGGGACAGCGTTCTGAGCCTTTTGAGCTACGGAGAGGGACGTGACAAGGTTGCCCGCTGTCGCCCCTGTTGTTCATTTTGCACGCCCTCATAAACGCACGATCGATCCAAAAGAAATGGCCAGCCGTGGCCAACCTGGTGGACATCCTATTTATCACTGAGACATGGTTGTCATCCTACACCAACTTGTCCCCCCCCCAACTTCGCCATCCACTCATGCTACAGGGCTGACCGAAGAGGTGGAGAAGCACTCATCCTGACTAAGACGGAACTACAATTCCAGCTAACCGCCTCCAGCAGCATTATGAACCTTGACTCCATCATCATATTGAATAAACACAGCACTATCAACTTGTTCTACAGGGCCCCATCCCCTTCCCCAGAGGACTTATCCACAATTATAGACATTGCCTGCAACCCCAAGAACCCTCGTGTTTCAAACTGGGTGCTGGGCAACTTCAACCTTCCAGCTCTCCAGGACACTCACTCCAAGGTCTTCTTCGAGGCCCTTAAAGAATTATGATATACCCAGTTGGTCAATGCCCCTACTCATGTAAAAGGAAACAAACTGGACCTGATCTTCGCTCCACATGCTGTCCTTGACCCCACACACAAGCTGGAGCTATCCATCAGTCCAGTACCATGGTCCGACCATAGCTTGATAAAGTTCCAGATGCCATCACACCCCAACAAAAATAGAACCCAGGCCTCAAGCGAATCCACCACAGCAGCATCAAAACGTTTCTGGGCATTCAACAAGGAGGAAATCTTGGACAGAGCCAGCCTCTCCATAACCCGCCGACACAGAGCCTCGACGACATGATCTCCACATGGAACGCAAGCCTGGATGCCGTAGTCCAACTACCTCCCATCAATAAGTCAGCAGGAAGAAGAGACTGTGGAGGAGGGTGTCTACCTTTAAACATTCCAGGATAAGCAGGGACATGGTACATGTTGTTTCACCTATGACAATGACGGGAGATGGTGAGAGAGGTCTCACAGAGGTCACACAAGTCATTATGACAGATCACATTAATTGCCAGGGCTACTGCCTCCTTGTGAGCCTTGGGATAACCTACAAGATTCAGTTCAATAGGCCTAGGCTCTGTTCCAAAGGCTAATGAAATAGGGATCTCACAGCTACTTCACTCATGACGTATTGTTAGGACAGACCTTCGTGAGGAGGCTCATATATTTTTGGGGATGAAGGCTATGCTGGAAGGGCTATTGATACATCAGCAGACACCTCCCATGCATCAGATCCCTCTGCGGATTAAACCTATCAACTGACAGGATGTTCCTATAGAGCTTGCTCCGTGTATGGGTCTGTATTGACAGTGTCAGCTAATGTTACTGTTTGGATAAGAAATGGCATCCCTCAACAGGGAGCCAATGCATTCTACACCATGGACAATGTGGATGCCATATTTCCCATTCCCGGCCCTGGTGTATATCCGTTGGACGGCACAGATAATGTCATTTGTTACCCTATCAGTGTTGTGTCAGCCTGTAGAAAGGCTGTGATGGGTTGCCACATGCACAAAACAATCTGATGCAGCCATGCCATGAATGTCTGGGACGTTGTTCCAGATGGTTGTACCAGTACCCCAGAGCAGTCTGACAGCTGAACAGTGGAGGCGGTGCCAACAGTGTCAACATGTGACCCCATAAGTGGAGCTTTGGACGGGGCAACCTCACACCGGGGAACTTTGGATGGTGCAGGATCCTCAAGGCCAATGTTGGAGCCTTCTTGTTGGTGTGACATATATCTAACCTTTGGGGACTGTGTGGAGTTATGTTTGGTTAACTGTGATCCCTGGGAGGCAGACAAAGCCATGAGAGATGTCAAAGCTACTGTAGTTGCATCAGAGGGACACAGGTCATTGAGTTTGTCTGCTTGTGTCTGTAAGCCGCGTGTAGACATCAAGGAGTAGGATGACAAATACAAAATGACGTTGCCAGGCCCCAAACAGGTAAGACACCAGCCATGCGTGTCTGGAATTGAAAGGGTACCGCTGCTCTTAGTGCATTTCCTACACTTGGAGACGTCCACGAACTTGTGTCAATGTTCCTGAGAGGTCTAAGGCCCAAAATAGGGCATCCAGTGTAAATGTGCCAGGATGTCATACAATATTTGTATGCGGTAATGACAAGACCGGAAAGACCAGCGGTACCGTTCAAAGGCCAAAGAATGACATGCGATACAAAAGAAAACATTAGCACAAAGAACCTCGTTAGTGGCGAGAAGGACACGGCCTGCTGACTCAGTGGAAAAGTTGAACTGGAGAGGGCCGGCTGGAAAGGTGGGAGGGCAGCGCGTAGGCGCTGTGGAATACCTCCAAAATCTCAAATACCTTGGGAAGCTGATGAGCAGTCCTGCGCAGACTACATTGCTAACAACATACACATATGTCAGGCCTCTTACCTGCTCCATTCTCGGGATACAATCAGCTGTGTAACATATGCAGGTATGTTACATGTGTGAACTCCACAGAACAACACTCTAGGTTTTATACATTTAAAGTAGATGACACGTCTGCATACAGTAGGTACACCACATTGATTTCACCTTGAAAATATTGTTTCCCATGTGCAAACAATAAAAACCACTATAACCTTTCAAGTCACAGACATATTTCTTGTTGTCTATCAGGATCTGACACATAAGTGAGGTGCACTCAGTCATAACGTCTGTGCGTTTGGTCAGCAAGGTGTGTACGCACACACGCACACAGCAGAGAGGTAATAGTAGTGACAACAGACTGTCACAACCGCAACGGACAAACCAGTATTGTCTGTTAAGGGGAGGGTGTGGTGGATGTGGCAACATTCCTCCACAGCTGTGATATGTATAAATCTCATAGACGTTATATATTGTTGAAAAAAAAGCGTATGGTGTTTGCTAGATGATGTTACTGTGAGACACAGGTGAACAGCCCAGGGTCAGCTGACACCTATAGATGCAGAGATAAAAGGTATGTTGTGTCAGGAACAGCATGTTCTCAGACATGAAATGTTGAGGTGCAGGGCACTTGCAATAGTCTGCCTCATTGCAGACGCCCAACAGAAAAATAGGTTGCCACCTGCCCCAAACAGCTTGTACAGTCCCAACAGACATACACAAGCCTAAGGGTGGTATGTGAGTAAACATCACACAGACCCCGGTTTCACCAGTCTGCATCTCCAGCTGTAATACAAACATGACACATGAGGTTGCCTGTCACAATGTGCTCCAACACCCATAAACCAGGATTAACAGAGATGACAGGGTCAAAATGCATGTTCATATGTTGTCGGAGAGGTATAGGTACCTTGACACTGCCTGTATATCCATGACTAGGATTGCCTGGCTGACATACAGACACGACCCTCAACATGTCCCCTCCGTGTATGTCTGTAATTACATCCCCTAATAGCATGGTTTGAGACTCACGCACAGGATCACAGAGGTCTGCTTTTTACCCCTGTTCTGTTTGTGCTGACTCAACACCTCACAACTGACACCCCTGATGCCAGCGTCATCACGGCCCCCCTCCCCCCCCTCCCCCCCCCCAACCTCTGGGGATCACAGCCCTTCACTAGGGGTGATCATCTGCTGTTGAATCCACAACATTACCTTTGCTATGCATGTTTGGGGAACTTCCCCCTCCGCTGCACCCTCTGTTCCCCCCATGCTGTGTTTATCAAGGTGTACATGCACTGTTATCTGACTCCTACCTCCTAGGCCACAAGGTGAATGTAAACCCCTCTGGCATAAAACACGTGAGGCAGCAATGCTATTGGCCACGTACGAGACTTCATCCTGGTGTTACCACTACATCCCTCTGTGTTACTAGTGCAGCACCTGTAAGCTGTCTCAGCTGAGTTTATGCATCCCAATGTGTCCCCACATGGCATGGTGTTTTTTGAGCTACCTATGTTCACCAATGTGTCTTACCAGGTGGTGTTGTTGTCGGTCATCAAGGCTCCAGCAACCATTCACAATGGACATGTGTGTGCTATATGTCCTAGAGGCTTTTGGTAGATCTGCACTATGTGGATGTTTTGGCCCAGCCTGTGGATCCCTGTGTTTTGCATCCACATCATAGTAATGCACCATGTTCATTGTGTGGTTTGGACGTATACTACTGTGTCAGTTATACTAAGTAACCCTATCCATGTGTCTACGACAGGCTGCCATATCTCAATGAATTACATGTGGAATGTGTGTGACATGTTTGTGTGTGCCGGTTGATCACTAGTGAGGTATCTGACAACCCACCCTGTGTTCCTCCCACAGCCAATCGTCAAGGCCTGCAGGATCTAATCCGAGCTGTAGATGCTAACACACGCCAACTCTGCCAGCTGACGGAGGAGGTCAGGGCCCTGCCCATCAATAGGATGTGTGACGCACTGGAGGACATTGCAGCTGTGCTGAGGCAAGCAGTCCCGGCAGTGGTACTGGCACAGGCACAACCACCACCAACTTCACCACCACCACCAGGCCAGGCGGAGGGTGCAGCACGGGGGGATGGGGTTATTCGACGTGGCAGACGTGGGCGTCCACGCCGTCAATAAATATGATATTAGACATATGAGATATCATACATGCAACGTGTGTTTCAAATATGTGTCCCTGTGATGTCCTAGGTAGTGTGCACATGCAGGTGTCCGCCATGACCATTTGACCTTTACCATTGCCCCTCACTGGTGGGTTGTTTGCTGTGGCAGTTATCACTACACACATACAAGCACATGGCATGTGCGACCTGCACAGTGTGTGTTCAGTGACTCTTGCCTACAGCGGGGTGGTTTACACAGACAACCATGTTGTGACAAGGAGAGTGCTCCGAGGTGGCATGGACATTATTTGGAAACATCACCGTTTTGACCCCCTCATACACCCAACATTGGGTGCATATGTGGGACCATGTTCCCTGTGAGTAACACAGATTATATGTGGCCACCCCCTTAGCCATCCATGTGCCACACACAGGCATGGGTGTCATGCGTATGTGGTCAGCTGATGTCAGCAACAACATATGGTTACACGACAGCCATCCCTATGACATGGATTTTACCGAGCCACCCTTACAATGCAACATCACATGAGTCTACCTTTGACCCACGCTCCCACACACATGTTTAGCCACCATCACCTAATGGGTACCTGCTCCACATATCATACCCATGTCTACGTTTGCTGCTTATGCAGGTCCACACACATGTCCCATGCTTGCATCCATATTGAGTGGTGAAGGGAACCACGTGACTATTGTGTCATACAAAACAAAACTTTATTTTACTAACAAAAACAAACTGGCAACATGCCTGGGAACCCCTTGGCCCTGGTTGTGGCTGGAACACAGACCAGCACAGGGCACATGTGGTCGACACAGGAGCCATCACCGACTCCTGTGCCGATGTTCAGCAGGTGGCAAACGACGGGACAGCTGTTCCATCTCTTCACTCACCTGCTGAATGACTGCCGTCAGACACCGGCAGCTGTGCAGTAGCAGACGGACGTCCCTGTGCACACCATCCACTGCCTCCATCACATCATGTATGCACATGCCAGGACACAAACACTAGCCAGTGTTTGTGTGCTGGCATGTGCACGTCTGACGTGTGCGGCAGTGGATTGTGCACTACGGGGACGGCGGCCATCCCCTGATGACACCTGCTGGGCCTGACGGCAGACCACACTGCCCTGTGCTGGGCTGTGTTCGGCACTACCCTCCACCAACCCTTCCACCCTCCCCCCCAACCCTTCCATCGCCCTCCCTTGCCCAGCGCCAGGCAACACAGCCACATGGCCCACAGGCCCCCACAGCCCTGACCCCCCCAAACCAACCGCGCCCCCCGCACCCCTTGTTGCGCTGCTGTCCTCATCCGATTCAAATCGGCCCTTCAAACCCTCCTCCTCATCATCCTCATCCTGGGACTCCGGCACCACCTCCTCCTCATCAATCACCACCACCTCCTCCACTTCCGCCCTTCCACGGTGGGTGGTGGGCCTCCGCAAAGAGTATGCGGAGGTGTGTGGGCCCTCCACATCCTCATCACTCTCTGCTGAGAAAGACACACATTAGGACAATATCATGTGTGTCACATAACACATGTACATATGCAGGCGACACACAGGCTGGTGGGCCAATATAACATTAGAACCGGTGAAGCATGTCTGTCAGTACTAACCGTCATGTTGCTGCTGTGTGCCGCTGGCATATCGCTCCAGAAAGGACCCATGGTGCTGGCGCAACTCACGGCCCTTCTTTCTCAGATCCTCCACCTGTGGATATGCAAACAATGGGTGTGTTCATCAATGAGGGGTTCATTCAGGTGTGTGGACAACATAACCTTACCCCTGTGTGCGACGTATCATACATCTCCCTCTCCGCTGCTGTGTGTGGTATGAGGAGCATAGGTAACCACCTAAAACAGTTGGTCTGTGCAAAATGCATTGATAGTTCTGCACATCTGTGTTTGGGGGGTAACAACGGGGCCTGTGTTGGTATGACAGCCATCGCCCAAGACGACATCAGGTAGCAGCATTGCACAGTGCCTGCATGCTCTCTGCCACACATAACCTAATATGCTCTACACATGAGTGAAATGGTGGGTCAAAGGGACACAGACAGAGAGAGAGAGAGGGATAGAGAGTGAGAGGGGGAGTGTGAGAGTCAGAGAGGGTGAGGGGGTTTAAACCATTCCCTAGGTGAGTTGGTTGTTTGTGTGGTCCCCTCCCTGCTATTGGCTGACATCAACTGATACAGGTGTGTATCTATGCAATCCCCGGAATAAAGCAGGTCAAAGTCATCACTGGTGGGTAACCCACAGTTGTACATGGCAGGTACGTGTCCACGAAGAGTTGTGGCCCTGTGTAGGGTTTACACCAACTACCATGGATCTTTGGCATGCACTATGGGTTTAATTTCCAGGTTAGGTGGTTATGGGAGAGGTGTGCTCAGGTGGCCTTAACATACATTGCATCCCTCTGGGAGACTCTATCTGAGCAGTAGTGGCCCATGAGGGTGTAAACTGAGCCCCATGACTCTGCTCGTCAGATGTCTTTCACACATGTGGTGTGGTGTGTGGCCCTAGAGGCTGCCATGGCTGCCAAATTGTGAGCGGTGACATTGGCATGCAGTGCAAGTGTATTGCCATGCCAGATGTACGTGGGACCATTCACAGACCAGTAGGTTTCTGCTCTCTTTTCAACGTCTGTACTCACATGGATGGATCAGAGTGTGGGGATGGCTAAGGGGAACGTATGTGATGCTGGGTCCCCTGCAGATAGACAGCCAGGGCTCCCCCACATAGCACAGTATAGTGATTCATCCTTGCATCTGGCGCATGGGGCTGATGGACGGATACAGATAGCTGAAGCTGTGTGTCCTAATGAATGTATGGGACAACATAGGCATGACATGTGTCTGTGTCCGTAGGACAACCGTATCATGTTTGTAGCCAGTGTATGTTGGATCAGCCCTTAGAGCTTGCAGTTCACTGATACACCTTGTAGATCTGATTGCTATGATGAGTGTTCCCATCAAGGACAGAAACATTAGGGATGTAGTGCCTGGGAACTATGTGAGCCCCTGCATAGCCAAGCCCACAACATGTTTGGGAACCCATGCCACTGTGGTTGGTTCCAGGGGAGGTGTTTTTGGGGGCATACCCTCCACAACGCACGGTTTTTGCTGATGGCAGGAAAATGTTAGGCCATTGATGGGTGGAGATGTTGCAGCAATGGCCTCTCAAAGGTCTTGGAATGACCTCTGCTGTGCACCAGTGTTTGATGGGTTACAGTGTGACCCTGACAATGATGTGTGAGGGATGGCACGGGTGTGTACGCCCTTTGGTTGCCAACATCTGTTGACTCTCTCTCACGTTAACACATGGACGCGCTTTGTGGCATGTGTCGTGGAAACATTAGGGACATATCACACATCATGGTTAGTGTGGTGTGGCATACACGTTTCAGTCATCCATTAGCAGGCTCTGGGGTGTGTTGACTGGGAATTGTTATGCCATAGTGGCCCCACCCCATGCAACATTAGGTCCCTGACAGAACCACTGTCCTGATGTGCTACTTGTGACAGACATGGATTGCATAGGGCAGCACACCTAGCGTTGCCAGCATGGGGCTATGTGGAAACTGTTGTCTCTGTCCCCCTGCACCTTGCCTGTTGTCTAATCAATCCAGGGAATGTCAGACAGCGCATATAGGGAGTGTTGGCCCCAGGTGTTATGGAGGCATCCCTCGTTATGCAGCCATGAATGAGGAGTTCTGGAACTAACTGTGTACCTGTGGCATTAGATTAAGCTGCAGAGCAATATATATATATGAGGTTCAACAAGGTCAAGATATTCAGGGGAGGTGCACCTTGTGTCGGCACCAGTGTTGCCTATGCACATCACTAATGATGCTGTCTGAACATTAGTTCATATTGCCAGGGTGATTGACAACACGGAGGTGGGTATGCTCCTCTCTGACAAATGGCCACAGATTTCAAATTTTGTTGTAAAGTGACCAAGAGGGTGTTTCAAATAATTTCTAACACTACAACATGGGTACCTGATTGTCTGCATGACCTAGTCAGGTGTTGCCCTTTCAAGGGGGATGGCATACCTAGGGGGCCTGCCACATTGCTGTTGCCTCCTATATATTTGTTCGTGATTGACACCCCTGACCCTCCAGGTGGCTGGGGCTGAGTTGTGCAGTGGATGAGCACACCCCCCCCCCCCACTTTGACAGCCTCTGCTGTCAAGGTGAACAGAGGTGAGGTTTGCAGGACAGCTTGCACCTCCTACCATTATGGTGTTGACCGCCAGCGGCCGATGGACTGGGTGGGACAGTCTGAGAACATTCTCCGATCTGAGTGATAGACTGTGACATGAGTCCACTGGATGTTGACGCACCATTGGTGCACTTGCATGTGCGGACGTGTATGGGTGACTACATGCACCGTAGCTGACATGTGCCCATCTGCTGGGGAATCACTCTGTCCAGGAGGTGTGTTGGTTGCAGTGTTCATGACAGATATTGCACAAATCAGGTTGAGGGCGGCTGCAGCAGATAGGTGGGATTCAGTGTGCTATTGTGCCTTGCTTGTGTGTACTCCATCAATCGCGTGGTAGTCTGGAGGATTCTCTGGGTTATCTGTGACGGCATACATATTGGAGTACAACGAGAGTGTGAGTGGGAGGGAGGCCTGGTCATGTGACTGTGACTGTGTGCACATGGTTCACTCGTCCAGGTGTTGTTACACAGGTTTCCCTGGTACGGGAAACAGAAGCACCGACAGCCATGCACTATGTGAATGCTCGGGGGGCTGAGCGTAGGCGTTGGGGGATAACTTTGTAGTGATAGTGCCCTGCCTGATAGCAGACCCCGTGGGACCTCTGGTGGAATGTCTGGAATGGCTCCTGTGGTCTTTACTCAGATTCAGTTGCCACTTACCCATAGACAACCCGAACTACCTGTCTGAACAAATCATGGTGGGACATATGCTCAGGCACCAACATAATTATCTTGGGATATGCAGGCCCCTCCTGACGAGGTGCATTACCACCCTCTGAGCTGTGACAGTCAACAAAACCCTCAGAGGACTGGTTGCATATTATCACTGAGGGCTCAGGTTTAGTGCTTGTTGAGAACCTCGGAGCATGTGTACAGGGATAACCTGGTTCGAGTTTTCTGGAGACAACACACATCAGCACATAATGACTATTTCCCCATGCTGTGACCACAATCTGTGTGTACTGGTGGCACAATGTGTGTGGGGTGGTTTGGTGACGACGACCTTGATGCCACATAGCCACAGGACTGTGTTTGGTGGCCACGATCCTCTGGTCCAGTGACACTGGCTATGCCTATGTATTGGTAATGTCCACAGCTAGTACCTCAAAGCAAGGTCCAAGGGTTTTGGTGGAGGGTGGGACCACAAGACATGGCTGTGGTCACAGGGTGCCTTGTGGATGCTGGGGAATCACACCAGGACAGTTTGGCCAGAGTAGGTTCTCTTACGCCAACACCACGCCGTCCCCATGTTTTGAGGGGGATGGGTGCTTTCCGACATGGCCAGTTTTATGTTTGTCTACATGGGATCCACAGGATGTAAATAAGTCCCCTGAGGACATGGATGCCACCACAGGCACATCTGTGGGGTTGCGGGTACTGCGCTTGGCTGTTGTTTTCGGCCATCCCCACTTGCATACCATCCCACACGCCAAACAGCCACACATGGAGTGGATGGGCCGTAGGCATTTGGGACAATACGCCTGGCTATAACTTACAGTGGAGGTACAGGCACATTTTCAACATGTCTTCTGATAGCAGGAGTGACTTTACATAATGACGGCAAACTTAGGGCCTACCCACAAACCTTGGGAAGATGTGCAAGGAGGTTTACACTCTTCCTGTGTAATTGTGTTGGTGAGAGCTCAACAACACTTCTGCAGGTGGCAGTTAACAGTAGAACAGTGTTACCGGTGAGGGAGACGTCAGCGGGTGCAGGCACAGGATTTGCGAGACCATAGAGGTGTTTTTCAAGGATAGTGATAATGAACGGATGACTCTGTGTAACATGATGAACTGGGAAGCAGCATTTGGGAGAGGCATCAGGGAAGCACGTATGCGCTGTTGGATGGACCCATATGCTTTCCTCTTGGACGCTGGAGAGCGGTCATACTCGGGCTGAGACAGGGCACACAAGAGCAACATGTGACTGATATTCCCTGCTTGCTCCTGGAGATTTAATGTTGCCAGTGCCAGCTGCATGCTTAGCTGCGGATTACAGCCTGTGTTCATTGAGACCTATGTGCATTGAGTGTGGCACCCTGAGCTCACCATTTCATTCCTCTGTGACCCCCTTCACAGACATGGCAGGGACGTAGCATGGTTGGGTTGGCACAGATGACGTTCCAGCTTCCCCCCCCCCAACCCAGTATGTGTTATTTTTCCCACATTTGTGTTGACCTTAGCTGCACATGTCACCCAACACTCACCCAATGGCAACATGATATCCCAGCACACCTGGGTGTTGTGTACCTACATGTGACATTTGTTTGCCGAACCTATGGAGCTTACCATGGCCCACGTCCATGACGTGTGGCTTTCTAAAGGACCATGGATAGTACTTGTTTACTAAATACAATTGTTGTGTGATGTGTCTGTGTGTTGCACGGAGCATACTGGTCTCAGTGGACTTGCATCTGGCCCTATGTGACCTATGTGATGTTGGTCGTTTTATCATACTTGGGCCCTGGATGCGTATGACCGTGTGGCTGGCCACACTGGGGGCAGGGGACAATGCATGGGTATGTACTTTTGCCACCTGTGCACATGTGTTTGATTCAGACTGTGGTGTGCAACCTAGACAAGTGCATGTATCCATCAAACAGCATCTGTGATGTTAATCTGCTAACACATGTGTGAGACCTGGCGGATGGGCGAATGTGTGACCTGAGTCAGCAGGCATAGCTGGGGACATGTCTCAATTAAAGACCCTCACCATTGGATCTTATAGCTGATGTGGGTGAGGTGTCCATCACGCACATCCACATCTGCGTCACACCAATCTTCTGGATACATCAATGGTGTGTGTGCTGAGCTGTGGACCTCAAGGACTGTGTGAGATGTGCTACCTACCCACCATACCATGAGAACAAATGTGAGTGACATACCCTCTGTTGCATACAGCTCTCAGGCCCCCTGGGTTTAGGGTATCCTAGGACACATCGTCAGCAACATACAGCGTAGCAGCAGGGTGATTGCCAGAAACCCATACGCAGGTATCAGGAACGCCTAGGGATGTGCAGCATGGATTGAACAGTCTAGGCACACTGCACCATATCACTAGGGTGTGTGAGAGGCCACTGGGATGGCCTCTCAGGACTCCTGGGGATAGGGTGACTTGATTTAACAGTGTAGGCACTCTGCACCATATCACCAGGGTGTGTGAGAGGCCACTGTGATGACCTCTCAGGACTAGAGGGGATAGGGTGAATCGATTGAACAGTGTAGGCACACTTCACCATATCCCTAGGGTGTGTGAGGGGCCACTCTGATGGCCTCTCTGGACTCCTGGGGATAGGGTGAATGGATTAAACAATCTAGGCACACTGCACAATATCACCAAGGTGTGTGAGAGGCCACTGTGATGGCCTCTCAGAACTCCAGGGGATAGGGTGAATGGATTGAACAGTGTAGGCACACTTCACCATATCCCTAGGGTGTGTGAGGGGCCACTGTGATGGCCTCTCAGGACTCCTGGGGATAGGGTGAATGGATTAAACAATCTAGGCACACTGCACCATATCACCAGGGTGTGTGAGAGGCCACTCTGATGGCCTCTCAGGACTCCTGGGGATAGGGTGATGTGATTTAATAGTCTAGCCACGCTGCACCATAGCACCAGGGTGCCTGAGAGAACACTCTGATGGCCTCTCTGGACTTTTGGGGATGTGGATCTTGGATTGAACAGTCTAGGCACACTGTACCATATCACCAGGGTGACTGAGAAAACACTATGCTGGTATGCTAGGACTCCTGGGGATTGGGAGGATGTGTGGCAGAACATTGGCACACCACCCCATATCACCAGGGTGACTGACAGACCATGTGCTGAATATTTCACAACCCCTGATGGTGGACCACATGTGTTACCCTGTGGCTGCAGATCACACCATCAGCACAGTATGTTTCTGATGGCTCCACAGATCTATGGACTACCTCTGTTACAGTGTGCTGTATCACATCTACAACAGCAGATGCCATGGCCCCAAGATGGCATCATGCCCTCTGTGACCACATCCGTCACCACCTCGGCACAGGCCAAACCACTCTGATGTGATACAGCAACAATATAGCATGTGGTTTCACCTGCTGCACTTTCATGATATGGACTAGCTCCACACAGCAGCATGGACATCTGCAATCCACGCTGTGTGTGCATATGTTGATTATGACCTGTGGCCATACACTTACCTCACGGGGGTTGTCTGCCACACGATTGTAGCGTCTGGTGAGTCGCTCCCACGCCCTGCACACTTTACCCATGTCCTTTCTCCTTGAGGCCCCAGGGAACAGCCTGTCGAGCTTAGGGCCAATGAGCCTAGCCAGGTGGCACAGCTCACGGTAGCTGAAGGCAGGCTTGCGTGTGCGGGTAGCCATTGTCCAGTATGGTCTTCTTGACGTGCTGATGCACGCAACGCAACTTCCACACATGCGCATATCAGTTCGCGCACATGCACGCCACATGGCTGCGCGAAAGTCTGTTCCTGCGCCCCGCATGGCTGCGCGACAAATGCAATAGGCGCTCTTGCGCTCCGCATGGCTGCGTAAGATGAAATTTGGAAATGCACACATGTATGTACCTCTCAGATTATGGTGTCGCCAACAGTACATCTACGAAGGTCTGCAGACACACATAGCACGATGTGTTTCCTCATGTGGAAAAGATGTCTTCGCTTGCTATGAATATTATTCATGTTTACACAGTGTGTGTTAGAAACTCCGAAAACATATCCAGTAATTGCTTGTGCATTGTCTGATGTGTGCTATGTGTGTCACATAGCAGGTACTGGCAAGATACTTACAACAGGGGGTGCTGACAGACCATCAGCGTCAGCTATCAGTCACCCTAGTGTTATGGGTTTGTGTGTGCCACTGGAGTATGTTTAGTGGTGCATCTTGATGTGTGGCCAGCAATGATGTGGATTTTGCCATAGGGGGGGGTAGGAGGGTGCTTCATATCTGCCAATTGGACATGCACAGTAGGTTGCGTCTTGTCCATCATGTGACAATGTAGGTCGTCATGTCACCTTAGTGCATATTATCCCTTAATATGTGTGCTGACATACAGTCCCAGTGACAGAGGTGTAGCACAATGGTTGAGGCATGGACTGGTAAACCAAGGGTCATAGGTTCAAACCCCCATTGGGGTTCAGCATTACCTGTCTCACGCAGCACACATTATTATACAGCAGTGCCATAGTGCGTTTAACGTACATCAGTGGTGCGTGAGACATACATCTTCTTACATTACAACATTATTACCTGCGGCAGTCTCCTTTCTACATTTCAGCAGTACTGGCAGGAGAAAACCTTTACAGTGCTCTATACATCAGGTGCAGTGCAGTATTGTTACTAAGGGATCAACACAACCCTGATAACCACAGCACACAGTCTGCTGGTTTGCCTCTTTAGCCAGCCATGCATCTTTTCTCAGATGTGGAGCTGTGGCACACAGCTTACATTGCTGCATCTGCCGCTAGAGGTAGTGCGTTTGCCTCCACAGTGGGGTTATTTGTGAGTGCATCCGATGGCAGGTTTGGTAATGTAAATTAGTGGTGGCAACTGAAACACCCTCACAGTGCTGTAATCTTCAGGTGGCCCATAAGCCACCTTATAGGGCACCCTAAGGTTACAGAACTGTGTTGTTCTCTCTGTTGGCAGTAGAACATGACATTAAACACATACTGCCCCAGACAGCACCCATGTAGTCTGTCAAATACTTATCAGTGCTTTACAATGGCCTGTTCAATGTATGTCCAGTTTGGGCACTGTGAACACTACTGATGCTGAGAATCACAGTATATGTGCCAATGTAAATATCTACATTACTTTTCGTGCACAAAGACAATATAAATTTGTAACAACAACCTGTTCACAGGCATTGCAGTCAACACTGGGCTACAGCTCCATAGCTAGGGGGAAAGGTCTGGCTTGCTGAACTTTAACTTCTGCAGACTATGTAATACAGTTAACAGGGTAGGGTTAGTCCAATCGCACCCATGATGCACTGCACATGCAAAGTAACAGTCTACAGATGGCCCGAAGATGGGGTGTGCACCCCTACAGCACCTAGGCCTAGTAGTGGGTACTGACCTTCTTTGTTGCTGGGCTATGCTCACCCTGAGGGTGAGGTGGAACGCACAGCACCTGTCCTGGCTGAGATGGACTATACATCAGTTCAAAATGTCTGCCGATGTCTGATAGGTTCCCCTATCAGACACACCTGCAGAACACCTTTGGACATCTGTATCTCCCAGTCACATCTTACCGTTGTTGACTGCAATGTTCACAAAGTAGTCAGTATCCTGTGTGTGTCGCCTGTCCACATGATATAGGTGTGGTGGGTGTGGGAGGGAAGGAGCTGTATGGTCACATAGGCATAGTGTGTTTGACCCCAAAACCTGTCCTCTGAAACCCCAGTTCACCAAACAGATCCACATTCTATATCCCAGTAATGGTGATGGCAGCAGACAGGGCCATCAAACTCGGCCCAGATGGAGAAGAGACAACCTACAGGGCACTCGATGCTGTTCTGTACACATCCATATTGCACAAGAGAACACACAGTGGAGCCTGAAACACCCATCTCCCTGACCACCATCAGAGAATTTCCAGCAGCAAGAACAGTGAGTTCCCAGATACTGAACCCTGCAAGGTGTTCCAGGCAGACGCACAATAACTGCAGACAGGCCACTAGCCAGTCCATAGTGCATGGTAACAGTGAATATGAGCACACCCACCACACAGTTAACTCAGTGATTAGGCCCCAGAAATACAGAACCCATATACATCACATGAGAGAACTACTATATGGCACTATGGTCGAACCTAGCCATGCCGTGGTCACTGCTCGGTCAGGGTGAGAGTGACCTACCAGCAGGACATGCTGTGGACACCATGTCTATGCAGATGATGCCCAACCACTACAATGTTCCAGACATTGAACTATGCCCTGTGCAGATGCATCCTGCTCACACGGGCCTGTCTGGTGTATACCCACAGTACTTTGCTCCTCATTATGCACATTGCCAGCCCAATCATGGCAAAACTACTATCTGTGTGGTCTGCGTAGGGTGTTGGCAAACACCACACACTGGATACACAGACACCCCCCCCCCCCCCAAACTATAATAGCATTGAGCAGCTGTAGAGGTATTTGCCAGCCCTGGCCACCATACCAGTACTGGGCACAGTGCATGCATGGCTATGTAAGGCACTACTGTTGGAGTCATTCTCGAGGGTGGTGGACTCTGTCATACACATGACCTGTCACACATTACACAAACATCAGAGACATTGGTGTGATACAGCTCCATGAAACGGTGGACTTAACTTAGGCATTTCTATCTGACAGTAATCAAAACAAGCTTTGGATATCTGAGTACCGTACCACTGTGTCTAAAGTGGGTTTACTCATGT
The DNA here is from genome assembly GCA_033557465.1 of Ichthyophis bannanicus. Taxonomy (NCBI): domain Eukaryota; kingdom Metazoa; phylum Chordata; class Amphibia; order Gymnophiona; family Ichthyophiidae; genus Ichthyophis; species Ichthyophis bannanicus. The sequence goes on along the minus strand of CM066031.1, from coordinate 777,385,756 downwards.
ATGCACATCCTAGTGTTGGGACATTCACACAGGGCCCAACATCCTGCCTCTGCATTGGTCTTTGCATAATGGTGCCTGCAGGTGTTTCTGGGCCTGTTTGCCGCTGCTCTAGGGCAGAGGTTCCCAAATGCACTCCAGGTGGCCCACACAGTGGTTGAGTTTTCATGATGTCCCTGATGAATATGCCTATGATACATCTGCATACCATGGGGGCGGAATCTTACATTGGAGCACACGCATCTTTTTTGGAGACATCATCCAACCTGAGTGATTTGTGGACCTCCATGTCTGCATTTGGCCGACTCTGCTGTAGGTGAAGCATATGTTTGAGGTGTGTGCTGTTTAAGGTAACATATGAGCTTTACTAATACGAGTATGTCCTCAGCAGTAAAGGTTCAGTCTTTACTACCATGTTTCCCTCATGGGTAAAATGTGGTGACTGGGATGGCAGGTGCCCCAGCTGGGATTTGATCTTGTGACTGTGTGGTATTCAAGGCACTGACTGTGTTCACTGCACCACCGCCTTGGCACAACAACAGTACATTCCCTGGGGATTCCATGGCTGTTTCTCACACAAGGCCTGTATGTTGGAGTGCACTGCAGCCATGTGAGGTGGGCCAGGCCACCATCTGTTGTGGCCAGCAGCCACTGGCACCTCTGCCAACAGTAGCCACCCGCCACCATGCACACATTGGCTTATGTTGTTGACAACATCACAGATGAATGATATGTGGCCCCCCAGGACTGCATTTTGCGGACTCTGCTGTTGGTGTTGTGCATTTTTCAGTTGTATGTGCTCTTTAGGGTATAATAGAGGTGTTAGGAACATGCTTTTGTTATCTGCAATAAAGGATTTCCATTACTATCACGTTTTAGTGGTGGTTAAAATATGTGGACATGGTTGGCGTTATCCACAGCTGAGACTTGAACTGGTGACCTTTGGCTCCTGGACACACTGTCTGTGTTCAATGCACCACACCTCTGCCACAGAGACAATGTGCTCCCTACAGATACCATGTCTGTTTGACACAGAGTCTGTCTGTTGTAGTGCAGTACACCCACATGAACGGGCCTATGCCACTGTCTTCTTTGAACAGCTGCCACTGCCCCCCTCCAACACCAGTACCCCTCTGTCAACATGCTGCATGCCCTTCTGCTGATGGTGCTGGTGGTGCACAGTTTTACGGCATACAGTGTGCAAGTAGGCAACTGCCTATGCTGCACGTTCTGGGTTTGGGGTGCCGCCATAGTCGTCCGCACTTCTACCCAACACCACCATGCTGTTGTGGAACATGTGCATGCCATAGGAGACCTGTCCATTGGAGAGTGGAAATCTGCTCTGTTCTATGTCTATGTGGGATTATTGACCTTGTATGGTGCAGGAGCATGGACCCTTTGCACATTCATATCTTCTTTTTCAGGGCTTTATTGGGAGTGTTTTGTAATGTTTCCCATTGCTGTCACCATTGCTCAGCTTTGGCATCTTTGGTACTACTATCGGGGGGTTCAGCAGCCCTGGCCAAAACACCAGTCCTGGGCACAGTACACACATGAATATGGTACCCAATACTGTTGGGGGACGCTCACCACGGTGGTAAGCACTGTCAGAGACCAGACCTGCAGCACACACCACAGACATCAGATAGATTGTTATGATGGGGCTCAAGCAGCAAACTGTGCTTAGCATAGGAATTGCTATCTGCCATGATTCATAGCACAAGTTTGATAGCTGGGTACCGTATAACCAGGTGTAGGATGGCATTGTTAACGTATGCAGGTGCTAGTGTTGGGGGATGCATGCAGGGCCCAAAGTCCTGCCTCTCCAGGGGGCATTGGCCTATGGGGCCTGTGGGTGTGGGTGTGTCTGCCCCTGTTGGCTGCTGCTTTACGGCATAGGTTCCCAACTCCAGTCCTGTTGTGCCAAAGACTGTTTGGGTTTTCATGCTGTCACTCGTGAATATGCATGAGCTACATCTGCATACCATGGGGGTGTTGCATAGATATGCAGCAAAGCCATCTTTATTAGAGGCAGCATGGAAACTGAATGGTGTTAGGCACTCCAGGACTGCATTTGGGAGACTATGCTCTAGGTAGTGGACATTTCTATGATGTTTGTTTTTTGTGTGGTAAATTATAGGCATATTAACCATGCGTATGTACTCTGCAATAATGTTTCAGTCGTTACTACCATGTTTTCTTCATAGGTAAAATAAGGGAACTAGGTTGGTATGAACCACAGCTGGTATTTGAACCTCTGACCTTCTGGTCCTGCAGGCACTGGTTGTGTCCGCTGCACCACCATCTTAGCACAGCAGCAGAGCATTCCATGGAAATTCCATGGCTGTTTGTCAGACAGGGCCTGTCTGTTGACGTGCACTACACCCATGTGAAGGACGCTAGGCCACCATCTGCTGTGAGCAACATCCACTGCCCCCTCAACCAACTCTACCCCTCAGACACCATGCTGACATGGCCCTTTATTGGTGACAACATCACAGCTGAATGATAAGTGGCCCTACAGGACTGTCTTGAGGGTATTGTGGTGTAGGTAATACGTATGCCTGTGATGTCTGCGCTCTGTAGTGTAAAATATTGCTGTTTGGAGCATACTTATGTTCTCTGCACAACAGGTTGCTCTTTACTATCATGGTTTAGTGCTGGGTAAAATTTGAGAATTGGATTTGCAAGAGACCCATCTGGGACTTGAACTGCAGACCTTCGGCGCCTCAACACACTCTCTGTGTTCACTGCACCACACTGTAGCCACTGACACAATGCATTCCCTGGAGTTGGTTAACCTGGCAAAAGGAGTAATAAACCCTGCTCTGCACAATTTCACTGTGGGATCATTCACCTTGTATGGGGATTGCGTGTAGACCCTTCTAAAATTCATATTTATATTTTTAATCTTTCTTGGGAGTGATGTTTTCAGTAACTATCAATGTTACCCAGCTGTATGGCAATTTTTAATACTTTTGTTGTGGTCATTGTCATTGTTTCATTTGCATTTTTGTTCTGTGCACATGTATCACACTGCTCACGTTTTGTAGGTTTCCCTGGATTTGCTGTACATTGCTGACAGAAATGGTTTCTCTTCCCTTTAAATCGGCTCTACTGCGAGGTTTTCACTCGCGGTAATTTTTAGGTTGGTTTTCAGCCCCGCTCCTGTGCAGGGAGCCTCTCCATGCCCACTCCCCACCCATTGACCCCGTCCCCCCGCCCCTCCGGAGACTTCCTCCGCCCTCGCAATGGCTTTCCACGCCTCTATCGCACATCAACGCGCCGTGCACGTTTGCAGCCGGCGCGCACGTGTACGGCCGGGGCGCACGCATGTGGGGCACAAAAACCGCACTATTAACGTGTGCTAAGGTACCTTAGCGCACGCTCAGGTGCGCCCCGCACAATTGCGCTGTTTAGTAAAGATACCCCTTAGTTTACAAGTCTCACAAAGAACTGAGATCCTACACTGCCCTTCTCCTCATCACATGTGGAATTGGTGCAGGGTGGGGAGAAGTGAGAGCAAAGTGGTCTGCTGCCACCATTCCTTCTGCCACTGCTATACTCTATCCACTATGATCCCATTTTAACATTTAAAAATTCACCTAATTCCAGATGAAGATGAAAACAAAATAGCAGACTCCCTTCCCCCCATTTATCCAAAGCATGAAGGAAGCAGTAGCCGCAGTCAGCATGAAGCCCTGTGTTTCAGTATGCATTCACGGACCCCAGTGCTCTGCATGGGCTTCTAGTCTAACAAAAAGCCCATGCAGGGCTTAATGAACTTTCACTAACTCAGAGACCCTATGTTGACATCTACTACCGGATGTAGGTCCGTGTGAAGGTCCAGAAGGAGGAGGGGCAATCTTTTTTTTCTGTGACCCTATTCCTTGATGATGTGATCCTATTTGGGATCCTGATCCACAGCTTGGCAATCATTGCTCTAGCCTTTGGCTTCCTGCAGTAATTCAATGGGGAATTCACAGGAATGGCTGGATTTTGTGGTTCTTCCCATGGCCGAGGAATTGCAGAAGACAAAAGGCCCTATACATCATCAGAATGACTTAAAAATAAGGTATCTTAAAATAAAACAACAAAAAAACCCACACAAGAAAATAGGGGAATTACTTAAAAAAGAGAAGATGAATGAAACAAATAAAAAAACAGTATTATATCCAATAAAACCCGCTCAAACAATTATACCAAATTTCTAAAAAAAACTGGAATAAAGTCATGATTAATGAGGAAAGGCACAATTATTCATGATTAGGAAAATACCAAAATGTGCAATGTCAAAAAATTGTCATCAAATCCAGGCATAGTAAAACAGTTATGCAAAGTGTAAAAATAGATCATGAACACAATGAAAATGATGAACACATCATAAGAGCTGTCCATCACTCACATATTTGGGTGTAATGACTCTTGAAAAACATCTAAAAATGAAATCCAAAAGCATCCCAACAACATACCCTGCAAGTCGAAGGATAGCCGATCCAAACTGGCCAATACCGACTAGATTATGGCCATAACCCGAAAACACAGGCATTACTGTAAATAATGTGTAGATGTTACCCCAGTTTTCCAAGTTTTAATCCCTGTTCAATGTAAAATACTCTGTGGCCCTTCCGCACAGTATATTGTTCTGTTTATTGTAAACCGCACTGATTTGTAATAGCGCGGTATATAAGAGAAGTAAAATAAAATAAAATATGAAAGCAAAAGCCATAATTTAAAAAGATACATACTGGCACAGAATAAAAATGAAGAATAACAATTAAAATTAAAGGTTAACTAATACCTTAAAAAAACTGATCATACCAATACAATAACCATTATCTAAAAATAATGCAAAAGGCTGGGTTACTTGTGGGAGGAACTCATATGTTGTGGTCCTGGACAAGAGTTGCGTCCTGGACCTTAGGCAAGTGCAGCAGAAGAAGTAGAGAGATGTGGTTTTTTTGGAGCTGCCCCTACGTGGGAACATAAACTCCTCATGAGTATGAGGGAAGAACCGAAGCTTGTAGTCTTTTGCAAGGGTTTAAAACTTTTCTGTTCTCTAGGCGGGAGGGTAAGGTATGGTAAGGGGCATCGCTGACTGTTGTGCTTGGAAGAGGGTGATGAGGTGCAGAGTTCCCTTTTATACTTTTATAGTTTTGTTTCTGTCAAGGGTCATGTGACCATATTTTTATTGTGTTGTGAACTGCCTTGAATGTGCATATTGTGGTATATAAATGTTTTCAATATAAATTAAAAATAAATTCTTGGCTCTGTTATAGGCCACTGTTAATTTCTGATCTTTGAAACAATCATGATTTTGTAAGAGAAACCAATGTTTCTTTAATATTCTCTGGTTATTTGTCAAAGGAGAAAATCTTAATGTGCACTAACATACAAGTAGACTTATCTTTGACTTTCAACAATATGTATCTATTGGCTTCCTTAGCCCTACCATAACCTTTTAAAATAGGATAATCTCTGAGCGTAAATCATATCTATGGATTGCATCTCATATTCTTCCAAACTTGTACATAATGTACGAAGGTGTAAAAAGTCAGGCTATTATAAATTCTTCTTCAGATGCCTTGTATGAAAACTAGTATAGTGTAAGAGTTTATTCTTATCAACAGTTGATAGATCGTAGTGTTACAAGCACAAGTAGTCTGAATTAGGACCTTGTCTAAAAAAGCAATTTGCTTGAAATCATAATGCATTTCTAACCTTAAATCAACATCTATGCTGTGATATGTTTTTGTAAGTGCTGAAGTCTTTAATTTCTAGTTTTGAGTGGGTTTTTAACCTCTGGTATTTTATGGAACTATTCATTTGTATATATGGTAGAGTTTCTTTTTTATTGTATATATGTTTTTATTTTTTATAGTTTGTTTACATGACTCCTTGTAATTTTTGTTTGTTTTATGTTTTTAGATCCCTGATGCAGGTGAATGCTGAAACATGGCTGTCTGGTCATTAATAGAAGTAATTTGATGGTTCCATTGTCTGTGTGCATGATCTATGGCTGATCTCCGTACTTTTTGACTTCATTTTTATTGCAGAGCAACACCTTCTTTCTTCAGTACAGTAAACTGGAATAATCCCTGAGGAGTGGCTTTGGGGTGAGTGTTACCTGCCAATACCCCTTAATGAGATCTAGCATAGAGAGAAACTAGTCTGCCCCCAGTTTCTCAATATGTTTGTTATCTCTGGGCATCGGGCATGCTTTTAGCTTTGAGACCTCATTAACTTTTCTGAAAGGAATACAGAAACGGGCACTTTAACAAAATTATCATGGCCACCTTGACTCTGGTTTACTTTTCTGGTTGTAGCAACTTTCATTTGTATCTTTCAGTAGATAGAAAATCCCCTCAGACTTTTCTCTGGCTTAGAAACTCCTCTCTGGAATTGTTGTCTATATGCTTCAGGGGTGCATGGCCCACTCTAGGATGGCGGTCTTAACCTCAGCGTAGGTAGCTTTCCACTCCAGATTGATCCCTTGGATGGTATATTGGCAGTTACCTATCAGCAGATTACCCAGGTAAGTAGTCCAGGATACTCTGCCTTGCAAACAGTCCACTCAAATTCACCAAAAAATAGTCTGGATTCTCTCTGGGGGTCATGTTGGACATCATGGGAGTTGGAAGAGCTGACTGAGTTATATTTACTTGAACAGTTTGGGCCATATATGTCAGTGTAGCCTGCAACTGCTGCAGACTCTCTTCTAGTGCTTGAATTATTTGCTCTGTAGCTGCCAGGCCTGTCTGATCAGTATGATTTGCAGTTCTCTGTTCAGCTTCTGCTGTTTGTGGATTTACTAAAACAAAGCCTGACTGTTTGGTTCTAACTAACTTCTTCAATCCCTCTTTACCAGGGCAGGGTTTAGCCCTTTAGCCCCACAACTAATGCTTTTCTTAGAGTGAGTCCCAGGGTTTCCCAAAGCAGCATGGGGGGTCCATAGTCTTTTTAGATGATGTTAGCATCTAGGTTCTATGTAGGGATCTATAGCAGTCTGGCTAGCTGTTTTCCCAAGAGGAGGGATACTGGTGTTCTAGGGCCTGGTATAATATTTGCAGTGCTGCATTTCATAGATAGGGAATGTTGTTGCTTGAGTTCTGGAAATTAGTGCTGCATTGTTTTGATATGCAACAAACCTGCCATAAGTTCTGAATGATTTTCACAAGGTTTTCACTGCTTGTTTTGGTTGGTCTCACAGCACTGCATCTAAGTATAATAGATGTCACAATAAGTAATAGTTATGCCTCAGAAAGCTTGACTTTGAATACCTCCTTCTGTTTGTGTGCTGTTTTCATATTCTTGTTTCATATAAAATCAAAGTTAGTGTGAATGCAGAATTTATAATTATACTGATGCATAAGTTACTTGTGTGTGTTGTGATGGGGGAGGGGGCATTAACCCTCTGTTAAGAGTATAACTAAGGTTCAAACGTGTGAATGTTTAGTGTCTCCCCCCTCCAAAACTCAGGTCTACCTACGCCACTGATGTATGCCTAAAATATTCTAGCGTACATACAATGCGCCCCTAAAGAGAATGCAAAAAGTGCCCAAAAATCATAAAAAAGCATTTTAAATGAGCATAAACATGGATTTTTTTTTTGTCTGTGTACACCCTTAAAACTTTGAGAAGTTGTCTGTTTCTCTTTGCTCATTTCATGTTTCATGAGGCTGTACATGGAGTTTTTTTTAATTCAGGGAACTGGGAAAGCGTGCTGTCCTTTTTTTTAACAATTTTATTGTTTCAATGGACTATCACTTTTTTCTTTTTTTAAAGAAAATAGGATATGTATTCAACTGCATAATGGAGGAAAACTTTTTTATTTTTCCTGAGGGTCTCTCTACTGCCTTAGTTTGTGAATTTAGGCCTCCGGTTCCAATTATATAGTCTTGAACAACTTCTAGATCGCATCTGCTCAGATGTAAAATGGCTCATTAACCTTTCTTTCTTTAATTAATTTATTTACATATTGGCTGGACTGCTTTTCAAAGTTTGTGAAAGCGGTTAGCAATTTAAAAGATATTAAAATTGTAAGAGTTTAAAAGCAAAGTTTAACATAAATTGGAAAAGTGTGTAGTCTGGGAATGAGGGGGGAGTGTGCTTGTGAGAGGTGATACCATGAAGCAGAACGCTGAGAGGATGTATTGTTACCTAAGTGCTGTCAAAAAGCCTTTGAGAAGAGGAGGGTTTTGAGGTTAGTTTAAATTGTTTGTAGTTAGACTGAGCGGAGATAAGGAGTATATTCTGCTGTGTGGCTGGCTGTAGGGGGGCGTAGCTACTGTGAGGATACACTTACTATAAGGGGCAGAACCATGGAAGTCATCTGCCCCTAAAGCTGGCCTTGTATGTGAGTACCAGCACTATATTTTCTAGAAAAAAGCACTGTATGTAGTCAATAAATTTAACATACTTTAGAGGAAAAATATGAAATTACTCACTATTAAAATGTGTTATAGTAGGGAAGATGAAGCAGAATAAGATTAGGAGCCATTAAAGGAACTATGAAGCCACTGTAAATATACAAGTATGCCATTAAACCTCATTTAAAGTGATGGTTTGCAGTATGTTTGGCACATAATCTTTGTCCTAGTGCATACTTCTGTATTTGTTTACACTGTGACCCCTGGCATTTAAACTGGTAAGTACTTTAATGTGTGAAAAATGCATTAGTTCCAAAGGCAGAAAGCATCAGCACCTCTGGCGATACCTCATTTGTGCTTGAAGACATGCTGTACTAAATGAACACATTAAAATAATTCCTGGGAAATCAATATCCCTTTAGAGTAAGTGAATGAATCTTTTTCTTTAAAAGACGTGTTAATATGTTAGGCAAAATTGAGGATGACAGAGCTTATGCAATACAGCTTCTTGAAGGGCTATCTTCCAGTGGCCTTCTGAACTCAACCATGAAATTGACACATGAGGTATAAAATAAGAAAACCATTGTAATTATTTCTGCATGGGAAAATTAATTTACTGTCTGCTGCTGCTGTCCTCTCAAAATAGAATGACTAGGCCATCATTGGAGAGCTTTTTTCACATTGTCTGTGTGTGGAGATTTTTTCCTTGTCCAAAATCTTTCTTTTTACTGTTTAAATGCTGTAATAATAGCTAAGAAGAAGAAATTTCCTTCATCGCTGTCTGAGACTCGCCAATTCTTCCCTTTCTTGTCAGGAAGGAATTTGCTGGGGATTCTATCAGGTCAGGCCATCCCCAAGAAATGAAGTTGTGCAATGTTCCAATGTCAGATTTTCCTGATAATGGTTAACTACCTGGACTAAGTCAGCCTTTTTGAGTTTCTACTCTGAAGAGTTCTCAATTTTCCTTTTCTGTCTCAGATGAGGATTTGGTTTTGGCTGTTGAGGGCTTTTCCATAAAGGATCAGGTAGCACCTTGGATAAGGTCATCGGGCGAGCACAGGTGCTGAAACCCATGGAGAGAGTTTTTCAAATGTACTGCGGAGCACTGTTGCTGGAGTTATTACTAAAGAATCTGCTATTCTACAAAAACCCCCCCAAACAAACCTTAAGACAAATATGGCAGGAGCCAAGAAAAAACAATGAGGAAAGCCAAGCCAAAACAGTTCTCTTCTCACCTCTAGGGACTAACCTCAACATGGGAAAACTCAGGTTTTCACTATCTTATGGAAATGTAGACAATTACCTTCCATGCTATCCCTTACTGGTAAGCTATTCTAGAGAACTGGAATAAGTATTTATAGCTAATTTTATTTCCTGTTCATGTTTAAGGCATTTGTTTTTTGTTTTTTTTATTAATGTGTGATATTGTTTTATGTTACCAGTTAATGTAGTCTTGCTTTGAGCTTTTTTGGAAAGATGGTATACACAAGTAAAAATTAAATTAAATCTCACTGCTACATGATTGTTTTGCTTTAGGATTTGTCACCTGCGCCATAGTCTCCATTGACCAAACAATAGAGTTCCCCTTAAAATATAAATGTTCACCGTTGTCGGGGTAGATGTTCAGGTATTCAATGTTTGATCTATTTCCAAATCTTTCCCTTACTTCCCTCTTATGAGAGGAGTCTGTCAGATTCTACTCAAAAATGTCAGAATTCAGTCACTCATTTCTTTCACACTCACAACAGACTCATACTATCTCAATCTCATTCGCAAACTTTCAATTCTTTCAAAAATCATTCAAACTGAGGCCTCCTCATTCAGATCAGGCAATGCACAGCCACACACTTTCATTCCCAACCACTAACTGCCAGAGATAGTTAGCTTTGCTAGAGATCTAGCTTCTATAAGTAAGTTGCTACTCCTGATGACGACATCACTGCCCAATACATTCTAAACGTAACAAAATTGTCCTTTTTCTTTTTTTATACAAATTTACTATATCATATTTGTATAGCTCTTATTACATGTTTAGAGCTATCTCCTGATGCTCTGGAGCATTCCCCAGACACCCAGGTAGATTTTTTTTCTCTATTCATTTTATCTTCGGGTTACAGGTTGGTATGCACATTTTTTCCTTTTTAAGCAAACATGGAGATGTTCCAATAGAGGAGTTAGGCTGTGATTGTCCTTGTGTAGTTTGAGTATGAGTGCACTTTCCCTCTGTTATTGATAACTCAGTAGAGGAAACACTGCACACTTGGTTAGCCTTGAGGGTGAAACCACTGGCCAGGTTGGATATTTTCACGTATGGAAGATATATTGTGGATGATATGAAAATGAGCATTGAATGATCAGTTCCGAGTTTCATTTTGGATAAGTTCACCAATAGACCAAGAGGTATGTTTACTAAAGCATGGTAGCCAAGATCATGGGGTTTAATTAATTAATTAATTAAATAAATTAATTAATTAATCAGTTTTATATATCACCTTATCCTTCAATCAAAGTGGTCAACAAGACAACAGAGGGACTACATCAGGGGGGGGGGGGGGAGACAACAAGATAGTACATTACAGTAAACTACAGTACATTACATTAAATTATACATAAACTACAGCAAAATTACATTTAATGCCCAAATAGTCCATGTCCTGGTCCTGCGGTAGCTGGGAGCATGTGGCAACCATCTATGCTAAAAATCCAGCACTACCTGAGTACCGTGCAAAAAGGAGGGGTTAGGGTGGAACTGGGGTGGAGCGTGGAGGCGATTAACTAAGTGCAGTTAGTGCGACTGTGCTAGTGGCACGTCTGACCACAAAAGATGCTGTTAACTCAGATGCAGATAACACCTGACTCTGACCAGGTGTGTGTTGTACCTGTCATGTCAGTGCATTCCAAACACATGGAACGGGTACAATTCCGATATAGTTGAAAGTCCTGAGCCAACCCACACACATATCCTAGTCGACCATGGGCAGCACTGTCCATAGGCAAACCAGGCAGTCACGCAGGGCATTGGCATCTGAGGAGCAGCAATGTGCAGTAGCCACAACAGCAGAACAAGATCCTGACAACTACAGTCACTAGGGTCAGTAGCACATGACTGTACCTGCTGGGTGATCAGGCACACATACAAAGAAATGTTAGTCTCCGGAGTATGATGTGATGCTAGTCTTTGAAGAAAGTGTTTTGTTCTTTTTTTAAGGCTTCTTTGACTCCTCTCAAATCTCGCTTCATATTAGCCAAGTGAAATCCTATGCTCTTAGTAAGTCGTCTTCATCTTTTCTGGAGAATGCATACACTTTTCTATTTTATGACCAAGGTCAATAAGTTTGTACAAAACTGAAATTTGAAAAGTGCCAAATGAGCCCTTCTTAATTTCAGCTATTGTAAGAGCAAAAAATGTTTGTGAAGGGCATTGAACCAGGGGCAAATGACCTGTTGCTGAGGTCATGAGTGCATGCTGTGGAATGTAGTAGGCATAACTAAGAGTTCCTGCTGGAAGAGGCAAGGACCCGCCTCTGTGAAATCAAATTGATCCTCAAGGCTACTGAAAGGTTGCTGGGAACCAGAAAGCTGATCTCAGTAACCTGAGAGCAGGGAGCCAAGGGGAAGGAACCTGGACTGAGAGAGCTATGAACTTCTGAAGGGGAAGTAAATGTTTTATGTTAATTTTGAAGGGGAAAAGAATGCTTCTACAACTCACTAAACCTGTTGGGCCTGATAGTCAGCGACAGTGGCTAGCTGATCTGACGTGACTAGCTGCTGCCACTGAACTTTAAACTCCAGTATTCAATACTGGGGCCATGTCCAGCCCGGGCATTGGATATCCAGGTTGCCTGAAAACTAAGCAGGCAGTGGCAATGTTCAGTTGCTGCCCAGTTAGCTTCACAGATGAAAGCTAGGCCAGCCTTTGTTGCACCTTACTTTCACCGCTCTGTCAGAACCGGGCAGTGGCAATATTTTGCTGCTGCCTAGTTATGGCCTGTTGTCACTCCCAGAATGCCCCGATGCTAACTAGTTAGCATTGGGGTGTGCAGTGCTTGCACCCGGGGATATTCAGTGGCACTAACCTGGATAAGGAGATTAACATGGTTAGCAGATCTGCTAACCATGTTAATCCCTTTGAATGCCCTCTCTCCATTAGGGCTCACTCTGTTCCGGACATAGATCCCCTCTGTACGTCCGGTCTGAACCGGACGTACAGAGAGGATCACGATTCTGATCCTGCGGGGCATGTCTAGCCCCACGGGATCAGAATCCCGATCAGTCATGTACGTGCAGGCTGGGACTGCGATTCAGTCCGGTCTGCATATACATGACCTGCCCGACTAACTCAGTCAGGACTTTTAAATGGAGCTGCAGCGCCATGGCATCTAGTTGCCATGGCACTGTGGCTCCATTTAAAAGCTGCAATGCCAGCCGCTGGATAAAAGCGTATCTCCAGGAACAAGCAGGAATGTAGTCTTCACATATGGGTATCGTCGGTACCGACGGAGCATGTGTGGGAACGCTCCCCAGCGTCCAATTACAAAGCTTTTGGGAGCATCCCACAGCGCCTTCGTGCTGCCTTCCCGCCTTTCCCAACTGCCTCTCTCCAGTTCTTTCATTTTCCGCGGAGCCAGCAGGTTGTCGTTCCTGTCACCGCAGAAAATTTCCCTATTCTCCTTCTTTTTTTCTGGTCACGTCTGCCTTCCCTCGACGCTATACCGGTACCGCCGGTCCTTTCTTTCTTTAAAAAAAAAAAATATATATATAATTTTTTTCCCAAATCTTTCTCTTCGGGTGCATGTGCCATTTTGGGCATTAGGCCCAAAATTCCCTTTACTATGGAAAAACCCGCTTCGGGTTTCAAGAAGTGCACCAAGTGTGGCAGTACCATTTCTGTCACCGACACCCACGAGTGTTGTCTTAAATGTTTAGGTCCTGACCACTCCATTTCAGAGTGTATGGCCTGTGGAATGATGTATAACAGGGGTCGGCAAAACCGAGCTGCTAAGCTCGGCACCCTTTTTCCCTCGGATGCAGCCTCTATGGCATCGACGTCTTCCAGGACTTCGTCTTCTTCCCATGGATCTCAGGTAACTGAACATAAGTCTGGCCTGTCCTCAAAGGGTAGATCTCTTTCTAAGCATCGAGATGCCTCTGGCGTTGCCCTTGAGGGTTCTGCACCGTCAAAATTGCCCCGGCGGGAGGCTTCGGCTTCCAAAGCATTATCGGGGCTCCAGGATGTTCTCGAGGCCTCAACCTCGGCAGAACTACTGGTGCCATGCTCTGGGGTACCGGCCGCTTTCTCCGGTACCGATACCCAGGCATCGGCAGCGTCAATAGATCAGAGATTCCTGGCTATTGAACACAGTCTGGCGGCTCTCCTTGCGGCATCGGTACCCTCGGAACCGCTTCAGACAGTTCAGCCGGTACCAGCTCTGGTTCCGGCAACGGTTTTGATGCCGGTACCAATGACATCAACATTGGTGTCTGCATTGCCGGCACCGAGTCATGTTATGCCTTCCGGTACTGATTCCTCCCCGACACCGACTTCGGTCGGTACGGGTACCATGCTCTACAAGAGCATCTGGATAGAAGGTACTTTGAATCCTCAGAGGAGTCTGAGGATTCTGACAGCTCGGTCGGTACCGGAGTACTTCTCCCGGAGGAACCTTCCTCTCCTAAACGTAGGATGTCTCATCCAGAGGATATATCCTTTCAGGATTTCATCAGAGAGGTGGCTCGAGGTCTTTCCATTACAGTGGCTCCTGAAGCAGAGCCCAGAGCAAAGGAGTTGGAGATTCTACAATATCCCAAGGCTCCTAAAGAGGCAGCTACTTTGCTTATTCATGAGATCTTACATGATCTCATGTTAAGAATGTGGGAAACACCTCTTACCACCTCTCCTCACTCTCGTAGACTGGATACCATGTATCGAGTCCCTCCTGGTCCTGGCTTCCAGAAGACTCAGCTTCCTCACCACTCCATTGTAGTGGAATCAGCTATGAGAAGGATCAGGAGTGCAAAGAGGCATGCCTCTAATCCTCCAGGACGTGAGTGTAGAACTTTGGATGCCTTTGGATGTCATACTTTCCAGGCTTCCATGCTTTCTGCCAGGATCAGTTCCTATATTTTATATATGGGAATGTTCCTTAAAGAAGTCACAGGAGATATGGAGATTTTAAGCCTTCTCCTTCCTGATAAGAGGCAGGATTTTCTCACACTGGTTAAACATGCCCAGGATGTTTCTAAGTTTGTCAATCGTGCAGCTTCTGACTGTTTTGAGTGCATAAGCAGAACCTCTGCCATTGCAATAAGTGCACGTAGGATTGCCTGGCTCCAGGCATCTGACTTGGAGCTCTGGGTACAGGACAAACTGGGCAATATCCCTTGTACAGGTGAGAATTTTTTTGGCAAAAATTGGCAAGAAAAAGCCAATGAACTGGATGCTGATAACTCCACCTTGGATAGATTATCCAAAGCTACAGCTGATCCTGCAAGGAAGAAATCTTTCAAAAAACCATTCTTCTCCAAAAAGAAGAGGTTTTACCCCTCTTAAACCCACCAGGGATGTTCTGCAGGTCAGTCTGCCTGAAAGGGTCAGCAACCACCTTAAACAAAGGAAAGCAAAGACTGCTAAGCCTCAACCGTCTCAGCAGTCTCAGCCTCCACAAGGCCTTTGACTTCCATCTAGAGAACTTAGCCTTCCTGGCCCTCAGCGGACCACAGCCTTCCACCATTCCAGGAAGGTTGTGTCATTTTGCCCCCAGATGGGGGCAGATAACAGCAGAAGATTGGACTCTTTCCATTGTAAAAGAGGGGTACAAGCTTCACTTCCTTCGCATGCCCCCTCCTACAAAGGTAAGACAGTTCAGTTCTCAGACCTCTCTCAACAACCAGTTGAGTCAAGAGGTCACTATACTTCTTGCCCAAGGGGCAATAGAAGAGGTACCCATTCCCCAACAGGGTACATGGTTTTACTCCCCCTATTTCCTTATCCCAAAGAAAACAGGAGGACACAGACCTATTTTAGACCTCAGAGAGTTGAACAAATTCCTGTTTAAAGAGAAATTCAAAATGGTTTCTCTAGAAACTCTTCTGCCATACCTTATAACCGTGCACCCGCCCCTTGACCTTGAGGGTTTAAGGAGGGGTGTGCCTTGAGGTCGAATTGTAGTTGCGGTGATTGAGTAACAAGGCAGGTATAAAGAATATTTATTTTATGAGGATTTTATTTCTCCCGCTCCGTGGTGGAATTGGAACAGGCTTAAAGGAAATGTATTTTTACAGCCAAAACAAGAACAAAGAACAGATAGGCTTTTCCAACACTGTTTCAAAACTGTCCTTTTCACAGTACTTCACATTCCAGTCATGTGAACTGTCCTTGAGAATACTTAAACAAAAGACCAACAATAAAGTTCATGCACTGTTTCCAACTTCTGCTTTAGCTTATTCTCATATCTTTCTCATAAGCTCTTCAGGTAAGGAACTTTGTCAGTGTGCACTTTTTACTTTATAAAGAATAACCACACAAGCTCTGCTTGGACTATTTCTTATCTACAAGGCACGTTGAGCAGTCCATTGGCTGACTCAAATCCTGCATCTGTAGGGGATGAGCCAATGGTACTGGTGCTTCTGGACTCTGTACTGGTTCAACTATATTACGTTTCTCTAGGAATGCTTTAAAGTCTCTTAGGAGTGCTTCAGCCTGGTTACTCTGCTCATTCACTGCAGTGGAGTTACCCCTCCCCCACTTGTCTCTGTTATCAAGTGCTGGGTAAATCAGTTCCTTTGCAGGTGAAACGTTTGTGGGCAGCAAATCAAACTTAGAGCTTCCTGAAACTTTCTGGCAAATGTCTCTGGCAAATATCTCTGCTATGTCCTTATAGCTAGCTTGCTTGTTAATCTTGTCAGCAGTTTGAGGAGATAAACAGGGTTTAACTGAATAAGTTTCCGGTTGCAGCCAACTGCTCTCATAAAACCTGGGCTTTTCCTGAGGTTTAAAATATGAACTCACACAGTCTGGCTTCTCATAAAAGCTGTTATCAGTATTAAAAGTATCCTGTACCTTGTGCTGAGGAATTCCTGGATGTTTGTCAGCCGTCTGCCATTCATACCATTGATCAGCTCTCTGCTCCAAAAGCCTAGGCTTTACCCTTGGGTCTCTCAGTGCCACGCCCTTCTCCTTCTCCCAGAAGGTTCTGCTGTGCACTGAGTCTCCCTGGTACCTGCTTCTTGGCTTTACACGTGTTCTCCTGGAATTGCAGCTGGGGAACGTTTCTCTTTCACAATCAAAGGCTCTGGCATTCAAGGCTACTTCATCTCTAAAGCACACACCTGCTTCATCTGGTTCCAGTATTTCCTTCCTCCTCCTTGGTTGGTTCCTTCTCTCAGACTCCAACTGCTTCTGAAGCTCCAACTGCTTCCTTCTCTCCACATGAATCTGTGTCTCCAACCCACACCTACTTCCTTCTTCCTTCTTCCGGTTTAACAAGCTGCTACTGCTCTGGGGAGCCTGCCTCCAGCTAGGGCGTGCCCAATCAGCAACTCTGCTTCTCCCCTCCCCCGAGGTGAGTTGTGCTGGCTGATAATTATCTATGTCCATCTTGTGCTGAGAAGGGAAAATCTTGCTTTTAGCTGCAGTACCCGGACCTTCCACCAGGTCACTATCTGTTTCTATAGCTCCTAGCACTGCTACAGCGTCACAACCTTCAGAGTCAGGATTGGCTTTGTTCTCTAGATCTCAAGGATGCGTACACCCATGTTCTTATCCATCCAACCCACCAAAGATTCTTTCGGTTTCTATTTCAGGGGAAGCACTACCGGTACAGAGTTCTTCCTTTCGGCCTGGCCTCAGCACCAAGGGTGTTTACGAAATGCATGGCTGTGGTGGCAGCCTTTCTTCGCACTCTAGGAATATTCGTCTTCCCTTACTTAGATGACTGGCTCATTCGGGCCCCATCAGAGCCAGAAGCCAGGATTTCTCTGTCTTGCACAACACATATCCTTCAATATTTGGACCTTATCATAAACATCCCAAAATCCAACCTAACTCCTACTCAGTCCCTGGAGTTTATAGGAGCTATGCTGGATACCACAAAGGCAAGGGCCTATCTTCCTCAGACCCGTTGCCTTCGCATTGTGCAGTTAGCTTCTCAAGCACTGCTAAAGCCTCACCTCACTGCTCGAGAAATGTTACAACTACTAGGCCACATGGCATCTACCATGCATGTGGTTCCTTATGCTCGCCTCCATATGAGAGCAGCCCAGTGGACTTTATCCACTCAATGGACCCAGGCATCAGGGTGCCTGTCAGACAAAATAGCAAACACAAATTGCCTTATTTTGTCCCTCCAATGGTGGCAGTCCACTCAAAACCTGTTGGTGGGGGTCCCCATTTCATCAACCTTTACCCCAGGCAACTCTCACAACAGATTCTTCACCAATGGTTTGGGGAGCTCATCTGCAAGACCTCTCCACCCAAGGCACTTGGGCTCCACAGGAGACTCATCTACACATCAATCTCTTAGAGCTCAGAGCAATCTTCCTTGCTCTTCGAGTGTTCCACATCCTGCTAAGCTACAAGACAGTCCTCATTCATATGGACAATCAAGTAGCCATGTTCTATGTCGTGAACAAGCAGGGAGGAACAGGCTCTCTGTCGCTTTGCAACGAAGCTTTGCGACTATGGGCCCTCGCCAGAGAGCATCAGATTCATCTCCTGGCAGTGTGTCTTCCAGGCATCCAAAACTCTTGGGCAGACAGACTCAGTCAAGTTCTGCTTCCACACAGATGGTCTCTACATGCAGACCAGGTGGCCAAGATTTTTCAAATTTGGGGAACCCTGGACATAGACCTCTTTGCAAGTCCGTTGAATGCCAAACTTCCCCGGTTCTGTTCCAGAATTCCGGCTCAGGGCTCTCAGGTCAGGGATGCTTTCCTCCTTCATTGGGGTCAAGACTTCCTTTATGCCTTTCCACCCATTCCCCTAATTCCCAAAACCCTATTCAAGCTTCAGAGAGACAGAGGGCGTATGATTCTCATAGCTCCACATTGGCCATGGCAAGTGTGGTACCCTCTGCTTCTACATCTCTCTCAAGCTCCGTCTCTGGAGTTAGGGTCTGCTCCAGATCTCCTTTCTCAGGAGGACGAAATGTTATGGCATCCCAATCCCCAGTCTCTGCATCTCAGGGCTTGGTTGCTGAAGGCCTAGATCTTCATGATCTTAACCTTTCTCAGCAAGTAAAGGATATCCTTGATGCTTCCAGGAAGCCTTCCACAAGACACTCTTAAGCTTTCAAGTGGAAAAGGTTTACCATATGGTGCTCACAGAGGGTTCTTAGCCCCCTTGCGATACCTCTGGAATCATTACTGGAGTATCTCCTTCATTTATCCAATGCAGGACTTAAGACTAACTCAGTAAGAGTCCATTTGAATGCTATTGCAGCTTCTTTCAAGCCTTTAAATGGACAACCTATTTCCTCCCATCCTCTTATAGCAAGATTTATGAGAGGCCTTCTTCTAACTAAGCCTCCCCTTATGCCACCACCGGTGGCATGGGACTTAAACCTGGTTCTTGGCCTGCTTATGAAGCCACCTTTTGAACCCTTAGCTACTACCTCGTTGAAATTCCTTTCCTGGAAAGTTATCTTTCTCATTGCAATCACATCAGCACGTTGCATCAGTGAGTTGCAGGCACTAGTAGCTGATCCTCCTTATACAAGGTTCTATCATGACAAGGTAGTCCTTAGGACTCATCCACACTTTATGGCTAAGGTGGTCTCACCTTTTCATCTAAACCAAGCGGTCTACCTGCCTGTGCTTTTTCCAAGGCCTCATGCATCAAATGCAGAAAGGAATCTTCATAGTTTGGACTGTAAAAGAGCTTTAGCCTTTTACTTACAAAGAACACAGCAACATAGAAAGTCCTCTCAACTTTGTTGCTTTTCATCCTTCTCATTTGGGACTTCCAGTCTCCAAGAGAACACTGTCTAACTGGATTGCTCAGTGTATTTCCTTTGCCTATCAGAGTAAGAATCTTCCTCTGGAGGGCCATGTCACAGCTCACAATGTGAGAGCCATGGCAGCTTCAATGGCTCATCTGCACTCTGTGTCTATCGACGACATCTGTTGAGCAGCGACTTGGGCCTCGGTTCATACCTTCACAGCCCATTACTGCTTGGACAAGGACTCCCGCCGGGATGCCTTGTTTGGTCAGACTGTTCTCCAACACCTGTTCCATACCTAATCAACTCCTACCCACCATCCCTGGTAGGATGCCAGAGATCCATGGGAGGAAGTGGAGCCCTTTCACAGGGACACACAACTTCTGGCGTTCTCTCCCTGGCATCTAATACTAGGGAGTCCCCATATGTGAAGACTACATTCCTGCTTGTTCCTGGAGATAGCATAGTTATTCACCTGTAACAGGTGATCTCTGGGAACAGCAGGAATTTAGTCTTCACAACCCACCCACCTCCCCTAGGAGTTATATCTCTTTATATCTTTCTCTTTCCCTCTCTCTCTCTTTCTCTTTTTGTCTCAGCTTTAAACTCCACTGGAGAGAGGCAGTTGGGAAAGGCGGGAAGGCAGCATGCAGGTGCTGTGGGATGCTCCCAAAAGCTTTCTAATTGGACGTTGGGGAGCGTTCCCGCGCAAGCTATGTTGGTACCGATGATACCCATATGTGAAGACTAAATTCCTGCTGTTCCCAGAGATCACCTGATCTCCAGGAACAAGCAGGAATGAGTCTTCACATATGGGTATGTCGGTACTGACGGAGTCCGCGCGGGAACGCTCCCCAGCGCCGAATCAGAATGCTTTTGGGAGCATCCCACCACGCCTGCGTGCTGCCTTCCCGCCTTTCCCAACTGCCTCTCCTCAGTTTTCGTTTTTCCGCGGAGCCGGCAGGACGTACTCCTGTCACCGCAGAAAATTCTTCTTTTATTTTTTTGTTTTCTTGTGGTCGCGTCTGCCTTCCCCGACGCCACCGGTACCGCCGGTGTTTTTCTTCATTTTTCTTACAAAATTTCCTTTCTGAGGAATATTTTTTCCCTGTTAGTGCCTGACATTTTTTCGGCCTGCTAGGCCTGCCTACTCTCTTTCATGGAAATACCAGCCACTAACCCTAAGAAATGTTTAAACTGTGGCAGTACCAAATTAATTGTAGACACTCATAATTGGTGTCTACCCTGTTTGGGTCCTGACCACCATCTGCTGGAGTGTTCCCTCTGCAGCGGTATATCCAGAAGAAGCCTTCAGCATCGAGCATGTCTCGATACGCGGTCCCCGTTAAATTTCACGGTACCAGCCAACGTTTCTTCTTCACAGGATCAGGTAACCCAAAAACAGTCTGTTAAGACTAGCCAGGCCTCGAGTGGTAGATCTCATGCTCAGCATAGAGATGCCTCCGGCGTTGCCCTCGAACCACCTTTGCATTACAGCCCCGGTGAGAGTCTTCGGCCTCCAAGCCATTTATGGGGTTTCAGGTTGTTTTGGGGGTTCTCACCTCTACGAACATACCTGAGCCATGCTCGGTGACGGCATCCGCTTGGGGCGGTACCGATACCCCGGCATCGGCAATGGTGTTGGATGAAACATTCCTCACCAAAGATCGCAGTCTAGCGCTCTCGGTTCCTTCGGGGCCGACTGAGCCGCTGCTGACCGATCTTCCAGTATCGGTATCGATCCCGGTACCGGTACTGGTATCCACGTCGGTACCCTCCAGATATGCATCGATAGACTCGCTTCCTTCTATGCCAAGTCTGGAGTCAATCTCTAGTCTGGATGACTGGGTACCGACTCATCTCGGTACTGACTTCAAACAGTACCGAAGACATTCTACCGATGATCAAGGTCTGCTACGTTCGGTTACTTCGGTACAGATAGAACTATCACAGACTGATCTTCATGTTTCGGTATCAACGACGGTACCGGTCTCGGTACTGGTATCGACATCAGCATCGGTGTCGGCACCTCCCATACTCGTTTCAACCAGCTCGCTTCCTTCCATACCGAGTTTGGAATCGATCCCTAGCATGGACGATTTGCTACCAACGGGTTGAGGTACCAGTTTCCAGCGGTACCGACAACTATCCTTCAAGGACAATCCGATGCTCCACCCCTTCAGATTTTCTAATCTAGAGAATCTGAATGAACTGGTGGGTGCTAGAGCTAGTTCTTCAACAGATCTAGTTCTTACTCCTCTTTCTAGAGGACTCCCCTCTGGGGAGATTTCTTTTCAAGCCTTCCTGCTTGATATGGCAAAGTTACTTGCCATTTCTATACCTGGTCAATATCCTGCACCAGGGGATCCAGAACCTCTGCAGATCCCCTGCAATCCAAAGGAGCTGATTATGTTTCCTTTGCATCAGACCTTGCAGGATCTCCTATTTAGAACGTGGGAAGCTCCTTTAACGGTATCCCCACCTTCTAGGGCAACTGATCTTCTATACATGGTGCCCCCTTCTCCAGGTTTTCAAAAGCCTCATCTCCCTCATCATTCTATTGTTGTAGAATCAGCAATGAGGTGTGTTAAGAGTACTAAGAAGCACTCTTCTTCTCCAGGACCAAGCAGGAAGTCAGTCCTCACTTATGGGTGACGTCGGCGCCGACGGAGCCCTCGCGGAGCAATTTTCCCCAGCTTTCAAAGAAAGCCTTTGGGAATTGCAGCGCGCATGCGCGGTCGTCTTCCCGCCCGAGGGTGCCATCTTAGCCAGTCTTCTTTTTTCCGCGGAGCCCTACAGACGTCCCCGTCTTGTCCCCGCGAAAAAGTTGATTTTCTTCTTTATTTTATCCTTTTTTCCTTCGGCTCGACGCCGATCTTTTTCCCGCCCGGACTCGCGACGCCGGTCACGAGTCCTCTTCCTTTTTTCGGTTTTTCTGACTTAGTCAGCTTTCGTTTTCGTTTTTCCCTGGCAGCCCGGTCCTTTGACCTCGCAGGGGCCCTTTTTCCCCCGATGGCTGCCAGTGGGTTTAAGCGGTGTGGTCGGTGTGACCGAAATATGTCACTAACCGACACACACGACTTTTGCCTCCGCTGCCTGGGCCCGGATCATGAGGAACTGATCTGTGGGCCCTGCAGCAAAATGTCCTCAAAGGCGTTGAGAAGTCGGCGGCATCAGCGTGAGAGAATCTTCGCTGACCCCAGCCGTACCCGGACCTCGTCGGAGGCCTCCGCGTCGAAAGGCTCCAGCTCGGACCGTCGCCGGAGTTCCTCCGACCGGGGTTCTCCCTCCGGGGACCATCGTTGGAAGGTGAAACCCGCGAGGGCGGCGTCGGTGGACGCTCCTGGTTCCGCGAGGGCCAGGTCGCATAGCCCCGACAGCCGCCCCGGGTCCTTGGAGAAGGAACACATCCCGAAGCGACCTCGCCTGGAGTCGGAGATGCCTGCCCGGGTAAGTCCTGTGGTCCTTCTGGACTCGCCTCCGCGACAGCCGACGTCGGGCCCGACGCCGTCGGGGCCCGAGTCGGGGGCTGCTGGGTCACCTGAGCTCGGACTCAGGTTGACGGCCTTGGAGAGCAGACTGTCTGCCTTCATGGACCAGCAGAGGGCACTGCTCGCTGGCTTCGCTGGCGCCGCTGCCCCGACCGCCGGGACGTCGACGTCCAAGTCGACCCCGGAGACCGAGCCGATCCTCGAGTCGATGAGAACTCGAGTCGATCCTCGGTCGAGGTCACCCTCGGCCTCCCGTTCGGGACCGAGGTCGCCGACGCCGACTCCCTCGGCGTCGGGGCGGCTGGCGCCGCGCCCTGCCCGGGCCGACCCCACCGAGTCCTCGTCGGAGTCGGTCTGGGAGTCTGAGGAGGAAGAGTCACCTGATTCTTTCCGGACTCGGTGTGTCCCATCGGACTCACCGGAGTCCGAGCCTCGGAAGCAGTCCCCCCCGGAGGATGCCCGGTTCTCGGACTTCGTTAGGGACATGGCCAAGGCTTTGGCCTTCCCTGCGGATCCCGAGGAGGAGCCTCGAGCCGAAGAGCTCGACGCCCTCCAGTATGACTCTCCCGCGAGGGAACACTTTACTGTACCGGTTCCTCCTATGCTGGAACGACTACTCTTCCGCATGTGGGAGAGTCCGGCCTCCTCGCCGGTCCTGAGCAAGCGGGTCGATTCTATATATCGAGTCCGCAAGAGCCCTGGCTTTCAGAAGGCACAGCTGCCACACCATTCCATGGTAGTGGAATCGGCCATGCATCGTCTTAAGAGCCAGAAGATGCACTCCTCGGTGCCTCCTGGAAGGGAGGCCCGTAACCTGGATGGCCTTGGCAAGAAGTGTTTCCAGGGCTCTGTGCTCGCATGTCGTGTCCAGACTTACCAGCTATACATGGGCATGTATCTCCGGGATCTGGCTAAAGAGCTAGCCGGATTCTCCGCTGGTCTGTCCGAGGAACCCTTGCGGAGGTTCCTAGCCTTGTCCACTGGCATTCGGTAATGCTCAAAGTTCATGTCCCGAGCAGCCTATGATGGCTTTGAAGCATCGGCTCGAGTGGCCGCAGCCGGCATCGGTGCCCGCCGACAGGCTTGGCTTCAGTCGTCAGACCTTGAGCCCTGGGTGCAGGACAAGTTGGTCGATGTCCCCTGCCGAGGCGAAAACCTCTTTGGCAAACCCATGGCGGAAAAGGCTGCGCAAATTGAGACTGAGACTCTCACCAGGACCAGGCTTTCTAGGAAGACCTCCGCCCCTTCCCAGAAAAAGAAGGGCTCGGGGAAAAAGTCCTTTTACCCGAGGAAGGCGGCTGCCTACAAACAATACCCCCATTATCAGGCCCCTGCAGCTCCCCAACAGGGCCAGCAGGCCAAGGGACGGGGTAACGGGTCCCGTAGGCAGCAAGCCCCCAAGCCTGCACCACCAGCCCCTGCTCAGCAGGGTGGGGGTTTTTGACTCGCACAGCATAGCCTGTCCCCCCCCGCTGGTTCCTCCCAGCACCGGTGGCCGGCTGGTTCACTTCGCCCACAGGTGGTCCAGCATCACCGCAGATGCCTGGGTGCTTCAAGTCGTGCGAGAGGGCTATCTTCTCCACTTCCACCAGGTTCCTCCCTCCTATTTTCCGGGAGAACCTCCACGACCCCCTCTGCACAGGGAGTTGCTCCTTCAGGAGTTAGCAGGTCTTCTGCAGGAACAGGCGGTGGAACCGGTGCCACACCACCTGAGAGGTCAAGGCTTTTATTCCAGGTATTTTCTGATACCAAAGAGAACAGGGGGCCTCAGACCCATCCTGGACTTGCGCAACCTCAACAAGTTCCTTGTGCGGGAGAAGTTCAAAATGCTTACCCTTGGAATCCTTCTGCCCTACCTCCAGCAGGGAGATTGGCTATGCTCCTTGGATCTAAAGGATGCCTACACACACATCCTCATCCACCCAAGCCACCGCCAATACCTGCGGTTTGTGGTGGCAGGAAATCATTACCAGTACAGAGTACTGCCCTTCGGCCTGTCCTCCGCACCGCGAGTCTTCACAAAATGTCTCGCGGTCGTGGCGGCCCATCTCAGGCTTCACGGCCTCTATGTCTTTCCGTACCTCGACGACTGGCTCATCAGAGCAGTGTCCGCTCGGGAGGTCACCAATGCCACGCGCCGCACGGTGACTCTTCTGCAGCACTTGGGCTTTGTTATAAACTTCGCAAAGTCCACTTTGCTCCCCTCAAAGGATCTCGAGTTCATCGGCGCAAGGCTGCACACTCCTCAGGCGCGAGCGTACCTACCGCTCGACAGGGCTCAACGGCTCATGGACCTAGCCGACCGCTTTCGCAGCCAGCCCCTGGTCTCCGCCAGGCGCTTCCTGAGACTACTCGGCCATATGGCTTCCACCGTCCATGTGACCCCCAATGCCCGCCTGAATATGCGGTCTGCTCAATGGTGTCTCCGCCAGCAGTGGCGACAAGCCACAGGCGGCCTAGCAGACCTAGTGCGCGTCTCCGAGCCGCTGATCTCGTCTCTCCGGTGGTGGCTCCGGCAGCCGAACCTAATATTCGGAATGCCTTTCCAGTCACCTCAGCCGACCCGGGTGCTGACCACCGATGCATCCCTCCTGGGCTGGGGAGCACATTGCCAAGAGGCACGTACTCAGGGCCTCTGGACCACGTGGGAGTCTGCTCAGCAGATCAACTTCCTGGAGCTCAGGGCGATCCGCCTAGCTCTCAAGGCCTTCTCCCACCTGACTTCCCACCAGTCCGTCCTTGTCCAGACGGACAATCAAGTTGCCATGTTCTACGTGAACAAGCAGGGGGGCACGGGCTCCTTCCTCCTCTGCCGGGAGGCACAGAAGCTCTGCTCTTGGGCCGTCAGTCACGGCATTCTCCCAAAGGCAGTTTATCTCCCGGGCCAAGAAAACTGCCTTGCGGACAAACTCAGCAGGGTCCTCCAGCCGCACGAGTGGCGTCTGGATCCCTTGGTAGTTCAGAAGCTCTTCCTCCGGTGGGGCCTCCCCACGGTGGATCTCTTTGCCAGTCCTCACAACCGGCAGCTTCCTCGCTTCTGCTCTCGTCAGCCACACCCCCTTCGGGTTGCGGCGGACGCCTTTCTGATCTCATGGTCGGGGAGCCTTCTGTACGCTTTCCCTCCCATCCCGCTGGTCTCTCGGACTCTTTTCAAAGTTCTCCGAGACAAAGCCTTCATGATCCTGGTGGCCCCTCGCTGGCCCAGGCAGCCGTGGTTTCCGCTCCTGCTACAACTGGCGGTGGAGAATCCAATCCCTCTGGGGGTACAACCGGATCTCCTCACTCAGGATCAGGGGTCCCTACTGCACCCCAACCTCAGGTCTCTCAACCTCAGGGCCTGGCTGCTGAGAGGGTAGTCCTTGCTCCCCTTCTCCTGCCGGCGGAGGTGGAGGAGGTCGTCTTGGCTTCGCGACGGCCCTCTACCCGCAAATGCTACGCCCTTAAATGGCGTCGCTTTGCAGTCTGGTGTACCCAACAGTCTCAGGATCCCTTCTCCTGCCCGGTGTCGGTGATCTTGCAGTACTTGCTGCACCTCTCTAATCTGGGACTTAAGTCCAACTCCGTCAAAGTTCACCTCAGTGCTCTTTCAGCACATCATGTGCCAGTGGACGGCAGACCTCTCTCAAACGACCCTCTCGTAGCGAAGTTTCTCCGAGGTGTCCTTCTACTTAAACCACCTCTGCGCCCGCCAGCACCTGACTGGGACCTGAATGTGGTTTTGCAGCGGATCACCTGTCCGCCTTTTGAACCTATGGCTACCTGTTCTCTCCGTTTTCTGTCTTGGAAAACACTGTTCTTGATAGCCCTCACTTCCGCTAGACGCGTAAGTGAATTGCAGACCCTCGTGTCTGATCCCCCTTACACTAGGTTCTACAAGAATAGGGTAGTCCTACGGACTCACCCAAAATTTCTGCCTAAAGTGGTCTCCCCTTTTCACATCAATCAGGAGGTGGTACTTCCAACCTTCTTTCCCAGACCACACTCCAGCCGAGCTGAAACGGTCCTCCATACCCTGGACTGTAGAAGGGCATTGAACTTCTACCTTGACCGTACGCGGGAGCACCGTAAAGCTGCTCAGCTTTTTGTGTCTTTTGACCCCAATAAATTGGGGCTCCCGGTCTCCAAGCGTACTCTGTCCATCTGGGTTGCGGACTGTATCTCTTGGGCTTATGGGGCAGCCGGCCTCTCCTTAGAAAGTCGAGTCACGACTCATTGCGTTCGGGCAAAGGCTACGTCAGTGGCTTACCTCCGCTCTGTTCCGCTGGCAGACATCTGCCGGGCCGCTACTTGGTCTTCGAGCCAGACTTTTGCGGTCCATTACTGTCTCGAGAGGGAGTCCCGTAGGGACAGTGCTTTCGGACAGGCAGTCCTCCGTAATCTCTTTGAGGTCTGAGCAACTCCTACCCTCCATCCCGGATGTGGGCTACCGGTGGGTGATATTTCAGCGAAGATTCTATCCTTCTGTGCTGCTGAGCTAGAGGGAGCTCATTTTTGTGCTTAGGGTCTCCGGTAGCCTTGAGCTTGGGAGTCCCATAAGTGAGGACTGACTTCCTGCTTGGTCCTGGAGAAAGCGTAGTTACTCACCTGTAACAGGTGTTCTCCAGGAGCAGCAGGAATCAGTCCTCACTACCCTCCCTCCTCCCCTTGGAGTTGCAATCGTCTGCTTATGTTGTTTTTGCAAATTTTTATGCTGTCTTTTTTAGCTATGTCATCTGACTGGCTAAGATGGCACCCTCGGGCGGGAAGATGACCGCGCATGCGCGCTGCAATTCCCAAAGGCTTTCTTTGAAAGCTGGGGAAAATTGCTCCGCGAGGGCTCCGTCGGCGCCGACGTCACCCATAAGTGAGGACTGATTCCTGCTGCTCCTGGAGAACACCTGTTACAGGTGAGTAACTACGCTTTATCTGCCAGGTCGTGAGGCTAAGACTTTAGATGCCTTTGGACGTCAAATCTTCCAGGCATCCATGCTTTCAGCAAGAATTCTCTCATATATTTTCTATATGGGATTATCTCTGGAGGAGGTCACAAAGAATTTACCACTTTTGACCCCTTTTCTTCAAGAGCCTAAAAGAGCAGATTTTTGTATACTAGTCAATCATGCTCAGAATATTTCTAGGTTCCTTACTCGTGCTTCCCTGGACTCTTTTGAGTCTGTTAGCAGAACTTCTGCTATAGCCATAGGGACACGACGTAGAGCCTGGCTCCAAGCTTCAGACTTGGACAAATGGGTACAAGATAGACTGGGAAATACTCCTTGTACTGGAGAGAATCTCTTTAACAAGGAGCTTTACTCCAAGCTGCTCAGTTAACTACTGACACTATTGCTTTCAGAGGCTTGTCTACGCCTTCCTCTATCCCAGTTTCTAGGAAATCTCCTAACAAACTTTGTTCCCTTAAGGGGAGAAAGTTTTATTCATCTTCTACCCATCATACATACCCTTGGTAAAAACCTCACATCCCATCTCTTAAGCAACCGTTTTCCCCATAATACTTCAAAATGCACCTTATTCTATCCTTAATCCTTTTCCTCCTTACCTCCTGGGCCACCAACTTCTCACACGCACTCACCCACCATTCCAACCATATACCAATTCTCTTCAACCACTGCAGAAGACCGTCTGGAAACCACCAACATCCATTCATAAGATCCAACACCACCCACTCACATCTCCTACACATCCCTCTACAGAGCCTTAAGAAGACTCAAGCGGAAAAACTCAACAACCAACGATTATTGAAATGTGCCCTAATAAATGCTAGGTCGATTCGCTCAAAATGGCCTGCTATCACTGACCTGATAACCCTCAACCTCGACATCCTAATGATAACCGAATCATGGCTATCTGAATGCGATAATGCCTTAGTCAACCAGATGATGCCCTCCGGTTACTCGATATTTGCCTGCCATAGGGCCCACCAGAGGGGTGGCGGCACACTCATCATTGCCAAATCTGAACATCACTTCTCTTTTAATAACTCCGCCAGCTCCACCTACCTGGACATAGTCTCCATTTCAAATAGACAATGCTCTATTAACCTCCTATACAGAGCACCATCTCCATCAACAGACGAGTTATCGTCAATAATCAACCTAGCCTGTAACCCTCATAACACGCACTCTCCAACCTGGATGATCGGTGACTTTAATCTGCCCTCACTACAAGAGCCGCACTCTTCTTCCTTTCTTGAAGCAATGAATGAACTGGGTTATACACAACTCATAGAAGAACCAACTCATAACAAGGTTGGCATACTTGACCTGATTTTCGCCCCCCAAACTACAAAACCTACCCAAAATATCATACAATCCATTACACCCGTACCCTGGTCAGATCATCACCTACTTCTATTCAACATACCTGCTAATGACCTATGCAACATTAGCAACAAAACGTTTACCCCTCCTAGTCTTAGCACCTCACGCTTCCGACCCCTCGACAAGGACAGTGCCCTCAAGGTGATTCTACCACTACTTGACAATGATTCCCACGATCCTGATGAACTAGTATCCACCTGGAATAATGCCATCAGAGCTGCTGCCTGCATCCCATCCACCAACAAGACCACATCGAAACGTGAACATACTCCATGGTACTCCCAAGATCTCCGTGCTTCGCTCATCCACCTACGCAAACTAGAAAGACATTGGCGCCACAATCGGACCCCCGAAACACTCAGCGCCTACACCACACACCTATAGAGACACCGAGAAAAAACCATGGAAAAGAGGAAGCAATACCACTCAACTATTGAAGCAATCACTGAACAGACCCCATGATCTATTCAATATTGTAAAAGCCATAACAGGAGACCCATCACAAGATCACCCACCCATGCCTCAACCGCAGGAACACTCTAATTACCTTCAATCGAAGATGATTCAAGCCAGCACAAGCACCAACATCATATCTACCTCTACCCTGCTGACAACCTCCCAGACAAATCTCCTGTTAAATTTCTCTGCGATTTCTGACAAGGAGATCGACACCATAAACTTCCATCAACCTCACCACTGCACCTAATGATCCCTGCCCTGCTAGCTGGATCAAAGAACTACGTCACGACCTCAGCCCAACTATCTGCAGAATCCTGAATCAGTCCTTATCTACAGGATCCTTCCCCCAAAGCTTAAAACACACATCTATCCGACCCCTACTAAAAAACAGCAAACTCGACACATCCAAAGTAGAATCCTATAGGCCAATTTCAAGCATCCCATTGCTTGCTAAAATTATTGAAAAAGTAGTTCTCCGGCAAATTCAACAGCACGTGGATACTGAATCGCCTCTAGACACCTCCCAACATGGCTTTAGAGCAGCCCACGGTATTGACACCATCCTCACAACCCTCTTCAATAATCTAATCACAGGCCTTGACAATATTCACCAAGGATTTGTCTTGATATTCCTGGACATTGCTGCCGCCTTTGACTCCGTGAACCACAACACTCTACTACTCCGACTTAAAGAAAAAGGGATACAAGGCTCAGCACTAGCCTGGTGCAAATCCTATCTCTGCAACCGATGGCAACAAGTATGAACAGACCCCACGACATCAGAGCCTTTCCCCCTGAAACAAGGTGTCCCTCAAGGCTCATCCCTATCTGCCCTGTTCTTTAACATTTATATGCAGCCTATCTGTGCTTTAATCCGCTCCTTCAGCGTCCACTGTCTTGCCTACGCTGATGATATCTTCATCTATACACCTTTTACGATTGATCAACCTGACTTCTCTCCAATACTGAGATGTTTCGAAGCAGTATCAGAATGGCTTCTAACTCAAAATCTCCGGATCAACAACAGCAAAACTGACGTCCTATTCGTCACAAGGAATCGGAATTTCACGCCTCCCCCATCACTGCAGATCAACAATATAGAATTGAAAACAAAACCCACAATCCGATACCTAGGAATTACCCTCGACCAACGCCTTGATATGTCAGCCCATGTTACAAACACCACAAAAGCAATTTATCACAAGATCCGAACGCTAAGACACCTTCGCCCATTACTCGACTTCTCTGACTATAGATCAATATTCCAAGCTCTAATCATCCCACATCTGGACTTTGCGAATATCATCCTTCAGGGACTTCCACAGTCAACCTTAAACCCACTCAGACTTGCCATGAACACAGCTGCAAGGGTTCTAGTTGGGGCATCAAGGTCAGATCATATAACGCCTATCTTGATAAACCTACACTGGCTGCCTCTTCCTGCCAGAATCACCTACAAACTACTAATACTAACCTTCAGAGCCCTCAAGAATCAGCCCCCCACACCCATCAATGCCCTTCTCCACTGTACCACAATCAACAGAACAAGAAGAAATACGCAGCTGAACACAATTGAAGTCCCCAAGTTCATAACAAAATGTACAAAATCAACAGCCAACAGAGCATTTTCTATTTTTGCACCAATTGCATGGAATGCCCTCTCAGCAGAACTCCGAGCCACCCAAAACCTAGTGGTGTTCCGAAAAGCCCTAAAGCACCACCTGTTCATACAGCACTACCCGACCTCCCAGTCTGAGAAACAAACAACCACCCCTCGAACCCCCCACCTAACTCCACCCACTGAACATCCCCCCACCGATAGTGGTTAACCAGCTCTCCCCTCCCCCTTTCTGACCCATGTGTACTAGTATTCGTACAGACCCCTTACATATATGCCAAGATTAATCGTTACTGTAACATGTACATAATCTGTATATAGTTTCCCTCAGTTCCCTCCAAGTTTTTTTGAATTTCCTGTTCTATGTAAGCTCAATGTGTTATTTCATTGTAGTAAAGTTTGTTCCTACTGTAAACCGCACTAATTGTAATAGCGCGGTATATAAGAAACATAAATAAATAAATACAGATATTCCCAGACAGGGGAAACATCCAACCAGGCTAAGGAAACCACAACCTCAACAGGTTCAGCAAACCCAGCATCCGCAGGGCTTCTGATTATATTATCATTACATCTTTCTTTCCTGTTTTGGGGTTTAGAACCTGTAGTCTGCTTCTTCTTAATAGAACATCTACACTGTTTCCATCCTAAACTCTAGACATGGATCTCTTCTCAATAGGCATCCATTCTTTTTGTTCTATGAGCTCTCAGGATGATCATGCTTATAAGTAACAGGGGTTTTTCTCTTCCTCCTGAAAGGGAAAAGAGATGTAACAACTATCAGTAAGAGAGTTTTCTGTTCCAGCATGTATCATCATACCTTTTCAGGGACTTACCATATCGTAAGTCTCCTTCAACTCTGCCTTTACCTACCCTCTTACTGAAACATTTCGCCTGTAAGAGTGGTACCATTTAGCTGGAGGGTTTTTTTCTAAAATCCTTGTAGGTTTCTACTTTTTCCAGTAAGGGGTTCCCTTTCAGAGTTCCCCCCCCCTTTTATCAATTTTACTTGGGGCAGCTTATCAGTCAGTAAGGGAGTCTTGCCACTCCTGCTTATGTCTGTTCATTCTTCTGTTGCCTTAGTAATAGCTGCAATGGCAGGAATTCTTAGTGATTACCCTCTGGTTCTATTTACCAAATAACCAAGGTGTGTCCTCCATTAGCAATCCTTTCTGGCCTTAGTAGTACGTCCAAAACAGGTTTTCGACCTTTCTTTTGGAAACTCTATTACTACAGGCCTATGGCCCAGTTTAGAAAGGCCCTCAAATTCAACCTATTCATCAAATACTACCCAACATAAAATAAAACTTACAGTCCCACCGCAAACGTAATCACAGATTTCTCATTGTTACTAACATTCTGGCTAAATTGTGTAAATAGTTGAGTATGTTGTCTAGTTAACCGATCATATACTCCATGTAGATAGTTCTCCCATTTTAAATTTGTTTTTTCCAAGTTTATGCTCCTGTTATATGTAACACCGAACAGCTTGTTGTTCTGGTTTTTGTTTTGTTCTCTGTAAACCGCGCTGATGCCGAATAGTGCGGTATATAAAAAATGTAAATAAATAAATTTCTATTCCTTGCCATCTCCATTTCCCTTGGCATGGGCAGAATAGTTTAAGTTACGTACTGGCTTTTAAACAGCCAGTTTTTTTTCTTCCAACCAACCTGCAGCATGCTCTCTGCAATTCTACAGAGTAGCTCTGCACTATGGGCCCTTGCTAAAGAGCATTTGCATCTTCCTAGCAGATAATTCCAGATGGTTAGGAAGGCCTCATCCAGTCATGCCCCCTCATGACTGGTAGCTTTTTCCCTACCTTTACCATCTCCCGTAAGGTCTCCTTTTAAAACAAAGGACACATGCCTTACATCACGTGAAAACCTAAAGAATTGCTCATTTCCCTGGCTTCATCCACTGGACTCCTTCACCAGGGATATTTTTCTTTTTCGTGCAGCTCGTCCTTATGGTTTTCACTTCCATTGTGCCTTTTATCCAGTTACCATACTGCAGTTCTAAAATAACCTGGACTTGCTGCCTGCAGACTGAAGATATCATCTGCACTTTTTTCACTGGTTATTCCTGGTTATTCAATGGCTAGAATTTCTAAATGAATCTCGACTGCTCCTTGTCAGAGAGAGCATTCCCCTGACTCTCAATCATAACCAGGGACAAAGGTTTTCTTGCATCTCTTCAAGCAGGTATTACCTTTCTTGTTGTTAGATGCACCTTTCTCTCTCCACATACTCTTATGTGGGTATAGTTATATAGACATGTCTCTACCTACATATGTGGAGACATGTATATATCTATATGCAGATATATTTATATCTCTGTATATATCTCTATGTCTATATTATGCCCATGTATATCTCCATATATGTATACACACACACACACATATATATATATATATATATATATATATATATATATATATATATATATATATATATATATGTATATGTGTATATGTATGTATGTATGTGTATGTGTGTATGTGTATGCGTGTGTGTATTGTGATAAGGAAGCTTATCATAGCTCAGGAAGGAGCTATAGGAAAGGTGAAGTGACTCTGAACAAGCAACCTGTCAGTTCTGGTAGAAATAAGAAAACAGAATTTTCTTATAAAAGACTACCAGTCCCAGAATGCACCAGGTTTCCAACAGCCATTAGAGGAGCTGAAGTGGGGAAACGTGTGTTCAATCAGGAGGGCTATGAGGTAATCCCTAAGCACTCATCTCAAAGGGCAGGGCCTGATTCAGCACAGCTGCGCTGTGTTAGGGAGGAGCACTCATCAAGGCAGAATAAGAGTAGAGTTTATTCTACAGATGACCATCTTCATGATCACCTTTGATATCCAGAGAAGGATCATCAGTTTCATCTGAAGGATCATCAGAAGCAGAAGCCAAACCGGACGGACAGAGGGAAAGAAACCCTCTGGAAGAAAGAGGAGAAAAGCCTTTGAGAGGTCTAGAAGAGTCCAAAGCAGTACGTATACTGGGAGGTATTCCAAGGGCCAGCATACACCATTGGACTGGGGAAAGCCAGAGGAATGGTGCTGCAAAGCTAGGAATCTCCAGAGGGAACCTGTGAGGGAGACGGCTGCACGTGGAAGGGACCCTAGGACCCATGCCAGAAGGTATGTGAAGAGAGATCCAGTGTCCAGGGATCTGGATTGGAAGGCTGGACATAAGAACTGGACTACATACTGGCCAGGCTATATAGAGAGGAACTCTAACAGCAATGGAAGCTCAGGTATGAACACTGATCTATGCCCTAGCTATAACCTTGAAAGACAGCAGGGAAACAAGTATTCTCCTGAAAGTGCTCCATTGAGAGATTCATCTGTGCCAATCCATGATATTGAACCTATGCTTGTTGAAGATGGGGGTATGATTGCAGATGAAGAATGTGTTTATATGGACTGCTCTCTATCTAAACTCCGTTGGTAACTTTCTGTTATAAAGTACAGCAACCATCACAAAGAAATACAAATTTGTTCTTTAATCTACTCAGAAAAGCTCCTGAAGCAGGATTTGACCCACACAGTAGAAAGCAAGCCAGCTAAGGGGTTTCAGCTGGATAACTGCTAGCAATTAAGCCTTACCTAATTGCTTGTGAGCTAGGAGAGAATCACTTCTGAATCTATGTGGGAAGTAATCAGAAGGTAACCTGAAAAGAACAGTTTTTTTCTTGCTTTGTGGCTTTTCATTTGTTGTTTTCCTGATTTTGACTGTTTTTCCAAGTTAACACTGAAAGCAAGTAACATGATTTATGTGCTACCAAGCATATCTGTGTTGGGAGAAATAACCCCATAAATAAATATCTTATTGGCTTTACCCAAGAGCACAACTAAATTATTGTCAGCAGCTGTGTCTGGTGTGAATGAACTACATTGCCCACAATCCCTTGCAAATCATATAGAGATATGCACTTGCCAAGACTGTGAAGATTCTCACCCAGGCAGCCGTCTGACAGTATATATGTATATATATGCATATATTCCTATATGATTCTGACAGCTGGGCACTACCCTTATCAATGCTGTGCCAGCATGCATAGGGTTCTACATATACAGCCAATCTCTGTGGTAATTTACAAATCTTTTACCATAACCCTTCAGGTTTAGGTACCTCTGAAGCTCTCCATGTATCATTATCTTTCCTACCTAACATCAATTAGGAAAGATGTTACTGATCTTCAGTTAATCAGAGGCTAATGCCTCGGACATCTGTCCTTATTTCTCATCGGATACAGGGGTCTTCAATACCCCTTCTCTTCTACAAGGACTATTTCCTATTTGTCCATCCAAATTGGTCAAACATATCTTCTTTTAGTCCTAGGATTGTGCTATTCTTGGACCAAAGGACTTTAATCCTTGTCTGATACAGCCTTCTGCGTTTTCCGCTGAAGTCCTTCCTCATTACACCACCCAGTTTGTTCCTGGGGTTACTCTCACCCTTGACGGTTTCTAACCTTCACCTGTCCTTCTACAGTTTGGTTACCTCTACTTCACAGTGAGGTACTCCTTGAGGGTTTTCGACTGGTTCTTACTAACAGATCCATGTGAAACTCAATAAACTTACAATACCACCAGGTGAGGTCCATATTGAAATATTACTCTCCAATATTTCCTTATTGTGTTCATCTACACCTAGACTCCCATCCGGAAGTCCTGGTTTAGTTTAGCTGTTTCACAGCATCTCTTTTATTTCAACTCCTACCCTCCATCCCCAGGATGCCTGAGGTTTTGAGGGAAAGCATTGCTCATCTTAGATTCGCAACATGCTAGGATTCCCTCCTGGCGTCTTAGCTTGGGAGTCCCCATATGTGAAGACTCATTCCTGCTTGTTCCTGGAGATAGCACAGTTACTTACCTGTAACAGGTGATCTCTGGGAACAGCAGGAATAAGTCTTCACAACCCACCCACCTCCCCTAGGAGTTGTATTTCTCTATCTCTATCTTTCCTTCTCTCTCTCTCTTTCTTTGTCTCAGCTTTAAAACTTAACTGAGGAGAGGCAGTTGGGAAAGGCGGGAAGGCAGCACGCAGGCGTGGTGGGATGCTCCCAAAAGCGTTCTGATTGGACGCTGGGGAGTGTTCCACGTACCCATATGTGAAGACTTATTCCTGCTGTTCCCAGAGATCACCTGTTACAGGTAAGTAACTGTGCTTTACAGGTGAGTAACTGCTTTATTCCCCACAGCTTGACCCCTGATCTGGCCTCCTAAGGCCAGGGTCGGGCTGCAGTGAATGTCCTCTGGCCCCCCCTGCCCCATCTGCATCCTGGCAGTACAAAAAAAAAAGTCTGGGGAAGTTATTCCACTTCAGAGGTGGAATAACTTCCCCCAAATGTCGCCTGCTCTGGAAGTACAGGGCCGACATTAGAATTGGCCCTGTACATCCAGGGCCGGCCCTTCTCCGCTCCCATCTAACTTCCCTGCACAACCTGCAGGGAACTTAGACGTGGCCAGAGAAGGCACGAATAGCGGGCCCATTGTGTATAAATAAAACTTTGTTGCACCGGTAAAGGAGAAAGTATACATTCTATTTAGGCTCCAATCAGACAGGTATCGAGCTCTCTTTAACTACTCCAGGTTCATAAGGTCTGTGAGGCTCTGCACTATGAATTGAACCCTCCCTAGTAGATGTTTCCACTTTTCACTTTGATGACAAATGGGTCTTTGTCCTAAGTGTTGTAGTTTCTTTCTGTAGGGGTCAAATTCTGTGAGTAATGTTTGTTTATTGCTTAACCGCCTTTCAGAGGGACTAGCAAATAAAAACAGTATAAATAACATAAGAAGAGGAAAAGAACTCTATAAAATCATAGGACAAAAGAGGCAGGCACAGAAGGGGTCATGCAACCAGAAAAGACAGCATTGAAGAAATGGGTCTTCAGAAGTGATTTGAATTTGAATACAGGTTCAAGTCTAAGGGCAGGGGGAAGTGAATTCTAGGATGCAGGGGTAATAACAAGGCTGATGATCTTGTAGATGCTAAATTTATTTATTTATTTATTTTATTTATTTAAATGTGCTTGAGAAGCTGAGGGAAGGTGCAGACAATTGCCATGGATGCTACGGAGGGCATAGTAGGGAGAGCGAAGG
Source organism: Ichthyophis bannanicus (assembly GCA_033557465.1). Classification (NCBI taxonomy): domain Eukaryota; kingdom Metazoa; phylum Chordata; class Amphibia; order Gymnophiona; family Ichthyophiidae; genus Ichthyophis; species Ichthyophis bannanicus. The sequence goes on along the minus strand of CM066031.1, from coordinate 777,348,459 downwards.
AGTAACGAATCAGAGAGATAACTGAGGGAACCATGATGTACCAAAGTGAGAAGTTTCTACTGAATGCGAAATTTTACAGGGAGCCAATAGATATAATGAATTCTTTAGTGTGTTATGCAATGACAAAATTGTTCTTAAAGCTAGTGATTTGCCTAGACAAAATGTACTGCTCAGCAAGGGGAGGGGCATGAATTAAGAATCAAAGATTTGTCTGGCAAACTCTGAAAGCTGGACAAAATGTTTTAATATCTAACCACCATACCACGAGACTTTGGCCTGGTGGGGAAGGGCTGCCAGGCTCTCAGCGAACTTAGAGCAGAGCAGCCTGGTAAACCTGATGAGGTATGTTTTCTGCCACCACATTGGGGGGATCACCAGTGCCTTGACAATGAGGGGGCCCTTAGAAAAATTTTGCTTGTGGAACCCTTATTGTAACTTACGCCACTGGTGTATAAATAACTAAAATATTGGACTCTGTGTGCATTGTTTGCAGATAAATCTGGGTGGCTCCTTATAAAAATTACTCCTCTAGAGGGGATGCAGCTGACCTTTCAAAAGGGAGTACAGGAAGCCCTGCAAGCCCTACTCAAAAAAGTGTATTTGGGGTGACTTGTTTTAAATAGAGAGAAAAGGAAAGGGCTGCAGACCAGTGCACCAAAATGTCTGAAGGATCCTGGTTAATGGGGGAGAGAGCTTAGGGCCTGAAAAGTGAAAGTGTGTTTTGTCAAGTCTGTGCTGACTATTGGCAACCCATCCTCTGGGTTTCCTTGGCGAGGTATGTCTGGAAGTAAATTGCCAGGCCTTTCTTCTGTGCAGTAGCTATGGTGGTATTCTAAGGCACTGGTGTTCCAAAGTGGTCTCCCACCCAAGTGCTAGCAAGGTCCACCTCTGCTTAGCTTCTGAGATTATTTATTTAGCTAGTTTTCTATACTGCCTTTCAGAATGTCAATGCGATTTACATGGAATAAAATGAACACTAACATATATGAAACATTGTGCAGGAACTCAAACATTAACATAAAAGCATAGTACTTGGAACAACTTGCACATTAACATCATGTATATGAACTGGCGATATTATAAGGGTATCAGGAAGAACCTATATAAGTGAAGAAATAAGCAATGGGTAGATAGAGGAACCGAGATGCTGTGGGTAGGGGGAGGAGGGGAAAAGTACATGGTAGGAGGGAGGATGTGCAGGGGTGACAGATGGGCTAGAGCTATATAAATGATTACAACAGGTGAAGGCATCATTTAGATAGGCGTACTGCCAAAGTGTTCAGTAAATAGACATGTCTTTATCTTCTTGCATAAGTCCTCCGGGTCACTTATTGTGCGGATGTTGTCTGAGAGAGCATGCCACATGCAAACCGGATAGCATCAGGTTGTACAGCGACGGCTCCTGTGGACATTCAGCGGCACTAACCATGCTAGTGTTGCTGAATGTCCTGGCCACAAGGATTAACACGGTTAGCAGGTCTGCCAGCCACGTTAACCCCTTTAAATATCAGGCCCAGAGAAAACACTCCTCCTGAAAGGAGATAGTAACATAGTATTTGATGGCAGATATGGTCCATCTAGTCTACCCAGAAAGGTGGCAAGAGTAAGTGCACCTGTCGCTCCATCCAGGTCATCCCCCCCCCATGCCTTTGTTTAGGGTTGTACCCACTGCACCCCTATTTGTTCAGAATAATGTTCCAAAAAATTATGGACCAATAACTTTTCTAGTTACACTCTATAAGCTGTTCACTGCAATTGATGCCAACAGAATATATGATCCAATTATTGATCCCAATGGCAATAAAGCAGAAGGGCAAAAAGAGAGGAGCCTATGGAACCAAAGACCAGCTAATGCTGAATAAAGCCATCATGATGACCAGTGCTAAGAAGAAAACCAAAAATCTCAGTATAGCATGTAGTATCTACAAGAAAGCCCCTGATAGCATCCCATAATTGTAATAATAAATTGCTTTGAAACGTTACATAATAAACCATGGATTGGTGGTGTATTTATTTATATATTTATGTAATAATCTTTCTTTTCTGCACTAATCAAGTTCAGCATGAAAATGTGATCTGAAGTATGAAGATGACATGCTCATCATTCCTAACATTAAGATCCAGTGAGGAGTATTTCAGGAAGAGTCCCTGTCATCATTTTTGTTTTATAGGGCACTTAATCCACTGAGTACTCTTCATAACTCTTTGGGATACGGATTTAGTCTTAAACATAGAGATGGTTACATTTAGATACCGTAGATATTTCCCAGCCCTCAGAGGGATTACAATCCTATATTTATACCTGAGAAGATTAAGTGACTTGCCCAAGGTTACAAGAAGCATCACTGGGATTTTGAACCCTGGCTTCCCTGGTTCCCAGCCTGCCGCTTTAACCGCCAGGATACTATACATGCCATACACTTAATGAGGGTCATGCTATAAGCTGCTATAAAGTTAACGTTTTTAATCATGCCCAATTTATAAAGACAAATCCACATAGATTTGACTTCATAGAATACTATCATAAATAGCCTCTAACATACATAAATTTAAGCCACAGTCCCTTCCACCAACTCTAGAGCTGGTGCAAATGATCATATATCTTAGGCATGTTCACTCATATTTTGTAAATTACGTATGTATATGCTCACCGTGAAAGAACACATCTATTTATTTACAGAATTGCGACCGCATAATTTAAGCACTTAAGCATTCACTTATGCATCTCAGTGACTTAAATGCCATGATTTATTTATTTATTTTATTTAACAGTTTTTATATACTACTCTGTCCTTCACTCAGAACAGTTTACATTACAACATTAAAAACTTATGCAGAACCATGAGAGATCACAGTTGCCTGCTACATAAAAGAACAAATTAACATATTTTAAACTTTTAAGACTTGTATGAAACTATAAACAGACTTTAAACTTGTAAACTATGCACAAAAGGTATGTATTGTAAGATTATCTGATGGACTGTCATGTGACCAGAGCTTGTATATGGTTACGTGATGTGTCTAAAGCGTTCGATGTATAGGTAAGTCTTTAGTTTTTTGTGCAAGTCTTTGATGTCCAGAGTTGATCTGATGTCTTCTGATAGGGTGTTCCATAGTGCTGGAGCAGAGAGGGAAAGTGCCCTAGCAGAGGTGGTCTTGTTGGCTTTCTTGTATTCTGAAGGGGTGACGATCAAATTCTTATTGCTTCTTCTCTTGGAGCGGTTGCAGGTGTCTTGATTAATTAGTTCCTGTAGGATATTTGCAGAGGTTTTGTGTATAATCTTGAAGATTATTAGGATTGTATCCTCGCTACTGCACACTCAATCACATGATATCAATGATGCCTTAGAAAGCTGGTCTACCACAATAAGAAAGGCAGCCATAATCACCTTGCCTCTAAAAAGACCCCTCAGAAAAAAAGACAGAAAGATGGTACACCAAAGAACTTTACGCCATCAAAAAATCCCTGCGTAAGCTGGAAAAGAAATGGAGAACCACTAAAACCTCAGAAAATAAAGAACAATACGTTATAATCTTAAACAAATATAAGGATGCAATCCACAATGCAAAAAAAAGAACACCATACCAGCATACTAAATAAAGCTATTAATCGGCCTAGAGAACCTTTTGATATGACTCTAACCAAACCCCACACAAACCCGATGAACTGCCCAGATATTTGCACCCAATTGTGGTAGCAAACTACCTGGCCCCAAAACTAAGGAGTGTAAACTCATCCATTATGCCCACCAGAACTGAGCCTCAGCAACCTGCTAACTGTTGGCGCACTTTCTATCTCATTAAGGAGAAGCAGCTCTCAGAAACCATCACAAAAATTAACACCACAATCTCCCAACTAGACACATGTCCAGTATCCTGGATAAAAGCAGTCAAAACTGAACTAGCACCGGTGATTCTAAACATAGTAAATAAATCACTCCTACATGGCTTACTGCCTGAACCTCTTAAGCTTTCTATCATTCGCCCACTACCAAAAAGCAAGACTGAATAGAAATGAGCCATCCTCATATAGACCTATAGCCAGTATCCCCTTCATAGCAAAGATCATTGAAAAAGTAGTCCAGTTGCAGCTCCAAGACTATATATACACTAATGCCCCACTTAACGCTCATCAGTACGGTTTCCGTCCTTACCATGGAGTAGAAACCCTACTTCTGCTTTTATTAGACACCCTAATCTGTGGGCTAGATAACCCAAACCAAGCATTTATCATGGTCTTCCTGGATGTCTCATCTGCATTCGACAATGTTGACCATACTATCCTATTACAAGGATTAGCACACCTAGGCATCTCGGAACTGTTCTGAAATGGTTTCAGTCATACATTTCAAACCGCTCCCTATATGTCAAAATTAATCAGGATTCCTCCTCCACCTTCCCGCAAGAACAAGGAATACCCCAGTGGTCTACACTCTCAGCCTTACTGTTTAACTTACTGTATTTTTCGCCATATAAGACGCTCCGGAATATAAGACGCACCCAATTTTAAAGGAGGAAAATCTAGAAAAAAAAGATTCTGAACCAAATACTGTAGTAAAATATTTTATATCAACTGTATAAAGTTAACAGCAGTTTAAGAACAATTTTATGCCAACCATGTAACATATTAAGAACTATCTTTACTCTCATTAACAGTCAGTAAAGTCAGTAAACAGTGAAAGTAACAAAAATAAGGCTGTAATGTTTTTATTCGAACCCCAATAATTCCTCTTCTTCGCTGCTATCAGAAATGAGGAAGGACAGATCCACGCAGTCATTGTCATCACTTTCTTCCTCACTGGTGTCAAATAAGACGTTGTCTTCTGTTCCATCCAAGGCATTACTAATGCCACACTTCTTGAATGATTTTACAACAATGTCCTCCTTCACGGAGTCCCATGACCTTTTTAACCCATTCACACACTTGTGTAATAGTGGGCCTCTTCATCCGCCCAGTAGACGTCAGATCATGGTTCCTAGCTGCCATCCAGGTGTTCCACTCCTCTCGCATCAGAACTTTGAACGGTTTGTTAATGGAAACGTCCAGAGGTTGCAGCTGGCTGGTAAGACCACCAGGAATCACAGCTATTTGGGTCTTAACTTCCTTAAAGTTCTTTATAGTAGTTTCCGTAAAGTGCGCTCTGAACTGGTCAAGCACCAACAAGGAAGATTTCTTCAGAAGCCCGCCAGGACGTTTGGACCACACTTTCAATCCACAGCCTCATGCCATTTTCGTCCATCCACCCTTTATCATGAACGTGCACGACGACTCCCCGTGGAATTGTTTCTTTTGGGAATGTTTTCCTTTTAAAGATCAACATCGGAGGCAGTTTGGTACCATCTGCACAGCAGGACAGCACAACCGTGTAGTGGGTTTTCTCATGCCCTGAGGTTTTTACGGTTATGGTTTTGGCTCCTTTGATATCTACGGTTCTGTTAGATGGCACATCAAACGTTAGCGGGACTTCATCCATGTTCCCAATCTGGCTAATTTCAAAGTTATTCTTCTTCCTCGCATCAATAACAAACTTATGAAAAGACAGAATCTTTGATTCGTATTCCTTTGGCATTTTTTGTGCAATTCTGGTTTTGGTGCGCATAGAAAGGCCAGATCTCTTCATAAATCTATAGCACCACGATGGTGATCTGATGAAATCCTGAATGCCTTTCTCCACAGTAATGCGTTTGGCCTCATAGATTATCATTTTTGTTGAGACAGAAAGTCCATTTTGCCGGTGACGTGTGATCCACTCCTTCACTTCTACCTCTAATTCTGGCCACTTTGCAGTTGGTCCACGTAAGGTGTGCTTGCTTTTATCCAACTTTTGGAGCTGATCCTCCTGTTTCCTCCACTCTCATCATTTTCTCAGTTGGAGGTGGCCCGAAGTGTCTCTCCGCTGCTCTGTTTCCATGCTCCTTAGCAAATTTGATTACTTCCAGCTTGAAAGCAACTTTATATGCCAGTCTCTTCTGCTTAGACATCTTGAAAAGGAGGTACGGTAACGGTAATTTTCTGCAAGAAATCCAGAAATGAAAGAACTCACGGTTCGGATCGTTCCACGGATCAGGAGTCACGGATCGGATCTTTTTCGGATCAGTAAAAAAAAAAACAAGACGACAAACATACCGGTACGTTTTGTCTTTTTGTTTAATACATCATCCACCATTGCCCCCACTCATCACGTAATGTCCACCATTGCCCCCACTCATCACGTAATGTCCACCATTGCCCCCACTCATCACTGTAATGTCCACCATTGCCCCCACTCATCACGTAATGTCCACCATTGCCCCCACTCATCACTGTAAAGTCCACCATTTCCCCCCACTCGTCATCACCATCACTGTTCCAGTGCAACATTGCCCCCACATTAGTAATAATAGCCAGTAACATTGCCCCCAACATAGTAATAATAGCCAGTAACATTGCATTGCCCCGCTCTTCACCTGTTGTAGATCCACGCTATGGTAGGATCCACGAGCAGAGGGGGTGATGACGTCAGCGCGCACCGCCGGGTGTACTAAGATGGCCGACCGCTCCGGAGCTAGGCCAAAGCCGCGGCCTTTCCTACGGCCGTGGCCGCGCCTCGCGGATTCTCTCTATTCGTCGTATAAGACGCACCAACTTTTCCCCCCCAGTTTTGGGGAAGAAAAAGTGCGTCTTATACGGCGAAAAATACGGTATATCTCCAACCGATCTGCGACATATTCACTAAACATAAATTAAACTTTCACATCTATGCAGATGATATTTATGCCCCGATTGACATAAAAAACCCACAATTTAACATCATCACTGACTGTAAATATGAAACAGAATCCTGGCTCAACAAGAACAATCTACAAATTAATTAAAAAAAAAAAACAGAGATCCTACTCACTACAAGAAACCAAAACTATACTCCTACTACTCTAAAACATAATAATATTGATCTGCCAATCAAAAATGAAGTAAAATACCTGGGTATCATTATTGATAGAGCACTAAACATGACCGCCCAGATCAAATCCACTGCTAGATCGGTTCTCTACAAACTAAAAAATATCCAACATCTCAGGCCTATCCTAGACCCACATGATTTTAGAACTATAGTCCAGGCTTTAGTAAATCCCCATCTGGATTTTTGTAACAGCATTCTACAAGGTCTTCCTAAAAAATCTATTCACACACTTCAAATAGTGCAAAATGGCTCTGCTAGGATTATAACCAAGGCCAGACTAGCTGAACACATCACACCTATCTTATACAAACTTCACTGGCTCCCAATAGCTTACAGAATAAAGTACAAGCAAATAGTCACAGCTGTTAAACTCCACGATGGCATTTCTCCCTCCTACCTCTCCACTCTATTACAACCCCAATCTGACAACAGACACAGGAGAAAAAATGCACAAAATTTATTGAGAATTCCTACCTCCGTACGGAAGACTAAACAGTTCACAAGCAATAGAGCTTTCAGATTTACAGCCCCCACACTGTGGAACGCTCTACCTGATCAGCTTAGAGCAATCAAAGATCTTCTAACATTCCACAAGAAATTAAAAACCTTCCTGTTCTCTGAATATTACAACACATCCTCTCCCAACAATACTAACAATTTATCTACCTCACAACACACCACCCAAATATCATAATCCCTCCCATCCGAAAATTAGCTCATGTAAATAGCTAAGAAACATAGCCCCCCTCTATACCTTTCTTTAGAGTATACTGGGATGTACATAGTTCTAGATTTCATCTATCTTGTATATAGTTTGTTTTAACTACTGTAGTTCTCTAGTTCTAATGATGATGATAAGCTGTTAAATGTTCTATGTAACTTCATGTAATTGTTCAATGTAAACCGCCCCTGATCGCTGGAAGGAGCAGTATAAAAGATCTGTTCAATAAGATAAATAAATACTTGGCACGGGAATGTATTGGGAGCCAGTGCAATTGCTTTAGTGGGGGGTGATGTGTGCGTGTTTGTGGGTACCAACGAGTATACAGGTGACTGTATTTTGAGCCATTTGCAAGGGGTTAATAGAGCTTTTTGGTAAGCCCTGGTATATTGTGTTGCAGTAATCCAAGATCGGTGTGATAATTGCTTGAAAGATGGTGTGAAACAGATCATGGCTGAGTAGTGGTTTTAGGTTCTTAAGTAGTTTCATCTTGTGGTAGGCATTTGCGGTGGTTTTCTTTATTTGGGACTATAACGTGAGATTTTTGTCTAAGATGATGCCAAGATACTTGACTTCACTTTGTACTTTGATGGTGCGGTTTGATAGGCAGATTTATTTATTTTTATATTTTATTTATTTATTTAGACAGTTTTGTATACCACCTTATCCTTCAATCAAAGCGGTAACAACACAATTGGGGGATACATTTAACACACGGGGATATGAGACACATACACTAATACTTACAGGGAACATGGACTATGGAGGGTTAAGTGGCTTGCCCAAGACCACAAGGAGCATCTGTGGGACTAGAAACCCCAATCCTTCCGGCCCAAGGTTGCTGTCCTTTAGTGGGATTTGAACCTCCGACCTTCCGGCCTGAAGTACCTTGCCCCAACCACTAGGCTGCTACTCCAAGATTTCTTGTGGGGGTGTGAATGATGTGTCTCTGGTGATGAATAATGCCTCTGTTTTGTTGAAGTTTACTGCTAAGTTGTTAGTGTCTAGCCAGCTCGTCATTTCTTCTATACATCTTGTTATGGGTAGGATGTCTGGATTTTTAATGTTGATTGGTGCAAAGATCATGATGATATCGGCATATATTCTGCATTGCATGTTATGGTGCTGGATTATATTGTAGATGGGTTGAATGTAGATATTGAAGAGCATAGATGATATCGATGGGGGATGCCCTGGGTTATAGTGAAGGGAGAAAATTTGAGTTTGCTACATTTTACTTGTCTGTTGCTGAAATAGGACTGGAACCATTTTAATGTTGTGTTATGTATGCCAATGTCCTGAAGGTATCGCAATAAGATACTGTGGGATACTGTGTCAAATGCAGCTTGAAATGTCCATAAATATAAGAAGGAATCCGGTATTGATGTTGTCGCTTCCCCTATTGATGGTATCCAGTAGTGAGGTTAGTAGTGTTTCAACGTTGTGGTTAGGTTTAAAGTCATGCTGGTGTGGTGGTCCAGGGGGGCATGCAGATCAAGATGGTTTTGTGTTTCTGTACTGCATTTTCAATGATTTTTGTCATGAGAGGTAGACTGGATATAGGGCAGTAGAATTTAGGGTTGGATTTTGTTGAGTGATGGGTTCTTTAGTATTGGACGTATGGTAGCATGCTTGAGTGCATTTGACAAATATCCTTGGTTGAGGTCGGTTATTATCTTGTGTATAAAATGTATGAGTTGGTCCATTGTGGCTTTAATCCAGGATGTTGGGCATGAGTCTGATGGTGAGGTGGTGGTGTTGAGTGATATGATATGTTCTATTTGTTGGCTGCTTGGTGTGTGAAATTCATTCCATGTTGTTTTAGGTGGTGTATCCAGGTTGTTTGAGGTTAGGGTCGGGACGGCTTTCATATGTTGTAGGTTTTTTCCTATCAGATATTTTGTATCTACCTGTGGGTTTATCTCTGGGTTGGCTTGTTGCACTGGATCTTTTATAAGTATCCTTGTTGTTTTGAACAGTTCACGAGGTTTGCTGGCTGATTTCATAATTTGTTTGGTGTAGAATTGTTTAGCTTTATATATTATGTTGTATTCAAACTGTTTTTGTCTATATTGTGTAAGGATGGCGGTGGATTTCGTCCATCTCCATAGTCTCTCAATTACCCTCAACATGTGTTAACAGTAATTTTGAATGTAGATAGGTGCAAATCCTTAATGCGGTTTAGTAATTAGGCCCCTTAATCTTTCATTTTATAAAGGAAACTCCAGGCAATCTCCACTTTAAAGCAGATAAATACTGGATTCTCACTACTGGAAATAACACACTTTCATTAGAAATTTTAACACATCACCCAGATATGTATTAAACATATCGGTGCATAAGTAGAAGACTTAAGAAACTTAGCATTTTGCAGGATTCAAATTTAAAGCACAAATTCAAGTTGCACTTAATCTTGGCGGCCTTCAAGCTACCCAGCTTAAGCTTTAAGGAATGTTATTTTGTCTTCATACCCCTGCAAACCTAAGCATGCGGTTTAACAGAAATTTCAGAGACACAGTGAGGCTTCCATTTGTGCAAATACAGTCAAAATATTGTGCAAGGAAATGGATCAAGGGGCTGCTAAAGAAAGCACTTTTACAAATTTGACTCGTGATGATATTTTTGACCGAAGCCAAAAGATGTTCCAGAAGGACCCATATTCATTGACCCTCAAGGACAGACTGGCATCTCTGACTTGCTCCACCAACTTTTCATATTGATGTGCCAAACGTCCTTCAACTAGTTACCCTGCTCACTATTCCTAGCTTTCAACCATCCCCTATCAGCTGATCTCATTCAGATGTTGTTCACACTTTGAACATGCTCGGCTTTACCCAAATAGTCTCTGCCCACTCACTTAGCTGGTCATATGTTGGATCTCATCTTTGTCCCCCTCCGCCTTTTCCGTAGGCTTTTCCCCCTCTTCCACCATCACTATCACCTGGTTGGACCATGCTTTACTAATCTTTTCCCTCCCCGTCCTCCCCCACTTTTGCTTCTCCAGTCCCAGTTCATCTCTCTAAACCTTTTTGCCCACTGACAGACTCTGTTACTAATCATCTCATGTCTCTGAGAATGCCTCTTTTGCCCCATCCTCAGTCCTTCTCGATATCCAACTCTCATCTTGGTGCTCTGTTTTTCTTTTCCTTGGATGCTGCTGCCCTCTTACGCCTTTCTAGACCCCGCCAGTTAGCATAATGACCCTGGTTCCACTCTGATTTATCCTCCCTTTGTTGTCAAATCTGCCACCTCAAAATCATGCTCTCCATCTGATCCCACCCACTAGAAGGAAGCCGCCTCCTCTTACAGACTGTCTCTGCATTCTGCCTGCACCATCCTTGTCCAAGCACATCTTTCCACCTCTAACAAGCCTCACCAGCTTTTTCATCTTCTTGATTCCTTGTCTCCTTCCTCTGCCCCATCGGTTTTCCCCTCTTCTCCAAAAACAAGCAGGAAGTCAGTCCTCACAGAAATGGTTGAAGTCGGTGCCAATGGAGCCCATGTGGAGCATTGCCCTAGCTTTCAAAGAAAGCCTTTGGGACATGCTATCACGCATGCATGGTCCCGTTTCCACCCAAGGGTGCTGTCTGGCTCAGTCTCTTTTTTTTTTTTTTTTTTTTCCATGGAGCCCAACAGATGCCTGTCCTGTTTCCCTGGAAAACATCCTTGCTAATATCCTTAAAAGTTATCTTTTCCCGGTTTGTGTACCGGTTCCTCTTCCCACCTCAAGCTGGTGCCGAACCCGGTGCTGTTCTCGGCTGCTTTCCCCTTTTTTTGATTGAGGCTTGCCTCGACCGGCGTTCACGTCTTTTTTTACCTGGGGGTCATTGATTCTCCCAGGTGCCCCCACCATGTCTCCCGGTGTGTTCAAAAAAGATGACCTCTGCAGTCAAATCATGACAACCACCAACACCCATGATTGCTGCCTATGCTGCCTGGAACCGGGCTATGACAGCACCTCCTGTGACCTATGCCAGGCCATGATGCCTAAAACCAATAAAACAAGGTTGAAGTTGCAGGAGAAATTGTTCCCAAGGTCCGGCATTGGCCTCCCTGATGCTGAGTCCAAGCCCAGCACTTCCTTGTGACTCAACACCACCCGAACGTCCTCGAAGTCCCACGGTGGCAGCTCCTCCAAGAAGACCCCGAGAGAAAGAAGAAAAAATCGTGGAAATCCATCGAGAAGCCCAGTAAAACTGCTTGGATTCAGGCAGCTCTGAGAAGGGCCCTACCAAGGTCCTCAAAAAGAATTCCTCAGCCGGCGGAGACTGTTTGAGGTTTCTCGAGAGCATAGTCCTCATCGAGGCTTCACTCGCGAGACTGCCAGTGTCGGGCCTGAGATCCTCAGTGCCCGTGCCGAAAGCTGCGGAGCCTTCTAGCCTGAAAACCAGAATGGCGGCTCTGGAGCAGAACATCACTGCTATCCTGACCCTGCAGCAGGCAATGATGGCTGTTTCATCCGCATCATCTGCCCCAATGGCCAGGCCCCCGACTGCGGTGGGGGTGGGGGGGAGGTGACCCAGTCATTGAACTGAGCTCTGAGCGCCACCGGCTTCGGTAAGTCCTCGGCGCCGGTCGAGGTCTTATTCCTGTTCCTTGGGCATCCCATCATCCCTGGCCAGTTTCCATGACTCGGAGCCCAGGTCCTCCAGAGGCCCCCAGCCCCTCAGTGTAGGCCTCATGGCAAGGAGTCACAGGGCCTTGGATTTGTTGTCACCCCTCAACTCCGAATAGGAGACTGATGACGAGGCATCTCCGGAAACCAGACGTCACCGAGACATCCCTTCGGACCTGGCGCCATTCTCCATGACTTTGTCAAGGATATGGCCAGAGCCACCTCAGTGCAAACCGAGGCAGAGGAAGACCCACACACCCAAGATCTGGAGATTCTCCAGTATGAGTCCTCCACCCAAGGAAACTCGCATGGTTCTTTTGCAGCCGATTCTCAAGCGGCTACTGCTTAGAATATGGGAGACCGCAGAGTCTGTGCCAGTGGTCAGCCAGCACCTCGACGCCATGTACCATGTCTTGAACAGCCCGGGGTTCCACAAACTCCAGCTCCCTCATAACTCCCATGGTTGTTGAGTCAACCATGCAAAAATTTAAAAGCCAGAAGACCCACTCTTCTGTCCCCTCTAGAAGGGATGCTAGAGCCCTTGATGCCTTTGGGTGTAAGTGTTACCAGGGCTTAATGCTGGGGTGTCTGATCCAGGCCTATGAGTTATACATAGGCATGTATCTGAAGCACCTAACCCAGGAGTTGTCTGGGTTTTCAGCAGGGCTTGCCGGGGAACCCTTCCAACGGTTCCAACCCCTGACTTCCAGGATCAAAGCGTGCTCTAAGTTCCTCTCCCGGGTGGCCTACGACGGCGTTAGAATCAGCTTGAGTAGCAGTGACTGGTATTGGTGCAAAGCCTGGCTATAGTCTTCAGACCTCGAGCAATGGGTCCAAGACAAGCTGCTCGACATCTCCTGCACTGGAGAGAACCTGTTCGGCAAAGCTATGGCCAACAAGGCGGCCGAGATTGAGGCCGATGTGCTGACCCGACAGAGGTTCTCAAAAAAGACCTCATCCTTTCCCCATAAGAAACTATCAGAGAAAAGATCCCTGTTCCCGAGGAAAAAGGGGCAATTCCAACAGTTACCACTACCAGCCCTTCTCAGGCCAGCAGCAGGGTTCTCACCCTAAAAGACAAGGCCATGGAGCAAAGAAGCTCCAGGTCCCAGCTCCCGCCCAATCTGAGGGGAGCTTTTGACTCCCAGGACAGGGCCTCCCCTCTCCCAGGAGACCTTCAGCCCAGAGGGGGCCACCTGGCACTCTTTGCCCACAGGTCAGCCAAGGTCACCTTGGACCAGTGAGTACTGCAAATGGTAAGGGAGGGATACCTCCTCCACCTACAGCAGGTACGACCCAGGTTCTCCTAGGAGAGCCGGTGCGACCTCTCCTTCACCACCGGACCCTTCTGCTTTAAGAGCTCACAGATCTGCTTAGGGACAACGTGGTAGAGCCTGTACCCAAGCATCTAGAAGGAAGAGGCTTCTAATCCAGATACTTCCTTGTACCAAAAAGAACTGAGGGCTTCGGGGCCCATATTAGACCTGAGCAACCTGAACAAGTTTCTGGTGAGGGAGAAGTTCAGGATGCTCTCCCTTAAAACATTGCTGCCTTGCCTCCACTAGGGAGATTGGCTGTGCTCCTTGGATCTAAAAGATGTATACACACACATCCTAATCCACTCCTCCCATAGGCAATACCTAAGGTTTGTGGTAGGGGGATGGCACTACCAGTACAGGGTGCTACCCTTCGGCCTAGTCTCCTTGCCAAGGGTCTTCACCAAATGCTTGGCAGTGGTAGCTGCCCATCTTCGCCTACAAGGTGTCTTTGTCTTCCCTTACCTAGATGATTGGCTAATCAGGGGTGGTATAGCCTCAGAGGTTAGTCAGGTCACAGAACATGCAACCCTCTTCCTGCAGCACCTGGGGTTCATCATCAACTACCCCAAATCCCATCTCTCTCCAACCCAAAGTCTGGAGTTCATAGATGCTCAGGTGAATATGTTACAGGTCAAGGCTATACTCCTAAGAGAAAGGGCAGAACCCCTCAAGCAACTGGCAGGAGACATACAACACTGCCGGTCAGGCCCCAGCCTGTCGTCTCAGCCTGCTGGGTCACATGGCCTCGACGGTCCACGTCACTCCAACAGCCTGCTTGCACATGTGGACAGCCCAGTGGTACCTCTGCTCACAGTGGACTCAAGCCACAGGAAGGCTATAGGACAGGGTCAGAGTTACTTGCCAGCTGGCGGAATTCCTAAACTGGTGGCAGGACGTTCGCCACCTCCAGGCAGGAATACTCTTCCAGGCACCCACGCCTCAGAGGACCCTGACCACAGATGTCTCCCTCCTAGGTTGGGGGATCCATTGTAGGGACCGCCGCACACAGGACAGCTGGTCCCAGGAGGAGTCACTCTTACAGATCAATCTCCTGGAGTTCAGGGTGATCTTCCTAATGCGATCTTCCTAGCCCTGTGAGCGTTCTGCCATCGTCTTCAACACCAGTCCATACTGATCCAGACGGACAACCAAATCGCCATGTTCTATATCAACAAGCAGGGGGCATGGGCTCGTACTCCCTTTGCCAGGAGACAGTGGCACTCCTCTCTAGCTCGCAACAGCATGCTCTTGTGAGCAATCTACCTCTTAGGCCAGGACAACTGCCTAGCGGACAGGCTGAGCAGAGTTCTCTGGCTGCACGAGTGGCACTTGAACCCCAGGGTGGCCAAGAGGCTCTTCCACCTCTGGGACAGGCCCGTGATGGATCTATTTGCCTCTGTGGACAATGTGCATCTGCCTCGCTTCTGCTTGCTTCAACCACACTTGGAAAGAGTGGCGGCAGATGCCTTCATGATCTCCTGGTCTGAGGGCCTACTCTATGCATCCCACCTACTCTCCTGGTCACCAGGATGATCTTCAGGGTCCAGAGCAAGAGGGCATCAGTCATCCTAATTGCCCCCCTGGTGGATGAGACAGCCCTGGTTCCCACTGCTGCTCTCCTTGTCGGTGGCACTTCCAGTCCTGCTGGATCAAGCTCCAGACCACCTGTCCCAGGAGGGGGGCTCACTCTTGCACCCCAACCTGGGGTCTCTAATGTTAACAGCGTGGCTGCTGAAAGGGTAGCACTAGCCCCTTTCAACCTTCTGAGAGAAGTCGAGGAGATCCTGCTGGCCTCCTAGAAGCCCTCCACCAGATGGGCCTATGCCTTCAAGTGGAGAAGGTTCTTGACCTGGTATGTGGAAAGAGGAGAGAACCCCTTCTCCTGTCGGGCTGAAGTCTAACTCAATGAGGGTGCATCTGAGTACTATAGCTGCTCACCATCATCCTATCGAGGGGAAACCCCTCTCGGACCAGTCCCTGTTCTATAGGTTCCTCCAGGGCCTCCTGCTTTCTAAACCCCCTCTTTTCTAAGCCCCCTCTCTGTCCTCCAGCAGCAGAGTGGGACCTCGATGTGCTCTCCCAGCTTACTAAACTGCCATTCAAGCCCCTAGTCCCTAGCCACTTGCCACCTGCGGCACCAGTCTTGGAAAGTGGCCTTTCTAGTGGCCCTCATGTCCGCTTGAAGAGTGAGTGAACTCTAGGCCCTGGTGGCGGATTCACCATATACAAGGTTTTATAAGAACAGGGTAGTAATCCGCAACCATCCCAAATTCCTCCCAAAGGCAGTATCTCCTTTTCACTCAACCATGAGGTGGTCCTCTCCACCTTCTTTCTGCAGCCTCATACGGGCAGGGAGGAACTAGTACTCCATACTCTGGATTGCAAACAGGCTCTGTCCTTCTACTTGCAGTGGACAGAGGCACATCACAAAGCTCCTCAGAATGGTGGCCCTGGAGCAGAACATCACTGCTATCTTGTATTGCTCCCACCTATGAGCGAGCTAGCCTTTCCCTTGAACACTGGATCACAGCGCATCGCATGAGGGTGATGGCTATGTTGGTGGCCAACCTCTACTTGGTGCCAGTGATGGAGATATGCAAGGCCGCCGCATAGTCTTAAGTTTATATATTCACAGCGCACTATTGACTGGAGAGCTGGTCCCGCAGGGACAGTGCATTTGGCCAGGCAGTCCTCCGTAGTATTCTTGGGGGTGTAAGCAACTCATGCCCTCTGACTCTTTTGTGTTCAGGCTACTGGAGTGATAGTGTCGCTGGACACTAGGGTCTTGTAGGGTCTGTCAGTGGGGACTCACTTTCTGCAACTACCTGGATGGTCGCCACTGGTGCTGTTGAGGTTTGGTCCTCGGCAGCCAGGAGCTAGGGAGTCCCATATGTGAGGACTGACTTCCTGCTTGTTCCTGGAGAAAGTATAATTACTCACGTGTAACAGGTGTTCTCCAGGGACAGCAGAAATCAGTCCTAACAACCCTCCCTCCTCCCCTAGGAGTTGCTTCCCTACCTGGTTTTAGTTTTTACTACCGTTCTAGCCATGTCATCTGACTGAGCAAGATGGCACCCTTGGGCGGGAAGGGGACCACATATGCATGGTAGCATGTCCCAATGGCTTTCTTTGAAAGCTGGGGAAATGTTCCACGCGGGCTCCATCGGCGCCAACATCACCCCATATGTGAGGACTGATTCCTGCTGTCCTTGGAGAACACCTGTTACAGGTGAGTAACTATGCTTTCTCCTCCTCCCACCTCCTTTGCCTCTTTTCTCTTCAATAAGACGCTTCCTTTCGCACTTCTTTTCAAACTGCCTCTCTCTTCTCCCTCTAGTGCCCCCTCTCCTCTACCCAGCCAACCCTCTCTTTTTTCAACCTGGTCCTCTTTTCCCATCCTCTCTTTCCTTGACTGCACTTTTAAAGCCACCTGCCCATCCTCTTCCTCTCTGGACTCTTGGCCAGCATGTTTAATCTCCAGACTTGCCCATAGCATCCTTCCTTTACTTTATGCTAGCCTTTCTATAGGTTTGTCCCTCCCCCTTGGAAACATGCAATTATTCATCCTCTCCCTTAAAAGCGCTCTCTCGACCTTTCCTCCCTCTTGAATTTTCGTTCATCTCAAATCTGGCATTTCTTCTAAACTTCTCAAACAAATTCTGCTCTCCCTGCTCCTTTCATTTCTGGAAAAATCTCTCACCCTTTACCCAACAGCCTGGCTTTCATTCTGGACACTCAACTGAATCTGACTCCCTTTTCTCAGCCAGCTACCTGCTTACTTTACCCCCTTCCTTCCCCCATCCCCGCATTGGAATGCCCTACCCTACCCTGCCTTCCCTTTTCTTCTTTCTTTCAGTTTGTTTTTCTCCTTTTTATATTTAGTTTGTAAACATCTGCGATAGCTTTTTGCTCATCGGCGGTTTATCAAGTGCCTGAATTAAATTAAATATACTGATCAGACCCAGACCCTCGGAGAACAGGTGGTGGGAAGGGCGTTGTAAAGCTACTGTGTAGCTGTTCCTCTACAGAGGCCCCATAGTGGGGCTGCTCAGTGCTTGCCACCTTGCTTGTTCTTCCTATCAAAAAAGAAAACAACAACTTGCACAATGTTATTAATGAAATTTTGAAACATAGCCAACAAGTATCTAAGACCAAATGGCATTGCAAAATCTTCAGAATGACCATATCTTCCATTAATGTCCTTAACTTATTTAGACCCAATTGAATGTCTCCGATCAGTCCAGTTATTTATGAAATTAGATATCCGAGGCGCATACAAATAGTTTATTTATTAGCATGAGTGGATGGTGATGTGGATACCTATGCTGCACAATGTTTGTATTCTGTTCTCTGTAATCTCCAGGAACAAGCAGGAATGAGTCTTCACATATGGGTACGTCGGTACCGACGGAGCCTGCATGGGAATGCTGCCCAGCTTCCAATCAGAAAGCTTTTGGCAGCATCCCTCGTGCCTGCGCAGTGACTTCCCGCCTTCTCCACAGCCTCTCTTCAGTTTTCGTTTTTCCGCGGAGCCGGCAGGACGTCCTCCTGTCACCGCAGAAACTTTTCTTTTTAATTGCTTTAATTACTTTAGTTTTTTGTTTTCTTGTGGTTGCGGCTGTATTTCCCGCTACCACCGGTATCGCCGGTGGATTTTTGGCTAAATTCTGAGAAACTTTTCTTCAGTTTTTTTTACCTTAACTTCTTGGGCCTACTAGGCCTTTTTGATTATGGAGCCTTCTTTTCCTAAGAAGTGCATTCGATGTCGAAACACTTGTTTCTTTTTAGACACCAACAATTGGTGTCTCAACTGTGTGGGTCCTGACCCTTTTTCCCCTGACTTGTCAGGAGATAATTTTGTGAGGAAACCTTCAGTATTTAGAGTTTCCCTCGATACCGTTTTTTCCTCGGCAGTGAGGGTACCTGGTTTCTCTACTTCACAGGATCAGGTAACCCAAAAACAGTCTGTTAAGACTAGCCAATGCTTGGGTGGTATGTCCCATGCCCAGCATGGTGACGGCTCCGGCCTTACCCTCAAGAACCCATTGGCATTACCCCTGCGGGAGTCTTCGGGCTCCAAAGCGTTAAAGGGGTTTCAGGATGTTCCTGGGGCTCACCCCTCACAGAACATACCTGAGCCATGTGCGGGGGTGGTATCCGCTTCGAGCAGTACCGAGCCTCCGGCATCGGCACCGGTGTCGAGTATTCCACTCTTCACCAGGGATCGTCATCGGGCATCCTCGGTACCTTCGGGACCGATCGATATGCACCGCAGTGACTTCCCTCAATCTCAGCCATGCTCCGGGACGGTACCGGCGTCGATCGGTTCCGATACCCTGGCATCGGCATCGAGGTGGACCACCTTACCCTTTGCAAGAGGTGCTCATCGGGTATCCTCGGTACCGTCGGTATCGATCGATGTAACCCAGTCTGTCTTAGTGGTATCGGCATCGCCGATACTGCCATCGGCGTCGGCACCTTCGCAATATGCATCGATAGTATCACTTACTTCGATACCGAGTCTTGAGCCGATATCTAGTCTCGAGGACTGCGTACCAACGCATCCCGGAACCGACTCCTGTCGTTTCCAGATAGGCAGTTCCGAAGATCATAGCCATAACTCCCTCATGATCTCGGTACCACTGCAGCAGTTCCCGATGGCTACTTCATCTGCTAATGCTGTATCAGTATCGATGCCTATTCTTGCACCGATATCTACTTTGGAACCGATACCTGGCGTTGGTGCAGTACCCTGTACCTCCTCTGGTGCTCAGGCTCTTTCTTTAGCCTTACCAGGGATGGTTCCCATAGGAGATCAGTCTTTTCAGGCTTTTCTCCGGGATATGGCAACCTTTCTTAATATTTCTATCCCTGGTTGTGATCCTACTCATGGCTCACCGGCACAAATAGAAAATATAAAGTTTCCTTTACATCCTGCTCTGCAGGATCTCCTTCTCAGGGTCTGGAAATCGCCCTTACGGCTTCCTCCAGTCTCTACAGACATTGAGGTTCGGTACCGGGTGCCACCCTCTCCAGGGTTCCAAAAGCCTCAACTTTCTCATCGTTCCCTTGTAGTGGAATCGGCACTGAGGAAAGTTAAGAGCAAGAAGAAGCATTCTTCTTATCAGCCAGGTCGTTCTTCAAGAACACTCGATGCTTTTGGTCGTCAAGCCTTCCAAAACTCGATGCTGGCCTCCAGAGTTCTTTCATATATTTTTCATATGAGTCTAACACTCCAGGAAGTCACAGAGAAATTGTCTCTTTTGACCCCTTTTTTACCAGAGCCCAAGGCTACGGATTATTCCTTGCTCATCAATCACAACCGGAATATATCTTGGTTCCTATCTCGTGCTTCTATAGACTCTTTTGAGTCCATTAGCAGATCCTCTGCTATTGCCATTGCAGCACGTCGCAGAGCCTGGCTTGAAGCTTCAGACTAGAGCAGATGGGCACAAACTATACTGGCTCATTCTCCTTGTACAGGAGAAGGTCTCTTCAATAAGGAGGCTTTACATCAGGTTGCTCAATGCTCCACTGACTCTCCTTCCACTAAAAACCATTCTAAGCCACTCCTTCTTCAAAGAGTAGGAAATGTCCTACCAAACCTTCTTTCCCTAAGAAAAGAAAGTTTCATTCATCTCCTGCCCATCATTCGGCTGTACCTAAACAGGGGACGCCTCAGCCTAGTCTGAAGTCCTCCAGTTCTGGCCAGTCTCAGCATTCCCAGCAACTATAGGGGCCGGGAATTGTAACTTACACTTCACTTCTACATATTAGAAGTTTATTCACTGTGCTTTTCTTTTCAGTGTACTAACCTGGCGGGGAAAAAAAAAATATTTTTTTTTTGTTCAGGGACAACACACTTCTCCTCTTCTTACTCTCTAGAAGAGCAGTTGCAACTATCCCCTGATAGTTTCTATCCCAACTGGACATTTTTTCCTTCAGTTGACTTACCCTATGGGTACGTCACCCTCCAATCACTTGAGGAGTACCATACTGAACAGCTTCTCTGCCAAGCTCGTTCCCCAGACAGGGAAAAGAGATATCTCCTCTCTTTTCTTGTCTGTTTTTCTTTATTCAGCACAGGACAATCTCTCTGCTGTTTCCGTCAGCAGCTCTGCCTGCAGGAGTTACAGTAATTGTATTACTGGGACTTTTTCCAAGTTCCAGTCTCTTGTTCAAAATTTTGTCTAGCCTCAGTAGTGATTCCAAATTATCTTGTATCCTCCTACTTGTTTAGGCTTTCTCATATTATTCTAACCATCTCCTCTCCTAGGATATGGCAACACACCTGACTTCAGTCAGTTTATCTCATAACTCTCCTGCACAATGCTCTCTGCAGTCTTCAGAGAAGCTTTCTACTATGAGGGCCTTGCTATAGAGCATTGACCTTGTCTCTGAAGTTTCTCTATTAGTAGGGAAAAACTTATAAACCCTTCCTATGCCTGTGAGGGTTCTCCACACCCCCTCTAGCCTGGGGTGTTAACACGAGATATCAGTTATTCTGCGTGAAAATCCAAGGCTTCTGTTTACGCATGCTACCTCTGGGTCCTTCCATAGGTCCCTCTGGTATCTTCCCTGCGTTTCTCCACATCTACCATGTCAGTGTTCTGTGGAACTCCCGCCTTGTTCTTTACAGATTCATATGTTCATCTGTTCTCACACGAACATCACGGTTATCTGGTTAGAATGCCTTTCTGCATCCCTCAATCCATGAAAATAGATTCTCTATTCATATCCCAAGTGGGTTCACCCTCTTGTAGAGCACAGAATCTTTTTCTTTTATATTCCCCATGTACAATTATGGGGCTGGGTGGTAAACATGTATCTTCAACCTGTTGTCTTGTATGTAGCATCTCCATATATGTCTACATACCTATATCATTGCTCTGGTGGTGCTAAATCAAGCCCCACAAATTTACATATCTTCAGGTATATTATATCTATATATATTTGATATATTTCACCACCCATATCCTAATATACACATCTGAACATAGGTATATGTGTGTGTATGTATATATATTGTGACGCTCGCGCCCCTACCAGGCGGTTGCCTAGTAGGGACGGCTGGCCATCTTATATCCTTTCTAGGGTTTTTGTGTAGTTGTGTCCGAAAGGAAGAGCCAAGTGGTTAATAAAGCGCACAGGAAATTTTATTCGGTTTCCAGGCTGGTAAGTGGTGAACATAAAATTTCTTCAAGCATAACTTTTTTTTTTTCCAGACAAAAGAAAATACAGGATAACTTCTCCAGAAATCAAAATGTTCAAAACATTGTAACTTGGAATAAACTCACAGCAGTTTCTGTTCCTCACTGCAATTGCTTAACATTATAAAACAAAAGCATTTGTAAAACTCTTCACACAGTGGATGGGTTATCAGCTTCAAGCCTGCTGTTGCCACACACACACAAACAGTTTCAGCTGTTTGGGCCTTCACTGAGGTTCTGCAGTTTTAGCTTCCTAGGAGAGCTTCTTAACCCTTTCCTTCAGGCTTACTTCTCTCTTCCAGCTTCTGAAACTGTCTTTAAATTGCAACAGCCTCTTTTTATACTCCACTGTTTCTAGCTCACATTACTAGTGTATCTTAGTGCACAGCTCACATTCCATCTCAGAGACCTCCGACTCAATAACACTTTCCTCAGGGCCTACCTCCATGCTCTCAATTGAGCTACAGCTGGGTGCTTTCTGAAAGTGCTCTGGTGTCTTTTCCTTAAGAGTCTTCACAAGATTAAACAGTCTCTCCCACTGCCTGGCCTTGCCTTCTCCAGGCCGGTCTCTTGGGGGTCTCTCCTGTTTAACCTCCCTGGTGAGATATTTCTTGCTGTGCTGAGCCTTCAGGGGTATGAAAGTCTCCTCTGAGTCAGAGCAAGAACTATCCTGCTGGCAATGCTTGTTCCCTGCGTACCTTCCTTGGCTGCCTTTATAATGGTTCCTCCTTTTGCTGCTTTCCTTGGCTGCAAAGGTTCTCCTCAGCTTGGCCCCAGATCTTTCCTGTCTGTGCCTCCTGGGAACTGGACTCGAACCTGGGCTAGGCCTTGAACTGCAGCTGCCACTTGTGCTTGCTCTTGCACTCCTCCTGGACCTTCTTCTCACAGCCCCTTCCAAACTCAAACTGGCTCTCCTTCTTGTGTTTGTTTTTTCCCTGTTAACTGCTGAGCAGGGCAACTCCCTTCCTGGCTCCTCCCACTTGGACCTCCTACTCCTATGCAGGGTTGTCCTGTGGTCTGGGATTGGCTTAAACTTAGCTCTGCCCCCTAGGTTTCTTTTCAGGGCTTCTAGTATGGAGTATGTGGTTTTGTGCGCCCATCCCCCGCAAAGAAGAAAAATCCTTCTTTTTTCAGTTTTTCCTAGCTGGGCTGCACCCTCCTTACCACAATATATATATGTATATGTATATATATATATGCAAATGCAATGTGTGCCTGCGAGTCAGTCCTGACTCCTGGCGACCCAGAAGCTCCTGGGTTTTCTTGGCAGTGTCACTGGAAGTAGATTGCCAGGCCTTTCTTCCAGGGCAATGGAGGATTAAGTGACTTGCCCAAGGCCACAAGGAGTGCTAGTGGGAATCGAACCCTGGTTGCTTGGTTACCAAGCCAGTGCTCTAACCACTAGGCTACTCCTCCACTCCTATATATATAATATATTTTCCAGCCACATGTATATATCCCTATATATATATGTGTTTGATAGGGGGCCTCTTAAGGGTTGATCTGTCTTACACACTATCACCCTTACTGTCTCTACTACATGTTTTACCTCCTAGAGGTTTTAGACAGTCTGTCGCCCTACGTTCCATGCCATCTCACGATGCAGAAACTGTTACGCACCAATACCCTCTTTGGTGCTAACATCTCCATTTTTTCTTTAACTCCATGAAGCATCAAGCTTCAATATTTTTCCTATCTCTCGCCAGCTAGGAAAAACAGTGTACCTCTTTATCTTGAGTACACAACTGTTTTCCGTGGGAATAGGGGATTTTTTCCAGTTCCCCTCTTCCCGCCAGGACTGGGCTAGTTGTCCAACTCCGTCAGTCTTCTTCCTTTAGTCCTCAATGTTAATGACCTTATGCCTAAAGGAGTTTTCAGCTTTTCCCATAAAGCTTTCCATTGAAGACCTGACGTCAAATCCTACCCAGTGGACACCTGGATCATCTTCTACCTCCAGGTCTGGACCTTCATCCTCACTACTGAGAGGTCACCTTCAAGATTCCGCTACTGCTTATCCAGTAGACTCCATCATGCTTTCTACTTCCTACAATACAGTAGGTAAGCTGCATATTTTAAGTGTACATTAAATGTCTTTTAATGTTACTCATCATGTCTACCAAGGACTCCTGTAGTTTGTAAAACCCTCTAGTCCTTGGCTATGCTGTCCTTTCCTCACAGCTCCTTTATTGTCAACTCCTACCCTCCATCCCACATTGGATGCCAGGGATTCCTGGAGTCAAAATGCACCCCTGATCCAGGCACTTGCATTTTTATGGGATCTCCCCCTGGCATCTCCAGCTAGGGAGTCCCCATATGTGAAGACTCATTCCTGCTTGTTCCTGGAGATAGCACAGTTACTTACCTGTAATAGGTGATCTCTGGGAACAGCAGGAATTAGTCTTCACAACCCTCCCACCTCCCCTAGGAGTTGCATCTTTTTTATCTTCTTCC
Source organism: Ichthyophis bannanicus (assembly GCA_033557465.1). Taxonomy (NCBI): domain Eukaryota; kingdom Metazoa; phylum Chordata; class Amphibia; order Gymnophiona; family Ichthyophiidae; genus Ichthyophis; species Ichthyophis bannanicus. The sequence continues at coordinate 777,324,202 of CM066031.1, read as the reverse complement.
TTTTCTCTCCTCGCCTTTGTCTCAGCTCTGAAACTCAACTGAAGAGAGGCTGTGGAGAAGGCGGGAGGTCACTGCGCAGGCGCGAGGGATGCTGCCAAAAGCTTTCTGATTGGAAGCTGGGCAGCATTCCCGTGCAGGCTCCGCCGGTACCGACGTACCCATATGTGAAGACTAATTCCTGCTGTTCCCAGAGATCACCTGTTACAGGTAAGTAACTGTGCTGTCTGCAAGGATAAAAAGACCTGTTTGTTGGACAGAAATAAAAACAGATCTTTCTCAAAGTATCCTCAACTATGGCTTTAGTAAAGAATAGACCCAGGGTCTCTGCCCCATAGTTGCAGGTCTGTTGGTTAGTTTGTGTGGAGGTACGATATCCACTGCTTTTTTGCCAAATATCTCTCAAAGCTCCTTATACACTAAGAACATATAAGAACATAAGATATGCCATACTGGGTCAGACCAAGGTCAATCAAGCCCAATATTCTGTTTCCAACAGTGGCCAATCTAGGTCATACGTATCTAGCAGTTTCCCCAAGGGACACAGGCTCCACAATGCTTGTATTGGTTCAAGCATTGATATCCTGGGTCCCTTCTTAATAATGGTTTATGGACCTTTCCTCCAGGAACTTGTCCAAACCTTTTTTAAACCCAGCTACACTAACAGCCTTTACTACATCCTCCGGTAACAAATTCCAGAGTTTGATTACACGAGTGAAAAAATATTTTCTTTTATTAGTCTTAAATAGTTTACCCTGTAGCTTCATTGCATGTCCCCTAGTCTTTCTATATTCTGATAAGGTAAACAATCAATCTACGTTTACCCGTTCCACTCCGTTCATTAATTTATAGACTTCTATCATATCTCCCCTCAGCCGTCTCTTTTCCAGGTTAAAGAGCCCCAACCTTTTTAGCCTATCTTCATAGGAGTATCTTTCCATCCCCTTTACCATTTTGGTGGCTCTTCTCTGAACCTTTTCTAAAATCGCTATATCCTTTTTAAGATACGGCGACCAGAATTGCACACAATATTCAAGGTGCGGTCTCACCATGGAACGATATAGAGGCATTATAATATCTTTTGTTTTATTTTCCATTCCTTTCCTTATCATACCTAGCATTCTATTTGCTCTCTTGGCTGCCGCTGCACACTGGGCCGAGGGTTTTAACATGGTATCCACAATGACGCCTAAATCTTTTTCCTGGGTGGTGGTTCCTAATGTGGAACCTTGCATCGTGTAACCATAGTTTGGGTTGTTCTTCCCTAGGTGCATAACCTTGCACTTGACCACATTAAATTTCATCTGCCATTTTGATGCCCAGTCTTCCAATTTATCAAGATCCTCTTGCAATTTTCCACAATCCTCTTGGGTTTTAACAAATTTAAATAGTTTTGTGTTATCTGCAAATTTGATAACCTCACTCGTTATTCCACTTTCCAGGTCATTTATGAATATGAATATGTCAAAGCAGCGGACCCAGCACAGATCCCTGGGGTACACCACTATTCACCTTTCTCCATTGGGAAAATTGGCCATTTAGCCCTACCCTCTGCTTTCTATCTTTTAACCAGTTCCTGATCCACAATAGTACACTGCCTCCTATCCCATGACTCTTTAGTTTTGCCAAAAGTCTCTGATGAGGGACCTTGTCAAAGGCTTTCTGAAAGTCCAGATACACAATATCAACCGACTCACCTTTTGTCGACCTGATTATTCACTCCTTCAAAAAAACATGACAGATTAGAAAGACAAGATCTTCCTTGTTTAAAGCCATCTTGGCTGTCTCCCATTAGGTCATGACTATCTACATGCGGAGTAATTTTATTCTTTATGATGGTTTCTACCATATTTCCCGGTACTGATGTCAGGCTCACCGGTCTGTAGTTTCCCGGATCACCCCTGGAACCCTTTTTAAAAATTGGTGTTACATTGGCGATTCTCCAATCTTCAGGTATTAGAGATGATTTTAATGATAGTTCACATATTACTAATAGCAGGTCTGCAATCTCGTATTTCAGTACTTTCAACACCCTTGGATGTATACCATCCGGCCCAGGTGATTTGCTACTCTTCAGTTTATCTAATAGTTGTAATACATCTTCCCGATGTATCGATATTTCCTTCAATTCTTCCGCACCTTTAAATACCACTTCAGTCATGGGTAACATCCCTACATCTTCCTCAGTAAAGACTGAAGCAAAGAATTCATTCAATCTCTCCGCTATCGCCATGTCGCCTCTTAGTGCTCCTTTAACCCCTTTATCATCTAATGGACCAACTGACTCTCTCACAGGTTTTTTGCTACGAATGTACTTGAAAAGGTCTTTACTTCGCGTTTTTGCTTCCGCAGCAAGCTTCTTCTCAAATTCTCCCTTTGCCTGCCTTATCAATGCCTTGCATTTGACTTGCCAGTGCTTGTGCTGTTTCCGGGTTTCGTCGTTTGGCTCTTTTTTCCATTTCCTGAAAGATGCTTTTTTGGCAACAGCAGCCTCTCTGACCTCACCTTTAAACCATGCTGGCAGTTTTTTGGACTTTCTTCCACTTTTCTTAAAGCGTGGAATACAGCTGGTCTGGGCTTCCAAGATAGTATTTTTCAACAACAGCCAAGCCTGATGTACGTCTTTAACCTCTGCAACTGCTCCTTTTAGTTTTTTCTTAACTGTTTTCCTCATTTTATCATAGTTTCCCTTTCGAAAGTTAAAAGGTAGTACTGTGGATTTCCTTACTATCCCTCCTCCACTAATTAAATCAAAGGCAATCATGCTATGATCACTATTGCCAAGTGGCCCCAACAACCTTATCTCTTGCACTAGATCTGGTGTTCCACTAAGGACTAGGTCTAATATGGCTTCCCCTCTGGTCGGTTCATGAACCAGCTGCTCCAAGAAGCAGTCATTTATTTCATCTAGGAACTTTATCTCCCTAGCATGTCCTGACGTGACACTGACCCAGTCGATACCGGGGTAGTTGAAATCACCCATTATTATTACTGCACTGTAACGTTTGTTAGCTTCCTTGATTTCTTTGAGCATTTCATCATCCATTTGGTCATTCTGGCAAGGCGCTCGATAGTACACCCCCACTGCCATTGCCTTCCCCCTTTTACATGGAATTTCAATCCATATAGATTCTACAGCAGATTTTGTTTCCTGCAAAACTTTAATCCTTTCTGATTCAGTGCCCTCTCTAACATAGAGAGGAACCCCTCCACCAATTTGATCAGCTCTATCATTACGATATATTTTGTACCGAGGTTTCAGTGTCCCACTGGTTGTCCTCCTTCCACCATGTCTCTGATATTCCAATCATATCTAACCTTTCATTTAGTGCTATATATTCTAACTCTCCCATCTTATTTTTTTAGACTTCTAGCATTTGCATACAAGCATTTTAGAGAATGTATTTTACTCATATTAGTTTGGCTATTGTTAGAAATGGGTAATTTGGGATCTTTAAGCTCAGTCTACTCCATACTTGAGGGCATTTGGGCTACTTTACTCTTTTGTGGAACCTCTCTGCTTTTGGTAGTATCCTTCAAGGATACATTCTTCCGAACCATCCGCTCTTGGGCGACTGTCGGCTTTCCCCTAATATCTAGTTTAAAAGCTGCTCTATCTCCTTTTTAAAGGTTAATGCCAGCAGCCTGGTTCCATCCCGGTTAAGGTGAAGCCCATCGCTACGGAAGAGCCCCTCCTTTCCCCAGAATTTAATTTATTTTATTTTTATTTATTTTATTACATTTTCTTTTATACCGCGCTATTTAAGATCAGTGCGGTTTACAATAAACATTAAATCTACACATCTCAGTTTAGTGATTTGTGCTTACAATAAACAGGTAAAACAACTTGTGTATACAAGAATGTTCCCCAGTTCCTAACAAATCCAAAACCCTCATCTCTGCACCATTGTCTCATCCACGCATTGAGACTCCGGAGCTCTGCCTGCCTTTTGGGTCCTGCGTGTGGAACAGGAAGCATTTCGGAGAATGCTACCCTGGAAGTTCTGGATTTCAACTCTAAATTTAGCCTCCAGAACCTCCCTACCACATTTTCCTATGTCATTGGTACCGACATGTACCAAGACAGCAGACTCCTCCCCAGCACTATCTAAGACCTTATCTAGGTGGCGCGTGAGGTCCGCTACCTTTGCACCAGGCAGGCATGTTACCAGGTGATCCTCACGTCCACCAGCCACCCAGCTATCTACATGCCTAATGATCAAATCACCAACTATAACGACTGTCCTAACCCTTCCCTCATGGGCACATGGCCCTGGAGAAACGTCCTCGGTGCGAGAGGGTTTTACATCACCTGGGGGACAGGTCCTAGTTATAGGATCACTTCCTGCCACACCAGGGTGATGCTCTCCTGTCACGTGACCTCTCTCCTCCATGGCAACAGGGATGCTGCCAGACTGGAGGTGGGACTTCAGGACTATATCCCTGTAGGTCTCGTCTATGTACCTCTCTGTCTGTCTTATGCTTTCCAAGTCTGCTACTTTAGCCTCTAGAGAACGGACTCGTTCCCTGAGAGCAAAGAGCTCCTTGCACCTAGTGCACACGTAAGATCTCTCACCAACTGGGAGAAAATCATACATGTGACACTCAATGCAAAAGACTGGAAAGCCCCCATCCCGCTGCTGGACTTCTGTCTGCATCTTAGTTTTAAGTTTGTGTTTAGATCTAAGTTCTTTACTTACTAAGGGTTGCTATGGATATTTATACTAATAAAACTGTACCTAATACGTGTAATATACCTTGTTCACCTGAAGCTTAACTAATTTCAGGTCCTTAGTGTATGACTGATTTGGGTAATGATCTTCACCTGAGAGCACCTCCTGTCTTTTAAGATGTGTAAGTACCTATAAAGCTACGATTATCCCAGGGGAGGGAGGGAAATAACACTTATTAAAAGAGGACTGCTACACAGTACCCTGTCTTGTGCTGCTGAGGTAAGCTAAATTCTGATTTGATTTAAATTATAGCTCTTAGCTGCTGCTAGGCTCTAACTTCTTATGAAATTTAAACTACAAGCTCTCTGCTGAGTTCTAAATTTAACCAGAAAGCTCTCTTCTGTGTTTTAAATTTAAGCTGAAAGTACTTTGCTGATGCCAAGCCCTGAGTGACTATTAAATTTAAACTACAAGCTCTCTGCTGGGTATGAAATGTAACCAGAAAGTTCTCCTCTGTGTTTTATATTTAAACTTAAACTGCTGCTACTAGGCCCTGACTGATTTAACAAAAAAATAGTGGTTCACAGATTAATTAGCTTTAATACAAAGAATTCCTTTTAGAAAATTACCAGAAGTATATACTCACAGTTGCAGATCTCTCTTCAGAAGTAACAGTCCCTTTTTCTAGTCCTTCAAGACCACTTTTGTAGTGAGTGTTGCCAAATATTCTTCTGTTCAATGTTCTGGGCTGAACAAGCAATTATCACAGAAAGCTGATGTGCAGGTTACTTGTCTTGACCTTCAGCTTATATTTAAATTATGTTCTATCAGTAGTAGGCCTAGTATTAGGAAGCAAGAGGTACAGGTTAGATACGAGCAGATGGCTTTCTGAATTAATCAGCAGTTCTGTCTGTATTGTAACTGCACCCAAGACCAACGATTAGCCATCAGTGATCTCTACTGGAATGGCTACCCTAATGTCCTTTACAGAAATCCTGTGCATTGGAGCAAACGTGGCATCCCTAAGTTCATGAAAATGTCTGAGTTGATCACAGTAATTAGCTAAATTTTTCTGTTCAAATTCCAATTCTGTGACCTTGATTGAATTGAGATTGATAGTTTCCCATTGGGTAGTTGGTCTGTCTTCCGGTTTTAATATGCCTATATATCAAGAGCAACCAGGTCATCTAATCAAAAGCCCTCCCACTAGCATCTTGTGTTCTTGACTGCTAATAACTTGTGCCAACAATTTACATGGGCTTCAGCATGGTTTCTGATGTGCTCATCGGCTGTTTGCTGTCTCCAGTGCCCTAATACTTGTGGTTCTTTCAGGGCATTGCTGCATGCAATGTCAGTTGATGTGGATACATAATATGATAGTACTTCAAGACTTAATCATTTAATTCCTTTTTGATCTGGTTTGCTTGCCTCCTCTTGAAGCAGAGGGACAATTTGTTCCATTCTAGATCCTTTGCCCATCTGTGGAATTCTGTTGCATAGTTCATTATGGTGCAGTGTCCTCCTCACAAGGTTATGTGATTCATCTCAGTGAACTGGACCATGTCTGTCACAAACGTTGGGCTATGAACCATTCAAAGGTTTCAGTAAGAGACTGTTCTGCTCCAGGAGAGGCATGACCTAGACCAAGGCATCTTTTGCAAGCAGACAGAGTTCCATTCTTGTACCCTGAATGATAACCGAGACTGGTTGAGACCACAGATGTTCTTTCTTATTTCATCAAACTTTTCTGACAGTGGCACTGCTTGGACAGCAGTGCAATGGTGATCTGGTGTTCAGCACAGAGTACTTGTGGGCTTGACAGCTAAATCCACAGGGTGCTGCAGGCGGTGCAACTGAATTTATGTGGCCCAAAGTCACCAGTTCCTTATTGAATTTTGAGGATCTAGTTGTGGTTTCCATCCAGACTGTCTGCTCCAAGAGGATGATGTTCAGTAGAACTTATCTGTTTTCTGCTGAGTATACCTGGATAAACTTTAGGTTAATGTTCTATTTCACTGGGCTTACCCAGCTAAAGTATAATTGTGGTTCAGCGCCGCTTCCTTCTCTGTCTCATTTTTCGTAGTAAATTTGTGTGTGCAGCAGTTTGTCCAGATACAATTTACCCATTTAGTGATGGGGGATTGGAGGGGAATTTCAACCTGGCAGATTTGTCTGATGAACTCCCAAAGCTAACTGGAAAAATCTGTTTTTATTGACCCCAAACTGTCAAATGGTTGATCTCACGAACAACCACTTAGTGCAGTTGAGTATGCAGAGGCATCTGTCAGGAAGCCAGATGAAATGGCAGGCAGGAATTTAGAAAGGCAAGAGTTGGGCAGGAAGCCAGGCAAGCCACACACAGGCCCAGACTTCAGAAAGTTTTCCCCGAGTCTTAATTGTACAAGCAAGGGCACAGTAAAAGTCAGCGGTGGTAGCCAGCACATTTAAAGCATTTGGCTACCACCAGATGCTTTAAGATTGACCTAGATATTCAAAGCCGGGATTATGTCTGGCCACTGGCTTTGAATATCCGGGTTGATAAGATCGTATAACTAATCTTCTATCAGTGGTGATATTTAGCTGCTGGCCAGATAGCTAAACCGGCTGAAGTTAGGCCAGCTTTTATTTGGCCGAACTTTAGCCAGTTTAACTGGCCAGCAGCTGAATATTTCCACTGCCCAGTAAACTGCAGTGCAACTCTGGAACACCCCAACACTAGCTGCTTAGCATTGGGGCGTTCAGCATTACTAACTGCATTAGTGTAGCTGAATATCCTGCTGAGGGGCCTTTATGCAATTTGCAGGTCTGCAAAACTACATAAATTTATTTATTTATTTAATCAATCAGTTTTGTATACCACCTTATCCTTCAATCAAAGTGGTTAACAGGACAACAAAAGGATTTACATTGGGGCATAGAGGACAGAGAGATAAGACATTGTAAATGCCTTTGAATATGCCCCCGCTAGAATTTAAATATATTGGTCAGTTAGGGGAAGCTTCCTTTCTGGGCCATGCCCCGGCCTCAAAAGTTCAGATACTAATAGGTGCTGTAGTTCTTCCATTTGGCTCTCCGAATCCTTGACTTTAGCGTCACCAGTTTAAGCCCTGCCAGGTCTGACAATAATATAGGAATACTTCATAGTTACTTAGTCACCATCATGAGGAGACAAAAGTTAAGGAAATGTATTTTGATTGCTTGTTTGGTACACAGTACTGCATTTGGTGTATTCTAATTTGAAAAGTAGTTAATTTAGTACAATAAAGTTGCATCACCTGCAACTTGTCAGCTCAGATTTGGAAAGATGAAGATTTAGAATGAAGCCCACCTTTATTTCTACATAGTCAAGTGGACTAACATGGCAAGCATACCATTGCACCCAATTACTGGAAATGTGCCTACATTTCATTAAATCTAGCCACCATAGAACGCTTGGTATCAATGTACCTTCTGACTTTTTCTGAGTGAATTTCTCCTGTCTTCTTTACCCCTTGATTTCTCTCTTGATTACTGTACAGCACTGCACTACCTACAGGCCTTCCATTGTAGGGATAGTGGCCTAGTGGTTACAGCAGTTGGCTGGGAATCAGCGAGGCCACAGTTTGAATCCTACTTCCACCATTGACATGCTTTGAGCAAGTCACTTTATCTTCCATTGCCTCAAATACCCAGTTAGATTGTAAGCTCTTCAGGAAAGGAACATATTATAGCTGAATATTTATCACCACTGCACAGTGCTGCATATGTCCAATAGTTCTGTAGAAATAAATATTAGGGCTTTGTTCAGTATGCCAGTTTATCGTAACAGCTCAAAATATATACAGCTTAATCCTTCTACTTCTCTGCTACATTTATGATAAAGTGCAAGTAATTCATGTAAGTTCCAAGTAAATGGTAAGCTACTGCAGTTATCTAAACGCCCTATTTGTTTAATGTACTCTTCAGGTACAGTAGGTAGCAGTCTGTTCCTGAAAGAAAATTAAACAGGACAAATTGTACACAAAATCAATAGAGAAAAGATTGCATTGAAAGACTATGACAAGGGTAACAGTGTTTTGGATGTAAAAATCCTATCTCAAATATGTTACAAATCTTTGGATAAAAAAGCCAGTTATGTGATGACATTTGTGCTAATGGCTCCCTTTCCCGCTTTTCACTTAGATAAGTGATCAGATAGACCTTTTTGCATGATCTAGTGGACTGATAGAAAATTAAGCCACCGAGCAGTACAAACCCTGACTAGAGTTCTGGAGGAAGATGAATGACACTTATGCAACACAAAAACCGTGAAATCAAGCCATTAAAAAACAATCTCCAAACCAGTCAACGTGTCTCAACTCCTTTCCCCTAGGGCAAGTGGAAAAAGAGCTTTGAACATTTCCTTTTATCCTGCAAATACTGATGTGTCAAACCCATTTCAAATTTTATTGTGTGTGAAAGGGTTCCATAATGCGTTTGGAGCTATGTGCCTTCCCCTTTCAACCATTTACAAGGGATGGCTAGAGAAGAGCTTGGGAAGATGCTATCAAATTTGGACTAATTCATGTAGCTTTAACATTCCCCCTGCTCCTTTCTCCCTTCCCCTTTTCCCCTCCCCCTTTTCCCAACACGACTTCCAACCCAAATGCATCACATCATGCATTATTGTAGGTATAAGGGGGCTCAGTTTTGTTTTATATTTAGACATGTGACATCACAAGCCCAAGCTAGTCTCAATTGCGCAACCTGTTCTTTCCCCTCTGCTATCCTCAATTCACTATCTATTGTCAGCCAGGCCAAGGTAGAGGCTGGTATAGCTATCCATACTCAACCTGTACCCATTTCTGTTGTGTTTTCAGCTAGCGGGCTGGTTGAAGTTACCTTTCTAACCAATTGGCCAATTGATGCTCAATGCACTCCTTGCTGCTCCTCCCCCATATGGGTGCTCACAGCTGATATATCATCACTGCACCATCACTCTGTTTTTAGTTTAGGATTGCTATTATACAGGCCAGAATTTTTAGAGGGCACACACAGTTAGGTTTTCAGGCTATCCACAATGAATATACATGAGAGAGATTTCAACACAAATGAGGCCATGCATGCAAATGAACTCCATATATATTCATTGTGGATAGCCTGAAAACCTGATTGGATAAGTGCACCCCAAGAACTAGGTTGAGAACCACTGTTCTAGAAGTACAAAAATGCTATCTACAGGGTGGCCCAAAAAAGGTGAGAACATCCCGTAAATTAAAAACTTAAACGTCTTTATTTCGACTATTTCCGGTCGCCGTCTTTTTTTTTTTTTTTTTAATTTGTCAATCGTTTACATCTGTCTTTTTGAATATTTAAATAACTTATATGCTACAGATTTTCTCACTTTTTGGGCCACCCTGTGTGTGTGTGTATATGTATGTATGTATGTATGTGTATATATATATATATATTGTGGTGGCGAGACAGGGTTAGAGCCCAAGAAAATGCTGAAAAAAACAGCCATTTAATTCTGAACAGAGAAAAGGTTCAGGGAGGTTTGGGGTTCAGGGAGGTTTGGGGTTAAAACTCTGACCAGAGAAAAAAACTGTGTGTATAGAGCTACAGAGATTGAGCCACACCCTAGCTCCATGGAAACCAGGGGAGGTGACGAGGAGAGCCCGGAGGTGGAATCTAGAGCTATAGGTCAGACACAATCATATAAACTGGGAAAAGCAGCAGTGAAGAGGAAGGAGAGGAAGCTGGGAAACGAGAGAAGCCCAGGAGACATGGGAGATGAGAACAGCAAGAGAACAGCAAAGGAGACAAGCAGGAGGAGAGTGCTCTGAGGAGGAGATGTCCTCCAGGAGGGAGGAGACTAGCAGGAGTCTCGGGAAGCTAAAGGAAGTGAGGAGACCAGGAGAACACGTGTAAGAGGAAAGTGTGACAGCAAATGCCTCAAAGGAAAGCCCTATTGGGTGCAGCAGACAGACCACTTCAGCCCTGAAGGTAGTCCAGTTTGTAGAGAGAGTACAGCTGGCTTGGAAGACAGGAGAGTTGGCTCTGTGGGGAATGCTGAAAGAACGCAAGGTAAAGGAATATCTTTGAGAGAGTCTGTGAACACTATTCCACCTTTGGCAAAGTCTGAGGGAAGACTGGGTGCTGGGAAAAAGGTGAGCACGTTGCAAGCTCTAAAGAGTTTAAGAGATAAGAATCTCCTCTATCCTTCCCCTGTAACTCAGCCTAGAAAGGAATCCCAGTGGGGTCAGGTGTTGAAACTCTTGGAGAAGTTAAAGCCTGTTATAGATGCTGAGGACAGACAGGTGCTGAGTGAATCAAATGAGGAGCTCATGGAAATAGAGGAATGCTGTTCAGATAATCCCTGTTCTGACTCAGAGATGGATTGCTCTTATTGCACTAGTCAGAAGTAGCAAAGCTGAGTGTTTTTTTAAAGCAGTGAAAAAAAAAACCCAGGAGCTTTGGGAAATACACGTCTCACTGAAAATTGTGTTAATTAAAGCATTAAGGTCTGAGCTAGCCAGCCAGGCTCAGAGAAGACGGTAAATGCTTGAAGTGAAAGAAAGGCCAATGTTTGCAACTTAAGAATGAAGAATGCAAAACTGTTTAAAAGGAAATAATATCAATGTTTGTCAGCTTGTAGCCAAGTACTTTATATGCTGTGCAGAGCCCTGAGGAGATACGGGTCTCTGTTATATCAAGCCTGGTTCTGAAGTAGCTGATCTTTATGGAAGGAAAAGATTTTGTTGCAACGTTTAAAGCAAGCTGTTGAGAACATGTGATGCAAGGACTATGCTATAAAGTTTTGTTTCTTTGAATGGAGAAGTATCCAATTTATGTTTGATAGTACATGAACTGCTGATAAAGAAGTTCTCTGGCTAAGAAGAAAATAATCATTAATAAATTTTCCTGTGCACCTTTTGAAACCCTCGGCTAAATTTGCTTATTTACACAACTACATTATTTGAAGCCCCAGCATTGAGCAATCAGGCTGGCAAAGGACATAAAGAGGTAGGCCCACTACTAATAGGCAACCGCCTAACCAGTAGGGGGTGCTACTATATATATATATACACATACATATATATACATATACACATACACATACATATTAGTGTAATACATATGAGGTATGACAAAAAAGAAACACGAGACTCCCATAAATGCTTTATTACAAAATCTACAGAGAAATTACGCATTGTCCCCTTCAAAGTAATCTCCCCCCCTCCTCGAGTTAATGCACTTCTGCATTCGCTTCTGCCATGTACGATAGCACTTGGTAAAGTCCTCCTCCTTGAGGTTGTCACGGCAGGGACTAGGCTGTGGCCTAGGCGAGCAGCTAGACTGCCGGATGACCCTCTTCGTTGAAAGGAGTAGTTGTGACACGAATGGGTCAGGTGTTCAAATAAGGATTTATTCCCCTCCCGGGGTTGGATTCTCAAAAGTATAATACAACAAAAGTAAGGACAAAAGCTATATACTCTGGCAGGTAAATAAAGGAAATCAAATACAGCTTCTTGCTTCTTAATGAACTTATAATCACAGGCAACTATATTATTCAGCATACAGTTCCTTTTTCCAGACGTCACTTCTGTGATTTTCACAGCTTCTTTAAGCAGTGCTCTAACTCTGGTTTCAGCACAAAGAGGTAATTTTGTCAGATAGTGTTAATGCACAATCCATCGCTTCATTACTAGACAGTTCACTAGCAGAATCTATTAGCATTGGTTCCTGCTGTGCTTTATCTGGACAAACATCTTCCTTATAACAACCTGTCTGTAAACTTCTCAGTGCCGTGTCTTCAACGGGCTCATCTGACCAGCCCTCTTTAAGGTAAGGCAAACTGCTATCGTATAGCTCAGAGTATAAGAGAGGAGAGACACACTTCCTAGAATAGCTTTTCCCTTTAAAGCCTCGTTGTGTCCTACCTTTAATACTTTGCTGTGGATAGTGGAACTGCTCTGCTCTGCTATAGAAGGATTTTTCCCTGGGAAGTTTCCTTCGGGGTTTGGCTTCTTCAAACTCTTCCCCTTCAGACATACAGATATCCTCCACACAGCATTTCTCCCTCTCTAGGGCTTGTAACTGTTTCCAAGTGTCACACTCTTCAGATACATACGGTTTCTCTCTCTCTTCCTTCCATTCACTCTGCACATCACGTAGCTTCTGAGAATCAAACTGCGTCACAGGTAACTGATTCTCACAGCTGATTTCTCCTCTGAATCTCTCCCTTGGTTCTTTCCTGTTCCTCCAACTTGAACTGGAACTCTCCCAGACTCTCCTGTGGACTCTATCATGTGTTTTCCCAACAGCTCTCTGATGTCCACCTTGTGAGTCTTCCTGGAGTTCTCTCTGTAATTCTCTTGGCAGTTCCCTGGAGGAAACTCCCTGTAGTTCTCCCTGTAGTTTACTTCGTAGTTCTCCTTGTAATTCTCTGCTCTCTAACTGTTCTGAGTACTTCTTATACTGCTGCTTGGGCGTTCCCTTGCTCAGGTGAAAGCCATTTGAATCAAGAGCCGGGAAATGTTTGTTAGTTGGGCGGGCTGTAGACCTCGTGTCTGGGTCTGTTTACGTTGCCCTTGACAACTAGGGATCATGTGACTTGCCTGCCTGTCAGAATATGATCTGGATCTAACAGATACCTGTGCTTTCAAGGCAAGGGACAGATCTTCCTCATTACAAGGTCTCTCAGCTCCCTCATCACAGTGGCCTTGATCTCTTCTACAGAGGCAAAATGAGTTCCTTTGAGCACAGTCTTCAGCCTGGGGAAGAGCCAGAAGTTGCACAGTACGAGATCTGGGGAATAAGGAGGGTGGTCAAGAGCTGTGATCTGTTTGTTGGCCAAGAACTGCCTCACACTGAGCGCGGTGTGTGCAGGCACGTTGTTGTGGTGGAGCAGCCATGACTTGTCTCTCCACAGAGCCCGCCTGCTGCGCCGAACCCGGTCATGGAGGCGATTGAGGACCTGCTGGTAGAAGTGCTGGTTGACTGTCTGACCCTCAGGCACAAACTCATGATGGACCACTCCCTTCTAGTCAAAGAATGCGATCAGCATGGCCTTGATCCTTGATTTGGACATGTGTGCCTTCTTGGGTCTGGGTGACAGTCGATTCTTCCACTGCAGGCTCTGTCTCTTGCTTTTAGGGTTGTACTGGAAGATCCAAGTCTCGTCTCCTGTGATGACGTAGCCAACAAACTCTGGATCTTCTCCAATCTTCTCTAGCAAGTATTGACAAACATTGACCCAGTGCTCCTTCTGGTCATCCGATAAAAGCTTTGGCACCATCTTGGCATGCATCTTCTGCATCCCCAGCTCCTGCATCAAGATGGTCCACACTGACTCCTTGTTCAGGCTGAGCTCCTCAGCTATCATCCACATCGTCAATCTGTGATCACTCCGCATCAGCTGGTTCACTCTGTCAATATTTTCAGCCATCTTTTGTCGTAGAAGGTCGTCCTGACTTGGGGTCATCCTCCACCTCCTTGTGGCCAGTCTTCAAGCGTTTGTGCCACTCGAAGACTCACAGCCTTGACATTGCATCTTCTCCATAAGCCTTTTGGAGAAGTTGGAGACACTCAGTTGGGCCCTTCTCCAACTTAACCAGAAATTTCAAGTTGATTTTTTGCTCCATATTTCTGCCACCTCCAATTGCATGACAAAGTGATGGAGCAGTGTGCTACAAAAAAACCTGAAAGAGAAAAACAGTGAGAGAGAGAGAGATGAAAAATATTATAGCAGAATAGTGGTGAGATGTTGAACAACACAGTGACATAAGCGGTTAGCCAATTGGCATTGAGTCATGGGCGTGGCTGCCACAGCCTTGTTTCTTTTTTGTTACACCTCGTATAGATGCTATTTTCATATAGGAGCTGCCAGAACAAAAATCTACCAAAAAGAAGGCCTAATCCGAAAGCCAGATTCCCACTTCAAAGAAAAATATTTTTTTGTGTCGGACCGGTGTCTGTGTAATGACTTAACCTTCCACAGGCTATGCCCATTTTACTCATAAATGTTTGCAGTAAAAGATTTCCCAGTACTCAAACTTTGTAGAAAACAGGAAGAAAACAATCACTCATCTTTGGCTGACCACTTGTGGAGCAAAAACAGCCATCATGGCTCAAACAGAAGAGATGGGGTTCTTCACGACACAGCACTGTGTCTCGGATCTATCCTAACTTCAGGGACCCTGCGTCAGGCAAAATATCTCCATCGCTGTCAAACAATCATATGTAAACAAACACCCTGAAACGGAACCAGCTTTTGAACAAGCTGGTGTCTGACATTTCCAACCAGATCAATTACTGCAAGAGTCTATTGGAAGGTGAAAGCAACAATGCAGATGCCTAACCAATCAACTCCTTTCACAATAGACTGTGCCAATCAAGTTCCAAGTTTAAGCCAGATGGGGAAACAGAGTTCAGAAAATAGATCCATCTCTGTTCTCATAATTGAAGAAGCACTCCATGATCCCCACCTCTGATAGAAGGGGGAACCCAATCCAAAACTCACCACTTGATTTGAGGAAAAGAATGGTCCAACTGAACACTGTGATGGACCATAGGTGCAGTTAAAGTTTTTGTCTGAAGCTGAGATGCATGCTCCGATGACAGTTTCTTAAAAGGGCATGTGCTACGGCCCACATATTTGAGCCCATATGTGCATATCATGATGTATACTACAAAATCTGTGTCACAGGTCATATAGTAATGAGCATGCCATTCTTTTTGAGATATGATATGTCCATGCACGATTCACCCATCAGAGTTCCAGAGCAGAATGAACAGCTCCTGAAAGGGATATGGCTCATCCTCTCCAAAGGGACCTGAGGGTTCACAATCGCATGCACCAAATAATCTCTAAGATTCTTACCTCTGGTGTGAGGTTTCTGAAAGCATGCAAGCACACTAAGGACCTGCCAAAACATGCGCAAAATCTTAATAACTTAAATGGATCGATCACTTATAGGCAGTATGCCCACAATCTTCTCAGATGTAGTAATTGTCTGAACTTGGGGAGACAAATTCTACTCTCTGTGGCTGTTCAATGTCCACTTATAAACTGCTCGAACAGTGGGGCACGGATATTATACCTAGGGGGTTGAGGGTCCAAAAACCCCACAGATTGTTTTCTGATTTTCTGGCAAAGTGGAATGGCATCCTAATAAATGCTCTTTTGATTTAATCACATTATTGGTGGAATGAACCACTACGGAGGTGGAGGTCATTTCCACAAAATTACAGGAGCTACAGGAGAAGTTAAAATCTCAGTATGATCCCCAGGTGTTTCAGACAAAATTTCAAGAAATGTTTACTCACATTAATAGTTTTTGTGAAAGTTTACAGGTTTTCAAAATAAAAAAATGTAAGCGAAATCAATTTGATTATCAACATGACCAAGTTTATTCTTGGATGAAGAAGGTGGAAGCCATCCAGCAGAAACAGGTGGTGGTTGAGAAAACATCTGGTGATCCCACTGATACTGATGAGGGTGATAGAAGATCTAAACCGTGCCAGAAGAATCCTCCTCATAGGAGTCAAATGAAGGCCCAATTTCTTGAACCCCAGTTATCTCATAATCTAGATCGAGATAATGATCAGGAACATCATCAGGATTTTCAGTTGGGCTGGTATCGGGATCGTTCAACCCATGCTAGATACCAAAGCGGCCAGTGAGGGGGACCGTCAACCAGATTGAGATCAAAATATCAGTTGTCAACCTCAGTGGTAGATCACTAAATCACTAACATCGCACAGATTGAACTTTTAAGTTTGGGGTTGTCATTTGTTCCCACAACGTATTATGATGCTTTTACGATGAGGGTGGCCTTGCAAATTTTTTCATCAATTACAGATTAAACATTTTTTTTGCTAATTTTTCAGGGACTTTGGATGATTCAGTGGTATTTAAACCCTCTAAATGGATCCCCCTGGGTCAAGTTGATCCGGCCATTCAAACCTTTCAACGATTGGTGCTACTTGAATTTGAAAGAATGGAGAATCAACCGGGTCATGGGTATTCAAATTTGACCCCTTCTTTAAGGCGAGCATTGCAGGAATTATCAACAGACACCCAGCTGGTTATTTGCAATGCTGATAAAGGGGGAGCTACAGTAGTACAATCACGTTCCTTTTACCATCAACAGTTGTTGAATCATTTGAAAGACCTTAAATATTATCGACCACTTTCGGCTGATCCCACTCCTGAGATAAAATCACAGATTACACTTCTTTGTACTCAGGCATTTGAAAATAGTTGGATTACACATAGAGAGTATTCATTTTTATTATTCCCACATCCTAAGACCCCAGTGATGTACTCTGTACCTAAGATCCATAAATCTCTTTGTAATCCTCTAGGCTGTCCCATTGTTTCTTGGGTTTGATCCTTGAACCACTTTCTAAATTTTGTGATCATATCTTACAACAAGCAGCGACAGAGGCAAGATCTTTTGTTAGAGACACCACTCACTTTTTGACAATATTGCAAACTCTTATTTTACTTGAATCAGAGGTGGTGTTGGTGTCTCTTGAAATTATGTCCTTATATACCAACATTCTGCAAGAGCAAGCATTAGAAGTGGTGTCTTCTATCCCTTTGACGTTACCGTCCAGATTACCTATGCATTTTGTTTTATCATTATTGGAACTAGTGTTTACAATTTTTTTTCTATATGGTGTGTTTTTTTATTTACAAGTCTGGGGAATTGCAATGGGTACTATGGTGGTTCCCTCAATAGCCACGCTGTTTATGGCATCTTTGGAAGAAAAACACATTTACTGCTCCATTTGGTTTGAGAAGGTCTTGTTGTCGCATCGATTTTTAGATGATATCTTTTTTTTGTGTGGAGTGGGTCTGCCTATGAACTTGACCAATTTGTGGACTGGTTAAACACACGAGAGAAGACCATAAAATTTATAGCTAAACATCATCCTACTTCCATTGAATTTCTTGATGTTACCATTTTTCACGAGGGGGTAAATTTACTTACCACATTATATAGGAAGCCTGTTCAACACAGTACTTTTTTGTGCTATCAGAGTTTTCATTTGCAAGTTTTGAAAAGTGGTTTACCTTATGGGCAATTTTTGCGCATGAGAAGAATTTATTCCACATTTGAGAATTTTTAAAGTCCATGCCCATTAATTAAGTCAGCGCCTCTATGCACGGGGTTATCCTTGCCCCATTGTTCGGGCAGCATATAAGAGGCCATTGAACAACCACAGAGAGTGGTATTTGTCTCCCAAAGTTCAACCGGTTACTACATCTGAGAAGATTGTGGGCATATTACCTTTTAGTGATCGATCTATTCAAATTACTAAGATTTTGCGTAAGTTTTGGCAGGTCCTTAGTGTGCATGCATGCTTTTTTTGAAACCCCTTAGCGTTGCGTACTCCTGAGGTAAGAATCTTAGAGATTATTTGGTACATGCGGTTGTGAACCCTCAGGTCCCTCTGGAGAGGACGAGCCATTTCCCTTGCGGAAACTGTTCATTCTGCTCCTGGTCTCTGACAGGTGAATTGTGGGTGTAAACTGTATCTCAAAAAGAATGGCATACTCATTACTATATGACCTGTGAAACAGATTTTGTAGTATACATCATCATATGCCCATGTGGGTTCAAATATGTGAGCAGCACCAAATGCCCTTTTAAGAAACTGTTATCAGAACATGCATCTCAGCTTCGGACAAAAGCTTTAACTGTACCTATGGTGCATCAGTGTTCGACTGGACCATTCTTTTTCTCAATTCAAGTGGCGTGTTTTGGAGGGGATCATGAAGCGCTTCTTCAATTACAAGAACAGAGATGGATCTATATTCTGAACTCTTGTTTCCCCATCTGGCTTAAACTTGGAACTTGATTGGCACAGTTTATTGTGAAAGGAGTTGATTGGTTAGGCATCTGTTTTATGGGAAGCCAGTGAAGTTGGATCAGGGTGAAAGTGATAATCCGGTTGCTGTATTTTGGAGAAGTTGCAATTGACGAAGTTGGTAGTTGGGAAGACCAGCAAGAGAACTGTTGCAATAATCTGTTTTAGAAATTACTAGTGATAGGAGGGTAGTAAGGGAGTGCTGGTCGAGAGAAGAACGAAGAGCATAGATCTGATGGAGGAAGAAGACCGACCATTGGACAAGGGAGGAAATGTGGCTGTGAAATGACAGAGAGGAATCTAGAATGACCCCAAGATAGTGGAGGGAGTGAACAAAGGGGACTGGGGAGTGGAACAGAGAAGGGACTATTGTGGGTCGTGGGATATTAAAGGTGAGCCATATTGCGGAACATTTGGAGGGATTGAGAGAGAGACGATTGGAATGGAGCCAATCAGAGACAGAAGATAAACAAGCATTTAAGGGGATTATATTTGGAGAGTGAGCGTTTGTGTGAAAGAGAAGGAGGATATCGTCTGCATAAAAGTAGGCAGAGATACCAAGTTGCTGGGTTAGTAGTGCAAGGGGGGCTAAGAAAATGTTGAAGGGGAGGGGGGCCAGAACTGAGCCCTGGGGGACACCATAGGTTAGTGGGATTGGGGGGGGGGGGGGTGTGACAAGGAAGAACCGCAAAGTACTGAGAAGGAACATGAGGATAGGATAGACTGAAACCAGTGAAGGGTTGAGAACCACTGATGCAAAGTGACAGTAGTGAGAAATTTAGAAGATATATATAATGCATAACGCAGATACAGTGCTTATTTACAAAGGTACCTTCCTTCGCTCCCTTCCCTCTCTCAAGCCCAAAGGGCAATGTTTAGTTGCTTGTGCACGCCTGCGCAGTGGAGGAACTTCAGATGTGCAGGAGCCCTCCTCTGGGTGTATACTTCCAGGTGGTTCCTGTGGAGTAGGAGCAGTGGCAGGCCTGGCAAAGAGGATAGCAGCTTGTGTTAGCAGCTGCATGGATGCAGCCATGCTGGTTTGATTCTGAGCAAGGAGGTGCAGGAGGCAGCCATGCTTTCCTGCTGAACCAGCTGGTGCTGTTGAGCAGTTCTCAGTTGACTGATTTCTTCAAGGAGTTCCTGGGACAGCACAAGGTCCTGCTGGGCTCTTTCAGTGAGTATTGGCTCCCCATTTTCCATCTCATGTTCAGAGCTCCCTGCAGAGAGAGCAGTTATATATGCCTCCCACTGTACATACGATGCATGTGATGATCTAATCACCACTGCCATCTGGTTCAACAGTATGCTCTGTTTCTTGATGTTTTTCCTCCTCCTGCCTGCTCCAGCTTCACCTGGTTTGGCTGAAGGTCTGGGTGCTGCTGGGCTGGTCCAATCTTCCTGCTGTCCTGGCTCACCTGTTAGTGGAAAGTTGAGGAGGTGCATAAGTAGGATTCATGTACAGGCCATTGTTCCACATACTTGATAGCATGGGGAAAATGGAAATAAGTTCCAGGCAAGATGAAGGTATGTGGTGATATTGGTACCACACATGGCAGTCAGGTTGCAGGCCCAATGGCCATTCATAATTGGGTGTGCAGTATGGATGAGCCCAGGTTGATTGCCAAGTGTTAGAGTAGGTTAGATGTTGGGGTTATTTATTTATTAGAACTTATATACCGCCACTTCCAAAGATCAGTGGCAGTTTACAGAGAAGAAAACTGGAATTTTACATTATAACATCAGAAAACGTATTTCAGGGCAAAATGTGATTATACAAATTAAAGATATATATAATTATTTACAATAAGCAGATACTGTAGTGAATATGTGTTGGTGCATGAGAGGGAGGGAAGGAGGGGATATTGGCTGTCAAATGGTGTGTTATGTTTGGGACTGATTGTTGTTGGTTATGCTACCACACAATGTTCGAAGACTGTCTAGGAGTCCGCCCTTATCTGAAGCCCTCACCACTAGAGACTGCAGCCATACTGCCAAAGAGTTTCAAACACTGGGGTAGTACACCCAAGGCAGCCCTATTATAGGGCATGATGGCTGTGAATCAAATGCTGGTACAGGTTTTGTGAGGCAAGTTACTCTGGAACCAGGAAGGTAGTTACTGCACATGCAGCACAGAGTAGCTTTTGCAGAGTTTGGATTTGAGGCATCTGGGAAAGGACTGCATGATATTCGTAGATGCTTCCTGCACATACCAGCTCTTGCCCTACACCCAAAGACCTGTTATTACTGTTAGACAGTTACAATATGATAGCCTACATGGTGCCAGTGATGATGTTACCCAGAATACACAGCATAAACCCTCTTAATGTGCAAAGGATGACTTGTGACTATTACAGTTATCCAAGACTCTGGCTGTTCTGTACATGTTGATGCCTTGGACCCCATTGATGGCAACTGTATTCATAGTTCTCAGGACGTGCTGCTCCAAAGAGGTCAGAGGCTCCTCTAGTCCTCAGGGATTCTCAAATTTGAGATATGCTTGTTTTTGGTTTCCTGGTATAGGGCTCTCCATCAGCTCTTGAGATCTTCCCCATGATGATTACCATGATGCACCACATTCACCTGCCTGCATATGGATATCCATGTCCTTGTCTTGTCATTGACACTGGCATTTCTAGCAGCATCTGCCTTTAGTCCAAAATTAGATTCATAGTCATAACACTTTCAACAGCTGAGAAATTACCCTTGCACTGACTTACAGGCATGGCGGCATTGGAGTTGCCAGTGAAGCTGTGATCTTGGCAACCGTCTTATGGACACACCCCTTCGAAATGAGCTGGATTAACATGTTTAGAAAAAAAAGCATACTTGACTGCACATAACTAAATTATACAGTTATTTTCTATATATCCATTTTCTTCAAAAATTGGCTTTTTATTTAAAATACAGTTGTGGCTCCCTTCAGGCAAGACAGTCTGCTGAAACAGTGGGCAGTAAAGTTCCCTTGATAAATGACTGATTGCCTGAAGCGCCATTGTTTGGAAGATGTTCATACAGTGTCCTGGGGAGTGCCTCAAGACTCGGTCTTTGCGCCACTTTTATTTAATATCTTCCTTAGCCAGCTAGTTACAGTGATCCAAGACTATGTATTAGTACTTTCCATTAGCAGATGATGTATTAATGATTACTTATACAGACCTAAACTTTCTTGATTTCATGCCATCCTGTGCTCATTACACAATAGACTTGTTATTCCCTCTGCTTCTAATACGAAATACGAATCCACTAGGCAATCTGCCTTTTTTTTTTCTTAGCCTTCATGCTTTGGAACCAGCTCTCTTCTCTTTGGCTGGAACCCAATTATAAGAGCTTCAAATCAGTCCTAATTTTTCATTGTGGACTTCGGGGTTTAGCAATTGCCTTAGGTTTCAACAAATTATTTTTATATTTTTTTTTATTATGTTCTATTTTAATTGCTTTCTTTTTGCTTTTTCCTGTCACTGAAATTGAGTTCTTTTTATTTTTCTTTGGAGTTCTTCCATATTTTTTGAAACCACTTTGCAGTAACGAAAGACATATCAAAATTAAATAAGCCATAAACCATGTAGCACTCTTTAGTGGTCCCTGGCCGTTAACCTGTATGTAGGAGTCAGGTGGGACACATCATGATGATAATTGCCCTTTACCATGAGTGCTTGTGCTTGGTATTGTGCAGGGGCTGTAGCTGTGACCTGGCTCATTTTAGTGCCTTAATTGATGTTAATTGTAATTTATCCCCTTCCAGCTGTGTAGCCTTCCATGTGACCTCTGGCACACCTCTGTAGCCACCTATGTCTAGAAGAGACTAATCAGATGGGGAGGAAGATGATGTGTTAGGGACCTCACTGCAAAAAAGCTGGTACGAGGTTGTGCAGCAGGCAGTGTGGACAGAACATTAGCAAGGTGTCTTGAAAGGAACAGCTTTTTATTTATCTCCACAGGCACGGGAAGTGCAGGGATGACAGCAGACCAGGTATGTGTTACTGTATGCTTTCCAACTGTGCAGTGAGCTTTCTGTGTTGGCCTCATTACATCAGCTGCAGTAATGTGTGACTGGAAGCAAGGTTCATCTATGTGGTATACATAGAATTTCACCTGTGGGTCATAACATTATGGTCCTTCTGCACTTATAAGTTCCACCTGTATTATGGCTTTTCTGAATATGTGGCACAGTTCGATATGGCAAATGGAGGAAGCAAGTCAAATGTATTGTATCTTCACAATAGCTATGCATAGCTCATGGTGTTGGTATGCAAGGCATCTTTTTTGGGGGTTGCTCCAAAGGATGAGGCTGGACACATGGTATGGTTTCTGAAAGGGCAAAGGATATGGTGAAGAACAGGATCACTGATATGGCAATGAAGTTTGCAGCCAGAATAGATGTTGATGTACTGGTGAGTTATCCCGCTGCTCTTCAGATTTTTTTTTCTTTATTTCTGAAGTATATCATCCCCACATAGTGAACATCATTCCCCACACACCTTTACACAACCGAACAGAGATTTCCTATACAAGGAAAACTACTACCCCCTTTCACCCAATTACACCCCCCCTCCCCAGTTCCCCCCATCCTTCCACCCTTAACATTTCAACATCCCCCAGATCACAAGTGCCCCTCCTCGTGTGAGCACACTCAAAACTACCACTCTCCAAACGACCTCCCTACTTTACACCCCAACTTTCAGCCCTTGGCTTCCCCTCTAGGTCCCTGCAACATTCACCCAGCACCTATATGGTTCCCATGCTACTTTAAATTTCTCTAGTCATTTGCAGTGAGTTTTGCATCAAACAGGCTAAGCATATTTTTCCCAAATACTCTCCCACTGATTGAGACATCAATCTGCTTCCAGGCTTTAACAATAACTAGTTGTGCGGCCATTGTCCCATCTTTATCCACTTTTCTTCCCCAGCCCTTAAGCTCCCCACCCTCCCATTTAAAAGGGCCACTTCTCTGGTTACTTGAACATTTTGCCCTAGTACTTTTAGGGCATTCCCACCATATATATTTAAAACAGGTCCCCATAGTCCCACATTGCGTCTAACACTGAGGGGAACCTATGCCATACATTCGTCACAGGTGTTTGGAGATATAATACCATTGATTTAGCATTTTAAACTCGTCAACCATATTATTTGCTATCCCTCCATTCACGATCTTCTGATAAACCCTCTCCCGCTCTTTCTCCTCCAACATACTCCCAAATCCTTTTTCATCTCACCTGATGTCCTATTTTATCTCCCTAATTCCCATTCATCAACGCATAGAATCTTGTCACTACTCTCCCCCCCATTAGTGTTCTTAGTAAAGATTGCTTCTAACAGCAGTTACTCTGCAGGGAGCCCCCCCTTTGAATTAACATAATTCTTAACTTGAAAATATTGATAATAATTTCCATCCCTTATCTCGTTCCTCCTGGACCTCTTGGTGGGACACCATAACCCTGTCTTCTACAATCTGCCCCATACATTGCAATTCCACCTATTCCCATCTGGCAAAGTTTCTATCTGACATAACTAAAACAAACTCCCTATTATAGTGTAATGGTGCATACCTTGCTATCTCTCTACTGCCCAACCACTCCTTCATTGACTCCAAATATCCATGGTAAGAACTAAATATGTTCTCCTTCCTCTGCCCTATTTACCATGATTTAAAAAGCCATAAATGATATCTCAAGAGAACTTGCCCTGCTCTGTCCTGCTCATTTTGCACACAAGGTTTCTCAGCACCAATTGTCCAATCCAGGGTTGCTTTTATTTTATTTATTTTATTTAACATTTTTTATATGCTGCTTTTCATTTTATCAAAGTGTTTTAACTGCATTGATTCATAATACCATTTCAAATTTGGTACTGCAAAGCCTCCCTGCTCCTTACTGTGATATATATTACCTGTCTGTCCACCTTGATCTCTTTCTCCCCCATATAAAAACATGATGACAGAAAAAGATCACATGACTTATCTAGTTTGCCCTTCCATATCAACTACAATAGTCCCCTTTTTACCTTTAAAGATCCTCTTGTGTTTGTCTCATGCTTTTTGGAATTCAGATACTGTCTTCATGTCCACCACCTCCACTGGGAGACTATTCCATGCATCTACCGCTCTTTCCGTAAAGAAATATTTCTGCATATTACTCCTGAATCTACGCCCTTTCACTCTCATTCTATGTCCCCTTGTAGCAGAGCTTGCCTTCAATTAAGAGAGACCCTCCTGTGCATTTATGCCACGGAAGTATTTAGATGTCTCTATCATATCACCCCTATCCTGCCTTTCCTCTAAGGTATACATATATAATCAAATACCCTCCCCTTGAATTTCTCAAAGAACAGCAATGGCATCTCTATGGGCAGTGCTGAAAATGGATATAAAAATTTCAGCAGTATCATGATTTCCTTTCCAAAAAACTTGCAATTTAAGCTACTGGTCTAGCTCCTTGAATGTATGCTGAGAGAGGGAGCCAAAATTTACCCCGAACAACCTTGTGGAATCTACAGTAATACTGACTCCTAAATATCAAATCACCCTTCTAGCTCACTGGAATGAAAACTCTTGCTGTATATACCCCCTTTATCTATATTCTCCCAGATTAATATTCTGCCAAGAGCAATGCGTTATTTGATTTCTTGGCTGCTTATTGTTTCTTTATTGATAGTTGATCTAAGTAGGTTAAAGTTGTCCACTATTTCAATTTCTTCTCCATCAACGATAAACTTATTGATTTTTGCCAGTTAGAATCTTTTCTTCTTTACATTAAGGTGCAGGCCCATTTTAAGACTGTTCCTTGATCTTGAGAAGCAAATGTTTCGGATTGTCTTCTCTTTCAGCCAGTAATGTGGTGGTATCAGCATAATGAAGGTTCTTGATGAGTCTTCCACCAATCTTCACACCTTTGTTGTCTTTATACAGTCCTGCTTCTCTGATGATTTGTTCTGCATATAAATTAAACAGGTAGGGGAAAGTATGCAGCCTTGTCATACACCTTTGCTAATTTTAAACCATTCTGTTTCTCCTTGTTCCATTCGAACTGTTCTTGATCAATGTAAAGGCTGTGCAAGAGAACTATCAGGTGTTCTGGTATACCCATACTTCTTAATGTGGCCCGGAGTTTCTCATGGTTTAGACAGTCAAAAACCTTGCTGTAGCTCATACAACACATATAGATATCCTTTTGGTATTCTTAGTCTTTTCAAGGATCCATCTCACATCCACGATGTCTCCTATTCCTCGCCCTTTCCTGAACCCTGCTTGCACTTCAGGTAGTTCTCGTTCCAGGTATGGTTGTAGTCTCTTTTGAATAATCTTGAGTAGAATCTTGCTGGCATGTGGGATCAGAGCTATTGTACAATAATTTTCAAAGTAAGCTGGATCTCCTTTCTTTAGTATTGATATAAATACAGATCTTTTCCAGTCAGTAAGCCATGATGTTGTCTTCCAAATTTCCTGGCAGAGCCTTGCAAATATGGTAACAGCTGCATCAGATTGTTGTAATACTTCTATGGGAATGCCATCAATGCCTGTTGCTTTGTTCTTTGATAAGGCTTTCAATGCTGCTTCAACGACTTCTTTCATCACCAATGGTTCCCGATCATAAGGAACTAGCTAAACTAAAATTAGATAAAGTGATGGGACCGGATGGGATACATCCGAGAATACTGAAGGAACTTGAGGACATTCTAGGGGCTCCACTGACTGACCTTTTCAATGCTTCTTTGGAGTCAGGAGTGGTCCAAAAAGTGGAAGTAAGGATGAGGTTGAAAGCTACAGGCCGGTTAGTCTAACTTCTGTGGTGAGTAAATCATTGGAAACACTGCTAAAAGAGAGAACGAGGTTTCTGGAGTCCAATGGATTCACCAGAGGCAGGTCTTGTCAGACAGATCTGATTGATTTCTTTGACTGGGTGACCGGGGAGTTGGACCAAGGGAAAGCCCTAGATGTGGTGTACTTAGATTTCAATAAGGCCTTTGACATTGTTCCACTTAGGCTACTTATAAACAAACTGAGCACCCTAGGGATGGACCCTAAAGTTACTGATTGGGTTAGAAATTGGTTGAGTGGGAGGCGGCAAAGGGTACAGGTAAATGGAGCTCACTTTGAGGAGAAGGAGGTTACTAGTGGTACACCACAGGGATTTGTCCTTGGTCTAATTAGTTTTAACATCTTTGTTAGTGAGAGTGTGGAAGGGCTGCCTCGTTGCGGATGATACCAAAATCTGCAATAGACACCCAGGAAGAAGTAGATAACATGAGAAGGGATCTAGCTAAGCTTGAAGAATGGTCTAGAATTTGGCAGCTGAGATTTAATACTTAAAAATGTAGGGTCATGCATTTGGGCTGCAAAAATCCAAGGGAGCGGTACAGTGTATGGGGTGAAATACTTCTGTCCACAAAAGAAGAGCGGGACCTGGGCATGATTGTGTCTGATGATCTTAAAGTAGCTAAAAAGGTAGAAAAGGTGACAGTAAAAGCTAGAAGGATGCTTGGGTGCATACGGAGAGGAATGGCTAGCAGAAAAAAATGAGGTGATAGTGCCTCTGTATAAGTCTTTGGTGCGACCTCATTTGGAGTATTGTGTGCAATTCTGGAGAGCACACCTTCAATAGGATATAAACAGGATGGAGTCAGTGCACATTTACGTGTCTGCATTGAAGACACTACTTTTGCCACTTAGGCACCTATTTATCTTTTTTTTTTTTTTCAAAACTTTATTTTGAACACCAGTAAAAACAAGTACAAGCATATCAAACAGGTAACCCCCGCGTGAGGAGAGACTCTTATCCCCACGACAGAGAACCAAAAATAGATACCGGTGTTACATTTGGTTTATAGTTTTACCCCAACCAGAAAAAGACCCCCCCCACCCCCCCGCCCCAGAGACATGGTCCATCCTCAACCAAGCCACATTATTGCAACACACCACCTCAAACTGTACCACCCCGGTGATATCTCATAGTTGTAGTGGTCTCGGCTGCAGCCCATTGTAGCACCTCATTACGGCTACGCGGGCTCAATTGCTGAATGTATGGATCCCACAGCATTTGAAAGGTGGACCAACGACGAGGACTACCCCGGGCACTCCGACACTCTGCCAACATCACCTGATGAAACGCATTGCGCCATTCCCAAAAAGATGGCGGACAAGTTTCCCGCCATCGGCGAAGTACTGGCCCCTTTGCCACCAGGCAAGCCTTACGCAGGAGCAGCCGTCCCCATCTTCCCTTGGGACACGTACGTCCCAGGCAGTCCAAGGTAACAAAGAGGGCATCCCAACGCACCACCTGCCCCACAAGTCCCTGCATATATGAGGAAATTTTAGCCCAATACGGCCGGATAAGCCGGCAACCCCACCACATATGGAGTAGAGTTGCCATAGGGGCGGAGCACCGCGGGCAGCCGCCATCCGTCTCTAAATGACAACGGAAGGCCCTCCGCGGAGAGAAGTGTACCCGAGTCAGGGATTTAAACTGAATCTCTCTTAACCGCACACCCTCCGCAAGAGTGGGCACCCGTCTGAGACCCCGTAGAATGACACGGGGGGGAACTGCACATGCCAGTTCTCTAGCCCACGCCGCTTCCACCAAGTGATAGTCTGGCAAAGAGCGGTACTGAGCCAATCTAGCCCGCAGGACCCGCACCGAGGGAGGGGAATCCTCACCCAAATCAAAAAATTCCAGAATTTGCGCAGACCGGTTTATCTGGAGTTCCGCCGCCGGCAACGAAGACACATAATGCGAGAGTTGTAGGTAAAAAAACATATGATGCGGATCTAAAGCATATTCCTCTTGCAAGACTGAAAAAGATTTACATTGACCTGCAGAGTCTACAACATGCCCGACATTGCATATGCCCCGCGCCGCCCATCGGCGCAAAACCACAGTGTCGGTTCCCGGGACAAAGTTAAGATTACCCTGAAAGGGAAGCCAGGCCGAGACTGCCCAATTCTGCCGCCAAAACGCATTGAGCCGGCGCCAAACGCGTCGAACGGCGCCCAGGAACACACTGTCCGTAATATAGGCGGGAAGCAGCCGGTTCTCCTGGTGGAGAACGGCTAGTAAAGAGTGCGGGGCAGCAAAGGCCTCCTCCAACGCCCGTGGGGTAAACACCTCCGTGCCCCCCAACCAGTCCCCCAAGTGGCGCGCCTGGCAGGCCAGTGCGTAAGCCTCCAAATCCGGGAGTCCCATACCTCCCTCACGCCAGCCCCCAGCAGTCCTCCGATACGCAATACGCGCTCTCGCCCCCTGCCATAAAAATTTTTTAATCTCCCCCTCCATCCGAGTGAGGTCGCGACGCAGGACCCACACCGGAAGGGTCTGCAGCCAGTATAAGATCCTAGGGAGGACAACCATCTTAATGGCAGCGATCCGCCCCGACAAAGATAATGGAAGCGACCCCCATGTGTGTAGCTGAGTTCGTAACTTAGACATCACACGGTTCAAATTAGCCTGATACAGGTGCGCCGGTTGTGAAGTAAGTAAGATACCCAAGTACGTAAAGTGATCAGTGGCCCACCGAAGGGGAAAGACGCCCCGCCAACTCGACCGCGCCTGGCCCCCAACATCCAACGCCTCGGATTTGTCCCGATTAATGCGGAAACCCGCGAAGGTTCCAAAGGCCTGAAATTCGTCGAGCAAAGCTGGTAACGACGTCTGGGGGTCCAATAAATGAACCAAAAGGTCATCCGCAAAAGCGGAGATCTTGAAACTGTGCCGCCCGATATCACTACCCCGTATTTCGCGGGACTGTTCGATTTTACGAATCAAGGGGTCCAATGACAAGGCAAAGAGCAATGGGGAAAGGGGGCAGCCCTGTCGTGTCCCCCTACAAAGCGGGAAGGCCTCCGAAAGCAGCCCATTGCAGGCTATCGCCGCCGTCGGGTCTGCATACAAACCCCTCACCGCCCTACAAAAGGAATCACCCAAACCGTATCTCGGAAGCAAAGCATGCAAGTAACCCCAACTGACCCTGTCAAAAGCTTTTTCAGCATCAAAGCTTATCAGCAAAGACGTCTGAGCCCTTCGGTGCACCCCTTCCAATGAGGCAACAATTTTCCTTAAATTACGCACGGCATAGCGGGACTTCACAAAGCCAACCTGGGACTCATGGACTAAATGGCCGAGAACGCCCGCCAAACGTTCCGCCAGTACCTTAGCCAGCACTTTGAGATCAAAATTCAGGAGTGATATGGGACGATAAGAGGCTGCTGTAAGCGGGTCCTTCCCCGGTTTAGGAATAAGGGTAATGTGAGCCTGATTACTACCCCATCTAAAGAAGCCCTGCTCAGTCCTACGGTTATATACCTCCCGCAGGGTCGGGGAGATCAAGTCGTTCAAAATCTTGTAGAATTCCGCTCCTAGCCCATCCGGGCCGGGGGACTTGTAACAACATGCATTAGCTATGACAGTCTGCACCTCCTGCAGGGTAACCGGTTGATCAAGAAGTTCTCTCTGTGCAACTGTCAATTGAGGAAGTTTCAAATCGGCAAGATAATCCCCATCTGTATCGGGAAGTCAGGCTCCGCCGCATAAAGCGTTTGGAAAAATGCACGGAACACGGCGGCAATCTGTGAACTTTCCCGGTGAAGCACCCCGCGATCATCTCGTATCGCAGTGATTAACCGGGAGCTCCGGGGCCCCCGCAGACATCGAGCTAGCAACTTTCCGGGCCTATCCCCATGCCTGTACAGGTGATAGCGGTAGTATTGGATAGATTTTTTTGCTCGCTGATGCAGAGCTTCATTTAAGATCGTTTGAGTCTCCCATAAAGTTTTTTTTAGATGGACGGTGGGGTTTCCGGCACATAGCCTGCGTAGCTTAGTCACCTCCCGTTCTAAGCGAATGATGCGTTCCGACAACAACCGCCGTCGTCGGGCCTGGTATCCCAAAATATCGCCACGCAATACCACTTTGGCAGTCTCCCAGATCAATTCAGGGTCGCCCTGATGGCCTAAATGATCCTGTTCAAACTCCTGCCAACGGCGCCGCAAGAAAAAACGAAAGTGGGGATCCGTGTAAAGCGCTAAGGGGAAGCGCCAAATCCGTGGAGGACGGGGCGCCCCTCCCCACTGAAAGTCTAACCAAATAAATGCATGGTCTGAAATCTCCCCCGGTCCGATCTGCGCATCTTGCACTGCAGCAAATAGCCCTCCTGAGATCAACAAATAATCCAGGCGCGCAGACGACCCATGGGCTCGCGATTGATGAGTAAAATCCTTTTCGGAAACATGCAATAATCTCCAAGGGTCGACTAGTCCCAGCCGGTCTCGAAGGGCCAACAGCGCCCGCGTACTCCGTCGTCGCTCTTGCGAACCCCCAACCCCGGACGTATCTAACGCCACATCCATAACCGCATTGAAGTCACCTCCTAAAATCACAGGCACTTCCGGCAATCTCTCAATATTGGCAGCCAAACGAGTGTACAAGCTCTTATCTAGAACATTGGGGGAGTAGATGTTCCCAATAACCAGCGACCGTCCCTCGAGGGACCCATAGAGAAGAACAAATCTTCCTGAGGAATCGGCCACTTCTTTCTCAACCTCAAAGCGCACCCGCTTATGAACTAAAATGGCCACTCCTCCCTTCTTACCTTGTGCTGGGGATCCATACACCTGCCCCACCCACTGCCTGGCTAGTTTAGCATGCTCCACCGTAGTCTGGTGGGTCTCTTGAAGCAGAGCTATATCCGCTTTTTGCCGCGCGAGGGCCTGTAACACCTTAAAACGTTTAATGGGGCAGCCAAGACCACAGACATTCCACGAGATGATCTTCAATGCACCTGGAAAGGAAAAAGGTTCTGTGCCAACGTAAGAATCAGTGTATTGTGAGAAGGGGCCCTCCCAGCCTGGAGCCCCCCCCAATGCCATCGAGGGTGGTAACGCTCAGACACACGATCCCATCCATAAGTGTGACCATGTCCCCCCATGCCCTCCCCTCCCCCCATCCGCCCCTTCCCCTGCCCCCACTCCCCCCCCACCTCCCTCCCTCCAACCCTGGAACCTACAAACAACCACACATTAGTACCCCCTCCCCCCTTCCACCCCTCCCCTACCCCCCCTCCCACCACACCCCCCCCGGACTCCCCATCCTCCCCCCCCCATCCTCCCCCCCCCACCAAAACCCCCTAAGCTCAGTAAACCCCCCCTAATCGTGGCCACTATCAACGTGACCCAGCCCCGCAGCCCCCCTTTAATCAAAACACAACTCCAACCTCCAGAAGATAGCCCCACTAAACCAGTTACAAAACAGGGTATATTAAGACATAAAACCCACAACCAGCAGACCCGCCAAGTCCACCCGGGCAATATAAGCCCAAGAAACACCAGCCCAACGCCACCCCGAGGGGGAAGGCCAGAGAGTGAGGTGTCATTCTTGTTTTTTTTTTTTTTTTTGTTTTGTTTTTTTTTGATAGGTTTTCGTTTTTATGTTACACAAATGAAACCTCAGAATGGCATACTTCCAAATCTGCCCACCCTCCATATCCCAATAGGTTCCCCACAGTGACCGCACCAGAAACCCTATAGGGCCCGGGAAAAGGAACCCACCCCGCCCTGGTGGACTCAGGGGTGCTGGTTTCTATCAAAGGCATAACCCTAATTGTCCGGGCGCTCTGTCGTCCGATCGGCCCGGCCCGAAAGCTGCTCAGGAAGACTTACATCAGCGGCCTTAAATTAAGAGCCAGAGCAGCAGGCCAGCCTAAGCGATATCGTGCCCGCAGGGCTATCCGCCCCAACAACCAGACACCGTTCTGAAGTACTAGGCAGAGCGTCCCGCAGGTAGCACCAGACAGGCCCAGACCAGTTCAGATGTAGTCCACTGTGAGCCCACTTCTCCAGCCACCAGCAACAAGTAAGGGCTACTCGCCCAGCCAGTCTCTCAAACAGGCCCCTGGCGCGAGGGGGAAGGGGCGCTCACAAGTTGTTCAATGTAGGTGGCAGCTTCCTCCGCGGATTCAAAGACCCTGCGCCCGTTCTCCTGCAGCACGTGGAGCCGGGCGGGATATTGAACAGAAAATTTGATGTTGGCCCCAATCAGTTTTTGACACAGCGGAGCATATGCCCGGCGCCGCTTGCTCACCACCGTGGAAAAGTCCTGGGCGATTCTAATCCTGGCATTTTCGTGTTCCACAGTACCCCTCTTACGGGCTTCCCGCAGGACCGACTCTTTTTGCTGGAAATTCAGGTATTTGGCCAGCACTATCCTAGGGCGGGGGTCTTTCGGGATCTTCGGGCCCACTCTGTGAGCCCGCTCAACAATCACCACCTGGGTGGGATCCCCGGACACCCCTAGCAAGGACTCCGATAGGGCCGCCACGTATTGCCGCAGGTCTCTGTCCCCCACCGAATCAGGAATGCCCAGGTACCGTAGATTGTTGCGCCTCGAGCGATTCTCGAGGTCATCCAGCTTCTCATCCTGGGCCCGGAGCGTTTCCCGCACCTGCTGCAGTTCTTTTGAGAGCTTCTCCACATCTCCCTCTGTGTGCGCAATACGGCCCTCCGCCTCCTGCATGCGGTATTGAAAGCATCCACCGTGGTCTGCAGTGTGTCTAACCTACTCCGCAGGGCATCAAACTGCACGGTAAGGGCCCCCGTGACCGCCGCAGAAATCTCCTCGACGGAAAGTGCTGCTGCTGGAGGCTGTGAGGCCGCTACATGCGGTGGCGATTCCGCCATTTTCGGGGCTCCCAGCACGCGGTCCTTCTCCCTCCTTTTACCTCTCGCTGCAGCGACCATCCCCTCCGATCACGACCAAACAGTCTTGGCAAGCTCCGGTGCAGGGTGAGGTGGAATTTGCCGGTATCACCCCCTCAAAAAAGGGGCGCTATATAGCCGGTGGGGAGCTACGGGGCTCGGAGCTCAGCAAAGCACGTCCTCACCAAGCTACCACATCACGTGACCCTCGCACCTATTTATCTTTATAAAATAGCTTACGCTGTTATCCTCTGTGTCCTGTTATAAAGTTACCCTCCACGTGACTGTATAATTAGAAGCATGATAAATATGAAGATGAAGTGATTTATAGAACTGACAGTTTATGGGACTGTCAGGGCATGTTGCTTTTGTTGTAAACCGCTGCTCTTTCCCTCCCCCTCAGATGTTGCCACTTTGCAGATATATACACTAGCGGAAAAAATTGTGGATACACCTGTAAAATTTGAGCTCTCCGCGATATCTGTCTTACTTACGTTAATTAAGTATTCTATATATATTAGATACTCTATGCAGATTGTTGCCATAACATTTGGGAACATATTACAAACGAATATCATTTATCAGAAAAAGCTCCGATTTGAAGTCAGAGAAGGTAACCGATGTCTTTTTCTCAGGAAAATGATATTTTTCATGAAACTGTCGATCCACTTTAAGCAGGTTTTATGCAGAATCTCATGTATAAGCTGACACTTCAGATAATGTGTGCTATACTGCCAGGTGTATACAAGCTGTATCGAAGTCATATTTGTGCTTTTGTTATTTTTACAAATTTATTTTATTTGCGAAAATATTTAAAAAAATGCTTAATAAAAAGTTTCCAATTTGGAATATGTTGTATTTTGTAGATTAATGATGGCAGCAACAAAGAGGGGTGACTGGTCTCCTAAAAAGAGAGCAACAGCCATTACTTTGAGAAATGAGGGGTACAGCTTTTGTGAAATCGCTCAGATGGGCCATGGAGTGACAGCATCTGGTGTACAAAAGTTGTGTGCTCGCTTCAAAGTCACTGAAAGTGTTGCAACTCAGAAGAGAAGAGAAAGGAAAAAGTCTACAGCTCCAAAAACTGACAGAATGATTGTTAGGCTGGCTTTAAAAAATCGTAAATCATCTGCCAAGGACAACAATCAGGAACTTATGGATCTGTGTGTGTTTGTTACTGATCAAACTGTTTGTTTGAAACAGGCTACTCAACGCCAGTCTGAGGGCAAGAATTCCAAGAAAGAAACCTTTTCTGAATATTCAGCAGAGAATACGACTCCTCCAATGGGCTAAAGAGCATCTAAACTGGACTACAGAAGATTGGAAAAAGGTAATCTGGAGTGACGAGACAAGAATATCGATATTTGGAAGCGATGGGGTTCGTTACGTAAGAAGATGATCAGGTGAAGATTGTCTCCCAGATTGGATGAAAAGCACAGTCAAGCATCCTTTGAATGTTATGATATGGGGCTGCAAGTCCTGGCATGGAGTAGGCAGAATCCAAGTCATTGGTGGAACAGTTAATGTGAGTCGGTACATCCATGAAGTCCTTGAGCCGAAATTACTGCCATCAGTGCATGATCTGCCTGGCCATCAGACAGATTGGATCTTTCAACAAGATGGTGCACCATGTCATACTGCACGACTAAGCAAGAAGTGGTTTGCAGAGAAGAAGATTCCACTTCTGCCCTGGCCAGGAAATAATTCTGACCTGAATCCTATTGAGAACTTATGGTCTAGGCTGAGACGTTTGGTGGCAAGCAAACAACAAGCCCTTATTGAGGCTATTGTCAACTCATGGTTCCATGTAATTAACACAGAGGATTTGAGAATTCTTGTTGAATCCATGCCAAGAAGGTACTAGACAGTAATTGACTCCAAGGGCTTTCCAACTCACTATTAACTTTAAAGAATTCATAGATTAAATATGAACATAAGAACATAAGATATGCCATACTGGGTCAGACCGAGGTCCATCAAGCCCAGTATCCTGTTTCCAACAGTGGCCAATCTAGGTCATACGTACCTAGCAATATCCCCAAAAGACACAGGTTCCACAATGCTTGTACTGGGTCAAGCATTGATTATCCTGGGTCCCTTTTTAAAGAATCGTACAGACACCTTAATGTATTTGATCTAAAATATAACATAAAACTCAACTAGTTTGCTGTTTCACTCTTATATACATTTACTGAATGTTTTAGAAAAACTTCCTGTGTTTCAAACTGAAGACATTTTGAGATTTCCATAAAAAATATGCAAAGAAACCAAAAAATTCAAATTAGAAACTTAGTGTATCCACAATTTTTTCCACTAGTGTAATTCACACAGTGCCAGTCCTGTAGAGCAGGGCTTTCCAAATCTCTCCTGAGGGCCCCACTCAGTAAAGCTTTTCAGGATATCCACAACAAATAGGTATCTTGTATCCTGAAAATCTAGACAGTATATAAAAATCTCTCCTGCATGTTTGTTGTGGATATTCTGCAAACCTGATTGACGGTGGGGTCACCAGGACAGGTTTAAAAAATATCAATGAAAAGGGAAGGGATTTTGCTTACACTTTATTCTGGAGCACTCAAGGCAAGTTACATTCAGGTCCAGTACATATTTTTCCTGTTCTTTGGAGCTGCTTATAATCTAAGTTTGTGCTTGTGATAATGAAGGGTTAGGTGATTTGTCCAAGATCACAAAGAGCGGCAGTGAGATTCAAACCAGGCTTCCCTGATTCTCGGCTCCCTGCTCCAACCATTAGGCTACTCTTCCACTCTGTTGTTGTTACATTTGGCAAGGTAATGTTCTGGAAACCAGGGAACTAGAAAAAATATGTACAGCCTAACATTTTTAAAAAACTGTCATAGAGTCCATATGATATTTTTAAATATACAAGTAGTTTTTAATAACCCATAATCAAGTCATCTCCCAGTCTCTCGACCTTTGAAATACTTGTCTGCTGTTTTGTTTGTTCAGGCATCCTGTCAGAGGTTAAGCTTTGGGAAATCCATGCATAATTTGCTGTGTATTGCTGTTAATGAGTTGGTTGTTTTAAATGTTTGTCTAATGTTTTAATTTCTCTACCACTTAGAAAGTTGTGGTAGATGGGCTACCAGAATTGTAAATAATAAATAAAATAAATGTGTAAGGGATCCCTTCAGGACCCTTACCAATGTTATGTGATTTATGTTCATGATCATCCCATTTTTAGCCTTAGCAGTAGGTGCATGCCATCTTGCTATAGCAGCCTCCTCTTGGGATGGTTGATTTGGTACTGCTCGCCCTTTATATAATCCAGGGGTCTCAAACACGTGGCCCGCGGGCCGCATGCAGCCTGTGAGCATTTTGTGCGGCCCGTGATGCCACGGCTTTTTTCGTTGGTTTTACTTGCTTTTCTCATCTGATGATTGCCGGCGCGGCCGCGTGGGGCTAAAAAATACAATCTCTAAAGTCGTCTTCTCTCTCCACATGACCCGAGTCACGAGCCTGCCCTCAACCAATTAGAGACAGGAAGGAGGGGGGGGGCCCAGAAGCAGTCTGAGCAGCCAGCCGAACGCCACGAGGCACCACGCGCCCTCGAGGATCCATTTTGCAGTGTGCACAGCTCTCCGCGGGCAGGTATGGAGGCAGTCTGCCCTGCCCCCGGAATTCCCCGATGTTAGCCAGCCCTGCCTCCCTCAGTTCCTCTCCTCTTCGGCTTTCAGAGCCGCGAAGGGAGAGCTTCTCCCTCGCGACTCTGTTAAGCTCGCCGGGGCAGATGGGAAATTTCCCATAAGCCTCAGCGGGCTTAACAGAGTCGCAAGGGAGGAACGCTCCCTTCGTGGTTCTAAGCCGAAGCGGAGAAGGACTGAGGCAGGCAGGGAGGGAGGGAGGGAAGCAAGCAGGCAGGGAGGGAGGGCAGCAAGCAGGCAAGGAGGGAGGGCTGGCTCTGCCGGGCAGGGGGGGCCCCGTGGGACATTCGATTTTGCCGCGGCTGATGGTGGGGGGGGGGGGGGGGTTAGGAATGGTAATGTGCTGTGGGCTGATGGGGGGGTTTATGACGGGTAAATCCCCTGGGGGGGTTTAGGACTGGCAATGTGCTGTGGGCTGTGGGGGGGGGTTAGGAATGGTAATGTGCTGTGGGCTGATGGGGGGGGGTTAGGACTGGTAATGCCACTGGGGGGGTTTAGGACTGGTAATGTGCTGTGGGCTGATGGGGGGGGGTTAGGACTGGTAATGCCACTGGGGGGGTTTAGGACTGGCAATGTGCTGTGGGCTGTGGGGGGGGGGTTAGGAATGGTAATGTGCTGTGGGCTGATGGGGGGGGTTTAGGACTGGTAATGCCACTGGGGGGGTTTAGGACTGGCAATGTGCTATGGGCTGTGGGGGGGGGGGGTTTAGGAACGGTAATGTGCTGTGGGCTGATGGGGGGGGGTTTAGGACGGGTAATGCCACGGGGGGGGTTTAGGACTGGTAATGTGCTGTGGGCTGATGGGGGGGTTAGGACTGGTAATGCCACTGGGGGGTTTAGGACTGGTAATGTGCGGTGGGCTGATGGGGGGGGTTAGGACTAGTAATGTGCTGTGGGCTGATGGGGCGGGTTTAGGACTGGTAATGCCACTGGGGGGGTTTAGGACTGGTAATGTGCTGTGGGCTGATGGGGGGTTTTAGGACTGGTAATGCCACTGGGGGGGTTTAGGACTGGTAATGTGCTGTGGTTTGATTGGGGGGGTTAGGACTGGTAATGCCACTGGGGGGGTTTAGGACTGGTAATGTGCTGTGGGTTGATGGGGGGGGGGTTAGGACTGGTAATGCCACTGGGGGGGTTAGGACTGGTAATGGGCTGGGGGGGTTGCTAGGACTGGAAATGGGCTGAGTGGAAGGGGGGCTTGAACTGCAAATGGCTGATGGGGAGGGGGGCTTGGAATGGAAATGGGCTGTGAGGGGAGGGAGCTAGCACTGGAAATGGGCTGAGTGGGGGGGAGCTAGGGTTGGAAATGGGCTGATGGGGGTCTAGGACTGGAAATGGACTGATGCAGGGACTAGAAAGGAGCGGATGCTGGGTGGGGCTGGAACTAGAAGGGAGCTGATGTTGGGGGAGGATTAGAATGGGATGGAGCTGGGAAAGTGAAATGGAGAGGGGAAAAATATTTTGTGCGGGAGGGAAGACAAATCTACAATTGGCCAGGTTTTGGGAGAGTAAGTGGAGATTGAGGATGGAGGGGTAATATTTGAGTGGATAAAATAGGAATGAGGAAAGAGCAAAAGGAAAAAGATTAGTATGTTAAAGCAGATGTAGAGAGAATGAAAAAAAAAAACTAGAAGAGAGAAGAAAGGACAAATGGACAGCAGACGATGGAGAGTTAGCAGAAGACATGAAGAAACCATAAGAAAGTGGCTGGAACAGTTGCAACTGAAAAAAAAATGCACAAAAGGTAGGAAAATATCTCTTTATTTTGAATTTATTAACTGGAATATGTCAGCTCTGGGAAATGTGCATCATTAATGTCTGTGCTTTGTTTAGTACAAGAAATTAATTTATCGTTTTATTTCTACAGTGTTGTACATTCCAAGTTTGGCTTTTGGGGTTCCCAATTTAATTATTGTCTTCCTGTTTCTAAATTGTGATTCCTTGTTTGGTGATGGTGTATATTCTGCATGTGTAACTGAGCTGAGGTATTCTGTTTATGTAATTCCTATTTGACATTGCTACTTGTTCTCTTTTCCCAGTAGGTCATGTATTGTTGTTCTCTGAAATGTATTGATTTAATATTTGCAGTGTTGCCTTTTGATAGGTAGGGTCTGGTGCTTTGTGAGTCCTGGTAGTGCTGTTATGATATGGGGGGTTTGCTATGGGTTCTAAATGTCAGTACTATCAATAATCAACCTCTGTAAGTAAACCAAAACTAATGTCTCAATGTTGAAGGTCACTCACTATTTCCCATATTCATTGTCATAACATGTTCTTCACCTGGAATCTTGCCCACGAACTATTATTTTTTGTCGGATCGTCTGCCGTGATGGGTTCTAAATGGGCAGTGTTTGTAGTAGTTCCCTAATGTGCCTGGCGGTTGGCACTGGATTATAGTAATATAGAAATTTTTTAGTCTTTCTTTATCCATACACTCATTATGCAACATTATGCAAATATTTATGCAAATGAGGCCCCTTATGCAAATGAGGCCCCGTGTCTTATGCGGCCCCCGGGTTACTTTATAAGTCCTCATTTGGCCCTCAAAGCAATTTGAGTTTGAGACCCCTGATATAATCAGTGCACAGAATGTAAGTGTAATTTTTTTTTCAGTATGGCTTGTGTTTTTCCTTTTGATTGTGAACTTAAGTATTGTGCTAGGTGTCCAAGATCCCATTTGTGGCCTATTCATTTATTTTGTGTCCTGGGTGGAATCAGCCCTTGATTCTTGAAGTATCTGCATGTGAGGATTGGAGAGCATGTCGGAGGTTTTACCCATCCTTCTGCCTGAGTGTGGAAAGAGATTGAAGGAGCAAGCTTGCCACCTGAGCCAAGCAAAGGAGAGAGTATGAGGGAGCTAGCTTGCCACCCAAGCCTAACAGAGGGGTTTGCTGTACAGGAGAAGAGGGATACTGGGGCCATAGGGATACTGGGGCAAGAGTTACCTGCTGGAAAGAGGTACAGTGGGGTGACTGCTTACCAGGTATACAAAAAGGATTAGAGGGATAGTGTCCCACCGAGAAAGGACACTGTAATCTGCTAAATACTTAGCAGTCCTAACCTAGGATCCTTCTGTTAGCAGCAAAACTGATAAATAATTAAACTGGGATCAAAGGCACAAAGGGACACAACACATGTTATCAAAGACTAATTGCTGTACTGAACATTACAGACAGTTATTTGAATTGGACATTTTGTTTGTTGTAAAACAGGGCTTCTCAACCCAGTCCTATGGACACATCTAGCCAGTGAGGTTTTTAGAATAACCACAATGAATATACATGAGAGAGATTTGAATGCACGCAGGGCTGGCGCAAGGAGATGAGGCATGCCCTAGGCAGACCTCATACCTTGTGCCCCCTGAGGGAGCCAGAGGAGTAAGGGTTAACACAGTAACACAAAACAATAAAAAATATATGTTGTCTGTATGCTGAAATTGTACTGAGGTGTGTATGTGACATCATATGGAAAAGATGTGAAAACACACTTATCAGTAAGTGGTGGACAGAGAAAGGGTAGAAAGGCAGTCATAAGATATAAACATGCCAGCTTAGCATGAAGAACAACAAATGGCACCCAGTATGGCTGTCAGAACACAGGGAGTTAAAGAGATATATATTTCTCGGGGATTGAGGGGTAGGAGAGAACCAAGCAAGAGAATTAGGTAAAGAACCGAGTGAGTGGGAGCAAAAGATCAGATAAGAATATAAATCTGACAAGGCCCAAGCCGATAATTGCAGGCATGGGCCCGAGAAAGGTCAATGGAGAGGGGTACAGACATGAATAGAATAACATGGCAAATCACACAAGTGGGGGACCTAGACAGCTGGAACAGGAATTAGCTAATTAGAGAAGAATGCCCGAATAGTAAGTATAGTCCTGAGCAAGGATATATAATGTGACAGGACCAGATAGGCGATGAGTTTGTCTCCTGCGCAGTGAAGGCTGTGTGGGGTATGGATTCCTTGGGTTCCCTATGGCCCCAGTATCCCTATTGTCATGTTTGAGAATTTTGTGTGTGCGCTAGTTTGTCTTGTCCAAAATTGTTCTAGTGCCATGTGTATTTCTAACACTGATCTCTTTTGTCCGAATGCCTGTCACACATTCTCTTTTGTTATTTCTGAGTCAGGAAGTAAGGCAGAATCATGCAGGGAGGACCAGACATTCTTGCTTGTAGCTGTTTAGAGATCTGCATCTGAGATAAGTACAGAATGATCCTGTTTGTTGTTTGCTGTGAGAGGTGGCAAGATCTGTAATTCTACTAGACTGCTTTTACCTTGTTTCTTAGTCTTTTTGTTCTGTAAGATAGGGAGTAATAAAAGGATCCTTTTGCAAAGAAAAATCTGAGATATTTATTTATTTTTATTTATTTATTTGCAGTCTCTTTTATACCGCGCTATTCGACATCAGTGCGGTTTACAATGAACATAAGAGTTGCACATCTCAATTTCGTGATTTGTGCTTACAGTGAAACAGGTATAATAACTTGGGTATACATTAAACAGGAAAATTAAACTTGGGTATGCATTAAGCAGGTATAACAGGTAAAATAGGGTATAAATAACCAGTCCCTTAACAAGGATACACGATGAATAAATACAGTCTACTTTATGCAATGAGTTATGCGGCACTGCATAAGTTTCTCATGGTGGTTGGAGGGGAAGGTGTGATTGCGAGTGATCAGTCTGGGAATGTGACGTGATTGAGTTTGAGGTGCTGCATTGAGATGTGAGAGTGGGTGGGTGTGGGGGGAAGACTGCAACATCGTAGTGATGAAGAAAGAGGTGACGTTTCAGTGCCTTCCTAAATTGGGAGAGTTCACTGATGGTTCTGATAGTTGCTGGTAGTGCGTTCCAGCAGGATGGAGCAAATTACCATGTACGAACATGCTGTCCTGCATAAGGTGAGATTTTATTGCGAAGTGATATTTATTTATTTAGTAAACATTTGTATACTGCTGCTTCCTACGATCAGTAGCGGTTTACTTTACAGAATCATAATGCATTGTACAGTACATTGAGATTTTTCAGATTTACATTTTGATTAGTCAATGATTTACATAACACGGGATAATCAGTTGGATGCAATATACATTTGATTGTAGCACACAGATCTGGGTATACATTTGATTACACTAGGTTGGTAGGATCCCCATATATACAATTTATACAGAGTATATGAGCTCTCTGGGAGTTTGCTCCCCTTTTGGACAGAGAAAGGGCCTGCTTGGGAACCGTCTGGCTAATGGTTCGGCTGACCATTCGCCCCGTACACCCCCATCAGTGCCCATTGCTATCCCTGCCACCCTTCTCCGTGGACATGCAGTGGCAGTAATGGCCACAAACAGCCCTGCTGTGCATACCTTGAAACTTCAGTGCCACGGGGCTGTTCACTTCTGCCCCCTCAGACTGTCCAATGATGACTTCCTGTTTGCAAATTGGAAATTGGCATCAGGCATTGGAGAGGATGAAAGCAAACAGCCTCATGAGACTGTTTGTGGCCATTGCCACCATTGCATATCCTGAGAGGGGCATCAGCGGTAGCAATGGCATTCCTGGAGGGCTGGTGCTCTAGCAACTGCCTGGTTTGCCTAATGGTAGTCCTGGCCTTGAATATACTGCCTCCATTGTATGCAAATATCTCTTGCATATTCATTGTGGTTGTCCTAAAACTTTATTGACTCAGTGTGTTCTGAGGACTGGTTTGAGAATCCCTGCTGTAAAGAGAATTGGAGCACTCAATTCTGTATAAAGAACCTCTTTAATTTATGTGGCAAAGACCTTGAGGGAAGTCCCCCCCCCCCTTCCTCTCGTGGAGAACCTGCTCCCTGTTGTTAAAACTGTGTGCTGCTAGGCTAGCTGAGTGAAGGAGTGTGAGACAGCCTAGGATTAAACTGTTCTGTGACCTGGTCCCTGCAGAACTAACCTGCAATCCGAGGGCAAATGGGGGTAGCAGATAAAAGATATTTAGTTTGTTGCTGTTTTAGAAGACATAAGAAGGAGAAAAATCATGGATCTGCAAAGTTACTGCTGCCCTTCTGCTGAACACAGTAGAAGCTTTGATCAATGGGTTTCCTGTGCCTTCCACCAGCACAGTTGGCTTCTCCCTTCACCTCTTCAGAAAAGGCATAAGCAAACAGAATTCACAGGGGAAAGGTGGGGAGGGTGGAAAGAAATGCTACTAGGGTTAAATCCTAAAAAAAGTGCACCCTTTTATCAGTTTTTCCCTGTTGTCAGACAATAAATGATTGCCTTAAACCAAAAATATAGCACAGATCTTAATGTGATGAAAGATAATTTACTCACAATACAAAGGCTGTGGTGTATAGCTTCAAATGATTAGATGCCTTTTAACATAGAGTTAACCTTCCATATGCAAGTAAGGTTTTTTTTTTATTTAACAATTAAGACAAGAAACCTTTAGAATGGAAACAGTAGGTATACAACCTGCGGGAAAATATACAAAGTAAGGAAACAAACCACAACCCAAGAATTATGCCATACATTCTCACACTTCAAGTCCCTAAAAAGGCACGGGGAAGAGCAATTAGAGGAAAATATCCGAAACCAAAAGAAATCAGCCTAGGAGTTAATTTTATAAGGTGCTGCATAAAGATATGTGTTGAAAAAAAATAACTTATTTGCAGTGATTTACACAAGCGAATGGACCTTTACATACACTATTAACTGGTCGCTATTTTATAACTAGATGCATCAGGCCAATGGCAAGCACATGGGTGCAGCACAAATTTACTTGTGTAAATTATAAAATACTATAACTTATGTGCATTCTTTAAAAATCTAAGTGCTTGCATTTACACCAGCTTTGGGTAAGTGATTGCACCTAGATTTGCTGCCCATATCCTACCACTTACTTGATTTTATACAATAAGCATGATTGGCATGCAGCGTGACTTCATATAATTACCCTCCTAAAGTGGAGTCCTTGGATGGCACCCAATCCAAGGATCGAAATTTAACCTAATACATTAATACTTAATGAGGATAATTTTCTAAGGGAGGAGCCTAGTTAAAACATGTTTTAAGATGCCTAGTTTATAAAGACAATAAGTGCCAACTTGTCTTTATAAAATATTAGTGCAAGTGGCAGAACACACGCTTACATTCAGACATTGACATTTACACCAGCTCTAGAAGTGATGTAAACATCTGCACCTACATTTTTCAAGTACATGCGCAAATTATAGTATTTTATAATCTATCAGTATACTTGTGCACACTCTCCGTGCTCCCCCCAGACTTCACCCATATGCATGCCCACCGGCAAAGAAAGTGTCTTGATGCTAAAGTGCATACTTTTTCGATCAGTCAATATTTTATAAGAAGTTATTTATGCACAGGAATGATTTTATAAAATTGCCTCTAATAAATGGAGCTTCAACACAGGATACTATGTGTGCACTTTCATAATATGTATGCTTTTGGCAAGATATACATACATGCATAGTTTTTCAAACATATTTTGAATTTTTAAAAAGGTACACACATTGTACACATGCCACTTAATATGCATATCTTACATCAGAGGTCGCCTACAGTATCTGAATGGGCCCACAATCTATAATCTGTGCCATACTGACAAAGTAATAGAATAACAAAGCTATCTGGTTGTTTAGGAGCTGATGTCTTGTTTATAGCATGGGTTATTGTAGACTGTCCTTGTTGTTAAGTGCCTTTGAATCAATGTTAACTGTAGATAGTTGCCCTAAATTGTATTCAGTCTTCAGTCAGGCAGCTCATTGTTGATAGAGTGGCATCCATAGCTACTGTTATTGTATCGATCCATTGCATTGTTGGCCTTCCTCTTTTGCATTGACCTTCAACCTTGCAAAACTTTTTATCTTTCTCTGATGATCTCTCTCTTCGCATGATATGTCCAAAGTATGAAGATGAAAATCATCATTCGCGCTTCTAACAAAAGCTTAGGTTTGATCTCCTCTAGCACCAATTGATTTGTTTTTCAGGCAGTCCATGGTATACACAGTATTCTTTGCCAGCACTATAATTCAAAGGTATCAATTTTCTTCCTGTCTTCCTCACTGTCCAACTT
This sequence comes from Ichthyophis bannanicus, assembly GCA_033557465.1. NCBI lineage: Eukaryota > Metazoa > Chordata > Amphibia > Gymnophiona > Ichthyophiidae > Ichthyophis > Ichthyophis bannanicus. Next base: position 777,279,279 of record CM066031.1, on the reverse strand, counting down.
TCACATCCATATGTTGTTGAAAATACTATAGCATGGACAAGTCAAATATCTGTATGCAGAGATACATCGCTGCACTTGAAAATCCTACCTGGGTCCTTCATAGCCATTCTACCAAGAGCAATGTGTCGGAGGATTTCTTGACAGCTTGTTATTTCTTTATTGATTTTTAAACCAAGCACGTTAAAAGTTGTCTACTATTTCTATTTTTCCTCCAAGGATGAAAGTGATTTTGACAATTGTCAGGATCTTTGTTTTCTTGCTAAAGTGCAGACCCATTTTAAGACTGTTCCTTGATTTTGATAAGCTGATGTTTCAGATCATCTTCACTTTCAGCCAGTAACGTAGTCTTGTCAGCATAAGGAAGGTTGTTGATGAATCTTTGGCCAATCTTCACACCTTGGTTGTCTTCATATAGTCCTGATTCTCTGATTTGTTTTGCATATAAATTTAAGAGGTATGGGAAAAATATACAGCCTCGTTGTACACCTTTGCTGATTTTTAAATGGTTGCTTCTCGATTAACATAAAAGTTGTGCATGAAAACTATCAGGTTTTCTAGTATACCCATTCTTCTTAATGTGGCCCAGAGTTTTTCATGATTTACACAATCAAAGAACATGCTGTACATAATCAATGAAATACAAATAGATATCCTTTAGGTATTCTTTTGCCTTTTCAAGGATCCATCTCACATAGGCGATAGATGCCCTTTCCTGAACACTGCTTACACTTCAGATACAGTAGTTCTTTTTCCAGGTATGGTCATTTTCTCCACTGATGATCTTGGGTAGAATCTTGCTGGCATGTGGGATCAGTGAATCTGCAATTTCCACAGTCAGTTGGATCACCTTTCTTTAGTATTGGTATGTACACAGATCTCTTTCAGTCAGTTGGCAGTCTTCTAAAATTTCCTGGCAGTCTTGTAAGTATTGTAACAGCTACATCTAATTGCTGTAAGGCTTTGATGGAAATGCCGTCAGTGCCTACTGGTTTGCTCTTTGATAATGGTTTGACGACAACGTTCATCTCCAATGGTTCCTGATGGTAATATCTGCTTGATCTTCATGGCATAATGACTGTATTCTTTTCACCTTTTTTCGATCTTCTTAGCATTCAACACGAATCTTTGAACATCTTTTAAAATTTCATTTTGAAGCTGTAATTGTCTTTAACTCTTGTAGCTTTAGGAAAGCTGAGCTTGTTCTACTAATAGTTTCTGATTCTATTTCTTTGTATGGATCATTTTGGTGGTACTTTGTCTCATCTTACTGCACAGAAATCTTTAAGTTCTGTGATTATCTCTTTCTGCTCTGGCTTTAGCTTCTCCACATTTGAGCAATTTTCATAGTTCCTTCAGTCATCCATTTTTGCCTTTTTGCTTTTTTACCTTTTGCAGAGACTTCACTTTCTTCATGCACAACTTTTTTGGTGTCATGCCATAACTTCTGGTGCTCTATCATTTATGGCCAGAGTGGTAAATCAATTTTTCAGGCAGTCTTTATATTCTGGTGGCATATTTTCAGGATCATATTTTGCTACTTTCATGAGTGGCTTCCTTTTTTTCAGTTCTTGCTTGAGTTTGCATACTAGTAGCAGGTGATCTATACCATAGTCATTTCCAGATTTTTTATTTGCTGATTATAGAGAACAGCTAAATGGGGTACCATGGTGTTCTTAAAATTTTAGAATATAAAAAATGAGAATAACCTGGAATTCACTGGCAGCCTAGCAGATTGTGTGAGAAGCCAAGGTCATATTTTTACAGAAATAGCTAGACAGAGAAACAGAGGTTTGTGTGAAGGCAGAATGTTTATATTTTTGCAGAATGCTTCATTATGGCTAGAAGTGCTCAATATGCCAGTGCCCAGCTTGACCTGTAACAGCAAGGCTTGACCTGAAACATATAGATGTAAACTGTAGATATGAATTAGCAAAATGCAATGCAAAACTTGATGTAAGCAGATAAGGTAAAATTGTACAATGTGACACTTTTTGCTAATAAAAAGAAGTGCTGTAGGAAATGGGGGTAGGGCATTAAAGATGACCACCCCAGTTTGTGGATCTGCAATTCCTTCCTAAAGTGCTTTATAGCACCTTGTTATTGTTAAGATATAACTATATGTGGGTGTGTTTTCATTCTTTTCTCACTTGCACTAAGTTCAGAGAACAGGTGCCAAGAAGGATTCCAGTGCTTGTTGCCCCCAGTCAGGATTTAGAACATGCAAACATTGATCTTGTCTATTGACTTCCACAGATGTAGTCAATTTGATTTGTGTACAATCATTGAGCAAGTCCATGTGTACAGTCGCCACCTTTGTTGCTGGAAGAAGGTGCTTGAGATGAGTTAGTTGATGCTGGAAGAAGGTGCTTGAGATGAGTTAATTGTTGTTCTTGCAGAATTCTAGCAGTCTTTCTCCAGCTTCCTTTCTGTTGCCAAGCTGATATTTTCCAACCACTTTCCTTTCTTCTTTTTTCCCCAGCTTTTGTATTCTAGTCACCTATGACTATCAGTAGATCTTGTTTATATGTTCTGTCAATTTCAGCTTGTACTTGTTCATAGACCTGATCAACATCTTCCTCTTCTGCAGCTGTTGATGCATATATCCTAATAGTTGTATTGATGGGCATTTCTCATAGATGAATAGAAATTAAGCATTCACTTATTGCACTGTATTTCAAGTTTCTTCTTAATTATAAATGCACCATTTCTTATTTGTCTTTCATTTCCAGCATAGAATATCATATGATCATCAGAATGCCCGATGCCAGTTCACTTCAATTCGCTAACACCCAACAGATAGAGTTGTACCTGTTCCTTTCATTCTTGACCACATCCAACTTCCCTTCGTTCATGCTTCATACGTTACATGTTCCAATATGTAAGACATCTTTGCAGCTTCTAACTCTCATTTCATGCACAACTATATCAGCAGTCAGATTTCCTGAGAGCTTTGTTCCAGCCACATCATAAATGCTGGCCTTATTCTGAAGAGTCTTCAACTCTTCCTCAGTAGACCATTGAGTGCCTTCCAACATGGGGGCTCATCTTCCAGCACTATATTGCAGTTTGTGACTATCCACTGAGTACTGACTTAAGTTCTAAACATGGGCCCCCAAGCAAAATGATGGCGGGTCCCAACCTGTCTTCCTTCCCTCCATTCGGGTCCTCCACAATGCAGGAAACAACTTATTTTTTGAAGCTTGCTGTGCTGCCTCCTGTCTCGGCTTGTAAGTAATATTTCTCTTGCCTGGCAGCTGTCACTTTGTGAGACTTCAGCCCAGCAGCAGTAAGTAATAGCTGCCAGGCAAGAGGAATATTACAAGCAGGATTGGGGAGGTAGCATGGCATTTAAAGTAAAATGTTTGCTGCATTCTGCCTGGCTGGTGCAGCGCAGGTCCCAGGGATATGTGAACCTCTTCTTGCCTGGGCCACCCTGCACTGTGTGGGATACTTGGGTGGAATTTATGCCACTGCTATCAGGATATTCTAACTTCTGAAGTTTGCCATTATCTTTTGAAGATACCTTACGCTGAACCATGAGCTCTTGAAATGCTGTCGGTTTTCCCATAATTTCCAGTTTAAAAACTGCTCTCTCCTTTTTCAAGGTAAGTAACAACAGCTTGGTTCCAACCTAGTTAAGGTGGAGTCTGTCCTATCAGAATAGACTCTCCCATCCCCATAATGTTGCTCACTTCCTAACACCTCTAAATCCCTCTTCCCTATCACCATCATTTCGTCCACACACTGTGATTCCTGCCTCGTACATCCTTCAGTGGGAGGATATTCAGTTTTGAGAAGATGGCTTTAGAGGTCATTGATTTCAACTTTCTACCTAAAAGCCTAAATTTGGCTTCCAGAATCTCTTTGCTGTACTTTCCTATGCAGTTGGTACCCACATGCATCAAAACAACCGGCTGCTCCCCATCACTGTCTAAAATACTGTTTAGGAGATGCATGAGTTCCATCACCTTTGCACTAGGTATACAAGTTACAAAGCAATCCTCATGCCCATTAGCTACTCAGCTATCTACGTTCCTAAAGATTGAATCACCAAATACAATGATGATTCTCTCTCTTTCTCCTAGGCACATGACACTGGAGATGTGTGAGAGGATATTGCATCACTTCGAGAGCAGGTTCTGGCTACAGGATCACCTACTGCCACACCAAGGTTATGCACTCCTTCCAGGTGGCCTTCCTCCTCTATGGCAGCACAGAGGCTGCCAGACTGGAGATGGGACTTCTGTACCACTTCCCTGAAGGTCTCCTCTATATACATTTCTGTCTGCCTTAGCTCTTGCATGTCTGCTACTCTGATTGGGCTCATTCTTTGAGACCCAAGTGCCCTTTGAACTAAGTGCACACATAAAACCTCTCACTAACTGGGCGATAATCATACTTATGGCACTCTGGGTAAGAGGCTGTATAGACCCCATATTGCTTCTGGACTGCTGTTCACATCTTAGTATCAGTAAATTGTTTAGTTACTTGAAGTTGATAAGGGTGTAGGGATGCCGAAACTAGTATAAAGTCCCTTAAGTTTGTTAGGTATATTTTATGCTACTAGTTTTTGTTTGCTTGTTTGCTCTATTGCTGAAGGTTAATCATTTGCTCATGAAAATCCCTAATTAAGATCTGTAATGAGAAACTTCCCTCCTATCTTGTTAATTGCATTCAAAGCCTATTAACCAAAGATTAAGCCTGGGATGGGTAGGAGGGAATCCAACACAAACAGAAAATTGTTATACTTGCCCATTGCTTAACTAACTGTTTTTTAAAAAGCACAGAATTTCAGTTTAACCCACAATCTCCCTTTTCTCTGTGTTTTAAGACATGGTTTTCCAGCAGCTACACACTTATGTGCAGATTCTTTACCAGCAATGGTAGGTTTTGTCTTAGTACTCCTTCAAGCTATGCTTTCCTCTGCTGCCACCTGGGGCCTGCTATTGCTGTGAGCCTTGCAGCTCAAAGAGTTAGTTGGCCCTGGGTAGCAGAGGAGGAGGACATGGTCTGACATGCACCTTGTCCTATCAGGTGACCACCCAATTAGCCTGGGAGGCAGAGAATCAGCTTAGGGAGGTGGGAGAAGTAAGAACTGGGCCGGTTCGTACTCTTGGCAACTGGTCAATTTTTAGGAAGGGGTGGATTTTGTGACCATTCCTGTGGCCATGGAATCATGGAGAAACCAGAGCCCCTGGTAATAAGGAGGTCTGAGTAGATCAGTAGTTGAATGTTAATGTGCATTAAGCAATTGCATAATAGGTTATGGAGCTGTTTTTATATAGCAGCCCCTGTAAAAATGTCAGAGACTCCTAGTGCAGGAACTGTATACAGCGTTTAGAAAGTTCACCAGCATAGAAAATTCCAGAAACTGTCACTCTCCTAGGCTACGCTTGCTTATTATTCTAGGAGAGGAGGAGTAACATAGTGGTTAGAGCAGCAGATTGTGAAGTAGGGACTGATTTATAAAGTGCATTATCTAATGCAGGTAACTTGCCCTCTGGTAAATAATTCCTATTAGCATGCAGAAGTGCCTTTAAGTAAATCTAGCCCTTAGATTATAAGCCTAGTTTAGCCTGCCAGAGACGGAAAAACTTCTGTACCTGAATGTAATCCCACTTTAAACTACCAATAGAAAATGCATGAGCTAAATTTAAATAAATTGCAGGCTAATATAGTAGAACCTCCTCTTTCCAGAGCCGCCTCTTGTATTACCATCTGAGGGCTGCAGGTAAATAGCTTCTCTATACTAGATGATGACAAAAAAATCAGGACTTTAATTTGGAATTGCCTCAACATTTCTGGGTTGCCAAGTATATTGAATAAAATAGTGAGCTATAGTAATTCCTGAGTTGAACCCAGAAAGTATGCCCCCCAACCAGTGACATGCCCTGCCTATTTGTTATCCAGAGCAGATGTGCCCCCCTGCAACACAATGCCCACCCAGCAGGGGACTGTTGAAGTCCCAGTCCCATGTGCACAGCGTACTTACTAAACTCCTTCGCTGGCTTGCTGCACTGTCTCTGTGCCGTATTCGACAGAGGGAATAGCCGCTGAGCCGGATGAAGAGGAAGCATGGCAAGTCAGCAGAGGAATTTAATAAGTTTGCTGGGTGCATGGGCCTGGAATTTTGACACTCCCTTCCTGGCCAGCACCTGGGGCAGACCCACCACCCCCGTCCTTGGTACTTCACTGCCCCCAACTGAGAATCTGAAATGATGTTTTACTCAGTGTATTTTTCCTAGTTAAAAGGTGCCAGAACGCATATGTAGGACCCTCATCAATAAATGAGGACCATGAGTCAGTTTTAGCAGGCAATGAAAATGCTGCTGATATTCAGTACCCAGGGCCAGTGCTGCCATTGGGTAAACTAGCACTCACCTAGAGCACTACCTTTAGAGGGCAACCCATTCTCACCATTTCTGCTCTTCTCTGTATCCTACAACAGCGGCAGTGACAATAAAGCGGCAGTGCAGCACTTACACAGATCCTCTGAGGCTGTGTGCTGTTGGTGCTGTGCTCTGACCAGCGAGTTTCACCCCCATGTAAACAGTAAGTCTGTGTCAGAGGGGGCAGAACTGGCTTGTGAGAGAGTAGCACCAACAGCACACAGCGTCAGAGGCTCTGGATAAGTGCTGTATTGTTTTATTCTCACTGCTGCTGCTGCTGCAAGTCCCGGAGAGGGACAGGGATGGAAACGGGGGGGGGGGGGGGGGGGGGGGGCAGCAAGTATGAGGGTTCAACTAGGGCAGGGGTGGCCAACTCCAGTCCTGGTGCACCACAATCTAGCCTGGTTTTCAGGATGTCCCTAATGAATATTCATAAGATATATTTGCATACAATGGGAGGTAGCGGATGCAAATACACCTCATGAATATTCATTAGGGACATCCTGAAAACCAGGACTGGAGTTGGCCACCCCTGATCTAGGGCATCTCATATTCTTTCACTGGCCCTCTTGGTTACCGCCAAACACATCCTCAAAAAAAGCCCTGGTTTACCACTGCTACAACTATTTCAAAGCATGGACTGAAATGCATTTACTGTGTACTACATATAAACAGTCTCTCTTGTGAATAAAATTAGACCTGTTTCGCAACCATAACTAAGGAAGCAGCAAGGACCTGTTACCAGATCTTAGCATACCAGTCGGAGTATAAAAGGTGGTTTCACTGAGATTATTCCAAGTCTGTTGTAAAAAGCCCAAGAGGAGATTTGGTCATGCCTGCCCAGTACAGTATCTGATTAATCTCTAAGTAGAATCCTAGAACCCATGTGAGGACTCCACATCCAGAGGCGTGTGCATCTTCCTGCTGTTTCCTTCCTTACATTGTCTATGGAGCCTTGCAGAATATGTTTTTTGGAGATGGTATATAAACAAGGTGTTGTAGTGACTGATGAGCAAGTATGTTTGGTATCGCCCTTGGTTCATGCTGACATCGTTTGCCGAGTATGCTCTTTGAATGCTTTTGCCCTTTTCTATAGGGAACTGATTTCAAAAGAATGACTCTTGCATATCTGAAAAGGATTAGTAAAATTGCATTATTGTCATCATTTTAATATACACATTCTCTGCTTGGAGCCAGGTCACCCTCTATTGCCTCATTATATGCATGTTAATGGCCTATTCACTGCTGTTCAGGCTCCAGAGGATGGAGTGTTTACAATATTCATCCAATTCTCTTCAGATTGCTCTTTGCCATTTGCTTCTTTCTGCCTCAGAGTTGGTGAAGCAATCCCATAATTGTTCTGAATACTTAGTCCATTCAAGCATTATAAACTCAAACTGGGTGCTGCTGTCCAGTGCATATATTTCAAACATATATATAGCATGAATGGCAGAGAAGTGAATTATAGGAAGGAGCAAACTGATATTTAAAGCCCTTTGCTGGCTGATTGGCTAAGGGCCAGTCAACGCTATTCAGTGGCACTATAAGGGTATAGTGCTGCTGAATATCTCCACAGACCTCTTTGGCACTATCTGTTTTTTGCAGGGGCTGTCTGTGGGTGGAGTAAAGGTGGTAACAGCATGTACCCAATTAGTATGATTTCTAGACAAATTAGGGCACATGAAAAGCAGACCTAACCTGCAATCTGGATAAGCTGAAAACCGCAATAACCAGGTAAATGCTGGCACTTACTTGGTTAGCGCCACTCAGCCCCGATATTCAGGGCAGCTCCTAGCGTGATATCCTGACGATATTTAAACGCCATGGCTGACTGTTGTGGCATTTGAATATGGGCAGTTTTGAAAACTGCGCCCGAAATTTCTAAAACAAGGAACCTGGCCCTAATAAAAGGTGCATGCTTATTAGTCTAAGCCAGTGTGAAAATCTAAAATAAAATGCAATAGAACAAAACAAAAGGAAAAGGGATCTAGAAATACAATGAGAAAGACGGCAATCAATTAAAAAAAACAAAACAAAAAAGAAAGAAAAATAAGTTATTATTCAGCAGACTGGTGAGCCCTATTGATACAATAGCTTTAGAATACATTTGTGAGAATAAGGAAAACGTGAGAGGAGAAGTCAGGCAGTTTACCGTTGTGTGGGACTCTTCACAGAAAAGGGGAAAGCTACATGGAACAGCATGCCAAAGGAGGAGTTGGACCTATAAACAGAATTCAAGAAATCCCAAGAAAAGCAGGAGGATCCGTATTTGCATGGATGTGAAGGCAGAACGTCGCTAGCATTCTACCAGGAACTCGGCAGGGCAGCCCTTCCTGTCACCGTCTATGGGAGGCATATTTCAAGGCATTAATGCGGTTGCACACTTGCAAAACATGTAAATACGCTTACTGGGATATTCAGCAGCACGTGCTCGGTTATCTAAATTGCTACCCAGGCAACCTGGATATTCAGTGCTGCTGGTCATTGAAAATCTGGGTTTAAGTTAAAACGGCAATGGCCACTGCTGTAGAATACCTACCCCTATGTTTCCCATTCTGTATTGCCTCAGGGGGATATCAGAGAGTAGGAGAAGTCTCATTCCTTTTGGGCAATGCATTTTTCTTGGTGTCAGGATCTTCAGTTGGGTTAGTTTTGTGCATCACACCAAAAAAAATGCACTAAGGGTAACAATATACTAAACAAAAAAAAAAACCCTTAGCTACATCAATATTTTTAACTCATACCATTGCCCAACCCCATAAACTCATAAACATCTAAAAAAGACTTGGCAAGACAACAGTAGTCTAAATTTAACACAGGGAGAAAAAGATCTCAGGGTGACAAAGTATCCCTTTATGTGGCAGCTTAAGTACCATAGGGGAAGCTGGATCAATTGCATCATTGGTCTTGAAAAACTCCCTGAACTTTATTATACAAGTAAAAACCACAAATTAATGGAAAAAGGACTTGCTCACATTCAAATAGTAAAGAACTCCTGCTCCATCACAGAACAAATTAGGAGATTCCACTTTACACTTCTGCCATCAAAAAATAACTCAAGAACGGTCATCATACAGCCGTGTCCTAGAACACAATAGAATAATATGGTGGGCCATGCTGTGCCTCCTAGGATACATGGCCTCCACCGTCCATGTGGTCCCCCACACCTGAATGCACATGCGGACAGCCCAGTGGTGCCTCAGGGCACAATGGAGCCAGGCCTTCGGCCACCTCAGAGACCCTATCCGGGTCTCCCATAGTCTTCACAACTCCCTGAGTTGGTAGCGGGACCCCCGAAGTCTCCTTTGGGGAATGCCTTTCCAGACCCCACAGCACGAGCTCGTCCTAATGATGGATGCTTCCCTGCTGGGGTGGAGAGCCCACTGCGGCGCCTTGTGCACCCAGGGGCAGTGGTTGCCCGAGGAGTCCTGGCAGAAGATTAACCTGCTTGAGCTTCGGGCGATCCGATGGGCCCTGAAGGCCTTTGAGGGCTATCTGAGGGGGAAGTTGGTGCTCGTGCAGTCTGACAACAGGGTAGCCATGTTTTACATAAACAAGGAGGGGGAAACCGGATCACGCCTCCTCTGCCGAAAGGTGATCCTCCTTTGCTTCTTTGCGTTTTGCCGGGGGATGACCCTGCGAGCGGTCTATCTCCCAGGCCAGGAGACTGTCCTCGCAGACAAACTCAGCAGGATCCTCCACCCACACGAGTGGTGCCTGGATCTGGAGGTCACCGACGTTCCATCGGTGGGGGACCCCACCCGTGGACCTGTTCGCTAGCCCGGTGAACGCACAGCTTCCCTGCTTCTGCGGCCCAGTTCCATATCCGAGCAGAATGGCCACAGATGCGTTCCTCTTAGACTGGACTTCTGGCCTTCTTTACATGTTCCATGGATCGTGCCGCCTAAGGGAATTATCAAGATAACAGCTGCCATTACCTGGATAATACTCTCTGAAAATTGAGCCATATATTATAATTATTTATCTTATTATCAGGAGGTATACTACTGCTTTGGCTGTGGTCATACTAAAATTGTTAAGCCCTTCTCTGGCTCATCTATCATTAAGCCCTTCCTCTCGTTCGTTTTATGCAGGTTTTTAATCTCTCAGCCAAAAGGTCAAGAAAGAACCATCCTCAGCTCACATTTCACACTTCACATTTAATCTTAGTCAAAGAGAAGTCAAGAAACAATTGCTGTATAGTGTATTTACAGTCTGCATCTTGGTTTGCGTACTTTGACAGGTAATGGCTTTGGAACACTGATGTGGACACCAGCTGGGTCTTTTGCCTTACGCAGAAGAAAACAAAAAAAAAGAAAAAATGCCTTTGAAAATGGAGTGGACCGGCTGATAAATACATGGTTTCTTTTAAGCGTTTAGCTAGCACAGCTCATGAGGAAGCACACACAATCTGCCTGGCTTATTTGGCATGGACTGACATCCATGTTTATAAATTAGACTGAACATTGTCGTGGAATTTCCTTTTTATTGTTCATGGCTTTTCCTGGCTGATGGGCAAGCTGAGGACAGCCCAGGACAGCTGTGGTTGCTGATAATAATGATGAGATTTTGGCAATTATCCTCTGTGTGGGATTCTATTCTGATGTGGTCAGGAAAGTGGGCCTGATGAAAGGTATGCAAGCATTTCATTTAGTCAAGCCCAGGGGAATTGTTGATCTGCCATCGGACATTTTTCCAGGATTAAGGAGGGGGATTGCTTCCCTCCCCCTTCCAGATTTTTGCTGGGATGGGGGAGTAAAGATGCTTTTGCTTTTCCCAGTCCCTGTATGTGCAACTGCTTGGATGTGTGTTTTTTTTCTTGCTTGGGTGTGTGTCGGTGTGTGTGTGTGGGGGGGGGGTGTGTGTTAACCATAGTACATTAGGGTATCTAATACTGTGAATATGTAGTGGAGTCTGAAGAGAATATTTCAGGTTTTCCCCAATTCTTTGTTCCCTAGTAAATGCCCTTTTGGATCTATACGTTGCTGTGAATGATGTCTCTGTAACATCCCGAGCCCTGGTAGGCTCAAGGAACAAAAATTCCTTGGGAATCAAATGGATTTCCGAAGTCCATATGACCATGCACTTAGACTAGAATCAGCTTGTTTCTTGCCTTTCAGCTCTAAATGTAGAGCTGGGAGACTGACCTTTGAGAATCAGGCTCAGTAGGATACAGATGCCACTGCCCTTTTCTGTTCTTTGATTGAGATAAGTAAAAAAAAAATAGATGAAAGGGAGGGAAAGGAAGACCAGAAGTAAAGCAGGAAGGGGGAGCAGGAGTAGGGCTGGCCCTAGGCATGTTGCCTGCACATGGCCTTGCTCCACCAGAGGCCCCGTGCTCCATGAGTTTCTCCTTTGGCCTCTCAACAGTTGTGCTGCTGCTACCACTGCTATCATCCTCCCAGCTGCAGCCTCCACAATTGCCATCCTCTGACTCTCCCAGCTGCCACCACAGCTCAGCTGAAGATATGGGGCCACGTGAAGAAACTTATTGTGGAGTCTCATTTGTCTAGCCACTGGGCTCATTTACATAAATATTTGCATACTGGACTTATTTGGTCAGCGTTATGACCAGGTTAATGATGAGGAAGGAAGATATAAAATAGAAAAAAATCCTGACAGCAGTGAATTTAAGATCACGCTGCACAGGCTGGATTAGGATGTGCCTGATCAGGAAAAGCTCTGAAATCAGCAACAGTGAAGATTTCCTTGAATGTGAACTGACAAAATATTTTAAATTTAAGGCCGGCAGCATCAAGAACACAAAACTGCAAAATCTTAGACTATCCTTATTCCAGTACTCCCCACCAACACCCTACAGTTGTCTCCATACAGGAAACAAATAGAAAAAGAAAAAAAACACGGCAAAGGACCTATAGAGAAAATATACCATTCAAAAACAGCACTGACTTCCAAAACTCACACAAGGAGCCTACCCAGAAAAGGGCAGCGTGGTAAATATTGCCATGAGTCTTAGAAAATCCATACATCTACAAGGTAAACTGAACAAGCCAGATTCTTACATAGAAACTCTATGCTAACAGAACACCTGTCTCAGTCATACACTTAGAACATACATAGGCTTTCATCAAGTACAAAAAAAGGGACGACAAACTAAAAGAAACATGTAGACAATAATTGAACTGAAACCCAAAGAAGCCAGACTCCGCATATAAGGTAACACCTGAGAAATAGAAACACTGATGTGTTTCCCCCTGTACTATTCAAAATATAAAGGGCCATGCTTATTAAATATTAGGATACACTATCTACCGCTGTGCCCATAGGAGATGATATGGGTGCTGCAGCAGATAGCTTATCCTGATTAAGCATGAGCAATGTCTGTGCCTAATTTGATCTGAAACATGTAGTGTTTAGCTTGATCTGTAAAGCAAAAGCAAGAGTGGAAAAGTAGCCTAATGGTTAGAGCACGGGCTTGAGAATCAAGAGACCAGGATTTGATTCCCACTAGCACTCCCTGCGGCCTTGGGCAAGTCACTTAACCCTCCATTGCCTCAGAAAAGTTCAAGTTATCAATGTCCCTGTTTAATGTACATTACCAAGTTTAAGATACAGTATAAACTGCTTTGACTGAAATGATAAAGTGGTATAAAAAAACCTGTTAAATAAATGATGTAATTCATAAGAAGAAATTGTAAAATGTGCCATTTTTTCTTATTAAAATTAAGTCCTGCGGCCTAGCTAGTATTGCACGAAACTGCTTAGGTTTGCAGGCCTCTGAATCCCTCGCTTGGGCCTTAAGCAGAATTCTGTGAGTGTTTTCATTCTTTCTCACTTGCAATGAGTCTAGGGAATTGGAGTCAAAGAGACGAATTTGGATTTCTGCTGCTTGTTGCCCCCGATCAGGATTAGAGCATGTAAATAGTACAAACCTCCATAGCTGCTTCTTGTAATTCTTCCATTGCTGGCTCTACTATATCCAGGGTCTCGACTTCATAGGATCTATATCTGAAGACTGTCCTGTTCTGTAGCAGTTCATCTGTCTCCTTTCCTCCAGCCAATCACAACTGGGTATTCAGTACCATCTCTATTCCAATGACTTCCAAATCTACCTCTCTACACCTAATATTTTTCCAGCAATCCAGTCCAAGATCTCTGCCTGTCTTTCAGACATTGCTGCCTGGATGTCTCATCGCCAATTGAAACTGAACATGGCTAAGACTGAACTCCTTATCTTTCCCCCCAACTCTTCCCCTCCTCTTCCCCCTTTCTCAGTCTATGTGGATGGATCTACTATCCTTCCTGTTCCCTCTGCCCGCAATCTAGGGGTTATCTTTGACACCTCTCTCTCCTTTTCCACTCATATCCAGCTTGTAGCTAAGACCTGACGCTTCTTTCTCTACAGCATCAGCAAAATCCGCCTCTTCCTCTCTGAACACACTACCAAAACGCTTATCCACTCCTTAATCTCCTCTTGCCTCGATTACTGCAACCTACTCCTCGCTGGTCTCCTCGTGAGCCACCTCCTTCCCCTTCAATCTATACAAAATCACGCTGCTCGACTAATCTTCCGCCAGCCTCGCCATGCCCACACTGCTCCTCTTCTCAAGTCGCTTCACTGGCTCCCTGTCCAATTCCGCATCCAATTCAAACTTCTTCTACTGACCTATAAATGTATTCACTCCATGGCCCCTCAATACCTCTTATCTCTCCCTACGTCCCCTCTCGAAATCTGCGCTCCGCTAACAAATTACTGCTATCAACGCCTTTCACCTGCACCACGAACTCCTGACTGCGCTCCTTTCACCTTGCTGCACCATACGCCTGGAACAGCCTACCTGCGTCTGTACGCCAAGCATCCTCCATGGCCCTCTTCAAGTCTAGGTTGAAGACCGACCCCTTCACCGTTGCTTTCAGATCCTGACTTCCATCCTCATCTTATCCTAACCCCCCGTCAACGTTTTATGACCAAACTGTATAGACCATACCGTACCTTGCGCAGAACTGACTAATGCTCTGTACTGTTCTGATTAGATTGTAAGCCCCGATGAGCATGACTCTAACGGGCAGGGACTGTCTCTTGTATGTTGGCTATCTCTTGTAGGTTAGCTGTACAGCGCTGCATGCGTGGCGCTTTATAAGTGCTGAATAGTAGTAGTAGTAGTAGTGATTTTCAAGACAGGTAAAGAACCAGCAGTTTGTGGTTCCTACAGGCCTTATTTCCTTGCTGAATGTCGATGTCAAGATTTTGGCAAAGATCCTGGCCAAAAGATTGGGCCCCTTGTTGCCTGAGGTGATTCACCCGATCAGACAGGGTTTATCCAAATTGCCGGGAAGGACTGTTTTTCCCACTTGCAGGTCACACACCTTTTAAGGCAGGGCCCTATTCGGGCAGCCTAAGAGGAGGGCTATAATGCCCTTGAAGCCCTGTGGCAGGGCTATTATAAGAGCAGGGGCTTGCAGGATTTTTAATTTTTTTTTTTTTTTAGTTCAAATCATTTTTATTCAAAGTTTTGCCATAACATATCACCACAATAGGTATAGAAAATCATAGTACGAGCCATTATAGCATGACACAAGCAATACAAATCACATGCACCAAACAGAGGCATAGCAAGCCATTAGAAAACTGCAGATAATATACATAAGTATGCAACAAGAGGAAAAAGGGAAAAAAACAAGAACATGTCCTCCATGTGAAGCCTCACAGATACAAAGAGACAAAGAAACAAAGAAAGAACAAAGCTCCCTCGCCAACTGGAGTGCATTCATAGCATACATAAGTTCAAACCATGCTTCATGGACACATGAAGACGTCAATAGGAGCTACATGTGCGGCATATGATAAGAAACATATTGTACATTGCACAGCCGAAAAGAACCCCCCCACACCCACCCCACCCGAAACCCACCCACAGCCCCCCACCCCCCCAACCCATTGCTGCTCCCACAGATTTAAGAAGACTATCTCCCAGTATGTACTAACACCTTAACTTCCCCAATGCACCACCATGTATCCCAAATATCACAGAGGCAATGGTAGGGTGCGGAGCCTGCAACAAACAGCAGGGCATCCCGCTCCCCCCGCAAGGCACAAAAGGACAGAAGAACATAGAATAATGAAGAAGGCAAAGAGAGGGGTCAGCACCCAGCCATCCAAGCCGCAGCCAGACATAGAGGTGGAGCAATGAGAGAAAGCAAAGACAAGCAGACATCAGTGCAAAAATCAAACATTCATCACCAGGCTGCATTCTCGTGTAGGCAACTGGGTCAGAAGGGGCGCCCAAAGTTCCAGAAACGAATCCCAGGCTTTTCCACCCTGCTGTTTAGCTGTCAGCTTTTCCATGTATAACAATTCCCCCAGCGCGTTGTCCCACATCTGTACCCCAGGTGGAGACACGGCGGCCCAGCAACTCAGCAAAACTTTCTTCACCAGCAGCAAACCCCGGAGCAGCAGCATCCTCTGAGGTGGCGTAAGAGCTTGGTTAGCAGAGCCCCACCGAAGAAATAAACAAACCTCCTTGCTCCAAGTAACGTCTACACCTATCCAGTGGGCAAGCTTCCCACAAGCGTAACCCCACAATCTCTGCACCTTAGAGCATTCCCAAAATTTATGGAGTAGTGTGCCCTTGTCTAGAGCACACCAACCACACGTCGGTGAATCATGCAACCCTGCCCGGAAGGCCCACTCATCCGTGGTATATGCTCTCCAGAGAAATTTAAACTGCAGTTCTTGCAAGTATGTCCAGAGGACACCTCGCGGTATCCCCTCAAAAGCTTCACATAAATGTGTCACCGTCACTCCTGCCAACTCATCCTTTTCCCACCGGCGGGCCAGGTCCAGGAGGTACATTGCGTCACCCGCCGGGTGCAAGAGCTCCCACCGCTCCAGCCCTCCTGGAGAGCCCGAGTCGAGCTGAGCAATCCAAGTTCGTGCCAAAATAGCCGGCTGGAGCTCACTAGAGCCGGCAGCACTCAAACCTGCCACGTAATGCCGAGCCTGCAGGTACCCATAAAAGTCGCTCCGGGGAAGCTGAAACTTGACCTGCAATGTCCGAAAGCTCTCCAGACGCGAGCCATCTAAGGTGTATAGATCCCCAAGACAAATAACGCTCTGCCTGACCCACGCCTGGAAGACACTAGGTTTTGTAAATCCCGGGAGAAAGCCCGGATTCCCCACCAATGGCAACAGCGTCGATCTTTGCCAGTCCCACCCAAAATGGGAGCATACCGCCTGCCACGCCGCTCTCAGGGCTGCCATATAAGTCCATCCCCCCGCAAATCCACCCCGCAATCCTTTAGCTGAATGCAATATCGATAAACTGTGGTAGGGCTCACAGGTAGCGTTGACCTGTTGAGCCGGGGCGCACCCCTCGGTCCCACTGGCTAAAGACCAAATATGTCTAAGCAAATAGCGAAGATTATAGTTCCGCAGATCCGAAAGCATCAGGCCACCTTCTTCCCGTTGGCGCATCAGAGCCCGCAAGGGGATTCGCGCACGCCTACCTTTCCACAAAAAGCCTCTAAGATATTTCTCAAAACACCACCAGTCAATCTCCCGAATCCACAGGGGCAACAATCGTAAGACATACAGCCAGCAGGGCATCTCCACCATGGTGTACAAAGCTATCCTCCCCTTAAGCGACAAAGGCAGGCCCTGCCACTTTTTAAAAGTTTGACGGGCTCTACTTAGCATACCTGGGACATTAGCTTTGTACAAATTTTCTGGATTATCTGATAATTGAATTCCTAAGTACTTGATCTCTCCCTCAGCCCAGACAAGCGGGAACTGACCTCTCCACATCGGCCGACCCCTCCCTCCCACATCTAGTACCACGGATTGGAGGCATTAATTTTGAGGCCAGAGAATTCGCCATACTCATGAATGAGCAGCAGAACCCGCTCCAAAGAGGACTGTGGGCTCGTTAAGCACAGGAGCATATCGTCCGCAAATGCACTGATCTTCATTTCGTCATCTCCTAAGGAGATGCCTCGAACTCCCGAGTGGCTTTGAATAGCATACAACAAAGGCTCCAAGGAAAGGACGAGCAGCAGGGGGGACAGTGGGCAGCCCTGACGTGTCCCACGTCCCAGTTCAAAGGTATCGGAGCTAGCCCCGGACAACACCACGCGTGCCATAGGGCGCCGATACAGGGCCCGAACCCACTGCACGAAGTTTCCACACATCCCAAACTTTGCCAAAACATCCCAAAGATATTGCCAGGCCACCCTATCAAATGCTTTTTCAGCATCCAGACTAACTAAAAATAAAGCTTCCTCTCTCCGCAAGCAGTGTTCCATGCCGAGAAGCAGCCTAGCAATATTCTTAGTCGCCTCTCGCCCCTGGACAAAACCCACCCGTCTAGGAGCTATGAGGGAAGGCAGAATACCATTAAGCCATCCCGCCAGAACTGACGCTAGAATCTTCACATCACAATTTATGAGGGATATAGGCCTATAAGAGGCCGGTTCCAGAGCGTCTTTCCCAGTTTTCGGGATCACGGTAATATCAGCACAATGCATGTCTCTTGGGAATATTCCCTCTTGACGAACAGCATCAAACATCACCACCATTGAGGGGGCCAATCGGGACACCAGTAATTTGTAGTACTCGATACTGAAACCATCGGGCCCGGGTGCCTTATGGGGCTTTCCCCTCATAATCCCCGTGTGGATTTCACGCACTGTCAAGGGCTCATTCAGCATCTCTAATTGCTCCGCAGATACTCGCGGTAATGACAGGCCCTGCAAAAACGCCCTACCTTTACCAAAGTCTCTGTCCTCACTATATAACCTCGCGTAAAAATCTTGAAAAATACTGGCGATCTTCGCGACTGCTGCAAGCACCCCCACTCGTCCCGGAGAACAGGGATAAAACGTGCCCCCCCAGGGTCTCTGACCAGCTTCGCAAGAAGCCGACCCGTCCGATTCCCATATCTAAACAGTTGATGGCGGTAGTAAGACATCGATAGACCCGCTCTCCTCTGCAACAACTCGTTAAGCGCCTGCTGAGAACGCGTATATTCCCGTTGAAGTGCTCCCTCAGCCCTCTTACCTAGCTTCCGCTGCAGCTCCCAGAGCCCCCGCTCTAGAACAAGAATACTACGATCCATATGACGTCGCCGTTGAATAGTATAGGAAATGATAGCTCCCCGCATGACCGCTTTGCTAGCCTCCCAGAACAGGAGCGGAGAGCAATCCGGCTGATCGTTAAAGGCGACATACTCGTCCCACTGTTTCTCCAGAAAAACCTGAAATCCCTTGTCTTGACACAAATAGGCTGGGAAGTGTCATCTCTTCTGCAGCATCTCCCGACAGTCCCATAACACCCACACCATACCATGGTCGGACACTACGATCGGATCAATCTCAGCCTTCACGATCCTCGAGAGCCCCCCTTCACTCACCAAGATATTATCAATACGAGACCAAGTTTGATGAGCTCTAGATTGATGCGTGTACTCCCGGGCCCCCGGATGGAGCAAGCGCCAAACATCCACGAGGTCACCCATTTTACAAAGATAGGCCACTCCCTTACGTGCCCATGAGACCGGCACATCTACCTTAGATTTATCAAGCGAAGGGTCATGTGGGCAGTTGAAGTCACCAGCCATCAGCACCCTATGTGTCCCCGCTTCCTGAACAAAACGTAACAGTTTCTTAAAGAATTCATGATCATAGACATTGGGTGCATAAACATTCGCTATCCAAACCACTTCATTAAAGAGCCTAGCAGTTATCAAAACATATCAGCCATTGGGGTCCGCTTGCAGCTTAGCCACCTCAAAGGGGATTCCGCGCTTCACTAACACTACCACACCCGCCTTCCTACCCCCCGACGAAGCCCCATATACAGCCTCCACCCAGTCCTTCTTTAATTTACTATGTTCAAGTTCACTTAAGTGTGTTTCTTGTAATAGTGCTATGTGTGCACCCTTTCTTTTTAACATCTGCAATATTTTAGTACGTTTAACCGGGGATCCAATGCCCCCCACATTCCAGGAAATTATCTTGGCATTCAGCATATCAACAGCATAACATGACCCCCAACATAGCATAGGAAGTTAAGCCCACCTAGAGACGCCCAGCCTCATCTCCAGGTGCCTACCTCAGATCCCACCAGAAAAGGAGAAGCAGCAGGTGAAAGATAAGCCATCCACCCAAAGAGAAACTGTCTTCTAATTACCACAACGTCAACTCCCACCCCCCCATCCCTCCCCCCACCTTTTATCCTCCCTTCCCAGCCCGCCATGCCCCCCTCCCCCGCCCCACAACCCCCCAACCTTCCCGACTCATCCAAGCCCCCCCAATACTCCCCACCCCCTTCTCACTCATCCAGCAACCATCCCACCACACACATCTCTCTATACAATCCACTCGCCTCCCATGCAAACTACCTTTCGCAACTCCAATCATACTACCAGGCATTCCTTCCCCACTCCCACTATATCACCAATCTAGAACCCTGTATAACAGGGCACTCCCCTAGAGGAGTAAGATCACAGTCAATGCCCCTCCGGGCCGCCGAGTTACATAAAATCAAATTTGAAGTGGCAACAAAACCAGTCCAGACAAGTCCCGCAGAAAGAGGAGAGGGCACACACAGTCATATGTCCCGCACATGGTAGCCACGGCTCCGCAGTAGACAGAAAAGAACCTCACCGCAAGGCCTTGCAGCGGGTTAGTTCTATGCCAATATCCCACTGAGAAGCTTCTCATTCCCCAGACGGTTCGCCAGGGTCGGCCAACGTTGACACAAACTTCTTCGCCACGCCGGCCTGCTCAAAGGATCGGGTAGAACCTTTGTAAAAAATCTTTAGAGTAGCAGGATAAATCAGCGCGAACTTCACTCCCCGCTTAATCAGCAAGCTGCAAATGGGTGCGAATTCCTTGCGCCGCGCGGCTAGGGAGGCTGAGTAATCTGGGAATAGCAGGACCGTTGCATTGTCGAGTTTCAAGTCTCTTTTCTTACGGTAAGCTTGCAGTATCATAGTTTTGTGCTGGAAATTCAAAAGACGCGCCAGCACCGGCCTTGGCCGGCCCTGGTCTTCTCGCAATGGGCCAAGTCTGTGAGCTCGCTCCACGTGTATCTGTCCTTGCAGTTCTGCAAGGCCTAGTGCCTGCGGGAGCCATTCCTCAAACAGGGTAAACAACTGACTCCCCGTCCAAGACTCAGGCACACCAATCAGCCTTAGGTTGTTCCGTCTCGAGCGATTTTCAAGGTCATCTACTTTCAGTATCAGATCATCTAGCTGTTTCTGCTGTTTCACATTAACTCTTTCCAGCGCCAGCTCTCCCTCCTCCAGCACGGTCACCCGTTGTTGGACCTCGTCCATTCTTTTTGCGAACTCTCCAAATTTCTCACCCATCTCATCCAGTTTTCGCATGACCGTGTCGAATTTAGGTTCCAACATCTTCACCACTTCTTGCGCAACCTCATCCGGACCCGAATCGACGCTGTCCTTCCCCGGCGAGTCCAGCAAGGAACCCGCCTGGGCCGCTGCCGCCATTTTGGGGTCCCGTGGGCCCGCGGTTTTGTCTCTCTTTGCCGCCGCTCTCATTTGAATAGGACTGCCACCAGACTCCCCGGGTGCAGAGCACAGTAGGTGCAAGAGGATCGGTGCCACTCACGGCAAAATTGGACCGGTGTTGCCGAATAAATTGCAAGTTTCTACAGGCGGCCCGGGAGCGCGATGAGGATGCTCCTCACCCGCTCATGTGCACACGTGATCTCCTCTCTAATTTTTTTTTTTTTTTTTAGTGCCATCAAGTCAGTGCTGGCTCCTAGCGACTCAGCTACCTCTGGTTTTCTTGGCAATGTATCACCGGAAGCAGATTGCCAGGCCTTTTCTTCTGAGGCAACGGAGGGTAAAGAAATTTCCTTACTAAAGGGCATGGGAGTGGGACCTGGGTAGAGAATTGGATGATAAAGAATGAATGAGTATGTGTTAAGAGGCGGGGCGTGAGGCTATTTCCATAGCTATACAGGAGACCTCATATAAGCTATTATGTCGGTGGTACTACACACTGAAGTGCTTGCAGAGGATGTTTCTGCAAGTTTCGAGTTCAGGGTGGCAGAAGTGTGATGCACTGGGGATGTTTATCCATTTTTAGTGGGAGTGCCCGGAGGTGGTCCGATACTGGGGCTGTATCCGGGACCAGGTGTGGCAGCGCTTCCAGGTGGACCTTGGATTACATCTGGAGATTTGCCTGTTGGGGATTTGGCCGAAGGGGGTGAAGAGGCAGTGGTCCTGGCCTCTGCGGGCATGCCTGCAGGCAGCCCGGGGAGAGATTGCCTGGAACTGGAAGTAGTCAATGACACCTGGGATCAAGGAGTGGAAAACTCAACTATGGCAAATTGTTCTGATGGAATGTCTGTCTGACATCTGACGTCAATGAGGGGATCAATTTAATAGCCGCTGACAACCTCTATTGGACTTTTGTCAGGGTAGCATGCCTTCTCCAGGGGTGGGAGGAGATGAGGGAGGGTAGAAAAAATTGTTAAAAATCGTTTGTGCAGCGAGAGCTGTCTGTACTGTGTATGTTTTGTACAGTTGAATAAACATAAAATAATAGTATGACTAGATCAAGTGCCATCTACTTTTTCCTTTCAGTACCTTCAGCTGCTGGACTGGTTAGGATAGAGAATTAATACTGCTAGGGACATGTTTACTAAAGCTCGTTAGCTGTTTATGTGGCAGATAGTGTGGAAGCAGCATGCCATGATAACAGCTAGCGCAGGACCAATGCAGATGATGCATTGATTTTCAGTGCTGCCTGCTGATTGTGCGTTATCTGCATATGTAGGTGGGATTAGGGCGGAGAGTGGGTATGCTGACAAAACACAGTTACCGTGGGCATTACCAGTATGGGGTAACTGTCTTGAAGGACTAGAAAAAGGGACTGTTACTTCTGGAGAGAGATCTGCAACTGTGAGTATATACTTCTGGTAATTTTCTAAAAGGAATTCTTTGTATTAAAGCTAATTAATCTGTGAACCCACTATTTTTGTTAAATCAGTCAGGGCCTAGTAGCAGCAGTTTAAGTTTAAATTTAAAACACAGAGAACTTTCTGGTTACATTTCATACCCAGCAGAGAGCTTGTAGTTTAAATTTAATAGTCACTCAGGGCCTAGTAACAGCAAAGTACTTTTAGTTTAAATTTAAAACACAGAAGAGAGCTTTCTGGTTACATTTGGAACCCAGCAGAGAGCTTGTAGTTTAAATTTCATAAGAAGTTAGAGCCTAGCAGCAGCTAAGAGCTATAATTTAAATCAAATCAAAATATAGCTTACCTCAGCAGCACAAGACAGGGTACTGTGTAGCAGCCCTCTTTTAATAAGTGTTATTTCCCTCCCTCCCCTGGGATAATCGTAGCTTTATAGGTACTTACACATCTTACAAGACAGGAGGTGCTCTCAGGTGAAGCTCATTACCCAAATCAGTCATACACTAAGGACCTGAGATTAGTTAAGCTTCAGGTGAACAAGGTATATTACACGTATTAGGTACAGTTTTATTAGTATAAATATCCATAGCAACCCTTAGTAAGTAAAGAACTTAGATCTAAACACAAACTTAAAACTAAGATGCAGACAGCAGTCCAGCAGCGGGATGGGGGCTTTCCAGTCTTTTGCATTGAGTGTCACATGTATGATTTTCTCCCAGTTGGTGAGAGGTCTTACGTGTGCACTAGGTGCAAGGAGCTCTTTGCTCTCAGGGAACGAGTCCGTTCTCTAGAGGCTAAAGTAGCAGACTTGGAAAGCATAAGACAGACAGAGAGGTACATAGACGAGACCTACAGGGATATAGTCCTGAAGTCCCACTTCCAGTCTGGCAGCATCCCTGTTGCCATGGAGGAGAGAGGTCACGTGACAGGAGAGCATCACCCTGTTGTGGCAGAAAGTGATGCTGTAACTAGGACCTGTCCTCCAGGTGATGTAAAACCCTCTCGCACCGAGGAAGTTTCTCCAGGGCCATGTGCCCATGAGGGAAGGGTTAGGACAGCCGTTATAGTTGGTGATTCGATCATTAGGCATGTAGATAGCTGGGTGGCTGGTAGACGTGAGGATCGCCTGGTAACATGCCTGCCTGGTGCGAAGGTGGCGGACCTCACACGCCACCTAGATAAGGTCTTAGATAGTGCTGGGGAGGAGTCTGCTGTCTTAGTACATGTCGGTACCAATGACATAAGAAAATGTGGTAGGGAGGTTCTGGAGGCTAAATTTAGGCTTTTAGGTAGGAAGTTGAAATCCAGAACTTCCAGGGTAGCATTCTCTGAAATGCTTCCTGTTCCACGCGCAGGACCCAAAAGGCAGGCAGAGCTCCGGAGTCTCAATGCGTGGATGAGACAGTGGTACAGAGATGAGGGTTTTGGATTTGTTAGGAACTGGGGAACATTCTGGGGAAAGGAGGGGCTCTTCCGAAGGGATGGGCTTCACCTTAACCGGGATGGAACCAGGCTGCTGGCATTAACCTTTAAAAAGGAGATAGAGCAGCTTTTAAACTAGATATTAGGGGAAAGCCGACAGTTGCCCAAGAACGGATGGTTCGGAAGAATGTATCTTTGAAGGATACTACCAAAAGCAGAGAGGTTCCACAAAAGAGTAAAGTAGCCCAAATGCCCTCAAGTGTTGAGCAGACAGAGCTTAAAGATCCTAAATTACCCATGTCTAACAATAGCCAAATTAATATGAATAAAATACATTCTCTAAAATGCTTGTATGCAAATGCTAGAAGTCTAAAAAATAAGATGGGAGAGTTAGCACTAAATGAAAGGTTAGATATGATGGAATATCAGAGACATGGTGGAAGGAGGACAACCAGTGGGACACTGTGATACCTGGGTACAAACTATATCGTAATGATAGAGCTGATCAAATTGGTGGAGGGGTTGCTCTCTATGTTAGAGAGGACATTGAGTCAGAAAGGATTAAAGTTTTGCAGGAAGCAAAATCTACTATAGAATCTATATGGATTGAAATTCCATGTAAAAGGGGGAAGGCAATGGCAGTGGGGGTGTACTATCGAGCGCCTGGCCAGAATGACCAAATGGATGATGAAATGCTCAAAGAAATCAAGGAAGCTAACAAAAGTTACAGCACAGTAATAATAATGGGTGATTTCAACTACCCCGGTATCAACTGGTCAGTGTCACGGCAGGACATGCTAGGGAGATAAAGTTCCTAGATGAAATAAATGACTGCTTCTTGGAGCAGCTGGTTCATGAACCGACCAGAGGGGAAGCCATATTAGACCTAATCCTTAGTGGAACACCAGATCTAGTGCAAGAGATAAGGTTGTTGGGGCCACTTGGCAATAGTGATCATAGCATGATCGCCTTTGATTTAATTAGTGGAGGAGGGATAGTAAGGAACTCTACAGTACTACCTTTTAACTTTCGAAAGGGAGACTATGATAAAATGAGGAAAACAGTTAAGAAAAAACTAAAAGGAGCAGTTGCAAAGGTTAAAGACGTACATCAGGCTTGGCTGTTGTTGAAAAATACTATCTTGGAAGCCCAGACCAGCTGTATTCCATGCTTTAAGAAAAGTGGAAGGAAGTCCAAAAAACTGCCAGCATGGTTTAAAGGTGAGGTCAGAGAGGCTGTTGCCAAAAAAGCATCTTTCAGGAAATGGATAAAAGAGCCAAACGACGAAACCTGGAAACAGCAGAAGCACTGGCAAGTCAAATGCAAGGCATTGATAAGGCAGGCAAAGGGAGAATTTGAGAAGAAGCTTGCTGCGGAAGCAAAAACGCGAAGTAAAGACTTTTCAAGTACATTCGTAGCAAGAAACCTGAGAGAGAGTCAGTTGGTCCATTAGATGATAAAGGGGTTAAAGGAGCACGAAGAGGCGACAAGGCGATAGCGGAGAGACTGAATGAATTCTTTGCTTCAGTCTTTACTGAGGAAGATGTAGGGATGTTACCCATGACTGAAGTGGTAATTAAAGGTGCGGAAGAATTGAAGGAAATATCGATACATCGGGAAGATGTATTACAACTATTAGATAAACTGAAGAGTAGCAAATCACCTGGGCCGGATGGTATACATCCAAGGGTGTTGAAAGAACTGAAATACGAGATTGCAGACCTGCTATTAGTAATCTGTGAACTATCATTAAAATCATCTCTAATACCTGAAGATTGGAGGATCGCCAATGTAACACCAATTTTTAAAAAAGGTTCCAGGGGTGATCCGGGAAACTACAGACCGGTGAGCCTGACATCAGTACTGGGGAAAAATGGTAGAAACCATCATAAAGAATAAAATTGCTCAGCATGTAGATAGTGTCAGACGGCTGCCTAGGGTGAGAACTTACACAATCTTGACGATGCATATATTCATATGATTCTTGCAAGGTATTGTGGGTAATGTAGTTCTTTCACTCCCAAACACAGCTGAAGACAATAATTGAGTTGTGATACCAGTGGTAAGGCCAATAAAATACTTCTTTTATTGATGGGGTTTAATTCACCCAGCACAAATATGCTTGGTAGCAATATAAATGAGGTTACTTGCTTGCAGTGTTTAAATGGATAACATAAAGTCACAAAGCAAATCAGAAAACAACCTTCAGCTTGTCAGGCAATTAGCTAATGTTTTCTTAGCAAATAATTACCAAATAAAAAGGCACAAAGAAATGAATAAACTTTGCTTGTTAGGTTAACTTCTGCTTATTTTCCACGCAGATCCCAGCAGTGATTCTCCCTTGCTCACACACACAATCAGGTGCAGCTTTAATTACTATCAATTGACCAGCTGAAACCCTTTAGCTGGCTGGCTGCTACTGTGTGAACCCAAATCCTGCTTTAAGAGCTGTTTGCAGTGGAAATAAAGAACAAAGTTAGGTTTCTTTGTGATGGCTGAGGTGTTTGCTCACAGAAAGCTAGCAATAGCATTTAGATAGAGAACAGTCCATGTAATGAATAGTTTCATCTGCTGTATCTCCCCCTTCATCAATCAGCATAGGGTCACTATCATACATTGGCACAGACGAGTCTTTTATTAAGGCACTATCATGAGAATGCTTATTCCCTTGCTGCCTTTCACTATTATAGATAGGGTCTGGATCAGTGTTCATACCTGAGCCTCTCCTGCTATCATAATTCCTCTCTGTATAGCCTGGCCAGTATGTAATCCAGTTCTGATGTCCAGCCTTCCAATCTTGATCCCTGGACACTGGATCTTTCCTCACATACCTTCTGGCATAGGTCTGAAAGTCCTTTCCACGTGCAGTCTTCTCTCTTCCAGGTAGCCACTGGTGATTCCTATCTCTGCCATTCCATTCCTCTGGCTGACTCCAGTCCAATGGACTCTGCTGGCATTTGGAATACCTCCCAGTATGGGTACTGCCTTGGAATCTCCCAGACCATCCAATGGGCTTTCTTCTCTTCCTTCCAGAGAGTTTCCTTCTTTCTCTATCCGCTTGGCTTGGCTTCTGTTTCTCCAGGTGATGCTTAAACCTGTAGCTGGGCTGGAGCTTGTAGCCGTTGCTGAAGCTCTCCCTGAAGCTGTTATCTGAAGAATAAGCTCTATTCTTATTCTGTCCTAATGTGTGCTCCTTCCTAACACAGCGCAGCTGTGTTGAATCAGGCCCTGCCCTTTGAGATGAGTGCTTAGGGATTACCTCATAGCTCTCTTGATTGCACACATGTTTTCTCACTTCAGCCCCTCTCATGGCTGCTGAAAACCTGGTGCATTCTGGGACTGTTAGTCTTTTATGTGAAAACTCTGTTTTCTTACTTCTACCAGAACTGACAGGTTGCTTGTTCAGAGTCACATCATCTTTTCTATAGCTCCTACCTGAGCTATGATAAGCTTCCTTATCACAATAGTCATGACCTAATGGGAGACAGCCAACATGGCTTTAGACAAGGAAGATCTTGTCTTACTAATCTGCTATGTTTTTTTGAAGGAGTGAATAATCAGGTGGACAAAGGTGAGTCGGTTGATATTGTGTATCTGGACTTTCAGAAAGCCTTTGACAAGGTCCCTCATGAGAGACTTTTGGCAAAGCTAAAGAGTCATGGGATAGGAGGCAGTGTACTATTGTGGATCAGGAACTGGTTAAAAGATAGAAAGCAGAAGGTAGGGCTAAATGGCCAATTTTCCCAATGGAGAAAGTGAATAGTGGTGTACCCCAGGGATCTGTGCTGGGTCCGCTGCTTTTTGAGATATTCATAAATGACCTGGAAAGTGGAATAACGAGTGAGGTTATCAAATTTGCAGATGACACACAACTAAAGTTGTTAAAACCCAAGAGGATTGTGGAAAATTGCAAGAGGATCTTGATAAATTGGAAGACGGCATCAAAATGGCAGATGAAATTTAATGTGGACAAGTGCAAGGTTATGCACCTAGGGAAGAACAACCCAAACTATGGTTACACGATGCAAGGTTCCACATTAGGAACCACCACCCAGGAAAAACATTTAGGCGTCATTATGGATACCATGTTAAAACCCTCGGCCCAGTGTGCAGCGGTGGCCAAGAGAGCAAATAGAATGCTAGGTATGATAAGGAAAGGAATGGAGAATAAAACAAAAGATATTATAATGCCTCTATATCGTTCCATGGTGAGACCGCACTTTGAGTATTGTGTGCAATTCTGGTCGCCGTATCTTAAAAAGGATATAGCGATTTTAGAAAAGGTTCAGAGAAGAGCCACCAAAATGGTAAAGGGGATGGAAGGATACTCCTATGAAGAAAGGCTAAAAAGGTTAGGGCTCTTTAACCTGGAAAAGAGTCGGCTGAGGGGAGATATGATAGAAGTCTATAAATTAATGAACGGAGTGGAATGGGTAAACGTAGATTGATTGTTTACCTTATCAGAATATAGAAAGACTAGGGACATGCAATGAAGCTACAGGGTAAACTATTTAAGACTAATAAAAGAAAATATTTTTTCACTCAACGTGTAATCAAACTCTGGAATTTGTTACCAGAGGATGTAGTAAAGGCTGTTAATGTAGTTGGGTTTAAAAAAGGTTTGGACAAGTTCCTGGAGGAAAGGTCCATAAACCATTATTAAGAAGGGACCCAGGATATCAATGCTTGAACCAATACAAGCATTGTGGAAGCTGTGTCCCTTGGGGAAACTGCTAGGTACGTATGACCTAGATTGGCCACTGTTGGAAACAGAATACTGGGCTTGATGGACCTTGGTCTGACCCAGTATGGCATATCTTATGTTCTTATGTTCTTATGTTCAGACATCGTGCGTGCAACTGACGTCACTTCAACGGGTGGCATTAGCTGCATCAGTGCCATATCTGAAGTTTCCCCACATTAGAGCCGAGGGTATGTTATGCTAATTTTGCACTTCATGTAAAAACGCCGTGTTAGCTCTAAAAGCCTAATGCAGAGATCCCACGTGATGCGTGAGTAAGCAGGACGGGTTCTTGCTCGCTCCGGGGCTTCCTTGAGCAATAATCTGCAATTATTGGCCTCAATCCACTCAAAACTTTTCTATACGATTGCCGACTTGATTACCGGGCAATTAGATGAAGCGAGGCTTGAGAACGGGCGGAGAAACGCCAAATTTTATGAAAAAAGAGAAAGAGAAGCCGGGAAAGTCGGAGGCCTCAGGCGCAACCGCGGCGATGCCGGCCTCTCCAGGTGCGCTGAGCACGGATTCGACGGCAGAAGACTTAGCCAGAGAGGTGGCGGGTCTCCTGGAGCCTAAGTTCGATCAAGTCATGAAAAAATTGGACACCTTAGGAGACTCCCTCGCTGATATGGGCAGGAGAGTGGAGGAGTTAGAACAGCGAGTCTCCAGCGTGGAGGAGGGCGAGGGGCACATGGAGAGAGAACTCGCAGAGCAGCGCAAACAAATAGAGACTCTCCGGTCCAAACTGGATGACCTGGAAAACAGGTCCAGAAGAAATAATCTACGGATCGTTGGAATACCAGAGACTCAAACAGATCAGATGCTTATGCCACTCCTGGAGGACTGGCTGCCTAAAGAGCTGGGCCTAGCTTCCCTGGTGGGGCACCTCCATATTGAACGTGCACACAGACTGGGCCGGAGACAGGAAGAACAACAGAGACCGCGGGTTGTGATACTACGTGTCCTCAATTTTCACCATAAGGTGCAGCTCTTGCGGGCCTACAGAGAGAAAGGCGAGCTCAAATGGGAGAATCACAAACTTCTAATGTTCCAGGACTATTCTGTGTTGGTGACGGAACAGAGGAAGGCTTATTCGGGGGTGTGTGTGCGGCGTTGTTTCAACGGAAAATCCGCTTCACGCTCACCTTTCCAGCAACACTACGAGTTTGGCACCAGGGGAAAAGCACGGTTTTCTCTACTCCGGCAGCAGCGCAACGCTTTTTGGATGAGGGCAGAGGAGACTCTGGCAGTGTGGGAGCAGCGCAGAAGGGAGCTCAGCGCTGACGACCTTCGGTCGACTGCAAAGACTGTTTTCCCGCTCTGAGGACGACGGCCAGACGGGACATTGATAAGCCAGACTCAGATTTCCGATCCTCTGGGATCTTGTGTGAGAATGTTGGCTACCGGTTGGTGTGTGAATGCAGCAAGTTGGTCTGTGTGTTACTGCGTGTGTGAATGAATGCATAGCTGCTGTTTTGGGGAGAGACCATGTATCATAAACGAAGAAACTTGTTAAGGCTGGGGGCAGCCCTGCCGCATGGTACGTGTTGGGATCTCAAGCTCAGCAGGGGAGGCTGAGCTTTATGATTGATATGTTTTATGGGGAAGATAGGGGGAGGGGGAGGGGGGGAAGGGGGTAGAGGGGGGAGGGGTGGGCGAGGCGGGAGGGACACGGAGGTACCATCCATGACCAGTTTACATTGGCACATTATGTATCACCTGAGCGGGTTAGACTACGTGCGAGGGGAGGCTTCCCAGAAAGAGGTGTTTTGTTCGAGGCCGAGGCTGGGCGGCCTGGAACAGAAACTAGTGTAGTGGATTCTGCATGGATTGACGTGGTCTTTTTTGACTGCCGGGCATTCTGATTTGAGAATAACCACGTGGAATGTGGAAGGGATAGGCACGCCGGTAAAACGGACGAAAATATTGCAAGCTTTAAAGAAGGGAGGGGCACAAGTCGCTATGTTGCAAGAAACTCATTTAACACAAGTGGAACATGCTAAATTAAAAGCAGACTGGGTGGGACAGATCTCTGCCTCCTCAGGAGGAAGGAAAAGAGGAGTAGCAGTTTTGATTCGACGAGGGATCCCGGTAGAGGTTCTCAGGGAGGACGCGGACCCTCAGGGGAGGTTTCTTTTTCTGCATGCCAAAATTGCTGGGGAGGAAATGTTATTGGGTAATATTTATGCCCCTAACAATTATGACCATGCCTTTTTCAAAATGCTTCTGCGGAAAATCATGGAGGCGCCTAAGATTCCCCTAATTCTTGCCGGAGATTTTAACTGCCCTCATGATCCCGTGCTTGATCGGTCGCAGGGATTGAGGAAAGGAGAAGGAGGGGGGGGGGGGAATTGGGACAACAAGGGCGTGGGTTACTTATGTCACTGGGGAGACTTGTGGGATGTGTGGAGAACTCTACATGAACAGGAAAGGGATTATACGCACCTCTCGAGGGCGCATCAATCTTGGTCCAGAATTGACTATATCTTAATTTCTAGAGACCTTTTTGATAAGGTATTGCGAGTGGAGATCGAACCCATTGTTATCTCTGATCATGCTAAGGTATTTTTGGACCTCAAGGAGCGGTCCCCCGGTAGAGGGCGGTGGGCCTTCCCAAGACATTTGTGGAAGAATGAAAAGTTTCGACACTATTTAACACAAAAATGGGAGGACTATATGTCTCTGAATGAGTCCCCGGACTTGTCAGTCTCGACTTTCTGGGAAGCTGGTAAGGCCGTCCTTCGGGGCCACATTATCGCATATGTAGTGAAGGAAAGGAAGCGCGTTAATGCCGCCATCTTAGAGTTAACTCAGGCCCTTGAGCAGGCCAAGCGCGTTGCTCTAATGCGCAAAGATCACCTGGGAACTTGCAGCACCAGAAAGCTCTCAATGCCGCGTTGCAGGACAGGGCGGTGTACTCGGCGCAATACTATCGCCACCAGTTGTTCCGCTTTGGAGACCGCTCAGGGAAACCTTTGGCGCGCTTGGTGAAAGATCGTGGAGGGGTCCAGAGCGTCACGGCTGTCAGGGATCAGGTTGGGGTACGGCAACGAGATCCGGAAAAAATCTTAAGAGTGTTTGGGCAGTATTATCAGACTCTATATACCCCTGAGGCAGCTGATAAGGATCAGCAGCGCGACTTTTTACAGGCTGTTCCGCTCCCCAAGCTTACGGAGGAGGCTTTGCTCACATTGAATGCACATATTACCGGAGAAGAAGTGCAGAGGGTTATTGCACAGGGGAAACCGTATAAGGCCCCTGGGCCTGATGGATACAGCGCGGAATTTTACAAAATCTTATTGGATTCGCTTACTCCTACATTGATGGCTCTCTGTGAGGAGGCGAGAGAAGTGGGATCTTTCCCGAGGGATATGTGGACGGCGGCGATAACCATTATCCCAAAACCAGGAAGAGATCCGGAGAATCCAGCCTCCTACCGGCCCATCTCCTTAATTACGATATGAAACTTTTGGCTTCGATCCTGGCAGGGCGGCTGCAAAATGTATTGCCTGGACTTGTGGGGAGCCATCAATTGGGATTTGTCCGCGGCAGGGATGCCTTTACGAACATCACGAGAGTTTTACTGGGGATGGAACATTGCTTGCTACGAACTACCCCTTTGTTATTGGTCAGCCTAGATGCCGAAAAGGCGTTCGATAGAGTTTCTTGGGATTATATGTTTGCGGTGTTAGCTAAGTTTGGATTTACAGGCGGTTTTTTGGCGTGGGTGACGGCGTTATATATGGATCCGCTGGCTTGTGTCGTCAGTGGCGGTAGGGTCTCTCAGCCTTTTTCTTTGCGACGTGGCACAAGACAGGGTTGTCCCTTGTCCCCCCTGCTATTTGTGCTGCAGCTAGAGCCTCTGCTTCTGAGACTTATTCAGGAACAGCAGATAAAAGGGATAGAGTGGGAAGGTGGTGGTATTAAGCTTAGTGCTTTTGCAGATGACATGCTGTTGTGTCTGTGCAATCCGAGGGAATCCCTCCCTAAGGCCTTGCAGCTCATGGGGGTGTTCGGCTCCTTTTCGGGGCTGCGTATTAATCAAGCTAAATCCTTGGCTTTAGATGTGGGGGGCCGCGTGAAATCTAATTGGCAGGGCACCTTTCCTTTGGTGTGGGCACAGAATAGTTTGAAATACCTCGGTGTTTATATACCGGCGCATACCGCGCGCTTGTACGATATAAATGTTAGTCTTGCTTGATAAAACTATTGCGCGGCTGCAGAAATGGTGAGATCTCCCGTTGTCACTCATGGGGCGTGTGGCTCTACTGAAAATGGTGGAGCTCCCTAGGTGGATATATGTGTTGCGTCACCTCCCAATTTGGTTGGCGAAAAAAGACCTGCAGATGCTGCGGAAGCACATTGGCTTGTTTCTCTGGAGAGGTAGGAGGCCCCGCATAGCGTTTTCGGTACTTATGAAAACTAAGGAGGAGGGGGGACTAGGTCTACCATCTTTGCGCCACTACAATTTGGTCTGTATGCTCCGGCCTCTGGTTGATTTAATCAGGACCACTGGAAACATTCTTCCCCTAGCCTTACTTGATAGGTTCTTGGCGCCACACCATCCGGTCTATTTATTACACGCGCCTGGAGGGCTTCTGCCGGAGGCTTGGAAAGCCTCGGTATACCGCCGAGCACTGCGGCACACTTGGCGGGTATTGTGCCAACATAAAGGGGTAAATTGGAAATGCACAGATTGTCTCCCCTTAGAGCGCAATAAAGATTTTGCTCCGGGTTTGCAGGGTCCGACTTCCATTAAGTGGAGAAATAGAGGACTTAGCCGTATTGGTCACCTACTCATGACCGATGGTAGCGAATTGGACTCTTTTCAATCGTTGGCAAGGCGCTATCAGTTGGAACCTAACTCCTTCTTCTTTTATTTGCAAGTGCGTCATTATGTGAGGGGCCTTCAGCAGAGATGGGGATTAAGAATGGGTATGGGAGCTATGTGGGAGTTTTTTGTATTGATGGAAGAGGGAATCTCCACACGGACTGTCCGACAGGAGTTATGGCCGGGAGGGGATGGAGCGGCCCTAGAGCGGTTGGCGCAGCGCTGGGTTGCGGATGGGGTACCGCAGATGTCGGGGCCTTTGCTGACTGAGGCATTCTCCAAAGTTGAGAGTATATCGGAGTCGGTACGCCTCCAGGAACTGCACTATAAATTTTTATGGAGAGCATATATTCCCAATGTTTGGGCTGCTAAGATGGGATTGGTCTCGTCTGATCTATGTACACTATGCGCAGTAGAGCGCGGGACCCTGCTCCATTGCTTTTGGCATTGCTCAAAGATTTGGAATTTTTGGCATGACGTGGAGTGCAAGCTGATGGGTTGGCGGTTTATAAATAGTGCTTTTTCCATTCAATGGTGCCTGTTTGGGGTCCCTGCCGGAGAAGGGGTGGTGGGAAAGTCAGCTAGACAGTTGTATGAAAAAGGCTTCATCATAGCGAAACTGTGTATTCTGCGGCATTGGCTGGATGAGCATCCCCCGGGCCTTCCCGAGTGGGAGACCCAAATGCGAGAGTTGTACTCTATGGAGCTGAAAACAGCTAATATGCTGGGGCCAAAGCGGGTTGAGGTGGTTACGCAGATCTGGGAGGGGATATACCCTGGATAACTGGTGTGGATAGGCTCCCGGGAGATTAGGATGCTGGACTGCTCTCTGGTTATGAGCTCCTTCCGAGTACGGGTGGCTGGCCCAGAACCCTGAGTAGAGAGTAAGCTGGTCGTGGGGGGGGGGGGGGGGGCAAGGGGATGGGGGGAGGAAGAGGGGGGAGGGGGGGGGGGGGGGGGAAGGGTAGATAGTGAGATAGTGTGATGGAGGGTTGCCATACACCTTAGCAGTCTGCCATGGAGGGGGAGGAACCCAATTTTCTGATTCGGAGGAACGGGCAATCCCCAAACAGTGTTATAATGAGGACGAGTGCCATAGTAGTTACATAGTTAAATGACTACTGTTGTAGATACCTTCCCAATAGGCACCCTTGTTACTCTTAGTCACAATTGTTTGTGGGAATATGGTGACTGTTGGGATTATTATTGTTGTTGTTGATATTATCTACTTTGCTGACTGTCTCTTCACGTATGTTATGGTACGCTATGGCATGCCTGTCCTTTGCTTTGATGAGAGGGTGGCTGAGGGTACGCCTGCACACTAGACGGTAAATTATCTGTATTGCATTTATGCTCAATGTATGGTGGACACAATGCACATCATGATGTTGGTTGTATTTTGCCGCAGACCTCTTTGTTGTGGTTCTGGTTAGTGTTAATAATACTAATAAAAAGTATTTTCATAAAAGCCTAATGCATGTTAGTAATCATGCCCCTTAGAATAAGTCAAACCACCTTCAAATCTGAATATCAAAGGACACCTTTTGCCTGGCCTCTGAAAGGTACAGTTGAATACTGGTTTTGTAAACTAAATTAAACTGGGGCAATATTTAAAATCCGCCGTTTTTTTTATAAAACACCGGCCAGAGCATTTAAATAAAATTGAGATATTTAGTGCCAGTATCCAGATAGTGACAGCACATCTGGATTTAAAGCTGGCTGTCCAGCACTATCCCAACAGTTGCGATTTTCTGAAGTTATTTGGATAGTTGTCTGGATAGCTGCACTGAAAATTGTCGCTACCCAAATAATTTCCCACTCTGTCCCCAAACTGTCCTGGCACTATCTGGATATTTCAAGGTGGTCTGTGGTGATATTCAACAGCGCTGTCTGAAAAGTGATGCAAAGTCTATGGGGACAAAAGCAACCGTAGACTTTACATTTAGGCACATTTTCTTGAAAGTTTCCTCCTGGAAGCTACTTCGTTTACTGTATTGACTGGTCACAAAGGAAAATAAAAAAATTTAAAAAGTGCTAGATAATGTTTGTTTTCATTTTTAATTGTTGGATCTATGTACTATAGACTTTAGCTTTAACACCCATGTTTACTGCATATTAACATATGTTTTAGCTTATATGAAGTAATAAGGAAACATAATAAGAACATACAGTAAGATATGTCATACTGGGTCAGACCAATGGTTCACCAGGTTCAGTATCCTGTTTCAGCAATGGCCAATCCAGATCAGCAGTACCCGTCAGGTTCCCAAAAAGTAGGTAGATTCCCCGCTGCTTATTCTAGGGATAAGCTGCTTTCCCCTAGTCTACCTTGTTAGTAATGGTTTATGGACTTTTCCTCCAGGTACTTGTCCCACTCTACTTTTATCTAGCAATGAATTGCAGAGCTTAATTGTGTGCTGAGTGAAAAAATATTTTCTCCGATATATTTTATATGTGTTAGTAACTTCATTGCTTGTCCCCTAGAGTCTTTTTATTTTGGAAAAATAAACAACTGATTCACATATACTGCACTTTTTCTTTCCCACTCATGATTTTATAAACTTTTATTATAGCTCTCCTGAGCCATCTCTTTTCCAAGCTGAAGAGCCCTAACCTCTTTAGTCTTTCCTCATAGGAGAGTTATTCCATCCTGCTTATCATTTTCTTTGAATATCTGCTACTACCACCAACGCAGTGACCCTCCTATTCATCGCAAATTAGCCCCCACAGCTCTCCTGTGGCCAGAACACTGTACATAAATCACATTGCATCAACACTCATTGCAGGCCTTCACAATGCTTTGTTTTAATTCAACAGTTGGATTCCCCTGGCCTGCACCAGGTCTAAGTCAGTTGCTAGGTGCTGGCCCACCTGCACCCTCGGGGAGGGGGAGAGGTGCCTACTGCAGCTGTGGTGATCCACAGGAAGGTCCTGGCTCGGGTGCAGAGTCATCACTGTGCCACCCTGCCCCTGAAGGGAGGGGGTCAGTGATGCACCTTATCCAGCCACAGCATGTGGGTAGCCCCACTTCGCCCCCAGCCCTTAGAGCCAATCCTTATCCCAACATTACGGATCTGACTTGCCGACTTCCCTTATCTACATTGTTCTAACATGCCAGAGACTGTTATCGTTTTCTTTGCCCTTCTCTGTACCTTTTCTAATTCCACTGTATCCTTTTGGAGACATGTTCACTAGAATTGCACACAATACTCAAGGTGCATTCACACCAAGGCATTATGATGTTCTCTATTTTATTCTCTGTTCTTTTTTTAATAATTCATAGTACTCTGCTTTGTTGGCTACCGCCACACACAGAGCAGAGGATTTTAAGGTATTGTCCACAATGACACAAAGATCTTTTTGCTGGGCAGTGACTCTTAATGTGCAACATAGAATTATGTAGGCATAATCTGGATAATTATTCCATGAGTGCATCACTCTGTACTTGTCCACATGAAATTTCATCTGCTGCTTGGCTGTCCAATCCTCCAGTCTTGCAAGGTCCTCCTTCAGTTTCTTACACTCTGGTTGTGATTTCATAACTTTGAGTAATTTTGTATCTGCAAATTTGATCACCTCAGCTGTTTCATTTTCCAAATCATTTATAAGTATATTAAAAAGTACTGGTCCCAGATTTGGTTCAAGGTATTGGCAGCCTAGGCAAACCTTAAGCCTTATGCCTGCCGCCCCCCCCCCCCCCACACTTTCCCGGCTGTCAGAATCTATTCTTTAGCTTTGAATACTCTGCTTTTTTCCACCCCCACCCCCCAGAAGTTGCCACCCTAGGTAACCACCTGATTTTCCTAATTGTTGGGCCAACCCACTGGGCTTTTTTTGTGTATGTGGACCTTACTCCACTCCTCACCCTACTTCTTGAAATAGTGAGTTCATGGGTCCATTTCCCCCCCCACCTCCATGCTAGAAATACAGGCAGTGGTGGTAGTGACACTCACCCAGATGCTTCTAATCAACCATTCATCACCATCTCCAGGTTCTACAAAACCTTTGGGAAGGAGAAAATATGTTTCCATCCTGCTAGCAACACTTGGTAAAGCCAAATGGTGCTAAGTAGATATGCCTCAGATATGTGTTTCAGAGTTTGAGGCATGGTTACTTGGAGCCATTTTGGATTAAAATGTAATGGTGGCAGGAGAAAATCATGCTCTCTCTGCTCTGAAGATTTTGTGGGATTCAAGGAGGTATGGGGAGGAAGAATAGTGGAAGACAAGAGGAGTTTGGGGGAGCAGAGCAAGACAACTACTATTGGCTGTTTTTTTGTGTATCTGGTGAGGGCAAGGTCCTTGAGGCTCATTCTTGGTTTAAGAGGTGATGTTGCTGAAGGCAATTAAACTCAGGAGGCCACTTTGACTTGGAGGGATGAGAAAAAGCATAGATGGACCTGGAGGCCCATTCTTGGTTTGGGGAATTGGGAAGACAGAGCTGGGAACTGATTCTTGGTTTGATAGGGTGAGGGTGTGAAGACCAAGCTGGGTTTGAAGACCATTCTGAGGTCAGAGAAAGGCATTGGCTCAAAGTGCCTTTTTGAAACCGGGGTTGTGGAAGTTGATGTGGTCTCAAGCCTATTGGAACATTGTCCTTATGTGAATGGGATGGATTTTTCACCATGCTATGTGGTCTTTTCACTTTGAACCTGATAGCATGGGGAACAGAGATGCACATAGGGTTAGTGTTAAAATGGCCATGAACATTTTATTACAGTCATTTTAATCCTAGTTTGATTTGCATCTCATTAATTTAGCATATACAGCACCACAATGGGGTTTACCACTTGTGTTTAAAACAGGCTGGTTGTACACATTAACTATATACTTTTAATGTGGCTCCTTTATAAGCATATCATTCCTCTAAATGGGAATGCCCTCAAATAAATTCTGAAACTGAACACATCCCCCATTATCCACCCCCTCTCACACACATTTGAAATTAAACCACAATTCTGAAATCACCACTTTGGGATATGTACGACTTGAATTTTTTTTCTTCCAAGAGCAAAAGGATCTGGTGTTCAAATGCATCATTTTCTAGATTTTTACATTGCTGTATTGCATGGCGTAATAACATAGTAACATAGTAAATGATGGCAGATAAAGACCAGCATGGTCCATCTAGTCTGCCTAGCATGATGGCAAGCGTAGGTGCACCTGCCGCTCCGTGCAGGCCACCCCTCCCCACGTCCCTGTTTAGGGGTGAACCCACCACTCCATGCAGGACACCCCTATTTGTTGAGAAATTAGATGGTTTGGTTTACTTTGATTTTATCCTGTTGCTGCAAAGGGATCCACTGTGTCTGTCCCATGCCACTTTGAATTCCGTCACCGTGTTTGCCCCCACCACTTCCATCGGGAGGGCATTCCAAGCATCCACCACCCTTTCTGTGAAAAAGTATTTCCTGACATTGCCTTTCAGTTTACCACCTTGCAGCTTCCTATAATGCCCTCTAGTTTTACAGCTTCCCTGTCTTTGGAAGAGGTTTGTTTGTTCATTATTTCCTTTTAAGTATTTAAAGGTCTGAATCATATCTCCCCTGTCCCTCCTCTCCTCCAAAGTGTACATGTTTAGGTCTTCAAGTCTCTTCTCATAAGGCTTCTGATGCAGGCTCCAAATCATTTTTGATCGCCTTCCTCTGAACAGTTTCCAGTCTTTTTACATCCTTTGCAAGATACGGTCTCCAAAACTGAACACAGTACTCCAAGTGAGGCCTCACCAGTGACTTGTACAGTGGCATAAGTACCTCTTCCTTTCTGCTGGTGATTCCTCTTTGTATGCAGCCCAACATCCTCCTGGCTTTTGCCACCGCTTTGTCGCACTGTTTTGCCACCTTGAGATCTTCAGAAATAATCACACCAAGGTCTTTCTCCTGATCCATGCACACCAACCTCTCGCCCCCTATCGCGTACATTTCCCTTGGATTTCTGCTACCCAAGTGCATGACTCTGCACTTCTTTGCATTAAATCTTAATTGCCAAGCATTAGACCATTCTTCCAGCTTTTGTAGATCTTTCCTCATATTAACCACTCCCTCAGGAAAGTCCACTCTGTTGCAAATTTTCGTGTCATCTGCAAAAAGACAGACTTTTCCATTCAGTCCTTCAGCAATATCACTCACAAATACATTGAACAGTGCCAGGCACAGGACCGACCCTGGGGCACCCCGCTAATCACCTTCCCTTCATCCGAGTGAGCTCCATTTACCATCACCCTCTGTCATCT
Organism: Ichthyophis bannanicus; assembly: GCA_033557465.1. NCBI lineage: Eukaryota > Metazoa > Chordata > Amphibia > Gymnophiona > Ichthyophiidae > Ichthyophis > Ichthyophis bannanicus. The sequence goes on along the minus strand of CM066031.1, from coordinate 777,239,755 downwards.
GTCAGTCAACCAATTTCTGATCCAATTTACCATCTTAGGATCCATCCCCAAGCTACTGAGTTTATTGATATTTATTTATTTATTTATTTAGCATACATGTGTATACCGCTGCTTCCAGCGATCAGTAGCGGTTTGATTACAGATATGAATTTGTCAATCGTGACAGGAATTTTTGCGGTATACACACACTGATTTGAAGGGAGAAGCACAGCACACGGTGAAAGGACTTACGGAGAGAAAACAGAATTTACATAAGCCTCCTATGAGGAACAGTATCAAAGGCTTTGCTGAAATACAGGTAGATGACATCCATCGCATGCCCCTGATCTAGCTCCCTGGTCACCTGGTCAAAGAACTCAATCAGATTTGTTTGGCAAGATTGTCCTTCAGTAAAACCATGTTGCCTCTGGTCTTGCAACCTGCTGGTTTTGAGAAAGTTCACTATTCGCTCTTTCAGGAGCGCCTCCATTACTTTTCCCGCCACCGAGGTAAGGCTCACGGGCCTGTAGTTTGACACTGCTTCCCTGTCACCACTTTTGTGTAGAGGTATGACATCAGCCGTTCTCCAGTCCTGAGGAACCTCTCGTGTTTCCAAGGATCTGTTGAAAACATCCTTTAACGGCCCTGCAAGAACCTCTCTGAGCTCTTTCAGTATCCTGGGATGTATCCTATCTGGTCCCATGGCCTTGTCCACTTTCAGTTTTGCAAGTTGTTCTAACACATCATCTTCTGTGAATGGCGTGGTATCTACTTCATTCCCATTTTTATATTTGAGAGTCACAGGTGGTCCTTCTCCAGGACTTTCTTTAGTAAAAAAGAGCAGACGTATTTGTTTAGCAATTTTGCTTTTTCAATGTCACTTTCACGAGTTCGTTCCCAGCACTTCTGAGTCCTGCAATTCCACCTCTGATCTTCTTCCTTTCCCGAATATACCTGAAGAAGGTTTTGTCGCCACACTTAACATCTTTAGCCATTTTTTCCTCTGCCTTTGATTTTGCTATCCTTATTTCTCTCTTTGTCTCTTTGAGTTTGATCCTGTATTCATTTCTGTGTTCCTCTGTTTGCGAGCTTTTGAGTTTTGCGAAAACTGTGTTTTTTGCCTTTATTTGAGCAGTCACTTCTTTGGAAAACCAAATAGGTTTTCTTCTCCTCTTGTTTTTGTTTACTTTTGTTACATATTTATTTGTTGCCCCTTTTATTGCCACCTTTAGTTTAGTCCATAGCAATTCCACTTCCCTTATCTCCTTCCACCCTGTCAGCTCCTCCTTTAGGTACTCGGCCATTTTATTGAAGTCGGTGTTTTTGAAGTTTAGGACTTTGAGCTTCCTATGATTGGCCTGTACCATGGCTTTTATCTCAAACCATACCGTGTGATGATCGTTGCTGCTCACAGGGGCACTCACGCAGACATTTGACACGCTATCACCGTTGGTGAGCACTAAATCCAGCGTTGAGCTTTCCCTGGTTGGTTCCATCACCATTTGTCTAAGTAACGCATCTTGGAGAGCATCCACAATTTTTTTGCTTCTTTCCAGATTTGCAGAAGGAGTAATCCAATCCACATCAGGTAGATTAAAGTCACTCAATATGATCTCTTCCCCCTTTGTGGCTATTTAGGCAATATCTATAATCAATTAGTTATCTGTGTCGGAGGTCTGTAGACTACAGCAGTATGGATGACAGTGCCATCTCCTCTTTCCAACACAGTCCAGACCGCTTCTTCTTTTCCCCATGCCCCCTGCATTTCGGTAGCTTTAATATTGCTTTTGACATACAAGGCTACTCCTCCTCCATTTTCTCAGTCTCTTCTGAATAGATTATAGCCAGGTATGGCTATATCCCAATCATGCGATTCATTTAGCCATGTTTCTGTAATGGCCAGAATGTCCTAATCCATTTCCACCATTAGGGCTTCCAGGTCTGGAACTTTGGATTGCTTTCCAGCATTTAACTGGCTTGTGTGTATTTAGCATTGATTTTGTTCTGCCTACATCTTCCCACTTGTTTTTGATGTGTGGTTTAAAAATGTGGCTGTTTCTGATTTTAATCTGCTTTTGCAGGGGGTGACGTCCAGAGCTTGACCTTCTACATCCATCACCCCCTTTTTCTAGTTTAAATGCATATCCACATATTGCTTGAATTTTTCACTTAGGATTCTTTTCCCTGCGACACAGAGATGTAGTCCATCAGCACAGTATAGTCTCTTGTTGTTCCATTTGTTACCCCAGTCGCCAATAAATCTGAATCCTTCTTGTTTGCACCAGGTCTGGAGCCAGGTATTAAAGTTGTTAATGCGCTGCAGCCTTTTTGCCCCCTTACTAAGCACAGGTAGAATGCAACAGTGTTAACAATGGGCTTGAGTTTCTCTCCTAGAGATTGGAAGTCCTTTTGGACTGTAGAGGCACTGTTTCTAGCCAGGTCATTTGTGCCCCAGTGGATAACATCAAGTTTGGAGTGTTCGCTTTCTGCGCTAAGTAGTTCAACAATGTGGGTTGTATTCCTGCTGGCTGAAGAGCTTGGGAGGCACTTGACTATCTTCTCTCCTTTGAACTGTGTTCCCAAGTTGGTGCCACTGATGATGGAATCACCAAGTAGTAGTAGTTTGTTGTTTGGTGAGGTTTTCTTCATATTTGGTCCTTTAGCAGGAGATTGGGCATTGTCTGTCTCATTTAAGGGCCCTTCAGTTTCTTTGGATTGGGCATCCTCATTCGCCAAGGCAGAGAAAGCATTATGCAGGGATATCTCCTGATGCATAGGATGCCTCTGTGTCACAGGTCGCAATCTACCAGAACCCACTGTGATCCATTTGTTCCTGGGGTGTTTCATTCTTTGTGGGAGCAGTGGTGGACTTTGTTCAGTTTGTATCTTAGAAGAGGTGCGCTTCATTGCAGGCAGTTCCTCCCTAAGTAGGGACACCTCTTTATGCGTGGCAGCTAGGTCTTCCCTTAGTACAGTCAGTTCTTTATGCATGGCAGCTGACTTGAGGTACTTAGGACAAGCTCTGAGGTTCCAAATGATTCGTCTTGGAATGAAAGTATTGCAGTTATTGCACTGAATACACGACATGCTGAATAAGCAGTCCTAGAAGGAGAAGAGGAAAGGAGGAAGATGTGGGCTCTAACCCAAGTTAAAGGGATAGATGGCAATGTATGCGAGTGCTGTATAGGCAATGCAGCCCCTGGGGTGGGTGGGGCAAAGGGTAGGGTGGGCAGGAACCTAAGTGTCTCTGGCCAGTAAGCTGTTCCTGAGCTGGGGGCACCCACAGATATCTGCTCCAAGGCTACCCAGAAAAGCAGTTAGTCAGATTATCCCCAAGCTTAATTTATAAGCACAGTTAAACTTAATATTAGCAATTCCCACAAAACAGACAGTTAAACTCTATATTGGTAGCCAGAACCCAGCAGAGATGAGAGAGAAAATTAGAGTCTTAGCTTTGTGAAAGATCCACAATGATGTGGGCCTGAGAGATGTAGGAGGCACTTAGAGTATGGCAGCCTTAGAATACAAGAGGAGGTGACAAGTTCCTCAGAATATGAAAGATTAGCACTGAATATTTTTCCCACTGTTTAGTATGACTTCAAGAGGTTTCATGTTACTGAGGCAGAGACCCAACCCTCTTTTATTTTGTCATTCCTGTTCAGGGCAGAAACAGTAACCAGAGATGGTATGTGACCAGCTGATTGAAGCATGCTAGTTACTAATTACTAGGAATAATTCTGTGCTTAGTTAAAAATGTAAATGAGATAAAGAAAGAAATTACAAATTACAGCAGCTCTGGCAATCCCCTCCCCCCCCCCCCCCCCCCCACAATTTCCCTTAGACTTTTATGGTGTATTGGGTCGAACATAATAAACCTAGCTTTATCTTTTCAGTGATAGAATAAATCAAGATTGAATTTAAGCATGTTGAATGACTTATTCCTCTTGGAATACTTATCTATAAGCTTGATGTAATTTCCATAACCTTTTGGAACAATGGAAGTAATAATATTTGGACCCAGATGGGAAAGGGCAAGAGGTACCTTGCACTTAAAGCCCTCTTTCTCAGTTATTGGTCATCTGATTTGGGGTACGTGCTTTATAGTAAAGAAGATCCATCTGTTATGGTGCTTTTCTTTCAATAGAAATCTGTACATAAGCTGTGATGGACAGTCTATACCAGTAAACTGACAGTGCTTACAAATAATGTCCGCTGAGGGTTGGGGTCTGGAACAGCTCTGAGGGCTAAAGAGCTTTCGTTTTTTGGGTCCGCCAGGAGAGCGGGGGGGCGTTTCCAGCAGCGAGGGGGGATGCAGCGCGCGCAGTTTCAACAGCGTGAAGAGACTGCCATAGCGGGAGTGGCAACCGCTGAGAACAATTTTATGGATGAGGACTAGGCCAGACCGGGCTCCAAGTTCGTCCTAGGTCTCCAGGAGCCTATGGTCAAATTAACGATTGGAGACCAGCATATGGACTTTATGGTAGACACAGGGGCCGAGCATTCAGTAGTAGCCAAACCTGTGGCTCCTGTGTCCTCTCGATCTGTCACAATTGTGGGAGCTACTGGAACGAGAACCACAAGACCTTTTCTGCAGAACCGCGCCTGTGAACTAGGGGGACAGACGATAACACACCAGTTCCTGTATATACCTGAATGCCCAGTTCCCCTTTTGGGCCGAGACATGCTTGCAAAGCTTCAAGCACAGATATCCTTTGTTGAAGGGGGAAAAATGGAAATGACTATAAATTCAAAACCTGCTGGCCTGATGGTGTTAGCTGTCCCTCAAGAAGAAGAATGGCGGTTCTATTTACCTACATCCAAAGCAGCGAGCTCCTGTATACCTACCAGCATTGCAGCCCCGCCTGGAGTATGGGCAGAGAATAATCCACCTGGCCTAGCAAAGAATATAGCTCCTGTGCTTGTCACCCTTAAGCCAGGAGCAGAACCAGTGCATGTGCGTCAGTATCCCCTCCCACGACCAGCGATTGAAGGTATACATCGCCACCTGAAGAAACTACTGCAGTATGGACTCCTTAGAGAATGCCAATCACCCTGGAACACCCCCCTTCTCCCAATCAAGAAGCCTGGGACGGGCGATTACCGCCCAGTGCAGGATCTACGTCGAGTGAACAGTGCAGTTGAAACCATACATCCAGTAGTACCGAATCCTTACACCCTCCTGGGACTGATTCCAGCAGAAGCCACACATTTCACTGTTCTGGACTTAAAGGATGCCTTTTTCTGTATACGCCTGGCATCTGCCAGTCAGCTTTTGTTTGCATTTGAATGGGAAAACCCTACCACAGGACGACGAGGACAACTCACTTGGACTCGATTACCACAAGGATTCAAGAATTCACCCACTATTTTCAGTGCAGCCCTCAGTCAAGATCTGTCAAGTTACCCTGTAACTCCGGGAAAACAAATCTTACTCCAATATGTAGATGACTTGCTTATAGTGTGGCAGTTGGCTACTGGCCGCGCCCTCTCAGCTATGTCCTCTTCCCCATGCCTCTGAATCTTTCTTTCATCTTTCAGGTCACCTTTATAAAAACTTTTAAAAGTACCTTTTCCTCCTTGAAGGTTCCTTTCCAGTGGATATATCTTCCTCTGCTTGTATTCCCGTCCTTCTCCTTGGACAAGGCTTCCTCTCCAGCTGGAAGGGTAAGCACCTCCTTCCTTGGCTGCACTCTGTAAAACTGCCCCTTGCAGTTGTGTATGGCCTTCTTCTAGGCCTGCTCTTGGGCCTTCACCTCGGCCTGCTCTCCCAGTAGCTTTCACTCCTTGAGTTATTCTGGGTCTGTCAGCGACTTCACCCCCGGTCTCTGACTCCGGCTTCTGGAGCTGCTCTTGGCACTGCTTCCTGTAATGCTCTCTGTGAAGCTCTCTGCCAAGCTCCTTGCCTCTCCTCTTGTAATGCTCTGTCCCTGCTTAAATCGAGACCAGCTGCTTCTGGGTCCTGCCCATAGAGGCGTGGTTCCTCTGCTTCCAGGCTTGCTCTCCTGCTCCCTCTATGTGTACCTTCATGTAATTGCGGGTAAATCTTGTTTTTTTTCAAGATTTAAAACTTTTTTTCTTTGTGTCAGAGGGCCTGCAGTATCACAATAGCCACCAACAACGAAACTGATTGTGTGCAAGCTACCAGTGATCTCTTGCACCTCTTGAATGAAGCTGGATACAAGGTCTCAAGAGCCAAGGCGCAATTGTGTCAGACAGAAGCGAAATACTTAGGGTTCCATCTATCCAAAGGAACCCGGAGATTAGGACTTGAACGAAAGGAAGCAGTATGCCGCATCCCAACCCCCACCACCAGAAAGCAGGTGCGGGCTTTCCTGGGAGCTGCAGGCTATTGTCGCATATGGATACCAAATTTTGCGCTCATGGCAAAACCCTTGTACCAAGTCACAAAGGGAGCGGAACGATCCTCCTTGGAATGGGGCCCAGAACAAAATAAAGCATTCAAATCCCTAAAAACAGCGTTGATGTCATCCCCGGCTTTGGGACTACCAGATGTGCAGAAACCCTTTCGCCTATATGTCCATGAGTCAAGTGGAAACGCATTGGGAGTCTTGACTCAACCTCTTGGGTCTTGGCAGCGACCTGTAGCCTACCTGTCAAAACAATTGGATCCTGTTGCCAAAGGATGGCCACCTTGCCTGAGAGCTGTAGCAGCCACAGCCCTCTTGGTGAGCGAAGCGGCCAAGCTCACCCTAGGACAAGAGCTTCAAATCACCGTACCACATTCTGTCTTAACCCTGATGGAACACAAAGGAAACCATTGGCTCACTAACGCTCGAATGTTGAAATATCAAAGCATGCTATGTGAAAATCCTCGATTGCAATTGAGTGTCAGCCAAACTCTGAACCCAGCTACCCTATTGCCAAGCGGTCCAGGCCCTCCTGACCATGATTGCTTGGAAGTAATGGACACTTTATATTCAAGTCGCCCAGACTTAACTGATATCCCTTTGGACCACCCCGACAGAACTTTCTTCATGGATGGGAGTAGTCTCATAGTCGAAGGACAGCGATGTGCTGGTTATGCAGTGGTGACCCTGGACATGGTAGTGGAATCGTCAGCCCTGGCCCCAGGAACCTCAGCGCAGAAGGCTGAATTGATAGCCCTCACACGCACACTCAAAATTGGAACAGGAATCAGCTTGAACGTCTACACAGACTCCAAATATGCATTTACAACATTACATGCTCATGGAGTCCTGTACAAGGAGCGTGGATTAATCACCTCAGGAGGCAAGTCTGTCAAGTATGGCCCAGAAATATTGACTTTATTGGAAGCAGTATGGGCCCCCAAACGCGTTGCTGTAATGCATTGTCGGGGCCATCAAACTGGAGATGGAGAAGTGTTCCGAGGAAATAGATTTGCCGATGCCACAGCCCAAGAAGCAGACATTGCTGAACAAATCACTACCCCTAGTGTAATAATTCAAGCAGCCCTATTTCCAGTACCTCTTAGTGCATGGACACCCAGATATACTCAGACAGAGATGGACCATTACTGTCGACATGAGGGGGGGCAACTATCGGAAACTGGATGGATAGTGTTGCCACCGCCTCAAGGGAGCTCACCCCCTGGCATGACCGTGATTCCCGAAGCCCTAGGCCCTGCCTTTGTCCAAGCCTTTCATCAAGCCACACACTATGGAAAAACCAAAATGGCAGACGCTCTAAAACCATACTTTTATATCTCGTTGCTGGGACCTCTGACCACCTCAGTAGCCCGAAGATGTGTGACTTGTGCCAAGAACAATGCCCGACAAGGTCCTGTCCCACCCCCAAGAGTTCAGTCGGTAGGAGTTACCCCCATGGGGAATATTCAAATAGACTTTGCAGAAATGCCACGAGCGAATGGATATCGCTACTTGTTAGTCCTAGTCTGTACCTTTTCTGGATGGGTGGAAGCTTTTCCCACTAGAACTGAGAAGGCCAGGGAAGTCACAAAAGCTCTGCTCCATGAGATCATCCCCCAATTCGGAATACCTTTGACCATGGGGTCTGACAATGGGCCCTCTTTTGTGTCACATGTAACCCAGCAGCTAGCCCATGCCCTGCAAATACAATGGAAGTTACACACAGCTTATAGACCCCAGAGTTCAGGGAAAGTAGAGCGAATGAACCGAACCCTGAAGTCTCAGTTATCTAAGCTCTGTCAAGAAGCCCACCTGAAATGGCCCCAAGCTCTCCCCATGGCCCTTCTCCAGATACGTTCAGCCCCCACCACGCCCTTAGGAGTATCCCCATTTAAGATTTTGTATGGGAGGCCCCCGCCCATAATTCAGGGGATAAGGGGGGATATGAATCAAAATGGATCGGTAATCACTAGGCAAGAATTGTTGGCTCTAAGTTCTGTTTTACAGGGCCTTCATACCTGGATACAAGACCAGTTGCCTATCAATCTAACAGAGCCCTTGCATCCTTTCAAGCCTGGAGCCTCGGTGTGGGTAAAAGAGTGGAAGAAGACACTGTTGGCGCCTCATTGGAAAGGGCCATACATCGTCTTATCAACCCCAACAGCAGTCAAAGTGGCAGAAATCGACTCCTGGATCCACCACAGTCGAGTAAAACCAGCAGCAGTTCCTGAGAGTCACCCCTGGACCTCGATCGCTAATCCTGCATCACCATTGCGACTCACACTGCGAAGACAAGATCCATCATTGTAAAGACTTTGCCAACCCACTCCTGGACATCAAAGAAAGAGCCTTCCTTCAATTTTGCATTATGCACTTTCAGACTCTATCAAGTCATCATCTATCTACCTCAATCAACCATAATCTACCTCTATTAATCATTAGAGAGACTGATCATGATGCTGACAACTTTAGTACATGTGCTGCTACCTTTAATACATGTGCTGCTACCTCGAATGCATGTACTGCTATTCATAGGAATGGTTCTTATTGTTGTGGGTCATAGGAACAAGCCTATTGCTATGATGAACAGTGTATGTGTCAGTTATTCCTCTTATGTCTCCTGCCCCTCTGCTTATTATGGATAATACAGTAGCGCTGTCTGGCGCTATCAGGCTTTACCCCAGGAGATAGCCCCACGTTAGGCAGCCTGAAGACGCTTGTATTGATTGTATTCTTGATTGTGGCTGTTTGCTTATGTGTCCCATGTTTCCTTCCCTTATGCTTGCGTATGCTGAATTCAACCTTTGATAGAATTGTTGAATGCAAGGCCGATTCACAGACACTAGCAATGTGGCATTACTACCCTAACCCTATACCACAAAGTGATCCCTCCACCCTAGTGTAAAGTACCATATGTGATTTAATTCTCACCCTTTCTCACTTGCAGGTGAGAATAATCAAAGGGGGGAATGTGATAGGCTATGGCCTAGAATAGCCTGCATAGCCTGTAGAAGTAAGAAAAGCCTGTAGGTCAGGCCTGAGTCTCCAACCCCCACTTTAGAATATTTATTTATTTATTTATTTATTTGACAGCTCTTATATACTGCGCTATTTGACATCGGTGCGGTTTACATTAAACAAAATACACTCAGATTTAGAGAACTTGTCCAAGTTACAGGTAACAGGGGAATAAAACAAGGATTAACTGGGGAATAGCATATGAATAATTAAATAAAAGCAATTACATCAGACTAGAGAACTTGAGTGGATATAGAGACGTCATAAATATCATAAGGTGGAACGGTCTAACATCATCATTTAACTATTATTGCTGAGTTGAGATAATGGGGTGAGAGAGGGGGAAATATTGATGTAAGAGAAGTGTTGTAAAAAAAGGTGGGTTTTTAAAGCTTTTCTAAATTGCAATATATCTTTTATCAATCTGATGTTTAATGGAAGCTTATTCCAGCACCTTGGAGCAAAGGATATTATAGCTGAGCAGAGCTGAAAACTCAGAGAAAATAGAAAACTGCTTTAAACTGCTTTGCTGATAAGAATGCAAGACTTTTCCATTGAGCTTATGTTATTCACAGATGTATTTGCTATCGCTGGCTTTCACACAGTTTCTGTACTGCAGAATGACCTTGTAAGCAGAAAGCAAGGCAGAATGTGTTTTGTCTAGAAACTGAGCCTTGGCTAGGAAGACCTGCGCAGGGGGAGAGCGGTGTGGGCCCGGTCAGAGATCTCCATTGGATGGGGGGTGAAGGGGCCACCGGGACCAATGAGGAGTTTGTCTGTGTAGAGTTGATGAAGAAAGCTATAAATGCTGTTGTTTTACTGAACGCCATGCTCAGACAATTTTGAAGTGACAAGTGCCTGAGACTGTGCACAAATAAACTGGTTTGAATCTTAGTAAATAGACTCCTGGTGTAATTCGTTGCGTGCACTTCGCTACAACAATAAGGGTAAAAATATAATTTACTGGGTGTTATAAATGAACTGTAATATAAGGTTTTTAAGTCACAGAAAAGACATGGAAGACAAAACGTGAAAAACAAGTTGAAAAGTGTGTGCTCTAACCACTGAGCATAAGAACATAAGAAATGCCTTACTGGGTCAGGCCAAGGTCCATCAAGCCCAGTATCCTGTTTCCAACAGTGGCCAATTCAGGTCACAAGTACCTGGCAGATTCCCAAGAGGCACACAGGTTTCCCAATGGTTGTTCCAGGGCAAGCAGTGGATTTCCTGCGTCCTATAATGGTTTATGGACCTTTCCTCCAGGAACTTGTCCAAACCTTTTTTTAAACCCAGCTATTCTAACAGCTTTTACTACATCCTCCGGTAACGAATTCCGGAGTTTGATTACTCGAGTAAAAAATATTTTCTCTTATTAGTCTTAAATGGGTTGCATTGTAGCTTTATTGTGTATCCTCTAGTCTTTCTACATTTTGATGGCGTAAACAACCAATCTATATTTACCCGTTCCACTCCATTCATTAATTTATGGACTTCCATCATATCCCCCCCCCCCTCAGCTGTCTCTTTTCCAAGTTGAAGAGCCCCAACCTTTTAAGTCTCTCCTCATAGGGGTATCTTTCCATTTCTTTTACCATTTTTGTCGCTCTTCTCTGTACCTTTTCTAATTCAGCTATATCCTTTTTAAGATATGGCGACCAGAAATGCACACAATATTCAAGGTTTGGTCGCACCGTGGAACGATACAGAGGCATTATAATATCCTTTGTTTTATTTTCCATTCCTTTCCTTATGATTCCTAGCATTCTATTTGCTTTCTTGGCTGCCACTGCACACTGGGCAGAGGGTTTCAACGTATTATCTATGATGATGCCTAACTCTTTTTCCTGGGTGGTGGTTTCTAAGGTAATACCTTCATCATGTAACCATAGTTGCACAAAGGGTGTTTTGATGATAGAGCCTGAAGGTCAGCCTGGCTTGGCCTTCCCTCCTCTTCCTCACCCCTCCAGGACTCCCGGTTCACTCCTAGAGTCTAGGGATGATAGAGGCAGGAGTGATCCCCACTTGGTGGCGACTTCTATAAAAATGGCATCGTGTATCCCACTGTCAGAGTTGTGGTACTAAGACTAAGGTACCACACATACTATAAGAGAGCACATGCCCTTATTTGAAAGAATGTGACCCCCTAGCGGTGGTAATATGAGAATACTTCTAGGGGCCAGTCAGCATTATTTTGAACAACATAGCCACTGGGACAGAAGTGAATGAGGATTGCTCCTGTCTCCCTTGCCTCAGACCCCTAGGGCTGAGCAAGCTCCCAGGGTCAGAAGGGCAGACTAGGCTTGGCCAGACCAGGCTAATCCTCAACTATGTAAGGGGCAGGGCTTAAGGGGTGGAGGTGGAGGGGCTGGGGAGGGAGGGGAAGGAAGTCTACTGGACCATTAGGGATCAGATATCCCCACTGGGAGAGGGAGCCTGGGTGTAAACCTCCACTCGTTCTTTCTCAGTGGTGGGCTTAAGCTCCTGCCTCCTCAACACTAAGGCTTTCTTAAACTCAATACTTGGACTGCATGCTTCCTTCTCAGCTATCCCTGCTGATTCAAGCTTCCATGAAGTTTCAACTACTTATAGGCCAGAGTTTTCTCGCTTGCATGACACTAGGGCAGAAGGCATGAAAACAATCCCTTTACCCTTATAGAGTAATTTTATAACAAGTTCCTAGGTTGAAAGACAAAGTAGGTACCTATTTTGGGACTATTCTATAAAGACAACATAGACGCCTATATGTCTTTATAAAATAGCCTCACAAATGAAGCAGAAGTTGTGGCTAAATTGTGTGTGTGTATTTTATAAACTTAAGATGTGTTATACTAGTTCAGATAGTAGACCATCAAGCCCGGTATCCTATTTCCAGCAATGGGCAATCCAGGTCACTAGTTTCTGGCAGGCTCCCAAAAGGTAGACAGATTCCATGTTGCTTATCCCAGGGGTAAGTAGTGGATTTCCCCAGTCCATTAATGGTTTAAGGACTCTTCCTCCAGGAACTTGTCCAAACCTTTTTTTAAACCCAGCTACACTAAAAGCTTCTACTACATCCTCTCGAAACAAATTAGTCTTAAATGTCCTAATTTGTAGTTTTATTGCATGTTCCATAGTACCTATGCTTTTGAAGGACTAAACAACTGATTCATGTTTACTTGTTCTGCTTAGCTCATGATTTTGTAGACATCTGTTATATTGCCCTTCAGCCCTTCTCCAAGCTGAAAAGCCCCAGCTTTCTAAGCCTTTCCTCATAGGGGTATCTTTCCATCCCCTTTATCATTTTGGTCACCCTTCTCTGGACCTTTTCAATTCTGCTATATCTTTTATTTTTATTTTAGATGCAGCGATCAGAACTGTGTGTAATATTCAAGGTATGGTTGCACCATGGAATGATAGAGCCTTATGATGATCCTGTGTTTTATGCTCCTTCCCTTTCCTAATAATTTTTAGCATTCTATTAGCTTTCTTGACTTCTGTTGAACACTGAGTGGATACTTACAATGTATTGTCCACTATGACATCTAGATCTATTTCCTGATGGTGGCTCCTAATATCGAACTTTGCATTATGTAGCTGTAGTTGGGGTTGTTCTTCCCTAAGGGGGTATGTCTATTAAAGTGTGCTATCCAATAGTGTGGGATCTGGCACATGGTTTGGGCACCATGCTAAAATGTAGCGTGGGCCCCAGAACCAAAAGTCCTATGCTACCAAGGTTGCACACAATGAGGCAGGGACAGAGTGGGCCATGGGCCGAATGGAGGCAGATAGCAAGGCGTGACTAGTGCCGGTATTAATAGCTCACACTAAATGTGCTTATTGCCCTTAGCATGGGTGCACTTAATACCATCTCAGTGGGTGGCGTTAAGTGTGCCTATAATGCTGGCTTGCATGGTTCGATGTCCTAGGCCCATGTTAACTGCAGGGGGACAGATGCATATGATCCCTGAATTTATCAGGGGCCCCCTGTGCTGGCATTGCAGCCCACATGTGCATTACTTAGTAAACATGCCATCAAGTACATAACTTTACACTTGTCCACATTAAATTTCATCTGCCATTTGGATGCACTGTGTCCCAATTTCTCAGTCCTCTTGTAATTTTTCACAATCCTTTTGGTGATTTAACAACTTAAAAAAATATTTGTGTTGTCTGCAAATTCGATCATCTCACTTGTAGTTCCCATTCCAGGTCATTTAAAAATATGCTAAAAAGTAGTGGGCCCAGCATATCCCTGGGGCACTCAACTATTTATTCTACACTGAGAAAATCGACCATTCAATCATATTCTCCGGGAACAAGCAGAAGGTCAGTCCTCACATATGAGTGCCATCAGCACCGACGGAGCCCTCGCGGAAGCATCTCCCCAGCTTTCCAAGAAAGCCTTTGGGAGACGCCACCATGCATGTATGGTTCCCTTCCCACCCAAAGGTACCATCTTAGTCTCTTTTTTTCCATGGAGCCCTTCAGACGTCGTTCTGTCTTCCCCCAGAAAAAGTAGATTTTTTGTTCTGAGTTCCATACTTTTCCTCCGGTTGCACCGGTTCTCTTCCCGCAACCTAGCCCTCTGCTCCAGCATCGAGTCTCGGGTCCATTTTTTGTCTCTCGAATCACCGCAATGGATTCAGGTGACAACGGATGCCAGTCTGTCCGGTTGGAGGGGGCATTGCGAGGGGCGTTTCGCCCAGGGTCTCTGGAATACTCAGGAAGCGCAGTGGTCCGTCAACAGATTGGAATTGCGGGCGGTGGCGCTGGCACTCAGGGCGTTTGCCCGGTTGGTTCACCAGAGGGTGGTCCAAGTGCTCTCGGGCAATGTGACGGCGGTTGCCTACATCAACCGTCAGGGTGGCACGAGCAGCCCTCTCCTGAAGGCAATCTGGTGGCTCTCTCAGCGCAGCATGTGGCTGGAGTGGAAAACATCACGGTGGATTTTCTAAGCAGGCACAGAGTGGACCATGGAGAATGGGAACTCTGTCAGGATGTCTTCAACCAGGTGCAGTGTCATTGTGGAGTCCCAATCATGGATCTGATGGCACGCTGGGAGTCAGCCAAGGTGAACCGTTTCTTCAGCAGAAGAAAAGAGAATGTCGGAGGGCCTAGATGCCCTCGTGCAGAGGTGGCCCAAGGAAGGACTGCTGTACGTGTTTCCGCCTTGGGCTCTCATAGGCAGGGTTCTTCAATGAGTAGAGGCCCACCAGGAGTGGGTAGTTCTCATTGCCCCAGACTGGCCTTGGTGACTGTGGTACGCCGACCTAATGAGGCTCTTGGCTGATCGTCCTTGGCGTCTTTCGGCAAGAGACGATCTTCTGGTACAGGGGCCGGACGAATGCCGCAGGTTGGTTGGTTCTCGCTTACGGTCTGGCTATTGAAAGGGCGAGGCTGTGAAAGAGAGGATATTCTGAAGTAGTGATTTTGACTTTGTTGAAGGCCCGCAAGTGCCCCACCTGCTTGGCCTATGTGAGAGTTTGGCGTATATTTGAAAGCTGGTGTGAAGAACAGCGGAAGACACCCTCGGCGGCTTCAGTGCCGGAGGTGCTGGAATTTTTGCAGGTGGGGTTTGAGAAAGGCCTGGCAGCCAGCTCTTTGCGGGTCCTGTTGGCGGCTATTTCCTGCTACAGGGGTAAGGTCCAAGGTAGGACATTGGGTGAGCACCCTGATGTAAATCGATTCCTGAGGGCAGTGAGATGCTTGCGGCCCCAGTGGAGATCCATATTACCTCCCTGGGATCTTAACCTCGTATTGTATTCTCTGGCGGGGGAACCGTACGAACCATTGGAGCAGGCAACTCTAAAGGACTTGACGCTGAAAGTTGTATTTTTTGGTGGCTATCTGTTCGGCAAGATGGGTCTTGGATTTGCAGGCATTGTCTTGCTGTCCGCCTTTCCTTTCATTCTTCAAGGATAAAGTGGTCTTGTGGATGGTGCCTTCCTTTTTGCCCAAGGTGGTTTTACCATTTCACATGAGCCAGTCATTTTCCCTTCCCTCTTTTTCCGGGGTTGGCCAGGGGGAGGTTGACCCAAAGTTGCGTTTTCTGGATGTATGCAGGGTTTTGAAGCGTTACTTGAGGCGCATGGAGTCATTCCGCAAGTCGGAATGGTTCTTGGTTGTATTCGTGGGGTCACGCAAAGGGGAAGCGGCGGCCAAGGCTTCCATTTCTAGGTGGATTAGGGAGGCCATTTCTTCAGCATACATTTTGAAGGGGAGGCAGGCCCCGGTGGGGTTGCGGGCTCACTCTATGTGGGCGCAAGCAGCTTCGTGGGCGGAGGTCAGTCTTGTTCCTCTGATAGACATTTGTCGTGTGGTGACATGGTCTTCTTTGCATACCTTCGCGAAACATTACTGATTGGATGTTCAGGCTGCGAGAGATGCTGGATTTGGAGGAGTGGTGCTTCGTTCCAGTTTGGCAGGTCCTGCCCATAGTTGAACTGCTCTGTTACATCCCAGAGGAAAGGGACTGGACTGGAGAGATGCTTAGGAAATATTAATTAGGTCTTACCTGCTAATTAGTGTTCCTGAAGGAACTCCAGTCCAGTCTCTGATCCCGCCCAGAGTTTTCAGGTAATTTAGGTGTTCACTGGCCCGAAGCAGGAGAAGGTATAGTTCGGAGGCTGGTGCGGACAGTCCTCAGTGAGGACGCGCGGAGGTGGAGCGGGAGAGACAGGCTGTGGGCCCTGGTGGCAGAGTTATCAAGGGCATCGGCTCTTTCAGGTAAGCTGCCTCCTATTCCAGGGGAGGGGGCGATTTTTAGAAGTTTATTTGGTTGTTTTGCTTAATTGTCTCTCCGTTGAGTCTGCTTTGTCAATAGGATACTGGAGCAGATGGGAGGTGCCAGTGGTGTATATATATAGCCTACAGTCATCAAAAGGATGACGTACTCAGTTTCCAGGCTGCTGGAAGGGGAGCATAACCCAGAGGAAAGGGACTGGACTGGAGTTCCTTCAGGAACACTAAGAAGGTAAGACCTAATTACTATTTGTCTATACTGCCTTGGACCAGACTATGACCCCGTGGCTGTGGTCTTTGTAAAGAGATGTCCACCAAGGCCCTCAAGAGCTGTCAGCAGCAGCATGACAAGTTTTTCCTAGAGTTCCCGGTGCTACCGAAGGCCAAAGCCCCATCTGAAGCCACGAACTCCCGTGACACCCCTGCGGATTCCAGTTGATGCCGTGGGCTTTAAGAAATAGTGTTTCTTTTGAGGGAGAACAAAAAGAAGAAGAAAGCCTCAAAGGCAGCATCTCTGGGCCGTTCTGACAGGCTGGGTAAGTCCCAAGCCAGATCCTGCAGTCCATGGCACTCGTCAGAGGGCTCGAAGTGGGAGCAGCCTACCAAGATTGCTCGGAAGGAATCAACCGGAGATTGGCTGAGGATACCCGAGGCCATTCTCGTTGACTCCCCTTTGGGGGAACTGACGCTGGGCCTGAGTTCCTCGGTGCCCGTGCCGAGAGCCACAGAGCTATCTGGGCTGGAGTCCAGAATGGCAGCCTTGGAACACAGCCTGTCTACCTTCATGGACCAGCATCAGGCATAATGTCTGGCACAACTGGCTTCTCTGCCCAGACCACCAGGCCCTCTACATCGAGGACATCCCTGGAGGCCGAGCCAATCCTTGAGGCCATATGGCCCCGAATTGATCCTCGGCCGAGGTCTCGATCCAGATCCCACTTGACGGGACCGAGTTCTTCCCCGGCTAGTGTGCACGACACCAGCTGAGGAGCCTCTGAGGGGCATGGACGGGGTTTGGGCCTGGGGCCCTCAGGTCGCCCTCCCCTCAAGTCTTCCGGATTAGGAGACTGAGGACAAGGAGCCCCCCCGATACCCATCGCTGCCGCGACGTCCTCTCGGACCCATCCCCCTCTGAGTCTCGACATCGGTCCCCACCTGAGGACATGGTGTTCCTCGACTTCATGCAGGATATGTTCAAGGCTCTGGCATTCCCCACGGAATCGGAGGAGGACCCTCATATGGAGGAGTTAGAAATCCTCCAGTATGAGACTCCACTGAGGGAATCATTGATGGTCCCCATCCCACCCATTCTGGAATGGCTCATGCTCCACATGTGGGAAATACTGGCATCAGTACCCATCGTGAGCAAGCAGCTCGACTCAATGTATCTGGTCTGCCAGAGTCCTGGCTTCTTGAAGGTACAGCTGCCGCATAACTCCATGGTGGTGGAGTTGGCCGTGCATCGGCTAAAAAGCCAATAGATGCACTCATTGCTGCCCCTGGATAGGGATGCCTGCACCTTGAATGCCCTTGGCAGAAAGTGCTACCAGGGCTCAATGCTCATCAGCTGCATCCAGCCCTATTAGCTGTACATGGGCATGTACCTGGGAGACCTGGCGAAGGAACTCGCCAAGTTCTTGGCTGGTCTCTCTGAGGAACCCCTGCAGTGGTTTAGGAACCTGTCCAAAGTCGTCTGGGAGTGTTCCACGTTTATGACTTGAGCAGCCTATGATGGCTTTGAGTCGGCGACTCGAGTAGCCACGGTGGGCATTGGTGCCTGAAGCCAAGCATGGCTACAGTCTTCCAACCTTGAGCAATGGGTTCAGGACAAATTGGTCAATGTCCCATGCCAAGGGGAGAACCTCTTTAGCAAACCCATGATGGAGAAGGCGGCTGAGTTGGAGACCGAACTCATGGCAAGGACCAGGCTCTCCAAAAAGACTACTACCCTTCCCCGATGGAAGGGCTTGGGGAAGAAGCCCTTTTAACCAAGGAAAGGGGCTGCTTACAAAAACTACTTCCATTTCCAGGCCTCCCCAGCAGGGTCAGCAGACCAAGGAACAGGGGCATGGTCCACGTAAGCAGAAGGTTCCCAAGCCCCAGGTGTCAGCTCCAGTCCAGCCTGGGGGGAAGTTTTGACTCCTTAGGCATAGCCTCTCTTTCCCAAGGAGGACAGCAGCCCACAGGGGGACATCTGATTTTCTATGCCCACAGGTGGCCAGCTATCACCACTGATTCCTGGGCACTCCAGGTAATCAGGGAGGGCTACCTCCTCCACTTGGCACAGACACCTCCCCCCTTTTTTCCCAGGAGAGGCCCCCCAGGTCTCCCTTTCACTGGGATCTTCTACTACAGGTACTTGCAGGCCTTCTCAAGGACAAGGTGGTAGAACCAGTCCCCCAACATCTCAGGGATGAAGGGTGGTACTCCAGGTATTTAGGGAGCCTACGACCCATCCTGGACCTGCAAAACTTCAACAAGTTCATGGTGAGGGAGAAGTTCAAGATACTCTCTCTTGGAATATTGCTGCCTTATCTCCAGCAGGGAGACTGGCTATGCTCATTGGATCTGAAGGATGCTTATACCCACATCCTCATTCACCCCAGCCACAAGCAATACCTGAACTTCATGGTGGTGGGAGGCCATTACCAATACAGAGTGCTACCCTTCGGGCTGGCTTCCCCCCTCAAGAGTCTTCACCAAGTGCCTGGTGGTGGCAGCCGCTTACCTCTGTCTCCAAGGGGTATTCGTCTTCCCCTATCTGGGTGACTGATTCATAAAAGGAAGCACAGCCACCGAGGTGCAGCAGGCTTTGGCCTGCACCATCTTTGTTCTACATCTGGGGTTCATAATAAACCACGCCAAGTCCCATCTCCTCCCGTCACAGGGGCTGAATTCATAGGAGCAAAGCTGGATATGGTCCAAACAAAGGCCTTCCTCCCCCTGGACCGGGCGGCCCTTCTCTGTGCATTAGCTGCAGACATGCAGCACTGTTGCTCGGTCTCCACCTGGCTCTTTCTCCGTCTACTCAGCCACATGGTCTCCGCAGTCCATGTCACCCCCGATGCCCACCTGCACATGAAGTCGGCCCAATGGTGTCTTCAGGACCAATGGACACAGGCCACCAGTCGGCTCCAAGATAGAGTCTTAGTGACCCACCAGCTTGCAGACTTCCTGATGTGGTGGCAGGACCCATGGCACCTCCTGGTGGGGATGACCTTCTAAGTCCCAAGCCCCTGAAGGGTCCTCGTGACGGACTCCCTACTGGGATGGGGAAGCCCATTACAAGGAACTTCACACCCAGGGCAGCTGGTCATCAGCCGAAGGCAACCAGTAAATCAACTTCCTGGAGCTCCGGGCCATATACTTAGCCCTACAAACTTTTCACCACTGTCTGAGCCACCAGCCCGTGCTGATCCAAACAGACAACCAGGTAGCAATATTCTATGTAAACAAGCAAGGGGGTACGTGATCTCACACCCTTTGTCATGAGGCGATGACACTCTGCTCCTACTTGCTCAGTCAGGTAATGCCCGATGCAGCTGGTGCTGCAGTACCTTCTCCACCTTTCGCAATTCAGGCTCAGATGCAATCCTGTCAGAGTGCACCTCAGTGCCCTGGCAGCGCACCACCATTCTGTTTAGGGCAAGTCCCTCTTGTCTCAGCCTTTGTTGACCCACTTTCTGAGGGGGCTCTTGTTGTTGAAACCCCTCGTCTGCCCCCCAGCAATGGAATTGGGACCTCAATGTGATGCTGTCATAGCTCATCCATCCACCCTTTGAGCCCCTGGCCATCTGCCATCTCAGGTATCTCTCCTGGAAAGTCACATTCCTTGTGGCCCTCACCTTGGCTCGCAGATTCAGCGAGCTCCAAGCCCTGGTGGCAGAGGCGTGTCGTATACCAGGTTCTACAAGAACAGCATCATGCTACGCATTCATCCCAAGTTCCTACTAAAGGTGTGTCCTCCTTCCACCTCAACCAACAGGTGATGCTCCCCACCTTCTTTTCGAGGCCTCACTCCAGCAGGGTGGAGACCGTCCTTCACACCTTCGACTGCAAGAAAGCCCTGTCCTTCCACATTCAGTGTATGCAGAGCCACCGCAAAGCTCCTCAGTTTTAATTTCTTATAACTCCAGTTGTCTGGGGCAAGCGGTGACTGTCCACCCGGGTGGCGGACTGCATTGCCCTCATGTGTCATGGCACACAGTGTCAGGTCCATGGCAGCCTCTGTGGCAAACCTGCGCTCTGTCCCGAAGCTGGACATCTGCCGGGCCGCCACCTGGTCTTCATTCCATACCTTCGCTGCTCATTAATGCCTGGAGAGGGAGTCCCAGTGAGACAGCAGCTTCTGCCAGGTCGTGCTCCGTAATCTTTTCGGGGTTTAGGCAACTCCTACCCTCTGATCCTTCTGTGTTCAGGCTACCAGAGCATTGGTTCCATCGGACACTCGGGTCCTACTGCAGTCTGTTTCTGCGGACCCAATGGCTGCTGCTCACAGCTCCCCTTGAGGGCAACCGTGTTTTTTCCTTACAGGCTTTAGGTAGCTTGTAGCTAGAGTCCTATATGTGAGGACCGACTTCCTGCTTGTTCCCAGAGAAAGTGTAGTTACTCACCTGTAACAGGTGTTCTCCAGGGAGAGCAGGAATCAGTCCTCACAACCCTCCCTCCTCTCCTTAGAGATGCTGTGTGTGTATGTGTGTGTATATATATATATATATTTTTTTTTTTTGTTTGTTTGTTTTTGTTTTTGCCATCTTTTGTTGGTTAGCTATGTCATCTGACTGCATAAAATGGCACCCTTGGGTGGGAAGGGAACCATACATGCGTGGTGGCATCTCCCAAAGGCTTTCTTTGAAAGCTGGGGAAATGCTTCCATGAGGGCTCCATCATTGCCGACATCACCCATATGTGAGGATTGATTTCTGCTGTCTCCAGAGAACACCTGTTACAGGTGAGTAACTACGCTTTCTCTGTTTTCTATCTTTTAATGAGTTCTCAGTCCATAATAGTACACATCATCCTATTCCATGACTACTTAATTTCATCAAGAGTCTCACATGAGAGATCTTGTCACAGGTTTTCTGAAATACATTATATCCACCAGTTCACCTTTATTTGTCTGTTTATTCATACCTTCAAAAAAATATAGCAAATTGGTGAGAAAAGACTTTTTCTCTAAATTCATGTTTGCTTAGTCCCATTAACAATGAAAAAACAAAAAACGTGCTCCAAAACAGGGGACAACCCAGTTAAATGGAGTGGAGGAGTGGCCTAGTGGTTGGGAAAGGTACTTTAGGCCGGAAGGTCGGGGGTTCAAATCCCACTAGAGGACAGCAACCTTGGGCCGGAAAGACTGGGGTTTCTAGTCCCACAGGTGCTCCTTGTGGTCTTGGGCAAGCCACTTAACCCTCCATAGCCCATGTTCCCTGTAAAATAGTTATCTCCAAGTTATAATGCCCTGTTCAATGTAATTTCAGTTTGTTCAATGTAAACCGCACTGATGCAGAATAGAGCGGTATATAAGAGAATATAAATAAATAAATAAAATAAAAATAAATAAATAAATGTCAAAATAAAACAACTTAACCCTTATATAATCTTGTAACTACTGCAAGCAGAAGAAAAAAATATTTATTTTGTCGGACCACCCAAACATACCCAGCAACTGTATTGTTACCAGGTTGCCCAAACGAATCCTATTTAATGAAATTGTACTTTAAAAAATCCAATAAAATCTATTTCTTCTTCGAAGACAAGTTCATTTGCAGTTCAGATCCATCAAAATCTTTCACTTTAATCTCTGCTTCAAACTTAATGCATATTATACCCAAAGAAAACGCCCGACAGAGCGCTATGTTTCGGAAGAGTCTAATATAACCCCTCCTATTTCAGGGGAATACCATTTACTTCTGTCCATGTTCCATATATTCAGGCTGCCTCTATTCACCAATTCGGCAAAAGACTGTGCTCATTTAACTCCCACATTGGCGGGGGAGGGGGAGGAGAAGAGACCACAATAAGGTATTGAATTATCGGGAATAGAATTGGACTTATAGATTTAATACAGTGGAGCCGGCTAGCTTGAATGTGGAAAATGGATTGTATTCCCTGCTGTGATATTTACCGGTTAGGGCTGAGCTCCTTTGTGATTGGTGCAGTCTGTTCGAAAGTCTGGAACTGGAAGCAGGACTGGTAAAGCCAGTTTGGGATTAGTGAGCGAATAATGCCGTGGAAGTACTGAGCAAAATAATTCCATCAACTGCTGTGGGAGTTAAATGAGCACAGCCTTTTGACGAATAGAGACAGCCTGAATACGTGAAGCATGGACAGATAAGTAAAATAGAATTTCCCTGAAGCAGGAAGAATTATATTGTTGTTAAGTGCCGTTGAGTCGGAGTCGACTCATGGCGACCCTCTGGATAGCTATCCTAAATTGTGTTCGGTCTTCAGTCAGGCGGCTCATTGTTGACAGACTGATACCCCTAGCTGCTGTTATTGTATCGCTCCATCTCATTGCTGGCCTTCCTCTTTTGCGTTAACCTTCTATCTTGCCAAGCATGATGTCTTTCTCTAATGATCTCTCTCTTCGCATGATGTATCCAAAGTATGAAAGTCGAAGTCTTGTCATCTGAGCTTCTAAAGAAAGCTTAGGTTTGATCTCCTCTAGTACCGACTGGTTTGTTCTTCGGGCAGTCCATGGCATACACAGTATTCGCCGCCAGCACCATAATTCAAAGACATCAATTTTCTTCCTGTCTATCTTTTTCACTGGCCAGCTTTCACATCCGTATGATGTTATTGAAAATACCATGGCTTGAACAAGTCGAATCTTTGTATGGAGAGAGACATCTCTGCTCTTGAGAATCTTATCTAGGTCTTTCATAGCCATTCTGCCAAGAGCAATGCGTCTGATTTCTTGACTGCTTGTTGCTTCTTTATTGATAGTTGATCCAAGTAGATTAAAGTTGTTCACGATTTCAATTTCTTCTCCTTCAACGATGAACCTGTTGATTATACCAGTTGTCATGATCTTTGTCTTCTTTACATTAAGGTGCAGGCCCATTTTGAGACTATGTTCTTTGATTGTGAGAAGCAAATATTTCAGATCATCTTCACTTTCAGCCAGTAATGTGGTATCATCAGCATAGCGAAGGTTGTTGATGAGGCTTCCACCAATCTTCACACCTCTGTTGTTTTCATACAATCCTGCTTCTCTGATGATTTGTTCTGCAGGTAGGGGGAAAGTATGCAGCCTTGTCTTACACCTTTGCTTATTTTAAACCATTCTGTTACTCCTTGTTCCGTTCGAACTGTTGCTTCTTGATCAATGTACAGATTGTGCAAGAGTATGATCAGGTGTTCTGGTATACCCATGCTTCTAAATGTGGCCCAGAGTTTCTCATGGTTTACACAGTCAAAAGCTTTGCTATAGTCGATAAAGCACAAATAGATATCATTTTGGTATTCTTTAGTCTTTTCAAGGATCCATCTCACATCCGCAATGATGTGTCTCGTTCCTCGCCCTTTCCTGAACCCTGCTTGCACTTCAGGTAGTTCTTGTTCCAGGTGTGGTGGTTGTCTCTTTTGAATAATCTTCAGTAGAATCTTGCTGGCATGTGGGATCAGAGCGATTATGCAATAAAAATTATATTAGACTCATCCAAACCATAGCGCTGTGTTGGGAGCTTTCTTTGGGTATACTATGCATTAAGTTTGAAGCAGAGATTAAAGTTTTTGAAGGATTTGAACTGCATATGAACTTGTCATATTTCATGAAGAAGTAGATTTTATTGGATTTTTTAAAGTGCAATTTCATTAAATAAGACCCTTTTGGGCAACCCTGTAATGGCACAGTTGCTGGATATGTTTTGGAGGGAAAGGTGCTTTGGTCAGCACCCAATCTCCATTAATGGCAGAAAGAGGGAAAAGACACCTTTCCCTCCAAAACTTCCCCTTTTATTTACTCTCTAGCTAGCTCCTCCTCTAGCCAACCAAACTGGGAATCCAGCTAGAAAATTCCCCACATGTTATGCTCTTAGCCTGGAGCTGGGGCCAGTGATATCTCTGCATGGTAAACACTACATAAAAATCCATTGCTCAAAGAGCCTTTCTATAAAGAACCCCTTTAATAGAAGGGCACTTAGAGGGTAATTCTATAAGGGTTGCTTAGTTTAATGCATGTTGTCACATGCATATTTTGCAGCTTTGCTATGAAGTAAAATATACCTGTACTTTATAGAATAGGAGCATAAGGGGTAACATACGGATACCAACTCTAGGTATGACCACTCACACCAACCCTAGACTTGCAAATAAGTTTGTGGAAAATGCTCAAAGATTATAGTATTCTATAACTTACATGTGTACATTTACGCTCCGCCTCTGTGCTTGCCCACTCTAAAACTATGCACTATAGCCCTGATGTGTGTTGTTACAGAACAGCAGCTGCCTAAACTATGTGCATAAGTGCCCATCCCTGGGTGTAAGTCTTTGAAAATAAGTGATTGATGTGCATTCATAGTGTGCACATTTATGCAGCTTGATATAGAATTAAATTACCTCCTTAATGACCTCAAGGCTCAAAAGTATAATCTTGATCATTGCTTTTTTCCTAGAAAGAAAGGTACCAGTACTCGGATACAGGGCTATCCTAGGGGGAAGGGAAGTGTGCCCTACACCCTCACAGTAGCCTCACCCCTGCAACCATTTGCAGTGCGCAGTAACAGCAACATCTTACTACTACTACTATTGATCATTTGTATAGCACTACAAGGCATACGCAGCACTGTACAGACACATGTAAAAGCTATCCTCTGCCTTCCTATCCTCAGGAGGCATATGAGAGTAGCGCTCTTACCTCTTGTGCCTTTTATGCGGTAGATTGATGCTGAGAAGATCAAAATATAAGTGGAAAGAATATACAGAATCATTATACCACAAAGATCAGGTGGACCAACAGCTGTTTCAACCTGTACCTTATGATCAGGAACCATTGGTAATGAAAGAAGAAGATGAAGCAGCATTGGAAGTCTTATCAAAGAACAAAGCACCAGGCATTGATTGGATTCCCATTGAAGTATTACAGCAATTGGATGCAGCTGTTACCTTACTTACAAGGCTCTGTCAGGTAATTTGGAAGACAACATCATGGCTGACTGGAAAAGTGCTGTGTTTAAATTAATACTGAAGAAAGGTGATCCAACTGACTGGAAATTATCGCACAATCGCTCTGATCCCACATGCCAGAAAGATTCTACTCAAATCATTCACCAGAGACTACAACTATACCTGGAACAAAAACTGCCTGACGTGCAAGCAGGGTTCAGGAAAGGGCGAGGAACAAGAGAAATCATCGTGGATGTGAGATGGATCCTTGAAAAGTCAAAAGAACACCAAAGGGATATCTATATGCGTTTTATTGACCGCAGCAAGGCTTTTGACTGTGTAAACCATGAGATACTCTGGGCTATATTTAGAAGCATGGGTATACCAGAGTACTGTGTGGACTGCTCAAAGAACAAACTACTCCTACTCCTACTCCTAGTAGTCAGTACTAGAGGAGTTCAAACCTAAGCTTTTTTTAGAAGCTCAGATGACAAGACTTCGACTTTCATATTTTGGACACCTAATGTGAAGAGAGAGATCATTTGATAAAGACGACATGCTTGACAAACTAGAAGGTCAATGCAAAAGAGGAAAGCCAGCAGTGAGAAGGATCGATACAACAGCAGCTATGGGTTCCACTCTATCAAAAATGAGCCGCCTGATTGAAGACTGAACACAATTTAGGACAAGTATTCAGAGGGTCACCATGACTTGATGGTACTTAACAACAACTGTTGGCAAAGGCCCAGGCTAATGGCTACTGTATGCTAAAAACAGCAACACAGTAAAAATCACACTATAACTGCTTATTGTGGGGTGGGGCAGGTTATGGACAGATATACAGCATTGCCATCACAGGCATTTAGTGCATGGTACGTTATCACACACTAACTGTCATGGCTGCAGGTTGCATGCGGGCACATAAGGCCCCCTAAAGAGGTGACAATGTGCAGCTGTGCTTCTGTCATCCAGGTAACACAACCACTGTCCAACCCACAGAAACCTTCCTTATATGGCCTTAATCAAAACCCTTCCAAAGAGCAACCCCCCACCCAATCAGAACCCAACCCAATCACAAGCTCGCCACCCAATCGGAACTCCCCTGAACAGCGAACTCCCACCGATCATACCCCCTCAGAGTCCCCCATCCGATGACAGCCCCCTCACAGACCATAATTCTACCCTCCCCCTCCCTCAACACTTGTGGGTTAACCTTGGTAATCCTTCCACTCCTGCCCCATTGCTACCCAGTTTCAAAATGGCAGTTATGACCCCTAGTGATTGTCCTTAGCAGATTGATCCGTAGCAATAGTACTGAGTGACCACTGCTAGGGGTCATAGCTGCCATTTTCAAGTTGTGCAGCAATGGGGGAGCAAAGGAAGGAGATCACGCCTGCCTTATCCATTAGACTATCAGGGCTACCCCAGTAAGTGATGACCGGGGGGGGGGAGGGAGGGTGGAAGAGGATAGCATCAAGGTCTGCAAGGGGGGAGGTTGTCATCTGGTTTGGGGTCTGATTGGGTGAGTGGGCTTCCTATCAGATGGAAGGTCTGGGTGAGGGGAGGGGTTATGATTGGGTAGGGAGGATGAGGCAGTGTTAGAATGTTAGAAGTATTAGCAAATAGAGCAGGTGCACATGCCTGTAATGCGATCCTGCGTGGCAAGTCTGTGCCCTGTGTGTTAACTGCAGGGAATTTAACACATGGAAAATGCAAAAATCTTACTACACATTAGTAAGCATAGCCCTTTATGTATTACTTTGGATACGCATGAAAATTTTGTCATGCCAATTAATTGATTAAAAGGAGAATATATATGCAAATGCAATGTGTGCCTTCGAGTCAGTCCTGACTCCTGGCGATCCATAGCAATTTAAATTATAGAATGGCTAATATGGGCAATTGTCAGGTTCTGGTGGTGTTTATTTAATTTTTGTTTAATTGAGCTTTTTATAGACCGCATCATATCTTGCAAAGGAATCTGAGTGATTTACACTGAATAAGAAAGTATTATAAATACAATAACCTAATAAAAAACAAATCAAACTATAAATACAATAAAATACAAATCCTCACAAATGTGCAATAAAAATAATAGAAAAGGCAGTATTTTACTAAGCAGTTGCACTTGAATTAATTACTGTCTGGCCTCAGCACTTACCATGCACTAATTCCCAGGATAGCTGCTTGTCATGGCGGGGGGTGAGAAAGAGGTAGAGAATGCCTTGTGGACAGCACTTGCCTTTTGCACATGGTAAGTTATTGTGTGCCAACTGTCACCACTGCAGATAGCACATGTGCACTCACTGACTCCTCAAGAAGAGGCAATAAGGGTACTCATGCTATGAGCATACAGTCACTGCACCCAGTTTGGGAAAAAAATTATATCATACGTCCAATCTTAAAAAATAAGTCGCTTGACAAATTGTGCCCCCCACTTCTTACAGACCTATCTCTAGTTTACCATTCTTAGCTAAAATAATAGAAAAGAATGTCTGCATGCAGCTTCAAGACCATACTGACCTTTATGCCCCACCTGACGAGAATCAATTTGGATTTAGACCTTTTCATAGTGTGAAACTTTAATGTTACTTCTTTACAACAAAATCATAAAAGGAATTGACAACTCTAACCAAGCATTCATCTTAATTTTCCTTGATATTGCTGCGGCCTTTGACTTTGTCATTCATACCCTATTAATACAAAAGCTTTAACAAATAGGACTAAGTGGAACTACATTGTAATGGTTCATTTCATACCTTTTTGACAGAACTCAACAGGTCAGCATAGGACAAAGCTTTTCCAGTATATACCATCAAATAATTGGTCTTCCTCAAGGCTTTGCACTATCTGCCCTTCTTTTCAATATCTATATACAGCCAATTTATCATCTAATAAAAAAAATTCAACATTGATTATGCCATCTATGC
Source organism: Ichthyophis bannanicus (assembly GCA_033557465.1). Classification (NCBI taxonomy): domain Eukaryota; kingdom Metazoa; phylum Chordata; class Amphibia; order Gymnophiona; family Ichthyophiidae; genus Ichthyophis; species Ichthyophis bannanicus. The sequence continues at coordinate 777,211,635 of CM066031.1, read as the reverse complement.
AGATAACATAATGCCGTATATGCCTTTTAATGTAAGAGTACCTAACCTCGAACCCATAATCTCATATTTCAAGGATTTAACTTCATGGCTTAAAAACTATGGACTATATATATCAACTATAAAAATACCGAAGTGTACTAGTAATCAAAAATACACTCTTCCCCGCAATGTAACTATCAATGATATCAATCTTGAAGTCAAAGAAGAGGTAAATAACACTTGACAAACATCTTTCATTCAAAATCCATATTAAAAACACAACAAAGGCATTATTTAATAAAATCAGACTAATACAACACATAAAAGCTCTTGTACATAGCAATGACTTCAGAACATTGATGCAAGCAATGATAATCCCACATATTGACTATTGTAATAGCCTGCTACATGGACTGCCAAAACAATTGCTTCATCCCCTTTTAATGGCACAACATATGGCGAGACGTATTATCTATAATGCACGCTGCATTGATCATATAACCCCCCTACTTAATGCTCTGTATTGGCTACCTGTACAGAGCAGATTAAAGTACAAGCTAATAATGACATTGTTTAAAATCATTAGAAACATAGCACCCACAACTCTATTTCAACTAATTAAGGTCACACCTAATGATAGTCAAAGCAATATACTAGCAATAGAGCATTTGAGTACCTATCTCCAAGGCTCTGGAACTCCCTACCAGAAAAACTTTGAAGCATTACAGATTTATCCACGTTCTGCACCCAACTTAAAACCTTCCTGTTCATAGAACATTTTGGACAAAATGAACCAACTCCAAATGTTGACCCAACAGAGCACAAATCCCACACTCTAAAAATTCCCAACCCCAACCTACATTTTAACTACCCATGAACATTACCTGTAATTATTTCTAAGATTTCTTTATTCACCAAATTTGTAAGAGTCATGTAAATATGCTTGATTGCACACATTCACTTTTTAAATTGTTAAAATATTCAATGTAATTCAGTTGTTTTGTATGTAAAACGTTATGATTACCTGAAATGGTGGTATAAAAATCACTCAAATAAATAAATAAAATTTATTTAGCTGTATTTGGCTGTATTCGTATGTGTCTCATATCCCTTCGTGTTAAATGTATCCCCCAATTGACCGCTTTGACCCGGTGAAAAGCGGGATATAAATACAGCTAAAATAAATAAATAAATAAAATAAAATATGAACCCCCCTCCATTTAGTATCTTCATCACACCCTACTCCTATCCCCCCGATCTAAACCAACGCCCCCGAGGGTGTCCCTGGTGGATTTGTGGCAGGACAGGAGCATGCTGTTTATATGTAAGTCTGACCACTAGTGTTAGTACTGCAAGACTACCACTAGGGGTCAGAGCTGCAATTCTGAACCGGGACAGCAATGGGGGATGAGGGGTGGTTCTGGATGCTTATTGGGGGTGTCAGGAGTGACGCTGATTGGGGAAACGAGGGTGATGCCGATGCTGATCGTGGGGTTGGATATTTTCTTTCCTGCAGCAGGTCATGGTAAATGCATCGGCCGGCAGACAGCGTTAATGTACGTACCGTGCTGTCTGCCAATACATTTGCTATGTGGTAAGTGTCTTCCCTGGGCAGATGCCTGGCACATACCTAACATTTACTGCACAGACTTTGCATTTACTGCACATTAGCTTTTGCACCTATTGTGTGCCAAATGCATAAACTTATGACATTTCAGTTAAGAGGTGGAGTGGAGGTGGTAGAGATGAGATGAGCACAGTATCTGAATTTAAAAAAGCATGGGACAAACACAGAAGATCTCTAAAGGAAAAAAGGGGACTGTTGTAATTGTTGATATGGAAGGACAGACTAGATAGGCCATGTGGTCTTTTTCTGTCGTCATTTCTGTTTCTAACATTTAAAAACATCAGTATAACCTTGCATTACTTACCTATCAACTGCAATAAAACAGTCATAATCTTTCTAACACACTATCAAAGAGTTAAGCTTTCAATTTTTTCCCCAAACAACAAGTAAGAGATCTCTGCTTTGAGTTTAGTTGACAGTTTCTTCCAAAACTGAAGAGCAGTTCCGGAAAGTGTACAATCCCTAATGAAAATTAATTTCACTTCCCTAGCAGAAGGAATAGCTAGCTGACTGCCCGACACTGATCGAAGAACCCTGGTTAGTACACAGTTGACCACAAATTTAAAAAGATACTTTGGACCCATATTTTGAAGAATTCTTAACACAAAAGTAAGCGAATTTAAAATAATTCTCAGATCGAAGGGTCTGGCAGCCAATGTAAAGTAATTCAAAAAGGTACGGGCCATCTTTTGACTTTTAAGACCACATTGGATGCAGTATTCTGTAATGGCTGTAAATTGCCTAATAAATTTCTTGGTAGGCCAAGGTAAAGAAGATAGTCAATCTGGGACATGACCACAGCATGGGCGACCTTCAAATCTTTTTTAGTAAGGCATGCACAACACATTTAAAACATTGATTACACTGTGGTACCATTTTAAATATTGCTTGAACCCATGCTTGAAGAACCCAGGGGGCCTTTGGAAAGTAAACTTCCCTCTTTCACTGAAAGAAGAGTAATATCCCATCCTCACCCTAAGCACATATGATGACTAGTGAAGGAAAGCCCAAAATACTTTGGACACAGAGTCATGGAATCAGTAAGTAGGCATGATTTAGAAAATCAAATTCCTGAACATCTAGTGACTATGCTTATAATAGTTGGGAAAAGTGTGATAATCTGAGTGCTGAGACATTATCCAGACAGTGACAGATTGCTAGTGGTAGCAAAGTGAATGAAATGACATTGGTTATTATTGTTCCTCAAGTATAACGATATGCCAGTTGGCTTGGGGCCAAATGTTAATGATTCATGCCAAGCAAGACTGATTAAAAAAATTAATGAACAGTATTGGAAGCAATCAAACTGTATATTGACGTTCTGTCTCACAAAAAAAGCAAGGCTTGAGAACTACTACTTTTCTAATTGACAGAAAAGGCAAATAAAAGATCTCCCCTCTTTGGTTCTACTTTGAATATTTTTGCAACATGCAAAAATAACTTTCTTCTTTCATGGTAGGATAAACATTAAGATTAAGACAGAAAGTGGGCATGTTAAATTTTTTTATATTAGATGACAATATGGTGAATGTTTTCCGAATTTTCTGAGTTTGAAGTTAGTTCAATGGTTGGGCGCTTTTGGTTATTGAATGTAATATGGTCATAGCTATTTGATAGTGAGGAGAAGGGATAGCACTCAAAGCAGTGGAGAGAGTACATTTAACATCACGCCCTTTCTCTGAGAAAGTTTTAATTTGGAAAAGATATACAGATGGCATCCTTCTGCTGTGGTAAGCTGACAGAGAAAGTTTGAATAACGTTTTTTTTCTATGGCTAAACATACAAGATGGAAATCTGAAATGTCAGATTTAACAGCAATCCATTCCAAAAAAGAGAAATAGTTTCAGATGTGGGAAATGTATCATCTGCCCACAAGCCATAGTCACTGAGAAATTCATACATCCGCAGGCAAAAGAACCTAGTGATTATGAAGAGCTATTCAAATTGTGACTTGATGAATGTCATCTATGTAATTCAGTCTCTTATGTGTTGGGAAAACTAAAAGAAAACTACACCAAACTGTTAGAACATAAAAGCTATATTAGGAAAAGAAAGACAGATGCATTTTTGGTTACTTATTGTTTGGAAAAGGGACATTCTTTTGCACAGTTGTGTTTTTGTGTCTTTTGATGTACAGGGTGGCCCAAAAAAAGTGAGAACATCTCGTAGCATATAAGTTATTTAAAAATTCAAAAAGACAGATGTAAACGATTTGATAAATTTAAAAAAAAGATGGCAACCGGAAATTGTTAAAATAAAGACGTTATATAGCTAAAAAAAAGGTAAATAAGTAAACTAATTTAAGCTTTTAATTTACGAGATGTTCTCACTTTTTTTGGGCCACCCTGTATGTAATTTTCTTGGCATTAGGGGCAGTGGGGAGATATAGACCGTGTTTGTTCAAAGAGAAACAAAAATATTTATTCTCTAATAGTATCTACTCTAAAGGCCTTGATTTCAGGGCATTTCTGTAAATGTTTTCTGTTTTAATGTGTACTTTAACATGCTTTGTTTCATTTTGCTATTTTTAATGTGTTTTAATTAGTGGTATTGCTATTTTTCTAGTTTATTTTATTTTTGTCTTTGGGTTGTATTAATTTGTGAAAAAGGCCCTTCTCATATATGTAAAGGCACATTTTAGATAGAATGTGGAGATCGGAATTGAGACATGTAAACGGGGGCGCTGGGCGTGAATGTCCACAGTCTTGGCAAAGGCAAAATACTATTATGACTTGCAAAGGATTGTGGGGGACGTAGTCCATTCATACCAGAATCAGCCATTCACAAAATAATGAGTTGTGTTGCTCGAGTGTAAGCAAAGAAAAATATATTTTATTTATGGGGTTAATTCTCCCACACAGATTTACTTGGTAACACAAAAGGATACTTGCTTTCAGTATTATACTTAGGAAAAACAAATCATGATATCAGCAACTGAACTTCTTAAGCAATTGATCAAACAATAAAGACCTTGATGGGAAACAGAAAGGTCTTTCTGAGGGCTCCTGCTAATACCTTTTAGCAGTGTTCCAAAAGCAAAAACAAAACCCAAAAAGTAACCAAAAACTGTTCTTTTTCAAGGATAACTTTCTTGTATTTTCACACAGAAACAGTTTCCTTTCAGAGCTCACGTGCAACTGTGCATGGCTTAATTACCAATAATTAGCCAGCTGCAAACCCCTTTGCTGGTTCACTTTCTCTACATGGCTCAAATCCTACCCTAAAGCTTTCTTGTAAACTTTTCTGGGTAGATAAAAGAACAAGTTATATTTCCTTTTGATGGTTGTTGTATTTGTGAAAGTATTTTACCACAGCAGCCTAGACAGAGAGCAATCCATGTATTCATTCTGATCATTTAAAATATCTCCTCCTTCAGCTATCATAGAATCAATATCATGGTCTGGCTCAGAGGAATTCCTTAATGAAGCACTCTCAGGATAATATCTGTTTCCCTGCCGTCTTCCAGATGAAGAGCTAGGGCATAGATCAGAGTTCATACCTGAGCTTCCTTTACTGTTAGGTTTCCTCTCCAGATATCCTGGCCAATAAGTAGTCCAGCTTTTATGTCCAGCCTTCCAATCAAGATCCCTGGACACTGGGTCTCTCTTCACATACCTTCTTGCACTGGTCTTAGGGCCCCTTCCAAATGCAGCCGTCTCTCTCACAGGTGCCGTCCGGGAATTCCTGGCTCTGTAACCCCACTCCTCTGGCTTCCTCCAGTCCAATGGAGTATGCTTGCCTCTGGAATGACTCCCAACACACGTACTGCTATGGGCTCCTTCTTTAGACCTCCAAGATGTTTTCCTCTTCTTCCTTCCATGTTGATGCTGCTGCTTCCTCTCTCTGTCCTTGAGTTCTGAGTTCCTCAACTCCATCTGTGTAGAATATGTTTTACTTTTAACTTGTTTAGAGGGATACTCCACCCTAGCACAGCTCAGCTGTGCTGAATCAAGCCCTGCCCTTGGAGATGAGTGATTGGGGATTACCTCATAGCTCTCCTGATTGAACACACGTTTCCCCACTTCAGCTCTTCTAGAGGCTGTTTGAAACCTGGTGCATTCTGGGACTGGTAGTCTTTTATGAAAACATTCTGTTTTAGTATTTCTACCAGCAAAGACAGGTTGCTTGTTCAGTGCCAATTCACCTCTATTATAGCTCCTTCCTGAACTATGATAAGCTTCCTTATCACAGACGTTAAGGTTGTGACTTACACAATTCCAGCAGTATTTTAGAAAAGGCTCTGCAAAACATGGAGCCTATTCTAAAATATGAATAAGGAGATGAAGGGAGTACTCTGCTTGACTAGTACTCTGAAAAGTGGTCAAGCAAAACTAATAAACATGACATAACTTGATATATATGTGCAGATGCATGGAGCCAGAGGAGTCGTTATGTAAATGTACATAGGGAAAAATCAAAGGGGCAAACTTGGCAACTTCCATGCGTAAGGTGCCAACACTTGCATGTGTAGTTGGTATTTCAGTTTGCAAATCTGCATGTATAAATGCAGTTAACTACAGATGCCACTCTAGTTATCTAATTTCAGTTTGGAGGGCATATAAACATTGGGGAATTAAGGAAGATAACACCCTTATTCCCTCCTGTAAAGGACTGGCTGAAATGAGTATTTACAAATATAAACAGCATAGGTACAGTACAGGGGGTAAAGTACTTCTATCCACAAAAGAAGAGTGGGACCTGGGCGTGATTGTTTCTGATGATCTTAATTTGGCCAAACAGATAGAAAAGGTGAAGGCGAAAGCCAGAAGGATGCTTGGGTGCATAAGGAGAGGAATGGCTAGCAGAAAGAAGGAGGTGATAGTTCCTTTGTAAAAGTATTTGGTGAGACCTCATTTGGAGTATTGTGTCAAAAGGATATAAACAGGATGGAGTCTGCACAGAGAGTGGCTACCAAAATGAGCAATGGGCTTTGTCATAAAGCATTTTTGACAGACTTAAAGATCTCAATATGAACACTTTGGAAGAAAGAAAGGAGAGAGGAGATATGATAGAGATGTTTAAATACCTCCAGGCATAAATGAACAGGAAGAGTCTCTTTGAATTGAAAGAAAGCTTGGCAATGAGGCAGCATGGAATGAAGGTGAAAGGAGAGAGACTCAGAATTTGCGGAACTATTTATTTACTGAAAGAGTCATAGATGCATGGAATAGTCTCCCAATGGAGGTAGAGACGAACACTGCATCTGAATTCAAGAAAGTATGGGACACAAGATCTCTAAAGGGGAAAAAGGGACCGTCATGCTTAGTAGTTGGTGTGGAAGGGCAGACTGGATAGTCCATATGGTTTTTATCTGACATCATGTTTCTATGCCAGGTAGCAGCTGGACATGGACAACTGAAGTCAGACACTGATTCTCTTTATATGAAATGGGGAATACACATGTTGATTTTTGATCCACCTATGCCACTCCCTAATCACACTTCTGACACATCCCTTTGCAACATGTACATAATAGGTATATCCACTTGTAAATTCAGCCTTTTCCAAAATGAGTATTTACACATGGATGCCATTTTCACATGTAAATACTTGATTTTGCTTATGGAAATCATGAATAAGGTTTCTAAAATAACCCCCTTAATTAGCGTGTTTTTTGTACATGCAAACCACTAAAAATAGCTGTGCAGTAAAACTTTGCTTAGTTCAGGTTGGAGTGGGAAATGGGCGTGTTATAAGTGGAGAAAGGGTGTGGCCAGGACTGACAGCACGTGGTACGTTACCTTGCACCTCAAGAAGTGGCGTTCAATGTATCTGTGCTGCTGGCATCAGGTAGCATGGGCTGCGGCCCTAAAAATAAAAAACCCTGACTCTTGAATCAATTACCAACCCCTTGATCCAAGCTTCACCATCCATGAAAGACGCCACTCCAAGCCAAACTCCCACAAAGAAGGCTATCCTAATTTATTTATTTAATTATTAGTATTTAGCTCACGCCTTTCCAATGGTAGTGCAAGGTGAGTTACATTCAGGTACATAGATATTTCCCTGTCCCCAGAGGGCTTACAATCTACAGGGTGGCCCAAAAAAAGTGAGAACATCTCGTAAATTAAAAGCTTAAATAGTTTACTTATTTACCTTTTTTAGCTATATAACGTCTTTATTTCGACAATTTCTGGTCGCCATCTTTGTTTTTTTAATTATTTGCTTATATGCTATGAGATGTTCTCACTTTTTTTGGGCCACCCTGTAGATTCCTGAAGCAATACCTCCAGGAGGATGAAAACTCTACCATTTGCCTACATCTCCACCCCCTGGGGCTTACTTAGGGGTATCCCTGGTTGTCCAGTGGACAGAGTGGGAGCAAACCCCTTCTGCTCCTTCCCCAGTTTCAAAATAGTGTCTCTGATCTCTAGCAATAGTCTCATGGTACTACTGCTAGGGGCCAACCTGCCAAATAAGGACAATTGCTTCTTATTTGGCAGATTGAACCCCTATTAGTTGTATTACAAGACCTGGGGTCAGAGCTGCTATTTTGAATCCAGGCAGCACCTGCGTAGGAGCAAGAGATTGTTCTTGCTCCATGGACTAGATCAGGAAAATCTCTGGGTCAATTCCGGTGAGGGGGGTCCAAGGATGGGAGTGAGGTCAAGGTATGATCTTTGGAGAAGGTCTTTGAGTGGAGGATTCTATTCAAGGGGGACCCCAGTTTTGGAGCTGATCCTAGGAGGGGTCTTATTTTTTGGGGTGAAGGAACTTGATAGTGGAATGGGTTCCATTGGGGAAATGTCCTGGGGGATAATTTCGGAGGGGTGATTGGGAGGGTTATATACTGGGAGAGGGGGTTGGGTTATGTGACACTATACTTTTTGAAAATTATTATTGAGCACCAGGGCCCAAATTTCATGTCTTGGTAGGTAGTGAGGGTTCATCCTCATTGTCTGCCGAGGCATGAAATGCGGGCCTGTGCAGAAATTGCCTGCCCTGTGTGCAAACTGCTGACCACGCCCCAAACTTTGCACTTAGCACGTGTTATTTTTTGCACCTAATGCACGCTAAGAGTTAAAACATAACACACTTTAGTAAAGATGCTCCTTTGTCTTGCTGTAATCCAGATATTTAGTATTTTCCATTTTCCTTGTCAAAGATCTAAGTGGAAAATCCTTAGGACTCCGCAGTGACAGAGAGGAGAGGAAAGTTGGCTTACGTGCAACCTGAAAAGATCGCTGAGTATTGAAAGGCAGCACTGTGGTTGGAACCTGGATGTTCTGGAATATTTTGGCTAGCTTGAGAGAGTAGAGCAGAATCGTGTAGAGATAAGCGCTTGAAATATGGCCTCTTCATTACACTTATGGTTTCTTGGGGAGTATTGAACCAAGTGGAAGCCCTAAGAGACAATTCAAGGAGGCTGTCACTGATCACTTGGAGGACTCTAATTACTGTGACCTTTCGGAGACACAGGATGGAGTTTAGAAAGTGACACATTGTATACATATTGACTAAAGAGATATATTAGTGAGCATAGAATTTTACCAGACAGCACAGAAATGTACAAGCATCTTCTCCTCCAAAGACACTACAGAATAATAATTTTTTCTAGCAAAAATGGTGCAGAATGCAGATACAGGGCAGTCTTTAAGAGGTGAGAGTGGCCTGAGGGACCTGCCCCCACTTTAGTCACACCTGCTAGAGCCTGTGAAAGGGAAGCATTGCAAATGTTACCCCAGTCCTTAGAACATACTGTTTGTTGGGAAAAGAGAACAAGCTGGACTGCTATCAATCCTTGCACAGAAACTACATGCTCACAAAAGACCTCACCTTGGTCATATAAATCAAAATCTGGATAGGGTCTTAGAAATAGAAATGTGCAGACAAAAACTGAACTGGAAACCCCAAGAAGCTGGACTGTGCACACTGCAGCACTGCAAAAACAGAAATGTATTTCCTCCAGTATTATGCAAAATACAGCGATATCAGAGATGCTGCATGTTCACATTCTCAAAGCTGTCATATTCAAAACACTAAACCAAAACTAAACATTTTTTCTAGCTTCTTCTAGACAGCTCAGTCTCTATAGCCCAGAGCTCCCAAATTTTGCATGGGCTGGCTTCCATGGGCTGCGGGACTGAACACACAGCTTTTCCTGTGTGTGTGTGTGTGTTGGGGTTGTAAAATCTGGGCTTTTTCATTATTACTTGGGGATCATGGGTCAATTTCAGCAGTTGGTGGAAAAAGTATCGGTGCCCCTGAAAAAGATCCCTGCTACCGCTTTTCTGTGTAATTTGTGTGAGTTTTTTTTACATAGGTCCATTTGGATATTAAGAGCAAATGACCACAAGTGCATGATAATAAGCTATTTAATATAACAGAGTGGAGGAGTAGCCTAGTGGTTAGAACAATGGCTTGGTAACCAAGCAACCAGGGTTCAATTCCCACTAGCACTCGTGGCCTTGGGCAAGTCACTTAACCCTCCATTGCCTCTGAAGAAAGGCCTGGCAAATCACCTGGGCCGGATGGTATACATCCAAGGGTGTTGAAAGAACTGAAATTTGAGATTGCAGACCTGCTATCAGTAATCTGTGAACTATCTTTAAAATCATCTCTAATACCTGAGGATTGGAGGATCGCCAATGTAACACCAATTTTTAAAAAGGGTTCGAGGGGTGATCCGGGAAACTACAGACCGGTGAGCCTGACATCAGTACCGGGAAAAATGGTAGAAACCATCATAAAGAATAAAATTACTCAGCATATAGATAGTCATGACCTAATGGGAGACAGCCAACATGGCTTTAGACAAGGAAGATCTTGTCTTACTAATCTGTTATGTTTTTTTGAAGGAGTGAATAAACAGGTGGACAAAGGTGAGTCGGTTGATATTGTGTATCTGGACTTTCAGAAAGCCTTTGACAAGGTCCCTCATGAGAGACTTTTGGCAAAACTAAAGAGTCATGGGATAGGAGGCAGTGTGCTACTGTGGATCAGGAACTGGTTAAAAGATAGAAAGCAGAGGGTAGGGCTAAATGGCCAATTTTCCCAATGGAGAAAGGTGAATAGTGGTGTACCCCAGGGATCTGTGCTGGGTCCGCTGCTTTTTGACATATTCATAAATGACCTGGAAAGTGGAATAACGAGAGGTTATCAAATTTGCTGATGACACAAAACTATTTAAAGTTGTTAAAACCCAGGAGGATTGTGGAAAATTGCAAGAGGATCTTGATAAATTGGAAGACTGGGCATCAAAATGGCAGATGAAATTTAATGTGGAGAAGTGCAAGGTTATGCACCTAGGGAAGAACAACCCAAACTATGGTTACACGATGCAAGGTTCCACATTAGGAACCACCACCCAAGAAAAAGATTTAGGCGTCCTTGTGGATACCATGTTAAAACCCTCGGCCCAGTGTGCAGCGGCGGCCAAGAGAGCAAATAGAATGCTAGGTATGATAAGGAAAGGAATGGAAAATAAAACAAAAGATATTATAATGCCTCTATATCGTTCCATGGTGAGACCGCACCTTGAATATTGTGTGCAATTCTGGTCGCCATATCTTAAAAAGGATATAGCAATTTTAGAAAAGGTTCAGAGAAGAGCCACCAAAATGGTAAAGGGGATGGAAGGCTACTCCTATGAAGAAAGGCTAAAAAGGTTGGGGCTCTTTAACCTGGAAAAGAGACGGCTGAGGGGAGATATGATAGAAGTCTATAAATTAATGAACGGAGTGGAACGGGTAAACGTAGATCGATTGTTTACCTTATCAGAATATAGAAAGACTAGGGGACATGCAATGAAGCTACAGGGTAAACTATTTAAGACTAATAAAAGAAAATATTTTTTCACTCAACGTGTAATCAAACTCTGGAATTTGTTACCGGAGGATGTAGTAAAGGCTGTTAGTGTAGCTGGGTTTAAAAAAGGTTTGGACAAGTTCCTGGAGGAAAGGTCCATAAACCATTATTAAGAAGGGACCCAGGATATCAATGCTTGAACCAATACAAGCATTGTGGAACCTGTGTCCCTTGGGGAAACTGCTAGGTACGTATGACCTAGATTGGCCACTGTTGGAAACAGAATACTGGGCTTGATGGACCTTGGTCTGACCCAGTATGGCATATCTTATGTTCTTATGTACTTCCGGTCACAGTCACACTGCAAAGAAAACCCAGGAGCTTCTGGGTCGCCAGGAGTCAGGACTGACTCGAAGGCACACATTGCATTGCAAATTGATATATCACCAAACCACACAACATCTTCTCAGTCCTTTTTCTTCAGCTGGGAAAGCCCCTTCAGTGAGGGCTGGAGCTCAGTTTGGAATTCTTCACACTTGTCAGCAGAGGGCTCTCAGTCTCCCTTGGGTCTTCCCAGCACCTTTATACCTTTGGCATCCCACCCTCTTGTGTAACAAGTCTGGGCATACAGCCTTGGTCAGAGTTCAATATCCCTGGCTGATTCTGGTAAAGCTTCCATTCTTATTACAGTTTTGCAATTTCCAGTTCTCTGAAAGATTTCTGATTCATAGAATAAATTATGATAGATCCTCTTACCAGAGGAGACCAAATACATTCTGATGGACAATACCAATTCTGAGTTCATGTGTTTCATGTTGAATTATTTTAGAAAAATATGGGTATCGGTTATCTGTTCCCTCCTAATTATATGTAATGTCTTCCATAAAAGTATGATTCACAGGAATTCTAGTACTGTATGTTCTCTTTCCAGAAAGAACACGACTAAAACAGTGATTGCTCTCAGCATTAGTAGAGGCTAAACAGACCTGTAATTTCTTTAAGTGTTCAAATCAAGACCAACTTATGGCAGGGGCATTGGAATGAAGTGGGCCACACGGGTCCTGGGCCCATGAAAATTTTGCCCGCAGGGAGATCAGACCCCGCAGGCAGGATGGAAGGCCGCTGCAGTCACGGCAAAGACTCCTCCTATCTGCCTGCGGGAGATCCCCATGGCATATAGGAGTCTTTGCTGCAATCACAACAATCTTCCCCTCCTGCCCATGGGGATCTGATCTCCCACGGGCAGACAGGAATTCTCCATGATGGCAGCCATTCCCTTCTCTTCTGCCCATGGGGAGATGGGATCCCCGTGGGAAGAACAAGAGGGGAAGGCTGCAGGGGCTAGAAGGTAGAGTAAAGGCAGAACTTGCCCCCACCCCCATCCAAGAGGCGTTTCGCAGCCCCTGACTTAAGGAGTAATTTTATAAAGCATTTTCTGTGTGGAAAAGGGCTCATAAAATTGCACAATCATAGGGGAGTCTAAAACGTAGGTGCATGGGAAGAGGGTGCACCTGTTTTTACATGATCTACATGCAGGGCTGAATTAGAGCATAGGCAAACTAGATATGAGGCTAGGGCCCAAATGTATAGAGCTAGTCTGTCTGTCAGATGTGCTCAGCACTCAGGAGGCTAGGATTGCAAACTCGGGATATTTTTCAGAACTGAACAGATTTATGCTTTCATGTCTAGAACTAGGTCTCCCTGATTATGAACGTAAAAAATTACAAATCATCATAATTCTGCTGTCCGAATGCTTACTCATACCTCTTAATTTGATCACATTACTCCTCTGCTATTGAATCAACACTGGCTTTCTATTCAATTCAGCATAGAGAATAACATATTAATTTTGACTCATAAAGCTCTCCATACTGATCTCCCATCTAGTCTTTCATCGCATATCCTCCTTCATACTCTCCATAGGGCTTTCTGGTCACCCCATGCTAATCACTTGCACATTTTCCTTCACCTCTCAAGCCAGCTACAAATCCACCAGACACTGCTTTCTACTGCCTTGCTCCTAAACTCTGGAATGACCTCCCCTTCAATCTCCATCTGGAACTCTCTTACTCTGGATTCAAGGCATCCCTCAAAACCCATCTGTTTCAGTCGGCCTTCTCCTCACTTTTGGACATTAAAAGAGCTTGATTTAGGTTATCTTTGTCTTTAACCTGCTCTCTCTCTTTTCCTCTGTTTACCCTTTTGTATGAATGGTTTTGTTATCTTTTAATGTGTATCTGATGTTGTAGTAGGAGATCATTTTGCATCCAGTGATCATCAGATGGTGTGGTTCAGTATTAGGACTAGGGCTGTTAGAATCCATTCCAAGGTGAGGATCTTAGACTTTAGGAAGACTAACTTTGCGAAGATGGGCCAATACCTCAGGGAGTTGTTAGTGGGATGGGAACAGCTGGGGGATGTAGAAAAACAGTGGGCAAAACTGAAAGGGGATATCTTAAGGGCAACCAACCTTTTTGTTAAAATGGTAAATAAAGGCAAAAGGAAAAGGAGACCACTATGGTTTTCTAAGGAAGTAGCTGAAAAAGTGAAGAAAAAGAGGGAGGCCTTCATGAAATACAAGAGATCACAGAGAGAGGAAGACAGGCATCTGTATTTGGAAAAACTTAAAGAAGCTAGCAAAGTAGTCAAGAAGGCAAAGATTCAAAAGGAGGAGGAAATAGCCAATGCAATAAAATGGGGGGATAAGACATTTTTCAGATATATTAGTGAGAAGAGGAAGGGCAAAAGTGGTATTGTCAGACTCAAGGGTGCAGGGGGGGAATATGTAGAAGCTGATAAGGATAAAGCGGAATTGCTTAACAAATATTTTTGTTCTGTGTTCACAGATGAAGAACCAGGAGCAGGACCTCAGAAAACACCCACAAATAGGAACAGAAGCGAGGGACATCTTGAACAATTTTCAGAAGACTGTGTTCGTGAGAAACTAGCTCAACTTAAAGTAGACAAAGCGATGGGACCGGATGGGATACACCCTAGAATACTGAGGGAACTTGGGGACGTTCTAGCAACTCCATTGACTGACCTTTCCAATGCCTCGTTGGAGTCGGGAGTGGTGCCAAAGGACTGGAGAGAGGCTCATGTGCCTTTACACAAAAGCGGAAGGTAGGATGTGGTTGAAAACTACAGGCCGGTTAGTTTAACTTCGGTGGTGAGTAAATTATTGAAAACGCTGCTGAAAGAGAAAATAGTGAGGTTTCTGGAGTCCAGTGGATTACAGGATCCGAGGCAGCATGGATTCACCAGAGGCAGGTCTTGTCAGACAAATCTGATTGATTTCTTTGACTGGGTGACCAGGGAGTTGGACCGAGGGAGAGCTCTAGATGTGGTGTATTTAGATTTCAGTAAAGCCTTTGACACTGTTCCTCACAGGCGACTTATAAACAAACTGAGCACCCTAGGGATGGACCCTAAAGTTACTGCTTGGGTTAGAAATTGGTTGGGTGGGAGGCGACAAAGAGTACAAGTAAATGGAGCTCACTCTGAGGAGAAGGATGTTACCAGTGGTGTGCCCCAGGGATCTGTCCTTGATCCGATTCTTTTTAACCTCTTTGTTAGTGATATAGCGGAAGGGCTGTCGGGTAAGGTTTGCCTCTTTGCAGATGATACCAAAATCTGCAATAGAGTAGACACCCAGGAAGGTGTAGATAACATGAGGAGGTATCTAGTTAAGCTTGAAGAATGGTCTAGAATTTGGCAGCTGGGATTTAATGCTAAAAAATGTAAGGTCATGCATTTGGGCTGCAGCAATCCAAGGGAGAAATACAGTATAGGAGGTGAAGTACTTTTGTCCACTAAAGAAGAGCGGGACCTAGGCGTGGTTGTGTCTGATGATCTTAAAGTAGCTAAACAGGTAGAAAAGGCTACGGCAAAAGCTAGAAGGATGCTTGGGTGCATACGGAGAGGAATGGCTAACAGAAAAAAGGTGGTGATAATGCCTTTGTATACGTCTTTGGTGCGACCTCATTTGGAGTATAGTGTGCAATTCTGGAGACCGCACCTTCAAAAGGATGTGAACAGGATGGAGTCAGTGCAGAGGGTGGCTACTAAAATGATTAGTGGGCTTCATTATAAGCATATGAGGACAGACTTAAGGATCTGAATATGTACACCTTAGAGGAAAGGCGGGATAGAGGTGATATGATTGAGATGTTTAAATACCTCCGTGGCATAAATGTTCAGGGAGAGAGCCTCTTTCAATTGAAAGCAAGTTCTGCTTCGAGGGGACATGGGATGAGGGTGAAGGGAGATAGATTCAGGAGTGATATGCGGAAATATTTCTTTACGGAAAGAGTAGTGGATCCATGGAATAGTCTCCCAGTGGAGGTGGTAGAGATGAGGACAGTAACTGAATTCAAAAGAGCATGGGACCAACACAGAGGATCTCTAAAGGTAAAAAGTGGACTGTTGTAGTTGTTGATATGGATAGGCCATGTGGTCTTTTTCTGTCATCATGTTTCTATGTTTCTAATGGATTTCCTTTCCTAATTCTTCTTTTGTTCTATCGTAAACCACCTTGCTGCTCCAATACCAAGTTTTAAATAAACTAAAGTTTTTGGACATTTTACAGAGTTTAGACTGCCATAACCCTGTAATCCTTCTCACTGCATAAGTGAGCTTGCCCTGCTTGTCCACTGTCACCAGTAGCAGAGACGGTAGTTAGTATCCAGCCAATGGGAAGGCAGCTCTAGTCACCGGACAGGAGGAGGTGAGCCGAGGTAGACGTTCCTATGCTGTGCAAGTGAGATGGGGAACTGAGCTCTGCACAGGGTACTGGGCTGACCTCGGAGAGAGTCAATAGAAGCAGTGAGGGTCCTGGAGTGGGTGGTGACAGAGGAATGCTGAGAAGGGGTAGAAATGGGAAGGGATGGAGCAAACTGTGAGAGCCTGCTGCCTTTGCTGCCAGGTCTTTTCCTCAGCCTACATAAAAAACCCATAAAAATCCGCCAAGGAGTACCTCAAGGATCCGCCCTCTCGGCCCTTCTGTTCAACATATACATCCAGCCAATATGCGACATCCTGAAAGCGAACAACATTCAATACACCATCTATGCAGACGATATCATGATATACACACCTATCTCAACCGACAACCCAGACTACAATAGAATAACTGACTGCCTAACACAAATGACAAACTGGTGCACGAACAACAACCTCTCAATCAACTACAGCAAGACTGAGGCTCTAATAATCACTCGCAACCCCAACTTCATTCACCCACCGGACATCAAAATAGCAGACACAACCATTCCAATGAAATCCGAAGTAAGATACCTGGGAGTAACCCTGGACAACAAACTAAATCTCATGTCTCACGTCAACAAAACGGTCAAGAATGCATACTATAGAATGAGAATCATCAGACGGCTTAAACCCCTCCTCGACGCAGAACACTTCCGCACAGTATGCCAAGCGCTCATCACCCCATTATTGGACTTCTGCAACCCCATCTACCTTGGCCTACCAAAGCAAACTCTCAAACCGCTCCAACTAGCCCAAAACACCGCCGCACGCATAATTTCTGGCTCAACAAGACATGAACACATTACCCCGGTTCTCAAAGATCTACACTGGCTCCCAATCAGCTCACGTATCAAATACAAAACAATAATGAACATATTCAAAATCAAGCACCACATTTCAGCAAACAGCCTGCACACCCTCATTCATCCAGACACCAGCACCCGCCCGAGAAGAAAAGGAACCTCCAACAGAGTCAATACACCAAAAGACTTCAGAAAAACACGAAAGGACACCACAGAGAGAGCCCTCTCCCTGGCAGCCCCAACCATCTGGAACTCCCTCCCAGATGATCTGAGATCGACAACGGACCTCAAAGACTTCCGCAAACAGCTGAAGACAACTCTGTTCATAGAACATTATGGACACATCACGTAATCAACAAAGCCTGATCAACAAAGACCCCGATGAGAGATTATAAGACACCGACAAGAGATTGTATATCGGCACAGGATCTAGCTCAAGCCCTATCTGGACAGTACCTTGTATTATAGAACATGCTGTATTATAGCGCACACTGTACATAGCTCACCCTAATCTAGAATCCCCCTCCTCACACACACTTCACACCACTGCCCCCTGCACTAACTCCCCCCCCTCACACTATTCCTCCTGCATGATCCCCCCCCGCACTCTACTCCTACACTGCATGACCCCCCAGCACTTCATCTGATTGTATTGTTGTGACACCGCCTTGATTTTTAGGATAAGACGGTTTAGAAATACTTTAAAATAAATAAATAAAATAAATACAAGAACTTTACATGATGGTGCGCAGAGGGGAACATCGACTGAATGAGCACATGAGCAGCAGACAGCAGTGCAACACAGAAGAGTGCATGTGCGTGTGTCTGAAGAATGACAGTGTGTATGTGTGTGCTTGTGCATATATGTGAGGGCATGCATGAGTTTGAAGAGTAAAAGTGTGTCTGTGTGTGTCAGAGAGTGCATGTGCATGCATGTTTGTGTCCTCTAGAGAGGGGCATATTCAAAGTGCTTTAACCAGACTTGCAAACCAGCTAAAGTGCAGTGAATCCCGATATATAGCAGCACTAGTACCGGTGAATATCCCCACAGACTCTGTAAACCCCCCAAAAAATGCCCAATTAAAACTAGGGTTGTCTGTGGGCGGATTGGGGGAGGGGGTCCTGGTCACTTTCTGGTCAGCGGCGATATTCAGCCACTCACCGGATAGCTAAACTGGTTAAGATAAGGACAATTCAATGGCTGTCCTAACTTTAACCGTTTATTGCTCTTTGGATGTTGTTAAGTGCCGTCGAGTCGGAGTCGACTCATGGAGACCCTCTGGATAGCTATCCTAAATTGTGTTCGGTCTTGAGTCAGGTGGCTCATTGTTGACAGACTGATACCTGTAGCTGCTGTTATTGTATCGATCCATCTCATTGCTGGCCTTCCTCTTTTGCATTGACCTTCTATCTTGCCAAGCATGATGTCTTTCTCTAATGATCTCTCTCTTCGCATGATGTGTCCAAAGTATGAAAGTCGAAGTCTTGTCATCTGAGCTTCTAAAGAAAGCTTAGGTTTGATCTCCTCTAGTACCGACTGGTTTGTTCTTCGGGGAGTCCATGGTATACACAGTATTCGCCGCCAGCACCATAATTCAAAGGCATCAATTTTCTTCCTATTTTTTTCACTGTCCAACTTTTGCATCCATATGACGTTATTGAAAATACCATGGCTTGAACAAGTCGAATCTTTGTATGGAGAGAGACATCTCTGCTCTTGAGAATCTTATCTAGGTCTTTCATAGCCATTCTGCCAAGAGCAATGCGTCGTCTGATTTCTTGACTGCTTGTTGCTTCTTTATTGATAGTTGATCCAAGTAGGTTAAAGTTGTTCACGATTTCAATTTCTTCTCCTTCAACGATGAACCTGTTGATTATGCCAGTTGTCATGATCTTTGTCTTCTTTACATTAAGGTGCAGGCCCATTTTGAGACTATGTTCTTTGATTGTGAGAAGCAAATGTTTCAGATCATCTTCACTTTCAGCCAGTAATGTGGTATCATCAGCATAGCGAAGGTTGTTGATGAGGCTTCCACCAATCTTCACGCCTCTGTTGTCTTCATACAATCCTGCTTCTCTGATGATTTGTTCTGCATATAAATTAAACAGGTAGAGGGAAAGTATGCATCCTTATCTTACACCTTTGCTTATTTTAAACCATTCTGTTTCTCCTTTTTCCGTTCGAACTGTTGCTTCTTGATCAATGTACAGATTGTGCAAGAGTACGATCAGGTGTTCTGGTATACCCATGCTTCTAAATGTGGCCCAGAGATTCTCATGGTTTGCACAGTCAAAAGCCTTGCTGTAGTCGATAAAGCACAAATAGATATCCTTTTGGTATTCTTTAGTCTTTTCAAGGATCCATCTCACATCCGCTATGATGTCTCTCGTTCCTCGCCCTTTCCTGAACCCTGCTTGCACTTCAGGGAGTTCTTGTTCAGGTATGGTTGTAGTCTCTCTTGAATAATCTTCAGTAGAATCGTGCTGGCATGTGGGATCAGAGCGATTGTGCAGTAATTTCCACAGTCAGTTGGATCACCTTTCTCTAGTATTGGTATAAACACAGATCTTTTCCAGTCACTTGGCCATGATGTTGTCTTCCATATTTCTTGGCAGAGCCTTGTAAGTACGGTAACAGCTGCATCAGATTGCTGTAATACTTTTATGGGAATGCTATCAATGCCTGGTGCTTTGTTCTTTGATAACGCTTTCAATGCTGCTTCAACTTCTTTCATCACCAATGGTTCCCGATCATATGGTACAGGTTGAAACGGCTGTTGGTCCACTTGATCTTTATCATATAAAAACTCTGTATATTCATTCCACCTTTTCTTGATCTTCTCAGCATCATTCAACATAGAACCTTGAGCATCTTGTAACATTCCATTTCGAGGCTGGAACTTTTTCTTTAACTCTCGTAGCTTTAGGAAAGCCGATCTTGTTCTGCCTCTAATAGTTTCTGCTTCTATTTCCTTGCATGCGTCATTGTAGTACTTTTCCTTGTCCTGTCTTGCTGCACGTTGGAAATCTCTGTTGAGTTCTGTTATTGTCTTTCTTTCTCCTCTGGCTTTAGCTTCTCTGCGTTTCTGGGCAATTTTCAGAGTTTCTTCCGTCATCCATTTTGGCCGTTTTTGCTTTTTCACCTTTTGTAGACACTTCTCGTTTTCTTCCAACACAGCCTTCTTGATGTCATTCCATAACTCTTCTGGAGCTCTGTCATTTGTATCTAAAGCACCAAATCGATTTTGCAGGCAGTCTTTAAATTCCAGTGGTATATTCTCAAGGTCATATTTTGCTTCATTCATGAGTGGTTTGCTCTTTTTCAACTTTAGCTTGAGTTTGCATACTAGTAGTTGATGATCTGTACCACAGTCAGCTCCAGGTTTTGTCTTTGTTGATGTTATAGAACTTTTCCATCGTTGACTTCCACAGATGAAGTCAATTTGATTTTTAAACAATCCATTGGGTGACGTCCATGTGTACAGTCGCCGCTTGTGTTGATGGAAGAAGGTGTTTGAGATGAATAGATCATTGGTCTTGCAGAATTCTATGAGTCTTTCTCCACCTTCATTTCTGTTGCCAAGCCCATATTTTCCAACTACTTTGCCTTCTTCTTTGTTGCCAACTTTTGCGTTCCAGTCACCCATGACTATCAGGATATCCTGTTTGCATGTTCTGTCAATTTCAGCTTGTACTTGTTCATAGAACTCTTCAATTTCGTTCTCTTCTGCAGCTGTTGTTGGGGCATATACTTGAATTATAGTTGTGTTGATAGGCATTCCTCGTAGACGAATAGAGATTAAGCATTCGCTGACTGCATTGTATTTCATTACAGTTCTTGCAAGTTTCTTCTTTATTATAAATGCAACACCATTTCTTCTTTGTCTTTCATTTCCAGCATAGTAGACCATGTGATCATCTGATGCAAAGTGCCCGATGCCAGTCCATTTCAGTTCGCTGACACCCAACAGATCAAGTTGTACATGTTCCATTTCATTCTTGACACCTCCAACTTCCCTTGGTTCATGCTTCGTACGTTCCGTTGGGGTATTAGATACACTTTTATTGGTATAAGCATCCACACCAGTCCATTTCAGTTCGCTGACACCCAACAGATCAAGTTGTACATGTTCCATTTCATTCTTGACACCTCCAACTTCCCTTGGTTCATGCTTCGTACGTTCCGTTGGGGTATTAGATACACTTTTATTGGTATAAGCATCCACACCAATCCTTATTATATACAGAATTTAAAAGACCTAAACACAAGCTTTAAACTAAGATGCAGACAGAAGTCCAGCAATGAGATGGGGGTTCTCCGGTCTTTTGCATTGAGTGTCACATGTATGATTTTCTCCCAGTTGGTGAGAGGTCTTACGTATGCACTAAGTGCAAAGAACTCTTTGCTCTCAGGGAACGAGTCCGTTCTCTAGAGGCTAGAGTAGCAGACCTGGAAGACATAAGAAAGACAGAGAAGTACATGGACGAGACCTACAGGGATATAGTCCTGAAGTCCCACCTCCAGTCTGGCAGCATCCCTGTTGCCATGGAGGAGAGAGGTCACGTGACAGGAGAGCATCACCCTGGTGTGGCTGGAAGTGATCCTGTAACTAGGACCTGTCCTCCAGGTGATGTAAAACCCTCTCGCACCGAGGACGTTTCTCCAGGGCCATGTCCCCATGAGGGGAGGGTCAGGACAGCTGTTATAGTTGGTGATTCAATCATTAGGAATGTAGATAGCTGGGTGGCTGGTGGACGTGAGGATTGTCTGGTAACATGCCTGCCTGGTGCGAAGGTAGCGGACCTCACGCACCGCCTAGATAGGATCATAGATAGTGCTGGGGAGGAGTCTGCTGTCTTGGTACATGTTGGTACCAATGACATAGGAAAATGTGGTAGGGAAGTTCTGGAGGCTAAATTTAAGCTTTTAGGTAGGAAGTTGAAATCCAGAACTTCCAGGATAGCGTTCTCCGAAATGCTTCCTGTTCCACGTGCAGGACCCAAAAGACAGGCAGAGCTCCGGAGTCTCAATGCGTGGATGAGACAATGGTGCAAGGATGAGGGTTTTGGATTTGTTAGGAACTGGGGAACATTCTGGGGAAAGGGGGGGCTCTTCCGAAGGGATGGGCTTCACCTTAAACAGGATGGGACCAGACTGCTGGCATTAACCTTTAAAAAAGAGATAGAGAAGCTTTTAAACTAGAAATTAGGGGAAAGCCGACAGTCACCCAGGAGTGCATGGTTCGGACAAAGGTATCCTTGAAGGATACTACCAAAAGCAGTGAGGTTCCAAAAGGGAGTATAGTAGCCCAAATGCCCTTGAGTAAGGAGCAGACAGAGCATAAAGATTCCAAATTACCCCTGCCTACCAATAGCCAGATTAATATGAATAAAATACAGTCTCTAAAATGCTTGTATGCCAATGCTAGAAGTCTAAACAATAAGATGGGAGAGTTAGAATATATAGCACTAAATGAGAGGTTAGATATGATTGCACTCTCAGAGACATGGTGGAAGGAGGATAACCAGTGGGACACTGTGATACCTGGATACACACTATATCGTAATGATAGAGCTGATCAAATTGGTGGAGGGGTTGCGCTCTATGTTAGAGAGGGCATTGAGTCAGAAAGGATTAAAGTTTTGCAGGGAACAAAATTTGCTGTAGAATCTCTATGGATTGAAATTCCATTTATGAAGGGGAAGGTGATGGCAGTTGGAGTATACTATCGACCGCCTGGCCAGAATGAACAAATGGATGATGAAATGCTCAAAGAAATCAAGGAAGCTAACAAAAGTCACAACAGAGTAGTAATAATGGGTGATTTCAATTACCCCGGTATCGACTGGGTCAGTGTCACAGCAGGACAAGCTAAAGAGATACAGTTTCTAGATGGAATAAATGACTGCTTCTTGGAGCAGCTGGTTCATGAACCGACCAGAGGGGAAGCCATACTGGATCTAGTCCTTAGTGGAACGCCAGATCTGGTGCAAGAAATAAGGGTGTTGGGACCACTTGGCAATAGTGATCATAGTATGAACATGTTTGATTTAATTAGTGGAGGACAGATAGTAAAGGCATCCACAGTACTACCTTTTAACTTTCAAAAGGGAGACTATGATAGAATGAGGAATATAGTTAGGAAAAAACTAAAAGGAGCGGTTCCAAAGGTTAAAGACTTACAGCAAGCTTGGGTGTTATTTAAAAATACTATCCTCGA
The DNA here is from genome assembly GCA_033557465.1 of Ichthyophis bannanicus. Classification (NCBI taxonomy): domain Eukaryota; kingdom Metazoa; phylum Chordata; class Amphibia; order Gymnophiona; family Ichthyophiidae; genus Ichthyophis; species Ichthyophis bannanicus. Next base: position 777,188,494 of record CM066031.1, on the reverse strand, counting down.
AGCCCTGACCAGCTGTATTCCACGCATTAGGAAAAGTGGAAGAAAGTCCAAAAAACTGCCAGCATGGTTTAAAGGTGAGGTCAGAGAGGCTGTTGCTGCCAAAAAAGCAACCTTCAGGAAATGGAAAAAAGAGCCAAATGATGAAAACTGGAAACAGCACAAGCACTGGAAAGTTAAATGCAAAGCATTGATAAGGCAGGCAAAGCGGGAATTTGAGAAGAAACTTGCTACGGAAGCAAAAACACGAAATAAAGACTTTTTCAAGTACATTCGTAGCAAAAGGCCTGTGAGAGAGTCAATTGGACCATTAGATGATAGAGGGGTAAAAGGGGCAGTAAGAGGAAACAAGGCTATAGCAGAGAGACTGAATGAATTCTTTGCTTCGGTCTTTACTGAGGAAGATGTAGGGATGTTACCCAAGACTGAAGTGGTATTTAAAGGTGATATTGCAGAGGAATTGAGAGAAATATCGCTACACCGGGAAGAGATATTACAACTATTTGATAAACTGAATAGTAGCAAATCACCTGGACCGGATGGTATACATCCCAGAGTGTTGAAAGAACTGAAATATGAGATTGCAGACCTGCTATTGGTAATCTGTGAACTTTCATTAAAATCATCTGTAATACCTGAAGATTGGAGGGTCGCCAACGTAACACCAATTTTTAAAAAGGGTTCCAGGGGTGACCCAGGAAATTACAGACCGGTGAGCCTGATGTCAGTACCAGGGAAAATGGTAGAAACCATTATAAAGAACAAAATTACACAGCATGTAGATAGTCATGGCCTAATGAGAGACAGCCAACATGGCTTTAGACAAGGAAGATCTTGTCTTACTAATCTGATATGTTTTTTTGAAGGTGTGCATAAACAGGTAGACAAAGGTGAGTCGGTTGATATAGTGTATCTGGACTTTCAGAAAGCTTTTGACAAAGTCCCCCATCAGAGACTTTTGGCGAAGCTAAAAAGTCATGGGATAGGAGGCAGTGTACTATTGTGGATCGGGAACTGGTTAAAAGATAGAAAGCAGAGGGTAGGGCTAAATGGCCAATATTCCCAATGGAAAAAGGTGAATAGTGGAGTACCCCAGGGATCTGTACTGGGTCCGCTGCTTTTTGACATATTCATAAATGACCTGGAAAAGGGAATAACTAGTGAGGTTATCAAATTTGCAGATGACACAAAACTGTTTAAAGTTGTTAAAACCCAAGAGGATTGTGGAAAACTGCAGGAGGATCTGGATAAATTGGAAGACTGGGCATCCAAATGGCAGATGAAATTTAATGTGGACAAGTGCAAAGTTATGCACTTAGGAAAGAACAACCCACACTATAGTTACACGATGCAAGGCTCCACATTAGAAACCACCACCCAGGAAAAAGATTTAGGAGTCATCGTGGATAACATGTTAAAACCCTCCGCGCAGTGTGCAGCGGCAGCCAAGAAAGCAAATAGAATGCTAGGTATCATAAGGAAAGGGATGGAGAATAAAACAAAGGATGTTATAATGCCTCTGTATCGCTCCATGGTACGACCGCACCTCGAATATTGTGTGCAATTCTGGTCACCGTATCTTAAAAAGGACATAGCGTTATTAGAAAAAGTACAGAGAAGAGCCACCAAATTGGTGAAGGGGATGGAAGGCTACTCCTATGAAGAGAGGCTAAGAAGGTTAGGGCTCTTTAGCCTGGAGAAGAGACGGCTGAGGGGAGATATGATAGAAGTCTATAAATTAATGAATGGAGTGGAACGGATAAACGTGGATCAATTGTTTACGCTATCAGAGTATAGAAAGACTAGGGGACATGTAATGAAGCTACAGGGTAAACTATTTAAGACAAATAAGAGAAAATATTTTTTCACTCAACGTGTAATCAAACTCTGGAATCTGTTACCGGAGGATGTAGTAAGGGCTGTTAGTATAGCTGGGTTTAAAAAAGGTTTGGACAAGTTCCTGGAGGAAAGGTCCATAAACCACTATTAAAAAGGGACCCAGGATATCAATGCTTGACCCAGTACAAGCATTGTGGAACCTGTGTCTTTTAGGGATATTGCTAGGTACGTATGACCTAGATTGGCCACTGTTGGAAACAGGATACTGGGCTTGATGGACGTTGGTCTGACCCAGTATGGCATGTCTTATGTTCTTATGGTCCATGTTTCAATGCGTAAGACATCTTTACAGCTTCTGACTCTTATTTCATGTGCAGCTACATCAGTAGTCAGACGTCCTGAGGGCTTTGATCCAACCACATCATAAATGCTGGCTTTACTCTGAAATGTCTTCAGCTCTTCCTCAGTAGCTAGTTGAGTGCCTTCCAACCTGGGGGTCTTATCTTCCAGCACTATAGCACAATTTGTTTTGTTGTAACTATCCATTGGGTTTTCATGGCAAGATACGGAAGTAGATTGCTGGGCCTTTCTTCCGCGCAGTTTAAGTTTGGTGGTGTTGCCTTTGTCACAGAAATGTGATCTCCGCCGTCAACACTATCCCATTCTGCTGCTGCCCAGATGGCTCTTTGGATAGCAGCTAAATATCACTGCTGACTAGCTAGCCAAGGTACTGACTGGTGGAACTGGATATTCAGTGCTGGGTGCTGGATAAATTCCACCCCTGAATATCCTTTTTTTTTTTTAAAGCGGTGGCGGCCCCAGAGTTTTCCTTCTGAAAATTTGGGCTGGAGTGGACAAATCCACTGGTATAAATATACCTATGTGCATACTAAATGGAGAGAAGTCTTCAGTCCAAAGAATTTACCCAGTTAACTATTTAGTTACCTGGCAAATTCTAATACTTCCTCCACTCGTCTTTTCAGAGGCTCCAAGGATAGCTACATATTTATTTTATTTTATTTTATTTTATTTTTTTTGCTGCTTGCATTTGGGAAGCATCTTAAATACTTAAAACATATAGGGGGCTATTTTAGAAGCCTTATTCACAAACTTCACATGTAAAATCAGGCATTTTCATGTAGAGATGGCATCCCTGCATAAATAGCAATTTTAGAAAGTGCTGAATTTCAACGTGGATGTCCTTACTATTTAGAAATTGCAAGGCAGGGCCAGCACAAGCACTAAGCAAACCAGGCAGCTGCCAAGGGTGACAAAATTTTAGGAACAGTACTACAGGAGAATTAAATGAAGGAGAGACTGAATCCTTACCCAGTGCTGTCCATGCACTGGTAATGCAATCAATGCTACAAGACAGAGTAGGACTGATTGAATTACCGGGTGCATCAGCAGCATTGGGTGAGTCATCCAGCAATACACACCTTTTTTTTAAAATTCAATTACCTTAAAACAATGTGTTTCTTTGAAGTTGCTAGCAGGCAGTCCTCAAAGTCCTCTGGTAAAGTCCCTCCTGGAGGATTGCTCAGGCTACCTGCAAGGAACTGCAAAGAAACTCTGATTGCTTTAAGGCAATCTGAATGAAAAAGAGAAGAGGTGTGCACTGCTGGATGACTCACCCGATGCTGCCGATGCACCTTGCATTTCAATTAGTCTTACTCTGTCTCATAGCATTGATTGAATCACCAGTGTATGGACAGCATCTGGTGAGGATCCATTCTCTCCTTCAACTGATGCCCCTAAAATTCTCACACTGTTTCTCTTTTTAATTTAATTACCCTGCCTTCAAATGATCCTTTGAATGATGTAATGTGATCTCCCCAGCAGAGTTTCTTTCAAGTTGCTTGCAGATAGCCTGGGCAATTCTCTGACTCGTCCTTGTCCTCCCCCTCCCCTGAAGAGGAAATGATCTCATATGCAGTCATGATGACAGAAAGATGGGGCTGCATGTGGTATATCTTTTCTTACTAATATATTATTTGGCTGCCAGAATCAATGCAATCACTCTGGAGCATGGCGATAGAGTCAATTTTCAGCAGTCACAGACCAGAGGGAGCGTGGTGACAGTACAGCACCACAGCTGCCCTGCAGTAGCAGAGAATCCAACATGGCGGGAGGACCATGGCAGGGAGCCACATGCCTGAAGGTTCGCTTAGAAGCCAGATAACCTTGGGCCAGCCTTGTTGCCAAGAGTTGCATCAGAGGCTTATTTAAGGAGTGGTCTGGATGGGTCAGAAGTCTAAATGTGCATTTTCCATTTCATACAGGGAATACACATCTATGACTGCAATTATCCGTGTTGGGATTTACAGCTGTTCCCTGGCACATAAAGGTTTTTAAAGTGCTCATTTCGTCCAGCACAGAGAGAGGTATTATTTTCTTTCATTTATACCTTGCTCATTGTTAAACTACTTTGATATATTCTGAAATGGCTGAAAGGCAGTATAGCAAATAACCAACTAAACTAAACACCATTCTTCTTTGCCCATACTCCTTCCCCAGGAACACCTCGGTGCAGATGGGACCAGGTTAACACTTTATGGGGCCGTAGACAAACACACATTTGTAAGTCCCTAGCATGGACCCCATTTACTTGTTTTATCAATCTTCCCCTCCCCCCACAATCATATTCACTCTTTCCCTAACTTTCCCAATCTCCTTAGGTCTTCATTCATGGGCTTCTTCCAGGCTGCCACACTTTACCTCTCCAGAATTAGCATAGCAAAAACTGTGGGGCTTAGTCCTGGGTGTACTGGCAGTAGTAGATTGTGAGTCAGCCTGCAATCTGTATAAGTTGGTGCTTCAAGTGAAGTGGCCTAGTGGTTGGAGCAATGGGATGACAACTAGTGAAGCTGATCAAGTCATTTTCATCCTCCAGTTTCTTGGCATACACCAGAGATGCCAAGAGTGGACTGCCTCAAAGCAGTGGCATAAATTCTGCTCAAGGAGCCTCCACAATGTGGGGGGAGGAGGGGGCCCAGGCAAGCGGTGGCGGCAGCAGTGCGGCAAATGTACTTTATCACATTTGCCGAGCTGCTCCACTCTTGTAAGTCTGCTACAGGCCCAGCAGCTCTTCCTCGCCGGGCTGAGGTTTCGCGATAACAGCCACACTGTGAGATTTCAGACGAATGGGGAATAGCCACCAGGCCCGCAGCAAACTTACAGAGCGGAGCAGTGTGGCCAACACAATGTGGTAAGATTGCTGCCACATGGGTGGGGCATCTGCATGATGGGGGCGGGGGGATGTGCATGCCACCGCCATGACAATGAGGGGCCCCTCATTGTAACTTACACCACTGCCCCAAAGAGAGAGATTTTCAGGCAAAGTGTCTGAAGTATCAATTTAATTTAACGGATTCATTTATATTCTGCCTTTACCAATGCCATTTCAAAGCAGAATACACAAAATATCAATAAACAATATACATTCCTTATCATCCCTCCAGTTCAGTCCCTCACCTCTGGGTTGTGCACCTCTTCTCGCAGCATGGAGACTGGGCATGTTAGAACTGTGACACCACTGTAGATATCCTGCTGGCACCTCCCACCAGCTCCCAGTGTGTCCAGTCTCCATGCAGCTGGAGGTAGTAAGCCTAGGTACTGGGCTCACTAGAGGAGCAGATAAGGAGCTTTAGGCAGCTTAGCTAGGGTTTTTAGTTTTTTTTTTTTCTCCCTATAACATTTTTTTCTTTTGATCTGTAGCTTTAAAGCTCATTTAAAAAAAAAAAAAAAAAAAAAAAAGCAAGGACTGAGAGGGGATAGGAAGGGATTTAGAGGACTCTTTTCTCCCTCCCATTTATTTCTGTCCCCTTTGCCTGCTCCTGCTCTCCCCTCCTGGTTGGCACGGAGGGGAGTTCTTTAGCAGGCTTTTCATCTCCTTACCGACAGTTTTCTGTGCTGCAGATTTCCAGTCAGAAACTGTCGTCGGGCCTTGTTTCTCTGCTGCTGCTGCTGCTGCTGCTGCTGCTGCCACCGGCTGCCGGCCTTTCTCAGCTGTGCTGCTCACAGGAAACTTGTTATTTTTATCGGGGTGCAGAGAGGATCCGAAGGTCTTGGAGGAAGAGGCGAGTGTTTAAATCTTTGCTGCTAGTGTCCTTAAGCATTTTTGAGGCCTGCTGCCTAGTGTGAAGCATGTTCTGTGGGTTAGCAGAGCTCAGGATCTTGACGGGCCTTTTTCCCTGCTGTTTTTCTTCACAGTGCTCTTTTTCTTTGCTGACAGCTTTCTTTAATTAATCCTTGTAGTTTTCTAGTTACTTGAAATTAATTTCGATTACTTTTAATTTTCAATGTTTTGGAGCTCTTAAAATGTCAGTACAGAAAAGTAAAAAAATAAGAGAAGATTCTGCACGTTTTTGTTTTGTTGCCCTTTTTGGTAGTCTGCGGGAGCCATTTCCTTTACTATCCAGTCTCTTGGATCCCATAGCGCTAATGCCTATGTGGCCACAATGCCTGGTTTGTGACACCCGTAGGAACTCGGTCTCGGATGTGGGGATGTGTCGTGGCTGCGCATCTGAGGCATTTACTATGGAGCAAGAAATGCAGGATCGGTATAAAGAAGGCACTGCTCTGGTGGCGCAGGGTGCTGCCGCTTCTGCAGAAGGGGAGTTTGCAGGAGTCTCCATCCGCTCTTCCTACTTCAAATTTGGCTTTGCCAGGTAATTCCGCCACTCCCATGGTGTCTGGGGAAGCTTTCGAGGGTTTCTCCTCAGATTTTGTGCTGGTGCTTCATCAGGCTTTCTGTTTGCGGCAGCAGGGGGCAGTCGTGGATGCCTCCCTTATTGGGGCAGCAGGAGGCCAAGCAGCCACCAAAAGGTTTGGTGGTAGTGATGGTAGACCGGTTAAGAGGGCCCGGTCAGTGGAAGATCAGTCTCTTGGTTCGGACTGGCCGGATGCAGAGGACCTTGAGCTGGAGCCGGAAGCCAGGATGGAGGATTTAGAGGAAGGTGAGATTCAGGAACCTGCAGATCAAGCAAAGTTTATCTGGGTCTTCCGAAAGGAGGAGCTGACGGCGCTCATTACGGAGTCCCTTCAGGCTCTCAATCTTTCGTCGGTGGTACCAGTGGAGCATGAGGGTTTGGAGGATCCTCTCATTCAGGCGGTATGAAAGTCCCAGGAGGTTTTTCCTGCTCACCGTATGGTTAAGCAGATGATTCAGGATGAATGGGACGTGCCGGAGGCAGGCTTGCGTGGTGTGAGGTCCATGAATTGTCTCTATCCCTTGGTGGATCAGGAACGGGAAGTATTTCGTTCTCCGCGTATAGATGCGGCAGTTTCAGCGGTCACGAAGAAGACTACCATTCCAGTTGAAGGCAGTGTGGCTTTGAAGGACGTACAGGATCGGAAGGTGGATGCCTTGTTGAAGCAAGCTTTTGAGGTTAATGCTCTGGCTCTGCAGGTCTCTATTTGTGGAGCTTGGGTTGTGAGAGCATGCCTTCGCTGGTCGCAGCGTTTGCAGCAGCCAGTTCAGCAAATGCAGGAGCAGCTAGCTGATGTGACAAGACTTGAGTCAGGTTCCGCATATTTGGCCGATGTCCAATATGATCTCATTAGAGGTTTGGCGAATAGCATGGCTTCCTTGGTAGCTGCATGCCGCTATCTTTGGCTCAGGAACTGGGTGGCAGACAGTTCCTCTAAGTCGCGTCTTAGCAAGCTTCTTTTTAAGGGGAAGCTGTTGTTTGGAGAAGATCTTGATCAGCTGGTTAAGGATTTGGATAATTCTAAAGGAGGCTGCTTGCCGGAGGATAAACCGAAGCAGAGCCAAGCCCCATTACCTTCCCGTGGGCAACCTCTGGATGTCAGGCGTTTTCGTACCTCCCGTTTGGGAGATTTTCAAAGAGGACGGTTTTCCTCTCGAGGTCAAAGTTTTAGAGGATTCCGGGGAGCGGGCAGAGGATTTGCTAGTCTCTCTTCCTCGGGTTTTCGGAAAGCACAATGAAGCAAGGTGGACCCAGGCAGGAATTCAGCTGGTAGGGGGTCGACTTCGGGAGTTTCTTCCTGCCTGGGTCCAGATAACATCCGATCAGTGGGTGTTGGAGGTCATTCGCGAAGGTTATTCTCTCAAGTTTGCGCGTCCGGTGGTCGACTTTTTTGTCATGTCACTGTGCAGGGGGCGAGAAAGGACAATTGTGGTACGGGAGACTCTGGCTCGTCTTTTGCAGCTGGAAGCAGTGGTTCTGGTTCTGCGAGAGCACTACAATATTGGTCGATACTCAATTTATTTCATGGTGCCAAAGAAAGATGGGGCCTTCTGCCCGATTCTGGATCTCAAGGGGGTATACTGCTGTTTGTGGGTAGCTCATTTCCAAATGAAGACCTTACATTTGGTTATAGTGGCAGTTCGTCAAGGGGAGTTCTTGACATCTCTCGATCTCACTGAAGCATATTTACACATTCCGATCAGGCCAGATCATCAGAGGTTTCTAAGATTTGCGCTACCATGGGGTATTTTCAGTTTCAAGCGTTGCCCTTCGGTCTGGCGATGGCTCCATGCACCTTCATCAAGGTTATGGTGGTGGTGGCGGCGGCTCTTTGGAAGGCGGGAGTATTAGTTCATACCTATCTCAACAACTGGTTGATTCGGGCAAAGTCCAGGGTTGAGAGTGTGCAAGTGACAGACAGAGTGGTAGAGCTCTTGCAGAGTCTCGGTTGGGTGGTCAATACGGCCAAGAGCTGATTGGTTCTGACGCAAGTTCTAGAGTATTTGGGAGTTCGCTTCGACACTCGTGTGGGGTTGATTTTCCTGTCGGATCTCTGAGCCCAGGGCCTGCGGCTTCTGGTGCACAGTTTTTTGAGGACTCCTGCACCATCGGCCTGGCACTATCTCTGCATGTTAGGGACAATGGCGGTGACTCTGGAAGTTGTGCCGTGGGCCAGAGCTCCCATGCGCCCCTTACAGAGGTCACTGCTCCGTCGATGGTCTCACCAGAACGACTCTGTCCAAGCGCCTTCCCTGTCCATTGCGGGTGAGGAAGTCTCTTCAATGGTGGCTTCGTTCACAGAATCTTGCGGCAGGCATGCCTCTTGAACAATCACAGTGGATGCCAGTGTTAACGGATGCCAGTCTCGCAGGATGAGGATCTCATTATGGAGAGTTCTTCGCCCAAGGCTGCTGGACCGAGCAGGAAGCGAAATGGTCCATCAATCGGCTGAAGTTGTGAGCGGTAGCTCTAGTGCTTTGGGCCTTCGAATCCACCTTACGGGGTCGAGCGGTTCAAGTGCTCTCGGACAATGCCGCAATGGTTGCGTACCTTAATCGTCAAGGGGGCACGGGAAGTGCAGCTCTGGAAACGGAGGCGGAAAGTCTCTTCAATTGGGTAGAGCCTCGGCTTCAGGCTCTGTTGGTGGCACACATTACGGGAACGGACAATGTAACGGCGGACTTTCTCAGCCGGGTTCGAGTGGATCCCGGAGAATGGGAGTTTCATCCAGAGGTGTTTGCTCAGATTGTCCTCAAGTGGGATCTCTGATGGATCTCATGGCGACCTTTCAGTCGGCCAAAGCCAGTCGCTTTTACAGCAGATGACGAGAACGAATGTTGAAAGGTCTAGATGCCTTACTCCAACAATGGCCCACTCACGGTCTCCTCTACGTTTTTCCCCCTTGGGCACTCATAGTACGAGTGGTGCAGCTCATCGTGGAAGAGTTCTTCTAGTAGCTCCAGATTGGCCTCGTCGTCCGTGGTATGCCGATCTGGTGTGTCTGCTTGACAGGGAACCATAGGCGGATGCTGCTAAGGGAGGATCTTCTGCTTCAGGGTCCTCTACGAATGCCTCAGGTACATCAATTCTTGTTTCCGGCTTGGTCATTGAAAGGGCTCGGTTAAGGAAGAAGGGTTATTCCAAAGATTGACACCTTGCTTCTGGCCAGAAAGAGGTCCTCTTCCTTAGTATATGTGCGTGGCTGGCGTGTTTTTGAGGACTGGTGTGCTCAACGTCAGTTTTGTCCGGCCTCAGTATCTGTACCGGCAGTGTTTCTTGCAAGACGGGTTCAATAAGGGATTGGCTGCCAGTGCGTTAGAGGTGCAGTTGGCAGCTATTTCTTGTTATCGAAGAAAGGTGCAAGGAGTTCCTTTGGGGGTCCATGCTGCTGTTGTCTATTCTTGAGAGCGGTATCCCATCTACGTCCTTCGCGCAGGGTGGTTTCTCCTCTGTGGGATCTCAACCTGGTTTTAGGAGCCTTGACAAGGGAGCCTTTTGAGCCTTTGCATCAGGCTTCTCTAAAGGATATGACTTTGAAGACAGTATTTTTTGGTAGCCATTTGCTCTGCACGTCGAATCTCTGAGTTGCAGGCTTTGTCCTGTTGGGAACCGTTTCTGACTTTTTCTAGGGAAAAAGTTGTGTTGCGTCCTGTACCATCTTTCCTACCAAAGATAGTTTTGCCATTTCATGTGAATCAGTCGGTCTCTTTGCCCGTTTTGGGTGTTTCGGGGGAGACCATGTTGGACCTTAGTTTGCGTTTGTTAGACATTAAGAGGGTACTTTGGCGATACTTGAAGGTCTCAGAATTCTTCCACAAGTCTGTCCGTTTGTTCGTTCTCTTTGGTGGGCCGCGAAAAGGTGAAGTGGCTGCCAAAGCTTCAATTTCCAGATGGGTTCGTGAAGCAATAGCGTCAGCTTATATCTTGCAAGGTCTTCAGGTGCCCTTGGGGCTGCGGGCTCATTCTACTAGAGCGCAAGCGGCTTCGTGGGCGGAGCATAGCTTAGTTCCACCGGTTGAGATTTGCAGAGCAGCCACTTGGTCTTCCTTGCATACTTTTAGTAAACATTACCGCCTGGTGGTTCAAGCGGCGGGAGATGCCTGTTTTCGGGTCGGCAGTTTTGCGGTCCGGGTGGACTGGTCCCTCCCAATAGTTTACTGCTCTGTTACATCCCAGAGGTGAGAGCCTGAACTGGAGGGACAATAAGGAAAGAGAAATTATACTTACCTGCTAATTGTTGTTCCTTGAGGAACTCCAGTTCAGTCCCAATTCCCGCCTGGGGATGTTTTGGTCAGCTTCCGCAAAGCCTGTTTTGTGATGCGTGGTGACTACAATCCAGTAGGAGAAGTTCAGCAAATGTGGTCTGTTTTCAGGCAAATTATACCTTGTATTCTTTCTTCTCTCTCCTTTCTGTCCTATGTCTGCAAACGGGAGAAGGAGAGTTATCCTCTCATTTACTTGGTTTTAGTTCAGTGTTAGAGTTAAATTGTATTTAATATTATAGCTACTTATTTGTTGCTCCTTTGAGTCTGCTTTGTCAATAGATCACTGGGAGATGGTGGGAGGTGCCAGCAGGATATCTACAGTGGCGTCACAGTTCTGACATGCCCAGTCTCCATACTGCGGGAAGAGGTGCATAACCTAGAGGTGAGGGACTGAACTGGAGTTCCTCAAGGAACAACAATTAGCAGGTAAGTCTAATTTCTCTTTTTTATAACATATGAAAGAACATTTTAGAGATTCCAAGGTCATAATGCACACAATTCCAGCAATATTTTTATTTATTTATTTATTTAATAGTTTCTTCTATACCGCCCCTTCCAGAGATCAAGGGCGGTTTACATTGAACAGTTAACAAATTTTGTATACTTCTGTATACTTTACATGGAACATGGTATTAACTATATGGAGCATGGTTTTAACTATATACAGGTAATAATACATAAAACATAACAGAACTAAATTACAAAAGGTTATTTACAAGAGCAGTAAAAACAACAGATTGGGTAAGACTTTTGCATGTTGGGTAAAGTATGTAAGTAATGTAGTGTAAGGTTTTCTTGTGTTAGTCGTTTGTCCTATCCTGGGTGCTGTGGATGTGTTTTTGTGATTGTTGGGGAGAGGTTCTTTGTTGATAGGGGATTTCAAAATGGTTTGTGAAAAGGTAGGTTTTAAGTTCTTTTTTGAATTGATAAAGGTCTTTTTTCATGCGAATGGTTAGTGGTAGATCGTTCCAGAGAGTGGGGGCAGCGAAGGAGAAGGCCCTATCACTTGTAGTTGCTTTAGTTTTTCTGATGGTTGTTTTTATGTTGAGGGAATGGATTGCGTTTTGTCTGCGCATTCTAGTTTCTGATGGGGGGTGTATTAGGGTAGACAAATGTGAGGGAGAGATGTTATTAAGGAGTTTGAAGGTAGTTAGGAGGATTTTGTATTTTATTCGGCTACTTATAGGGAGCCAATGCAAGTCTAACAGTATTGGGGTGACATGGTCTGTTATTTTAGCTTTTGTGATCATCTTGGCGCATATGTTTTGGGCTCTTTGTAGTAGGTAGATGCTCTTTAGCGGTAAACCAATTAGGAGACTATTACAATAGTCAAAGTGGGGGGTGATGAGGGTATTGACTACTGATCTAAAATCATGTGTGTCAAATATTTTAGGAAAGGCTCTGCTAAATGTGCAGCATAATCTAGAAGTGTGCCGAGGCACACGGCTATTTCCAATATATGGAGCTAGAGGGCCCATTTTGCAAATTTACACATAGGAAAGATCTGTGGGGAACTTGCCAACTTCCACGTGTAGGTGGTGGCACTCACGTTTGGAACTGGTATTTCACAACTTCCCCCTGTAAGTGCTGACACTTACACATCTATTTCAGCCATTTTGCAGGCCTACATGTACACATGCTGCCTATTAATTACAGATATGGTCATCTTTCATTTCGGTTTGGAGGGGGAAATAGAAGGGCAGATACATACTGTGTGATGGCTGCCACCACTATCTGTGTAGTTTATGCCTGCTATCTGGAGAGCAGCTGAAAAATGCCCCTATCAGGATAATTTTGTCGCTCCACCCTCCCTTCAAGCCTTCACTATTCAGGCTAAGGGTAATTTTCATTTGACTTCTTGGCACTCAGCGTGCTGGCGGGCTCCTTTTTATCACAGCCGCAGGAGAGAATGCAAACACCACTCTTTACTCCCGTGGCTGTTCAGAGGTGAGCTGGGGCTTCGGGCCTCCCCTGCTCCATCTGAAGCCAATCAGGCGCAGTGCCCCTTTGGTGTGTGGCAGCAGGGGGGGGGGGGAGAAGGGGGGAGGGAAAGGGGGAATTAGGAACTGGAGGCTAGAATGGGAACAGGGTCAGGGCTGGAAATGGGCTGATGCTGGGGGATGGAGACTCCACTCCAATTGAGCCAAAACGTTGTAAGCTTCTATTTGGGGAATATTCGTATATAATGAAACCACATCCAATGTTACTAAAATGGATCCCTGAGGAATATGTAATTTGGATACTAAGGATAATAAATGAAAAGAATCTTTCACATAGGATCGTATAGATTTCACCAGTGTCTGGAAAAAATGATCACAAAATTTTGACAGAGGCTCAAGTACCAAATTTCTACAGGATACTATAGGCCTTTTTTCTCCCTATAACATTTTCTACAGGATACTATAGGCCTCCCCGGAGGATCTACCATCGATTTATGTACTTTGGAAACCATATACATGACAGGTATAACAGGATAAGCAGAATTCAAAAAATCATACTCTTTTTTAGTGATCCAACTACGTTCCACTGCTTCAGAGGTAAGCTCCTTTATAACCTGTTGGAGCTTCTCTGTAGGGTCTATGGTCAATTGCGAATAATATTTATCATTTGACAAATGTAACATCTTATTATGATAATCAGTAGTTTTCATAAGCACAATTGCTCCCCCTTTATCAGCCCTCCGACATACTATCTCTTTCTCGTCCTGAAGGGATTTAAAGCCTTATACTGAGACGATGTAATATTAGAGCAATATTTTCGATCCGATGATTCCAACAACTGAAGATCCCGTAAAACCAAATTTTGAAAAGTAATTAAAGTCGCATCATTGCTGATAGGAGGTTTCCAATAGGACTTGTTTTTAAAAATGGACAAATCAACCGGAACCAATTTTTCTTCTGACGAAAAATAGAGCATAATATGCAATTTCCTAAAAAATTGATACAATGCTATTCACATCTGAAAAGGATCGTACTTAGGAACCGGAACAAAATCCAGTCCTAACTCTAAAACATCCTGCTGTGCTGTCGTCAATGGGCGTCCTGATAAGTTGATGACTGTTGACGCGTTTGAGAACGAGTGGCAGGGCCCCTCCAACCCTCCTGATATTGACGAGGAAGCCATCGAAATGAAGGGCGGCCCCTGTAAAAACCCCGCTGTTGTTTCTGAATGCCTACATTCTTTCCACTACTTAACATATCTTCTGAAGAGAGAATCTGTCCTCAGAGGAATCATCAAACGTCACTTGTTTTTGATCATCTTTAACCCCTACTTTGTTTGCGCCAAGTATACACTTGGTCTTTAATATAATCTTCCGTGTCACGTGAAAATTTATTAATTTTTGAAAGCCTTAATTGATCCCAAAATTTCTGATTATATTCAAGCAACTCAATCTTACTGGCTTTAAAATTCTCCTCCACCATCTCTTCTTTCAATCTGCCTTCCAGTAATTTCAATTGATTCTGTAGTGTTTTCTCTTCTTCCGACAACCGCTGTATCAACAAAGCTATTAAATCCAAGCCGCATTTGTTTAATATACTATTCCAAGTTGCACAAAACAACTTGTCCTCCACAAACATATGCGGGGGTTTTAAAACTCTCAAACCCCGCGGTATCATCTGTTGCTTTAAGTACTGAGTCATTGTTGCAGCATGTAACTGCACTCTAATCGTTTTCTTATGCAGATTTTAAAATTCAGACCAGGACGCCGTGGTAATCGATTGTATTTTAGCCACCCCCTCTTCATCCAACAGAGAAGGATGTTTTAAAAGTTTCGATATTGCTGCTTCTGAAAAAGCGAAAGTTGCCGTGTTTGATGGAAGAACTTTAACCTCCGACGTCTCACTCATGTTCGGGTCCCTCTTGATATCAAATTATTAATGTTATACACCCTTGGAAACCAACCCCAGAAACATTACAAAATACTTGATCTCCCTACCTGCCTTACTACAGGAACTGAACCCACACCCCATATAAAGATTATTTTTTTGTCGGATCGCTCACCATGAAAAGAAACACTTTTTTTCTCGAGGGAGCCCTCCTTTTAATTAATTTAAAGAGACTGAATACCCGGTCAGAAACCAGACCAAACACTTGTTGCTGTCCACAACTTGTATTAAAAAATGGATTCCCCAAGCTTTCGTTTGATGGGATTCTCTACTTCGTCATTAATTGCTCTTCCTTATCAAGCAAAAACAAGGAAAAGAGTCACTTAGCTGAATCCATATTGTGGAGGACCTTCATATTCCTCCTTTAATTCTTCTCGGAAGGAACACCTCCAATATTCACTCCCAACAGGGTTCCCACAACACTGACAGTGTTTCAAGCCGACAGTGTTCCGGGGAGGCCTATAGTATCCTGTAGAAATTCGGTACTTGAGCCTCTGTCAAAATTTTGTGATCATTTTTTCCAGCCACTGGTGAAATCTATACGATCCTATGTGAAAGATTCTTTTCATTTATTATCCTTAGTATCCAAATTACATATTCCTCAGGGAACCATTTTAGTAACATAGGATGTGGTTTCATTATATACGAATATTCCCCAAATAGAAGCTTACAACGTTTTGACTCGATTGGAGTGGAGTACTCCTGCACGAATACCTTGGGAGTTTGTATTGGATTTATTGAAATTGGTTTTAGATCAAAATTATTTTGTGTATAATGTATCATCAAAAATTTGGGGTAGCAATGGGGGCTACAGTAGCTCCGTCAATAGCATCCTTGTATGTAGCGGATTTTGAAGAAAAATTCATATATGGG
The DNA here is from genome assembly GCA_033557465.1 of Ichthyophis bannanicus. Lineage (NCBI taxonomy): Eukaryota > Metazoa > Chordata > Amphibia > Gymnophiona > Ichthyophiidae > Ichthyophis > Ichthyophis bannanicus. The sequence goes on along the minus strand of CM066031.1, from coordinate 777,172,921 downwards.
TCTGAGGGGTTTCATAACATTTTGATTTGGAAGAGATTTTGGGATGACATAATTTTTGTCTGGACGGTGTCTGAGTTATTATTGAAGCAATTTTTGACATGGATAAATTCTTTGGACAATAATTTACAGTTCACCCCAAAATATGATTGTCAGCAAATAGAGTATTTAGATCTATTACTCTATATACAAGAGTCTTCATTACAGAGTACTCTGTATAGAAAACCGGTTCAGCGGAATGTACTGTTAAAATATACCAGTTTTCATCCTCCAGCTCTTAGAAGAGGATTGCCTTTTGGACAGTTTCTCCGAATTCGGCGACTTTGTTCATCGAGTGCACAGTATCTATTGCATGCACAGGATTTGACCCAACGTTTACTGGACAGGGGTTACCCTGAATCATTAATATGGAGAGCTTTTAAAAGAGCTTTATACAACCATCCTGATTGGTGGGCGGAGGATTTTCCTCCCACTCAGAGAAATGAAAATAGGGCCATAGGTGTAGTTCCTTTTTTTCCTAGAGCGGCTAAGGTAGTGCACATATTGAAAAAACATTGGGGGATGTTGTCATGGCATCGCTGTTTTCACAAACCTTTGATGATAGCATACCGGAGAACACGGACAATAGCAAATTGGATAGTACATACAAACATTCAAAGTGATCATAATTTTCAAGTTTCACGGAAAGGACACTTTGCTTGTGGTGATTGTGATTTTTGTGCCACAACATTGGAAGGCACAAGTTGGGACGATCTAAGCACAGGGTGTCTATACGCTTCCATGCATTTTTCAAATTGTCAAACGGCCTTTATAATTTATATTTTGATCTGTCCTTGTCAAAAAAAGTATGTGGGAAGAACAATACGTCCCATCAAGAAGCGGCTGTTGGAGCATCGCTCAAGGATCAACGCTAGACAGAGTTCCGCCCCTTTAGTGCCTCATTGCCAACAAGCTGGCCATCAATTCAATGATTTGCGGTGGCGGATTTTGGAAATAATTCCGCAGTTTAATGGGGGGGGGGGGGGTGATCGCCAGGCGAGATTACAGCATAAAGAACAACAATGGATTTATTGTTTGGGATCTATGGCTCCAGATGGTATGAACATGGACATTGATTGGTGGAGTTTGCATTTATGATTCCAGCGGGTGGGGTTTTGCTTCCAATTGAAAGTGTCGGTTTTGATGTCATCCTTAGGTCATCATTTAACCGGAACTGACATACTGCGGGGTTCATTTGCCTGAGGAAGAGCTGTGGAGCGGCTTGAAACACTGTCAGTGTCGCGGGAACCCTGTTGGGAGTGAATATTGGAGGTGTTCCTTCCGAGAAGAATTAAAGGAGGAATATGAAGGTCCCTCCACAATATGGATTCAGCTAAGTGACTCTTTTCCTTGTTTTTGCTTGATAAGGAAGAGCAATTAATGATGAAGTAGAGAATCCCGTCAAACGAAAGCTTGGGGAATCCATTTTTTAATACAAGTTGTGGACAGCAACAAGTGTTTGGTCTGGTTTCTGACCGGGTATTCGGTCTCTTTAAATTGATTAAAAGGAGGGCTCTCTTCGAGAGAAGAAATGTTTCTTTTCATGGTGAGCGATCCGACAAAAAAATAATCTTTATATGGGGTGTGGGTTCAGTTCCTGTAGTAAGGCAGGTAGGGAGATCAAGTATTTTGTAATAAAATTTTAGATGGGCAATATATACATTTTAAAATAAAATAAAGCTATGCAAATGAGGTCCAGTGGCTATGCAAATGAGGTTCCACCATTTGTCTCGACACATGGCTCCGCATCACCCTTGGGCTGCCCCTGGCTGACAGGTTCAATACTGCACCAGTCTTTTATACTGGTGATGATATCAGTGTTCTCTGCCTCCCTTCTGCTGGTTGGGGAGCACAACTCACTTATCTGGACTGGTCTAGCAGGATTCCAGGATTCAGTTATGGACTTGGAAATAAATAACTTCACATTTCCAAAAAGCTTTTTCATGATGATATTGCTGTTGAGAATTCATTTTGTATAATATTAATCTTAATCTCATTTATAACTTTATTATATGCCTTGATTTTAGATTTCCAGCATATCTTTTGCAGTTCTCATTTTTCTTTCCTCCATTCCCTTTCTAATTCATGTACCTCCTATTTTAATTTCAGTAAGGGTTGCTAAATTACGATTCTTTCATTTTTAAAGAAAATAAATTTTTTTTTCAGAGGTGCTCTTTTTTGGAGAGCAGTATTTAAAGCCCTATTCTGAATGACTACCCTTTTCTCCTGGTTTGCAGCTTGTCATGCTGTGAGGGCCTGTGTGCATCAGTGATGTTGAAGGCTAAGCTATTGGTAGCTTAATACTTGCAGGGTCTCCCAAGGTTGACAGGTCTCAGCTGAGGTGCCAGACCAAGACAAACCACCTATCTGGGCAGCATTAGAATAGGACAGTGTTGGCAGCAGAGGATCACATTTCTGTGGCAACAACTCCAAACTTAGTGTGTGGAATAAAGGCCTGGCAATCTACTTCCGCATCTTGCCATGAAAACCCAGTGGATAGTCACAACAAAACAACTTGCAAGATGAGAAGATGAGACCCCCCCAGGTCAGAAGGCACTCAACTGGCTACTGGGGAGGAACGGAATTCTATTTAGAGTAAAGCCAGCATTTATGATGTGACTGGATCAAAGCCCTCAGGATGTCTGACTGCTGATGTAGCTGCATGTGAAATGAGTCAGAAGCTGCACATATTGGGACATGGAACAGATGAAGCATGAACCAAGGGAAGTTGGAGGTGGTCAAGAAATGAAATGGAATGTATACAGCTTGATCTGATGGGTATCAGGGAACTGAAATGGACTGGCATCGAGCACTTTGCATCTGATGATCACATGATCTACTATGCTGGAAATGAAAGACCAAGAAGAAATGGTGTTGCATTTATAATTAAGAAGAAACTTGCAAGAACTGTAATGAAATACAATGCAATCAGTGAAAACTTAATTTCTATTTGTCTACGAGGAATGTCCATCAACACAATTCAAGTATATGCCCCAACAGCTGCAGAAGAGGATGAAATTGATGAGTTCTATGAACAAGTACAAGCTGAAATTGACAGAACATACAAAGAGAATATCCTGATAGTCATGTGTGACTGGAACGCAAAAGTTGGCAACAAAGAAGACGACAAAGTGGTTGGAAAATATGGACTTGGCAAAAGAAATGAAACTGGAGAAAGACTGAGAATTCTGCAAGACCAACAATCTATTCATCTCAAACACCTTCTTCCAGCAACACAAGCGGTGACTATACACATGGACTTCACCCAATGGATTGTACGAAAATCAAATCGACTACATCTGTGGAAGTCAATGATGGAAAAACTCTTAACATCAACAAAGACAAAACCTGGAGCTGACTGTGGTACAGATCATGAACTACTAGTATGCAAACTCAAGCTAAAGTTGAAAAGGAGCAAGTCACTCATGAATGTAGCAAAATATGACCTTGAGAATATGTCACCAGAATTTAAAAACTGCCTGTAAAATACAAATGACAGAGCAAATGACAGAACTCCAGAAGAGTTATGGGATGACATCAAGAAGGTTGTGTTGGAAGAAAGTGAGAAATCTCTATAAAAGGTGGGAAAAGCAAAAACAGCCAAAATGGATGACCGAAGAAACTCTGAAAATTGCCAAGAAATGCAGAGAAGCTAAAACCAGAGGAGAAAGAGAGGCAATCACAGAACTCAACAGAGATTTCCAACGTGCAGCAAGACAAGACAAGGAGAAGTACTACAATGATGCATGCAAAGAAATAGAAGCAGAAACTATTAGAGAAAGTACAAGATCGGCTTTCCTAAAGCTACGAGAGTTAAAGAAAAAACTCCAGCCTCGACTTCAAATGTTACAAGATGCTCAAGGATCCATGTTGAATGATGCTAAGAAGATCAAGAAAAGATGGAAAGAATATACAGTTATTATATGATAAAGATCAAGTGGATCAACAGCTGTTTCAACCTGTACCTTATGATCTGGAACCAATCATGATGAAAGAAGTCGTCAAAGTAGCATTTAAAGAACAAAGCACCAGGCATTGATAGCATTCCCATTGAAGTATTACAGCAATCTGATGCAGCTGTTACCATACTTACAAGGCTCTGCCAGGAAATTTGGAAAACATCATGGCCAACTGACTGGAAAAGATCTGTGTTTATACCAATACTAAAGAAAGGTGATCCAACTGACTATGGAAATAATCGCACAATCGCTCTGATACCACATGCCAGCAAGATTCTACTGAAGATTATTCAGCAGAGACTACAACCATACGTGGGACGAGAACTACCTGAAATACATGCAGGGTTCAGGAAAGAGCAAGGAATGAGAGACATCATCGCAGATGTGAGATGGATCCTTTAAAAGACTAAAGAATACCAAAAGGCTAACTATATGTGTTTTATTGACTACAGCAAGGCTTTTGTCTGTGTAAATCATGAGAAACTCTGGGCCACATTAAGAAGCATGGGTAAACCAGAACACCTGATCGTTCTCTTGCACAACCTTTACATTGACCAAGAAGCAACTGTTCGAATGGAACAAGGAGATATAGAATGGTTTAAAATCAGTAAAGGTATACGACAAGGCTGCATACTTTCCCCCTATCTGTTTAATTTATATGCAGAACAAATCATCAGAGAAGCAGGACTATATAAAAACAGAGGTGTGAAGATTGGTGGGAGAATCATCAACAACATTCGCTATGCTGATGATACCACATTACTGGCTGAAAGTGAAGATGATCTGAAACATTTGCTTCTCAAGATCAAGGAACATAGTCTTGAAATGGGCCTGCACGTTAATGTAAAGAAGACAAAGATCCCGACAATTGGCAAAATCAATAGGTTCATCATTGATGGAGAAGAAATTAAAATAGTGGACAACTTTAACCTATTTGGATCAACTATCAATAAAGAAACAACAAGCTGTCAAGAAATGAGACGACACATTGCTCTTGGCAGAATGGCTATGAAGAACCTAGACAAGATTCTCAAGAGCAGAGATGTCTCTCTATACAAAGCTTTGACTTGTTCAAGCTATGGTATTTTCAATAATGTCATATAGATGCGAAAGTTGGACAGTGAAAAGTTAGACAGGAAGAAAATTGATGCCTTTGAATTCTGGTGCTGGCGACAAATACTGCATATACCATGAACTGCCCAAAGAACAAACCAGTCAGAACTAGAGGAGATCAAACCTAAACTTTCTTTAGAAGCTCAGATGACAAGACTTTGACTTTCATACTTTGTACTCATTATGCAAAGAGAGAGATCATTAGAGAAATACATTGTGCTTGGCAAGGTAGAAGGGCAATGCAAAAGAGGAAGACCAGCAATTAGATGGATCAATACAATAACAGCAGCTATGGGTGCCACTCTGTCAACAATGAAGACCAAACACAGTTTAGGACAACTATCCAGATAGTCACCATGAGCTGACACCAACTCAACGGCACTTAACAACAACAACAACCCTTTTCTCTAGTGTAACTGGATTTATTTTATCAAACGGAATCTTAGTAAGGAATTTTTCCCCATTGAGGCATTCTCTAATTGTCTTATCCATTGTCTTTCTTACATGTATCTTCAACACTTTCATTTTGAACTGCAAGAAATAGTGATCTGGCCAGAGAGCTGAGATAGTCTGACAGTTAATATTCACTCTATCACAATCATACTCCTGAGTGCAAAAAATTCTATATATGAGACATCTTAATTGATGAGTTGATAGGGTGTTCACCAAGCTTAGACCCTCCCAGTTCATGGGCCCTTTCTTCACTTGACACCCTATTCACCTAGGACGGTGATGGTATCTAGTCTGTTTACAACAATAGAGCTACATTCAACCTCTGGAGGCTATCCAGATTTGTGGCATGGCTCCAAGCAAAACTTAAAACTGCACTTCCATACTTTATTCATGTATTTATTTAGTGAAATTAAATCCATCAAGTTGAGTAATAATATCCTTGTTAGCAACGCTTAAAGTTATGAATACACCTCTTCATTTGTATAGAAGAAAGTACTCTATCACGTGGTATATTTTTGTAACTCTCCACATATGCATCATAGGTTGATTCTGAGGCTCTGGCAGTAAAGGCTAGCGGTACAGTGGATTTTGCCTATCTTGACCCGGTTAAGCAGGGACTTAGGCAGGGGGAGAAAAAAACAAACAAAGCAGCAAGCAACCATTGAATTGGGAGCAAGGAACAGGGTGGGTCCAAGAGCTGATCCATTCTGCAGCAGGCTGAGTCACAACAGGAGTCAGCAACATGATGACACAGCTTGCAGAAAGGAGTGCATGGAAAAAATGGCACAATGAAGCACACAGCCAAGCTTCTTCTGCATTTGCCTCTGTATGTTTTCTGCAGCTGTAGCCCACCTGAAAAACATAAAAATGTAACTTGTAAGGCACCCCATTGGCTCGACTCTAGAAGCCACGCCTAACCGAACAAACATCTCGCTATCTGCCTCACCTATAGAGCCCCCAATGGCTCCATGGAAAAACTTTCCACTACCCTAAAAGCAGTGTGTGCCACAAACACCCCCCACAAGCCGCTGCTTGTACTGGGAGACTTCAGTCTTAATTCAATACCGAACAAGGAGGCTGACAACTTCTTCAAAGTCATGGACGCGCTTCAATACACACAACTCCTCACCAAATCTACTCACCACCTGGGCTCTACTCCAGACCTGATCTTCATCCCAAACTGGATCCTTCAAGACAACAACATTGCAACACCCCTAATCACCCCAATACCATGGTCTGACCACTACTCCATAAGACTCAGCATGCTCCATCCTCACCTAGCTGCACAGGAGAATCCACAGCACCCAGGAAGAAGATTTATATCCTTTGAAAAGGACCAGTTCCTCCAAGAAATCATCCCTACTCTGGGCCAAGATTCAACTGATCTAGACACATCATTGGAACAGGACCATCTCTGCAGCAGCAAGGGCACCAGCCAAAAAACATAATGGACACAGAGGACAGAGAATAAGATCTACACCCTGGTACTCCGATGAAATAAGAGAGCAAAGAAGATACTTCGGAAAATTGAAAGGAACTGGAGAAGAAACAAGACCCAAACCACCCAACAGCTATAACAGGAGAAGCAACAGGACTACAGCAATCTAATCAACCGACATAAACAGGAATACCACACTAACCTCATTCTATAATCAACAAACAAACCCAGAGAACTTTTCAAAATAGTCCGCACCCTCACAAAGGAATCAGCCCACATAGGAGAAATCACAATACACCCCCAAATCTTCGCAAACCACCTAATCTCTAGTCATAGTGCCCTGTAGACAACTCACAAGACAGCACCCCTACCCTCGAAACCACACCTCCCAAACACTCGTGAGACAAATTCAGCATACCAACCGTAGACCAAGTCAGGGCCAGCCCATCCATTATGCGATAATGTTGGTCGCACAGGGCTCCGCGCGAACACCATTAATGCACAATGTGGACGGCTTCAGAGGGAGCTGGGGAAGCCCATGCGAGGCCCCAGCTCCCTCTGCACAGCCGCTAGCATGAGGAGTCTTTTCTCTCACGCTAGTGGCTGTATCCCAAACACTCATGAGACGAATTCAGCATGCCAACCGTAGAGCAAGTCACATGCACAATCTCTGCCCTAAACACCAGCACTGCACCAATGTGACCTGCCCAGTGCCATGGATAAAATCAGCAAAGGCAGAGCTCAGCAAATTCATCCACAAGATCGTACACTCCTCACTAACACAGGGTTACATGCCCCTGTCCCTGAAACTAGCAACTATCTGTCCAGTCCCCAAACTTTGCTCGCCACCCAGGGATGACCTAGCAACATACCGCCCAATCTCCAGCCTACCATTTGTCACCAGGATACTTGAGAAGACACTATACCAGCAGTTACAGAACCACGTGGACTCACAAACCCCTCTAGACCCCCACCAACATGGTTCAGTATAGAAAATCTGTTAAATAAATAAAATTACTGTGTCTGGTTACACTTTGTAACTGAACACTGTACAAGAAGCTGCAAAACCGGACTGTCTGATCTGAAACCAGGCAGTTGGTCATCCTACGAAGAGCTAAGGTGGCTACAAGAAGAGCCAAATAGCCCAACCAGTAGGAAGAAATCTGAGCCCAACTCCCTCTGACCCAACCCTTTTCCCTGCATCTGCTCTGAAACATATGCACATACTTTCAGCTACTGAGTACAGAGCAATTATCAGCCCAAGAATTTACCCATATTGCCTCCACTTTGTATCTTTTTAGGGGCTCCTAAAAGAGACAAATATCATTTTTATGCTGCTTTTTTATTTGCAGAATACTACTACACTTAAATCTTTCTAGATGTATGCAGAGTCTAGATGCAGCATCTGAAAAATCTTACTCTTTGGCCTTCAGTCTCACTCTTTGGGATAGTCCACTCTTGGAATCTGTGGGTCACCATTCTAGTGCCATTTGGGTTCTCGGCTTAAATTAACAGTGCTACATGCTGCAATTTCTCATCTTGTTTCCAAGTTTGGATTGTGCAAAGATTTAGCATGCCCAAGCCTCTTATACCAGGTGCTTATAGAGTGATATTTGCAAGAACAGGAAGCCAGAAAAAGGAAGCTGCATGGAAGGTTTCAGTAAAAGGCATAGTTTGATTGCTTTGCTGGGGGGAGGAAGGGGGCAAGGAGTAGGGAGCTCAGATAGTAGTGGTAGTGGTGAGAACATCCCCTTCCCCTTAGATTGGCAACTATTAGCTTTCACTCCCCCCCCACCACACGACACTCACCTTCTTTTATGCACAGACACACACATACTATTACTTGTGCTTCACCTCCTCTTTCCAAGGTCTGCCACCACCAGCTTCATCCTTCCTACCTGTTCTGTTGTATCTGCAGCAAAGTGATACAATAACATATTTTCAAACCTTTGTATTTCTTAGTATATTCTTATTGTCTTCCTTTATTAATCTTGTTTTATTTAGATTTATTTTAATTTCTCTAGCCTTTCCTTATTAATTCATTTTATCTTTAACCATTTTACCTCTCCCCTCTGATTTCTAGGACTTTTTATTGTTTCTCATTTTATTCTCTCAGCATTCCTTCTAGATTTTTCATCCTGTTATAATTTTTTATTTTGCTTATGTTATAGGTTTCATTTCTTTTGTTTTCCCTTTTCCTTGTGTTTTTCTTTCGTCTACCTCTTTCATTCTTCTCTCCCTCCCCTCTTGCTCTCTCACACTCCTTGCTCCTTGCCTTCCCACTCACTCACTCACTCGCTCTTCCCCCCTCCCTGAATTTCCTCTTCATCTCTTTTTATATCTTCTCCATCACTCCCTCATTGTTTGTTTCTCTCCTCCCCATGATCCTCTTCCTTCTTTCTTCCCTCTCCACTTCTGCCCCTTTCCCACTTATATCTCCTCTTCTTCAAGCAAGTGAGGTAGGCATCTTATGAGTCTTCAAAAGAGTGTTAGTCATAGAAGAGGAGTATCTCTTATGCTTCAAATTCTGCCTTTCGAGGATCATGCTGTATGTCAAAAGGGAACCAGATCTGACATCTGAGGAAATCTTAGGTGCTTTCCATTCAAGAGATCCATCAGATCCTCATACCAAAGCCACTGGGGTCAATCCAGCATTACCATAATCACCCTTCTCTAGTGCCTCACTATCCTGTGCAGAACCCAATCTACAAGCTGCCAAAGAGGGAAAACATAGACACTCCACCAGGGCTGTACCGAGGTTGAATTGCACCCTGTGCAACTTGAACAATGGGCGCGCGCCCCCCTCCCCCGCGGCGGGAGTGAAGAGGCGCTCCCATTGTGTAAGTTGCCAGCACTCTAAGCAGATCTGTCCCTCTCTTCTCTGATGACGCGTTAGAGCAGGGAGGGACAGATGTGCTTAGCATGCCGCGAGAAGGCTTAAGGGGCGCATGTCAGATGTCTGCTGTTGCCTGCTGCCACTGAGTGAAGAAAAAGTGGCAGCGGTAGGCAATGGCAGACAGCCGAAATGCTCCCCTTAAGCCTTTGTGCCCTGTGCGGCCGCACGCTCGCACAGGGCTAGAAACGGTCCTGCATTCCACTTCAAGTCAAGGCTGAACCAGAGAATATATGTTCTCCATCCTGGAATGAACCTTCTGCTGAAAAACCACCCCACCTGGGTGTTCTTATGGGAAGCCATCAGATCAAAAACCAGCTGACCCCACTGTCTCACCAGCAATTGAAACACCTAGGGTTTCAATACCCATTCCCCAGGAAAAGAAACTGATGACTTACAAAAGTCTGGTTGGATGTTTTTCTATGCCAGTGATGTGCACTGCCAATGTGGCCAGCAACCGACTCTCTACCCAGCAGCAGAGCACTGTCACCTCTTTCGCCATTTTCATGCTCCTGGTGCCTGCCTGCTTGTTGATGTAGCTTCAAAAATTGAAAAAAATCACAAGATTTACAATCACAAGGAGCATTTATTTATTTAACATTTTGTATATACCACCTTTCAGTGGTATCCTGGCAGTTTACATTGAACGAAAACAACAAAGGTCACATAGAACATGGTACAACTAACAGGATACATGAAATTTGAATCTCAGTGAAGTTAACTATTTACAGTTTAACTGATAGTTAAGTATTTACTGTCTGATCAGTGGGATGATAACTATTTACATTTGAATGGTATAGAGTCCATACTTTTTGTATTTCAGTCATTTAGGTTTGTTTCAGGGTTTTGGGTGTGAGGGAGCTTAGCAATCCATCCCATACCATTTCTGGAATATGTGCGTTTTAGCATCTTCCTGAAGTCCTTTAGGTCAGTGGTTGCTCTGAGAATAGCCAGAAGGGAGTTCCATAGGTAGGTCCATAAATGGAGAGGGGTGATGGCAGGTTTCTTGTGTACTGGTTGTTTTCTGTCTGGGGATTTTAAGGAGGTTCATGGTTTGGTCTCTTCTTGGATGAATTACTGAAAGAGATATTCCCTGCTCCACCAGTATTGGCTTTACAACACCCACCGAATCTAAAGCAAAAATTAGTGAGAAGTAGGCGGATCTCTGTCTCCGATGACATCCGATACATGGCCGCCCATTGTTCCATTAACTTCTCCAGCATGTCATAGAATTCCACCTGGTGCTAGCATCCTGTTTGAGCCTGTGCACAGGTACCTCTGCTGCTTCCTGCTTTTCCCAGAACTCACCCTTCACATTCCAGTGAAAATACCCTGCAATCTTTTGGCACTGCTTGATTATTTTCCTCAGGGCAAGGTTGCCGCTTGCCTCACTACCCAGGTCTAGGGAGTCTCTGACAGCCAGGTGCAGCAAGTGTGCAAAGGATCTGATCCCACAAAAGCTCCCCTCCTTCACTGCCTTGACCATGTTCTCTTACCATCTGTTACAAAAAAACCTTGATGCTTGGTGCTCTGTTTGTGCTAGATCTGCAACATTGCCCTTATTTCTGCTAAGATATGGATCCCCATATGGTTATCATCCATTACCTAGCTTTGTAACATTGCCCATCAGTACCATCCTGTTGTTGCTCCCCTGTTAGATCTACAGCCTTTTCCTGCCTTAGTCAGTTGCTACCAGAGTGCTGTCAGGGAGAGGTAGGCGTGTAGTGTTCTGACTAGTCCAGATGTCAGTGGTGAAATGAATGGTGGTACTGACCTCTGCTTTTGCCAGCAGTTTCTACAGCTGGTGACACAACTGATTATATATTGTAGGCTGGAGATCACCTGTCTACTAAATGTTATCCTGCAGGAAAGTTGGTAAGAGTGAACTAAGAGATTAGGCAGCCTGATGAACCCCACTTTCTCAACCATCTTCAGGGGATGGTCATCCAGGACTATATTTTCCCCGATGCATCAGGTCACCACCCTCTGTGCTGCCTGCTAACAAACACCACTCCAAGGGTCATCCACCTTGATGACAGTACTAACGAACACCACCCCAGATCTTCCATGATGGCTTACTTTGATGTGCATTGGGCCTGCTGCCATGCATCTGACTTGCGGAAGAGGACAGGGGCTCCACTTGGGAAAGGGATTTTGTTTTTCCTGTACCTTTCTGACCACTGCTATTTCTGCTCCTGAACGGCATCCCTTAGCCTAGGATTGGCCCCGCCCTTTGACCAGAGCTGAAAAAGATGCTGTGCTCCCAAATGAGACAGCATGCCACTGTTTGCAAGATGACCCATCAGCTTCGCTCTGCTAATGCCCTGTTATGTTTGTTGGTTATATGTAAACTGCTTTGAATAGTAGAAAGGCGGTATAAAATAAGTTTAAATAAATAAATGTGCTGCCTACAATAATTGCATTCTACATATCACAGATGGTGGAGTAGCCTAATGGTTAGAGCAGTGTGCTACAACCACGGAAGCCAGAGATTGAATCCCACTGCTGCTCCTTTGGATCTTGGGCAAGTCACTTGACCCTCCATTGCCTCTGGTACAAACTTAGATTGTAAGCTTTCCAGGGACAGGACAATAATTACTGTACTTGAATGTACCATGCCTTGAACTCTTGAGAAAATGCATGAGGGAAATCCAATTCCCAATTGTATTCTGCCTACCGTGGGTCATCGGGTACTTTAAAATACTTCTGCACATGTGAGGTGCTACGAGACTCCCTTAGGGTGGGGTGGGGGGGGGAGGGCTGCTGCTCTTAGTGCAGCTGTTAGAAGACCAACGGCATCCTTCTCACTTTCTACTGTGCCCTCTACCTGTGCAGTGCTCTTGGCCTTGGCACTGCCAGGATAACTTTCTTCCTCCTCACTAGCTGGCACACTAACAACAACTCTTCAGCCAGTAAGCTTTCAATATCTGATGATCCACATGTAAAGCCCACCAATGTGGATCCCTCAGATTCTGTATCTGCCAAGACCATCTCCACATGCTTTTCAGCAGGGAATATAGTGCAGGGTTGTGACTCTGATTTGCCTTTACCTGCTGCTGCTTTCATATTCTCCTACCCTGTACTGTATCAATCTCCCTTTGCCCCTCTGTGGAGATGGCACTGGACACCTGCTCTTCCATAGTTGTACTGGAAACTGCAACCTTTCTACTCATAAAGATGTCTTTCCTGACCGTCCAATGACTGTGCATTTTTCAGAGAAGCATGGTAATCCACGCGTGCCGAGATGTTATCCAGAGAGCGAGAGACTTGCTAGAGTTAGCAAATTGGGTCACATACTATTGGGAATTATCGTGTCTCAAGTATAAAGATACTCTGGTTGGCTTGGAAACAGATATTAATGATTCTGACTAAAACAGTTGCAAAAATTAATGTCTAGTATTGGAAACAATTGTAGAGTGATGTTCTGACTCTGTTACGGTGTTCTAAATTCTACCTCACAAAATACAAGCAAGTCCTCAAACAATACATACTTATTTCATTAAAAGAAAGAAGCAATAAAATGTTTCTGCAGCAGAGTTCTATCTTAAATGTTTGTATAATTTGAAAAAACAAAGTCCTCACTAGGACAATGACCAGATAAAGACCAGCTTCAGAAAGTGGCCCGTTTACAGATAGATCTTGAGGACTGGAGTTGAAGACTAATTCATGGGATATTATTTGGACTAGTAATCTGGAACTTAACTATTGTTATTTACAACTATAGCAGGGCATTGAAGATATGCAAATCGAAGCAAAACAATTGTTTCATGCTCCTGAGGCAATTCCTGCTTCACTTTTGCAGTGTTCCTGCTTCATATTTGTAAACATAGTTCAGTCATTTTGATGTGGCTCACTGGTGCCCTATACTTTACAAATTGTCACCAAAATAATTACAATTAAAAACAGAAGGTTACAATTGCAAAGCTTAACTAAGTAGATAGAAAGAAATAACACTATCATAAATAGCAAGATTTGAAGTGAGACTTGGGTTACATCCCAGAAAGCATTTCTGCCAGTCCTAACAAGGAAAGGTGCAGTCTCGCAGGCAGCCAGAGCATTGTGCTATGAGGTAAGAGAACTGCTGGGGCATAAATTCCAATTCCCTTGTCCTCTGACACTCTATGTGACCTTGAGCAGGTCAGTTGATATCTTGGTGCCTCAGGTTACTCAACTGTAATTGAATAATTATGACAATAATATGGTTCATTCTTACCTTATTCCTCTGAACATTTTCTTGTACCCCGGGTGCTGGATGGGTTGCCAGGACATCCATCCCATAGGTATAGTATGTGTTTGTGAAGTGCATTAGAATCCTGTTTGGATGAAGGTCTCTAATTTATTTATTTAACAGCTGGTCTTTTTTTATCAAAGTGGTTTGCATTGAAACAGAACTCGGCATATTGTAACAGGTTGATAAACTTGGAGTAAACTTAGATAACGGGGGATCAATAATCAATGTAGGAGGAGGGGATTAGGGAAAAAAATTAAAAAGGGTGTTTAGGGGTGGGAGGAATGGTGGAGGGACAGAGGGAGTGGGTTGATGTGATTGCGTCTCGTCATCAGTGTAGAAATTCATGAACAGGTGGGTCTTGAGAGCTTTTCTGAATGCTAGTAGGTCCTTTGTGGCTCAGAGGTTGCAGGGGAGCGAGTACCAGAGGGAAGGTACATATAGTGAGAAGGCTCTCTTAGATGTAGAGGTACTGGATCTGGTGAAGAGCACTGAGATGCTTAGGGTGTTCTGGGAGCCAGTTCTTCTTGTGCGGATGTCTTTGGTCTCATTTATTAGTGTTTGAAGGTGGGTGGATGATAAGCCATGGAGGATCTTGAAGAATGTGAGAATGGATTTGAATTTGGTGCACTCAATGATGGGAGCCAAGCTGATGTGGTGCTATTGCTAGTAAGAACGCTGCACTTGGGAGACTGAGGGGAAGACCCGGTGAAAATGGGAGTGCACCAGGATGGGCTTTTGTCTTGGTCACTATTGCTCAAAGAAACTGAAAGAGCAGCAAATTTGCTTTGTTAGATTGATACATGCAGGAAGGTTTCAGAAAACTTGTCTTTATGTTGCTTGTGGTCCCATTTGGCATTGTTGTCTACCACATAAGTGACCCTTGCTTTAAAACGTAGTAAAAGAAACAATTTTGAGCCTCCAATACATTTCAAGAATACACACTTATGTGAGAATTTTTAAAAAATGTTTTTTCATGCGTGAAGCCCATTTTACATGCAGAAAAGGGCTTTTACAGAATGTTGTAGTCACATAAAATGCATAAAAGGGAGGTGCAGAGAGAGCGCACATACATTTTTTTTATCTGTGTGTAGGCATACCTGGAGGTGTAGTTTGGGAAGAGCAGAGGGGGAGTTTTGATAAACGCAAATATTTTATAAAATCTGCAAGTGCAAATTTGCACCCGGGCATTTGTATGCTATTGAGGCTCGTTCTGAGTGCTTATTTTATGAAGGTACATAGCTGCCTCTCTTGTCTTTATAAAATAGGCTTAAAATCGGTGCCTTTTTGGACTTTTACCTAAGTGTATGCCCCCTTATAAACTTACCCTCCAAGGGTGTAATTATTGATGTAACAGAAAATCAATTAGGGCCACGCAGGGAAGTTATTTCCTTGAAATGATGTCAAGAGTTTGTTGGATGAGAGTGGTCAGCAGCAACACATACATTGTTTTCTTTGCTCTGTTTTCTTCTTCTTCCATCCATATGAAAATCTTAAATTATAAACAGCAGACCATTTAAAAACGGTGGACCCGATATTCGGTGTTAGCTGCTAGCCTCCAGCGCTGAACTTTAAACCTGGATATTCAATACCGGGGCCATATCCAGGCTCTGGCATTGAATATCTGGGTTGCCCAGATTGCCATGAAGCTAAGCGAGCAATGGCGATAGCTTCTGCGGCAAAAGTTAGGCCAGTGTTTCCTGTGCTTGACTTTCTCCACGTGTCACTAACCAGGCCATGGCTCAATATCGCTGCTGCCCAGTAAGCGATGGGGATTGTCTTGGAACACTCCCAGCCAGGGTCATACCAAGGGCTTTGTGAGCAGTGCGACTGCACAGGGCACAAGTACGGAAGGGGTACTAATGTCATCACTGGGCTTCCAGGAAGCCTATGAAAAGCAATTTTCTCTGCATGGAAGGGTGTTGGGGGGGCATCAAGTTTGCGAGTCACACAGGGCGCATTTCAAGCTTGGTATGGTCCTGGTCCTGGCTCGCCCTGGTGCTAACCAGTTAGCATCAGGGAGCGTAGTGGTGGCACCTGCAAATATTAGGCAGCACTAACTCCATTAGCGCCTCTGAATAATCCTGCAGAGTGGCATTTACATGGTCTGCATGTCGGCAAATACCTTTAAATATCCCCCCCCCCCCCACCGCAGGGTCAGAATTCATGCTCCCTATCTATAACTGGGAATGTAAGCAGGGTTGTACCCAAAATCCAGCCATCTAATGAGAGAAAAATACATCACAGAATACAATGGGATGTGCATCCAAACTCTGAGAACTCAAAAGAGACGCACTAACTAGATTGCACTTGTATTTGTCTGTGCTTGAACTCTGCTGCTTCCTCTTTTGGGTTTAATCATTTGCAATCTCTTCTTTGGGGTATACCTAAAGCAGGCAAGAAGTTACCTTCAGAGGCTGCAGAGTTGGGAAAAACTTAGCTTCAACCCTAGAATCAGGATGCTCCAAGGGGGATGAGGAGTAATGCATTCCTAGAACCAAAGAGATCAAGCACATATTCCTCCCCACCCCCCAGTCCACACAAAATTAAGGTTTACTGAAAATAATAAGAGTTCAGTACTACAAAACTGATAAATAAACAGCTCTTAGAGTTTACAAAAACACAATTCCTCGTGCTGCTTGAGTCAATGAACAGGAATTTGGCACACTCACTGGCACTTAAAGATTTCCCTTCCTTCCAGAGCTCTATTCAGAACACCAGCGTTCTCTTCTCTCCCTCTGAATCTGTCACAGTACCTTTTTGGTGATAGTCCCTTGGATTAGCCTCCTAACCGCCTGGATCTGGGACAATAACCTTCAGGATTACTAATTTCAAGGTTCCTCTTGGAACCCACTCCGCTTGAATTCCAAACCTAAATGATGGTCTTCCAATAAAGAAAAAAAAGCAATCTGTTCTTTCCTGTCTGAGAAACAAGGAAGGCCACAACCACCCTGCTGCTTCTCCCCGACTCCTCTCCAAGGATGCCTTACTTCCCTAGTACTCACTCAGCATGTGCTGATTTTTGGACAAGAGACCTGCCCTTTGGAGAAGGACCATGAAAATCAACACACTCCTATCAATATACTAACTGCTCGAAGTTTCCACATTATACACGATGGTAAAGGCCTAGTGGGTCTTACACATTAGTCTTCCTTTTTTTCTCAATATATTTTATGTCATATATTTTGTGCACTTTCTGGAACAAAAGGTGTACTGTTACTATTGTTACTAGAATGCCTCATATTGCTGCAACGTCGTCTCTTCAGCAGTTTCTGCTACGTTCATGTTCAACAGCGGGATGCCCGCATAGAATTCTGATTAGGGGTTGTGCAGCAGTATCTCAAGTGCAGACTCCTAGCAGGAGGGCGCGGCATTGTAGAAAGACCTTTCAAAAATCTATAAAGCCTATTTCTTCTTAGGAATGAATTGGAAATCATAATGAACAAAGGAAACCTTTATGGATTTCTTTGTTCTGTCTGCCACTTGATTTAAATAAAAGCTAGGGCTCCTGCTTTCAGAAAATACTTTGTCACCATCTTCATCCTTTTTTCCTTATCAATTGCGCTTTCTTCAGCAGACCATATAATTGTTTCTCTTTGGATATAATCATTTTTACCATCTAAGGGCACATAGTTCAAGTTATCAACCTTTATGTAAGACAGGGTCAGGGCAAGTGAAGAGTGCAATGTTTGTCAGGACAGAGGCTGAAAAGAAATACATTTGGCTTGCTGTTCTGTTCTTAGGGCCCGTATGTAGGTGCTAGTAGTGTTTATCATGCATCTTCCTTTATTTATTTATTAACATTTTTTATATACCGCACTATTCGTTATCAGCGCAGTTTACATGGAACAAGAAACCTCAGACAAGTTACATTTATCTGGTCATTACAGTTAACAGGAAAATCAACTTGGATAACAGGAGCAACTATTTACAAAACAACTATTTACATAACAGTGTCATAGTGTCTGAAAAGCGTACTGTTAATCTGGTGAAGTAGTGTAATGTGCTGTTGAGACAGGAAAGTTTACGTGGTTGGAATGTAGTTATTGATATTTGGGTGTGATTGTGTTTCTTTGTTCCCTGGGAAGTATTTGAGGAAAAGGTGATGTTTCAGGGCCTTTGGCATGGAGGAGAAGCCTAGCGGTTAGAGCACAGATCTGAAAACCTGGGAGGCCTGTTTAGAATACCGCTGCCTCTCCTTGTGATCTTGGGCAAGACAACCCTCCATTGTTTCAAGTAAAAATTTAGACTGTAAGCCCTCTGGGGACAGGAAAACACCTACAGTACCTGACTAACTTGAAAGAGGCATGAGCTAAATCAAAAATCTCTTCCTTCCCCTTTGACATTGGCTGCCAGTTTTAATGGACTATAATATTTGAGCAGGAATTAACCAGTGAGTCATGAACATTTTGGTAGCCAGTTTTTCAGTGATTGGCATACTAGTGCATAACATTTCAGCAGGGCTGGTGTAAGGACTGGAGGTGCCCTAGGTGGGCTGTACCATCCTGATGACCCCCCCCCCCCACACTGCTTCTCACCCCATTGCTGCCACTGCTGCCTATCTCTGGGGCCCGCAGCGGCCACAATGGCTCAGAAAATGCAGGGCAGCGCTTAGCTCAACTTGCCGGTGCTGCCCCACGGTTTTTGCTCTCTAATAGGTCTCTTCCACTGCTCCGCATTTTCTAAGCCATCGCCACCACTGCAGGCCCTGGAGATGGGTGGCTGCAGTGGCAATTGGTATGCCCCATAGGGATTGCACCCTAGGCGACCATCTAGTTCGCCTAATAGCAGCCCCAGCTCTGCATTTCAGAGAACGGTTGATGCTTAGTATATGTGTGGAGTAGCATAGAGATCAAGTTTTAAAGGCCTAGCTAGACAGGCTTTAGGTAGTCAACAAAAGGGCCTGGAGGGCCTTCATTTCAAACAAGATAACTTTGGGTCTTTTACTACCTGTTCTCTGCCTGAGAGTATTATTTTTTTTTTAAAAAGGGGGGTTATTTTTGTTCTATAAGATTGTTATTGCTGCTTAAACTGCTGGTTTATTTTTTGTAGCTGTTTGCAGAAGGGAATTTTTCTGCTTTAGGATATTCAGCACCGGCAGCTGGCACTGCTATTGCAGCTAGCCACAAGCAATGCCGGGGTCACATCCGGCCCCAGCACGGAATATCCGGGTTAGCTGCTTTTGCCAATCGGTAACCAGGCAGCAGCGATATTGAGCCGCTACCCGTCAGCAATATGCAATGAAAGTTAGGCCAGGTTTACCTGCACCTGGCTTTCACTGAATATCACTAACCAGGCAGCAGCTCAATATCACCGCTGCCCAGTTACCGATTGGCACTGCCTCTGTTCCACCCCAGTCAGAACACCCCCAACATGCCCCAATGCTACGCGGTTAGCATCAGGGCATGTAGAGCTGGCAGCCATGGATATTCAGCAGCACTAACTGAATATCACGTTCACTGTGATTAACACAGCAACTCTGCTAACTGCATTAATCCTTTGAATATTGGGTCCTTCATGTTTGTTTACTGCTGGGGATTTTTCTTTTAACTTGTAATCTTTAAAAGCTCAAAGATGAAGGAAAGCAGCTAAGGTGACATGTTAATTACCAGATCATGTCCTTTCCTTGAGCTCTGCTACACCAGTTCAAACAAGTGGGTTGTGTTCCCCGACCAGGAGATTGGTGGAAACAGAGAACCATTGAAATGCCCAGGTTTCAATGACATCACTACCATGCCTCTATCAGCCTCAGCCACTACAGGGCAAGTCAGTATTTTGTCCCAAAGCATATGGGAAAGCATTGCAAACCTCACACAACCTCAACGAGGACAACAATGATTAATCAAACAGTAGAGAAACTAGAGTATGTAAAGGAAATATTGAACAGAAGGCTTTCAGTAGGATATGGACCTGCAGAGCCAAGCATAGCAGACCAAGGTACTATTGCAACGTAACAGATAAAAAACAGTTTCAGGGGCTGGTCCTGGTCTGGTCAAGCAGGACTCGAGAAAAATACATTATCTGGTAAGTAAAATGTTACCTACTATATCATCCTGCTAAGCCAGTCCAGACAACTTGAATGTACCAAAGCTATGCCTCCACTGGGCAGGAAGAAGACACAGCAGCTCACAAAACTTTGGATCCAAGCGTGGACATCCAAGCGGTAATGCTCAACAAAAGTGGAAAGTGATGCCCATGTTGCCACCCTACTATTTATTTATTTTATTTATTTATTAACATCTTTTATATACCGCACTATTCATTATCAGCGCGGTTTACAGAGAACAAGAAAACTTCAGACAAGTTACATTTATCTGGTTTTACATATAACAGGAACAATAACTTGGATAACCGGGGCAATTATTTACAACAAAAGCAGTCAGAGTAATTATTTACATTAGGAAGACATAATGTCTGAAAAAAGCCTTGTAATATGGGAAAGTGGTGTAATGTGTTGTTGGGTCAGCAGAGATTACGTGGTCAGAAAGGGAATGTTGCTATTTGCGTGTGCCTGTGTTTCTATGTCCTCTGGGAAGTAATTGATGAAAAGGTGATGTTTCAAGGCCTTCTTAAACTGGCTGAGATCAGAGATGGCCCTAATGTGTGATGGAAGGGTATTCCAAAGTTTTGGAGCGCATAAACTGAAGGATCGGCTTACTGTTGTAGAGTTGTATCTTAGAGACTCTTTTGGTACCATTAGCATATTTAATTCCGTGGTTCTTCTTAGTCTGTTGGGGATGATTGGTTGGATCATCTCTGATAATGAGGCGGGAGCGAGTCCTTTGTGAGCTTTAAAGGCCAGGAGCAGAGTCTTGAAGGTGATTCTCGCTTGAATAGGAAGCCAATGTAGTTGTTTCAGAAGAGGTGTTACATGTTCTCTTTTAGGTACCCCAAAAAGCACTCTTGCTGCACTGTTCAAGGCTAGTTGAAGCGGGTTTAGGGTAGATTGGGGGAGTCCTTGTAAAATGGAGTTCACGTAGTCAAAATGGGGAATAATTAAAGCCTGGTAGACAGTATGGAAATCATCCGGATCGATCAATTGTCGGAGATGTCTGAGGGAACGAATCTTGAAATAAACTGCCCTTACTGTGTTGGCTATGTGGGACTTCATGTCCAGTTTTTGATCCAGAGTCACTCCAAGGTATCGGATGTGGGATTTTACTTGCAGCTTACCCTACAAATGTCTGAAGGGGCTACCATACTATGCTCTGCCCATGAGGACACGTGCTCAGGTAGAATAAGGGCGCAAACCCTCTGGAACTGGTCAGTTCTGTAGCAGATACGCTGAGGCAATAGCCTCCTTGATCCAGCACCCCATTATAGACTTGGCTGCCATGTCACCCTGGCATGGGCCAGCAAACAGCACAAAAAACGATTTGATTTACAAAAGGAATTCATAACTTCCAAGTACTGGGGTAGCATCTTCCAGACATCCACAAGTCGAAGATCTTTATCCATCCCTGACACTGCTCCTTAGAGAAGGAGGGCAGGCAAACCACCTGCTTCACATGAAATGAGAAATCACCTTGGGTAAAAAGGATGGCACAGGCTGAATGGAGATGGCCTCCTCTGAAAGACAGATAGGGATCCCGGCAAGACCAAGCCTGCAGCTTGGAAATCCTCCTTGCCGAACAAATTGCGATGAAGAAAACCGCCTAAAGCATACAGTCCTTCAGAGTAGCGCACTTTAAAGGCTCAAAGGGCTCCGACATCAGGACCCGAGCACAATAGATCTCAGGAAGGGACAGCTGACCTGAGGGGAGGATGCCCTTGGACCCTGCCTCTGTACAGCAACTGTAGAAATGGCACACCTTGGCAATGGAGTGGATTGCCATCAACTCCATCTCGGGCTGATCCCAATGGTGAAGAATCATTTGAAATGACTCCTGACTCAACTTCCACTGTCTGGGATCCAGAGAGTGATGACTGAGGAAGTCCACCTCCACATTGACCATCTTGGCAATATGCTGGGCCAACAGAGCTAGGAAGTTCTCTGCCCAGGCAAACAAGAGAGCCATCTCCATGGCCACTCTGGCACCCCTCGTGCCATCTTGCTGATTGACATTTGCAAACAGAACACCGCAAGGCAATCTATCAACCTTTCTATGTTCTCCTCCGGCAGGAAGACTCTGCCCACTCTAGTATTGAACTGTGCTCCCAGGGACTCCAGGGATTAGGAAGGTACCGATTCTTTCCCCAGTTGATCATCCAGCTGAAGATTAAAAGGAAGGACACTACTCGGATTGACACCTGAGATACCTCTGATAGAGAATGAGCTCAGATGACCCAGTTATCCAGATATGGGTGCATACAAATCCCTTGGTTCCACAGCCACCACCACCACCATGACCTTGGAGAATGTCCCTGGGGCAGTGGAGAGGCTAAAGGAAAGGCGACGAACTGAGAGCAAAGCATGGCAAAACGCAGATATCTTTGCTGATCCACCCAGATTGCTATATGAAAATACACTTTGGCCAAACCCAGAGACACAAAAAACTCCCCTCAGTGCTCCACCTGAATCACTGATCTCGGAGTTTCCTTTCAGAAGTGCAGAACTCGCAAATGAGCATTGACCCCCCCTTGAGGTTGAAAATTGGTTAGAAGGATCATCCTTCTTTGGCACCACAAAATAAATGGAGTATCTGCCCTTGTTCCAATTGGCAGGGGAAATGGGCACCACTGCCGTTAGGCGGAGCAGCTTGTCCAGGGCAGGCCCAATGGTTTTTGCCACCCTAGGCAGAAACCCTGGCCTCGCAGCCCTCCCAACTGCCACCACCCCTTCAGCTGCTGCCGCCACCGCCCCCTAGCTGCTGCCAATTCTGTCTAGAGAGAGGGAAGCGGGCAGCGGGCAGCGGCAGTATTTCCAAATGTGTAGTGGCTTTTGCCACCGCTTTTGAAAATACTGCTGCTGCCTGCCTCCCCACACAGATAGAATCGGTGGCAGCTGGGGGGCATTGGCAGTTCCCTAACATTGCTGCCGCTGACACCGCCCACCTAGGCTAGCTGCCCTAAGCGGCTGCCTAGTGGACAAGCCAGCCCTGAACTTGTCCAGTGTGATTTGTATGGTGGCTCTTTTGTTTGCTGAACCACGGAGGAGACCACAAACACCCACAGGACTGTCTTTTTGCATTCCAGAACATAGCCATATTAAATAGTGTCTCACACCCAGCAATCCTTGGTGATCCAGGCCACTCCTGAAAGAAAAGGTGAAGCCTATCTATAACCGGAGAGAACTGGAATGGGTGCACAATCTTTCACTGCGTAGACTGGGAAGACCCTCCTCTGGAGTGGCCAGAGTCCCTGGGCCCACGAGCTCCTTGAAAGGACTGAGAACAAGTCCGAAATCTGAAAGCAGATGGGAAGAAAGGCTTTCCAGGAAGATGACGACAGAGGTCCTGAGACCCCTGGAAGTCCATTCAGCATGTCCACAAGCGATGGGCAGAGGCTGAGGAAAGGGGGTCCCTGTCTGCTTCCCAGGCCCTTTTGGCCTGTCCTCTGGAAGGAAATAAGGTTTGGCCTCACCCAAGTCTCTCACCAATTCTCCAAATTGGCCCCAAAAATGAGCTTCCCAATAAAGGCTAGTTGGGTTAACCAGGCTTTGGAAAATGTGTCCACTGCCTAGTGGCGAAGCCAAATCCAATGCCACATCACCGTCGACAGGGCACTATCTCTAGCTGCTGATTGTAGGATAAGGTGGTATACAAGTATGTCTAAATAAATAAATGAGATCATACATGGCATCAGAAAGGCAGGCAGTAGCCAACTCCAAAAGAGGGGTAGTATATTCTAATGGCAGACTGAATCCACTGGAGTAGAGCTTGAGATGTCAGGCCTGTATACACTGCCAACTACAGAATAGCAGCTGCTGCTGTGAACTGGTTCTTCAGCGATGAGTCAGTCTTTGGGTCCAGAGTATCCTAGAGAGCTTAGCCTTCCTGCCACTGAGGGGTCCCCAACCCCCCAATATCCCAGGGAGGTTATGCCACTTTGCCAACAGATAGCATCAGATAACAGCAGAAGATTGGACTTTGTCCATTGTAGGAGAAGGGTACAAGCTTCAGTTTCACAGCATGCCCCCTCCTACAATTCTAAAGCAATTCAATTCTCAAACCTCCACAGACGATCTGCTAGATCACGAGGTCTCAACACTTCTTGCCCAAGGGACAATAGAGGAGGTACCCATTCTTCAATGGGGTGCAGGGTTCTACTCCCCCTATTTTCTTATTCCAAAGAAAACAGGAGGACACAGACCCATTTTAGACCTCAGAGAATTGAACAAATACCTGTTTCGAGAGAAGTTCAAAATGATTTTTCTAGGAACTCTTTTGCCATACCTTCAAAGCCAGGATTGGCTTTGCTCTCTAGACTTAAAGGATGCATACACTCACATTCTGATCCATCCAGATCACAGGAAATTCTTACGATTCCTTTTCAAGGGAAGACATTTCCAGTACAGGGTTCTTCCCTTTGGTCTGGCTTCAGCACCAAGGGTATTCACGAAATGCATGGCAGTAGTAGCTGCATTTCTGCGAACCCTGGGGATATTCGTCTTCCCTTACTTAGACAACTGGCTCATTCGAGCCCCTACAGTTGCAGAGGCAGGCACTGCATTGTCTCGCACAATGCGAATCCTCCAATACTTGGGGTTGATAATAAACTTCCCAAAATCCCAACTTGTTCCTTCCCAATGCCTGGAATTCATAGGGGCCTGTCTAGATACCAGACAGGCAAAGGCTTTCCTTCCACAGGCCGTCTTCGCATAATGCAACTAGCTTCTCAAGCAGCGGGGAAATCCTCCCTCACTGCTCGAGAGCTACTACAGTTGCTGGGACATATGGCATCCACAGTTCATGTAGTCCCATATGCTCGCCTCCACATGCGAGCAGCTCAGTGGACCTTATCCACACAGTGGACACAGGCCACAGGTCATTTATCAGACAAAATAATAAACTCTCAATGACTAATTTTGTCCCTCCAATGGTGGCAATCACTAGAAAATCTGACAATGGGATCTCCTTTTCATCAACCCCTCTTTCAGGCCACCCTAACAACAGATGCAAGACAGTTCTAGTCCAGATGGACAATCAAGTAGCCATGTTCTATGTGAACAAGCAGGGTGGGACAGGCTCTCTGTCGTTATGCAATGAAGGTTTACGACTGTGGGCCCTCGCCAGAGAGTATAAAATTCACCTTCTAGTGGTATATCTTCCAGGCATTCAAAACCTTTGGGTAGACAAACTCAGTCGAGTACTGCTGCCTCACGAGTGGTCCCTCCACCTAGACCAAGTGGCAAAGATATTTAATCTCTGGGGCACTCCAAACATAGACCTCTTTGCAAGTCCACTAAATGCCAAACTTCCCCGGTTCTGTTCCAGGATTCCGGCTCACAATTGTCAGGCAAGGGATGCCTTTCTCCTTCACTGGGGTCAGGACTTCCTTTATGCCTTCCCACGGAACGTATCAAAAGTGACTTCATGGCTCTGGGACAGAGGGTGAAGCAGGTAGGTGCACAGGTGGTGTTCTCTTCAATCCTCCCTGTTGAGGGTAAAGGCCAAGGCAGAGAGGCTCGCATCCTGGAGATTAATGCATGGCTGCGTGGATGGTGTCTTCGAGAGCGTTTTGGTTTCCTAGACCATGGGATGCTGTTCCAAGGGTTGCAGAGCAGAGATGGCATCCATCTGTCCAAGAAAGGTCAACGCATCTTTGGTAGTAGACTGGCTTATCTACTGAAGAGGGCTTTAAACTAGATTCGTTGGGGATGGGTGAAGAAAGCCCCCAGGTAAGTGAAAGCCCCCAGGTAAGTGATACATTAAATACCTTTATGGAAATAGGTAACAGGGGTAACATATGGAAAGCAGTGTGTATTAATGCCCATAGCATGGGAAATAAGATCTCTGAAGTTGAAGCTTTGGTGGGAGTGGCTGACTTGGATTTAGTGGCAGTTACAGAAACATGGTTCACAGAAAACCATGACTGGGATGTAACTATACCTGGCTATACTTTATTCAGAAAGGACAGGGTAGGAAGAAGGGGAGGAGGAGTGGCACTATATGTAAAAACTACTATTAAAGCTTTGGAATTACAGAGCTTAAAAGGGAGAGAGGAGGCATTGTGGGTTAAACTAGAAAGAGGGAAAGAGAAATCTATTTGCATTGGTGTGCTATACAGACCTCCCTCACAAGAGGAAGAGGTGGACAGAGAGTTAATTGAAGACATACGCAGCATTGCTAGGAAAGGGGAAGTGCTACTGCTAGGAGATTTCAATATGCCAGATGTTGATTGGCACATTCCTGCTGCAGTATCATCTAGGAGTAAGGAGATCCTGGATTCTCTACAGGGAGAACTATTCAGGCAATTGGTAACAGACCCCACACGTGAAGGGGCCATACTGGACTTGGTGCTTACCAATGGAGAAAGTGTTTCTGATGTTGTAGTGGGAGATCATTTTGCATCCAGTGATCACCAGATGGTGTGGTTCAGTATTAGGACTAGGGCTGTTAGAATCCATTCCAAGGTGAAGATCTTAGACTTTAGGAAGACTAACTTTGCAAAGATGGGCCAATACCTCAGGGAGTCGTTAGTGGGATGGGAACAGCTCGGGGATGTAGAAAAACAGTGGGCAAAACTGAAAGGGGGTATTTTAAAGGCAACCAACCTTTTTGTTAAAAAGGTAAATAAAGGCAAAAGGAACAGGAGACCGCTATGGTTTTCGAAGGAAGTAGCTGAAAAAGTGAAGAAAAAGAGGGAGGCCTTCATGAAATACAAGAGATCACAGAGAGAGGAAGACAGGCATCTGTATTTGGAAAAACTTAGAGAAGCTAGCAAAGTAGTCAAGAAGGCAAAGATTCAAAAGGAGGAGGAAATAGCCAATGCAATAAAATGGGGGGATAAGACATTTTTCAGATATATTAGTGAGAAGAGGAAGGGCAAAAGTGGTATTGTCAGACTCAAGGGTGCAGGGGGGGAATATGTAGAAGCTGATAAGGATAAAGCGGAATTGCTTAACAAATATTTTTGTTCTGTGTTCACAGATGAAGAACCAGGAGCAGGACCTCAGAAAACACCCACAAATAAGAACAGAAGCGAGGGACATCTTGAACAATTTTCAGAAGACTGTGTTCGTGAGAAACTAGCTCAACTTAAAATAGACAAAGCGATGGGACCGGATGGGATACACCCTAGAATACTGAGGGAACTTGGGGACATTCTAGCAACTCCACTGACTGACCTTTTCAATACCTCATTGGAGTCGGGAGTGGTGCCAAAGGACTGGAGAGAGGCTCATGTGGTGCCTTTACACAAAAGCGGTAGTAAGGATGTGGTTGAAAACTACAGGCCGGTTAGTTTAACTTCAGTGGTGAGTAAATTTAATGGAAACGCTGTTGAAAGAGAAAATAGTGATGTTTCTGGAGTCCAGCGGATTACAGGATCCGAGGCAGCATGGATTCACCAGAGGCAGGTCTTGTCAGACAAATCTGATTGATTTCTTTGACTGGGTGACCAGGGAGTTGGACCGCGGGAGAGATCTAGATGTGGTGTATTTAGATTTCAGTAAAGCCTTTGACACTGTTCCTCACAGGTGACTTATAAACAAACTGAGCACCCTAGGGATGGACCCTAAAGTTACTGCTTGGGTTAGAAATTGGTTGGGTGGGAGGCGACAAAGAGTACAAGTAAATGGAGCTCACTCTGAGGAGAAGGATGTTACCAGTGGTGTGCCCCAGGGATCTGTCCTTGGTCCGATTCTTTTTAACATCTTTGTTAGTGATATAGCGGAAGGGCTGTCGGGTAAGGTTTGCCTCTTTGCGGATGATACCAAAATCTGCAATAGAGTAGACACCCAGGAAGGTGTAGATAACATGAGGAGGGATCTAGCTAAGCTTGAAGAATGGTCTAGAATTTGGCAACTGGGATTTAATGTTAAAAAATGTAAGGCCATGCATTTGGGCTGCAGCAATCCAAGGGAGCAATACAGTATAGGAGGTGAAGTACTTTTGTCCACTAAAGAAGAGCGGGACCTAGGCGTAGTTGTGTCCGATGATCTTAAAGTAGCTAAATAGGTAGAAAAGGCGACGGTAAAAGCTAGAAGGATGCTTGGGTGCATACGGAGAGGAATGGCTAGCAGAAAAAAGGAGGTGATAATGCCTCTGTATAAGTCTTTGGTGCGACCTCATTTGGAGTATGGTGTGCAATTCTGGAGACCGCACCTTCAAAAGGATGTGGACAGGATGGAGTCGGTGCAGAGGGTTGCTACTAAGATGATTAGTGGTCTTCATTAAGGAGACAGACTTAAGGATCTTAATATGTACACCTTAGAGGAAAGGCGGGATAGAGGTGATATGATTGAGATGTTTAAATACCTCCGTGGCATAAATGTTCAGGGAGAGAGCCTCTTTCAATTGAAAGCAAGTTCTGCGACGAGGGGACATGGGATGAGGGTGAAGGGAGATAGATTCAGGAGTGATATGCGGAAATATTTCTTTACGGAAAGAGTAGTGGATCCGTGGAATAGTCTCCCAGTGGAGGTGGTAGAGATGAGGACAGTAACTGAATTCAAAAAAGCATGGGACCAACACAGAGGATCTCTAAAGGTAAAAAGTGGACTGTTGTAGTTGTTGTTATGGAAGGACAGACTAGATGGGCCTTGTGGTCTTTTTCTGTCATCATGTTTCTATGTTTCTATTCCCCTCATCCCCAAACCACTCTTCAAGCTTCAGAGACAGGGGTCGCATGATTCTCATAGCGCCATGTTGGCCACGCCAAGTGTGGTATCCCCTGCTTCTACGTCTCTCTCAAGCTGCACCTCTGGAGTTAGGGCATGCTCCAAATCTCCTTTCCCAAGAGGACGGGATGCTATGGCACCTGAATCCCCAGTCCCTGCATCTCAAGGCCTGGTTGCTGAAGGCTTAGACCTCCAGGATTTCAACCTGTCCCAACAGGTAAAGGATATCCTTCAGGCTTCTAGGAAACTTTCCCCAAGAAGATCTTATGCCTTCAAGTGGAAACGTTTTACTATATGGTGCTCCAAGAAGGGATTAAACCCCCTTGTCATACCTTTAGAATTGATACTAGAGTATCTCCTTCACTTATCGAATTCTGGTCTAAAGACTAATTCGGTAAGAGTCCATCTTAGTGCAATTGCAGCTTCTTATAAGCCTCTGAATGGACAACCAATTTCCTCTCATCCACTCATATCCAGATTTATGAGAGGTCTTCTATTAACCAAACCTCCCATTAAGCCACCACCGATGGCACGGGATCTAAATCTAGTTCTCGGGCAACTCATGAAACCGCCTTTTGAGCCGTTAGCCACTACAACCCTTAAGCTTTTGACCTGGAAGGTCATCTTCCTAATTGCAATCACCTCTGCACGTCGCATTAGTGAACTGCAAGCTTTATGGATGATCCTCCTTATACTAGGTTTCATCATGATAAGGTTGTTCTTAGAACTCATCCACACTTTATGCCAAAGGTAGTTTCGCCTTTTCATTTAAATCAATCAATTTATCTTCCTGTATTTTTTCCGAGGCCCCACGCCTCTAATGCAAAAAGAAACCTTCATACTTTGGATTGTAAAAGAGCCTTAGCCTTTTACCCTACAGAGAACACAGCAACATAGAAAGTCCACGCAACTTTTTATAGCTTTTGACCCTAGTCATTTGGGACTTCCAGTCTCCAAAAGAACTTTATCTAAATGGATTGCCCAATGCATATCCTTTGCTTATGAGAGTAAGGGTCTTCCTCTTCATGGCCATGTCACAGCTCATAATGTGAGAGCCATGGCAACTTCCATGGCTAATCTCCACTCTGTGTCTATCGATGACATTTGTCGAGCAGCCACCTGGGCTTCGGTACACACCTTCACAGCCCACTACTGCCTGGATAAAGCCTCCCGTCGGGATGCCTTCTTTGGCCAAGCTGTTCTTCAAAATCTCTTTCACACCTAATTCAACTCCTACCCACCAACCCTGGTGGAATGCCGGAGATCCATGGGAGGAAGGATGCCCACCTTTCTAGTGTGGCACATTCCTGGGGCTATCTCCCTGGCATCTTCAGCTAGGGAGTCCCCATATGTGAAGACTACATTCCTGCTTGTTCCTGGAGATAGCGTAGTTACTCACCTGTAACAGGTGATCTCCGGGAACAGCAGGAATTTAGTCTTCACAACCCACCCACCTCCCCTAGTAGTTGTCTCTCTATCTCTTTGCCTCTTTCCTCTTTCCTCTCTCCCTCTATCCTTTCACTCAGCTACAAAGTTAACTGAAGAGGGACAGTTGGAAAGGTGGGAAGGCAGCGCGCATGTGCTGAGGGATGCTCCCAAAAGCGTTCCTATTGGATGCTGGGGAGCGTTCCCGCGCAGGCTCCGTCGGTACAGACAATACCCATATGTGAAGACTAAATTCCTGCTATTCCCGGAGATCACCTGTTACAGGTGAGTAACTACGCTTATTCTTTTTTTCATTAGTTCATTTTTTCGTTCATTCGTTTTTTTCTTTCATTTGTTCATTTTTTGTTCCTTTCTTTTTTCTTTCTTTCGTTCTTTTTTTCATTCATTTGTTCGTTTTTCATTGATTCGTTCATTCTTTTTTATTATTCATTCATTTTTTCATTCATTATTTCTTTATTTCATTCGTTCATGTTTTTGTTCATTCGTTCTTTCTCTTTCATTCGATCATTCTTTTTTTCATTCGTTCATTTTTTCGTTCATTCGTTCATTTTTTGTTCATTCGTTCTTTCTTTCATTCTTTTATTCATTCTTTTTCATTTGTTTGTTCTTTTTTCATTCATTCGTTCGTTCTTTATTTCATTCGTTCTTTTTTCGTTCATTCGGGTTTTTTTATTCATTCGTTCATTTTTTCATGTGTCTATTCTTTCTACCTTTCATTTGTTCTTTTTTCGTTCATTCATTCTTTCGTTTGTTCATTTTTTCATTCATTCGTTCTTTTGTTCTTTTTTTCATTCATTTGTTCTTTCATTTGTTCATTTTTTTGTTCCTTTGTTCTTTCTTTCATTCGTTTGTTCTTTCTTTCATTCTTTTATTTTTTCACTCAACGTGTAATCAAACTCTGGCCTTCAGTACAGGATGAATACTTGCTTATTTCAAACTTGAATGAATACAGTCTTACTGAAATGATGCATTGACTATGGAAGGCAGATCACCAATTAGTGCCTGCTTCAGTTATTTAAAAATCCATACTTGACATGGATCCATCATTCTGATTATCCCAGAAATCTTCTGTGCTATAGACATTATTCTCCCTAAATCAGTAAATGAAAACTCAGCCTCTCTTGAACTTGATTCTTTTCTTTTCTCCTCTGTCTCAATATCTATATGCACAAGAGGAAGACAACTGCTGCATCTTAATCTGCAGGCTATTCACAAAAATCATAATTTTTTTTCAGACATTTTAGGGATCCATTCTTAGGTGCTGTTAATAAATTCATCACCTGGAAAAGTTCTCTCGGGTGATTCATTACCCAAGTTATTCTAGATTCATAGTAAGTCACTTGCACTAGTTGATCATAGTCAACTTCTGCCACAATCTTGGATTCTTCTGAGACTGAAAAGGGAGGCACCTGGGATTTCAATGGGGCCGTGGCTCCGATTTTAGTCGGAAGCCGCTACCGCTGCTTAGTAAACAAGCCCCTTAGACTCTCTTCCTTCTCCCCGACAGCTAGAATCTGGTTGGCCCTATGATAATGTATAAATTTCTCTCTTCCCAGCTTGAAGGCACAATAAATTACTCATTCCCAGCAGGCACAATGCTACATGCTACAGTTCTTGCCAAAGTCTTCAGTGACTTGTTCCTGGCCTCTACTTGATCCTCATCCTTCTTGACCTATCTGCTGCTTTTGACACTGTGTATCACTACCTTCTCTTTGACATCCTGTTCTTGCTTGGTTTTAGGGGCTCTTTCCTCTCCTGAACTTTTTCTTATTTCTCCCATAGCACTTTCAGCAGATGTTCTGGTGGATCCTCGACCACTGCTGTCCCACTTTCAGTCGGTATACCTCAGGGTTCTGTCTTGTGATCCCTTCTCTTGTCTCTCTGTATTTATTCTATTGATTTACTGATCTCCTCCCATGAGTTTATGCTGATGACTATGAGATTTACCTCTCTACACTGTTAATCTCTCCTAGAATCCACGCCCAAATCTGTCTGCCTGTCCAGTGTTGCTGCCTGGATGTCTCACCACCATCTGAAAATGTATATGGCTAGATGGAGCTTCTTATCTTTCTCCCTAAACCCACCTCCCCCTTCCTCCCTTCACTATTTCTGTGGATGATTGTAATCCTCCCTATTTCCTGAGTTTGCAACCTTTGGGTCATTTTTGACTCTCTCTCTTTCTCTCCCCATATCCAAGAGATAGCTAACACATGTTTTTTTAACTATAATACCAGCAAAATTTATCTCTTACTCTGTGAAGACACTAACAAGATCCTTATCTATTCTCTTAAGAATATAAGATATACCAAACTAGGTCATACCAAAGGTCGAGTATCTTGTTTCCAATGGTGGCCAATCCAGGTCATGAGTACCTGCCAGGTTCCCAAAAGGAATAAAGATTCTATGCTACTTATATCAGGGGTAAACAGTGGATTTCCACAGTCAACTTTAATAATGGTTTATGGACTGTTCCAAGGGAAGCACCCATACACGCCCCTGGGATGTTTCAAGATGATGAGAGTTTTGTTAAGGATTGGAACACTATTTTAAACAGGTGTTCTTTAGACTTAATGATCTTACTTATCAAAACTTCCAGAAAACAAGCTGAGGTCATAAAGAAGGAAGTAGATACAAAGCTAAGTTTATTGAGAGAAAAAGATACCTGGTTTGACACATTGATAATAGATTATAAGAGAAATGTTGAGAATTATAAAATGGAGATTAAAAATAAAAAATTAGAGAAATTTAGGAGGGATGAGGATGACTATAGGAGGGGTGCTATCTACTCTGGAGTAAGAAGAAGCCAGGCATTTTTGGTGTCCCTAGGCATAAAGACAGATTTTCTAATGGAAGATAGACCCAGAATGAAGACAGGTCTATACATGGTTGGGGGGGGGGGACTACTTGAAATTGAGTCTAGACATAGAGAAGAATCCCATGTAGAACAGGCTAGAAAACATAGCAGGAGCAGTAGGAAGATCAGGTTGAGGCCTCTGCCCCCTTGTTTCCTTCAGATAAGAGGGACTCCAATCAGTTTTTTTCAAATAGACTGTGGACAGGGGCTGATCAGGCACACAATCAATGCAATTATCCTCACAGACATACCATGGAGTTCTGCAGAACCAACTTTTCAGTCAGGGGCAGAGGGGAGAGGGCGAGCCAGAGGGGGAGGGTCCTCCATGAAAACAAGGAGAGTGTGTCCTCTTGTGACTAGAATGTGGGGTAATCAATATTTCTAACATCAACTTGAACCACATAGAAAGTGGAAGAAATAGGACACAGAACAAGGTTACTCACCATCCTTGCTCCAGAGGAGGAGAGAATCTTTGCAGAGGGGCGTGGGCACCAATTTCAGTGGACTGGAGTGGCAGACATTGGAAAGAATGATGAAGAACAGCAGGCCCAAGGTCGAGAGGAGAGACTGCAGAGTCCAACAATGTGCAGAAAATGTGGCAAGAATATCAGAGTGAGGTGAGTTGAGAGCAGGCCATAGAGAGAACGCCAGTCTCGCCCCAAGGAGCTCACTAAGGAGAAGGCCACCTACCGACCAGAACCAGCTACTACTTTACATTACAGTAGTTTTCATAATCGTTCACTTAAGGATAATTTACCAATCAGCCAGTTCCTTCAGATTAAAAGGATTTGTTTCCAACACAATGATTTTGAAAGGCATGCACAAGACATGCAGTGTAGGTTTACCAATAAGGGATACCCGAAAAAGTGTATCCTATGAGCATATGAGCCAGTATGTCCAACTGTTCGTGTCTCCTGACAAACATTGTGCACAACACAGGTAATAGGATAGTGCATCCTCTCCTATTTTCCAAATTTATCTAGAGAAATTTCCAAGATTATCAAAGAGGAATGGCATATTTTACAGACTAGCCCTGTCTTTTCTGCCTCATCCATCACGATAACCCATAGGAGAAATGCCAATTTGGCTAAGATTCTGGTGCCATTGGCTCTCCCCATGAAGTCTTCCCTATCCAAAGTTGTCAGACATTATAGGTGTGGACGGTGTTCCATCTGTGATTTTTTTGTACATCCCAAGAAACAGAGTAAATATTTTTTGACTAATTTTAAGAATTGTGAAACTGAACGTGTGATATAAGTAATAGTATGTCCATGTAATTTGATCTATGTTGGGAAGACCAATTGTAGTATCCAGACGAGGATCACTGAGCATAGAAGCTACCTGCATGTGCACTCCATCCTCTGCAAATGGCTTTAAACACTGCTGCTCGAACCATATCTCCAGGAACAAGCAGGAATGAGTCTTCACATATGGGTACGTCGGTACCGACGGAGTCTGCGCGGGAACGCTTCCCAGCGTCCAATCAAAGAGCTTTTGGAAACATCCCACCACGCCTGCATGCTGCTTTCCCAACTGCCTCTCCTCAGTTTTCGTTTATCCGCGGAGCCGGCAGGACGTCGTCCTGTCACCGCAGAAAATTCTTATTTTTTAGTTTGTTTTCTTGTGGTCGCAGCTGTCTTCCCGATGCCACCAGTACTGCCGGTGTTTTCTTTTCTTTTCTTGTAAAATTTTCCTTTTCAACGGGATATTTTTTCCTCATAGTGTCCCACGGGGTCTTAGGCCTTTCAGGCCTCCCCTCTTTTTCCTTCATGGAACCGCCAGACACTTTCTCCAAGAAATGTTCAGACTGTGGCGGTACAACTTTATTTTTAGACCCTCGAAGTCGGTGTCTAACCTCTTTGGTCCTGACAACAGTTTGGTGAGAAGACATCTTCAACATCGAGAATCCCTCGCTACACGGTTGCCCTCCAACTTCGGGGCACTGTCCCCTTCTTCTTCCACTTTGAATCAGGTAACCCACAAACAGTCTGTTAAGACTAGCCAGTCCTCGAGTGGTAGGTCTCATGCACAGCATGTAGACAGCTCCGGCTCTGCCCTCGATGGCCTCCTGGCTTCAAAACCCCGGTGGGAGTCTTCGGTCTCCAAAGCGTATAAGGGGTTTCAGGTTGTTCCTGGGGTTCACCCCCCCCACAGAACATACCTGAGCCGTGCACAGTGGTGGCATCCACTTCGAGCGGTACCGATACCCCTGCATCGGCACTGGTGTTGGATGAAACACTCCTCACTAGGGATTGTCATCTGGCCTCCTCGGTGCCTTCGGGACAGATGGATACGTCCCAGATTGACTTTCCATTATCGGTTCCAACACCGATACTGCCACCGACGTCGGTACCCTCCAGATGTGCATCGACAGCCTCGCTTCCGAGTCTGGAATCGATCTCCAGTCTGGAGGATTGGGTACCGACTCGCCTTGGTACCGTCTTGCGGCGGTACCGATGGCTTGGATCCGCAACTCTTGGTTCTCCTGAGACCAATTGAGTTGCCACTGGTAGACCTTCATTCACCGGTATCGGACACGGTACCGAAGTCGGTACCGAAGTTGGTACCGATGTCTTCATTACCTTTACAGTCGGTGCCTTCCATGCTTCGCTTCTCAGGCTCCTTGTCCTCGATATCGAGTTTGGAATCCATTTCTAGTCTGGAAGACTGGGTACCGACACCGATCGATAACGGTGGCTCGGTACCGGGGATAGCAGCCGGAGGTTTTCGGTTCCCTCGCTACCGATTGAAGTGTCAACGATGACTACTCCGATGTCTTTATCGAACCCGACTCCGACATCGGTACCAGTCTTGACTTCAGTACCGGTATCCACAGTAGCATCATGGCAAACTCCTACCATGCTTTTTTCAACAGCATCACTCCATTCTATACCAAGCTTGGAGTCGATACCTGGCATGGACAATGTGGTAAAGACGGTTGCTGCTCCTGACAACCAGTACCAGCAACCATCCCTTAAGCATTCCACACTGCACCCTGCAGGATCTTCTATTCCCATATATTTGGATAACTCTGTGGGTGCTCAGGCCAGTCCTTTAGATCTAACCTGTCCAAGGGAGATTCCTGTTGGGGATCCCTCTTTTCAGAGTTTCCTCCTGGATATAGCAAGATCCCTTGCCATTCCTATTCCAGGACATGATCCTGCACCAGGCTCTGTTTCTACCAAAGCAAAGGACCACATAATGCTTCCTTTGCATCATTCCTTGCAGGATCTCCTTTTAGGAATGTGGGAAACACCTTTAAGGGTACCCCCACCTCCCAGGGCAACTGATCTTTTATCAGGTGCCCCCCTCTCCAGGGTTTCAAAAGACTCCACTTCCTCATCATTCCATAGTAGTGGAATCAGCAATGAGGCGGATAAAGAGTAAGAAAAAGCACTCTTCTTATCCGCCAGGTCGTGAGTCTAAGACACTAGATGCCTTTGGATGTCAAACCTTCCAAACATCTATGCTTTCTGCAAGAATTCTCTCATATATTTTTTATATGAGTCTTTCGCTTGAGGAGGTCACAAAGCAATTGCATCTTCTGACTCCTTTCCTTCCAGTTTCCAGGAGTACAGACTATTCCTCACTGCTTAAGCATATCCAGAATATCTCTTGGTTTCTTTCTCGTGCTTCCCTAGACTCTTTTGAGTCTGTCAGCAGGACTTCTGCTATAGCTATAGGGGCACGACGTAGAGCCTGGCTCCAAGCTTCAGATTTGGCCAAGTGGGCACAACAACTGGGACATACTCCTTGTACTGGATAAAATCTTTTCAACAAGGAGTCTTTACGTCAGGTTACTCAGTTGTCCACTAATTTACCTGTTCCTAAGGGTTCTTCTACACCTTCTTCTGTCCCAGTAGGTAGGAAATGTCTACCAAACTTTCTTCTCACAGGAGCAGGTTTTATTCCTCACTTGCCCATCATACAGATGTTCCCTTACAGGGGAGACATCATCCTGGTCTGAAGACTCCATCCTCTCACCAGGCTTAGCAAACCCGGCCTCTGCAGGGTTTCTGATCAATCATCAGATGCTTGTGACCCTTGGGGTTAGAATCTACAGTTGCTTCTTCTCAACAGAGGCAATCCATTACTTCATTCTAACCCCTACATAAGGATCTCTTTCCAAAAGACATCCATTTTTTCTATGAGCTGTCAGAATGTTCATGCCTATAAGTCACAGGTTTCCCCTTTTCTCCTGCCAGAGAGAGAGGTCTGACCACTATCAAATGATAGTTCCTGTGCCAGCATGTATTTTTCCTTTCTATAGACTTACTACTTGGTAAGTCTTCTTCAGCTCTATTCTCTTCATCTTCTTACCACTGTAAGAGCGGAATTACTTACTGGAGGGTTTTTCTTCAGCCTCTCTAGGTTTGTCACTTTCCAGTGCGGAGTTTTCCTCCCTGAGTTTCCTCCCCTGTCTCAAACTTACTTTAAGGCAGCTTATCAGACATGTCCAGAGTTTTTCTACTCCTGTTCTGTCTGTTCTTTCTGTTTTTAAACAGTAATATTCTTTCTGCTGCCTTGCTAGCAGCTGCCTATGCAGGAACCTTAATGTTTCGTCCACTGGTTCTTGCCCTCTAACAACCAGATTTGTCCTCCTTTAACATCCTATCGGGTCTTAGTAGTGGCTCCAAGACAGTGTTCATCTATCTTGGAGTTTATCCCACTACAAGCTTTCTGTGTTGCTCTTCTATTTCTGCCATCTCCATTCCCCTGAATTTGGCAGCATAGTGGACTGAGATACTGGTTCTAGCAGCCAGTACTATCTCCTCTTTCTCCTGCATCATGCTCTCTGCAATTCTACAGAGAAGCTTTCCACTATGGGTCCTTGCTAGAGAGCATGGGTTTTTTTTCTCCAACAGCTATCTTAGATGGTTGGAAAAGGCTTTTCAGTCAGGTCTCCTATGACTAGAAGGTTCTCCCTTCTTTTACTATCTCCTTTTGCCATAAAGGACATAGGCTTTCTCTTACCTAAAGGCTTAAGGAGTTGCCAATTCCCTGCTTTGGTCCATAGCATTCCCAATCGGGGATATGCTCTTTCTCTTTGCAGCTCGTCCTCATGGTAAGAACGCATGATACTTTTTGCCCTTAAGCAGGTCAACATGGTACCTCATCCCTATCTGTCTTCTGTCTACTTACCATGCTAGAGTCTTGGATGACTCGGGACTTGTTGGCTACAGATTGATATTATCCTCTGTTTTTCATGTAACCATCCTGGTTCTTTCACTAGCTAGCATCCTTGTGGATCATAACCAGGGGGAATAGATTCTCTATATATCTTTTCAAGTAGGTTGCACCTCCTTGTTATTAGATGAATCTTTCCTCTCCACATGTCCTATATGAATACCATGCTGTAGGCATATATCTGTCTGTTTAATTACGGACACCCATATTTAGGCCTACATATTCATATTTATCTTTTGTGTGTATTTATGCCCTTCCATATCTCACTATAGATCTATTCTTATATATATATATATATATATATATATATATATATATATATATATATATATATATATATATATATATATATATATATATATATATATATATATAGATAGATAGATAGATAGATATAGATATATAAGAATATATCTGTCAAGATATTTCATTATAGATAGATATATCTCCACATACTTAGCTATATGAACATAGACAGTGATATAGATATCTGTTCTGACAGAGGGGTTTTACCCATGCCTCTGCTATTCAGCAGGTTTGGAATTCCACACACACAAACACTCCTGTGGTAGTCAACAATTTTTATACCATAACCTAAGGGTTTAGGTACCTCTGAAACTCTCCGTACTTAATATCTCTCCTAGCTTACCCCAGTTAGGAGAGATATTGTGGATCTTCAGTTGACAGGCTTCACGCCTCAGGCATTTGTCCTCTCTTTCTGGGATACAAGGGGTTCCCATACCCTTTCTCCCCACAAGGACTCTGCCTGTTTGTCCGAATTGGTTAGCCTTTTTCTTTTTGCTCCTAAGAGTGAGTTACTCTGCCGCCAAAAGAGTTTGGTTTTTACCATACAGCTTTTCGCTGAAGGCCCACCGTTTTTGTACTACCCCAGTTTTTCCTACCAGGGGTGCCCGTTACCTTTCAGGATTCTGACCTCCTCTGTTTTCCTACAGGTTTATTACCTCCACTTTACAGTGAGGTCCTCTTCTTGGTTCCTCTACTGGGTCCCGGCCAGTAGATCCATGAACCTCCATACTTCTATGAAATCCTGTTAGCGGAGGTCCATATTGCAATTTTCTTTGCAATATCATTAATGACAATCATTATCCACACATGGACGCCTTCTCTGCAGTCCTGTGCTAGGTTAGCTGTTCCACAGCATCTTCTTTCTTCAACTCCTACCCTCCATCCTCAGGATGCCTGATGTTGTGGGGGGATAGCATGTTCCAACCCATGACATGCTCGGACTCCAGGCATCTCAGCTTGGGAGTCCCCATATGTGAAGACTCATTCCTTCTTGTTCCTGGAGATAGCACAGTTACTTACCTGTAACAGGTGATCTCTGGGAACAGCAGGAATAAGTCTTCACAACCCACCCACCTCCCCAGGAGTTGTATCTCTCTTTCCTTTCCTTTCTCTCTCTTTGTCTCAGCTTTAAAACTTAACTGAGGAGAGGCAGTTGGGAAAGGCGGGAAGGCAGCACGCAGGCGTGGTGGGATGCTTCCAAAAGCTCTTTGGACGCTGGGAAGCGTTCCCGCGCAGACTCCGTCGGTACCGATGTACCCATATGTGAAGACTTATTCCTGCTGTTCCCAGAGATCACCTGTTACAGTTAAGTAACTGTGCTTTACGGAGCTTCTAGATATGATCATGTATCCCCTCTTCTAATACAGCTACATTGGCTACCAGTTAACGATCGACTCAAATACAAAGCCCTTTTAACATCATTTAAGATCCTTCACCATCTCTCAGCAGCATCTCTTGAAAACCTCTTACACTGGACACCCGACACCAGATCCAGGAGAACAAATATGGCTAACACCTTAGCCATTCCAGCACTGGCTAGTAAAAGCTCCCAATTTGCCAGAAACAGGTCCTTCTCCTTTTTTGTCCCGCTGCTCTGGAACTCCCTTCCTGCTTCTATCCGTCTTCTCACTGACCTGGCAACGTTTCACAAAGCAATTAAAACTCATCTTTTCCAACTCGCTTTCGATCATGTACCATAGCTGATCATAGCATCCAGCTAATGCACAGCCCTCTCCCAGCTTCTACATATCTATTTAAATCCAAAGTGTATATTGTTACATAGCTAACTAAATTAAGACTTCTGATATTTATTC
Organism: Ichthyophis bannanicus; assembly: GCA_033557465.1. Lineage (NCBI taxonomy): Eukaryota > Metazoa > Chordata > Amphibia > Gymnophiona > Ichthyophiidae > Ichthyophis > Ichthyophis bannanicus. The sequence goes on along the minus strand of CM066031.1, from coordinate 777,132,472 downwards.
AGTTTGTATATAGTTCCTTCATTATAACATTATTTAATGTAATCATACCATTGTTAGTTATACCTGTTCAATGTAATCTAAACTAGTACTGTTCTGTAGTAGCTGATAAGAATGCAATAAATAATACCCGGAGTCAGGCAAAGATTCAAGCCAATTTATTTGTGCACAGGCTCAGATTGCAGTAGCATTCAAAATGGTCTGAGCACAGAGCTCAGAAAAATGACAGTTTATATACTTTTCTTCTCCAGTCTAATACAGGCAAAACTCCTCATTGGCCACAGTGGCCCACTTACTCTCATCCAATAGACATCTCTGACCGGGCCCAGGACTTTCTCCCCCTGCTTGGGTCTTACTAGCCACGGGTCAGCAACTAGACATAACACTAAACATAATACTTCTGCTAAAGTATACAGTATATTTTGCTACTCTTGCAAGGTCAGTTAGCTACAAAGATAGTGGAAGGCATATCAGAAGCATTCTCATCAAAAGCAAAACAAAGCAAGGCCAAACAAAGCAAGGTTAAGACGTGTTTCTAATAGCTACTGGTAATTTCTGTAATATTCCAGGCACATATCTCTAGCCCTGGCTCAAAATTCTAAACAATCAAAACGCTAGACAAAATATTCTTACACTGTTCAGCTTCTCTACTATATTTTCATCCTAATTACGAGGTCAGTGCACATCTAGCAAAGATACAGTGGAGGACATTCCTACTAAAGCAGACATCTGGCTTACCTAAACAATAAACAGTAAAAGTTTTAATTCTCTTATCTCCAGGAGAGCAGAACATGTTATCAAACCAGAATAGAACAGTATTTCTTTCTAACAGCTAACAGCATTCTGTAATTTTCCAAAATCAGCAATAACATTCTAAAGCAGGAGAAAAAGGGCTTCAGACCTAGCTCTGCTACATGCTAGGCCATCGCCTATCACAGTTCGATGTATTGAGTTGTTAATATGTAAACCGTGCTGATCCTAAAAGTGCGGTATATAAAAATAAATAAATAAATACATAAATAATTTTGAAAAGAGGAATGGAAAACAAACCATTAGTGCAACACTGGCATAAGAAGCATCGTAAGGTTTCAGATTTAAAATGTTTGGTCATAAAAATGATCAAACGCAGCTGGAGAGGAGGAGAAAATAGGTAATGTCCTTCTATGGTTGGAACAGAAATATATATTTCAGATGGAATCTTTACACCTCATGGGCTTAAACCAAGATATAGACTTTTCTGTTTTTTTGTGAGGGGTGGTCTTTCTTCCTCTCAGTTGTTTTGTCTGAGGATTGCCACTATTCCCCTTTTTTATCCCCCTTTTTTGGTTTTCCATCATTTTTTAATACATCCTGTTTCTCAGTTTTTATGTTTTATAGCCTTTTATAGTCCTTTTAAGGTAATTTAATATTCCTTTATGTTTTTTGTTTTAATGGTTATTTCTATTTTTGTTCTATTTTCTCTGTTCTGGAGGGGTCTCTCATTTGTTCGGTTTTATCATTCACCCTCCTGTGGCCTTATGATGCTTTTCTCTGCCCCTTATTTTGGCACCTCTATTTATCCTGGGGATGTTTCCTCCTTTTATGTGTTTTTAACTTTTTACTACTTTTTAATTTATTTTTATATTTTTATTTTTTTTTACCCCCTGTTTACCTTTATATCTCACTTCCTATTTTGTTTGTTACAGTTTTTATTTTGGTTTTATATGACCACCCCTTTTTTATATAGTGATTTTTTTAAATAGTCCATTTTTATAGTCATTTTTATGTAGTTGTTTTTCTATATAGTTGTTTTATATAGTCATTTATTTATATTGGTTGCTTTCTTTTTTATACAGTGGCCCCAGTGGCTTCTCACCCACTCTCCTCTGAGGTTCTCCTGGACCTCTTTCGATATAGTGGTTAGCAGTGCCTCCCCTTATCTTCTCCCTTTGCTGGATCCCTGGTTTTACATTCATTTGCATAATCTCATATATGTCTTTTAGATTTTTCTATACCCCCTCACACTGCTGCATACAGTAAACTCTCTTTTGATTTACCTACTACAATGTAGTTGGCCCGGTTCCAATGTTGTCAGGTCCCCATGGCAACCGTCTGCCTTTTGGTGCAGTTTTCTTGTTTAAATATGGCCGGGGTGTCCGTTGGTTGCTACTTAAGCTCATTGGCATGTGCTTGCATAGCTTTAAAGGTCTTTTTTACCCGTTGCTTTGCCTCCAAAAGAGAAGATAACATTGTCAGTGGTATTAATAGCGGTCTTCTCCTTCTGTCCTTATTACCAGGCTTATTGAAGCCCATGGGGTGCCTCATTTAATTTTATTCTGTAGCCGACTTTAATATTTATTTTATTATGTCTGTGGTCTTTGACTTGTCCCCTGTTGGCTCTGTTCCTATATATGACAATCCAGAGCTAGTTTTTATTCATTTTATCCACCTTTGTTCTGTTCTTCTGTTTCTCTGTTCCTATATACGGTTGATCACAGTTTTTTATATATTGCTGATAATACTTTTATACACCTCACAATAATCCTTATCTCCAGGAACAAGCAGGAATGTAGTCATCACATATGGGTATCGTCATTACAGACGGAGCCTGTGCAGGAGCGCTCCCCAGCGTCCAATTAGAAAGCTTTTGGGAGCATCCCACAGCACCTGCGTGCTGCCTTCTCACCTTTCCCAACTGCCTCTCTCCAGTTCTTCTTTTTCCGCGGAGCCAGCAGGTCGTCGTTCCTGTCACCACAGAAGAATTCTTCTTTCTTTCTTTCATTTTTGTGGTTGCGTCTGCCTTCTTAGACGCTTTACCGGTACCGCCGGTTTTTTCTTCTTATTTTCTGTTTTTAAAAAAAAAAACAAAAAACTAGGATTTTTCCTATTTTTTCTTCAGGTGCACGCGCCTTTTTGGGCCTTAGGCCCAAAACCTTTTTCTTACAATGGAGAAACCTGCCTCAGGTTTCAAAAAGTGCACCAACTGTGGCGGTACCATTTCAGTCACCGACACCCAGGAATGGTGTCTAAAATGTTTAGGTCCTGACCACTTCATCACGGATTGTATGTCCTGCGCCATGATGTCTAAAAGAGGTCGGTAGAACCGAGCTGCTAAGCTCAGTACCCTGTTTCCCTCTGATGCAGCTTCGGTGGCATCGACGTCTTCCAGGGCTTCCTTTTCCTCCCGTGGATCTCAGGTAACTAAACATAAGTCCAGCTGGTCCTCAAAGGGTAGATCTCCTTCTAAGCATCGAGATGCCTCTGGCGTTGCCCTTGAGGATTCTGCACCGGCAAAATTGCCCCAGCGGAAGGCTTTGGCTTCCAAAGCATTATTGGGGCTCCAGGATGTTCTCGAGGCCTCAACCTCGGCAGAACTACTGGTGCCATGCTCTGGGGTACCGGCGGTCTTCTCTGGTACCGACATCCAGGCATCGGCAGCGTCGATAGACCAGAGATTCCTGGCTATTGAGCGCAGTCTGGCGGCTCTCCTTGCAGCATCGATGCCCTCAGAACCACGACAGACAATCTGGTCAGTACCGGCACCGGTACCAATAGCATTGGCATCGGTGTCTGCTTTGCCGGTATCCAGTCATCCGATGCCCTCGGGTACCGATACCCCGGTTCCAATTACTCCCGGTACCAACTTCAGTCAGTACGGGTATGGGGCTCTTCGGGAGCATCCGGACAGATGGTACTTCGAGTCCTCAGAAGAATCTGAGGATTCTGATAGTTCTGTCGATGCTGGAATACTTCTCCCAGAGGAGCCCTCCTCCCCTAAGCGCAGGATGTCTCCTCCAGAGGATATGTCCTTCCAGGATTTTATCAGGGAGGTGGCTCGGGGTCTGTCCATTACTGTGACCCCTGAAACAGAGCCCAGAGCTAAGGAGATGGAAATTTTACAATATCCCAAAACTCCTAAGGAGGCAGCTACCTTGCCTATTCATGACATTTTATATGATCTCATGTTAAGGATGTGGGAGACACCTCTTACCATCTCTCCTCATTCTTGCAGACTGGATACTCTGTTTTGAGTCCCTCCTTGTCCTGGTTTCCAAAAGACTCAGCTTCCTCACCACTCTATTGTAGTGGAATCAGCTATGAGAAGGATCAAGAGTGCAAAGAGGCATGCCTCTAATCCTCCAGGACGTGAGTGCAGAACCCTGGATGCTTTTGGACGTCGTGTCTTCCAAGCTTCCATGCTTTCTGCCAGGATCAGTTCCTATAGTCTCTACATGGGAATGTTCCTGAAGGAGGTCACAGATGATTTAGAAGCTTTAAGTCCTATTCTTCCTGAGGATACAAGACAGGATTTTCTCACTTTGGTCAAACATGCCCAAGATGTTTCTAAATTTGTCAACCGTGCAGCCTTTGACTGCTTTGAGTGCATAAGCAGAACCTCTGCCATTGCAATAGGTGCACGTAGAATTGCTTGGCTCCAGGCATCCGATCTGGAGCTCTGGGTACAAGACAAATTGGGAAATATCCCGTGTACTGGTGAGAACCTGTTTGGTAAAGATTGGCAGGAAAAGGCCAACGAGATGGATGCTGACAACTCCACCTTGGATAGGTTATCAAAGTCCACAGCTGATCCTGCTAGAAAGAAATCGTTCAAGAAACCATTCTTTTCTAAGAAGAAAAAATATTATCCTGCTTATGCTCAGCAGGGACGTTCTGCAGGTCAGCTTGTCAGGAAAGGTCAGCAAACACCCAAACAGAAGAAAGCAAAGACTGCTAAGCCTCAACCGTCTCAGCAGTCTCAGCCTCCACAAGGCCTTTGACTTGCAGCTAGAGAACTTAGCCTTTCTGGCTCTCGTGGGACCAGAGCCTTCCACCATTCCAGGAAGGTTATGTCACTTTGCCCCCAGATGGGGGCAGATAACAGCAGAGCATTGGACACGCTCCATCATAAAGGAGGGGTACAGGCTTCATTTTTCAAGCATGCCCCCTCCCACAATAATAAGGCAGTTCAATTCTACAACACCTCTCATCAACCTATTAGATCAGGAGGTCACTATCCTTCTTGCCCAAGGGGCAATAGAAGAAGTACCCACTCCTCAACAGGGAACAGGGTTTTACTCCCCCCTATTTTCTTATCCCAAAGAAAACAGGGGGATACAGACCTATCTTGGACCTCAGAGAATTGAACAAATTCCTTGTCAAAGAGAAATTCAAGATGATTTCTCTCGGAACTCTGCTGCCATACCTGCAGAGTCAGGATTGGCTTTGTTCTATAGATCTCAAGGATGCTTACACCCATGTTCTCATCCATCCAACCCACAGAAAGTTCCTTCGGTTCCTTTTTCAAGGAAAGCACTACCAATACAGGGTGCTTCCTTTTGGCCTGGCCTCAGCACCAAGGGTGTTCATGAAATGCATGGCTGTAATAGCAGCATTTCTCCATACTCTAGGGATATTCGTCTTCCCCTACTTAGACGACTGGCTCATTCGAGCCCCAACAGAGTCAGAGGCCAGGACTTCTCTAGCCTGCACAATGCATATCCTTCAGTATTTGGGTCTGGTCATAAACATCCCAAAATCCAGTCCAACTCCCACTCAGTCTTTAGAGTTCATAGGCACTTTGCTGGATACCAGAAAGGCAAGGGCCTATCTACCCCAGGCCCGCTGCCTTCGCATGGTGCAGTTAGCTTCTCAAGCAATGCTAAAGTCTCATCTCACTGCTCGAGAAATGTTACAACTACTAGGCCACATGGCATCCACCGTGCATGTGGTTCCCTATGCTCGCCTCCATATGAGGGCAGCCCAGTGGACCTTATCCACTCAATGGACCCAGGCATCGGGATGCCTGTCAGACAAAATAGAAACACAAGTCGCCTGATTTTGTCCCTCCAGTGGTGGAAGTCCATTCAAAACCTGTTGCTGGGGTCCCCTTTTCAACAGCCCTTACCCCAAGCAACTCTCATAACAGATGCTTCTCCGATGGGTTTGGGAGCTCATTTGCAAGACCTCTCCACCCAAGGCACCTGGTCTCCACAAGAGACTCAGCTATATCAATCTCTTGGAACTCAGAGCAATCTTCCTTGCTCTTCGAGTGTTCCACACCCTGCTCATACGGACAATCAAGTAGCCATGTTCTATGTGAACAAGCAGGGGGGAACAGGCTTTCTGTCGCTTTGCAACGAAGCTTTGCGACTATGGGCCCTCGCCAGAGAACATCAGATTCATCTCCTGGCAGTGTATCTTCCAAGCATACAAAACTCTTGGGCAGACAGACTCAGTCGAGTTCTGCTTCCACACGAGTGGTCTCTGCATGCAGACCAGATGACCAAGATTTCTCAAATTTGGGGAACCCCGGACATAGACCTCTTTGCAAGTCCGTGGAATGCCAAACTTCCCCAGGTCTGTTCCAGAATTCTGGCTCAGGGGGCTCAGGCCAGGGATGCTTTCCTCCTTTACTGGGGTCAAGACTTCCTGTATGCCTTTCCACCTATTCCCCAAATTCCCAAAACCCTGTTCAAGCTTCAGAGGGACAGAGGCCATATGATTCTCATAGCTCCACATTGGCCACGGCAAGTGTGGTACTCTCTGCTTCTACATCTCTCTCAAGCTCCCTCCCTGGAGTTAGGTTCTGCTCCAGATCTCCTTTCTCAGGAGGACGGAATGTTATGGCATCCCAAACCCCACTCTCTTCATCTCAGGGCTTGGTTGCTGAAGGCCTAGATCTTCATAGTCTTAATCTCCCTCAGCAAGTAAAATATATTCTTTTTGCTTCCAGGAAACCTTCCACAAGACGTTCTTATGTTTTCAAGTGGAAAAGGTTTACCATATGGTGTTCGCAAAAGGGTCTTAACCCCCTTGCGATACCTTTGGAATCATTGCTGGAGTATCTCCTTCATTTATCCAATGCAGGACTTAAGACTAACTCAGTAAGAGTCCATTTGAGTGCTATTGCAGCTTCCTTTAAGCCTCTAAATGGACAACCTATTTCTTCTCATCCTCTTATAGCCAGATTTATGAGAGGCCTTCTTCTGACTAAGCCTCCCATTAGGCCACCACTGGTGGTTTGGCAGTTAAACCTGGTTCTTGGGCAGCTCATGAAGCCACCTTTCGAACTTTAGCTACTACCTCCTTGAAGTTCCTTTCTTGAAAGGTTATCTTTCTCATTGCAATCACATCAGCACGTCGCATCAGTGAGTTGCAAGCACTAGTAGCTAATCTACCTTATACAAGGTTCCATCATGACAAGGTAGTCCTTAGGACTCATCCACACTTTATGCCAAAGGTGGTCTTGCCTTTTCATCTGAACCAAGCGGTCTACCTACCTGTGTTTTTTCCAAGGCCTCATTCATCAAATGCAGAGAGGAATCTTCATACCTTGGACTGTAAAAGAGCTTTAGCTTTTTACTTAAAAAGAACACAGCAACATAGAAAGTCCTCTCAACTCTTTGTTGCTTTTGATCCTTCTCATTTGGGACTTCCAGTCTCCAAGAGAACACTGTTTAACTGGATTGCTCAGTGTATTTCCTTCGCCTATCAAAGTAAGAACCTTTCTCTGGAGGGCCATGTCACAGCTCACAATGTGAGAGTCATGGCAGCCTCAATGGCTCATCTGCACTCTGTGTCTATCGATGACATCTGTCGAGCAGCCACCTGGGCCTCGGTTCATACCTTCACAGCCCATTACTGCTTGGACAAGGACTCCCGCTGGGATGCCTTGTTTGGTCAGGCTGTTCTCCAACACCTGTTCCATACCTAATCAACTCCTACCCACCATCCCTGGTAGGATGCCAGAGATCCATGAGGGGAAGTGGAGCGTTTCTCAGGGACACACAACTTCTGGGGCCTCTCCCTGGCATCTAAAACTAGGAAGTCCCCATATGTGATGACTACATTTCTGCTTGTTCCTGGAGATAGCATGGTTACTCACCTGTAACAGTTAATCTCCGGGAACAGCAGGAATTTAGTCCTCACAACCCACCCACCTCCCCAAGGAGTTGTATCTCTCTTTCTGTCTCCCTTTCCCTCTCTCTCTCTCTTTGTCTCAGCTTGGAGAGAGGCAGTTGGGAAAGGCGGGAAGGCAGCACGCAGGCGCTGTGGGATGCTCCCAAAAGCTTTCTAATTGGACGCTGGGGAGCGTTCCCGCGCAGGCTCCGTCGGTACCGACGATACCCATCTGTGAGGACTAAATTCCTGCTGTTCCCGGAGATCACCTGTTACAGGTGAGTAACCAAGCTTTACTTTCTATGATTTAATTGCTTTATGATAGAGCTGTTTTGGACAATGACAGGTACCGTGGCAATTGGTTTGCTTTGACAATGACAATTTCTTGCTGACCTGAGCTGCCTGGCGCACTGTCCACATCCAAAAAAAGTATTTTGAGAGTAGCCCGCTCTCATGGAGAAAAAGAAGTCTATCTATTTTTACCAGTAATATTCCTCCCGTTTTGAATTGTCATATCTTTTATGCTGATGGAATCTGCCCTGGTTTGTATGTGGATGACCTCTCTGCCTACACGTATGAACTGGTTTAAGTGAATGTCCTGCTATAGTATACTTTTATTTATTTATTTATTTAACAGATTTTATATACCGTCTTTCTACAAATCAATACGGTTTACATAAAACAATGTGGCAGTATGTTTCAACTGTTTACATGGAACCAAGTAACAAAGAAATATAGGAAAAAAAATAATATAAGGAAAACAAAGTGAACAATTACATGCTCAGTGAACAACTATTTACAATGGTATATCCTGGGATATCATACGATCGCATGTTAAGGTTAGAGAGTGGTAGACAGTAGCGAGGAAGTGGAGGTAAGGGGTTATTTACTAAGGAGGTAGGGAAAAATGTTCAAGGAAAAGAAGAGTTGTTAACTTCTTTCTGAACTCAGAGTGGGTAGGACAGTTCCGCAGCTCGTGAGGAAGGGTATTCCATAAGGATGGGGCATAGAGGGAGAAGGCCCTGTTACAGGTGGATTGTTTGCTATGTCTTTTGGTTGTTGGGATAGTCAGGAGGTTTTTGGTAGTAGAGTGGCGTGTTCTAGTGTTAATGGGGAAGGGAAGAAGTGGGAAGAGGCATGGGGCAGACTCATTAGAGATAATTTTATGTGCAAGGGTAAGCACTTTGAATCTGATTCTGTATTGAATGGGGAGCCAGTGGAGATCATATAGGACTGGTGTAATGTGAGCTCGTCTGGGGTTGTTGGTTATAAGCCGTGCAATCGTGTTCTGTGCTAATTGGAGTGGTTGTATGGTGTTCTCGGGAAGGCCATGATAGATGAGATTACAGTAATCAAGAGAAGGGATTGTAAGGGTCTGACAGACAGAACGAAAAGAGTCGTGGCTTAGGAGGGGTTTTAGGTTCCGAAGAGTACGTAGCTTTGTATATATTGTATTGGTAGTTTTCTTTATTTGTTCAGTGAAGGAGAGGTTTTGATCAAGGATAATGCCAAGATATTTCACTTGGTTTTTTATAGCAAGTGAGAAATCGCCAATAGTAATGGTTGGAGGTGGTGTGTATGAAGTATTGGAAAATACCTGGAGAACCTCAGTCTTGGATTGATTAATCAGGAGGTTGTGCTGCGATAGCCAAGATTTTAGGCTGGTTAGGCATTCACTTAGTTTAGTGAAGTCAGGGTTAGAGAGGTTAAATGGGGTGAAGCACATCATGTCATCCGCATATATTTGGTACTGGATGCCATAGCTTTGGAACATCTTGCAGACAGGTTGAATGAAAATGTTGAATAGGAGAGCAGATAGGCTAGATCCTTGGGGGACACCTTGTTTAAGGGTAAATGGGAGGGAGGTGTCGTTTCCAATACGGACCTGTTGGGTTCTGTCATCAAGGTAGGATCGGAACCAGTTTAGGGTTGTACCTCTCAATCCTATTTCGTGGAGTCTGCTTAGGAGTTGATGGTGAGGAAGGGAGTCAAAGGCAGCGGATAAGTCAAGGAATAAGAGTAGGCATCCTTGGGTAGGATTTTGCGTGTACAGGTACAAGGAGTCAAGTAGGGAGGTAAGGAGGGTTTCAACTCCGTGGTTCATTTTGAAATCATGTTGGAATACGTCAAGGGGAGAGTGGTTGTCAATATAGTTCTGAAGTTAGGCTTGAACTAGTTTCTCAGTTATCTTTGCAAGGAAAGGGATGCTAGAGATGGGTCTGTAGGAGGTGGGGGAAGTAGGGTCAAGTTTTGTTCCTTTTAGAATTGGTCGGATAACATAAGAACATATGATATGCCATACTGGGTCAGACCAAGGTCCATCAAGCCCAGTATTCTGTTTCCAACAGTGGCCAATCTAGGTCATATGTACCTAGCAGTATCCCCAAGAGACACAAGTTCCACAATGCTTGTACTGGGTCAAGCATTGATATCTTCGGTCACTTCTTAATAATGGTTTATGGACCTTTCCTCCAGGAACTTGTCCAAACCTTTTTTAAACCCAGCTACACTAACAGCCTTTACTACATCCTCCGGTAACAAATTCCAGAGTTTGATTACACGTTGAGTGAAAAAATATTTTCTTTTATTATTCTTAAATAGTATATCCTGTAGCTTCATTGCATGTCCCCTAGTCTTTCTATATTCTGATAAGGTAAACAATCGATCTACGTTTACCCGTTCCACTCCGTTCATTAATTTATAGACTTCTATCATATCTCCCCTCAGCCGTCTCTTTTCCAGGTTAAAGAGCCCTAACCTTTTTAGCCTTTCTTCATAGGAGTATCCTTCCATCCCCTTTACCATTTTGGTGGCTCTTCTCTGTACCTTTTCTAAAATCGCTATATCCTTTTTAAGATACGGCGACCAGAATTGCACACAATATTCAAGGTGCGGTCTCACCATGGAACGATATAGAGGCATTATAATATTTTTTGTTTTATTTTCCATTCCTTTCCTTATCATACCTAGAATTCTATTTGCTCTCTTGGCCGCCGCTGCACACTGGGCCGAGGGTTTTAACATGGTATCCACAATGACGCCTAAATCTTTTTCCTGGGTGGTGGTTCCTAATGTGGAACCTTGTGGCACATTTAAGTGGAGGTGGTACAGATCCAGTCTGGAGGGAAGTTTGAACAATATGCAGGATGTAAGGGCTGAGAGAACTTCTAGTGGATTTGATCCAAGGGACAGGGCAAGGGTCAAGGGCAGAGGTTGAGGTATTTAAGTCTTTCATAACATTAGATACATTTTCTAAAGTAAGGAGATCAAATTCATTCCAAGAGTTTAAGAGGGTTGGCTCCTGTGGTTGAGTGCTGAAGTCGACTGTAAGTTGGGGGTTATTGGTTGATGCAGGAGGGGGGAATTTAGAGATCAGGTGGGTAGCTATGGTTTGTGTGGTTATTTTCGGTGGCTGATCCTGTTGTAAGGGTTCATTTATTAAGGCTTTGGCAATGGAGAAAAGTTCTCGTGGTTTATTAAGTGATCGTTGGATCATGTTTTCATTATATTCCCTTTTATGGTTGAGGGTTTCAGAGCAGTAGGTTTGGAGTTTAATTTTGTAAGCAGTATGTGCATTGGGGTCATGAGAGCATCTCCAAATACGTTCAAGATGCCTAAGTTCTCCTTTTAGGTCTCTCAGTTTTGTAGAGAACCAGGGTGTTCTTTTGTGGTGCTTGTGAGGAAATTGTTTGGGTGGGAGTAGAGAGGCTGCAGATAGGATTTCGTTCCACTTAGAGATGTGGGACTCTTGGTTCAGTTTCATGTCATTCAGAAGGTCAAGAGATGGGATTGTTTGCTCTAGAAAGTTGGCAGCGTTGAATTGCTTGAATTTACGAGTATGTTGAGGGTGGGTAGGAGGTTGAATTTTGTGAGTAGAGTAAGGGAAGGAGAAGAGGATAAGAGCATGGTCAGACCAGGGTATGGGTTGAACGGTGTGAAGGACCTGATCGGCGAGTAGTGACTGTTGTGGGATGAATATTAGGTCAAGGGTGTTTCCTTTGGAATGTGTAGGTTGATTTAGGATTTGGGTGAAATGGACGGCATCCATTGCTTGGAGGAAGGTAGAGGGTTGGATTGGGGTTATGGAGTGTAAATTCAGATCACCTAGGATTATAAAGGGGCGTAAAGCGGGTTGGGGGAGCAGGCTGTGTCTAGGATCGTGGAAAGATCAGTTGAGTCTGTCTGAGGTGCTCGGTATAAGAGGTGCAAGGACAGAGTTGAGTTAGAGACTGTGATGGAGTCCATGCCTGAGGTAGAGATAGATTCAACCATGGAGAGTTGTAAGTTTGATCTAGCTATAATAGCTACACCCCCTCCTCTGCCATTAGATCTGTTGCATATATTAATTGAGTATGCGTTGGGGCAGAGTTGGTTTATTAGAACCATGTCAGAGTCTTGAAACCAGGTTTCAGTGAGGCAAAGTATGTCAAGGTCATTATCAGTGATAAGGTCAGCGAGTAAGGGGATTTTATTTCTAGCTGAGCGAGCGTTGAGCAGGGTGCATTTGAGGGGGGATGGGGGAGGCCAGAAGGAGGATTGGGCTTAAGGTTGGGGTTTATGTTAATAAGTTTAAGTTTGCATGTGCGGTGGTGGGGGTTATGATGATGAGTGTGACAGAGGTGTGGTGGGATGTATAGGTGTCTGGGGGAGTAGATTATTGGAATGGGGGCACTATGGGTCAAAGTTAGCACAAAAGGGAAGATAAGCCAGGAAATGAGAAGTATAATGAGGGCAAGCCTCAGGGTGTATGAGAAGGAATTAAGGGGGGTCATTCTGGGATGGTAGGTGGGTAGTGATAAAGAGGATATGTAATGGGCTAATGTGTAAGAGGGGGTGAATGGCAGGGATGGGGGTCTGGCTGAGATTAGGGTCAGATACAGAGGGTTGATAAAAGGAACAGTGAAATCACAGTGAGTTGGATACTTTTGAATAACAGTAGCAGTGAAAGTTACAATGATTAGGTACTTTTGTAGCACAAGTTGTCAAGTTATAGTGGCAGCTGTAACAGTTAAAGCATTTTGTAGCATTAGCTGTAACAGTATAGTATCGGTTGTAACAGTTATAGCAGTGACTAGCTGAGAATATTAGCAGCAGTGAATGTCATAAAATTAGGTACTATTGTAGCCCAGATTGTGATAATATTGCATTAAGCAGTTATATATTATAGAATGAATAAAACTACAGAATACTTTGGAAGATAAGGGAACAATGTGAAATTAGAACAATGCGAAATTAAAGTAGCAAGGTGATAAGAGTTGCTTACGTTTGGAGCTGGAATGAGTTCAAGTTGCTGCTGTAGGCCTAAGAGGCTCAGGTTGCTGGAAGTCCAGCGGCTCACGTATAGGGTAGTTAGTCAAAGGGACTCCAGTTTGTGGACATCCGGAATGTCTGAGAACAACTGTAGTGATGTACCTTGGTCCCAGAACAGAGCATAGTACAATAGGACTGGGAAGTTCGATGACTCTCAAGTATGGCTGCGATTAGATCCACGCCTAAGGGCCACGCCAAAGTGCCCTCTGGCGAGGCCCTCAGGCGCGGGCCCGGCAGGCGCGGGTGCGCCCGATAGCACTCTCCTTTTATCTGCTGGACTCTGCCCCGATTGGGCAGAGCTGGGCAGATAGCTGATGTTCCCGCCGCTGTTCTGGCTGCTGATGCTCGATCCCACGAGGGGAGAGCAGGACCCGGTGGCTGCAGAGTGTCCCAGCACCCGATAGCGCTCTCCTTTTATCTGCTGGACTCTGCCTCGATTGGGCAGAGCTGGGCAGATAGCCGATGTTCCCGCCGCTGTTCTGGCTGCCGATGCTCGATCCCGCGAGGGGAGAGCAGAACCCGGTGGCTGCAGTGTGTCCCAGCGCCCGATAGCGTTCTCCTTTTATCTGCTGGACTCTGCCCCGATTGGGCAGAGCTGGGCACTTTTATTCTTTGCAAATTCTTTTTTTTTTTTTCTTTTCTTTTTTCCTCCCCTGTTTCCTGGACTTTATGTCCCACTTGCTATATATTTTTTTAAGTATTCTCCGCAGGTATGTGGGGTCTTTAGTACTATGTGCTCCATGTTTCTATTTTGTTCTTATGATCAATTCCACTGGCTTGCTTTCTATGTTTAGATTTAGGATTGCTACACTATAATACCTGCTCATCCCTCCTATACATTTCTGTGGTTTTCCCCTCCATGTTGCACTCCAGATATATTTTAAAGCTTTTGTAATAATATCTCCTATAGTGGTAACCTCTGGTCCTACATTTGAAGATTTTATGGTGAGCCATTGTTGATTGGCAACTTCCTTATACCACTTCAGTGAGTTATATACCTCTGTTATTTTTAGTTTTACATGATTGTGTCATGTTTAGATTCCCTTTGCATTTAGACTGCTTTTATGTTTTATTATTTCCTATGTCTTATATTTGCCCTCTTGATGTTCTTTTAGTTCTCTGAATTTTTGCGGTTTGGGCTATGTTTTACCATTTCGTTTTGTCATTATTTTAGGTAGGTATTATATATGCAACATGTGACCCAATATGATCGTGACATTATTTTTATCTCTTGTAGAAAAATATAATGTACTGTATTCATGTCCATATTGCCCTCCCAATTAGTTCAGTGTCTCTATCATTTTTATACGTATTCCATTTATATGCTTTCTGACATATGTTTAAATGTGCTTTAGTATTTGTTTTAAAAGGTATATATCTGCTGGTTTTGATTTAAATTTTTATACTACATTTTATTTGAGGTTCCTATACCCCTGACGAAGGCTGTCAATCTTTCGAGGATCGGGGGCAGGGGGTGGGGAGGCAGCATGGGAAGGTTGTGATATACTGAAATTGAGTTTGCCACTCTGCAGTTTTCAGCAGCAGAGCACAGCCACTGCCCATGTCAACCCCCTATTAAGACCCTTATCCATTCTCTAGTCATCTCCCGTCTAGACTGCTCTTCGCTGATCTTCCTCTGAATCATCTCTGCCCACTTCAATCTGTTCAAAACTCAGCTGCCTAGCTAATTTTCCACCAGTGTCACTATGCCCATGTCATCCCTCTTCTCAAGTCACTTCATTGGCTCCCTATCTGTTTCCACACCCAGTTCAAACTTCTACTACCGACCTATAAGTACCTTCATTTGGCTGCTCCTCACTACCTTTCCTCTCATAATTCTCCCTGCACCTCTCCTTGGGAATTCCGCTTTTCTGGCAGATCCCTTCTATCTGTGTCCTTCTCTTCCACTGCCAACTCCAGACTTGGATCTTTCTATCTTGCTGCTCCTTATGCCTGGAACAAATTGAGTCGGTATGTCAGGCTCCATCTGTGTCCCTGTTCAAATCCAGGCTGAAAATGCACTACTTTTGAGACTGCTTTTGGATCCTGATCCCCCCCTAGTCTCATGTTCACCTCCTATGTGATTCCTTACCATTTCCCTAGATATATCCTAGTCCCCACTTGGTGTGCTTGTCTGTCTTGACTGTTGTGTTGTCTGTCTTGACTAGACTGTAAGCTCTTATGAGCAGCGACTGTCTCTTACATATCTCTGTACAGCACTGTGTATGCCTTGTAGTGCTATACAAATGATGATGATTAGTAGTAGATTCTCCCCAATATTAGAGCTGTGTCCCTGACTCCCACCTGTTTGTCAGTCTCCTGTCCCCAATTGCAACAATGGGGATAGAAGGGATTGAAAAAAATGCATATTCAATTTAGTGATTTGAATATGCAATTTTTAATAATTCACATCCGGGGGGGGGGGGGAGGGATATTCAAAGGTGGCGGCAAGCCCTTGTAAAGTGCCTAGCCGTCGTTGCTGAATTCTAACTACCAGGCAAAAATGCAATGTATGCCTTTGAGTCAGTCCTGACTCCTGGTGACCCAGAAGCTCCTGGGTTTTCTTGGCAGTGTCACTGGAAGTAGATTGCCAGGCCTTTCTTCCGAGGCAATGGAGGGTTAAGTGACTTGCCCAAGGCCACAAGGAGTGCTAGTGGGAATGGAACCCTGGTTGCTTGGTTACCAAGCCAGTGTTCTAACCACTAGGCTACTCCTCCACTACCAGGCAGCGGCTTAATATTATTGCTGCGCAGTTAGTGAGAGGTGCCGCCTCTGCTCCACCATGCAATGCCCATGACATGCCCCAGTGCTAACCGTCTAGCATCGGGGCTTGTAGTGACAGCACTCATGGATATCCAGCAGCACGAACCATGTTAGTGACACTGAATATCCCACCCAGTGGCATCTACATGGTTTATCTGCTTGGATGTGATATAGTTGCTGTCTTGGGATGGATAGGGAGGGGGGGGGGGGGCAAGGTAATGTCTCCTCTTCCCTCCTGTAGACCTTGTTGCTCAAATCTGGAACTAAGATGTCCCTGACTTCCTCCTTTACCCCTATCCCTATCCCTTGGATAAGTATTGCAGATTTGCCTTCAAAAAATGTGGTACCCTTATACAGGGGCCAGTGATTAACAATGCACAGACAATGCAGCAATTAATGAATTAAAACAAGGACGCAGGTTAATGCATGGGAATATAGTAAGTAAAGGCAAAAAATTGAGTTAAATGCAGGATGATATACTGGCAGTGCTTATACTCATTCCCAGAGGCATCTTTGGTTAGAACAAGAAATGTTATCACAAAGTTTCTGCTTGTGAGGGTCCTTAGGTTAAGAATTCTTCCTTGGTTCCTTGCTTATTACTTATGTGGATGAGAATTGAGCAGAGTATTTCTGGCCGGTCCTATGCAATGCAATGTGTGCTATCAAGTCGATACTGACTCCTGGTGACCTAGCCCCTGGTCCTATGATAAAGTATGAATTTCTCTCATTCTCAGCTGAAGGCAAAATAAATTACCTCTTCCCTGCAGGCACAGGGCTAACAGTTATTCTGAAGGAAAGGATCTGCTGGTTAGAAATCCTGGACTGGGAAACGCAACAATTGTTAGGCCTTGTTTCTCCCTTTGCAGAAATCCTGTTCTCTTATGTCTCACTTTCAGTCTCAGCAAGTGGAGAGGGGAAGGACTTGTAGCCTCTTCTTAGAAATCACACAACTGAGTTAATGTCAGTTGGCTGAGCAGGAAGATAAATGACCTAAGCTTTATCAGAGTGTGCAGTCTGTACTTACTCTAACAGCAAGGGAATCTAATGGGTGTCCACTCGAAGGTAGGCACATTGGGGAAGGTTCCCTTGTACTCTGGCCAGCCCTTTTCAGAAACTCTCAAGTAGGGTGGCTGGCTGACCAATTTTAAGATGGCCTGGCTGGTTTTATGAGCTGCAGGTTGGCGGCTGGCAGGATGGTTAATTTGGCCAATGAAAGGCTGGTTTTCTGCTGACTGCTGGCCTCATTTCCCCCCTTGCTGCCTGCCCCTGCGCTTGCCCTGCTGCCACTTTCCTGTTCTAGTGGCAGCGACAGACCTCCAAAAAGAAAATAAAAAGCAGGGTCTTTGCGACTTCGTGCTTACAAGGCTGGTGTGGTCCCTCCCTCCTCTGATGTTTGCTTGTGTCAGGGGAGGGACCAGACTATCCTCCCAAGCGTGGAGTCACAAAGACCCATGGTTGGTTTTTTTGGAGGTCTGTTGCCATCAGATCAGGAAAAGCAGTGATGGGGCAAGGGCAGGGGCAGGCAGTACAGGGGGAGGGGAGGGGGAAGCCGACTGGGCATGAGGTAGGGTGAGATGGGGAGATGTTGGACATGGGGGGATAGGGATAGAAGGAGTGTTCTGAGCATGGGGGGATAGGGGCAGAAGGGGTATGCTGGGCATGGGGGATGTTGGATATGGGGGGCAGAGGGACATAGGGGTAGAGATACAGAGGAGATGCTAGACATGGGGGGATAGGGACAGAGGGGATATGCTGGACATGAAGGGGGTAGAGATACACATGAAGAGATGCTGGACATGGGGGGGGGAAGAAAAAGTGACAAAGAAGGAAGATGGACATGGGGGATTGGGACACAGAGATAAGATGGTGGACATGGAGGAAGGGACAGGAAAATACTGAATGAAGGAAGGGGAAGCAGGATGGGGAGGGAGTTAATACTGGGCATGGGTGGAGAAGGGGAGAGTTAGTGAGACTCAGAAATAAGATGCTGAGGAAGGAGAGGGAGATGGGAAATGGGAGCGCTGGGGTGAGGGAAAAAGATAGAAAGCTATAGCTAGACATAGTAAAAAGGGTGAAATTGAAGAATGGTTGATAAAAAGGAGGAGTGAAATCTGGATAGAGAAGCAGAAATATAAATGGAAGAAAACTGAAAAGAAGAGATCAGTGTTAAAAACACTCGTCAACAAATATTTACAAAAGTCATGTTACTGAAATAAAAATAGTAATTTCTTATCAATTTTTATATGCTGAACACGAATATGACAGTGAAATTGCAAAGTTGTCTCTAGTTTTTTTGTAATCTACAAGAATTAATGTTTACATCACGAAATGCATATCAATAGTAATTATAATGGGCCTTCGGTTAATACCTGTAAAAAACCAAGTCAACACTACTTCTTAGATTTTTTCGCCTGTCTCTTGTACAGCTGTTCGGGAGCTTCTCTGTCCAGCAGTAGTCAGCCAGCATTGTAGTGGACCATTTTCCCTGGTATCTTTGCTCCATCATTGCGAAAACGTTCGCCTGTTCATCACTAACCATACCACAGTTGTCAGGAAAGAAATTGAGATGGGAATCAAGGAAATGGATCTTTAGAGACATATTGCAGCCAAGTTTCTGATACTGCACCAGCATGTCTTCTACTTGTTCCTTGTAGTTTTCTGCCCTAACATTCCTGAGAAAGTTTGTTGACACTAGGCGAAAAGCATTCCATGCTTGTTTCTCATCACCCTGCAGCAAGTTGTTGAACCGGTCATCTTTGAAGAGCTCTCAAATCTGAGGACCCACAAAAACTCCCTCTTTAATCTTTGCTTCGCTGAGTCAAGGGAATTTTTCATGCAGGTATCAGAAAGCTGGCGACGTGCGGTCCATGGCTTTCACAAAGTTTTTTATCAAACCTAGTTTGATGTGAAGGGGTGGTAGCAGGATTTTGTGAGTCTCAATCAGAGCTGGGTGCTGGATATTCTTCTGTCCAACTGTTACATTTTGTCTGCGATTCCATTCCTTCCGCAAGTAGTGCCAATCCCTTGCTCGGCTATCCCACTCACATAAGAAACACATGTATTTTATATATCCCTGCTGCAGGCCCATTAAAAGGGCAACTACCTTCAAGTCACCAAAGAGGTGCCAGCTGTACTTGTTATAGTTAATGGAAGTCAGTAGATGCGCTACTGGAATAGATGGAAGACAGTTTCCATTGTTCAAAAGCACAGCCTTCAGACTCAGTTTCAAAGAGTCTATAAATAGTCTCCAGTCTTGTGGGTCATGAGTGATTTTTAAGGCATTCATGAGGCTTTCAATATCGGAACAGAATACCAGATTACTTTCCTTTCTGAAGAAAGGCTCCAACTGTTGGTGGCACTTTCGATATGAAGTAATGTTAACATCTTCTTCTAAAAGCTTCCATTGTTGGAGTCTTGATCCTAGCAATTCTGCCTTGTTCTTGGATAAGTCCAAATCACGAACCAGGTCATTTAGTTCTTCCTGTGTTATTCTGTGTGGAGTTGATATGCATCCCAGTGAAAATCTGGGTCACTGCATGCTGACGGACCAGGAGAAGAACAGCTCAGCTCACCCTTGTCCTCATCAGATGAATCAAGAGAATATTCTGATGGAGGTTCTGGAACAGGAAGTCCCTCGCCATGTGGAACTGGTCTCAATGCAGACGGAATGTTTGGGTAGACCATGAAAAATGAGCTAAGAAAAGACAGAAAAAAAATAAAAAACAGATTGGGACAAACATTTTTATAAAAATAAAATGACCCGACAACAAAGATAGACAAAAGAATTTTATTTTCCATTTTGTAATTTGAAAATACCAGTATTTGGAAAGTACATCTGCCAGGAGTCAGGATTGGCATTGGACATGAATGGGGCCTCACCTAAGGTTACCAGATTTTTTTGCAGGCAAATCTGGGATACTCATCCAATTCCCAGTGGGAATTTCAGGATTGTGCAGCAGGATCTGGGAGAGGGATTATGGTTTATTGAATATCTGATATACCGCCTTTATTCTGATGCATTTCCCCATTGTACTGTGCAAAATATAAAAATTGCAGATGTAAATTTCAAAAACGGACACATTCCAATCATTAAATTGAAAATACAATTAATTTTTCTACCTGTCTGGCAATATTTTCCTCATCATCTCACTTCCAATCTCTGGTTTCTGCTTTCATTTGTCTGTCTGTTTTTTCTAATGCTGTTCCGAGGGTGGCCTGTCCACTTGTCATTTCTTTACTCACTTCCTGTTTTCGCTTATTCTCCTACATCCTTCTCTGACATTGATCTTTCAGCTTTCTTCCCATTTATTTTTCTGCTTCTCTGTCCATTCTAATTTTGCCTCTCCTCATCAATCAGTCCTCAGTGCCCCCTTTTCACTGCTTCTATCTATAGTTTTCATCTCCCTCACCTCAGCCCTCTTATTCCCTCTCTCTCCCTACTTCCCCACCCTCTCACTAATTCCCCCTTCCCCCTTCTCCCATTGCCCTACCCCATGTCCACTCTTGTCCCTTCTCTCTGCTCCATATCCAGTATTTCCTCTTCTCCACCCTCCCTGTGCAGCATCTCTCCTTACCCCACTCAGTTGTCCATCATCGTCCCTTCCTTCCCACCCCCCAGGTGTGTAATATCTCCCTTTTCCATCACTATCTGTCTCTTAGCTGACCAGCATCTCTCCTGCCGCATCCTCCCCCCATTGGGTTCAACATCCCCTGTCTCCTCCTCTTGCCCAGAATCTGCCCGACTTCCCTCTATGCCCTCCCATGTCCAGCATCTGCCCTCCACCCCATTCCATGTTCACTCTCTGTCCTTCACCTGCCCACCCCATGGCCAGCATTGCTCTTTGCTCCTCTGTCCAACATCTGCCTCTGCCTTTGCCTTTATGTCTCCCTCCTGATGTCTAATATCACTTCTCTCCCTTCCCACCACTTCCCCTTGACCTACCGCTGCCTTTCAAGGTCTATCAGTGGAGGCAATTTACAAACAAAACACAGTGTCTGTGGTGAGTCCTGTGCACCTGGAAGACCTAAACATTCCCACCTCTTCTAAGGTATAAAGCATATGTCAGAAGGGGGTATGGTGGACAGGGCCTTCTAAGTGCAAAGGATTCGCAAAAACCCTGCGCTTTCAATACTAACAGCTAGCGGTAGCTCAAGGCAGTCTGCTGCCTGAGGCAAGAGATGAGCTGGCATCCCTTTCATCACCCAAAATGGAGGAGCCTCCTCGGAGATCTAGTCAGGGAGCAGCGAGCCCACCTCACTCAGAACACTGGGGTGGTTGCTCCAAGAATAAAGAAGCCCGTTTTGTCATTTCGATGGGAATGAGGCAGGTTTAAAAACTCTTGCAGGAGAATGGAATAATCAGGACATTGATGGCGTGATGAAGAACTAAGAGGAACATAGTTCGAAACATAATGTTATGTACCTTTCTTATGAACGTCTGTGATATGGAAGATTGATGTATTTGCTGTGATTCGGGAGACACAATGGACCATTTGTACAGCAAAGTCATTGGCGTTTTTCACTGGTGTATGCCAGGATAATGCGTTAGCGTATTATGAGTTGGGTCCGTTGGTGGTCTCTTTAAGTAACGAGGTTGATTTGTATCTTGCCTCGGTTTTCAAGGGTGATTTCACTCTTTTTAAATAAACACGATTAAAAGGAGGGTTTGCCATGAGAGAGGGGAAAGTTTCCCTCGCAGGGCAAACGATCCGACAAAAAATTAGTTTCTGGTGAATGGTCTGAGAGAGTTTCATTCTTATACAACATAAGTACTACATTGAATGACTCGCGGTTAATAGAATTATAGTATCCAAGAATAAAGAAAGCAAAATAATCCCAACTTATATAATTTAAAAAAAAAAAACAACTTTGCAAGGCTGTTTGTATGCAATAAAAATTAGAGGAGTTTAAGTAGCCTGGGAATCTAATATAAAACATACCAGCTCCTGATATCGTACACTGGCCCTGCTATGAAATGTAAATATATATCCTGCATAAACAAAGGAGATGAAAGCCACTTATACACCAATGAACAGAAAGCGTGAGAACCACAGCATGGTTTATTAACCTCAAAATATGATTATTATAACTAATTTTATTTTGGTGTTATAAACTGTGCTATATATCTCGCTTTTTTTTTTTTTTTTTTTAACATATAGCTTGTAACCAAAGAAATCCCTCTCCCGCCAGTAGATGCAGAGCAGAATAAAACTCAACAGCCCAAAAATAATTTCAAATTCTGGTGTCATCTCAGTACTAGCAATATAAAACCCTTACCAGTACTGGGCATATTAAGTAGTACAAACCCCTGCAAAAATCACTCAGGGACTCTGGAAAAATCCAGCATTAACCTCCAAAACCCATACAAGGAGCCTACCCAAAAAGAGCAACAACATAAATATTGCTGAGAGCCCTAGAACATTCATACATCTATTCGGAAAACTGGACAAGCCAAATTACTACTGTAGAGATACCTACATAAAAACTCCAGGCTAACAGAACATGTCACCTCCATTACTCATATTAAAGTTATGGAAATACTCTACTTCAACTAGCATCAATGTGTTGACAGTTTATGTAATTGAAATCCCAGTAATATATCTTTTTCAAATTATTCTTTTAAAGAAATATGCTCCAAATGTAGTCTCAGACCACTATAGTGCCGTAAACCACAAACTTTGTGGAAAACAGATAGCACCTCATTCGCATCAACGACTACAGGAGCTAAACCTTTTTTGCTTTTTTTATCGTGAATTAATTCAAAAATATCACCGGCATTCCTCCACCTTATGATGTTCTCAAACTGTATTATAAGCTTATCTTAGTTCTCTCTTTTTGCTCTTTCTTGATCAATATTCTCTACGCCTTCCATCGGCGCCTCTTTAGCGTTTCTCTCCTTATTTCATCAGGAGAATCTGAAAATGAGAGTAGATCATCGCCCCAAACTTTCAGTCAGATCATTATTATACATTGACTGCTTACAAGGTTGGTTAAAATGAAGAATAAGACTTCTCTCTCATAAGACCCTAAAAAATCTTCAGAATATCTAAGTACGTGTCTACTTACTAATAAGTGCTGCCCGCGTCTCACAGTCTCTCCTTGTGGTTTAAAAAACGCCATGCATGCGGTCTTCTACTCACACCTCACTTTTATACTGAATAACGTAGGCGTCGTTATCTACACACCTGCCATTCCTCTGAGGCATTTAACCATAATGGTTTGACTGTATTAACCGTGAAAATCCAACGCTGTTCAGCAAAAAGCAGTGTTTCATCCAGAGTCTTGCCACGCTTTGGTGTGGAAATCTGATCTATGCAGAAGCATCGTAAATGCTTAAACTCATGGTGAAAATCTTCACAATGCTGTACTATGGGAGCTGCCATATTTTTACAATACAAACGACTTTTATGTTCGTGCATCCGAACCTTTAAGGAACGACTAGTTTTTCCAATGTACAGTTGATCACATGGGCATCGAATAGCGTACACAACCGAAACAGAATTACAAGATGTAGCATGTTTAAGAAAGTATGATTTCCCAAGATAATGAAATTCTGTTAACTCTTCAGTGATATTACAAATGCTACAGCCCCCACATTTTTTATGGCCGCGTTCTCCAGATGTTTGTTCTATAGTGTTGCAGGGACGCAAGATAGTGGGACTTAGTTGTTCTTTCAAATTACTATTTCTTTGCCACACACATCTTACATTCTTGCCCTCTAATCCGGGAGTGGCTTGGACTATATTCATATGTTTTTGAACTATCTTTTGAATTTTGTAACTCAAGGGTGAGAACTTTGTTATGAGATTAATATTATCATCGTTCTCTTCTGAATGTGAAGCAGAGAATAACCAAGTGCAATCATTATTCAAGGCTCGCTGATAAGCTTGCTTAGAGATATGCTTGGGGTACCCTCGATCTGAAAAATCTTTCAATAGCTGTTTGGATTTTTCCTTGAATTCCACTGTTTCGGAACAATTTCGACGGAACCGGAGAAATTGAGAGAACGTTAAACTGTTCTTTAAACGTGTAGGATGCCCACTAGCGTAGTGCAGGAAGGTGTTACGAGCACTGTTCCCTCTAAGCTGTGCGCGTGTGTGCGCGCACACACCTCATCGAGCGAGCGCACATACTTTATAACAGAGCACACAAAAATTACGGTTCTGATTCTGATAGAAAACAACACAGACGTCTTAAAATTTAAAAGTTTTTGTGTATTTATGGTTTTCAAGAGTTCTACAATATTTTCTAGTGCAATCAATGTGGTGTACATACTGTATTCTGAGGTGTAGTCAAATTTTAAAGTATATAACTCTGAGTGTCGTTATGTGGCACACAAAAATTTAATCTTCCTTCAAAAGTCGCACAGCTGATATTTTATGCGCACACAGCCTACAGAAAATTAGAGGGAACATTGGTTACGAGCAATCGGTTTTTTATAAATCGTTGAATTCCATCCTTGTGTCCCCCTGGTTATTTCCACATCCAAAAAAACTATAGCATTAGAATCAATCTTAGATGTAAATTGTATTGCTTTATTACATGTATTTAGCCATTTGATAAATTCCTTTGCTGTCGCCATTGATCCCTTCCATATGAGAAAAATGTCATCGATAAACCTCGTCCACATCTTGACATGTTGAAGAAACGGAGATATCTGTAGCCAGCGATCTTCAAAGTTACTCATAAAAAGATTGGCAATCGAGGGGGCACAAGAGGCCCCCATCGCTATACCCGCATTTTGCTGATAAAGAACATTATCAAACTGAAAATAATTGAGTCATGGTGAGTTGTGCTAATTCCAGGAGTAACGAAATCTGAGAATCCGAGAGGTCTCCTCTGTTATTCAATTCCTTCGCTATAGTTAAAACTGCTAGGTTTTGAGGAATGCTGGTATATAATGCTGTAATGTCCAATGTAATTAACAATACCTCGGAATCCAATGCCCAATGGGCATGTTCTAATTTTTCCAGAAAATGAGACATCCCGAATGTATGATGGAATATCTGTTAATAATGGCTGTAATAATGAATCAAGATAAAGTGACAGCGGTTCCAGCACTGATCCCCTAGTTTATTTATTTATTTATTTTATAAACATTTATATACCGCATCTTCCACAGATCAGTTGCGGTTTACAGAGAACAAAACTTAACACTTGGCAACGCAAGTTGTTTTACAAGGAACGTCAATGTTAGTATAATTAACCGAATATAAATTTACAAGGAACGTCATAATATAATTCTAACAATGTGAACATAACATAACAGAATAAACTATTTACAGATATATATATATATATATATATATATATATATATATAGATGTGTATACACACATAAAAATATATATACACATACATACATATATACATATATATATATATATATATATACATATACATATACACATATGCCTACATATACACATACATACACCTATGGGAGTAAAAGGGCATAAGATGTGGGGTCATCAAGGGGCGTAACTATAAGAGCTGTGTTGGGTGAAAGGATTTTAATTGGAACAGCCAGAAGACACTATTGGTCTACCCGGTGGTTTAGATAACTGCTTATATATTTTTGGAACTATATAAAAACGGGATATGGTAGGAGCCTTGACATTCAGAAATGTCATTTCCTTCTTGGTAATTAGTTTATTCTGATGTGCTGATTTTGTACTCTTGAATATCCTATGTTGTAACTGATTGGTAGGATCTGTAGTTAATTTCTCATAAATCTGAGTGTCAGAAAGTTGACGTTGTGCTTCCTCCAAATAATCCTCTCGACTGAGGATAACTATCGCGCCTCCCTTATCTGCTCTGGAGATCACGATATCTGTCCGTTTTCTGAGCTCCCTCCACGCTATCCGTTCCTCATGTGTAAGAACACTTTTGGTCAAAGATTGTTGCTGTTTCAAGACTGTGATTTCTTTCAGAACTAACTCTTTAAACACCAATGGTGCTGGGGGCACTGGACCCGGCGGTATCCAATTCGATTTTAAAGGAAGTGGTATCCTATGGCTCTGGACAGTCGTATCCGAAACAGGAAATTGAAAAAAATGTGACTTTAAATTTAATTTTCTAATCAATGCTTCGAAATCAATTCTAAATTGAAAGGGATCATGAGTAATGGTGGGGACGTAAGATAAACCCTTACTGAGTAGTTGGAATTGTCCTTGTGAAAGAGTCTTCCCTGAGAGATTAATTACTAAATCAGAAGCTGTCAACGCTTTATCTTGAGAAGCAGAAGTTGATGCTGGAGTTATCAATCTCGAGGCCGATTGCGCGTGAGAACTTTTTTATTTTTATTTGAGGCTTCGTCCGAAAAATCCTCTCTGGATGGTCTACTGGAGTCGGAACTTGTTATATCCTCTGAAGATGCCACGAAGTTCACCTGCTTACGAGATTTCAATTTGGGATTTCTATCCATCCAGGGGTAGACATAGCCTTTAGTGTAGTCGTCGTGATCTCTTTTAAACTTTTTCATCTTAGTAATTTTAATCTCTTGTCGAAGAATTAATAATTGTTTGTTAATGTCCTCCCATTTTTGTTTAAAACGATCTTCAGACTCATCCCTTTTCAATTTGCTAATCATTTGTTCCGCTTCCTTGATATAATTGTCCAGTACTTTTTTTGTGTTTTCAGCTATTAGAACCATGAGATCTAATGAGCATTTATTAAGCACACAATTCCACTTCTGTACAAATTCTCACTGTCTGTGGCAAACAAGCGAGGCTCCTTATAAACACGTAACCCCCTAGGGATCTGCTGTCTATTGACATATTCTATCATTGAAAGCCGATGCAATTCAGACCGGACAATTTGTTTCTGTTTCTTCAAAAGGGCTTCCCAAATATTCTCATCGGCCGTATCTTCCAAGGTGTCATCTATTGAGAATGGAGTCTTTTCTTTACAAAGCAGTGTGATAAATTCTGGAGTAAAACTTAAAGTATCTTTCCAACCTTCTGGACCTTCCATATGTAGAATTACAAGAAATATATTATGGTCTTCTAGCAAAAAAAAAAAAAAAAAAGCAAAAAAAGTTTAGCTCCTGTAGTCGTCGTTGATGCGAATGAGGCGCTATCTGTTTTCCACAAAGTTTGTGGTTTACGGCGCTATAGTGGTCTGAGACTACATTTGGAGCATATTTCTTTAAAAGAATAATTTGAAAAAGATATATTACTGGGATTTCAATTACATAAACTGTCAACACATTGATGCTAGTTGAAGTAGAGTATTTCCATAATTTTAATATTACTAACATACTCTGAGAAGACCATAATATATTTCTTGTAAACCTCCATTACTCAAGCAGAACACAGAATGACCCTTATCAAGTACAACTGAACATACTGTAAACTAAAAATAGAAATATTAAAACAAAAATTCAACTGAAACCCCAAGAAACCATACTCTGCATGCAGTAAAACACCATGAAAATATAAAGACATGTACTGTGCAAAATATAAAAACGGAGCATGTAAATTTCAAAGCCTGACATATTCAAAGCACAAAATTGAAAATGAAAATAAAATGCTTTTTCTACCTTTGTTGTCTGGTCCCAGTTTCTGGTTTTTGCTTTTCTCTGTCTTCTGTTAACTTGCTTTTGCTTTCTAGGGGTTTCAGTCCGTTTACTACTTTCTCTCCTCCTGTCTTCTTTACTTTATTCAACACAACTGATATTTTTTCCTTTCAGCTTTCTTCCATGTACCTTTCTGTCTATCAACTCAATGACACTCCTCCTTCTTTCTATCCAGTCCTCAATTTCCCTCTTTGTACTGCTTCTACCTACCACTTTTCAACCCTTTGCAGTCTTCCCATTGCCTATCTCTCTCCTTCCCCAGCCTTTAAGTAAGTCTCTCCTTTCTATCTTCAGTGCATAGCATCTTTCTCATTCTCTCCTCCCCGTTCAGTGTGTCCTTCATCCAATACCGCACCCTCCTTTCTGACCTCATCCCCACATGTCCAGCATCTCCTCTCTTTCTCCCTTATCCCACCCCCATGCCCTCCTCAATTTCCTCTCCTATTTCTACCATGTCCAGCATCCCTCTCTGTCTCCCTATGGATGCCTCCCATATCCAACATCCCCCATCTCCCTCTGGCCACATTCCATGACAAGAATCCTCCATCCATCTTCCTATGTCCCACTTTGCTACCATACCCAGCATTCCCCTCCATCTGCCCCCCTTCTCCCACCCCTATGTGCACCATCCCCCTCCATCTCTCTATGTCCCCCTTCTGTGTCCAGCATCCCTATCTCCAATGTTCCTTCTAATTTTCTGTAGGCTGTGTGCGCATAAAATATCAGCTGTGTGCAGCTTTTGAAGGAAGGTTAAATTTTTGTGTGACACATAATGACACTCGGAGTTATATACTTTAAAATTTAACTACACATCAGAATACAGTATGTACACCACATTGATTTTAATCAAATTAAATGAAAATAGACGATTACTAAATGAAGCGGGAAATTTCTAGTAATTACAATCATAACTTTTAAATTTTAAGACGTCTGTGTTGTTTTCTATCAGAATCAGAGCTGTATGTTTTGTGTGCTCTGTTGTAAAGTATGTGCGCTCGCTCGGCGAGGTGTGTGCGCGCGCACACGCGCACAGCTTAGAGGGAACAGTGCCTATCTCCCTCTGGCCTTCTCTCATGTTAGCATCCTCCCCCCATCTCCCTATGGTCCCTTCCATGTCCAACATCATCTTCTCTCTCTGACCCCTCCTATATCAGTCAGCATCCTCCTTCCAACCTGCTCCCCATCCCCCTACAACTCCCCCCATCACCTATGACTGCCTTCAATGGCCAGCATCCCCCTTAAATCTGCCCCCTGTGTCCAGCATCCCCCCATTCTTCTCCTTTCCTTCCTGTTTATAGCATCTTCCTGACCTTCCCCCTGTAATGACCTGCCATGTCCATTATGCCCCCTCCCTTCCCCTTGCTACCACCACCACCGCTGCTTCTTTCACGGTCTGCGGCAGTGGTGGTGGCAGCCTAAAATGAAATCTTAAGCAGTGGCTCTTTCAGAGATTCATGTGCTTCCAAAGCCCTGTAGGTCCCGCCTCCCTATGATGCCAAAAGTGTGCATAAGAGGGGACTGGGACCAGCAGGGTCTCGGAAGTGCATGAGTCTCTGAAAGAGCCCGCACTTAGGCTTTAACTTCTTTCTGCTGCTTCTCCCAGTGTTGGCGGCAAGAAGCTAAATCTTAAGCATGGGCTTTTTTAGGGACTTGTGCACTTCTGAGGTCCTGCTGGTCCTGCTCCCCTCTGATGCACACTTTTTGCATCAGAGGGAGGTGGGACCTGGAGGTTTCGGAAGTGCACGAGTCTCTGAAAGACCCCACACTTAATATTTAGTTTAATATTGCCGCTGCCACTGCAGATTTCAGGAGATGCGGCAGTGGTCGCAGCAGCCATAAAAGGGGAGGTGGAAGTGCTGCCACAAATCTGTCCCTGCACCTCTGTTCCCACTACTGCAATCGGGGACAGACAGCTGCCAAACTGTAGAAGTCAGGGACATAACCCTAAAATCAGGGACAATCCCTGAAAATCGGGGCCATCTGTTAACCCTAGCCTATTCCAAGGCTATTCCAAAGCTGCACAAGACACAGATAAGCTTATTCCTTTCTATCTCTGCTGGTTTTTTTTTATTGCAAATATAGAATACTAAGGGTTGGTTAAACTTTAGGTACTGGGAAAATTGCTAATTGCTGGTCCTACATTACGTTTGGGGATAGTCAAACGGCTTGATTTCCTTGTGTAGCCTTAACAGCTTCTGAGTGTGCCCACAGTTCAGGTATAAGCCTACTGGGGCAGGGACACTACCCCTCACACCACCCACCCCTGGGGCTGCATTGCCTATATAGTGGCCAATAGTTGGGATACGCCCACATTCTCTTAACCAGCATGTCTTGTATTCAGTGCAATACCTGCGGTACTTTCATTCCCAGAAGAATCATTTGGAGCCTAAGAGCATGTCCTATGTGCTGAAGGTCATCTGCCATGTATAATGAATTGACTCTACTAAGAGAAGACCTGGCTGCCATGCATAAAGAATTGCCTCTACTGAGGGAAGAACTGACTGCAATGAAGTGCACCTCTTCTAGGATACAGACTGAACAAAGTCCATCACTGCTCCCACAAAGAGTCAAACACACCAGGAACAAATGGATCACAGTGGGTTCAGGTAGATTGCGATCTGTGACACAGAGATATCCTATAAACCAAGATATATCCCTGCATAATGCATTCTCTGCCTTGGTTAATGAGTATGCCCTATCCAAAGAAACTGAACGGCCCTTAGAGGAGTCAGTCAATACCGAATCTCCTGCTAAAGCACCAAATATGAAAAACTCACCAAACAGAAAACTACTACTACTTGGAGATTCCATCATCAGGGACACCAACTTGGAAATACAGTTCAAAGGAGAGAAGAAAGTCAAATGCCTCCTAGGCTCCTTAGCCGGCAGGAATACAAACCAAATTATTGATGTACTTAGCGCGGAAAGCAAACACTCCAAACTTGATGTTGTCGTCACTTGGGTACAAATGACCGGGCTAGAAATAGTGTCTCTACAGTCCAAAAGGACTTCCAATCTCTGGGAGAAAAACTCAAGCCCATTGTTAACACTGTAGCATTCTCAGAAGTTCTACCTGTTCTAGGTAAGAGGGCAAAAAGGCTAAATCACATTAATAGCTTTAATACATGGCTCCAGACCTGGTGCAAACGAGAAGGATTCAGATTTATTGGCGACTGGGAAAACGCATGGACCAACAAGAAACTATACTGTGCTGATGGGCTACACCTCTCTGTCACAGGGAAAAGAATCCTATGTGAAAAATTCAGGCAGTATGTCGATTTGCATTTAAACTAGAAGAAGGGGGTGACGGACGGGGAAGGTCAAGTTCTGAACGTCACCCCCTGCAAAAGCAGAATAACAGAAACAACCACACTTTTAAACAACACATCAAAAGCAACTGGGAAGAAGTGGGTAGTATAAAATCAAGGCAAAATACACACAAGCCAGTTAAATGCTGGAAAGCAATGAGCACAAATGCTTGAAGCTTAGCCAACAAACCTCCGGACCTGGAAGCCCTAATGGTGGAAAAGGACTTGGACATTGTGGCCATTACAGAAACATGGTTTAATGAATCGCATGATTGGGATATAGCCATACCTGGCTATAATCTATTCAGAAGAGATAGAGAAAATGGAAAAGGGGGAGGAGTAGCCTTGTATGTCAAAAGCAATATCAAAGCTACTGAAATGCAAGGTGCATGGGGAAAAGAAGTGCTCTGGATCATGTTGGAAAGAGGAGAAGGCACTGTCATCCGTACTGCTGTAATCTACAGACCTCCGACTCAAATTGAAGAGAGAGATAACGAATTCATTATAGATATTGCCAAGATAGCAACAAAGGGGGAAACGATCATATTGGGTGATTTTAATCTACCCGATATGGTCTGGATTATTCCTTCTGCAAATCTGGAAAGAAGCAAAAAAATTGTGGACGCTATCCAAGATGCATTACTTAGACAAATGGTGATGGAACCAACCAGGGAAAGCTCAACGCTGGATTTGGTGCTCACCAACAGTAATAGCGTGTCTAATGTCTGGGTGAGTGCCCCTGTGAGCAACAGTGATCATCACACGGTGTGGTTTGAGATAAAAGCCAAGGTGCAATCCAATCATAGCAAGCTCAAAGTCCTAAACTTCAAAAACACTGACTTCAATAAAATGGCCGAGTACCTAAAGGAGGAGATGACGGGGTGGAAGGAGATAAGGGAAGTGGAAATGCAATGGGCTAAACTAAAAGGGGCAACAGGTAAATATGTAAGAAAAGTAAATAAAAACAAGAGGAGAAGGAAACCTATTTGGTTTTCCAAAGAAGTGGCTGCTCAAATAAGGGCAAAAAACACAGCTTTCGCAAAATTCAAAAGCTTGCAAACACAAGAACACAGAAATGAATACAGGATCAAACTCAAGGAGACAAAAAGAGAAATAAGGATAGCAAAATCAAAGGCAGAGGAAAAGATGGCTAAAGATGTTAAGTGCGGCAAAAAAACTTTCTTCAGGTATATTCGGGAAAGGAAGAAGATCAGAGGTGGAATTGCAGGATTCAGAAGTGCTGGAAACGGACTCGTGGAAAATGACATTGATAAAGCAAAATTACTAAACAAATACTTCTGCTCTGTTTTTACTAAAGAAAATCCTGGAGAAGGACCACCTGTGACTCCCAAATATAAAAATGGGAATGAGGTAGATACCACACCATTCAGAGAGGATGAGGTTTTAGAACAACTTGCAAAACTGAAAGTGGACAAGGCCATGGGACCGGATGGGATACATCCCAGGATACTGAAAGAGCTCAGAGAGGTTCTTGCAGGGCCGTTAAAGGATGTTTTCAACAGATCATTGGAAACAGGAGAGGTTCCTTAGGACTGGAGAATGGCTGACGTCGTACCTCTACACAAAAGTGGTGACAGGGAAGAAGTGTCAAACTGCAGGCTCCTGAAAGAGCGAACAGTGAACTTTCTCAAAACCAGCGGGTTACAGGATCCGAGGCAACATGGTTTTACCGAGGGACGATCTTGCCAGACAAATCTCATTGAGTTCTTTGACTGGGTGACCAGAGAACTGGATCAAGGACATGCAATGGATGTCATCTACCTGGATTTCAGCAAAGCCTTTGATACTGTCCCTCATAGGAGGCTTATCAATAAACTCAGTAGTTTGGGGATGGGTCCCAAGGTGGTAAACTGGATCAGAAATTGGTTGACTGACAGACGACAGAAGGCGATGATAAATGGAGCTCACTCGGATGAAAGGAAGGTGATTAGCGGGGTGCCTCAGGGTTTGGTCCTAGGCCTGGCACTGTTCAATGTATTTGTGAGTGATATTGCTGAAGAACTGAATAGAAAAGTCTGTCTTTTTGCAGATGACACGAAAATTTGCAACAGAGTGGACTCCCCCGAGGGAGTGCTTAACATGAGGAGGGATCTGCAAAAGCTGGAGGAATGGTCTGATGCTTGGCAATTAAGATTTAACGTGAAGAAGTGCAGTGTCATGCACTTGGGAAGCAGAAATCCAAGGGAAATGTATGCGATAGGGGGCGAGAGGTTGGTGTGCATGGACCAGGAGAAGGACCTTGGTG
The DNA here is from genome assembly GCA_033557465.1 of Ichthyophis bannanicus. Classification (NCBI taxonomy): domain Eukaryota; kingdom Metazoa; phylum Chordata; class Amphibia; order Gymnophiona; family Ichthyophiidae; genus Ichthyophis; species Ichthyophis bannanicus. The sequence continues at coordinate 777,099,372 of CM066031.1, read as the reverse complement.
TGATTATTTCTGAGGATCTCAAGGTGGCAAAAACAGTGCTACAAGGCAGTGGCAAAAGCTAGGAGGATGTTGGGTTGCATACAAAGAGGAACTACCAGCAGAAAGGAAGAGGTACTAATGCCATTGTATAAGTCTCTGGTGAGGCCTCACTTGGAATACTGTGTTCAGTTTTGGAGACCATATCTTGCAAAGGATATAAAAAGAATAGAAGCTGTTAGAGGAAGGCGACCAAAATGATTTGGAGCCTGCGTCAGAAGCCTTATGAGGAGAGACTTGAAGACCTAAATATGTACACTTTTGAGGAGAGGAGGGATAGGGGAGATATGATTCAGACCTTTAAATACTTAAAGAGAAATAATGAACAAACAAACCTCTTCCAGAGACGGGGAAGCTCTAAAACTAGAGGGCATAACATGAAGCTGCAAGGTGGTAAATTGAAAGGCAATGTCAGGAAATGCTTTTTTACTGAAAGGGTGGTGGATGCTTGGAATGCCCTCCCGATGGAGGTGGTGGGGACAAACACAGTGATGGAATTCAAAGTGGCCTGGGACAGACACTGTGGATCACTTTACAGCAACAAGATTAAATCAAAATAAACTGAACCAACTAATTTCTCAACAAATAGGGGTGTCTACATGGAGCGATGGGGGGAGGAGTGGTGTGTTCACACCTAAACAAACAAAGAAACAAAGATATGGGGAGGGGTGAAGACATGGGGAGGGGTGCACCTACTCCTGGTGGGTGCACCACTAAGCAAAGACATGGGTAGGGGTGCACCTACTCCCTAAAAGACATGGGAAGGGGTGCACCTACTCCTGTTATATTGCTGGGCAGACTAAATGGACCATACTGGTCTTTATCTGCCGTCATTTACTATGTTACTATGGATCCTAAAGCCCACTAGCAAGCTGTGCCTTTTTCAGTCTCAGACAGATCTAAGGTCCCCCCTGGCTTTGGGACCCAGGGCAATTGCTCTGGTTGCTTCCCAGTTGCTTCCCTCTTAATGTCCAGTGTGCAGCGGCAGCCAAGAAAGCAAATAGAATGCTAGGTATCATAAAGAAAGGAATGGAGAATAAAACAAAGGATAGTATGTTTCTGTATCATTCCATGGTGCGACCACACCTTGAATGTTGTGTGCAAATCTGGTTGCAGTATCTTAAAAAGGATAAAGCAGAATTAGAAAAGATACAGAGAAGAGCCACCAGAATGGTAAAGGGGATGGAAGGATACCCCTATGAAGAAAGGCTTAAAAGGTTAGGACTCTTCAACCTGGAAAAGAAAAAGATTGGGGAGATATAATAGAAGCCTATAAATTAATGAATGGAGTGGAAGGGATAAACGTAGATTGGTTGTTTACTCCATCAAAAAGTAGAAAGATTATGGGACACGCAATGAAGCTACAGTGTAACGTTACCATTTAAGACTAATAATAGAAAGTATTTTTTCACTCAATGTGTAATCAAACTCTTGAATTTGTTACTGGAGGGTGTAGTAAAAGCTGTTAGTGTAGCTGGATTTAAAAAAGGTTTGTTTAAGTTCCTGGAAGAAACGTTTATAAACCATTATTAGAGAGGACCCAGGTAATCCACTGCTTGCTCCAATACAATCATTATGGAACCTGTGTGTCTTTTTGGGAAACTGCTATGGCCACTGTTGGTAACAGGATACTGGGCTTGTTGGACATTGGTCAGACCCAGTATGGCATTTCTTATGTTCTTATGTTCTAATGCCAATCTTGACATCTGTTGTCTCTTGTTTTGTACATTATAAGGAGAAATGGTGTTGCACTGCATGCAGCGGCTGGTTTGCTGAGGTTTTAGTTTAATTTTTGTCTACATATTTCTATTTTCATTTTGTGGTCACTTATTGGCAAAGGCCTATCTGTAATGTGTGTGTGTGACCAAGACTGTGAGCATAGACTTTCTGTTTAACAATGTGTACTTAATCTGGCTTGTTCAGCTTTCCTAATAGGTTTATTGATGTTTTAGGACCCACTGCACTATTTACCGTGCCGCCTTTTCCTAGGTAGGGTCCTTGTTTGAGTTTTGGCATGCTAGCTTTGCTGTTGGTCCCGAATGACTTTTTTGTATTAATTCCAGGGCCGGCTCAAACATGAGGAAACCTAGGTGATCACTTCTGGGGTAGAGAGTAGGGCATTCAAAGCTAAACAATAAATTCTGACTGTCAAGGGGGGGTTAAGCTTTGCTTAGAGTGCCAACACTTTGAATGAACTCTGGGACAGGCCCTGATTAATTCAGAATATGCTTGGTACAGAGAGGGATTTTTTCTCGTATGGTAAGTTTTATGGGGAAGGTTCCATCCCTGCTCTGCACTATTCTGCACAGATTGTTGGGGAAGGGGCTGGGGGGTGGTTCAGTGGATGCAGGATATATGTTTGGATTTAATGTCATATGGGAGGGCATATGTGTGTTGGGGAATGGAGGAGTAGCCTAGTGGTTAGAGCACTGGCTTGGTAACTAAGGAGCAAAGATTTGATTCCCACTGGCACTCTTTGTGGCCTTAGGCAAGTCACTTAACTCTCCATCGTCTTGGAAGAAAGGCCTGGCAATCTACTTCAAGAAAACCCAGGAGCTGCTGGGTCACCAGGAACCGGCACGGAATTGAAGGCACGCATTGCATATGCGTTGGAGGGTCCTGAGAAGGGGACTGTGGCTGAATAAGTGCTGAAGAGTCCAATCTCTCCCCCCCCCCTTTGATAAAGCCTGCACTGTTGCCCCCTCTGCAATTATTTTTTATGGGTGGGGCATGACTAGGCTCAGGTGGAAGCTTTTTCTTTCCAAAAGTTGGCAACCCTACTCTGAAACTATACTTCAACTGCCTGCTGAACAAGCAGGCCTTTATCTAACAGCTGCCCCTTTCTGCTGCCTCCCCTCCTTTCTTGTGGAGAGCGAAAGCAGTCTCTCTTCCTCCAGTGTGGTCAGCTCACCCCCGATTGTTCCATTGAAAACATGGGAATAAGGGTGCAATACCACTAGCACTGCAATTTATCTCGTCTGGTGAACTGTTTTCCTCCTGCAGCACGCTTCATAGCATAGCAGCAAGTATGGCACGAGGTATGTTAACATAAATAACCCAACACAGAGGCTAGGGCAAAGGAGACCTGCTGTGACCAAATGAAGTCAGTAGGGCCACACAGGTAACAGAGAAAGTTAAATGATCCATATAGTACACATTCAATTGTTTCCTCTGATCGTCTTCTGTCATTTCTTTCTAAGAATTTTGAAATCCAGTATCAGTATCAAAGAAGCATTTCACTTACAGTTGTATTTTTCACTAGATGATTCAGCTATTAATGGATCCTGATTCTTTTCCTGAAATTCTTCTTTTTCTCCTCACAGTTACACTCTGGTTAGGTCAGTCAGATTTTATCTTAACCTTTTTGAATAGTTTTGATAATTTTCAACATTTACTAGAGCTCTTTTTTAAAAGCAGTAATACTACATTTCTGCTCAGAAGTAGTATAAAGCGTGTGGTGTTTGTTGGTGCAGGGCACACAAATCTTGCCAGCTCTCCACTGGCTGAAATGGTATCCTGGATCCGGGCCTTGGTTATTGAGGTACTGTGTCTTTAATCTTTACAAAATGCACTAAATTTAAGAGTTTAAATTAAATTAGTAAGAGAGACTATCTTCGCTTGCCTGAAACAGTGTCTTCCACAGATCTAAATGTGTATACCTCATTCACTAGATAGCTACACTGCCAGTCTGAAATATTAAAATGAACCCCAGCGGGCGTATCTTGTTTTTCTTCAGTTTCACTTGCTCAAGCCTTGACACACACAAAATTCTGATAATGTCACCTGCTCTCCTACATTAGACAATGCTGCATATGATATCTCTTAGCTTTCTCTCCCTTTCACCATTTCTCTCAGTATTTTATATAATACTCTCCCCAAGAGAACACCATGGTCTCTCACTTGCATCCCTATTAGATATATATATTTTGCCCTCAGGATTTTTGTATGCAACAGCTTCACACACAAAGCATCCCCCATCCCCATATTCTTAGTGTCCCAGTTGTTGCCCTCTCTCATCTGATAGGCACCAGCCATAGACACTAACTCTGAGTGCTTGAACACCCTCTTTATTCTCTCCAGCAATGAGTTGAGAGCTCTGTTGCTCTTGCACAGCTGCAGGACAGGTGAGGCAGGAAAGGCTTCTGTTGCCTATACTACTGCTTCTGCCTTATCTCTCTGCTTTATTAAGGCGCACCAACCCTAGTCCCCTTAAAAGAGCTGACACTGGCCATTAATGCAAGAGTGCGTACCCAAAAGCTATCCCCCAATTACAAAATGATTTGCAAAATATAAGGATGGGATATTCCTCTACACAGAAAAAACGGACAAAAAAAGGTACATTCCCTCTTAGAAGACCCACACTGACTATTTGTTGTGTCTTCTGCAGTAGTGAGGCATCTATACATCTGCCATATTTGCTACCGGTGGTCCGCTCCTCACTAGTAACGGGAAGCCTGTGTCAAAGGAGGGGTGGAACTCGGCAAGACCTTGAACAGATGCATCTGCTAAGATGACCCATGCTGACATTTTTTTTTATAGCTGCAGGCTTGGTAGATCCTGGCTGAGAGCAGTTACTGAGGGGAAAGAAATGAAATGGAAGATGTTGGATGGGGGAGGGGGATGGAGAGAGAGAGAAAGGGATCTGATGCTGGATAGAGGAAGAGAGCGGGGGTAAATCCTGGATAAGGGAGGAAAGCGAGAGAGAGGGCAGATATTGGCGGCAGGAGGTGAGAGAGTGGGATATCAGATTTTTGACTAAGAAGAGCAGGAATTTAGGTATTGGAGGAAGGCTGGGTAAGCATGGGGACTGGGAAAGTGAGGGGGAGGGAGAAGCTGAAAATTGGCTGTGATAGAGGAATTAGGAGTGGGAATTTCACTATTGGGTGCATTTGGGTGGGATCAGTAATTAGGGGAGGAAAAGGAATTCAGGAACTCATTTGTTGGGTGGGAGGATAGAGCAGGGACTTGGTGATTGCAGTGAGAATGCAGAGTGTGGAGGGGAGGGGGAAGTGATGACAGAAAGGGAAAATGGACTGGGAACGGTAATAGAGTAGAAGATAGCCAGTAGATAGACAAGGGATAAAAATAGGGTGATTAAAGGCTGGGAGAGGGAAAAGGTGTAAGATATGAAGACGTGGGTGGGGGAGATTGAGGATTAAAATCATAGATTGGAAGGGGTAAAGGAGAGTGCATAAAGAAGATGAGGAGAGATGGCAAGGAGGAAGAGATAGATGGTGACTGGGGATGAGAAGAGGTGATTTGAAAGGGAGGATATTGAAAGGGATTGATTAGAGAGAGAAAGTGTGAAGATGACTGGGATTAAGAGTAGATAGAGACGTACCGGTAAAAAGGTAGAGTCAGAGAAGAGAGAAATACAGCAAAATAAGATGAAAAGTGAAAGATTAATGTTATATATAGGGGAGGAGAGAAAAAACAGAAAATGGACAATAGACCCTGCAAAAAGAGTTCATAAGGATCAATGAAGAAATAGAAACCAGGACCAAAGTGATTAGAAAAGTAAAATGTCCAGATCACAGAAGTGGAACAAGTTTTAAAATGTTCATTTTAGTTTTGGAATATGCCAGCTTTGATAATGTGCATCTCTTATATCTTTGTATTTTGCTCAGAACACGAGAAAATGTATTTTTATTTCTGCAGCTTTTCATTGTGTTCAAAATCTGGCTGCTTCGAGTTCCCTTTTCAGTTTTTATCTGTACATTTCAAACTTGTGACCTCTTGTCCTGTATAGAGTGAAGGTCTGTCTGTGTTCTGTGTTTAAGGATCTATTTATTTATTTATGGATTTTATATACCGCTTTATCGCATAATCAAGGCGGTTTACAGATAACTCAACTTTTACTGCACTGAGCAGTTTACATAGAACATGGAACATATTTACAAGTTTAGTACAGCCCTTTGGCCCTACCTTCTCTGCCTAGTCGGGAGGGACATGTCATCGTATTGTATCATTTCCTTTGATCCTACCTGCCCTTGTATATAACCCCCAGGATTCTAGAGTGGTGGTTGTTGGTGGTTTTTGATGGTGTGATGTTAGTAGCCCATCTTCAGGGTTTCGGGTTAATTTTGTGTCTAGTGATGTTTCCTTTAATCTTAATTTCATCTAAGGGCGAAGTGTGTTCAGAAGCCAGATGTTTTTTACCACCCCTCTGTAATGTTGGAGAGTGGACAAAGAGAGGGCTGGAATCAGCCTGGCGAGACAGAAAGCTTGGACTGGAGCTTGATTGTAGGAGGAGTGCATGTGGAGAAGGATCTTTAGAGCAGCGTTTTTCAACCACTGTGCCGCGGCACACTAGTGTGCCGTGAGATATTGTCTGGTGTGCCGTGGGAAAAATTCCAATTTCATCCGTAACATGTGGCCTCGGCTCACAAATTAGGGTTACCAACTGGCCGGTTTTCAGCCAGCCTGGCCGGTTTTTCCATGGCCAGGCCGGCTGCCGGCACAGTTGTAAAACCGGACATTGAAAAGCCGGTTTTTTGCTCTGGCCGCAAGATCGGGAGCGGCCAGAGCAAAAAACCGGCTTTTGTGCCGAAGTCCGCGGCGCGAACGCGATCGCGATTCCCTATAGCAGTGCAGCCGCTGGTTCTGCTTTGTACAGAGCAGCGGCTGCACTACACTTACATTGAAAAGTAAAGAGAAACTGTGTCAGGAGCCCTCCGATCATGCAGAGCCCGAGGAAGTGATGTCATGGGGGCGGGCTCCTCACAGGCTGTCTTTCCTTTTCAAATTAACTTTAGCTGCAATAAAGTTAATTTGAAAAGGAAAGACAGCCTGTGAGGAGCCCGCCCCCATGACATCACTTCCTCGGGCTCTGCGATGACCGGAGGGCTCCTGACACAGTTTCTCTTTACTTTTCAATGTAAGTGTAGTGCAGCCGCTGCTCTGTACAAAGCAGAAGCAGCGGCTTGGGCAGAGGGTGTGTGTGTGTGTGTGTGTGTGAGTGAACCAGCAAGGGGGGGGGGGGGCGATGGTGTGAGTGAACCAGCAGGGGAGGGGTGGTAAGTGAGTGAGTGACCCAGCAGGAGGGGTGAGTAAGTGACAGGGGGGTGGGTGAGTGAACCAGCAGTGGAGGGGGGTTGGTGTGAACCAGCAGGGGAGGGGGGTTGGTGTGAGTGTTTGATTCCTATTCAAGAGAATTACTTTATATATAGTCAATATAGGCACAGAGGTAAATTTTTTAAACATTTTCTAATGGTGGTGTGCCTCGTGATTTTTTTCATGAAAAAAGTGTGCCTTTGCACAAAAAAGGTTGAAAAACACTGCTTTAGAGGAGGGAGAAGCTATAATGAGCCTGTTATGGAGGGACTGGGTATCCTTTTATCAGGAACATCCCCTTCCCATGTCAAGACTGTTGAGATCACAGACATAAATACAGGAGGTGCATGTAAAAATGTGATACTCTGTGTTTTTGAATGTGTACTGTTATTTGAACAATATTTGTATTGCATTATCACACAGTAAAGTCAGCTGAAGCATCCAATGTAGCGTGAGAGTTTCTTTGGACTCTTGTACCAGGTCTTGAAGATAAGAACATATGCAGTTGTGTGACGGAGAGAGAAGGTAAGGGCCAGGAGAAACTTAGCTATTTGTGGGCTCTTTGTTGATGGATTAGTCCTGTGACTAGGGACTCCTAATATGCATGTGTGACTGAGGTATCTCGTAGTTTGTCTGTGGCAGTCTTCCCTGTTCTGTTTTTTTCTGAGGTAGTTTGGTATCCTGTTTTTCTGCTAGGTATATTGGTGTAATATCTGCAGTACTGCCTTTTCAAATGTGTATTATTTGTAAGAACATTTAACCTGCTTCTCTGTATGCAGGGTTGTGTAGGGTTCTTGCTGTTTGAGTTCTGGGTATTAGTACTGGTTTGGTAGGTCAGCTTTACTTTATATGTGATTTTTTTTTCTTTTTTTGACAAGATTTTATCATGTGCCTAGCACTAAAGGGGATTTTCCTTGCTACTACTGTGATGACACCAGAATTTGAATACTTTTTATGGCTAAGTTGTAAGAAGAAACATGGAGTTTTTCATTCTCTGCACTTCTGTCAGATCATTATCCCAGTGTTTGTTCTGGTACAGTAATGTATGGTTTTCAGTGGATGAGCTGCATTGTGCCTTTCTGTATTCAGGCCTGCTGGCATCAGCATATCTCATCAAACCATGAGATAAGAAAACATTTGTTGGTGTAGATTGGGTGGGGTAAGCAGAGACTGGGGAGCTGTGGCATCTCATGTCATTTTATACCCCATTTTTGTTGCTCTTCTCTGCACCTTTTCTATTTCTGCTATATCCTAGATATGGCAACTAGAATTGCACATAATAATCAAGGTGTGGCCGCATAATATCCTTAGTTTTATTCTCCATTCCTTTCCATATGATCCTAGCATTCTATTGCTTTCTTGGCGGCTGCTGCTATGCACTGAGCAGAGGATTTCAACGTATTATCCATGATGATGCCTGGATCCTTTTCCTGGGTGGTGATTCCTAATATGGCACCTTGCATTATGTAACTGTAGTTTGGGTTGTTCTTCTTGAAGTGCATAACTTTGCACTTGTCCACATTACATTTCATCTGCCATTTGGACGTCCAGTCTTCCATTTTATAAAGGTCCTCTTGCAATTTTTCACAATCCTCTTGTGTTTTATCCACTTTGAATAATTTTGTGTCATCTGCAAATTTGATCAACTCACTCATTGTTCCAATTTCCAGATCATTTATGAATATGTAAAAAAAAAACAGCAGACCCAGTACAGATCCCTGGGGTACTCCACTATTCACCTTTCTCCATTGAGAAAATTGCCCATTTAGCCCTACTCTTAATTTTGCTCGTTTTTTGTTATTGTTGGCTTTTAACTTTGGAGATAAGATTTTATATGAGCATTATTTAAGTGGAGTGGAGGAATATCCTAGAAGAGCAGTGGCTTAGAAGCCACAAAGACTATGTTTCATATCCCACTGGTAATTAATCCTTGTAGCTTTGGTCATGTCACCATTTGCTTTAAGTACAAACTTAGATTTAAGCCCTCCGGAGACAGAGCATAACTACTGTATGTACCTGAATGTAACTCATCTTGAGCTACTGCTGGAAGACTTGAGCTAAATAAAATGGCTTACCTATAATTGCTTCCCCTCTTGTTTACCCTTTTGTCTTTTTAACTGTATTTTATCCTTCTTTAAGACTCATTTCCATTCCAATGACTTTCCATATCTGAAAAAAACAACATTTTGATCATTCAAAAAAGATTTTAGTGGATTGCCAAAATGCTTGCTGCTGTAATTGAAGGAGATGAACAATTCTTCATAAAGTCTAGCAGGGTATAAGATGAAGAGGATGATTTCAGAAGCCCTGTTCATGATTTAGATGTTTGAAAATAGCTATTCAAATGTCCCAATCACATCCACATCCCAAGAGCCATTTTTGAACGCCTCAAGTTTGCATGTGTCCAGCACTATCACGTCTATGTCGCATGAGGGTGTGCTGGAGGAATGTCTGGAATGTTCCAAAAAAGATACATGTGTGCAGTCAATTTTAGATTGCTGCCACATATTTAAATGCACCGGCAAACATGTCCCATGTCTATACCTGCTCCTGGGCATAAACAGACATTTCAAAGTGCTCATTTTAGCGAGATATCAACAGTACAGAGAAGAGGAGAATGCCCTCTCATTCCCTCAATATGTTTGCCAACTCAAACAAACCTAGCAGGTAAATATTGAGTCCCTATTCATCACATTCCTCAAAACAACTATAATTGTTTCCAAACTCTCCTCACTGACCACACTACCTCCCCAACTCGCATCCTGGTCTGAACCATCAGCAAATGTTTTAGCACACTATTTTAAAGATAAAATTACTACTATTCAACAGAGCTTTCACCAGATAGAGCCTCCATCTGCCCCTGATATTGCAGAAACTCCATCTCATATTTCTGAATACACATGGTCTAACCTTCAACCTGTTACTAATATTACTTTATCCAGACTACTTACATCTATTCACAAGACAACATCCTCTTTACTGGCTTACAGAGCAATCACTGGGACGTCTGCTAGCATGAATAATCAACCACAGTTTAGAATGCAGAACTGTTCCTTCCACATAGGAAAAAGTCATTTGTCCTATCCTTAAGAACATAAGACTATAAGAAATGCCATACTGGGTCAGACCAAGGTCCATCAAGCCCAATATCCTGTTTCCAACAGTGGCCAAACCAGGTCACAAGAACCTGGCAGGTACCCAAAATCCACAGCTTCCACAATGCTCATCCTGGGGTAAGCAGTGGATTTCCCGGGTCCTCTTTAATAATGGTTTATGGACCTTTCCTCCAGGAACTTGTCCAAACCTTTTTTTAAATCCAGCCATACTAACAGCTTTGTAAACCGAATACTATATTGTCACTTTTCAGAGCTTCTTACACTTCACAGTTGTCGTACTAGGTCAGCTCCACTATTAACCTTTGAAATTATAACTGTTTAGAAACAAAACATACCTCAGCTAGATAATTCTTAGAAAAGGCGATAGGGTCTCAATCTAGAACATCATCAGAAGGCACTGAATTGAACCTAAACAATTAAGTCGGTTCAATAAGTAGCCATGTTCTAGCTGAGGTACGTTTTATTTCTAAACAGTTATAATTTCAAAGGTTAATAGTGGAGCTGACCTAGTACGACATACTAACAGCTTTTACTACATCTTCCGGTAACGAATTCCAGAGTTTGATTACATGTTGAGTAAAAAAATATTTTCTTTATTAGCCTAAAATAGGTTACATTATAGCTTCATTGCATGTCCTCTAGTCTTTCTACTTTTTGATGGCATAAACAACTGATCTACGTTAAACCTTTGCACTCCAGTCATTAATTTATAGACTTCTATCATATCCCACATCAGCCGTCTCTTTTCCAAGTTGAAGAGCCCTAAACTTTTAAGCCTTTCCTCATAGGGGTATTCTTCCATCCCCTTTACCATTCTGGTGGCTCTTCTCTGTACCTTTTCTAATTCCGCTATATCCTTTTTAAGATACAGTGACCAAAATTGCACACAATATTCAAGGTGCGGTCGAACCATGGAACAATACAGAGGCATTATAATATCCTTGATCTTATTCTCCATTCCTTTTCTTATGATTCCTAGTATTCTATTAGCTTTCTTGGCCGCTGCTGCACACTGGGCGGAGGGTTTCAATGCATTATCCACAATGATGCCTAAATCTTTTTCCTGGGAGATGGTTTCTAAGGTGGTACCTTGCATTGTGTAACTTGTCCTGGGCATAAACATAACTTTGCACTTGTCCACATTAAATTTCACCTGCCATGTGGACATCCAGTCTTCCAATCTTTCAAGGTCCTCTTGCAATTTTTCACAAACCTCTTGGGTTTTAACAACTTTGAATGATTTTGTGTCATCTGCAAATTTGATCACCTCACTCGTTATTCCCATTTCCAGATCATTTATGAATATGTTAAAAAGCAGCAGGCCCAGCACAGATCCCTGGGGTATTCTACTATTTACTTTTCTCCATTGAGAAAATTGGCCATTTAGCCCTATTCTCTGCTTCTATCCTTTAACCAGTTCCTGATCCACAATAGTATACTGCCTTCTATCCCGTGACTTTTTAATTTTGCCAAGAGTCTCTCATGTGGGACCTTGTCAGTGGCTTTCTGAAAATCCAGATACACTATATCAACTGGCTCACCTTTATCTACTTGTTTATTCACACCTTAAAAAAAACCTTAGTAAGACGAGATCTTCCTTGGCCAAATCCATGTTGGCTTTCTTCCATTAAACCATGACTATATAAAATGATCAGTAATTATATTCTTTATAATGATTTCTACCATTTTGCCCAGTACTGATGTCAAACTCACAGGTCTGTAGTTTCCTGGACCACCCAGGAACCCTTTTTAAATATTGGCATTACATTGGCCATTCTCCACTCTTCAGGTATTACAGTTGATTTTAATGATAGTTCACAGATTACTAATAGTAGGTCTGCAATCTCATATTTCAGTTCTTTCAATACCCTTGGATGTATACAATCTGGTCCAGGTGATTTCGTACTCTTCAGTTTATCAAATAGTTGTAATACATCTTCCAGGTTTATTGATATTTCTTTTAATTCTTCTGATACATCATCTTAATATACCATTTCAGGCACGGGTAAATTCCCTACATCATCTTCAGTAAAGACCGAATCAAAGAATTTATTCAGACTCTCCACTATGGCCTTGTTTTCACTTAGCGCCCCTTTTACTCCTCTATAAGCCAGTGATCCAGTTGACTGTCTCACAAGTATTTTGCTACGAATGTACTTGAAAAAGTTTTTATTATGCATTTTTGCTTCCATGGCAAGCTTTTTTTCAAATTTTCATTACCTGTCTTATCAATACCTTGCATCGAATTTGGCAATGTTGCTTCCCGTTTTTGTCATTTGGCTCCTCTTTCCATTTCCTGAAAGATGCTTTTTTGGCCGCAACAGCCTCTCTGACCTTGCCTTTAAACCATGCTGGCAGTTTTTTGGCCTTCTTTCCACTTTTCTTAAGGCGTGGAATACATCTGTTCTGGGCTTCCAAGATAGTATTTTTAAACCATGCCCACGCTTTATGCACATCTTTAGCCTTTGCAGCTGCTCCTTTTAGTCTTTTGTTTACTATTTTTCTCATTTTATCATAGTCTCCCTTTTGAAAGTTAAATGGCAATACTGTGGATTTCCTTGCCATCCTTCTTTCATTTATTAAATCAAATGTGATCATGCTATGATCACTATTGGCAAGCGGCCCCAACGCCCTTATCTTTTGCACCAGATCCTGTATGCCACTAAGGACTAGGTCCAAAATAGCTTTCCCTCTTGTTAGTTCATGAACCAGCTGCTCCAAGAAGCAGTCATTTATTTCATCTAGAAACTTTATCTCCCTTGCATGTCCTGCTATGACACTGACCCAGTCAATACCTGGGTAATTGAAATCACCCATTATTACTGTATTGTAACTTTTGTTAGCTTCCCAGATTTCTTTCAGCATTTCATTATCGATCTGTTCATTCTGGCCAGGCGGTCGATAGTACACCCCCACTGCCATTGCTTTCTCCTTTTAACATGGAATTTCTATCGATAGAGATTCTACAGCGTATTTTGTTTCCTGCAAAACTTTAATCCTTTGTGACTCAATGCCCTCTCTAACATATAGTGCAACCCCTCTACCAATTTGATATACTCTATCATTACAATATAGCTTGTACCCAGGTTTCACAGTGTCCCTTTTGTTATCCCCTTCTACCAGGTCTCTGAGATACTAATCATATCTAACCTCTCATTTAGAGCTATATATTCTAACTCTTCCATCTTATTTTTTAGACTTCTGGCATTTGAATACAGGCATTTTAGAGGTTGTATGTCAATCATATTAATCTACAAGTAATAACAAAAGCTTTTACAGCTCTACCCTTCAACCATGAGTTCAGATTTTATTGATCCAATTGCAAAAAAAACCCCTCTGTTGCAACGAGGTCTCAGATTATTACCAGGCAACTATTCAAACCAGACTTGCCGGAATGAAATGCCTTTTGTTGGCATCAACGACCTTACTCCGTTGTCAACTCAGTGGTTTTTTTTATCTTTTACTTCAATTTCTTCACTTTCAATATTTTAACTTCAATTTCAATATTTTTACTTGTTCCAAGTTATTTTAACAGTTCCATGAATGCTACTCAGTGAACCAGATAATAACGCTGATGATCATATTTCATCTCAATTCAACATTATTCTAAAATTCTTTACTGAAAAACAGCGCTTATCTGATAGCAGATGATATTTCTTCAATGCTCTTGCTGTGTTATAGTACAATCATATTAATCTGTTTATCATTTGATAGAGGTAATTTGGAATCTTTCAGCTCTGTACTTGAGAGCATCTGGGTAACTTTTATCTTTATTGGAACCTTTCTGTTTGCCTATCCAAACTTCCTTGTTTTGTTAGTATCCTTCAAGGATACATTTTTCCGAACCATGTGCTCTTGGGTGACTGATGGCTTTCCCCTATTATCTAGTTTAAAAACTGCTCTATCTCCTTTTTAAATGTTTATTTATAACAGGTCTTTTATACCTCTTTATCATTTCAATCAATGTGGTTTACATTGTAACTTAAACTTGGTAATGTACATTAAACAGGGACATTGTTAATGCCAGCAGCCTGGCATTTCAGAAGAGCCTGGCCTTTCAGAAGAGCCTCTCCCTTCCCCAGAATGTTGCCCAGTTCCTAACAAATCCAAAAGCCTCTTCTTTGCACCATTGTCTCATCCACGCATTGAGACTCTGGAGCTGCACCTGTCTTTTGGGCCCTGCACGTGGCACGGGAAGCATTTCAGAGAATGCTACCCTGGAAGTTCTGGATTTCAACTTCCTACCTAAAAGCCTAAATTTGGCCTCTAGAACCTGCCTCCCACATTTTCCTATATCATTGGTACCAACAATTACCAAGACAGCAGACTCCTCCCCAGCGCTATCTAAAACCTTGTCTATGTGGCGCGTGAGGTCTGCTACCTTTGCACCAGGTAGGCATGTTACCAGGCAATCCTCACGTCCACCTGCCACCCAGCTATCTACATGCCTAATGATTGAATCACCCATTGTAATGGCCGTCCTAAGCTTTCCCTCATGGGCACATGACCCTGGAGAAACCTCCTCAGTGCAAGAGGGTGTTACATCTCCTGGTGGACAGGTCCTAGCTACAGGATCACTTCCTGCCTCACCAAGGTGATGCTCTCCTTTCATGAGACCTCTCTTCTCCAAGGCAGCTGAGAGGCTTAAGAATCCCTCCCTAACACACTTGATCCAGCAAATTGCCACCATTTCCAACTTCCCCTTCCTCTCCAAACTCACTGAATGCCACATTTTTGCCCAGCTCGTAGAGCATATTGAGCATACCACATTCTCCACCCTAGATAGTCTGGCATTCAATCTGATCATAGTATAGAAAAAATCCTAACGTCATTCTTCAGTGAGATACACCATTCTTTGGACCAAGATAAAATTGCCGTAGCCATATCTCTTTATTTTTCTACAGCTTTCGAGCTGGTCATAGAATCCTTCTTGCGCATCTTCAGATTCCATTTTATCCTGGTTTGCTTATTTTCTCACTGACAGGTCCTTCATTGTATTAACAGACCTAAAATTGTCTATTACTCAACCTCTAACTTGCAATGTTTCACAGGGATCAGTTGTGGCCCCTGTGCTTTTAAATATCTTTCTGAGTCCCCTCATAATTTTGATACAAGAATCAAGTATTAGCTCCTCCTTCTATGCAGGTGACATACTTTGCCTTTCCTACAATGATTCATACTTCCTTTATCTTACACCCATAAACCACTGCCTGGCCAGGGTATCTGGAACAATCATATCAAAATGAATCTTACTAAGACAACTGCCACCTGGTTAACAGGATCATCCAGTTCATCCATGCTTGCTCCTCATATCAGAAACTCTCCAATCACACTAAGATCTTCTTTCAAATACTTAGGAATACATATTAACATGGAACTTTCCATTTCCCAACAGACAGGATCTATAGTTAGAGCTTTGTTTCATACTCTTCGTTGCATTTGTGCAATCCGCCCTTTTTTAAATACAAGCCGACTCAATATTCTCCTTCCTCTACTTAGTAATTACATGTTTGGATTATTGCAGTTCCATATATTCTGGTCTATTAGCCTATGAAATAAAGTGTCTACAAACCATCTAGAACATTGCCATTAAAATCCTGACTCTAGCCTGCAAATATGATCATGTTGTTCCACTCTTTATGGAATGCCATTGGTTCCTCATTCCATCCGGTATTTCTTTTAAAATCCTTACTTTAGCACACAAAAATCTTCACACTGCAGTCCCCGAATACCTATCACCACCACTCACTTTGCATGCCACCGTCAACACTCTATGATTCCTCCACCATCGCATATTAAGGTTGAATTGACACAACAATCTACCTTCTTTATCAAAGACCCCTTGCTATGGAACTCTTTGGCACTTTATTTATTTATTTATTTAGCTGTATTTATATCCCGCTTTTCACCGGGACTTAACGATTGGAGCTAATCTAAAGGAGAATATTTGAGATTTTATTTGACAATTTTTGAAAGAGAAATTTTATCATCTAATTTTCCAGCTTCATTCTCTCTATTGCATGTTATTTTTAACCTTAAAGTACATTTGACTTTTATGGAAGTCATACCTGAATATTCCATCTGGAGAGGGCCTGACCTTGTCCATAGCTACATGTACACAACTCCTTTTATCCACAGGGAGGGTCCTAGCTTAGGAGGGCATCCACAATAAAAACAGGATGGGGCACAGAGAGGTCAGAAAAGCATTCTCCCATAGAGCCATTGGAGGTCTGTGTAAAAGTTGATAAAGCAGGACCTTAGGGACCTCTATACTAGAATATAATCTCATCTACAAGAAATTCTAAACTACCATAACAGGCAAAAGGTAACACCAAGTGTGAGTAGGTGAACATCCCACACTAAAACAGCTCTGAGGAACAGAGAAGCTAAGCAACTGGAGCTGCAGATGACATTATGGTAAGGCTACCAGGCAAATCTGGGACACTTACTCAAAGTGTGTGTGTGTGCCGGTTCCAGGTTTCAGCAACAAGACATGGAGGAGGATAGAGTTATCATTAACCTGCCCCCTTCCCTATCTATCCCATGACAGCAATGGTATTACTTCCAAGTAGACCAATTAACAGAAACAGTGATGCATTTCCCTCGTGCTGAGCAAAATATAAAGATAATGGATGTACGTTCTAAAACTGACAAATTCAAATCACTAAACTGAAAATAACATTTTTTTATATCCCCTCTGGCGCCATTGCTGGAATCGGGGAGAGGAGGCTGCCACACAGGTGGGAGTTGGAGACGCAGCTCTAAAATTAGGGACAATCTCCAAAAAATAGAGACATCTGGTAACCTTACATTAAGGGGAAAGAGACAGGGTAGTCCTAACTGAAGAAAGTGAAAGGATAAAAGAATAAGAGGCTTCTGGTGGTCGCAGTTATAAAAATACCACAGCCTAAATCCAGTTGGAAGAAGTAATGCTTTAAAAATAAGGCAATTGGGAATTGTAGGCTTGGAGGCAGGGCTGTACCGAGCGTGAATCGCGCCCTGTGCGACTTGCCCATTGGGCGTGCGCACCCCCTCCGCACCTCCATCTACCCACTTACTGGATGGGGGCGGGGGAGATGAGGCACACCTGATGTGCAAGTTGCCGGCATGCTAAGCAGATCTGTCCCTCCCTGCTCTGACGCCGCGTCAGAAGAGGGAGGGACCAGACCTGCTTAGCGTGCCGCAAGAAGGCTTAAGGGGCGTATTTCAGCTGTCTGCCATTGCCTGCTGCCGCTGAGAGAAAAAGTGGCGGCAGCAGGCAATGGCAGACAGCTGAAATGCGCCCCTTAAGCCTTTGCACCCTGTGCGGCCGCACTGCTCGCACAGGGCTAGGTATGGTCCTGCTTGGAGATCTGGGACTCAGTCAATTAGGAGGAAGAAACTGATGGCAGGGAGAAGTAACAGTGATTGCTGGGTCCTGGTGAAATTGATTAGTGACTTACATGGGGGATTCATAGGATCTTTCAGGGGTAGATATCAGAGGGCTAGAAGGCTGCCAGGGCAGGCAGTGACCTGATTGAACATTACCTAGATACGTTGAAGATTGCCATTTACGTCGGGATATTCATGCAGACAGACTGCATTCATGCAGAATCTGCTATTGTGCTTAGCATCCTGAATAAGATGAAGTAAGTGCGGGTTGCTGTGTGGCGTTTAAATCAACCTTTATATGAGGCACCTGTTGAAATGTCTGGAGAACCCTGCTGTATTTGCCTATGAAGGAACAAGCCGCATCAGAGAATGAATACAGTCTTTTACTGAGAGTGTCTAGCTGTGTGGTTGTTTTTGATGCTCTGATAGTAATCCCAGGTAGTGCAAAAGTGGTGTCTATGTTACACAAAATACCAAATGACTATACAGAGAATACATCACAAGCTAGCCCCAATCTATGTGGTCCAAAGCAAGAAAATAAACTTCAGTGTTGCAAAGTATCAATGAATTTATTTTTCTAGAACATAGTTTTTCAACCCAGTTTTCAGGACACACCTAGCCAGCCAGATTTTCAGGTTAACCACAGTGCATATGAATAAGAGACATTTGCATGCAATCTCCAGGAACAAGCAGGAATGTAGTCATCACATATGGGTATCGTCGGTACCGACGGAGCCTGCGCGGGAATGCTCCCCAGCGTCCAATTAGAAAGCTTTTGGGAGCATCCCACAGCGCCTGCGTGCTGCCTTCCCGCCTTTCCCAACTGCCTCTCTCCAGTTCTTCTTTTTCCGTGGAGCCAGCAGGTGGTTGTTCCTGTCACCGCAGAAGAATTCTTTATTTCTTTCTTTTTTATGGTCGCGTCTGCCTTCCTCGACGCTTTACCGGTACCGCCGTTTTTTTCTTATTATTTTCTGTTCTTAAAAAAAAAAAAAATCTATATATACTACGATTTTTCCTATTTTTCTTCAGGTGCACGTGCCTTTTTGGGCCTTAGGCCCAAAAACATTTTCTTACAATGGAGAAACCTGCCTCAGGTTTCAAAAAGTGCACCCTTTGTGGCAGTACCATTTCCGTCACCGACACCCATGAATGGTGTCTAAAATGTTTAGGTCCTAACCACTCCATCACGGATTGTATGTCCTGCGCCAAGATGTCTAAAAGAGGTCGGCAGAACCGAGCTGCTAAGCTCAGTACCCTGTTTCCCTCTGATGCACCTTCAGTGGCATCGACGTCTTCCAGGGCTTCCTCTTCCTCCCGTGGATCTCAGGTAACTAAACATAAGTCCAGCCGGTCCTCAAAGGGTAGATCTCCTTCTAAGCATCGAGATGCCTCTGGTGTTGCCCTTGAGGATTCTGCACCGACAAAATTGCCCCGGCGGGAGGCTTTGGCTTCCAAAGCATTATCGGGGCTCCAGGATGTTCTCGAGGCTTCGAGAACTACTGGTGCCATGCTCTGGGGTACCGGCGGTCTTCTCCGGTACTGACATCCAGGCATCGGCAGCGTCGATAGACCAGAGAGTCCTGGCTATTGAGCACAGTCTGGCGGCTCTCCTTGCAGTATCGACGCCCTCGGAACTGCAGCAGACAATTCGGCCGGTATCGGCCCCGGCATCGGTACAGGTACTTATAGCATCGACATCGGCATTGGTGTCTTCTTTGCTGGTACCCAGTCATCCGATGCCCTCCGGTACTGATACCCCGGTACTGATAACTCCCGGTACCGACTTCGGTCGGTACGGGTATTGGGCTCTTCAAGAGCATCTGGACAGACGGTACTTCGAGTCCTCAGAAGAATCTGAGGATTCTGACAGTTCTGTCGATGCAGGAATGCTTCTCCCAGAGGAGCCCTCCTCCCCTAAGCACAGGATGTCTCCTCCAGAGGATATTTCCTTCCAGGATTTTATCAGGGAGGTGGCTCGGGGTCTGTCCATTACTGTGGCCCCTGAAACAGAGCCAAGAGCCAAGGAGATGGAAATTCTACAATATCCCAAAACTCCTAAAGAGGCAACTACCTTGCCCATTCATGAGATTTTATATGATCTCATGTTAAGGATGTGGGAGACACCTCTTACCACCTCTCCTCATTCTCGCAGACTAGATACTATATATCAAGTCCCTCCTTGTCCTGGTTTAAAAAAGACTCAGCTTCCTCACCACTCTATTGTAGTAGAATCAGCTATGAGAAGGATCAAGAGTGCAAAGAGGCATGCCTCTAATCCTCCAGGACGTGAGTGCAGAACCCTGGATGCTTTTGGACGTCGTGTCTTCCAAGCTTCCATGCTTTCTGCCAGGATCAGTTCCTATAGTCTTTACATGGGAATGTTCCTGAAGCAGGTCACAGATGATTTAGAAGCTTTAAGTCCTATTCTTCCTGAGGATAGAAGACAGGATTTTCTCACTTTGGTCAAACATGCCCAAGATGTTTCTAAATTTGCCAACCGCTCAGTCTTTGACTGCTTTGAGTACATAAGCAGAACCTCTGCTATTGCCATAGGTGCACGTAGAATTGCTTGGCTCCAGGCATCCGATCTGGAGCTCTGGGTACAAGACAAATTGGGAAATATCCCGTGTACTGGTGAGAACCTGTTTGGTAAAGATTGGCAGGAAAAGGCCAACGAGATGGATGCTGACAACTCCACCTTGGATAGGCTATCCAAGTCCACAGCTGATCCTGCTAGAAAGAAATTGTTCAAGAAACCATTCTTTTCTAAGAAGAAAAGATATTATCCTGCTTATGTTCAGCAGGGATGTTCTGCAGGTCAGCTTGCCAGGAAAGGTCAGCAACCACCCAAACAGAAGAAAGCAAAGACTGCTAAGCCTCAACCGTTCCAGCAGTCTCAGCCTCCACAAGGCCTTTGACTTGCAGCTAGAGAACTTAGCCTTTCTGGCTCACGGGGGACCAGAGCCTTCCACCATTCCAGGAAGGTTATGTCACTTTGCTCCCAGATGGGGGCAGATAACAGCAGAGCATTGGACACTCTCCATCATAAAGGAGGAGTACAGGCTTCATTTTTCAAGCATGCCCCCTCCCACAATAATAAGGCAGTTCAATTCTCCGACACCTCTTATCAACCTATTAGATCAGGAGGTCACTATCCTTCTTGCCCAAGGGGCAATAGAAGAAGTACCCACTCCTCAACAGGGTACGGGGTTTTACTCCCCCTATTTCCTTATCCCAAAGAAAACAGGGGGATACAGACCTATTTTGGACCTCAGAGAATTGAACAAATTCCTTGTCAAAGAGAAATTCAAGATGATTTCTCTCGGAACTCTGCTGCCATACCTTCAGAGTCAGGATTGGCTTTGTTCTCTAGATCTCAAGGATGCGTACACCCATGTTCTCATCCATCCAACCCACAGAAAGTTCCTTCGGTTCCTTTTTTAAGGAAAGCACTACCAATACAGGGTGCTTCCTTTTGGCCTGGCCTCAGCACCAAGGGTGTTCACGAAATGCATGGCTGTAGTAGCAGCATTTCTCCGTACTCTAGGGATATTCGTCTTCCCCCACTTAGACGTCTGGCTCATTCGAGCCCCAACAGAGTCAGAGGCCAGGACTTCTCTAGCCTACACAATCCGTACCCTTCAGTATTTGGGTCTGGTCTAACTCCCACTCAGTCTTTGGAGTTCATAGGAGCTTTGCTGGACACCAGAAAGGCAAGGGCCTACCTTCCCCAGGCCCGTTGTCTTCGCATGGTGCAGTTAGCTTCTCAAGCAATGCTAAAGTCTCATCTCACTGCTCGAGAAATGTTACAACTACTAAGCCACATGACATCCACCATGCATGTGGTGCCCTATGCTCGTCTCCATATGAGGGCAGCCCAGTGGACTTTATCCACTCAATGGACCCAGGCATCAGGATGCCTGTCTGACAAAATAGCAAACACAAGTTGCCTTATTTTGTCCCTCCAGTGGTGGAAGTCCACTCAAAACCTGTTGCTGGGGTACCCTTTTCAGCAACCGTTACCCCAAGCAACTCTCACAACAGATGCTTCTCCGATGGGTTGGGCAGCTCATCTGCAAGACCTCTCCACCCAAGGCACCTGGTCTCCACAGGAGACTCATCTACATATCAATCTTTTGGAACTCAGAGCAATCTTTCTTGCTCTTCGAGTGTTCCATACCCTGCTTAGCTACAAGACAGTCTTCATTCAAACGGACAATCAAGTAGTCATGTTCTATGTGAACAAGCAGGGGGGAACAGGCTCTTTGTCGCTTTGCAACGAAGCTTTGCGACTATGGGCCCTCGCCAGAGAGCATCAGATTCATTTCCTAGCAGTGTATCTTCCAGGCATACAAAACTCTTGGGCAGACAGACTCAGTCGAGTTCTGCTTCCACACGAGTGGTCTCTGCATGCAGACCAGGTGGCCAAGATTTTTCAAATTTGGGGACATAGACTTCTTTGCAAGTCCGTGGAATGCCAAACTTCCCCGGTTCTGTTCCAGAATTCCGGCTCAGGGGGCTCAGGCCAGGGATGCTTTCCTCCTTCACTGGGGTCAAGACTTCCTGTATGCCTTTCCACCCATTCCCCTAATTCCCAAAACCCTGTTCAAGCTTCAGAGAGACAGAGGCCATATGATTCTCATAGCTCCACATTGGCCACGGCAAGTGTGGTACCCTCTGCTTCTACATCTCTCTCAAGCTCCCTCCCTGGACTTAGGGTCTGCTCCAGATCTCCTATCCCAGGAGGACGGAATGTTATGGCATCCCAATCCCCAGTCTCTGCATCTCAGGGCTTGGTTGCTGAAGGCCTAGATCTTCATGATCTTAATCTCCCTCAGCAAGTAAAAGATATTCTTTTTGCTTCCAGGAAACCTTCCACAAGACACTCTTATGCTTTCAAGTGGAAAAGGTTTACCATATGGTGTTCGCAAAAGGGTCTTAACCCCCTTGCGATACCTCTGGAATCATTACTGGAATATCTCCTTCATTTATCCAATGCAGGACTTAAGACTAACTCAGTAAGGGTCCATTTGAGTTCTATTACAGCTTCCTTTAAGCCTCTAAATGGACAGCCTATTTCCTCTCATCCTCTTATAGCAAGATTTATGAGAGGCCTTCTTCTAACTAAGCCTCCCATTAGGCCACCACCGGTGGCATGGGACTTAAACCTGGTTCTTGGGCAACTCATGAAGCCACCCTTCGAACCTTTAGCTACTACCTCCTTAAAATTCCTTTCTTGGATGGTTATCTTTCTTATTGCAATCACATCAGCACGTTGCATTAGTGAGTTGCAAGCGCTAGTAGCTAATCCACCTTATACAAGGTTCCATCATGACAAGGTAGTCCTTAGGACTCATCCACACTTTATGCCAAAGGTGGTCTCGCCTTTTCATCTGAACCAAGCGGTCTACCTACCTTTGTTTTTTCCAAGGCCTCGGCCGCTCGTAACTTCCCCTCTTTCTGTGCAATCTGGCCATGTCAAGTGTGGCGAATGTGACATCTGTGCTATTACTAAAGAGTTGACTGAATTTCACTATCAAGGCAACATTTATCGACTTAGACATCAGACTTCCTGTATTTCTACTTTTGTGATATACTGCATTCTCTGTCCATGTGGGCTTGCCTACATTGGTAAAACCACTCGAATGTTTAAAGTTAGAATGAATGAGCACAAGAGTAGGCTTAAATGCCAACGCCGTGAAGCTCCAATTGTTGAACATTGTCTTAGCCTGCACCATACATTCTCTGAACTACGATGTTTTTGCTTAGATAAAGTTGATTCTGCACAACGTGGAAAAACGAGAGACTGTGTGTTATCCTGGTCTGAACAACGGTGGATTCATCGTGTTGGTTCAGTGGTTCCTTTTGGTCTCAATGCACGGGTCGAATGGGAAGCATGTGCATAGCGTCTGCCCTCTAATTACTTAATCAGCTGGGTCTATAAGTGTGTAGTCTGCATGCGTGGCTTTCGGCAGCAGTTAGTAATGTCTCTGTTCCTGCAATTGGCCGTAAGCAACCTGCTCTGCTCCCTTTGGATGTCTTCTTAAAGCACATTAAGGAAAGTATGTGCCTTCTACAAAACTAATGCATTCCTATTTTTTATCTAGTGTTCTCGATATCCTCTGCCTGCCACCCCCTGAAGAAACCTGCTCGGGGGAAACGCAACAACAGCGCGATTGAGAGCGTTGGGGTATGAGCGGGGATGAGACGAAGGCTATGCAGTAATTCAAGCAATACGTTTTGCAGCTAAGTTATGCTATTCACCCTCCTATATTGGTTTTTGAAAGATCTGTCAAGAGAAATGTTGTTATTTGTGTTAAAGGAGTGAGTGATAGCTATTCAGTGAAGCAACATAATATCTAAGGTCGTTGATGCAAGTAAGGGCTTTTACTGTGCTCTGTTGGTGAACACTGCCTTGGGTATACAGTTTGCCCGTTAAAGTCTGAGACCTTCCTGTTGCTTTAAATATCTTTGCTTGAATTCTGCTTTTCCAGTGAATGCATAATAGTTTCTTATTTTTTGACACAGTTTACTTTCATATGTTTTGATACAGAGCTTCTTTTCTAGTTTGACCGTTAGCGCTCTGTGTTAGTTTTTGACCATTATTATTTTTGTTAGTCACAATGACCGACGGTCTTCCTGTAGTAACTGATACGTTCAGTTTTACTGAAGAATTTATTTCTGGATTGTGCAAAGAAGTCACTCCTTTTTCCGGTTTGGATGAAGCTGCAGATGGCTTTATGGCTGCTGATTGGGAAGATCTGCTTAAGCTGCAGAAACGGCAGGTGCGCATGGATCTACACAGATTGTCACTAATTGAATATGTGCAACGGCGCCATATTCCAAGAGGTTTGAGAATCTATAAGGAGCCCAAGATGTTTATGTCAGATTCTACCTTTATCGATCGATGGAATCAGATTTTGAATAAGTGCTCCCTCGATCTCATGGTATTGATTATCGACACTACTAAGAAAGGGGTTGATGCACTTACGTCTGAGATAGCTGAACTGAGTTCGAAATTTGAGAAGACTGAATCGGCGGAGGTTTTTCGCGCTAAGACGGAAGATCATAAGAAGCAGGTGGCTATTCTGCATGATGAAGTCAAGAAAATCAAGGCTAAGAAGTTACGACGTGATTATAGTGAATACACTACCGGCTATGTGTATCCATGGATGTCTGGTAAGAAAAGAGATAAGTCCAAAAGAAAACAGGTTACATTTGATTATACTTCTGAAGATACAGATTCCTCTGGCCCTGATAAACGGCAGAAATCGAAGGAAAATTTTTTAGAGGAAGCCGGGAAAAAGAAGAAAAAAGTCGACACTCGAGGAAAAACTCTCAAGAGCGACAACTCCAGGCGCAAAGTGTAGAATCTTTAGTGATTAATATTTCTGGTTTTGAGGTCTCCTCAGAACAACTGGCGGTCCTGAATAGAGGTCTTTCCTTTGTCCCGAAGATTCAGTTCGACTCTTTTCAATTTCGGATTGATCTTGAACAGCTTCTTAGAAAATTGAGCTTGAAGATCTATTTTGCTGCCCATCCCTCTCCTGTCTCTGTATTAGAGGGTCCTCAGCGTGTTCGCCTCCCCATAAAATCAACTTGGTCCCCTCCGGGACCCTTGCATCCATCTCTTCTGCTTTATCGTGATTTAATTCTTAAGGATATGCAAGATCTTGAACAACAACGGTATCATTCTCGTAATAGTCTTACCTATTCTGAACAACATGCACTCAGGGCTCTTCAGGCACGTTCTGAACTAGTTATTCGTCGTGCGGATAAAGGGGGTGCAATTGTGATTTTAAATCGCACTCAGTATTTTGGAGAAGCACGCCGACAGTTGTCTGATGAGGCCACATATAGAGTGTTGCTGACGGATCCTACCAATGAACTTCAACAGCGCATTAAAGATATTACTACGCGAGCACTTGATGCCCGACTTATCTCCAAGAAGGAATGGCAGTTTTTGAATCCTGTTGCTCCTAATGTAGCTGTGCTGTATCTACTTCCTAAGATTCATAAGGATAGAATTAACCCTCCAGGTAGGCCAATTGTTTCGACCAGAGGTTCTCGAGCCCCTCTCAATTTATCTCGATTCATTTTTGAGACCTTTGATGATATCCATTCCATCTTTTTTGAAGGATACGACTCATTTTTTGCAAGTTTTGGATGCTCACTCATCTTTGGCTACTATCCCTGATGTTATCCTAGCAACGCTTGATGTTACATCACTCTATACTGTAATCCCTCAGGTGGAAGCCCACGATGTTATAATGGAAGCACTAGCCTTGCGGGGTGATCTTTCAGCTGGCCAGCTTGGCCTTTTGTCGGATTTGGCGGCCATTGCACTATATAATAACTTTTTTGCTTTTGATGGGGTCTTGTATCATCAAATAGGTGGGGTGGCGATGGGCGCTACCTGTGCTCCTTCAGTCGCAAATCTATATATGTGTAGATTTGAACAGCAATGGATTGATTCTTCTCCATTTCGGCAGCACATCTGCCTATGGCGGCGCTACATTGACGACATTTTTTTGATCTGGCAGGGTTCTGTTGCGAGTCTGCAAGAAGTTTTTGTTTGGCTTAATGGATGCCATGTCCATCTGAAGTTTACTCTGCATCATCATATGGATAGCCTGCCCTTTTTGGATGTTGTGGTCTGTAAAACCTTGACCGGTTGGCTCACTTCAGTGCATCGGAAAGGGACTGATCGAAACACACTTCTTCATTATAAAAGTGCTCACCCGGGTCCCTTGAAGAATAGTTTACCATTCTCGCAGTTTGTGCGCTTCCGGCGTAATTGCACTCACGTTCAAATGTATAAAACTCAATCTTGTGTGCTGAAAAAGAATTTTCTTGAGAGAGGTTACCCTCAGTCTGTTGTTAATCAGGCGTATAAAAGAGCATTGCATCTTAATCGAGATTTGCTTGTGCACCCATGCAGGACTTCAACTGACCAGTCTGAGGCTGATTCCTCTGTCAATTTGATTACAAAGTTTTCTCCTTTCAGTGTACAGCTTAAACGGATTATTCATCGGCATGCGAATGTGCTGCATAGTATTCCCGGTTTGGAAACCAAGAATGTGCGCTGTGTGTGGCAGCAGAATAGAAATTTCAAAGAACTACTCAGTCCTGCAGTGCTCCGGCCGCTCGTAACTTCCCCTCTTTCTGTGCAATCTGGCCATGTCAAGTGTGGCGAATGTGACATCTGTGCTATTACTAAAGAGTTGACTGAATTTCACTGTCAAGGCAACATTTATCGACTTAGACATCAGACTTCCTGTATTTCTACTTTTGTGATATACTGCATTCTCTGTCCATGTGGGCTTGCCTACATTGGTAAAACCACTCGAATGTTTAAAGTTAGAATGAATGAGCACAAGAGTAGGCTTAAATGCCAACGCCGTGAAGCTCCAATTGTTGAACATTGTCTTAGCCTGCACCATACATTCTCTGAACTACGATGTTTTTGCTTAGATAAAGTTGATTCTGCACAACGTGGAAAAACGAGAGACTGTGTGTTATCCTGGTCTGAACAACGGTGGATTCATCGTGTTGGTTCAGTTGTTCCTTTTGGTCTCAATGCACGGGTCGAATGGGAAGCATGTGCATAGCGTCTGCCCTCTAATTACTTAATCAGCTGGGTCTATAAGTGTGTAGTCCGCATGCGTGGCTTTCGGCAGCAGTTAGTAATGTCTCTGTTCCTGCAATTGGCCGTAAGCAACCTGCTCTGCTCCCTTTGGATGTCTTCTTAAAGCACATTAAGGAAAGTATGTGCCTTCTACGAAACTAATGCATTCCTATTTTTTATCATCTAGTGTTCTCGATATCCTCTGCCTGCCACCCCCTGAAGAAACCTGCTCGGGTGAAACGCAACAACAGCGCGATTGAGAGCGTTGGGGTATGAGCGGGGATGAGACGAAGGCTATGCAGTAATTCAAGCAATACGTTTTGCAGCTAAGTTATGCTATTCACCCTCCTATATTGGTTTTTGAAAGATCTGTCAAGAGAAATGTTGTTATTATTTGTGTTAAAGGAGTGAGTGATAGCTATTCAGTGAAGCAACATAATATCTAAGGTCGTTGATGCAAGTAAGGGCTTTTACTGTGCTCTGTTGGTGAACACTGCCTTGGGTATACAGTTTGCCCGTTAAAGTCTGAGACCTTCCTGTTGCTTTAAATATCTTTGCTTGAATTCTGCTTTTCCAGTGAATGCATAATAGTTTCTTATTTTTTGACACAGTTTACTTTCATATGTTTTGATACAGAAATTATGGACTCTGACTATCTGCTTGTTATTCCCTTGTTTCTTGCCACTTTGCTTGCGAATGATAACTTCAGTTATTAATAACACTGTAGAGCATAAGGCAGCTACAAAGATACTAGCTATGTGAACTTACTACCCTATACCACAGAGTGATACCTTTACCTAGTATTATGTGATTTGATTCTCACACCTTATTAACATGCGGGTGAGAATAATCAAAGGGGGGAATGTGGTAGGCGACGGCCTATGATCCATGCTAATTGAACTAAGCAGACAGGCCTGAGCAGCTTGACCTGTAACTGAAGCCTGTAGTTAGGCCCAGAGGAATGAAAACCCCCCTGAATGATGACACCATAGAATTGAAACTTAACTCAGTTTAACTGAACATAGCTAAGCAGAAACGAAACTTAGAAAATATAGAAAAACAAGTTTAATTGGTACTGATAAGGTGTGCTATGCTTCTATGGAATTAATTAACTCTGCAGAAAGAAAGGTTACAGTGCCCTGCTTTCCCACATGTTTTAGCAAGCCAGTGACCTTGGAGGAAAGATGTAACAAGTTAGAGACACTGACCATTGTAATTGGGACTAGAAGGGGGGCAACCAGGTGCTGAGCCCCGATTGGGTAGCCATATCAGTACCGGGACCAATAGATGGGTGAGAGGGGTACTGGGACCAATGAAAAGTTTGCCTATGTCTAGAATGGAGAAGAAAGCTATAAAAGTTGTTGTTGTGCTAGAAACCATTGCTCAGCCATTTTGAATTTGATTATTGCTTGAGCCATGTGCACATTAAACTGGCTTGGATCCTTGAAACGACTCCTGGTTTTATTTATTGCATGCTTATCTGCTGCTACAAAGGCAAGCTCTGTTACTAGGGGACATAGCATGAGAGTGAAAGGGGATAGACTCAGGAGTAATATGCATAAATATTTCTTTACAGAAATGTGATAGATGTGTAGAATAGTTTCCCAGTGGAGGTGGTGGACAAGAGGACAGTTTCTATTCAAAAAGCATGTTATGAAGCATATGAGGATAGACTTAAGGATCTTAATATGTATACATTAGAGGAAAGGCGGGATAGAGGAGACATGATAGAGATGTTTAAATACCGCCGTGGCATAAATGTACAGGAGCAGACCCTCTTTCGATTGGAAGCAAGCTCTGCTATGAGGGGACCTAGGATAAGGGTGAAATGGGATAGACTCAGAAGTAATATATGAAAATATTTCTTTATGGAAAGAGTGGCAGATGTGTCGAATAGTCTCCCAGTGGAGGTGGTAGAGATGAGGACAGAATGAATTAAAAAAAGCATGGGACAAACACAGAGGAGATGTCTAAAGGAAAAAAGGGGACTGTAGTAGTAGTTGTTATGAAGGGCAGACTAGATAGGCCATGTGGTATTTTTCTGCCGTCATGTAAATGTCAACAAACAAGTTGTAGATGATACCTTTTTATTGGACTAACAATATATTTTTGACAAGCTTTCGAGACTTATACTTTCTTCATCAAGTCTATGAAAAAATAATTTTTTCATAGACTTGATGAGAAGGTATAACTCTCGAAAGCTTGTCGAAAAGGTATCACATACAACTTGTTGACTTTTATTTGCTGGGATACTAGAAAGAGAAACCAATGATAATCAGCTTTGTGAAATTGATTTTGATATTTAATTATGATTAATTTTGACACGCAAGTGACAGAAAAAGTTAGAGGAAATAGCAAAGGCATTCTATTCTGCTACTGTCATTAACACCAAATCATTTAAGTATGTGAAAATTTTCCTGTCTAACAATTGTGGCTCATGCTGATGGAACAGTTTACTTCTAACTCATGAATGAACGTTATCTGATTTAAACATATTATAGAACTGACAACATATAAGAAGAAAATGAGACATGTTACCACTACCACAATATGAGATGAGGAGTCAAAATATCATTAGACCATCCTTTTATAATCTGTTATGCTGGCCTTGGGGTTGAATGGGGGGTAACAGAAAGGCAAGGTGATAATTGCCCTTATAAGTTAGAATATAGCATCAATATCTCTAGAATTTAGCAAGGGAACAACCGACTTAATATGGAATTCTGTGGTTATGGCATGTGGAAGGCCTGTGCATCATGAATCTTGAGTCCTAGCACATTTTTACTTCTGCTAAAAATAAAAGGGAGCCTAACACAGAAGAATTATGATTTTTAACGCCTCAGCCAGAAATGAAAAATGTAGTACTCTGATCCAGCGACCAAACAATGGAAGATGACTATTTTTCCTTTTTTTTTCTCACTTTGTTGTCCTGTCATATATGTAATGGGTAAAAGAGAAGTCATGTTGCTTAGCAACCCTTTTAGATGCAGAAATAAATGAAACCAGTCAGTATGACAGAATTAAAGTGCTATATCCCAGAACAGTCTGTTTGGAAAATGCAGTCTCCATAGTCTTGAGCAGAGGGGTAGAAACCATCTTGCAATCATCAACTAATGAAAACTGGGTGGTCATATCTTATATTTTGGTCTCTGGATTTTGGCTATGTTTGTCCTGTTTTGCTATCAACCTAATCTTATAAATTATACAATAAGGTAAAAGATGTTCAAAATTATTAGAATCTGAAAACATGGGAGGGGAGTGGATAGAGGCAGACATCATATACAGACATTAGATAAGACTATAATCCCCCAATCTTGGGGACCCCCTTTGCCTTGTATCTGCATAACTTTGGATTTCAGCCCCTCACAGTAACATCATCTGCTATGACTGATGCTGCAGATGAAAAGGGCAAAGAGAGACGGGGTAGTGGCAGTGACATGCAAGACATGCATATTCTTGAGATCCCCTCTAGGAGTAGAGAGGAGCCATGAGAAGTGCGATCAGGTTACAGGGTTTGGAAGGTTTTGTCAACCCAGGCAGGGTGGATAAACATAAGGGCAGGGCTGACGCCAGGTTATCAGGTACCATAAGCAAGTCTTCCCCTACCTTCCTCCTACATACCTACTGACCACACTGACATGCAGCTCAGCTCCCTGCTCCATGGTCTGCAGGTGGAAAGGCACTTAAGAGTGCATTAGTCTCCACTGTAGCATGGGGAGTCGCATGAGCAAACATCCCAGAAATTCAATCTTCCGCACCATGGCTAGCATGAATAAGGGCTCTGAAGAGTGCCCCAGTTTCCTCTGTGGCACAGGGTCAATCTCACTAGATGATCTGTGAGATCAATCCCACACCACAGAGGAAACTGATGCAATCTTAAGCATCCTTTCTTGTGCTGGCTGTGGGAAGGGAGTTTGAATTGCTGGGGTATTTACTTGTGCAGCTATCCCTGCCTCCTTGTGTCTGCCAAGGAAACTGATGTGCTCTTAAGTGCCCTTCCTCCTGCAGGCCACAGAGCTGGAGACTGAGCTTCAGCCTGCCGCTGTCTATTTGCCATCCTCAGAACTTCAATGCTCTAGATTACTGCCTAGTTTACCTGATGGATGTGCCAGCCTCGCATAACGGGAAAGTCAAGTCTTACCCTGATGTAGTCCCCTTGCCTATACATGGTTCAATTTATGTTGTTGTCAAGGGGGGAGAGAAACAAAATGGTGATATAGGAAGTATCTCCCATACAGTTGTAGTAAACATTATTGGCAGCCTTGCAGTTCAATTCCTTAATGTCCAATATCTCCTAAAATAAAATGGCCAGTGAAATAGCTTTGGACTATGTATGCACACATATTTGACACATAAAAGAATCAAATAAAACAAGACAAATTAAAAAAGGAAATAGTAGTAAATAGTATAAAAACTGGGACATTGCCAGGACATGATTATTGGCACTCTCATAAACAATTCAAATCAGTTTGAACTGAAGAACCACATTCTCACTGCAGTAAAATTAGATGCACCTGTAATCAATTGTCAGTACTCACATGACTTGAATCAACCAATGAATGATGGTTCTAATGTTTACAATGGCCAAATTCACAATGGTGAAGACAAAAGAGCTGCCTGAGACTGTCAGAAAAGCCATTATCACCAAATTTCAAAGGGGTACAAGGCCACCTCCAAAGATCTTGGGATTCCTCTGTCTACAATTCACAATTTTTTTTTGTGCCATCAAGTCAGCACTGACCCCTGACAACACAGCTACCCCTGGTTTTTTTTGGGAATATATCACCAGAAGTAGATTGCCAGGTCTTTTCTTCCGAGGCAACGGAGGGTAAAGTGACTTGCCCAAGGTTACCAGTGGGAGTGCCAGTGGGAAGCCTTGATCTTCTGGGTACTAGGCAGTTGCGCTAGCCACTAGGCTACTCTTTCACTCCAATGTTATTAAGAGGTATCTGCTCATTGAACTGTCAAGAACCTCCCAGGACACAGTGGGAAGAGGAAAATTAATGCGAGAAGTCTTTGAAGGTTAGTGCAAAATGTTGGAAAAATACCATGCACAACATTGAAAGAGCTTAAAGCTGACCTGGAGCAATCTGGAGTTGTGGTTTCAACCCCGCACCATACACCTCACACTAAACAAAGAAGGACTTCATGGACGAAGGCCAAGCAGGACCCCACTGCTCAAAGACAGACTTAAAAAGGCACACCTGATCTTTTCCCAAACTCACCTTGAGAAACTATAATCCTTCTGGGAAAATGTTCTGTGGACAGATGAAACCAAATCTGAGCTTTTTGGCAATGCAGACTAGTGATACATTTATAGGCAAAGAAATGAAGATAATAAGGAAAAAACACCCTTCCTACAGTTAAATAATGTTCCATAATGTTGTGGGGCTGTTTTGCTGCCTCAGGAACTGGAGGCCTAGAACGAATTAAAGAAATCCATGAAGTCAGAGGACCACCAAGGTATTTTGGAGTGAAATGTGCTACCTAGTGTAAGAAAGCTAGGTCTGGGTCGAAGGTCATGGGTCCTCCAGCAGGACAATGACTTAAAACATACATCTAAAAGTACAAAAGAATGATTAAAAAAGAACAAAGCAATGAGTCCTGATCTCAATGTAATTGAGAACCTTTGGAAAGAGCTGAAATCTGCCATTGGTAAAAGGAATCCTGGAAACATTCATGAGCTGGAACAAATACAGTTGAAGAGTGGGAGAAACTACCAGCAGACAAACATACAAAACTTTTAGATGGGTTCAAGAAATATTTGGAGGCTGTGATCACTGCCAAGGGTTGGGCAACCAAATATTAGTAAAGGGTGCTATTATGTCTTTCCAGGTCATATGTTGTCTTTTTCTCAGAAATTACTACGTCTACGTTGCGCAGACAACTTGGGCCTGATTTTCGGGCACTGGGTGAGAATGTCCACAGTCTTGGCAAAGGCAAATATTAATATGACTTGCAAAGGATTGTGGGAAATGTAGTCCATTCATACCAGACTCAGCCGTTCACATTAAATTAGTTGTGCTTGCTCGAGTGTAAAGCCAAGAAGATTTTTTATTTATGGGGTTATTTCTCCCAACACAGATATACTTGGTAGCACATAAAAAGGAATACTTGCTTTCAGTATTATACTTAGAAAAACAAATAAGGAAAAAAACAACAGCTGAACTTGTTAAGCAATCAAATCAAAGCATAAAGACCTTGATGGGAACAGAAAGGTCTTTTCTGTAGGCTCCTGCTTATATCTCCTTAGCAGTGCTTCAAAGAACAAACAAAACCCCACAAAGTAGGAAAAAAACTGTTCTTTTTCAGGGATAACCTCTTGTATCTTCACACACACTCAGAAGTGTCCCTTCAGAGCTCACAGGCAATTAGGCAAGGCTCAATTGCTAACAATTACCAGCTGAAAACCCCTTGGCTGGTTTACTTTCTATTACGTGGCTCAAATCCTACTCAGAAGCTTTTCTGAGTAAATTAAAGAACAAGTTTATATTTCTTTGTGATGGTTGTTGTATTTTGTGACAGCATATTACCACAGAGGTTTAGACAGAGAGCAATCCATGTATTCAAAGTCCCCATTTATAACATCTTCCCCTTCTTCAACTATCATGGGTTCAATATCATGGATTGGCACAGAGGAATTTCTCAATGGAACACTCTCAGGACAATACTTGTTTCCCTGCTGTCTTCCCAGTGAAGAGCTAGGGCATAGATCAGTGTTCATACCTGAGCTTCCATTGCTGTTAGAGTTCCTCTCTAAATATCCTGGCCAGTATGTAGTCCAGTTCTTATGTCCAGCCTTCCAATCAAGATCCCTGGACACTGGATCTCTCTTCACATACCTTCTTGCACTGGTCTTAGGGTCCCTTCCAAGTGCAGCCGTCTCCCTCACAGGTGCCGTCCGGGGATTCCTGGCTCTGCAACTCCACTCCTCTGGCTTTCCCCAGTCCAATGGTGTATGCTTGCCTCTGGAATGCCTCCCAGTATACGTACTGCTATGGACTCCTTTAGACCTCCCAAATGCTTTTCTCTTCTTTCTTCCAAAGTGTTTCTTTCTCTCTCTGTCCGTCAGCTCTGGCTTCTGCTGCTGCTGATGGTCAGGATGATCAAGGTGCTTCTCCAGGACCAAGCAGGAAGTCAGTCCTCACATATGGGTGACGTCGGCGCCGACGGAGCCCTCGCGGAGCAATTTTCCCCAGCTTTCAAAGAAAGCCTTTGGGAATTGCAGCGCGCATGCGCGGTCCCCTTCCCGCCCAAGGGTGCCATGTTAGCCAGTCTTCTTTTTTCCGCGGAGCCCTACAGACGTGCCCGTCTTGTCCCCGCTGAAAAAGTTGATTTTTCGTGATTTATTTCTATTTTTTCTTCGGTTTCGACGCCGGTCTCTTTCCTGCCCGGACTCACGACGCCGTTGCGAGTCCTTCTGTTATTTTTCGGTTTTTCTGATTTTCTGTCAGTTTCGTTTTCGGTTTTTCGCTGGCAGCCCGGTCCTTTGACCTTGCAGGGGCCCTTTTTCCCCCGATGGCTGCCAGTGGTTTCAAGCGGTGTGTTCAGTGTGACAGAAATATGTCACTCACTGACACACATGATAATTGCCTCCGCTGCCTTGGCCCGGATCACGAGGAACTGATCTGTGGGGCCTGCAGCAAAATGTCCTCCAAAGCGTTAAGGAGTCGGCGGCATCAGCGGGAACGAATCTTCGCTGATCCCACCCGTACCCGGACCTCGTCGGAGGCCTCGGCGTCCAGAGGTTCCAGCTCTGACCGTCGCCGGAGTTCCTCCGACAGGGGTTCTCCCTCCGGGGACCATCATCGGAAGGTGAAACCCGCGAGGGCGGCATCGGTAGATGCTCCTGGTTCCGCGAGGGCCAGGTCGCATAGCCCCGATAGCCGTCCCGGGTCTTTGGAGAAGGAACATCTCCCGAAGCGACCTCGTCTGGAGTCGGAGTTGCCTGCTCGGGTAAGTCCTGTAGTCCTCCTGGACTCGCCTCTGAGGGGTCCGACGTCGGGCCCGACGCCGTCGGGGCCCGAGTCGGGGGCTGCTGGGTCACCTGAGGTCGGACTCAGGTTGACGGCCTTGGAGAGCAGACTATCTGCCTTCATGGACCAGCAGCGGCACTGGGCGCTAGCCTCGCTGGCGCCTCTGCCCCGACCGCCGGGACGTCGACGTCTAAGTCGACCCCGGAGACCGAGCCGATCCTCGAATCCATGCGGGCTCGAGTCGATCCTCGGTCGAGGTCACCCTCGGCCTCCCGTTCGGGACCGAGGTCGTCGACGCCGACTCCCTCGGCGTCGGGGCGGCCGACGCCTCCGCCCGCCCGAACCGACCCCACCGATTCCTCCTCGGAGTCGGCCTGGGAGTCTGAAGAGGAAGAGTCACCTGATTCGTTTCGGACTCGGTGTGTCCCCTCGGACTCGCCTGAGTCCGAACCTCGGAAACAGTCCCCTCCGGAGGATGCCCGGTTCTCGGACTTCGTCAGGGATATGGCCAAGGCTTTGGCCTTCCCTGCGGATCCTGAGGAGGAGCCTCGAGCCGAAGAACTCGATGCCCTTCAGTACGACTCTCCCGCCAGGGAGCACTTTACTGTACCGGTTCCTCCCATGCTGGAACGACTACTCTTCCGCATGTGGGAGAGTCCGGCATCGTCGCCGGTATTAAGCAAGCGGGTCGATTCCATCTATCGAGTCCGCAAGAGTCCTGGCTTCCAAAAAGCACAGCTACCGCACCATTCCATGGTTGTGGAATCGGCCATGCATAGGCTTAAGAGCCAGAAGATGCACTCCTCGGTGCCTCCTGGCAGGGAGGCCCGCAACCTGGATGGCCTCGGTAAGAAGTGTTTCCAGGGCTCTATGCTTGCTTGTCGGGTCCAGACCTACCAGCTCTACATAGGCATGTATCTCAGAGACCTGGCTAAAGAGATAGCCGGATTCTCCGCTGGGCTGTCCGAGGAACCTTTGCGGAGGTTCCTAGCCTTGACAACTGGTATTCGGGAATGCTCCAAATTCATGTCTCTCGCAGCCTATGATGGCTTTGAAGCATCGGCACGAGTGGCCGCAGCCGGCATCGGTGCCCGCCGACAGGCTTGGCTTCAGTCGTCTGACCTTGAACCCTGGGTGCAGGACAAGTTGGTCGATGTCCCCTGCCGAGGTGAGAACCTCTTTGGCAAGCCCATGGCTGAAAAGGCTGCACAAATCGAGACGGAGACTCTCACCAGAACTAGGCTTTCTAGGAAGACCTCCGCCCCTTCCCAGAAGAAGAAGGGCTCGGGAAAGAAGTCCTTTTACCCGAGAAAGGCGGCTGCCTATAAACACTACCCTCAATATCAGGCCTCCGCAGCTCCTCAACAGGGTCAGCAGGCCAAGGGACGGGGTAACGGGTCCCATAGGCAGCAAGCCCCCAAGCCTGCACCACCGGCCCCTGCTCAGCAGGGTGGGGGGTTTTTGACTTCATCAGCATAGCCTCTCCCCCTCAGCTGGTTCCTCCCAGCACAGGAGGCCGGCTGGTTCACTTTGCCCACAGGTGGTCCAACATCACTTCAGATGCCTGGGTGCTTCATGTTGTGAGAGAAGGCTATCTTCTCCACTTCCACCAGATCCCTCCCTCCTATTTCCCGGGAGAACCTCCTCGACTCCCTCTGCACAGGGACTTACTCCTTCAGGAGTTAGCAAGTCTTCTGCAGGAACAGGCTGTGGAACCGGTGCCCCACCACCTGAGGGGTCAAGGCTTCTATTCCAGGTATTTTCTAATACCAAAAAGAACGGGAGGCCTCCGACCCATCCTGGACTTGCGCCACCTCAACAAGTTCCTCGTCAGGGAGAAGTTCAAGATGCTTACCCTTGGAATCCTTCTGCCCTACCTCCAGCAGGGAGATTGACTATGCTCCTTGGATCTAAAGGATGCCTACACGCACATCCTCATCCACCCAAGCCACCGCCAATACCTAAGGTTTGTGGTGGCAGGAAATCATTACCAGTACAGAGTACTGCCCTTTGGCCTATCCTCCGCACCACGAGTCTTCACAAAATGTCTCGCGGTGGTGGCGGCTTATCTCCGGCTTCACGGCCTCTATGTCTTTCCGTACCTCGACGACTGGCTCATCAGAGCATCGTCCTCTCCAGAAGTCCCAAATGCCACACACCGCACTGTGACTCTTCTGCAGTACTTGGGCTTTGTCATAAACTTCGCAAAGTCCACTTTGCTCCCCTCGCAAGATCTCGAGTTCATCGGCGCAAGACTGCACACTCTTCAGGCACGAGCTTTCCTGCCTCTCGACAGGGCTCAACGGCTCATGGACCTAGCCGGCCGTTTTCGCAGCCAGTCCCTGGTCTCAGCCAGGCGCTTCCTGAGACTACTCGGCCATATGGCTTCCACCGTCCACGTGACCCCCAATGCCCGCCTGAATATGCGGCCTGCTCAGTGGTGCCTTCGCAAGCAGTGGCAACAAGCCACGTGCGGCCTAGCCGACTTAGTGCGCGTCTCCGGCCCGCTGGCCTCTTCTCTACAGTGGTGGCTTCATCGGCTGAACCTGGTGCTCGGAATGCCTTTTCAGTCTCCTCCGCCGGCTCAAGTGCTGACGACCGATGCTTCTCTCCTAGGATGGGGAGCGCATTGCCAAGGGGCATGTACTCAAGGTCTCTGGACCACGTGGGAGTCTGCTCAGCAGATCAACTTCCTGGAGCTCAGAGCAATCCGTCTGGCTCTCAAGGCTTTCTCCCACCTGACTTCTCACCAGTCCGTCCTTGTCCAGACGGACAATCAAGTTGCCATGTTCTACGTGAACAAACAGGGAGGCACGGGCTCCTTCCTTCTCTGTCGCGAAGCACAGAAGCTCTGCTCTTGGGCCGTCAGCCACTGCATTCGTCTCAAGGCAGTTTATCTCCCAGGCCAAGAAAATTGCCTGGCGGACAAACTCAGCAGGATCCTCCAGCCGCACGAGTGGCGCCTGGATCCCTTGGTAGTTCAGAAACTTTTTCTGAAGTGGGGCCTCCCCACGATGGATCTCTTTGCCAGTCCTCTCAACCGGCAACTTCCTCGCTTCTGCTCTCGTCAGCCGCATCCCCTTCGAGTAGCGGCGGATGCTTTTCTGCTCTCATGGTCGAAGAGCCTTCTGTATGCCTTTCCTCCCATACTGCTAGTCTCTCGAACTCTTTTCAAGGTTCTCCGAGACAAAGCTTCCATGATCCTGATAGCTCCTCGCTGGCCCAGACAGCCGTGGTTTCCACTCCTGCTGCAATTAGCGGTGGAGGATCCGTTCCCTCTGGGGTTTCAACCGGATCTCCTAACACAGGATCAGGGGTCCCTGCTACACCCCAACCTCAGATCTCTACATCTGATGGCCTGGCTGCTGAAAGGGTAGTCCTTGCTCCCCTTCTACTGCCGGCAGAGGTGGAGGAGGTCGTCCTAGCTTCTCGGCGACCTTCTACCCGCAAATGCTACGCCCTTAAATGGCGTCGCTTTTCCGCTTGGTGTGCCCAGCAGTCTCAGGATCCCTTCTCCTGCTCGGTGTCGGTGATCTTGCAGTACTTGCTCTACCTCTCTAATCTGGGACTTAAGTCCAACTCCGTCAAAGTTCACCTCAGTGCTCTTTCAGCACATCATGTGCCGGTGGACGGCAGACCTCTTTCCAGCGACCCTCTCGTAGCGAGGTTTCTCAGAGGTCTCCTTCTACTTAAACCACCTCTGCGCCCGCCAGCACCTGACTGGGATCTGAATGTGGTTTTACAGCGGATCACCTGTCCGCCTTTTGAACCTATGGCTACCTGTTCTCTCCGTTTTCTTTCTTGGAAAACTTTATTCCTGATAGCCCTCACTTCCGCTAGACGCGTAAGTGAATTGCAGGCCCTCGTGTCTGATCCCCCTTACACTCGGTTCTACAAAATTTCTTCCAAAAGTGGTCTCCCCTTTTCACATCAATCAGGAGGTGGTACTTCCGACTTTCTTTCCCAGGCCACACTCCAGCCGAGCTGAAATGGTCCTGCATACCCTGGACTGTAGAAGGGCATTGAACTTCTACCTTGACCGTACGCGGGAGCACCGTAAAGCTGCTCAGCTTTTTGTGTCTTTTGACCCCAATAAATTGGGGCTCCCTGTCTCCAAGCGTACTCTGTCGATCTGGGTTGCTGACTGTATCGCTTGGGCTTATGGGGCAGCCGGACTCTCGTTAGAAAGTCGAGTCACGGCTCATTGTGTTCGGGCGAAGGCTACGTCAGTGGCTTACCTCCGCTCTGTTCCGTTGGCAGACATCTGCCGGGCCGCTACTTGGTCTTCGAGCCAGACTTTTGCGGTCCATTACTGCCTCGAGAGGGAGTCCCGCAGGGACAGTGCTTTCGGACAGGCAGTTCTCCGAAATCTCTTCGAGGTTTGAGCAACTCCTACCCTCCATCCCGGATGGGGGCTACCGGTGGGTAATAATTCAGTGAAGATTCCTTCCTTCTGTACCGCTGAGCTAGAGGGAGCTCATTTTTGTGCTTAGGGTCTCCGGTAGCCTTAAGCTTGGGAGTCCCATATGTGAGGACTGACTTCCTGCTTGGTCCTGGAGAAAGCGTAGTTACTCACCTGTAACAGGTGTTCTCCAGGAGCAGCAGGAATCAGTCCTCACAACCCTCCCTCCTCCCCTTGGAGTTGCAATCATCTGCTTTAGTTTTTTTGCAAATTTTTATGCTGTCTTTTAGCTATGTCATCTGACTGGCTAACATGGCAACCTTGGGCGGGAAGGGGACCGCGCATGCGCGCTGCAATTCCCAAAGGCTTTCTTTGAAAGCTGGGGAAAATTGCTCCGCGAGGGCTCCGTCGGCGCCGACGTCACCCATATGTGAGGACTGATTCCTGCTGCTCCTGGAGAACACCTGTTACAGGTGAGTAACTACGCTTTCTGATGATCAAGAAGATGATTCTCTGTAGAATAAGTGGAGGAATGGCCTAGTGGTTGGGGCAAGGTACTTCAGGCCAGAAGGTCGGGGGTTCAAATCCCACTAGAGGACAACAACCTTGGGCCGGAAGGACTGGGGTTTCTAGTCCCACAGGTGCTCCTTGTGGTCTTGGGCAAGCCACTTAACCCTCCATAGCCCATGTTCCCTGTAAAATAGTTTATCTCCAAGTTATAATGCCCTGTTCAATGTAATTTCAGTTTGTTCAATGTAAACCGCACTGATGCAGAATAGCGCGGTATATAAGAGAATGTAAATAAATAAAATAAATAAATAAATAAGCTTTACCTTTATCCTGCTTAGATGAATGCTCCACCCTAGCACAGCGCAGCTGTGCTGAATCAAGCCCTGCCCTTGGAGATGAGTGCTTGGGGATTACCTCATAGCCCTCCTGATTGTACACACGTTTCCCCACTTCAGCTCTTCTAATGGCTGTTGGAAACCTGGTGCATTCTGGGACTGGTAGTCTTTTATGGAAACATTCTGTTTTATTATTTCTACCAGAACAGACAGGTTGCTTGTTCAGAGTCACTTCACCTCTATTATAGCTCCTTCCTGAACTATGATAAGCTTCCTTATCACATATCCCCCTGCTTAAGTTCTTACGGACTGGTGTAACTTGTGAAACTTTTTTCCTACAGTCCGTAATACCTACGAGAGTATTATCTTTGTGAAGCTCACCTACTTCCTGACTGGCTTCAGGGTCATTATTATTTACAGGCCTCTCCTTCCAAGACCTAAGTACATTAATATGGTAGGTCTGTCTATGCCCTCTTGCATTTTCTACCATATAAGATACTGGGCTCACTTGTCTAACAACCTTCCATGGCCCTTTCCACTGTACTTCAAATTTTGGGGCTGTACCTGCTACTTGAACCAAAACCTTTTCACCAATGCTTAATTGGCGGCTTTTGGCCTTCCTATCATACCACCCTTTCTGGCGCACTTGGCTGTCCTGCAGGTTCCTCTCAGCAACCTGCGAGGTCCTTTTCAAACGTGCTCTCAAGTCACGTAGAAACTGTGGCACCTCCTGACTTCCTGGTTCAGGATCAATCCATTGTTCCCTCAAAATTTCTAACAAACCCCGTGGAGCCCTACCATACATCAATTCATATGGAGTTACACCTAGGGACACCTGAATTCTTTCCCTGCAGGCATATAAGGCAAAGGGCAATAACATATCCCATTCTTTTACCTCTCCTGCTAACCCCCTTCTCAACATTTGTTTGAGAGTTTGGTTGAATCTCGCCACCAAACCGTTTGATTGTGGATGGTAGGCTGAGGTTTTCATGTGATGAATGCCAAAGGCATCCCAGACCTGGGCCAAATATTTGGATACAAAATTGGACCCTCGGTCAGTCAACACCTCTCTTGGGAATCCCACTTCGCAAAACAATTTTACTAGCTCTAAAGCTATTGTTTTTGCAGAAACATTCCTCAATGGTATGGCCCAGGGAAACCTTGTTGCCTGATCTACCATAACTAGGATGTATTGGAAACCTCGGGGCGTTTTGACTAATGGGCCTACAATATCCATGGCAATGCGACCAATTGGGTCTGTGATAATTGGCATGGGAATCAAAGGCACCACCGGTGGGTGAGTCGCTGTAATTCGCTGACACGCTGGACATGCAGCACAAAACTGGGCAGTTTCTTTGAAAATACCTGGCCAGTAAAAACGCATAAGTATTTGATCCAGCGTTCCTTGCATCCCCTTATGACCTCCAACTGGATGATCATGTGCTAATCTAAGTACTAGTCCTTTGAAAGTTGTGGGTACCACCAATTGTTTACGTATGGTCCCATTTCTGGGGTCCTGACTCCCTCTATATAATATTTCATTATCTAGTCTGAATCTGGGCAACTCCTCCCTGACCACCTGAGCATACTTAAAAGCTCGGGTGAGAGCTTGATCAGCTC
This sequence comes from Ichthyophis bannanicus, assembly GCA_033557465.1. NCBI lineage: Eukaryota > Metazoa > Chordata > Amphibia > Gymnophiona > Ichthyophiidae > Ichthyophis > Ichthyophis bannanicus. Next base: position 777,057,325 of record CM066031.1, on the reverse strand, counting down.
GCTGTTCTTGTGGAAAGTTAGGAAACTTTGCCACTAACTCAGCTGGCACCCAGGGTAAACTTTGACCAGCCAACATGTCAGCCCTACCCTGTGCTCTGCAAAGTCTCTCACGCCGCTTTTGTGCTTTCAACTTTCTTACTTTCCCAGACGGTGGAGTTATTAAATCATCATGAGAGGGTAAGTCTCCTAATAACTCTGCCTGCTCCCCCTCCTCCTTTTGGCTCTCTACCTTAGCCTGCGAGCGGGTGGATACAAGGCCCCTCTTATTACCTATAGTTTGGCCTTCTGGATGCTTAACCATCTTTTTAGCTAGGGACTGAGGACTTCCAAACAAAGGCCCGGGAGCTATTTCCATTAATCCTTCTCCCTCCTTTCCTAGCCCTTTCACTAGTCCCTGCTGAAATCTTGGCCAGTCTCTTCCTAGAACCAAATCAAATGGTAGCCTAGGCACCACTGCTAACAGGACTTCCTCTTGTTCCCCCAGGCACTTAACCATTAGCTTATAGGTGGGATATGATGTTGCAGCACCATGAATGCATCTGATGTGAACTTGGCTTTCAGGGGTTCTAGGCACAAATCCTTCTTGGGCCTCTATCCTCTTCCAAAGCCTCTTTGACAACATACTCTGGTCTGCCCCAGAGTCTAACAGAGCATTTGTGGTAATTCCCTGCACATCAACCATCAAAAGAAATCCTTCTTTGGGCTGTTTTAAATCAACACCCATCAAGCTAGTGTGTGTCTGGCATTCCCTTTCTAAATGTCCCCATTTTCCACATTTTCCACATTTCTTTTTACTCCACTGTGTCATCTGGTTTGGCACAGTACATTTACTTTCAGAAACATTTTTAACCATTTTCTTTTCTGATACAGCACAGCTTGCCTCAGCACCAATCTTCAGAGGGCCACCCATTCTATGGCAAGCCTGTGTGGCTTCCAAGAATCTCTCTGCTAGCATGGTTGCCTCTCCAAGATTTTGGCAATTTTGCTGTATAAGGAAAGTGTGCAAATCTTTAGGCACAGCAGACATAAATTGTTCAAGCATAATAATGTCTAATAACATTTCTACATTCTTTCCCTCAGGCTCCAACCATTTTACAGCCAATCCTCTGATTCTCTGACTCAGAGCCCTGGGTGTTTCACCCACTCTTAATGTAGTAGCTCTAAACATTCGCCTATACTCTGAAATAGACAACCCTAGGCGATCTCTAATAGCAGCCTTTACATCTTTATAATTCAAAGCCTGGGCTGCTGGCATTGCTCTATAAGCTGCAAGCGCCTCTCCAGTTAATGAGGCTGCCAGCCTTACTGCCCACTGGGTCTCTGGCCATGCTAATGCTTGTGCCACTCTCTCAAAAGACTCTAGAAAATCATCAACATTATCATCTGGAGTCAGCTTCCCAAAACTAAATGCCCCAATTCCCTGATTGAGTCCCACACTGTCCACATGTGGTATACCAGTATTTACTGCTGGTCTTGCATCCGGTCCACTTTGGTTCTGCAGATTAACTAAGGCTTTCACCAGATCAAGCACTGGCCTCTGCTGGTCCATTAAGGCTTTCATAGCAGTGTGCTGAGCCTGCTGCGCTAGCTCCTGTTGCCTGCTAAACTGGGCTGCCATCCATTCAGCTAGTTCCTTTGGATCCATCTTGATCCCTGCAAGAAAACAAAGAAAAATAAACCCACAGTGCACCACCTTCCAAACAGGTGTTTTTCTCCTAATTTTTTTTTCAATTACCCCTGTGCCTTACTCCCATCCACCACTAGACATGCCCAGGTACTTATTACCTTATGTCAGTGATGAATCCAGCTCTGCACAGGGTCTTTTCCTCCTGGGACAGCTACCTGGATCAGCCACCTCTTCCTCCAAAGTGCAGTTAAGGGTCATAAAAAAACCTCCAACCAGCAGGCTTCCGAGCACAGCAATGCTAACATCACACAACAATAAACAAAAAGCTCCGGACACTTATCTTTAGATGATTACAGTCACTTGAGAATAATGATGATAAAAAAAAAGCAATTGTGAGGATGTTTTATCATCATTATTCTCAAGTGACTGTAATCATCTAAAGATAAGTGTCCGGAGCTTTTTGTTTATTGTTGTGTGATGTTAGCATTGCTGTGCTCGGAAGCCTGCTGGTTGGAGGTTTTTTTATGACCGTTGATGTAATTTTCAGTCTGTTCAGTCTTCTTAGACGTTTTGGCGTCTGTCGACAGACTTGACTCCTGTCACTTTTGTGCGGGGGGATACTGAGGTCTTTTTTCCTCCTATATCAGTAATTGGCTAGTCCTGAGCTTGTTTTGTTTAGATATATATTTTTTGAGCATAGATTTTTTGTGCATATTGACTGTTTTGGTTTTGTTTGTTTTTGGGTCATATTGATTGGGGTAGTACCTGTTTTTTTATGTATAGTTTTCTTGCCCCTTGAGAGGATTTTTGTTTAATTGAGTATATGCTGGGAGCAAGGGCATACCCATGGGTGGCAGGCTGTGATGGTAGAGCCACTTGCAGGGACAGACAGGCAACACGTGTGATTTCTGCCACTGATCCCCCCCCCAGATCCCTGCACAGGGACTGGGGTAGGGGGTGGGGCAGGTGTCTGGGGTGTCCACACTGGCTGCCAGAATCCCCTGCGATGCCCAGACCAACCACAGCACCCCCTGCACTAGGCATTCCCATTGCTGTGCATGCCCTGTGGCAGTGCTACCAGGGGGTGCAGCACCCTCACCACCTTCTTTGTGTGGGTATGCCCCCTGTTGCAGGCAATTGGGGCTGACACCTGTACCAATGCATGGCCCATCCCCCACCACCACCTGATAGGCACACATTGGGGCAGCCACCAGCATGTGTTTTGGCATCACAGCCCTGTCTCTGTGCAGACACACAGCTGTGCCTTTCAGGGTGTGTTTTTCTAGCATGGTCTCAGCCTCCCCCCCCCCACCCCCCGCCTGTTGTGGCCTCCTTACTGGCGCAGCCGGAGTTGGATGCCCCTCCATATGGCTGTTGCCAGCTGCAGGTTTGGATGATGGCACTCCCCGGGGTAGAGGACCCCCTTGTGCTGCAGCATGGAGCGAACTAGGCACTCACTTTCATTGAGGCTGAAGTTTGCATCTTTATCTTTATTTCAAAACTTTATATACCGCCCATTGTCAGGAAATTAGAGCGGTTTGCAAAAGAAAAATAAGTCTATGCTAAAGAAAAATGAAAAGAATGCCATAAAATATAGGAAAGAAGAAAGAGTAGTAAAGCAACAGCAAAGCTACAACAAGAAAAAAACAACATGGAGGGGCATCACAAAAGGGTATCATTTGGGAGGAGGTTAAAAGCCTGCTGAAATAAGTATGTTTTTAACATGTTCTTAAACTCTGGATATGAGGGCTCCAGACGGAGTGAAGCTGGTAGGGCATTCCAAAGTGAGGGGCCGAGAAAGAAAAAGGCAGCCTGCCAAGTCTGCTCCAAGTGGTCTCTCGAGGGGGGAGGTAGTGATAGTCTGTTGGCATGCAGTGACCGAAGTTGACGATATGGGGTGTGGAGAGAGATGAGATCAGCCAAGTAGAGAGGACTTGTTGTATGAATTACCCATTGTGTCAGAATCAAGATCTTATATTGATATCTAAAGCGGAGAGGCAACCAGTGAAGGTAAAGAAGAGGAGGAGTCATATGATCCGACCATCGAGCATGAAAGATGACACGGGCTGCTGTGTTCCGCACTAACTGTAAACGCTGAAGCTGATAGGCTGGTAGGTTAGCAAGAGCTACATTACAGTAGTCTAATCTACTGGTGACCAGGGCCAAAACTAGTGTGATGCTGCCATGCCACTGGTGTGTCTCTGCCCAGCCACAGAGGGGTCCTACCCGTGGGGCCTGCGTGGTGGTGTCATCTATGAACAGGTATGCTGGACGGGCAATACATGGGTTCCTGAATACACGCTGTCCTGCTTCTATGGCTGGTGTTGTGGTCACATGCACAGGTATCGCTTGTACCTGGGGCGCAGTGCCTGGGTTATGCGCCCTGCGTTTTCCCGCATATGCTGCAGTGGGCACCTGCCACTATGCTCAGTTTGTGCTGCATTTTCATTGCTTGCCCATTTTGGCGGAACATGAATCACGATTCAAGCACTTTTCCTGAATGGGTACCTTTCTGCGGGTATGGCCGGCCTTGGTGCCTTGTTGAATATCGGACCTTCTTTTTTTGTTGTATACCTTTGAACATACTATTCAAATATTATGATGACATATAGTTGGAAATGTCTTCAGCAGCAGACTGGCTAACCTACTGAAGAGCTTTAAACTAGATTCATTGGATGGGTGAAGAGAGCCCCCAGTTAAGTGAAATATTACATACCTTTGTAGAAATGGGTAATAGGGGCAATATCTGGAAAGCAGTGTGTATAAATGCCTGTAGCATGGGAAATAAGATCCCAGATATTGAGGCTTTAATGGAAGAGGCAGATTTGGATTAAGTGGTGGTTATGAAGACATGGTTCACGGAAAACCATGACTGGGAAGGAAGAAGGGGAGGTGGAGTGGCATTATATGTAAAAAATAATATTAAAGCTATAGAATTGCAGGGCTTAAAAGGAAGAGAGGAGACACTGTGGGTTAAACTAGAAAGAGGGAAAGGGAAATCCATTTGCATTGTAGTTATATATAGTTCCCCCTCACAGAGAGAAGTGGACAAAAATTTAATAGAAGACATATGCAGTATTGCCATGAAAACAGAAGTGCTACTGATGGGAGATTTCAATATGCCGGATGTGGATTGGCACAACCCTGCTGTGTGTCATCTAGACGTAAGGAGATCCTGGATTCTCTACAGGGAGAACTATTCAGGCAACTTGGCATGTGATGGGGCCAACCGGACTTAGTGTTTACCAATGGGGAAAGTGCATCTGATATTACAGTGGGAGATCATCTCGCATCCAGTGATCACCAGATGGCATGGTTCAGTATTAGGACTAGGGCTCATAAAATCCATTCAAAAGCAAGGGTCTTAGACTTCTGGAAAGCTATCTTTGCCAAGATGGGACAATACTTCAGAGTCGTTAGTGGGATGGGAACAGCTAGGGGATATAGAAAAACAGTGGACAAAACTGAATGGGGATAGTTTTAGGGTAACAAACCTTTTTGTTAGAAAGGCAAATAAATATAAAAGGAAAAGGAGACCACTATGGTTCTCAAAAGAAGTAGCTGCAAAGGTGAAGAAAAAGAGGGAGGCTTTATGAAATACAAGAGATCAGAGAGAGGAAGACAGGCATCCATATTTGGAAAAACTTAGAGAAGCTAGCAAAGTAGTCAGGAAAGCAAAGGTACAAAAAGAAGAAGAAATAGCCAATGCAATAAAATGCGGGGATAAGACATTTTTCAAATATGTTAGCGGGAGGAGGAAGGGCAAAAGTGGTATTGTCAGACTCAAGGGTGCAGGGAAGAAATACACAGAAACTGATTGCTTAACAAATCTTTCTGTTCTGTGTTCACAGATGAAGGGCCAGGAGCAGGACCTCAGCAAACGCCCACAAACAGGAACAGAAGTGATGTGGATCATGAATGATATTCAGAAGCCTGTATTTGTGATGAACTAGCTAAACTAAAAGTGACAAAGCCATGGGTCTGGATGGGATACATCCAAGAATAATGAGGGAACTTGGGGATGTTCTAGCGGCTCCACTATCTGGCCTTTTTAATGTCTCTGAGTTAGGAGGACTGGAGAAAGGCACATGTGGTCCCTTTACACAAAAGCGGATGTAAAGATGACATCAAGAACTACAAGCCAGTTAGTCTAACCTCTGTGATTAGTAAATTATTGGAAAGGCTACTAAAAGAGAGAATAGTGAGGTTTCTGGAATCCAGTCCATTGCAGGATCCGAGGCAGCATGGATTCACTAGAGGCTGGTCTTGTCAGACAAATCTGATTGATTTCTTTGACTGGGTTTCCAGGGAGTTGGACCAAGGGAGAGCCCTAGATGTCATGTATTTAGATTTCAGTAAAGCCTTTGACACTGTTCCACACAGGCAACTTATAAATAAACTGAGCACCCTAGGGATGTATAAAGTTACTGATTGGGTTAGAAGTTGGTTGAGTGGGAGACAACTAAGGATACAGGTTTCCATTCATGTTATAACTTGTGATAAGGAAGCTTATCATAGCTCAGGAAGGAGCTATAGTAAAGGTGAAGTGACTCTGAACAAGCAACCTGTCAGTTCTGGTAGAAATAAGAAAACAGAATTTTTCCATAAAAGACTACCAGTCCCAGAATGCACCAGGTTTCCAACAGCCATTAGAGGAGCTGAAGTGGGGAAACGTGTGTTCAATCAGGAGGGCTATGAAGTAATCCCCAAGCACTCATCTCAAAGGGCAGGGCCTGATTCAGCACAGCTGCGCTGTGCTAGGGTGGAGCATTCATCTAACCAGAATAAAGGTAGAGTTTATTCTACAGAGAATTATCCTCAGTTTCAGCTTGGACATCCTCAGATTCATCTTGGACATCATCCTCATCTTGATCATCTTGGACAGCTTCATCATCTGGAGGATCATCAGAAGCAGAAGCCAGAGCGGATGGACAGAGAGGGCAAGAAACCCTTTGGAAGAAAGAAGAGAAAAGCTTTTGGGAGGTCTAAAGGAGTCCAGAGCAGTACGTATACTGGAAGGCATTCCAAAGGCAAGCTTACACCATTGGACTGGGGAAAGCCAGAGGAATGGTGCTGCAGAGCTAGGAATCTCCAGATGGTACCGGTGAGGGAGACGGCTGCACGTGGAAGGGACCCTAAGACCTGTGCCAGAAGGTATGTGAAGAGAGATCCAGTGTCCAGGGATCTGGATTGGAAGGCTGGACATAAGAACTGGACTACATACTGGCCAGGCTATTTAGAGAGGAACTCTAACAGCAATGGAAGCTCAGGTATGAACACTGATCTATGCCCTAGCTATACCCTTGAAAGACAGCAGGGAAACAAGTATTCTCCTGAAAGTGCTCCATTGAGAAATTCCTCTGTGCCAATCCATGATTTTGAACCCATGATTGTTGAAGAAGGGGGAGAGGTGGTAGATACAGGCTGTGAATACATGGATTGCTCTCTGTCTAAACTCCTTTGGTAATTTACTGTTACAAAGTACAACAACCATCACAAAGAAATACAAACTTGTTCTTTAATCTACTCAGAAAAGCTCCTGAATAGGATTTGAGCCAAGCAGTAGAAAGTAAGCCAGCTAAGGGGTTTCAGCTGGATAACTGCTAGCAATTGAGCCTTACCTAATTGCTTGTGAGCTCTGAGGGAATCACTTCTGAGTCTATGTGTGAAGATATAAGAAGTTAACCTGAAAAGAAAGTTTTTCCCTACTTTGTGGGTTTTGTTTGTTGTTTGATGCACTGCTAAGAAAAAATTAGCTAGAGCCTACAGAAAAGACCAGTTTGTTACCAACTAGGTCTTTATTCTTTTGCTTTGATTGCCTGACAAGTTCAGCTGTTGTTTTCCTGATTTTGTTTTTCTAACACTGAAAGCAAGTATCCTGTTTTATGTGCTGCCAAGCATATCTGTGTTGGGAGAAATAACCCCATAAATAAATATCTTATTGGCTTTACACTCAAGCACAACTAATTATTGTGAGTGGCTGTGTCTGGTGTGAATGGACTGCATTTCCCACAAACCCTTGCAAATCATATTGATATATGCCTTTGCCAAGACTGTGAACATTCTCACCCAGGCACCCGTCTGACAAACTTAAATCTTTTCCATGTAATGTTGAAGTTCTGTTTGTAAACTGCATTGATCCTCAGAAACGTGGTATATAAGCATAAATAAATGAATACAGGTAAATGGAGCACACTCTGAGGAGGAGGAGGTTACCAGTGGTGTGCCTCAGGGATCTGTCCTTGGTCCGATTCTTTTTAACATCTTTGTTAGTGATATTGCGGAAGGGCTGTCGGGTAAGGTTTGCTTGTTTGCAGATGATACCAAAATCTGCAATAGAGTAGACACCCAGGAAGAAGTAGATAACATGAGGAGGGATCTAGCTAAGCTTGAAGAATGATCTAGAATTTGGCAATTTAATGCAAAAAAAAAAAAAATGCAGGGTCATGCATTTGGGCTGCAAAAATCCGACAGTGTAGGGGGTGAGGTACTTCTGTCCACAAAAGAAGAGTGGGACCTGGACATAATTGTGTCTGACAATCTTAAAGTAGCTAAACAGTTAGAATAGACAACTGCGAAAACCAGATGGATGCTTGGGTGTATAGGAAGAGGAATGGCCAGCAGAAAAAAGGAGGTGATAATGCCTCTGTATAAGTCTCTGGTGTGACCTCATTTGGAGTATTGTGTGCAATTCTGGAGACTGCATCTTCAAAAGGATATAAGCAGGTTGGAGTCGGTGCAGAGAGTGGCTACTAAAATGATTAGTGGTCTTTATCATGAAGCATATGAAGACAGACTTAAAGATCTTAATATGTATACTTTAGAGGAAAGGCAGGATAGGGGTGATATTATAAAGACATTTGAATATCTCTGTGGCATAAATGCACAGGAGGGTCTCTTTCAGTTGAAGGCAAGCTCTGCTACGAGGGGACTTAGGATGAGGGTAAAAGGGGATAGACTCAGGAGTAGTATGCGGAAATATTTCTTTATGGAAAAAGTGGTAGATGTGTGGAATAGTCTCCTAGTGGAGGTGGTGGACATGAGGACTATCTGAATTCAGAAAAGCATGGGATAAATACAGAGGATATCTAAAGGAAAAAAGGGGGACTATTGTAGTTGATATGGTAGGGCAGACTAGATAGGCCATGTGGTCTTTTTCTGCCGTCATGTTTCTATGTTTCTAATTATTTCTCAAGATATTGTATACAAAATACCTAAAATGCAAGGGTGCCTATAATGTTGACCAAAACAGATTATCAGATTCGGATCTAGACTTGTTTTGGAAACGTCTCTGAGCCCAGTAATTAGATTCCCTCCACCACTACCAGGAGGCATGTTTAGTCAAGCTACCGCCTCATAATTAGCTTCTGGTGTAGCAGGTGGAGAAAAGAAGGAACAGAAAATAACGACAATAGAAATGAAATATAGAACCTTAAAGATGAGGGTGTAGATTTTGGAGGTAAAGTGGGATATACAGAAAGAAAAGAGAAAGTCACGCTCTGATGAGGTGATGGAGATTCAAGATGAGACAATAGAATCAGGTGTTATATTAATGAGGCCTCTATAAGTGGTAATCTCTTTTGGGAATGCAGATGGAACAAAGAATAAAAATATCCAACTTGGAACTCTGGAGAATGATTACTCAAAGGGAGATAACTATCAAGTTGCTTATCGCAGCTGTTTACATTTTCTGGGAATACTGAGAACATTTCAGCGCGTTATCTTGGTATTATTTTGGATTCTGTATTAACAATGAGACCTCAAATTAAGGCACTGGTCAAAAAGATGTTTTTAAACTTCTCTTTGTGGGCAATTTCTCCAAATGGGTTAGTTTTGTGCATACGATGACATTCCTGATCCTCACTCCTCTTTCTATGTAGGTTAAAACGTGTCCTTGCCAAGTCCAATTTCCAGACAATTCTTGAACCAATGTTTATACTGTGTTTTGATTGCTATAATCTGCTGTTAGTGGGCTTGCTAGCGATTACTACTAAAGCTTTTCAGCTGGCACAAAAATGTTGCTAATGGGTTGATGACTGGTTGCAAGTTGCAAAAACATATCGCTCTTAGTTTATTTGTTTTGCATTTGTTACCAAGTAATGTCTGTACTAGATTTAAGCTCATTTTTATGATTTTTAAAATTCTTAGAGGATATACATCATCTGAACATTTACCTGGAGTATCATTGTAGAGGGTGACTTGCAATTTGTGGTGATCTCAACAAAATTTATTGCAATGCTTATTTGATAAAGTCATTCATAAGGCCACAGTGTGAGCGCATATTTTTTCTATTGGTGTTCTTCAGCCAGGAATGTGTTGGGTGTGGCTATTAGGATGGAAACTGATCTTAGTATCATCAGGAAGAAATTAAAAACTCGTGTCGTTTTATCTGCATTTGCTTGCCTTCTTTATAAGATGTGCTAATCTTCTTTTAATGATTCTACTTTTATATTGATGTGTGTTTCATTTTGATGTTTTGTTTTGTTTGTTTTTTGCTGCTTAGGATTATATAAGTTAGGTGGACTGTAAGTGAATAAACAAAATGAACTCGAGGCAGCAGAACTGAGGAATGTCACTCTTAAGTGAATGGCTGCAACGGCAGAATGACAGCTTAAAAGGCCATTCATCTTAATAAATATTCTGCTATCCAAGGTAGAAAATTTAGAAATACTTTTTGCTAAAGGAATTAGAATTTTTCTAGGAATAAATTTACATCACCTTTAGACATGTTGAAATTGACATCATAAGTTTTGACACATTTCTAAAGTTTAATTAATCTACTTGAGACAAGTTCACCTTGAGTCTTCATGAGAGGAAACATCAAATGGAGCTACCCTAGTTGCCTCCTTTATTCCGAACTCGGACATCATTTTGAATTTTTCTTTGGAAATAGCAATTCCATTTTGCATAGTCATAAGATATTTTCCAGTCTTGATTTCTGAAGCTCAAGCAGTAGGAAAAAAATGCCTTGTGTTGCGCTCTCTGACAATTTCTTTAGGGGTTTCTTTTTCTATAATATTTTGTCATAAGTGTATTATTACATTTCTGGGAAATATTTTTATTTTTAGTGACCTAAATCTTTTTAAGACATTTATTCAAGATAAATCCTCTATGGTGTGTGGAACAGATCCAAAGGAGCATAGTTTTTAACTTCTGGAAGAGTAGCATCAATGGTAAATATATTGATTGAAGTCTGTGTGTGTTAACTGTAGATATTAGAGTTATTTCATTGTGTTTTCCTTTAAGATTTGTTCTCTCCATTTTGGTGGACATTAGATTATATCAATCTTTTGTATTTCTTCTCTGTGTAAACATTATTTATACTATAGTTTGGGCACGATATGATGAGTTTTTTCATTTTGTAATGGAAATGTGAAATAATAATAAAAAAGAAATCTGAAAGCATGACTGGCCAGCTGGCTAAGGTGCCAAGTTCTGTAATGCACACTGCCCTGCATAAGGTCCCCGATTCATTTCCTAAGTTGAATCTTCTTCTTGTGAAGTCTGGAATGCTGTGATGGTAGTGTTTACAAACTCTGGAAATGGGAGAAAGTCATGGTCATTGTTTAAGGTGATATCTGAGTGAATTAGGATGTCAATCAGGTAAATTACAACACATGGCTCTTGAACACATTGGGGTCAATATTCAGCCAGTGTGGTGACTGTAATAAGTTACCATATTGGCTGAATAGTGTTTAACTTAGTATGTATATTCAGACCACTATTGGTATAGGTAGCTGTGTTGAATATATGCATAGTGCAGTCACTGTTCCAGCACTCTCTGTTTAGGCTATTAAGCAGGGAAGTGCATGCATTTTAAAACTAATTAACAAATGAAGGCATTTTCTGTTTGGGGTTAGAGTGAGCTGAATATTCAGTTTTGCTATTTCTTTTGACAATGTTACAGCCAATGGAACCAGACACGGGGTGGGACCCTTTGGGAGGGCAGAAAAAAGAATCACAACTCATTTCACCAATCATAATGAAACTTCTGACAAGCAGCCAAATAAGCCTATCCCTGCCTTACTTCTCTCAAGTGCCATGGCTGATGGTGCCAGCAGCTCAGCAAGAAGCTGTAAACAAACACCAGCAAACCAGTACCATTTTCTCTTGTGCATTTAAAAAGAAAAGGTGACAAAGATCATGGCTTTAGAGAGTTGTTTTGCTCAAATTAAAAAGGTACAAAAAGAATAGGGAAATCATCCAAAGATTAGAATAGGGCTATGAGAGGGAGACAGTACTATTTCTGTCTCTATGTCACAGAAAAGTGAGTTTTAAAAATCTCTCAGGCTCAGTGGCTCTAGAACAAAGAAAGACTATAGTGAATAGTCACATCAGAGAGAAAATGATCCTAAACAACAGATATCAGGCAGATAGGCAAAGGTGGGCAGTTAGCCATTTACTACTGCTACTGGTACTTATCATTTTCTAAAGCACTACCAGGTGTATGTAGTACTATGCAGACCCATTTAAAAGACCCAGTCCTTCCTCCATACAGTCTACAAGTGAATATGATTGAATCAATACCTGGAAAGTATTGACACTGATATGGTGTTAGAAGCAGAGGAGGGAAATTAGTTTACAGCTAGCACCAGGTTTTGTGGAGAAGCTTATGTTCCTAAAGACTCCTGCAAAGTTGAAGAGAGTCTGATCTATTTATTAGCACCAGCAGCAAAGCAGAAAAGAGTCTGATTGAATTAATGCGTGGAAGAGGTAGGCATTGATATGGTATTAGAAGCAGAGGAGGGAGATTAGTTGGTGCTTCTGAGAGATATAGGGCCCGCAACAGCATTAGCAGAAAGGAATAGCGAGGACAGTTTCCAAATTTCTATAGTCCATCAGCAAAGTTGAAGAGAGGTTTCTTTAAGATGAGAGTACCAACAACTGCAGTGTCCAATGGATATGTGAAAGACCAGCATCTTTTCTCATCTACAGAGAGGAGCAAATACAGCTGAGGCAGTATGTGTGGAAGGGGATGGTGAATAAGGAGATTAAGTTAAGTCATTGGCAACAGAGCAAAGTAGCAGACATATCCTGTTCTATGAGCAGATTTTTGAAAATACAGAATCTGAAAAATCATCATGTGAGTGATTTCCAGCAGAATCATCAGATTTTGAAAGTTTCATAGTTGAGGAGGTTCTGGAAAATCTAGTTCTTAGTATGCTAAATGGTGAGGAGGTAGGAAGTGTTACTGCCGAGGTCAGGATCACCCCACATGTATCTCAAGTAGTGGAGAGTGTGAAGGATGCTACTGGTTATTTAGATTCTGCTCTGCTTTCAGCCCCAGTCCCAGCAGCAGCTACCAAGGAAGCAGAGAAGTTGTGCTATAAAAAATAATAATTTTAGAGGCATTTTAAAATGCTTGAGGATCAGCACTATGCAGAATTCATGTACTATCTTAAAGCCATTAGTAAAGGAAAGCTCATAGTGGCAAGCTGAATTATTCTCTTAAACACCACCTTTTGGATTTAGGTTCAAGGGAGGACACTGATACTAGGCTGGGGTCTATCTCCTGCACTGCAAGTAGCAGTAGCAGGAAAGCTACAGAAAAGAGGAAATCTGTTTCTCAAGCTGAGCCCCTAGCCTCATTCCTAAGTGAAGTGGTAGGTAAGCAACCCAGATGCCTGGGGGTAACCAAGTTACTATGAAGGAGATAGGGTGGTATTCAGCATATCTCCAGGAATAAGCAGGAATGAGTCTTCACATATGGGTACATCGGTACTGACGGAGCCTGCACGGGAACGCTCCCCAGCATCCAAAAAGAAATCTTTTGGGAGCATCCCACATGCATGTGTGAAGCCTTCCCGCCCATTCACTTCCCTCTCATCAGTTTTCCGTTTTCCGCCGAGCCGGCAGGACGTATTCCTGTCACCGCAGAAAATTCTTTTTATTTTTTAGTTTTTTGTGGTCGCGTCTGCCTTCCCTCGATACCGCTGGTGCTTTTCTTTCTTTTACTAAAAAACTTTCTTCTTTTTTTTTAGGAAGTTTTTCCTGTTTTGTGCCTGATGGTTTCTAGGCCACCAGGCCTCTATCCTTCCATTATGGAAAAGCCAGCCACTATCCTTAAGAAATGCTCAAAGTGTGGCGGTACAGATATATTTTCAGACACTCATACTTGGTGTCTAAAATGTTTAGGTCCTGACCATTGCCGACTGGAGTGTCTCTCCTGCTGGAGCTCAAACAGAAGAAGTCTTCAGAATCGAGCACAACTAGATACCCGGTTCACATCGCACTCGATGTCACCAGCTAGAATTTCTTCTTTTTCACAGGATCAGGTAACCAAACAAAAGTCTGTAAAGACTAGCCAGTCCTCGAGTGGTAGATCTCCTTCTCAGCATCGAGATGCCTCTGGCCTTGCTCTCGAGGACATATTGGCAATAAAGCCCCGGCGGGAGTCTTCGGGCTCCAAAGCATTAACGGGGTTTCAGGTTGTTTCCGGGGTTCTACCTCGGTGAACATACCTGGGCCATGCTCGGTGGTTGTGGCCGCTTCAAGCAGTACCGACACCCCGGCATCGGCTATGGTGATGGATGAAATACTCCTCACCGATGAATGTAGTCTAGCGCTCTCGGCTACTTCGGTACCGCTAGAGTTGCTGCAGACCGTTCCTCCAGTATCGGTATCGGCTTCCGTACCAGTACCGGTATCGACATCGGCATTGGTGTCGGTACCGTCCATGCTTGCTTCGACAGACTCGCTTCCTTCGATGCCGAGCCTGGAATCGATCTCTAGCATGGAGGATTCAGTACCGACTCGTCTCGGTACCGACCTCGGGCGGTATTGAAGACATCGCTTTAAAGAAAATCGGATGCTTCATCCTTTCAGGTCTTCTGATCCCGTTGACTAGGATGAATCCATCGGTACCAAGGCTGAATTTTCAACAAGTCTAGCCTTTACCCCTCATTTTAGAGGGTCCTCCTCAGGGGAGATTTCTTTCCAAGCTTTTCTACTTGATATGGCAAAGTTACTTGCCATTTCTATACCTGCTAAAGAATCCCTACCAGGGGATTCAGAGACTCTGCAATTCCCCTGGATTCCAAAGGAGGTGATCATGCTTCCTTTGCACCAGATCTTACAGGATTTACTATTAAGAATGTGGGAAACTCCTTTAACGGTATCCCCACATTCTAAGACACTTGACACTATGTACAAGGTGTCACCTTCTCCAGGTTTTCAAAAGACTCAACTTCCTCATCATTCTATTGTTGTAGAATCAGCAATGAGGCGTATTAAGAGTGCAAAAAAGCACTCTTCTTATCCGCCAGGTCGTGAGTCTAGGACTTTAGATGCCTTTGGATGTCGATGCTTCCAGGCATCCATGCTTGGTCACAAAGAACTTAAAGCTTTTGAACCCTTTTCTTCAAGAACATAAAAGAGCAGACTTTTTCATATTAGTCAGTCATGCTCAAAATGTCTCCAAATTCCTTAATCGTGCTTCCCTGGACTGTTTTGAGTCTATTAGCAGAACTTCTGCTATAGCCATAGGAGCACGACGCATGGCCTGGCTCCAAGCTTCAGACTTGGACAAATGGGTACAAGAAAGGCTGGCAAATACTCCTTGTACTGGTGAAAATCTCTTTAACAAGGATGCTTTATTCCAAGCTAATCAGTTAAACACTGATATTGTTGCTTTCAGAGGATTGTCAAAACTTTCCTCTATCCCATCTAGTAAAAAATCTCCTAATAAACTTTATCCCCCTAAGGGGAAAAAGTGTTATTCATCCTCTACCCATCATGCAGATGTTTCGAAAGAAGGCCAACATCATACCAGGCTAAGAAAACCAAAGCCTCAATAGGCTCAGCAAACCCAGCAGTTGCAGGGTTTCTGATATTTTATCATTTTTCCTGTTGAGTTTCAGAACCGCTACCTACTTCTTAACAACAGAAGCATTTACAGTTCTCATCCTTACTTGAGAGGTCAGTGATACTCTGCCTCAATCCTCGACTTTAGGCATGAATCTCTTACCAAGAGAAATCCATTCTTTTAGCTCTTACAGCTATCAAGGATAATCATGCCCTACAGGTAACAGGCTTCTCCTCTCCTTTTAAAGTAAAAAGAGGAGTAACAACTAGTTACAAGGTAGGCTATGCCCTTCACCTTGACAGTTGTCCTGTACGAGGATATTTTATACCTTTGACTGCAGGGGAGCTTTACCTTTTTTCAGAGACTTACCAAATTGTAAGTCTTCACAACTCTGTATTACTTTCTATCCCTCTTAGTTGAAACTTTAACTCTAAGAGTGATACCATTTGACTGGAGGGCTTACCTTTTAAGCCGTAGGATTGTCTTCAATACCTACTCCAGTAAGTGATTTTCCATACAGAGTTTCTCCCCTTTGCAATCTTTTCAAATATTTCTTTTAAGACAGCTTATCAGACCATAATTGAGTTTTATCACTTCTAATTATGTCTGTCGGTCCTTTTCCAATCTATAGGACCTAACCTCTTCTGCTGCCTTAACAGATAATTCCAAGAGAGGTTCCAAAACCTACTTGGACAATTTATCGTTGCAGGCAACGAGCCTGTCTACTATTCTTAGCCATCTTCAATTCTTTTGGATCCAATAGAATAGATTAGATTGCATACTGGCAACTAAACAGCCAGATCTCACCTAAGCAACCTACAACATGCTCTCTGCAATTCTACAAGAAGCTCTGCAACTATGGGCCTTTGCCAGAGAGCGTCAGAGCCATTCCTGGTGGGTAACTTTCAGATGGTTAAAAGGCTTTGCCCAGTCATGCCCCACATGACCGTTTTTTTCCTACTCTTTCCATCTTCCTTAAAATTTCCTTTTAGGGAAAATGAACCAGGGCTTAGATCACGTGAAAGCATAAAGAATTGCTTAATTCCCTGAGTTGTTCCACATCTCCAGTGGAACTCTTCCAACAGGGATGCATTTCTTTTCACTGCAGTTGATCCTTGTCTACTACATTCCTTCTAATTCCCAATACTTCATTGGAGCTTATGCTGAACAAAGAATGCATTATACTCATATTGCCCTCATAAACGAGCAAATATGGTATTTCCTTATATTGCGTCTTTTTCTCCACACTGAAGCTCTCCATGTAAGTCATTATCCTAAGTGACATCACTTAGGGAAGACATTACTGATCTTCAAGAAATTGGAGGCTACATCGCCTACTACAAATGTTTCTTTCTTTCATTTGGATCGAGGGGTCTTATAGACCCATCCTTTTTTCTGCGAACCAGTCAGATTTATCTCCTCTCTTTCCTAGGGCCTTATTCTGCTCCAAGGATGAAGAGCTTCAAACTTTGGCCTACAGAAGTTTTTACCTTCTCATCCAAAGTCCAACCTCATTAAACTTCCCCAGTTTTTTCTTCTGGGATTAGTTCTAGCCATTAACGCTTCTGACCTCTGCCTGTATTGCAAAATGTATTTCCTCTACTTCACAGTGAGGTATTTTCTTTGAGGATAATGTACTGGCTCTTAGCACCAGACCCATATTAGCCTCAACAAATACTTTCGCAAAACCTTTGACTAAGGTCCACATTAGAAAATTGGAATTCAATATTTTACTAACCTTTATGATCTACACAAGGACTCCCCTCTAGATGCCTTGTTTAGTCAAGCTGTTCCACAGCACACCCTTTTTAATTCAACTCCTACCCTCCATCCCTTGGATGCCTGAGGTTCTGGGAAATAGCATGGCCCATCTATTAGATTTGCAACATGCTGGGACCTCCTCCAGGCATCTCTAGCTTGGGAGTCCCCATATGTGAAGACTCATTCCTGCTTGTTGCTGGAGATAGCAGTTACTTACCTGTAACAGGTGATCTCTGGGAACAGCAGGAATACGTCTTCACAACCCACCCACCTCCCCTAGGAGTTGTTTCTCTCTTTCTCTCTCTCTCTAATTTGTCTACTTCCCTCCTTCGGTCTCAGCTACAAACCCAACTGATGAGAGGGAAGTGAATAGGCGGGAAGGCAGCATGCATGCGTGTGGGATGCTCCCAAAAGCTTTCTTTTTGGACGCTGGGGAGCATTCCCGCGCAGGCTCCGTCGGTACCGATGTACCCATATGTGAATACTTATTCCTGCTGTTCCCAGAGATCATCTGTTACAGGTAAGTAACTGTGCTTTCTGTCCCAGGGCAAGTGGCACAGTCAGAATTGAAAGTACAGACATGATGAATCAGAGAAATGATTGTCCTCTATGACCATCCCCTGCAGCTGGTTGAGCGTGTGGAATTTCATACTGCATCTTTTAGGTCCCAGTGACCTCCAAGACAACCTTTAGAAGGCAGGTGATCCCCAGTCTTTATAATCAGGGCCTTATCCAGCTGCAGGCAGAGTTGGCCAAGGCAGAAGGTAGTAGGATGCATTTCATATTTTCGCAGGTGAATACAGGCATTTTATTTGTGCAAGTTTATGGGGAAAGTTTGCATATAGATATTATATATTATTAATGTGTGCTGTATTAATATTTTATTGTAGTTTGCATTTTTATTGTACTTTTGCTTTCTATATTAAGAATTTTTTATTGTGATGCACTTTGATATTTGCATGAACAGACAGAATTTCAAATATTAATAAATAAAACCAATCAAATCAAATTTTACCAGTGATTTTGGACTAGTCAGAATGCTATGGATGCCTTCCTCCCCCTGAAAGCACCCTGGTGGTAGCTGCATGGAGCAGGGGGGGGGCTGTAAATATAGTGGGGGCACACTAGCAGCAGCATACAGCTGGACTGTGTTACATAAGAAGGTGATGGATGGTAGCCATAACTTGTCCCATATCTTAAGGGCAATGATGGAGAGCTAGCAGCTAGGCCGGAGAGAGACAGCTATGGGTCCTGGCTATTTCGTAACAGATGGTTGGAAAACAAATGGCTAAGGCAGTGAAGAGGGGGACTTTTGTGGTATCGATTGCTTTGCACACTTGCTGTACCTGCCACTAGCAGACTTGCTAGATATGGGGAGCCAAGGAAGTGGAATCCTTGTCCTGAAGCTACTGATTTATAAGTGGAGAAACATAGGGCATTTCCACCAGAGTGTAAAGGGTAGGCATGAACTACAAAATATGAAAAGTTATACGTTAAATGGAAGTAAATAACCATGATATCTTACTGCTGAGTCTTCGCTTCATGATCCATAAAGTTACAGTATCCAAAAAAAAAAGGAAGAACTTGAAAGAGCGGGCTAACAGAAGATAAAAGCAAAAGGCAACAAATTGATACATATACAACCGACATCTTCCGGGGTGACTGCTCAGTGCACATGCTGTGGTCCACCGGCTATCCTTTGAGTTGGCAATCTTAGGGGATATATGCAAAAAATGGATGGAGAAAAATAAACTTAACATCCAAATTGTCTATTCTTCCAACTTAAACTCTGTTGCCATTTGCTTTATTTTTTGTTGGGACCGCTCTTTCAAGTTCCTCCTTTTTTCTGGATACTGTAACTTCATGGATCACTTGCGGAGCAGTTGTTTGGTTGTTATACTGCCCCTGAAGAAGGTCCCCGGCTGAAACACGTGTCAGGCTGACCTCTCTGTTAATTTTATAAATCGGTTCTTCCACTGTGATTTCTGTGTCTTACTACTTACATAACTGCAGGAAAGGTGCTTCCCCTGCTCGTGCTTAACCAGATAAGTATATATTATATACCTTATTAGCAGGGGCAGTATAACAATGAAACAACCGCTCCACAAGTGATCCATGAAGTTACAGTATATATATATATATTCTTCAACAGATTCAGACTACTATCCCCTGCATGTTTTATGTTTTTTTTTTTTCAAAAATTTATTTATTAGAATCACACGGCACAATACATAACTACAAGAACTGCATCATTTTTCCATTATACAGTCAACGAAATCCAACATACCCTGGGCAGGGCTGTGTCTTCTCCACCACCTTAGGGTTTTACGACGATACTGAGAAAGACAAATTTGTCAATATACTACCTGAAACTCACCTAAAACCCACCCTCCCCACCCACCCAGGACCTTAGGGACCTGTCCTATCCTGCCAACATATATCTCCTAGGAACCCATCAGTACCTCGCCCAGCACTACCCCAAGCACAAAATTTCACTGCGGGCTTTAGGCCCCAGCTTTTGAATATAAGGCATCCAGATCAAGAGAAAGGAAGCCCAGCTCTGGGGGTGTCTCTTCGCACTCCTCCGTTCCAAAAGCATAAACTGGTGAAACCCATTACGCCACTCCCAAAAGGAGGGGGCCTTCGGCTCTCGCCATCGCCGGAGTACAGGACTCTTCCCCACCAGACATGCCTTCCGTACCAGCATTCTCTGCCATCTACCCTTCGGGTGGAGTGGTCCTAACTGATCCAGCGCCACTAGCCGCCCCGTCCAGCAGAGCTGCTGCTGCAGTAAGCCGCTAAGATAATTCCCTATCCTAAGCCAGTAGCGACGTATATGGGGACAACCCCACCACATATGACCCAAATCCGCCAATGTACAATCACATTTCGGACACCCGCCATAGGTAGTAAGACGACTACGCAATGCACGTCTCGGGGAGAAGTGGGCCCGGATAATGCATTTGAATTGCATTTCCCGCCATCTGGCCCCTTCCGCTATCTGGGCGACCCGGCTTAGCACAGCACGAACAGAGCCTGGAGTCACCTTGCAGCCCAGTTCCTGCGCCCACGAGGCTTCTTCTGCCGAATAGTTTGGTGGCGTCACATAGGGCTCCAATGTTTTTTTTAACTTTGCTATGGTAGGTGGGGACCCCTCCCCCAGGGCAAAGAATTCTAATATCCGTGTGGAGTGTTCAACCATTAATTCCCTTCTCGAAACAGAACCCACATAATGAGAAAGCTGCAAGTACGCAAACAGGGAAGCTCCGGGACGCAAATCGTATTCCCGACATAACACTGCCAAAGTCTTACACCGCCACTCCAAGTCAACTACATGTCCCAAAGACCGTATCCCCACCTGCTCCCAGCGATGGAAGGGGGCCGAATCCGACCCCGGGAGAAACTGGGCATTCCCCTGCAGCGGCAACCAACTCGAAATCTCCGGAGAACTCCCCCACAATTTATTCAACTGCTGCCATGTACGCCGTGCTGCCTGAACCAACACACTTTTCGTCACTCGACCCGGCAAAACCACCCGCCGCAAGTGTAAGACCGCCAGCAAGGAATGCGGTGCCACAAGAGCCTCCTCGAGTCCCCTCGAGGTATATACCTCGGTATTGCCGAGCCAATCCCCCAGGTGCCTAGCCTGGCAAGCCAGGGCATAGTTCCAGATGTCTGGCACACCAATTCCCCCAAATCTCCATCCCCCTCTCAAGCGGCTCATCGGTATGCGTGATCTGGCCCCCTTCCAAAGAAACCCACGGAACTCACGTTCAATACGCGAAAGATCACGGCATAGCAACCACACCGGCAGGGTTTGCAGCCAATAGAGGACCAGTGGCAAAATCACCATCCCCAATGCTGCCGCCCTACCCAACAAAGACAACGGAAGGGGGGCCCAAGCTTGTAATTGTGAGTGGACCTTAGAAAGGATTCGCTCAAAGTTCCTCTTATACAGTGCTGTCATATCTTTAGTTAACTCAATACCCAAGTAAATGAAGGAGTCACCTGCCCATCTCAGAGGAAAGCGCTCTCCCCAGTGTCCCTGGAGCCGCCCCCCAATATCCAGGGCTTCCGATTTGTCTCTGTTGATACGTAATCCTGCAAATTCACCATAACGGTAGAATTCGGCAAGCAAACACGGCAATGACTGCTGAGGACTGCGCAAGTGGACGAGGATATCATCCGCGAAAGCGGCCACCTTAAAACCATAGGACCCAATACGTACACCGCGGATATCGTTTGACGACTCTATACTCCGCAACAGCGGATCCAACGTCAGCACAAAAAGCAACGGAGAGAGCGGGCAGCCCTGTCGAGTGCCCCTCTCAAGGTTAAAGTTGTCAGACAGCACCCCGTTACACAAAATGCCAGCCGTAGGATTTGTATACAACAACTCCACCATCTTATTAAAGGAGTCGCCCAGTCCATATTGAGGTAAAAGAAACGTCATGTAATCCCAATTGACCTGGTCGAACGCCTTTTCCGCATCAAAGCTGATCAACAATGACTGCTCATCCCGTGTGCGCACCCATTCTATTGAGGCTAAGATCTTCCACAAATTACGCACAGCATACCGCCCCTGGACAAAACCCACCTAGGACTCATGCAACAGGCCCCCTAATACGGAGGCCAGTCGGTCAGCCAGAACCTTCGCCAACGCTTTCAGATCGAAATTCAGTAACGAAATGGGTCGATAGGAGGCCGCCTGCATAGGGTCTTTACCGGGCTTAGGTATTAAAGTAATAAATGCATGGTTCGTTCCCCAACTGAATCTCCCCTGCTCCACCCTCCGGTGATACACCGCGGTCAAAACTGGGGCCACCTGGTCTACTAGAAGTTTATAAAACTCTGCCCCAAAACCGTCCGGACCCGGTGACTTATAGCAGCTAGCCCCTAGTATAACTTTATGGATTTCCTCTTCTCTTACTGGTGCATCCAACACTGACCGCTGTTCCACGGTTAGCCTGGTTAACCGCAGCCCCTGAAAATAACTTTCCATTAATGTCGTGAACCCTTTACTTCCCTTATATAACTTCTGGAAAAAGGAGCGAAACACGTGGGCTATCGCCGGGCTACTTTTATGCAAATGGCCCTGTTCGTCATGCAACGCCACTATAGAGCGAGCCCCTCTGCTGCCCCGAAGACAGCGTGCTAAAAGCTTCCCTGGCTTGCTCCAAAACGGTGAAGCTGATATCTATAGTACATTAAAGATTTCTTTGCTCTCTGATGAAGCAGCTCATTAAGGGCCGACTGCGTCTCCCAAAGTAGTTGTTTGTTAACCCCCGTGGGGTTCCCCGCGCACTGCCGCCGGGCCTTTACGACCTGTTTTTCCATTTGAACTATTCGCGACGCCAACATCTTTCGCTTCCGCACCCCGTATGCAATGATATCGCCGCGTAGAACCACCTTCGCTGTTTCCCACAGTAGCTGTGGCTCATCTCTGTGTTGTTCATGGACGTCCATAAACTCCCCCCATCGCTGTCCAAGATAAGTACGGAATTCGGTATCTGTGTAGAGCCCCAAGGGAAACCGCCAAATTCTCTGCGAGGTGCTAGGACTCCCCCACTGTAGGTCCACCCAGACCGGTGCGTGGTCCGACACCGCTGTTGGGCCAATTTCCGCTTCTCCAACTTGCGCAAACAGCCGCTCGGAGACCAGTACATAATCAATTCGTGCGCTCGAGTCATGGGCTCGCGATTGATGGGTAAAGTCTTGCTCTAAAGGATGGAGCAAACGCCACGGGTCCACCAACCCTAGCCGGCTCCGTAGATCCTGAAGTGCCTTGGTAGCCGGGGTCGCCAACCATCCCGCCTACCTCCAGATGTATCCAATTCGACATCTAACACCCCATTGTAATCTTCCGCCAAAATCAAAGGAACCTCCGGCATTTGTTCAACCCTAGAGGCCAGGCGGGCATATAAGGATTTATCCAGGACATTCGGAGCATACAGGTTACCCAACACCACTGGTCTCCCCTCCAAGTTACCATGTAGCAAGATGTATCTACCCTTAGGGTCCACATATTGCTGTAGAAGTTCAAAGCGCAACCTTTTATGAATCAATAGGACCACTCCACCTTTTTTCCCCGCCGCCGGGGCACCCCAAAGCTGCCCCACCCATGCTCTCTACAATTTCGCATGTTCTTCAGCAGTCTGGTGGGTTTCCTGCAAGATGGCAATATTGCACTGCAACCTCGCCAAAGCCTGCAGCACCTTATAACGTTTAACAGAGTTACCTATCCCACACACATTCCAAGAAACAATTTTCAACTTGAAGTGTAGTACATCCCAGCAAGTAAGCCAATATTCCAGACATCCTCTAGGTGAACCCCCCCAGCCTGAGGTCCACCCCTATTCGCTACAATATTCTCGACCTCCCCAGCTCCTATAGCCCAAGGGTCCCATTCCACCCCCAGCCTCTCCCTCCCTCTAGCCCCTCCCCTATCCCCCTCCCCTCCCCTCCCAACCCTAAACCCCCCCAAACCCATTGTACTGTACCCAACCCAATCTCCTCCCCCGTCTACTCCTCTAACCCTTATGGCTCTCTCCACCTACCCACTCCAGAGAAAGCCCCTCTGAGCGTGGCCGACCCCCTATCACCCACAAGAATCAATTTTCAATCCCGCGAACAGCCCGGCACCCAACTTCCTTTGCCCGCTATTGTGCGCTGTGCCCTCCCCTACTTACCCAACTAACACCACTCCCATAAGGCCCAGGTCCCCATCAAACCCCCCTGCGCAGTGGCAAGCCAGCGACAATCAGCCAAGCCCCCCCCAAATCCATTCCCTCAAGGTGTGTCAGATGCCCTGACACGAAAGGCTTCTTCCTGCAATCATGAACACACACAACCCAAACTATAACACAATCCCCCGCATGTTTTATGTTTATACTAATGGAGGCAGTGTATGCAAATCTCTCTCATGCATATTCATTGTGGATATCCTGAAAACCCAACTAGCTGGGAAACAGGTTTGGAAATCCCTGGCCTAGAGCATGCAGTTTGAAAAAGGCCATTTTCACTACTATTTTAAGTTGATTCTTCATTATGAAATGCATGTTGAAATGGATCCCCAAGCTTTGTACAACACTTGAAAAACACATTATAGTAACTGATCTACTGTGCTATGATAATAAAATGAAATGCTTATTGAGAACAATTAAAATATATGTATACAAATAGTAACTGGCATTATTGAGAAATGTATTTAGTCCAACCTGGAGCAGCCACAAGTATAGGTGTATAGGATTGTTTGACAACTGCTAATCAAAATGGGAAATCATTTCCAAGAGCGGAAGGGGTGAGGAGTATTGAAACAAAACAAAGGAGAGAGTACAGGGAGGCAGCAAACATATGGTAACCACTACCTGAGCTTGCCATTGAAACCCGCGTACTGAATATAGCATGTCAGTGTAAGTATGCAAGTTTTCTTATCCGAAGCAGTACTGTCTTTTTTTAAGTTCGTAATCAGTTTTCTCATCCAGTCCCTAATTAACACCTGATCTTGCAAACATGATACATCTACATGTTTCTCAGAAGGCACTAATTTCTAAATATCATATGCATAAATATGGAGGATCAGAATTCAAGCCCTGCAGGCTCCCAACAGGGCTGTAATTCTTCCAATGGGGATGATACCACCACTGAATGTCCCTCTGGCCAAAACTGATGAGCTCTGCACCTTCGTCCAGTGGTGAGGGCTTCTGGGTTGAGGTGGGGCAATACGATATTTGGAGCTTAATGAAACCCCTACAGAGCTGTGGTCCAAGGACCTCACTGAAGAGAGAGTCTTGCTGATAAAGGGCAGAACACCGCAGTCTTCCAATGTCTTCTGGACCCTTGTTGGCTTTGAAACCAGGGCTGAGGGAGGCACCCAGTTTGTCCCCTTTCTTTTCTGCATTGCAGTATAACGGGCAGCTTCAAGGAAGGAATAGTGAACAGGTCTGTGCAGACTCCTGCACACCCAGCCCACTCTGCTGCTATCTTGGCCCAGCAGGCCATCGCCTTCTTACCCATAGTAGGAGAAAGGAGCAGCTGAAGGGAACAGTATTCCCCTCCTCTCCCCATAGTCACTGAGAAGAGCTAGGCAGGCAGAACAGCCACTCTTGTGCTCTCACGGACCATCCCTGCACTAACTGGATCATGTCCAGGTGGTCTGTGGAGATACTCGGTGGCACTGTCTAGATAGTGCTGCTGAATCTCTCTCTGTGCCCTTATCTGGAAAACCTCTATGGTGACCTCACTATATTTAACCATCATGACTGGCATTTACAAAGAAAAGCTGGCTGTGGCTGTTAAATAAAACATGCTGCCAAGAATGAGAGAATAAGTAGCCTATGTGTCTTCATAAACTGCTAGCACAAATCCCGTAGAAATCACAGTTAGAATCATCCCTGTTTGTGAGTAAATGTACATGGCTAAAGTAGACGTTTAGGTGTGTTCTATAATTTACATGCACACTTCACAAACTCCACCTCAAAACCTGCCTACATAGTGTCCTGTACTATATGTGGGTACTCTGAAGGGTAAGTTTATAAGAACTCTTTTTCACATGAAAAAAGCGTATAAAATTACCCCCGTTCATAGAGTCTATGTGGTGACTTTAGGCCTACTGAGAAGGAAGACAATATCCTCAAACAAATCAAGATATGTTTTAATTCCTGTTGCCCTGAGGAATGGGAATGATGTTCTTCTATTTTCTCCCCTTCTTAAGATGAATTGATTTTGAGGAAACAAGTCCCATTGCTGGCCAATGGATGAAAAAAGAAGTATTCAGTTAAACCCAAACCCTTCAGCACTGTTCGGGAACCAGCAGATGTTGCCTCTGTAATGTGCCTACACCACATCTACCTTCATGGACAGGAGTAAGACACCAGCTTTGCAGATGAGCCTTGGAGCTCGACAGAAGACTCATCTTTTAAGCTGACTGTGCCATGACTGTCCTTTTATCAGAATTCGTATGCAACTCAACATGTGCTGTGAAAATTAGCAACTGCACTCTCCTAATTAGTTTGCTCTCCTCTATTTTTAGACTGCAGGATACAAGGAAAGCTATTTCCAAAATTCTGGATTAAGCCGACTCCTCTTTTCCCAGCTTAGCCACGTATCGTATTGAATTTTTAATAATGCGTAGAGTCCACCTTTGGTGCAAATGTAATCTTCCTATCACTGAAATTTAATTTGTACTATAACCGGTTAATTTAGTAGTGAGATAGGGTATGGGCTACATAGCACCTAATGCTAAACAAACCTAGTTCTTGAAACCCAAATATATAATGGGCGTTTTCTTCTATAATGTTTCAATGAATTTTACATTTATTGCCTTCTCTGTGAGAAGGCAAAATGTGAGAATTTCCAAGCAAGGGATAAACTGGAATGTTAAGGGTGGCACTGAGAGGGATGATGGAAATATCTCACAGTCAAGTGACAAGGCGCTGGTAACACATCAAACAGCGGAGGGCTCTGCAGATAGCAGCTGGCTGACGAGAGAGCTGCCGCCTCTGATTGGCTGCTGCCTCTAAGCAGCGTGCACTGACTTTTACTGCCTGCTGACCTTGAGAGTGGACAATTTTGCAGGCAGAATTTTTCCGTTTGCAAAAACTTGAAAGAGATTTCTCTGCTAACACAAATATAAATATATACCACAACTGGGGAAACAGAGAGAAGGCCCTTCTCTGTTCATTACAGTAAGTTGATGTCAAACAGAAAAAAGTTAACAAATAATGCATAACCTTACATTCTTCTTTTTTTTTTTTAACAGGACTCTTATCTTAAGATATTTCTTGATTATCTTTTGGGCATTAGTGCTCCTTTCTTCAGATCTGATCTGAGAAAGGGAGAGTTAATTACTGTAAGTTAGTCAAGAAGTCTATTTAGTTCAATTAAAAAGTATCACTGTTTGTTTTTTGTTAGTTTACTAGCCTTTATTTCTGTGCAATCAAGTGGACTACCATGGCACCAGCGCTACTTTGTCCTAGAGCAGGAAAGAGAGGGAAAAGGAAGACGGAAAGAAAAGGAGGAAAACATTTCAAAAAGAATCCAATTCTTGATTTCTGTCTTGTGCATAAGAACGTTTTATTAGGAAAGATCATAAAGGAATTTTAGGATGTATCAATGATCTCAGTGATACAAACAAAGAGAATACTTTCTCAGAACTAATTCAACTATACCCGCTCATACTGGGATTTATTAAAGGACGAATGTGCAGTAAGCAGCTTCTGTGTGAATTAGTGCACGGTAACTGTTACCACACCGGCATGATTGGGATTCACCTTTGCATATCCTGGAATGGGGTGGGAAATAGCAGGGATGCGCTTGATGCCTTGATGCTGGATGTGTTGGTGTTGTGATGCTTACTGTGTTTTTGATGGTTGCCACTTGTGCTGTGATGCTATTTGGCTTAAAACCATTTGGCCATCTACTGTTCCTTTCTGAGCTTTTTGACCGAGGATTTCAAACTCATATAGAATGATCTTGCTGTAGTTTTAGTTGGAGAAAGGAGTTCTTCCCACCCTTATCTACCCTTAATTTATTGTTGCAGAATAGAAGTTTAAATAGAAACGGAAGTTAAGTTAGCAAATCACAAGAGTGACCAGAAAAGAGTTTCCCTGTAGAATTTTTGGAGGAACTTTTTAAAGGAAGTTAGAGGCCCTTTTATTAAAATGTGTTAGACTTTTGCACCTAATGTGCATTTAGCAGAAAAATGAACTTGCATAAGTGCAAAGCCTCATGGTCACTGTCAGGAGCGTGGCCAGCATGTTCCCGACAGTTAACGAGTGGATGAGTACCTTAACGCATAGTATTATCACAGCCAGTGCATTTAACTCCATCTATTGTCAGGCTTCTTCTCTGGCCCTTCGCAAATCCAGGCTGAGCGCTCACCTCTTCATTGCCACTTTTGGATCTGATCCGCCTAATCTCCCTTGTGTTTCCTTACCATTCCCCCTAATATATCTTGTCCACAGCTGCTGTGTTGTCTGTCTTGACTAGAGTGAAACCTCTGCCGAGCAGGGACCATCTTTTATGTGTGTCTGTGCAGTGCTGCATATGTCTTGTAGTGCTACACAAATGATCAGTAATAGTAGTAGTAGTAATAGGGCCTTCTGGCTATGGCATCTGATTCCCTCCTATCTGGGTACTGGCATTTCTCACAGCAGCTACACCTCTCCAATCGTGACTCGTATGTCAGTCTGTATACATTCACTATCTCTGGGGCAACCCTGTCTGCCTTCCCACAGTCTGCTTTGTGGCACTGCTCCCTTGGTCAGGACTGTGTGTGCATGGGAAGAGAGATCCCTGTGCCATCACACCAAGTAGCCAGCCTCCAGATATATCACCACTCTCGCAGCTCTCATAGATCCTGGACTGAGAAGGGATGTAGCCTCATGGAACAATCTGAAGAATGTTGGCACAACATCAGTCATGTCTCCCAGTGCCTGACACAACGGATATATGGCTGCCCTATCACACTGCCAACAATATATGATCTTATTAGAATACCCTTTGAAATATAATCCAGAAGGAATATGAAAAGGTTCCCTATAGCTAAATGTCAAAAGATATCCATGTCAATAATAAGGGACCCCCAGAATAAGAGCGTTCAGCAGTGAAAACAACACTAATACATGCTCAACAGCAACATCATTGCTCTCAGAAAAATGTAAATTATGGGCATGTATTGGTGCTGTTTTCACTGTTGAATGCACTTATTCTGAGGGTCCCTTATTATTGACAAGGATATGTTTTGACATTTAGCTATAGAGAACCTTCTCTGATTTTGTCTGCCCAATCACACTGGCATCTGGTGACGCTGCGGTCATCCATATGGTTCAGGTACTGGCCAGGCTTTCATGTCCCCCCTGAATTTCAGATGAGCACACCAGATCCTCCTATATACACACACCCTCTCACTTTCAGTCACAAAACCATAATTCTGCCAATAAATGCCCTGAACTTATTCATACAGTCAAATAAAAAAAACTTTCTTGGTCCAAACCCATAGGCTGAATCATCCGCAAGCAGAACATCCTTTCTGCTTCCTTTCTATTAAGCTGAGCCAACCTATTCCCCATTTCCAAATAAGAGGCACACTATCAATGACCTGCCAACAAATGTCGCAACAGTGTGACCCATAGTGACCCGATGGTCAACCAAAGGAACTGTTAATACAGAATTAGCAATACAACTTTTGTTACCCACCCTCCATTATATCTAGGGCCTATAACCAAGTTCAGCATTTACAGCATGATCTGTTTTTGAATTATGAGAACTGCTCAGATTCATCTGATTGGGTGGTCTGTGTATTAACTTTCTTTGGTGTGTCTCGCCGAATTGTCCAGACTTTGAAATCACATTGGGGGTCTTATGCCTCCATCCCACTCTCTATGAATTTCTTAGGGTCGCTTATAAATGGGGCCCCAATATTGGCAAAATGGTGACACGTTATGTCCCTAAGTCTCTTGTCAATGACTTGCCTGGCCATGATAGCTGTGGACGGTGCTCATGGTGTCAGCTTGCTATAGTGAGATCGTCTTGGGTTGACCCAAGTGGTAAAATGTATTTTAGTAAATTTGCTACTGCCTGTGATTCCTCTCAGGTAATATATATCATCTGATGCCCCTTGCCCACTTTTTGTATATTGGGCACACTAAGCGTAAGATGCATTTTTGGCTCACTGAGCATAAAAGTCGTATTGTTAATTCTGTATTAAGAGCTCCTTTGGTTGACCATCAAGTTGCTATGGCTCACTCTGTTGCCTATTTTTGTTAGCGGGTCATTGATAGTGTGCCTCTTACTTAGAAACGGAGGGATTGATTGGCTCAGCTTAATAGAAAGGAAGCAAAATGGATGTATCGCTTGTGGTCAATTCAGCATACGGGTTTGAACCAAGAAATAGAATGGTTATCATTTACGTGACTGATTAGGTTTGGGTTATTATTTATTGGCTTACCTGTCTGGTGGAGATATGACCAGCCACTTTGCTATGTTTGTGGCATGGTTATATTAGGGCTTTATTTCTGTATGTAGTGGTCCTTTTATTATACATAGTTTAGATTGATTGGGTTAGTGTTTCTTGTTCTTGTTTTAAGAGTTCTTTGATTGGGTTCTGTCACTGTTGAGTGGTTGGTTTTCTTATGTATAGGTGTATTGAAGACTTTATGAATGAATGGGTTGTTTTGTCCTGGATAGTGTTTGAGGATTTTATGAATGAGCGGGTGTGTTTGTTTTGGATTTGATAGTGGAATGGGTTTTCTGTTGGATGGTTATGTGATGATATATCATTGTTTGTCTCTGTAATTGGTTGGTTGATCGTTTGTAAGCTGATTGGTTTGGTTTCATATGTGGGAGTGGCTTTGCCATCTTTAAAATGTTTGTTACTGAGCTTGTGCTGAGGGAAGCTTGAATGCACAGCGGCATGAAAGGCTTGAATTTTGTGTCTACTACCTGATGCAGATAAGTAAAGTTATCATTGAAACGCAATGTTGCATTGGGTTCTTTATAAAAGTTTGAATGCTCTGCACTGTAATTTGTCATTGATAGCTGACCCACTTTGGTCTTTTTTCAAGGTGTTTGGTATATCGTTGGTATAAATCCAACCTAATGGACCGATGATGATATGATATACCGTGCTGGTCCAATAAGCCTACACCTTTCTGGGCTATATATATATCTATGTTTTTGAAGTATTGGGGAAGGGGTTTTTTTTGTTTGTCTGGTATCTCCTCCTCCTCCATATTATTAGCTGGCGTTTTCTATTGATTGAACCTATACATAAGAGCTATGACATAAAATAGCATGGGGTACCAGGATCAACCCTCACTTGGTTTGCTGTGAGGCTTGTGTGCATAAGTGATGCTGAAAGCTAAGCTATCGGTAGCTTAACTACTTTCAGGGTCTCCCAAGATGGACAGGCCTCAACTGAGGTGCCAGACCAAGACAAACCACCCATCTGGGCAGCAGCAGAATGGGACGGTATTGGCGGAGAATCACATTTCTGTGACAACGGCAACAACACTTAAAATTAAACTGCACATAAGAAAGGCCTGTCAATCTACTTCCGTAACTTGTCACAAAAACCCAATGGATAGTCACAACAAAACAAATTGCACTATAGTGCTGGAAGATGAGACTCCCAGGTCAGAAGGCACTCAGTGGGTTACTGAGGAGGAAATGAAGACTTTTCAGAGTAAAGCCAGCATTTATGATATGGTTGGATCAAAGCCCTCAGGACGTCTGACTGCTGATGTAGTTGCTCATGAGATGAGAGTCAGAAGCTGCAAAGATGTCTTATATATTGGGATATGGAACTTATGAAGCATGAACCAAGGGAAGATGGAGGTGGTCAAGAATGAAATGAAATGAAATGTGTACAATTCGATCTGTTGGGTATCAGCGAACTGAAATGGACTGGCATTGAGCACTTTGCATCTCATAATCACATGGTCTACTATGCTGGAAATGAAAGATGAAGAAGAAACTTGCAAGAACTGTAATGAAATACAATATAATCAGTGAATGCTTAATTTCTATCATCTACGAGAAGTGCCCATCAACACAACTATGATTCAAGTATATGCCCCAACAACAGTTGCAGAAGAGAATGAAGTTGATGAGTTCTATGAACAAGTACAAGCTGAAATTGACAGAACATGCAAACAGTATATCCAGATAATTATGGGTGACTGGAATGAAAAAGTTGGCAACAAAGGAGAAGGCAAAGGGGTTGGAAAATATGGACTTGGCAACAGAAATGAAGTTGGAGAAAGACATAGAATTCGGCAAGACTAATGATCTATTCATCTCAAACACCACCTTCCAGCAACACAAACGGCAACTGCACATATGGATTTTACCCAATCGATTGTCCAAAAATCAAATTGACTGACTACATCTGTGGAAGTCAACAATGGGAAGCTCTACAACATCAACAAAGACAAAATCTGGAGCTAACTATGGTACAGATCACCAACTATTAGTATGCAAATTCAAGCTAAAGTTGAAAAAGAGCAAGCTACTCATGTATGTAGCAAAATATGACCTTGGAATTTAAAGACTGCCTGCAAAATTGATTTGTTGCTTTAGATACAAATGACAGAGCTCCAGAAAAGTTATGTGATGACATCAAGAAGGTTGGAAGAAAGTGAAAAAACTCTATAAAAGGTGAAAAAGAAAAAATGGCCAAAATGAATGACCGAAGAAAGTCTGAAAATTACCCAGAAACGCAGAGAAACTAAAGCCAGAGGAGAAAGAGAGGCAGTCGCAGAACTCAACAGAGATTTTCAATGCGCAGAAAGACAAGTCAAGGAGAAGTACTACAATGATATGTGCAAGGAAATAGAAGCAGAAACTATTAGAGGAAGATCAAGATCAGCTTTCCTAAAGCTACGAGAGTTAAAGAAAAAATTCCAACCTCAAATTGGAATGTTACAAGATGCTCAAGGATCCATGTTGAATGATGCTGAGAAGATCATTATCATAGGATTTGGTCCTAGTGGTGACCAAGGCTGTTCTTGGACCTACTACGTCTTCTAACCCATCCAGATTGTGCCCTACGATAAAGCCATTGAGACTTCACATCCCAATTGATTTGAATATCATAGGCTCTTTTCTTTTGTACATCCCCATGGATGCATTGTATGTGTACTGCCCCTCTAAAGAAACCCTCTTCTCTCCCAATACCTAAATGCTTGGCCAATCACCTAGCCATGAGAGACTGGTTGCTTCCAGTATCTATTAGCACTTTGACATCTATTCCTGAAATACGAATCCCCATTTTCAGAGTGTTGCAAGTAGGATACCTCTTGGGAATGGAACTCCACCTCATCCCTGAGAAGGAACTTTCCATCTTGGGGTAGTCCCGTTAAAGTGGCCATTTTCCGCACATGAAAAACAGCTATATAAACCCCTGGTTTCTAGAGTGGGTCCTTTACCCAGAAGTTACCATTATCTTGTGACTCTCGGGCTCTTTCTTGTTTCCTGCAGCTCCCACCTCGGTGGGTCATAAGCCCCCACTTGACTGAAGTCCTGCAGTAATTTTCCATAGTTCCTGGGTCTGTGCTTCCAACAATTGGCATAGAGATGTTGCAGCTGGGCTTGCTGTTCTAGGGCCTTGGTGAATCCTTGCCTCCTGCTGGGCCTTCAACTGTTCTGTCATCCATTTTAGCCACTCTGTCAATGGACCTGAGGAACAAACAAAACACAATCTAAGTGCAGGTTTAAAGAAGACACACCTAGCCCACCAGGAGCTCCCCCAACTGACTACTTTCCTTTCCATGTGCACAAGTACCCTTTACCTCAAGCATAGATCAGTCATCATTTTGTCAGCTAAAGGGCCACTGTGATCCTCACTGGGCTTGTCCTCTTTCTGGCGGTGTTCAAGGTTAACACTCCTAACACCAAATGTCATCCTCCTGATGCAGTCACCTTCACACTCTAGAACAACTGGGTCCTCACAGCCTTATTCAGGCTATCTAAGTAGAGCTTGCCACCAAAGGTCTTAATTACCCTTCTTGTAGACCTGACAAAAGTAGCTAGATATCAGGGAACTCCAAAGAATAAGGTCCCATCACCCTGAGATACTTGTAACTCCACAACTTGAACACTCAGGGTCTTTGAAAATAGCATTCCCCTATAAGGTAGTCCACCCTGGGGCCAATGTCGGACCTCATTCATCACCCTCTCCAGCTCCCTTGATCCCTGCCAGAGGATGTTTTCCCCAATTATGGGTCCATTGTTCCAGTTATATGCAAATAAAGTAAATGAAGTTCTCCATGCAGTTTCTACAGTCACCCTACAGGTGGCTCTATTGAGTTCAGTCCTCTTTGGTCATATTCCCCTTTTCACCACCATCCCACAGTCTAGAGCAAATACTGAGCATGGGTTTAGTGTTTTATTTAACCACCTGGTTAACTCACCACCACCCACGTAGCTCCACTAGATCTCCATCTCTACTCTCTGAGGTGGGTCTTAAAGAGGAAGTGTACCCTCAATCTCCATTTCCTCTGGGGTGTCTTCAGACCCTACTTCCATCTGCTCATGGAAGTCTTCAGGTCCTACCTACATCTTTGAGGGGCAATTTCTGCATCTCGGGAGGAATCCCCTACTTCCCTTCCCTCCCCTGGACAGGGTCTCAGGTCAGTTATCCATTCCCGGGGCCTCAACTGGGTTGGTCAGGAAGTCTTTCTAGCTTGCCTTTTCCTTCTTTGGACCCTACCTTTCTCTGGCAGGACCTGGGATGAGACATACACGCCATTATAATGACAAAGCACATACATTTAAGCCAGGTGGTAAGGCCTTTTACACACTTATGTGGCAACATATGCACAAAAAAAGACTTTATAAAATCATCACCTATGCGTTCACCCAGAGAAGAAAGGTGAAGGAAGCATCAACTTAATGCAACAGATGAGAATGCGGGAGTAAAGTGAAAGAGTGAATTGAAGGATCCAAGATTTGAAAAAGGAGATTCACTAAAGAATAGCAGTTGCCAATCCACAGAACCCAAAGAAAACCCAAGAACCAAAGAGGTACACAAGACTCAGGGAAGAATAAATTCAAGGGATCACAGACACTTGCTTAAGTTTATGCTTGAACATATTAATGTTAGCATGAGAAATTCTACTCATTGTCAGATCATTACTGTTGCATAACATGATGAGTACAGTTATGTTGGACATCATTTAAGAGTCAGCCTGTGATTCACCATGCAGAAGGTAAGATTTTGATACACTCTAGTAAGAGAAGGATAAGGACAATACCTGTTATTGAATATGGTCCCTTCATATCATAGACAGGCCAAGATGTGGTTCACATTTATTTATTTTATTTATTTAGCATACATTTGTATACCGCTACTTCCTGCGATCAGTAGCGGTATACAACATTCTGTTCAGGTTTCTGTTCCTGCTTCACCTACACCAACTCTAAGACAGCAATGTATAACTGCTTTCCCTCTCTGCTCAGTACAGGGACTGTAGGACATTTCCTTTTGCTGGAACATCACTACATTCTAATTCTCTTTCATTGTTAACTCTGAAATGTCTTTATAGCTAAAAATTTAAATGGAAAACCGTATAACATGATGGCAGAAGAAGATTATATAGCCTGTTTAGTTCTTGGTGCAACATCAACTTCAGTAGTTGCTATAAAGCCATGAGTGTTAGGATGAGATCTTTTCTTCTACATCTTCCCTTCCTTCAGAGGTGATCACGTGTGGATAACAGGGCCAGTCTGTCCATTGTGTGAGAATGTTGTTCACACAGAGCCCCGGACTTCAGGGGGCCCCATGCCAACAACATCCCACACATGCTATTCGGCACCCGGCTCACCTCTGCACAGCTGCCTAAGTGAAGAGCGCCATTTCCTTCACTTCAGCAGCTGGAGCACAGGAGGTCAAAGGGCATTTCCTGTTTTCTGGCACTCAACGTGCCAATGGCCTACACTAGAACACAGCTGGGAACAAAAATGGCGCTATTCACTTTGGCGGCTGTACAGAGGTCAGTTGGGGCCTCAGGCTCCCTCTAAAGCCAATCAGACAGCCATGTGGCTCTTCGGTGGGGGAGGGGGCTAGGACTGTAAATAGCTGATGGGAGGCTAGGATTGGAAATGGGCTGAGTGGGGGGCTTGGACTGGAAATGGGCTGATGGGGGGGTAGGATTGGAAATGGACTGATGGGGGGCTTGGACTGGAAATAGACTGATGGGAGCTAGGATAGTACTGGAAATGGGCTGATGGGGGGCTAGTATAGGACTGAAAATGGCCGATGGGGGGCTATTATTGGAAAAGGGCTGATGGGGGGACTTTGACCAGAAAAGGGCTGATGGGGGGGGCTAGGATAGGACTAGCATTAGCTGATGGGGGGGCTAGGATTGGAAATGGACTGATGGGGGGGGCTTGGACTGGAAATGGACTGATGGGGGACTAGGATAGGGCTGGAAATGGCTGATGGGGGACCAGGATTAGAAATGGGCCGATGGGGGGGGGGGGGGGTTGGACTAGAAATGGCTGATGGGGGGCTAGGATTAGAAATGGGCTGATAGGGGGCTTGGGATGGAAATGGACTGATGGGGGACTAGGATAGGACTGGAAGTGGCTGATGGGGGGCAAGGATTAGAAATGGGCTGATCGGGTACTTGGACTGGAAATGGGCTGATTGGGTACTTGGACTGGAAATGGACCGATGGAGGGACTAGGATTGGAAATAGGCTGATAGGGGGGCTTGGACTGCAAAGGGCTGATGGGACTAGGATAGGACTGGAAATGGCTGATGGGAGGGCTAGGATTGGAAATGGGCTGATGGGTAGTGCTTGGACTGGAAATGGGCTGATAGGGGCTTGAACTGGAAATGGGCTGATGGGGGGCTAGGATTGGAAAAGGGCTGACAGGAGTGAGGATAGGACTAGAAATGGCTGATGGGAGGGCTAAGATTGGAAATGAGCTGATGGGAGGTGCTTGGACTAGAAATGGGCTGATGGGGGGCTAGGATTGGAAATGGGCTGGGAGGGGGGGGCTTGGACTGCAAAGGGCTGATGGGGGCTAGGACAGGACTGGAAATGGCTGATGAGAGGGCTAAGATTGGAAATGGGCTGATGGGGTGCTAGGATAGGACTGCAAAGGGCGGATGGGGGCTAGGATAGGACTCAAAATGGCTGATGGGAAGGCTAGGATTGGAAATGGGCTGATGGGGTGCTTGGACTGGAATTGGATTGATGGGGGGAGGGCTGGAACTGCAAAGGGCCGATGTGGGCTAGGATAGTTCTAGAAATGGCTGATAGGAGGGCTAGAATTGGAAATGGGCTGAAGGGGGTGCTTGGCCTGGAAATGTGCTAATGGGGGGCCGGGATAGGACTGGAAATGGCCTGATGGGGGGCTTGGAGTGCAAAGGGCTTATGGAGGCTAGGATAGGGCTGGAAATGGCTGATGGGGAGGCTAGGATTGGAAATGGGCTGATGGAGGGGCAAGGATAGGAATGGAAATGGGCTGATGGGGGGCTAGGATTGGAAAAAGGCTGATGGGGGGCTTGGACTGCAAGGGGCTGAGGGGGGCTAGGATAGGACTGGAAATGGCTGATGGGAGGGCTAGATTGGAAATGGGCTTATGGGGGGGCTAGGATAGGACTAAAAATGGCTGCTGGGGGGCTAGGATTGGAAATGGGCTGGTGTGGAGGGATGGGAGAATGGGACTAGAAGGGAGCAGATGCTGGGTGGGGCTGGAATTAGAAAGGAGCTAATGTTGGGGGAAGACTAGAAGGGGATGGGGCTGGGGGAGTGAGGTTGGAGAGGGGAAAAGATATGTGTGGGAAGGAAGAAAAATCTATGATTGGCAGGGTTTTGGGAGAGTAAGTGGGGATTGAAGATGGAGGTTTGAAATTTGAGTGGATGAAAAGGGAATAAAGAAAGAAATGGAGGAAAGAGCAAAAAGAGAAAGATCAATATGTTAAAGCAGATGTACAGAGAGCATGGAAAAAAACTAGAAGAGA
The DNA here is from genome assembly GCA_033557465.1 of Ichthyophis bannanicus. Taxonomy (NCBI): domain Eukaryota; kingdom Metazoa; phylum Chordata; class Amphibia; order Gymnophiona; family Ichthyophiidae; genus Ichthyophis; species Ichthyophis bannanicus. The sequence continues at coordinate 777,019,657 of CM066031.1, read as the reverse complement.
GAAGAAAGGACAAATGGACAGCAGACAATTTATAATTGTATTTCTCCAGTGTTGTTGTACATTCCAAGTTTGGCTTTTGGGGTTTCCAGTTTAATTATTGTCTTTCTATTTCTAAATTGTGATCCCTTGGTCTTTGTTTGGTGATGGTCTATGTTCTGCATGTGTAACCAAGCTGAGGTATTTTGTTTATGTAGTTTCTATTTAACAGTGCCACTTGTTCTCTTTCCCCAGTAGGAGATGTATTGGTATTCTCTGAGATGTATTGGTTTGATATTTGCAGTGTTGCCTTTTGATAGGTAGTGTTTGGTGCTTTGTGAGTCCTGGTAGTGCTGTTATGATACGGTGGGTTTGCTATGGGTTCTAAATATAACCATAGAATATAACCGTGAACTATATAGAAACATAGAAACATAGAAACATGACGACAGAAAAAGACCACAAGGCCCATCTAGTCTGTCCTTCCATAACAACAACTACAACAGTCCACTTTTTACCTTTAGAGATCTTCTGTGTTGGTCCCATGCTTTTTTGAATTCAGTTACTGTCCTCATCTCCACCACCTCCACTGGGAGACTATTCCACGGATCCACTACTCTTTCCGTAAAGAAATATTTCCACATATCACTCCTGAATCTATCTCCCTTCACCCTCATCCCATGTCCCCTCGTAGCAGAACTTGCTTTCAATTGAAAGAGGCTCTCTCCCTGAACATTTATGCCACGGAGGTATTTAAACATCTCAATCATATCACCTCTATCCCGCCTTTCCTCTAAGGTGTACATATTAAGATCCTTAAGTCTGTCCTCATATGCTTTATAATGAAGCCCATTAATCATTTTAGTAGCAACCCTCTGTACCGACTCCATCCTGTTCACATCCTTTTGAAGGTGTGGTCTCCAGAATTGCACACCATACTCCAAATGAGGTCGCACCAAAGACTTATACAGAGGCATTATCACCTCCTTTTTTCTGCTAGCCATTCCTCTCCGTATGCACCCAAGCATCCTTCTAGCTTTTGCCGTCGCCTTTTCTACCTGTTTAGCTACTTTAAGATCATCAGACACAACCACGCCTAGGTCCCGCTCTTCTTTAGTGGACAAAAGTACTTCACCTCCTATACTGTATTGCTCCCTTGGATTGCTGCAGCCCAAATGCATGACCTTACATTTTTTAACATTAAATCCCAGCTGCCAAATTCTAGACCATTCTTCAAGCTTAGCTAGATCCCTCCTCATGTTATCTACACCTTCCTGGGTGTCTACTCTATTGCAGATTTTGGTATCATCCGCAAAGAGGCAAACCTTACCCGACAGCCCTTCCGCTATATCACTAACAAAGATGTTAAAAAGAATCGGACCAAGGACAGATCCCTGGGGCACACCACTGGTAACATCCTTCTCCTCAGAGTGAGCTCCATTTACTTGTATTCTTTGTCGCCTCCCACCCAACCAATTTCTAACCCAAGCAGTAACTTTAGGGTCCATCCCTAGGGTGCTCAGTTTGTTTATAAGTCGCCTGTGAGGAACAGTGTCAAAGGCTTTACTGAAATCTAAATACACCACATCTAGAGCTCTCCCTCGGTCCAACTCCCACACAATAATTACCAACACCATAAGAGATATATCAAAAAAGAGAGAAAAAGAATTTTTTGTCGGAACGACTGCCATGAAAACTTACGTCCTCCTGAAGCAGAATGTTCCTTTTAATCAAAATTTGAAATAGGGAAAAACAACCCTAATTTATACCCCAAAAAAGGTACCAAAAACCCACAGGGTTCTAAATAGGCAGTGTTTGTAGTACTTCCTAATGTGCCTGGCGGTTGGCATTGGAGTATAGTAATGTAGAAATCTGGTAGTCTGTCTTTATCCATATACTCATTAAGAGGCATGTTTACTAAAAGTTAGTGCATGTTTACATTATGCAAATATTAACACAAATGAGGCCCCGCAGTGAGTCTCCACACATGGTCCTGCACCCCCCTTGGGCCGCCCCGGTGGATAAAATAGAAAAATGGGAAGAAAAATAGTAAGATGCAAGAGAGGGGATGCTGCTAGGCAGCTGTACACCAAGGTGCACACTACCTGTATGTTCAGTGTTTTATTGCATTTATGCACTGCCTTATTGATCCCTAAGGAGTGCCCTAAATGTATTAGAACAATTAAGAAAAATATATTTCATAAAATACAAACCAGTACAATCTAATATCCTATCTCACTGCTAGAGCTCACTCCACTCGCCTGCAGTATCATCATAAATATAATCAGGAGTGGCTAAAGGCAATCTACTGCCTGAGGTGAGAAGTGAGATGGCAAAAGAGGTCCATTTACTATAGGAAAGGGTAATAGCAAATTCTTTTTTGTTTCAATGATAACTTTGTTATTGGATTAACTAATTGTTTAAAAAGGCCAGTTTTTGGGAGCTATACCCCTTTGCTCAGGTCAGAACAAAATAAGCTAAAGATAGCAATACTAGAAAATATAAGTGAATTGTACCCATCTGAGCAAACTGCCCAGTTTCTGCAATCCTATCCTCTTCCACAGAGATCCTCTGTGATTTTCCTGTGCTTTATCTTCACCACTTTCAATGGGAGGCTTTTCCATGTGTAGAGACCACTAAGGTTCTGCCTTGCTTAGATAGCAGAGACTTCTAGTAGTTCTATGAAAGTAGTGCATTATGACCTCTTTATACCATGTGTGGTTCTCAAAATGGAGGGGGAGGGGGGTGCGGGACACTGCACCAGTGATGTAATGGTAGGAGGAGAACTTTCTTGAATGGATATGTGGACTGGTATAGAATCCAAGCCCAAAGGCAATGTTCATCTTTGGCTGGCTAAGCCACTTTCCCCATGAGGTACAGTTGGTTTCTTTGGGGAGTGACAGGATTGCTTAAGTCTCTGCACTTCATAGGATTTGGACTCTTGTTAACTAAGCCAGAACACCACTGCTTGGTGAGGAGTGAAAGGAAGAAACCTTTGAATACTGAGAGGGAAAGGGATGCCACTGATCCTGGAAGAGAAGAGGATACAGCAGATGACTTTTGGAGCTGAGACAAGGGGGCCAGATTCTACAGAAGTGAAAGTGCCTGTGATGAGATCTGAGTCTAGACTCTAGATCCGTAAAATATTCATGGGAAGGAGCAGAATAGGAGGTTTCCTATCTGCAAGGAAGCGTCCCAGTGGAAGTAATGTGATTGTGCTTCATCTATTTTTATACTCTGCTAATTAACTGGATTTTTGTTTTAATATCTCTATGGCAGAATTGCACAGGAGAGCCTCTTTTTCAATTGAAGGAAAGCTCTGCTACAAGGGGACATAGGAAGAGAGTGAAAGGGTAAAAACTCAGGAGTAATATGTGGAAATATTTATTTACGGAAAGAGTGGTAGATGGGTGGAATAGCCTCCCAGTGGAGGTGGTAAAGATGAGGACAGTGTCTCAATTCAAAAAAGCATGGGACAAACACAGAGGATCTCTAAAGGGAAAAAGGGCACTATTGAAGTTGATATGGAAGGGCAGACTAGATAGGCCATGTGGTCTTTCTGCTATCATGTTTCTGTGTTTCTATCTGCCATTTAAGCTTCCAATAAGCCTTTGTTTTAGAGCACAACCTAAACTGGACTGTTTTTTTTTTTTGGAACTGGGTGTTGAATGATAGAGAGGTGATCCTTGGAACCATGATCTCCCAGCTAAGCTACTCCCAGCCTAGAACCCCCAATCCCAGAGAGGTAGACTTGAGGAAAGACACTGTTGCCTTGCTGAAGTTGTACTCTGTCTCCTACAGATCAAAAATCAGAGGCAGTGAGGAATTCTAGACATGACGGGTTACACATGCATCCACTACCCTATTTGTAAAGAAATATATCTTTAAATTCCTTCTAAGTCTACTCTCTTTTACCTTCATCCTTTAAATACACATTTCACAGCTTCCTCCCATTGACAGAGGCCCTCTTCTTGTATATCTATACATGGGAAGTATTTAAATGTCTCTATTATAGCACCCCGATCCTGGATCTCCTTCAGCATATACATTGTTAGAGCTTTTTGTCTTTCCTCATCTGCTTTATGAGGAAGACCACTGATCATTTTAGCAGTCATGCTTCAGACTGACTCCATCCTTTTTATATTCTTTTGAAGGTGCGGTCTTCAGAATTGCACACAGTACTCTGAATGAGGTCTCACCTAAGGAACTATTACCTTTTTCCTGTTGGCCATTCCTCTCTCTGTTCACTTATGTAGCCTTCAGGATTTTGCCATTACCAAAGATCATCCGATCTGATCGCCTCAAGATCCTGCTATTCTTTTCAGTATAGAACTTCAGCCATTATACTAGACCACTTCCTTGGTGCTTTAAAGCCCAAATGCATGATCCTGCATTTTTAGCATTGAATCTTGGCTGCCAAACTCTAGACTAGGGGTGGCCAACTCCAGTCCTGGTGCACCACAATCCAGCCTGGTTTTCAGGATGTCCCTAATGAATATCATGTGATATATTTGAATACAATGGGAGGCAGTGGATGCAAATATTTATTTATTTATTTTATTGCTTTTATATACCGCGCTCTTTAAAATCAGTGCGGTTTACTCATGAATAATCATAGGGCCATCCTGAAAACCAGGCTGGATTGTGGTGCACCAGGACTGGAGTTGCCACCCCTGCTCTAGACTATTCCTCAAGCTTCACTAAATTTCTCCTCGTGTTTTCTGCTAGGGATGTACTGGGTCTTAGGACAGAGGGAGTGGCAGTCCCCTATGTCCTTTTGGAAGGATCTGTAAAGAAAAGAAAAGAACCTGAAATCAAGGGCAGATGATGTGGAACTCTGGAATGTTGTCATTTTAAGCCCTACTGTAGCTGGCAAGTCACAGTGTTCTTGGCACTGGAGACCTAGGTTTAACTGAGAATGTGCTAGTTTTCAGTTCCCTGGCTGTACGTCATCTTTCCTGGTCCCAGTATGTCCCTCAGTTGAACTTCTGCTGCATGAGGTACATTGAGGTCAGCTTCCCTTCTTTAGTTTGGATGACCTTGTAAGAGACCTTGAACATCACCTTGCACTTATAGTCATGGAATTTTTTTATGACATGGTTAAACATCCTCCTGAGCAGTCCCAGGTTTGATATGGTGATGGTGATCTTTTCCGGAAAGCATCTTTGAAAAAAGGGAATTCTCACACAGTCTTCTGCACCTAGTTCTCTTAATGTGAAAAATTCACATTCTGGATTTGAGCTCTTGCCTGTGGTGATTGGGACCCAGCCATTATGGGTACATGGATCTTTCCCTCATCCTGCTTCATCCTTCTCTCCTCTCTTTTCCTATCCTCTATCTTTTCCAGCTTGAAGGCTGTTAAAAAGAGACATGTAAATATATAGGCTAATTTCAGACCAGTTTCAACTAAAAGGAAATTCTAGATTTCACTCAGATCTACTAAGGAAGTTTGTTATAGTGATTCAGTGGACGTGCTGTCCTGGGTTTGTCTGTTAGGTCTTCTATTCTGTGGGTCAGTAAGGGAAGGTTGTGAAGACAGTAATAATAGCTCCAGTGTCGGAGGGGGGGGTGGGGGGGGGGAGGGGAGATTCACTATCACTCAATGGCCAGACTAAGGGTGCCTGTTAGCTGTGTTTTTAAGGGAGATGCAGTCTTTGCCCCTATCCAAGAAAAGCCACTGCAATGGCTGGGCTGAGTTGGGAGGGTTTTAAAATAGGGAAAAACCTTGGTTGGTTGTGCATGGAGGTTCCTGGCCCTGCAGCCCAAGAAAGCTGCTTACAAACATGCTGGAAGCCCAAAGAAACACGAGAAAACAAAATCAACTTCAGACTTTTGGCTCCCCTTTGCAATTTTTGGATTTACCTTCAAAAGAGGTTTGTTTGTTTGTTTTTTAATAAACTTAGAGCCTGATTTACTTATATAGCCATTGTGTATGGCTCCTTTTCTTGGCCCAATAAAGAGGACACTACACTGTTTGTGGAAAGGATTGTCCACAGCTTTAGTAGCAACATTATGACTGTATTTGACCATAAGTGAGTTTAAGCATAACCATCAAGGTAACACCTTATCTCATTTGATGAGGGGGTACATTGCCACCTATGTCCTTCCAGAAAAGGAGCTCAACCACATTTTCCTCCCGGATCCACTCCATGATCCTCGGGCATCCTTCCTCAAAAACAGCTTTGTGCGGTCTTATTGGAGCTGGCTACCACTTTGTGGAGCCAGTTTGTTCTGATCTGTCCCCTCGCCCCTTCTGGTAGGGTTTATTAGCAGCAAAACTAATAAATATATACTCAATTTGGTCTAGGAGAGGCTTGCTATTTCCCTTTGCCCTGGTTCCTATGAGAGAAACTGACAAATGAACCAGAGGGACAAGTCTGTATATGTATACATATTAGACTTTATTATAGATAGCAAAATAAAAGAAATATATATTATAAATTAGAGATATGAGGTATCAAGTTTTGCAAAAGTCATAAATCGCTGATTAGCAACCAAGGTCACAGGCTTGCACTGCACTTAGAAGTACAGAAAAGAGCTATCTGTCTATTTAAACCACCCACCGGGGGAGAAGTAAGAGCAGCACCAGTACCTTAGCTTTGCCCGGAGGAAGCTTGGTTGGGAACGGCACAAAGTACAATGGAGGCAGCTGGGTTAGGTGATGCTGGCTACAGTTGTCCTGGCAAGATGTATGAAAACACAGTGTCTTAGATCTGTGGGGGAGAATATTACTTTGTCCTAAGGTTAGCCTTTGGCCTTCCACACACACAGTGTGTGTCTGTCTTTTCAGGGGGAGACAGGCAGGCAGAAAGCACAAAATGGCCCCGAAGTACCTCTGTGCATAGTGTATAATTACTTTTGATGAAACCTTGTCATAGTATGGTGATTGGTTGGCATGAGATACTGCAATGTTTGTCTAGGAGGGTGTGATCCTGTAGTCTGCAATACTTTTCAAATGCAATAATCATGTGGAAAAGGGGGAGAAAATTGAATAAGCTAAGCACAATTTGAATTTACTTGAGGAACGTATTCTTTCAATGAACCCATTTTCGTCTGCATTTTTTATGGGATGTGGGTATGAGGTTGGTCATTGATGCAAGCAGACACTACTAATAGACATGAAAAACGTCTAAAAATATAGTGCTGATGAGTCTGAGACCTCCTTAGCTATATGTTTCCACATGATTATTGCATTTGAAAAGTATTGCAGACTATGGGATCACACCCTCCTAGACACACATTAACTTTAGAAGAAACGTAGAGTGCGAACAGATTATTTATTGACAAATCACCACTCTGCGAATAGACCAAAACGTAAATGAGATACTGCAAGACATTTTCAGCAAATCAGGTAGTAGCTGTCAGGCAATCAGACAAAGGTTAATGGTGAGAGAAGATGATGGTATGCAGTCTCATACATTGTTGCAAATGTGCAGGACCAGAAGGACAGTCTGTGGATGGGAACGGCCTAAGCAGTGAGTTCTCGTACACGCAGTCATGGCTGGAACAATAGTTTTGCTGTGTGCACAGAAAACTTGGCAGGCAATTGCTTGAGGTCAGCAGGTCTGAAGCTTGAAACACAGCAGGATTTTTGTGGCTGGAATCCATCTTCTATGGCTCAGGCTTTGGTTCTGAGCAGGCCATAGCAGGGTACCATTCCTACATTCTCAGAGTTAATCTTAAACTCTGCCATTGTCCCAACCCGTTCCTTATTAGGCTAGGACACATCTCCTTTTGACCCAGGATCCCATTTTAGCACCTGGGTCCTCGTTTTCAGGCCTAGGTGCCTCATGTTAGTACCCAAACTCCTTCTTAAATAGACTCAGGCATTGAATTCTTATATCTGGGCCTCTGACCATGTCTTTTGTACCTTCTCATCCATTGGTGAGTTCCTGTCACCAGAAGGGGGCTGCTTACGCCCAGACCCTCCCCACTCTACAAAACTGAGCCGATGGCTTTCCTCAGGTTTGTACCAAATGTATCCAAGCTTATATTCCTTAAGTGTACCCGTTGTCTTTGTATAGTGTGTGACTCCCTAGAACTCATGGCTGATAACAGGGTCCCCTATCCCTCTAACAAAGTTTCCAGTCTCTGCATTTAGCTTCTTCCTGCTACTACTCTCAATGCCTTTTAGATGTTTGACCCCTCCTATTTTTACCTCAGAACAGTAGCGTACCAAGGGCAGGGCGGTGGATGCAGCCCGCCCTAGGTGCCAGCCAGGAGGAGTCAGTGTGGCAAACTTAACTGATAGCTGTGGGTGGCTTGCCATGTTGCCTCCGTTCCAGGCCCAGTGGCTGTTCCCTTCATGCCAGAGTCTTGCAAATCATAAGACTTCAGTCTGGGAGATAACAGCCGCTGAGCCAGAATCAGAGGCAGCGCAGCAAGCCACCCACAGCTTTAAGTTAAGTTTGCAGCACTGACTGCACCATGTGGGTCTGGCGCACTGCAGTGTGCTGTGCTGCAAGGGAGGGGGCCCCTGCCCTGTGTGCCCATGAGGCTTGGAATGCCACTCTGAATAATTTGGACCAAAAATGCCAGTGTCCTTCCATGAAGCTTTTAGGCTAGCTATGTTCTTTTGCAATGTGTGCCTTTGAGTCAATGGTGACCCAGCAGCTCCTGGGTTTTCTTGGCAGTGTGACTGGAAGTAGATTGCCGTGTTTTTCTTCCGAGGCAATGGTTGAGTGACAGGGGGAATCAAACCCTGGTTTCTTGGTTATCAAGCTAGTGCTCTAATCATTAGGCTCCTCCATGTTCTTTTATATATTTATAAAAGAGAGTATCAGTTACTGGTCTGCTCTGGCATGTATAGTTTATATCACACTGATCTTCATGTGCCTTCTCCTTTTATCTCCTCAATCCCTATTCCTAGCCTGTGTGCCAGGGTTGCGGCCCCTGTTCTAAACAAATGCAAAGCCTCAGTATCCACACCTGCACCCTTCGAGTCTACCTGCCATATTTTCTTAAACTGATTTTGGGATGGGGACTTCTATCCTTTTGTTTTAATAATATACCTTCTGATTGGGGCTAGATCGCAATCCTGTAGCGCTGTTACTGGGTATATAGCCACCATTTGGGTATTATGGCGGCTTGGCAGGGGGGGGGTGTTTTTGCTGGAGGGAGTAGTGGCATCCACCTGCATTGGACCTAGGCCATGCCCTGTACCAGTACGTGGTGTGCAGTGCAACAGAAGAGGTCTGGCTGGGGAAAGTAAGGGTAGCCCCAGGGACCAGTATGCTGCTGTGGCAACAGTGTGGTGCAGTATACTCAGCCAGTGTGTCCAAAAGCAAAGGGTCCAAGGTTCAAGTCCCATCTGTGGATCCTGCAGAGCATCACCCCATAGTTTTATCCCACAATGCAGCCACAACAACAACATGTGCAAACCCCAATGCAGCGGTGCACAGGGGTACAAACACCCACTCACACGGGCTCCACTATCCACAGCCTCATGGAGTGTCAGGCTGTTGGCCTCAGGACGGAGCTGCAGTTATCACCAGAGCACTACTACTACCCCCAGCACAGTTTAGCAATGTCAACACTGTGATCAGGACCAGTGTGGCGGACAGGGTTGTCAACCACCTCTATCTCTGCACAATGCAGAGATAGGTGTGGGAGTGTGCGTATGTCTATCCATTGTTTTGTGTCTGCCAACACCTCACTGAGCCCACATTGCTCACACTGTTTCCAGCGTTAGCCTGCAAATGTGCATAATGAGGAACAAGGTATTGTGGGTATGGCCCAGACAGGGCGGATTGGCCAGGATGCATCTGCATAGGGTGGCGGGCAATGGCTGGGACACTGTAGTGCTCAACCACCACCTGCATGGGCAGGGTGGCCACAGCATGTCATGCTGGGAGGTCACTCTAACTCTGACCAAGCAGTGATCATGGCATGTTCCCACATAGTGCCCCACATTATTTGTTTCTAGTGATACCTGTGTGTTCCTGGTTCTAGGGCCCAATCATGGAGATACCTGCTTGGTGTCTGTGCTGTGCATCCCACCTCTGGGTGCACAGGGTTCCTCCATGAGCATGCACTATGGACTGGCTAGTGAGCTGTCTGCAGTTAGTCTGTGTATGGTGGGACCACTCTGTAGGATGCTGCAGGTGAAGTCTGATTGTGCTGGTGGATGGCAGACTGTGGCATGGGGCAGTTGAGCCTGCCCACCCCAAGCATCACTGCTGGTTGGTCATGGGTATAGCTCTGGCCCATCAGCGCTGGAGAGCTGGCATCTGCCAGCAGGACTGTGGTTGCTGGTATTACAGCCATGGCACAGGGACCATCCTGTAGGATGCTGCAGGTGCAGTCTGATTCCGCTGCTGGATGGCAGACTGTGGCGTGGGGCAGTTACGCCTTCCCCTGCACACCCCAAGCATCACTGCTGATCTGACACGGTCACAGGTATGGCTCTGGCTCATCAGCTCTGGAGGGCTGTCATCGGCCAGCAGGATTGTGGTTGCTGGTATTACAGCCTTTCCGCAGGGCGCAGGCACCTGTCCCAATACACCCTCATTTACAATAGGGGTGATTGTGGCCCCTTTGGGGTATATAGTGCATACCACTTAGACCCATAGAGGCAATGCTACCTAAACCTCATGCGAGTCTAGACACCCCTGCTGCCCTGATAACAGATACCCATGGCAGCCAGACCTTAACTGCATATGCACTAATCTGGGTGGTGTCCGGTCCCACAGGGCCACATGTGACTGCAGAACCCAGATGGTAACAGAAGTACTTTCGGTTGCACTGCTGAGAGCACCTATCACACACTGGTAGTGATGGGGATGTGCAGCAGGACCTATCTCTAGCACCACATGTACTGTGGACCTAGTGCTGGGCACCTTGTACTGTGCCTAGTAAGGTGCCTTATTACGTGCCTTGTATTTTGCCTAATAAGGTGCCTTGTAACGTGCCTTGTATTGTGCCTAATAAGGTGCTTTGTAATGCGCGTTAGCCTAAGGCGCCTTGTAACGCGTGTTACCTGACACGGCTTGCCATAATGATGTACCGCCCATTCCCTTATATAGGCATCCAGGGAGCCTAAGGCGGGGAACGGTACTGCAGTTTAGTAAACATACCCCTATGTCTCCCAGCATTATCATGATCTCTCTTTCTTTCTGAGCTTGATTATACTCTCTTGAGCTACTTCCAGTGCTAAACCTCTGTGTAACCAGTGATAAACTGCTCAGTATGTCACAATTTACAATCATGTATCTCTCTATTTAACACTAGCACTTATTGTACTGGAGTTTTATATAGAAATCAGGTAGTTTATGCTGCATTACTGTAGCATGGTACATACATGAGCATGGAAGATCATGTACTTTACCTTTCTGTAATCTCCTTATAATAGATACATGCTTATTCCATGCAAATACTGTATAGTCATTTGTTCTGGATTGGATTTGGATCTTTTAGATTTATTTTTCCTACTTCCATATCTGAGCTCAAAGCAAGTTGCATTCAAGTGTATGAGTTATTTCACTGCTCAAATGGGCTCGCAAGCCAAGTTGTACCTGAGGCAATGGAGGGTGAACCCTGGCACCCCTTATTCACAACTTGCTTCTCTAATTATTACACTGGGATCTCTTATGAGTGAGAATTTGGGTACTTCTCTTAAATTACTCAGGTTGCTATAACATGCTGAAATGCAGGGGATGTGAGGAAAAGAAGAAGCGCTGTGGATTCTGTTGGTGTGGTAGTGTGCTGTGCGGTGGGAAGGGATTCTCTTTACAACAGATGCCAGAAAGCAGTTAAGAAAAACAAAAGCAGTTTTTATTCTGTCACAGCTTGTTAAATCTCCACAAAACAAAACCCAGAACACACAACAGTTCAGGGAAAACAAAAGCAGCTTTATTTTAGTCTCAGCTTGTTAAACCTCCACAAGATGGTTCTCCTGGCTTTTCCTATAGCTAGTCCCAGTTAAAGTTCGTACCTCAGAACTTCTTTGCATGGCTTGCCTTGGAAGGACTTCTGGCTCCATGGGCCTCTCTTCCTCCTTGAGCCTGCTGGGTTCTTAACTTCTCCCTCTGAGCCATGCCCTCCTAGCCCTGAACTTTGGACTGAAGATCTCTTAAAGAGGACTGTTGATAATCCCTTTGGGGAGGGATGGGTAACATTCTATGTACCCCATGACAGTTGGAAAGAGAAGATGGCACTATCATCTTTATTGGTGTAATCTATAGGCCTCCAACTCAAACGGAAGAAATGGATAGAGACTTCATCATTGATATTGCAAAGGTAGCCATGAATGGAGAAGTGATCATATTGGGTGACTTTAATCTACCAGATGTGGATTGGACTATTTCTTCTGCAAATCTGGAAAGAAGTAAAAAGACTGTGGATGCCTTCCAAGAAGCATTGTTCAGACAAATGGTGATGGGAACCAACCAGGGAAAGTTTGACGCTGGATCACCAATGGAGATAGCGTGTCGAATGTTCAGGTGTGTGCCCATGTGAGCAGCAGTGATCATCACATGGCGTGGTTTGAGGTAAAAGTCAAGTCAGAGTCCAATTACAGCAAACTCAAAGTCCTAGACTTCAAAAACACTGACTTCAGTAAAATGGCAAAGTGCCTTGAAGGAGGAGATGGCAGGGTAGAAGGAGATAAGGGAAGTGGATTTGCAGTGGACTAAACTAAAAGGAGCAACAGAGAGAAAATGATGTCATCGGTGAGGATGGCAGCTTAAGGAGAGAGCTCTGGAATTAAACCCCGAAAAAGGTGAAAATTGCTATCCCACCCCCCAGACGAAGCTAAAAATGAGGAGAGAAGGGGTGGAACGGGCGGACAGCAAGAGGAGAGTGATGACGACCCGAAAGAAGGTGGCGGATTTAAAAGAATTTGCATACGGGGGAAGACAAGCTGGAGGAGGAGAGGGTAAGATGGCGGAGGGAAGCACGCTGAGCAGAGAGCCTGAAGAGCGGCAGATGCTAAAGCAAGTGGAGATGGAGCAGGGAGGAACAGTGGTCAAAAATGTGTCCTGGGAAGAGCTGAAGGCATGGTTTGAGGAAATCAAGATGGAGCTGGCTGCAGTTAAATTGGAGGTGGGGGAAGTGTGCGGGGAGCTGAGAGAGGAGGTGAGCGAGCTGAGCCAGCGGACAGAGAAACAGGAACAGCACATGGAGAGGGTACAAAGTAAGCAGGCAGCAATGGAAAACTCTATGCAAGCCTGGGAGAGGTGGAAGGACCAAGTGCTTTACAAGCTGGAGGACTTGGAAAATCGTACCCGAAGGAATAATTTAAGAATAAGGGGGATTCCTGAGCATCTGGAGTTTGTCGACAGCAGAAAGGTAGCAAAAGCAGTTTGCAAGGCAATTCTGCTGGAAGGCGAAGGGAAGGAGGTGCCCAGCATGGTGGTCTTGGACAGGGCACATAGGGCGCTGGGACCCAGCAGACCGAATAGACCACGCGATATAGTGATATGTGTGCATGACTACATCGTCAAAGAGAAAATAGTAGCAAATATGCGGAGAGCCCGGAATTTTGTTTGGCAGGGCTACAAACTGGAGATATTTGCAGATTTATCAGCAGGGACCCTCCAAAGAAGGAGGGAGATACAGCCGGTCACCAGTCTGTTGAGAAAGGAAAATGTGCGGTATCAGTGGCTGTACCCATTTGGATTGAGCTTTACGGTGGGGACACTTAGCTGGAAGGTGCAAAATTGTAAGGAAGCAGAGAAGGCATTGGTGGAGGCTGGATTGGAGAACACCCAATGGTGACCAGTAAAGCTGTCGGAGGAGCAGGAGGGGCAACAGGTGATTCAAGAGACTGCTGGTGCGACGGGACTGAGTGGTATGAGGCAGAAGAGTATGCGCGTGTCTCAGATGGCAACAACTTGAAGAGGGGAGGTGGACAAGATGGTGGACCAGCGCACAGTCAGGATATCGTGGATTTGATCATACTATTGAGTAATGTGGACATTGGGGGACTGAGAACAAAATGAGGAATAATCGTATGTTTCTAAATAAGAAAGGGGGGAGGATGGAGGATTGGGGGATAGGGGAAGGAGGGTGGTGGGAGATTGGGTGATGGAAAAGGTGGATGTGGAGGGGGAGGACGTGAAAGGTCTGTGTTTAATGTGTTTGTTATGTTAACTGTTTAAAGTACACTGTTAATGTATAAGACGATATAGTTAAGGTAAGGGGTAAGAAGGAGGGGAGGAAGTTAATGGAAGGAGGGGGAGAGGGAGGAAACTAGGAGGGTTAATAGATATAAGGGGGTGTGAGAGGATCAAAGAGACTCTCAGGGGGTCAAGATGGAGGGTGAGGGGGGGAAGAGAAGGGGGGTGAAGGAGGATGAGGACGCTGTGGATGAAGAGAACGGGAAGTGGGAGGGAGGGTGATAAGAGAGGGAAGGGTTGCTCCAAACCGATGGGCACTACTCTGCAGGAGGCCTCAGGAGGGCTGAGGGGAGGGAAGGGGATAGGGCATGGGAGGGGGGTGTGGGAGGGAGAGGAGGGGAGGGGAGAGGGAAGGGAGGGGGAAGGGGGTGAAGGGGAGAGGTATAATGGGGGAATAAAAAATGCGGGTGGTGACTATGAATGCTAAGGGATTGAGAACATGGAGAAAGAGGAGGTTGGTGGAAAAGGAGGGCAGTAGGACTCAGGCAGATTTCATTTGTATCCAAGAAATGCATTTGAAAGTTGGGCAGGAGAAATTGCTGGAATCCAGGAAGTATCCAAAGGTTATTCTGGCCGGGCAAAGAGCGGAACCCCGGAGGGGAGGGGTGGGAATAATGGTGGGGGTAGGGATGGCAGAGAAAGTGGTGGGGGAGTATAGGGATAAAAGGGGGAGATGTGTGGGAGTTAAGATACGGATGGGTACAGAGCACGTGTGGATTATGAGTTTGCATGGACCGAATGAGCGTCAAGGGGAATTCTTTGACCGTATGCGAGAGGAATTGGAGGAGCTGGGAGAGGACCCAATTATTATGGGGGGGAGGGGGGATTTCAACTTAACAGTGAACCCAAGGTTGGATATCGGGTGGGGGGGGGATGGGGGGCAAAAGAGGGGATAGAGTGAAAATGTTGAAAATGAAGGAAGGTTTGGGGCTGGTGGATGTATGGAGATGTAAAAATCCGGGGAGAAAACAATACACTTAATACTCCGCACCACATGGGTCCTATAGTCAAATAGACATGATTTGGGTGGGAGGTCGATGGTTGAGCAAGGTGGAGGAGGTAGAGCAGGGGTCCATTACATGGACGGACCATGCTCCAGTGAGTGTGGAGTTTAATCTGGGCTATAAGGATACAGGACTGAAATTCTGGAGACTGAATGATTCACTATTGGAGGAGCCGGAAATAGTAGGTAGGACAGCGGGGGTAATTAAAGATTATAAGGATCATAATTTGAATGGGGAGGTAGAACTAGGAATGGTGTGGGATGGTCTGAAGGCGGTGGTGCGGGGGCACTTGATAGGGGAAGCGTCACGCAGATGTAGAATGCAGGGAGAGACAGAGGGACGACTCTTGGGGGAAATTAGGAAATTGGAGGATAGTCACCAGTGTGATAGAAATGAGGGAGTACTAAGGGAACTGCAGAGATTGCGGGGGACGTTAGGACAGCTCAGAGCTAGTAAAATGGCATATGAGTTGAATGTCTTGAGGCAAGCTATGTTTGAGGGTGGGAATAAGGCGGGCCGTATTCTAGCACATAGGCTTCAAGCAAGGGTGGCACAAACTACTATTGGAAGTATAAGGAATGGGACGGGGCAGTTAGTCACTGGGAATAATGAGATACGACAGACGTTTAAGGAGTACTATAAAAAACTGTACAGTAGCGAGGTGCAGGAGGGAATGGCTAAAAGCAAGAAATATCTGGCGGAGTGTGAATTATCCAAATTAACATTGGAGGAGGTGGGATGGTTAGATAGGCCAATTGAGGAGGGGGAGGTGGAGGAGGCCATCAACACGCTGAAGTTGGGAAAAGCGCCAGGGTTAGATGGCCTAACGGGGAAATTCTATAAAGTCTTTCAGTTGGGTCTCAGGCCATTAATGGTGGAAGTGTTTAATGGGGTACTCAGGGAAGGGGCAGTCCCAGGGACTATGACGGAAGTGGGGATCACAATATTGCTTAAGCCGGGGAAAGATCCCATGGTGTGCGGCTCCTATTGGCCGATTTCCCTGCTGAATGTGGATGCTAAACTTCTACCTAAAGTAGTGGCCACTAGATTACAAAGAGTAATGCCCAAGCTGGTAAATGCGGATCAGACAGGGTTTGTGGCGGGGAGACAGGGAGGGGATAATATAAGACGAATCTTCAATTTAACCTGGGAGGTGCAGCTAACGGGGCAGAAGGCAGTGTTTATCTCAGTTGATGCAGAAAAAGCTTTTGACAGGGTGGAGTGGCCTTTCATGATACAAGTGCTGGAGAAGATGGGGCTGGGGGAGAATTTTGTGAATTGGATTCAAGCTTTTTATAGGACGCCTAAAGCCAGGGTTAGGGTGAATGGGAGCTATTCGGAGGTCATACGGCTAGAATGGGGAACTACGCAGGGGTGTCTGCCTTCACCCTCGTTATTTGCGTTGGTTATAGAGCCTTTGGCTGAAAGGATACGAAGGATGGGGATGTTAAGGGGGTGCTCATGAATAATTGGGAATCCAAAATTGCTCTTTTTGCGGATGATGTAATTTTTACTATTAGGGAACCATTGATATCACTGCCAGTGTTGATGAGAGAAATAGAGCAATACAGTGGGGTGGCAGGGTATAAAATTAATGGCAGTAAAACAGAGTTGTTAGGGTTTAACCTTGGAGAGAGGATGGAAAAGAGTTTAAGGAGTGGGTTTCCGTTTAAATGGGTGAAGGGAACGTATAGATATTTGGGGATTCGTATGGGGAGGGACTGGCAACAATTGTGGAAATGGAATTTTATCCCGTTAATACAAGAAGTGAAAAAAGAAATGCAGAAATGGAAGAGCTTATTCTTAACGTGGTTAGGGAGAATAGCAGTTATAAAGATGAATGTGCTGCCGAGATTTCTATTTCTATTCAGTTCTATTCCATGTAGGATCTCCAGAGCATACTTGAAGCAGATCCAGACAATGATATTAGATTTTATCTGGGCGGGAAAGAAGCCGAGGGTGTCGCAATATACACTTTATAGGGACCAAAGGGAGGGGGGTATGGGAGTTCCCTGGATGGACAAATATTTTGTGGCAGCGCAATTGAGGGCACTGGCTAGTTGGCAGGGGGTAGGGGAGGTCCCCGTCTGGGTGGCGTTAGAGCAAGAGGGTGGGATGGGGGAGGACTTGAAAGCTTGGATTTGGGACCTGGGGGCGAAAAAGGAAGGGAGGAAAGATGGGAATCCTTTCCGGGAATTTACACAAGGGATACGGCTGGGGGTAAAGAGGCAAATGCTTAATGAGAAAGAGTATACGAGGGAAACATATATAATGGGTATGAGAGGTTTTGGACCGGGGAAGGAAGGGGGTGTATATAGGGAGTGGTGGGACAAAGGAGTGCGTATGTTGGGGCAACTAGTAAAGTCAGGCGGGGAGCTGTACTCATTTGCAGAGTTGCAAGAGGAGTATGGGGTGGCGGAGAGGGATTACTATGCATATGGGCAGTTGCTTTCTTATATAAGGAAGATGAGGGTGAGGGACGATTTAAGGAAAGTGGCTACTCAGTTCGAAGTGGTAATGTGGCAGGGGGGCTCACAGAAGGGGATGATAGCCAAAATGTATGGAGTTGCGAACGCAAGTTCCGGAGGGGCGCCAGCGGAGAAGTAAAGGGTAATGGGCTGGGAGATACAGCTTGGGGGGGAGTGGGGTGAGGAGTGGTGGCACAACATTTATAGATGGACAAAGCGGCTGGCTCCGGGAATGAAATATTTAGAAAATAGTTTAAAACTGAGGTATCAAATGTATTGGACGCCCTGGAGGATAAGGGCTTTTCAGCCTCAGAAGAAGGGTGAATGTTGGAGGGGGTGTGGGAATAGGGGAGACTTGGAACATATTGTGTGGGGATGTCCTGCTGTACAGCAGATGTGGAAAACACTGGAAGGTAGAATAACAGACATAGTGAAGGAAGAGATAGTCTTAACAGCGCCAATGGTTTTGCTAAATGAGTTGCCGGAGGGGAGGGTGCCGAGTATCTTAATGATGGTGGGGTATTGCATTGGAGCAGCAAGGGGTGAGATTATGGCAAAGTGGAAATGTGTGGATGAGCGTAAGATACAAATGATTATGCAGCGATTGGAACACTTATGGAATATGAGTGCGATAGCAGCGCATCAGCATCATAATATGAAAGTGTTTAGGGAAGTGTGGGGGAGGTACAAGGAATGGAGAAGGGGGGAGGGGGAGAGGGGTAAGATAAGAGTCTAGCATGGGGGGAGGTAGCAGGGATAATAACGAGGGGAACAGGTGCAGGATATGCTATGGTTGTACTGTGTAAGAGTTAAAGGTGTATAATCCCGAAGGTTGTCGTTGATGCTGTTCTGTGCATAAGTTTGAAATATAACTTGCAATTATTCAATAAAAAAGGAAGAAGAAAGAAAAAAAATAGTAATTTAAATATTACAAGTGTGATAGTTAAGGTAAGGTAAAGTAAGCAACTTAGGAGGGGACATACAAGGAGTACCTTTGGAGATTATTATTTGTACTACAACACAACTAAGCTATGTTAAGATGTATGTAGATGTAATTTGTACTGCAGCAAAAACTAAGTTATTTTAAGATGAATGTGGATGTTACTTTAGATAATAGAAGCCATGAATAATGTACACGAGGCAGCAAATTGTGTTACTTTGAATGTACAGTTACTTTGCCATGTCTATATGTTTGCTTTGTTGTAAAGGTATCTTTGATAATAAAATAAAAATGTTGAAATAAAAAAAAAAGGAGCAACAGATATATATATAAAGAAAGTAAATTAAAGCAAGAGGAAAAGGAAACCTATATGGTTCTCCAAAGAAGTGGCTGCACAAATAAAGGCAAAAAACACAGCTTTCACAAAATTCAGAAGATCCAAACAAAGGAACACAGAAAAGAATACAGGATAAAGCTAAAAGAGATATAGAGAGAAATATGGATAGCAAAAGCAAAGGCAGAAGAAATGATGGATAAAGATGTTAAGCGTGGAGACAAAACCTTTTCAGGTATATATTCGGGAGAAGAGGAAGATCAGAGGTGGAATTGCAAGATTCAAAAGTGCCAAGGACAGATTCATGGAAAGTGACTTTGAAAAACTGAAAGTGTTAAACAAATACTTCTGTCCTGTATTCACTAAAGAAAATCCTGGTGAAGGACGACCTGTGATTGACAAATGGGAATGGAGTATGAACCATACCATTCACAGCTTGAAAAACTGAAAGTGGACAAGGCCATGGGACCATATGGGATACATCCCAAGATACTGAAAGAGCTCAGAGAGATTCTGGCAGGGCCTATAAAGAATGGTTTTAATAGATCCTTGGAGACGAGAGAGGTTCCACAGGACTGGGGAAGGGCTGATGTGTTACTTCTTCACAAAAGTGGTAATAGGGAAGAAGTGACAAAGTATAGGCCAGTGAACTTTACCTCAGTGGCAGGAAATGTAATGTAGGTTCTCCTGAAAGAAAGAATAGTGGACTTTTTAGAAACCAATGATCCAAGGCAGCATGGTTTTACCAAAGGCTGATCACGCCAAACAAATTTGATTGAGTTCTTTGACTGAGTACCCAGAGAACTAGATCAAGGGCATGTGATGGGTGTAATCTATGTAGATTTCAGCAAAGCCTTTGATACTGTTCCTCATAGGAGACTTATCAATAAACTGAGCAGCCTGGGGATGGATCCCAAGGTAGTGAACAGGATCAGAAATTGGTTGACTGACGGACCGCAGAAGGTGGTGGTAAACGGAACTCATTCGGAAGAAAGGTGAGTAGTTATGTGTCCCAGGGATCGGTCCTGGGACTGGTATGGTTCAATATATTTGTGAGTATTATTGCTGAAGGATTGAAGGGAAAAATCTGCCTTTTTACAGATGACACGAAAATTTGCAACAGAGTGGACTCATCTGAGGGAGTGGACAACATCAGGAAAGATCTACAAACAATGGAAGAATGGTCTTATGCTTGGCAGTTAAGATTTAATGTGAAGACGTGAAGAATCATGCATTTGGGATGCAGAAATCCAAGGGAATTGTATGCAATAGGGGGTGAGAGGTTGGTGTGCATAGACCAGGAGAAGGACCTTGAAGTGATTGTTTTGACACCTTGAGATCCTTAGAAACAATGTGACAACACAGTAGCCAAAGCCAGAAGGATGCTGGGCTGCATATAGAGAGTAATAACCAGCAGAAAGGAGGGGGTATTACTGTCCCTCTACAAGTCATTACAAAGGATATAAAAAGACTTGAAATGGTTCAGAGGAAGATGACTAAAATGATTTGGAGTCTGCACCAGAAGACTATGAGAAGAGACTTGAAGACCTAAATATGTATACCCTAGAGGAGAGGAGACACAGAGGAGATATGATACAAATGTTTAAATACTTAAAGGGTATTAATGAACAAACAAACCTTTTCAAAGAAGGGGAAGCTGTAAAAACTAGAGGGCATAAAATGAAGCTGTAAGGAGGTAAACTTAAAAGCGACATCAGAAAATACTTTTTCACTCAAAGGGTGGTGGATGCTTGGAATGCCCTGCCGATGGAGGTGGTGGGAGCAAATACAGTGACAGAATTCAAAATAGCATGGGACAGACACAATGGATCCCTTTATAGTATGAGGATGAACTAAACAAAACTATTTTTTTTATATGTCAACAAATAGAGAGGGGTGACCTGCATGGAGCAGCAGATACAACCCTAAATGAAGGCATAGAGGGGGTGATTTGCATGGAGTGGCAGGTGCACCTACTCTAGCCACTTTACCGAGCACACTAGATGGACCATAGTGCTCTTCATCTGCTGTCATTTACTATGATATATTTTAGGTGCATAGTAACTCAAGAGAGAGAGCGGTGTCATTCCTTAGTTAAGGTCACAGCGCTGTGACACAGTAAGCTTGAATCTGAGTCTCTGCCTGCAGCTAGCATAGCTCAGGTGCACTGTGGAGGTTACACACATAATCCTAGAGAGGGGGGAAAGACATCTGCCACTGTTATGTTCACTTTTGTCAGAGCTGTTGGTGATGAGATTGAGCCGTGTACAACGGTCCCCCCCCCTCCCCCCCAACCACTGGAGCTGGCTGGACATGCTGACTGGTAGGAAGATGATGGAAAAAGAGGAAGTATGCATCAAAAAGACAGATGGCTGAATGACTATGTACTTTTTTATTAGAAATTACTTTAGTATTCAGATTGCAAATCAGAAGTGGGAATGTTGCTGCATTTTCAAAGAACCATATCCTAAGCAGTTCTGCATAGCACAAACAGTATTTCCCTGGTTCAGAGCTGTCTTGTAAGTTGTAGCTCAGAATCAATAGAGCCAAGAGAATTTCTTTAAGATGCCATCAGTAAGAGATTAAAGGCAAGTGTTTCCTCTTAGTGGATAATACCTTATTAAGGTTCAAATGAGGCAATATATAGTGAAAAAAATCCAATCTCTGATGCACCCCTCGATTTCAATGGAAACTAAATGAAATGGAACAGTGTTGATTCTAACCAGTTCCATATACCTATCACCAAGGTCATTTTTACCTTCATGAAGAGAAGTCAAATATAAAACACTCTACTGAGTGAAATGAATGTGCAGCACATGCAACAGCAGTTAGGACTGCAACGTAAATGACTGATAGATCTGGTAATTCATTTCCCAGTGAAGTTGAATGGTTTGTAGAGATAGCATTTAACCTTGCAAATTCTATTATCAGATAATCCCTCTTTTGTGGATAAAATCGTATTTTTGACATTAAGCAGCAAGATAAAGAATGTGCAGTTTAAAACTTACACAGCAGAGTCTGAGTGTACAGAAAGATGGCAATTGGATTAATTTAATGGCTGATGCTATAAGGTTAGCGGTGGAAATCACATTTTTATTGGGTAAACAATAAACCAGTACTTTAACAGCTATTCTATATAGGCAATGATAATGGGACAAAATGATGGACATTTTTCAAAAATATAGTTCACTTTCAATGAATGGAGTCGGTTTTAAGAAAACAAAATCCTTTCTATTGTCGATTTGAATTGAAGATTTAAAAGCAAATATTATGGACATATCACCAAGTATCTTATTAAAACATGTTAAAAGAGAAGCATTTCAAACTGCAAAGTATCTAAATGAAATTTCATGCACTTCTCTTTCAAGTCTTTGAGTTAGGGGCATGTCTACTAAAATGCACTACCAGGGTATGGCAGCTTTAGTATGTAGTATCAGTGCTATGCAAAAAGGAAGCGTGAGACCCCATGCTAAACCCTTCTAGCACACGTCTGGGTGGCGACTGGGTGGGATGGGGGTGTACCTACCGTGGCACTGCTTGTTTGGGTATTTGAAGCCCACACTACCTGCACTAGGTACAGGTAGCATGGGTGCAATTAAAGCTACCTCAATGGGAAGTGTTATTTGCCCCTGTGGCTGGTTTATCACAGTGACACATGGTAACTGCAGGGGAGCAGATGTACCTGTCCCCCTGCAGTTAGCTCACAGCCCCATGCTAGTAACACTGCTCATATGCATGGTACCATAGGGTCAGGTGGTGGTCCGTTGCCCCAGGGGCTTTCTGTTTTGATGTGGTTTGCCATATGCATGGTATCGGCACGAGGATTAGTAAACATGCTTTCTAAAGTCTAATGCCCTGTTTTGTCAATGTCCCATCCCCATTTAGAGTGATAACATGGAGATATTAAGGGCCTTGTTGACTAAAGCTCAGTGCATACTAACAGACTTTAGCATGCACTAAGGACCGCAAAAATCATGGGAAGAAAATGGGTCACAGTAGCGGATAGCGCGCACTAATTCATTTACAGCATGCTAAGCTTTAGTAAACATGACCCTATAGGAGCCACCCATCTCCATTTCCAACTCTCTAATGCATTACTGGTAAAGATATTTATTACCAGTTGTTCTTTCCAGAAGTTAACTAAATACTCCATGTAATATAATGGCTCACCTTTGACATTATTAACAAAGAAAATAGTGTATGCAATCTAACTTACTAGAATATCATTTCAGAAATGAAGACTCGTATGCCAATCCAGTCCCAGACTTGTGTCCAAAACCATGTACAATTTGGTTTGGGGATGGTGACGTCTCTTCTGACTTCTGGAACGTTTAAACTATATTGCAGGTTTTCAGCAGGGTGCTCCAGTTATTTAAAATAAAGGTAGCCTGAAAGCATAGTCATGAGGAAAAATAACTGCATCAATCAGTCACAGAAATGTGCAATTTTGGAAGTCTGTCAAACAGTTCTATATAGAGAGGATTTACCCTGGTGAAAACTCATCATTCAGCTGAAATATGTCAGATCTGAAGAAATTGGAAAAGACTTCAGCGGACATTGACCAGCTTATAAATACATGGACATGTGGAATGACTTAGAAGCCAATTTTCCTATGACGTCTCATTTGCAAAATGATTTCACAGCAAACTGGAATTTTATGCAACTTTAATGGAAGAGATTCTTGTACATCTGAAGATGAGTCACTTTTTGAGGCACATATAGTGCTCTTGGAGGTACCTGTGAATAGTAGACACTAGAAGAGAGAACATTGGAGAAGTTGTTCTGTTAAGAGCTTGAAATCTTCGAAACAGATTATGATCAGAGGTGCCCGCTGAGAAACTAGTACGTAAAGATGAGAAACACTGAAGGACAGTAATGAATGATTCCTTAATGTCATCATACTCCCAGACTCTACTGCATCTTGAAAAGGATCAACTTACCATAAAAAACACAGGGCACAGCTGGAGGTTAACTGAGATGGACTCCAGTATAATTTAAGAGAAGATAAATCATAAAAAGAAGAAAAAAGTAATACTAGGTATGGAAGGTAGACTAGATTTTTTTGTATGGATAGAAGCAGCATGGGCACAAAGAAGGTAATTTTTATAACAGGTCACCTAGAAGGAGAGGCCAAGTGGAGTCTTATTTTGGTCCTATGTTTTAAAGGCACATAGGTGCACAAATCCTGCAGAAAGTGAGAGTAAAATGAACGCACCTACATTTACCCTTGCTCAGGACCAGGTAAAAATGCATGTATGAACATGGGTAAATCACGACTCTGCCCAGGCACTACCCTAAATCTTCCTCGAATATGTCTACATCTGAGTCACATAAAAGTACATGCATAGTAATTTTGTAAAAGACATTTTACATGCAAATTTTGTCATTTACGTGCCAAAAAGCCTTTATAAAATTACCCACAAAAACGGCAGAGACACAGAGAGCAAGGTAAAATAAACTAATGTGCTCTAATTGTCATATCATAAAAAATGCCTTAGAACAACTATAAATTACACAAAGCCGTTGAATGTCCATGAGATTTTGGTGAAATATAGGGCCCAATTTTCAACAAGGCCAATATTCAAATGCCACGGCAGTCAGCCTTGGCTCTTGAATACTGGATATTCAGCAGCAGTGCCGCTGGGTATCCAGGCCGAGTTTTATGATCCAGATAAGTGCCAGCACTTCTAGAGTCAGCTTAATATTCAGCCGGCACTTATGCGGATTGCCATTTAGGACTGCTTTTCATGTGGCTTAAGATGGCCAGGTAAGTGCCGGCTGAATATGGTGCTGACACTTGTCTGGATTGTGCTGATACACCCTCATTCCGCCCATGGATAGTGCAGAGGTGGTCTCTGGAGATATGCAACGGCACTGTCCAGATAGTGCCACCGAACATTGCGGTCAGCACCCTTCACTGGACAGTCTCCTGATGACCAACTGGCTAAAGGTTCTGAATATCCCACAGTCTTCATAAGGGACTGGAGGTGGACACAACTCTAAACTAACCCAGTTCCCTATGTACCGAGGGGGATCCTCTTAATCTGATTTGTAAATTAGGCAGAACAGGAACAACATTGGACTCCAACAACAAATTACTAACATGATCTGTCTCAACTTTCCATATTGTCAGTGAAATACTATGAAAATTATCGTAACAATGCTATTTTGACTTTTTTGTCTTCTGTGCATGTTCTGCCTAATCTCTGTTGCCATTTCAGAGACGTACTCGGCTAGAGGCGGTTGGATTAGTCTAGTTTTTCAGGATATTCATGGTGAATATGCATGAGATATATATTCATGCAGTGAAGGCAGTGCATGTGTTCACTGTGAATACCCTGAAAATTCAGGTCTGCCAGGTGGGTCTTGAGAACTGGTTTTGAGAACCAGTGTGTTAAACCACACATCTGGTAAGCAGTGTGTAGAAATAAAGATTAATACTGTAAATAAGTTGAAAAGTACATGCACACTTACATTGTGACACAATGGCTGGTTTCTCCTTTCAGACTCGGATATGTCTCTGTTGGGACATGGTTTAAACAGCCATGGTAAAGTATGTCTCAGTAGGGTAGCAGATAAGTGAGTGGGCAGATGAATATAGTGTGGTGTATGTAAGATGTGTGTGTGTGATCTGTATATTCCTACGGACAGAGTAAAGATTTGATGTTAAAGGGTTGGGGAACATAAATGTGCATGTGATTATCTGTTTAGCTATAGCCGCTAAATGTATAAACCCCTTATATGTGAGTTTTTGGAAGCACTATAGAGATAGTGCTGAAGATTCATACTGACCATCCCGGTACTCTCCCGGTCATGCCAGGGTGGGGTGAGGGTAGAATGTGGGCATCCTGCTCTGCTATACAGATAGCTGGTGACATTCAGTCACACTCTGTATTACTTAAATGTCCTAACTAAAACTGCTCAGCTATATGGATAGTGACTGAATATCCAGACAGAGGCAAAGGTCACTGCTGTTTATGTATATTCAGTGTTACTATGTTTGCGTATAGTGGTGATAAATATACATGGTTTATTTAAATGCTGAGGCTGGTGCTTAACAAAAAGCTGGCCTCTGTATTTAAATTTTGGGCCATTTGTGACCAAGTGCTAGGTGAAGGACAGAGTCTACAGTTTTCAATGGTACACCTTCTAGACTGAAGAAGGGCTATTGATAGAAGTGAGAATATAACTGTCATCAGTTCCTTGAGTACTTGATTTCAGTGGGATCATGGTACCGAGACAGTGTTGGCGGGTTTAATGGATACAATGTGGGTCTGGGCAAATAAGGGTGATGACTCATTGATATTATTGGACTTTTCTTCTGCATTTGATACCCTTGACCATGATTTTTTTGTTGTGCGACTTGTACTGGTCAGGATTGTGTGGGAGAGTTTTTAGTTGGTTTCAATCTTTTTTAAAGAATAAGGAGTTTTGTGTAAAGGGCAGGGGAGGAATCTGGTTCATTTCCTTTGAAGTATGGTGCACCCCAAAAGTCAGTGCTGTCCTCATCATTGTTTAATCTTTACTGGTGGATGTGATTGCACAACATTGGCTATTATTTCATTTCTATTTAGATGGCATTCAGTTAATCGCATGTATAGAAGAAGATCAGAAGGTGGAAGTTGGTAGGGTGAATGTCTGTCCATGGTAGAACAGATAATGAGCCATTTTTTAAAGTTGAAATTAGTAGACAGAGTCTTTGTGGGTAAGATGGCATCAACAGCTTCTTGCATGTACGATCATTTTTAAATAAAGTAGCCGCAGGGTTAAAAGAGTAGATTAGGTGTTTAGGTGTACTGCTTGATGAGCGATTGACATTAGCTTCTCAGATGTCATAGGTCATACAAGTTTCATTTTGTGGGTTACATCAGATATGGAAACCAAAAGCCTTTTTTCCAGTAGAATCTTTGCATACAATAGTCAAAGTTTTGGTTCTTGCCACACTTGTTTAATGTAATGCTATTAATATAGATATTATGAAGGTTCAATAGAAGAATTTAAAGCTAGTGCAAAATTCAGCAGCTTCTCTGTTGTGTGGACCTAGCTGGTACGACTTTAGGGCTGCATTGTTATATCATTTGCAGTGGTTACCTATAAAGCAACATATACAATTTAAGATTATGGTGCTAGTTTTTAAGTGCTAACAACTAATCAAAAAGGAACCAGTGTAATCAACTATCACATATGACTAATTTCACTGGAATATCAATTACTGCCATTATCACTGGTCTACAGTTTTGTTTTGTTTTTCGTTTTAAACAATCTTTATTCAAAATAAAGTAAGCATACAAATCAAGTCCACATCAAGGAGACAGTCACCTGCTTAATAAAGCAAACAAAATTATCAAGGAAACAGGATCCCAAACTATATTAGCCCAATTAACATGGAAAGAAAAGAAAAGTAATATCTTATGAAGATTCCTTACTGAGCAAAAACGCCTCAAGTTGGCCGACATCAAAGAAAACATACTTAATGCCCTCTAACACCAAAATACATTTACAGGGGTATTTCAAAAAAAAGGAAGCCCCAATGGCTAGAGTCCGATCTTTCAAGGCCAAAAACGCTTTCCTCCGAACCTGGGTAACCCTACTCACGTCCGGGAATATTTGTATGAAATCCCCACAAAAAGCCTGATTTTTCTTTTTAAAATATAAACCTAAAATCAAATTCTTATCCTGTAATGAGATAAAGGAAACAATCAAGGTAGCACGCTGGGGAATTAAATCATAGATGATTCTAAAAACTGAGAAACGTCTAAGGACTCAACGCCATTGGGATTCCCTTCCTGTACAATATCTGGAGAAGAAGTCTTAACAGAGGAAAGTGTAGGAATATAATAAAGTGAAGAAAATTTAATAGAACCCACGTCATCAATTAACAAAATCTCCTTAAAGTATTTTTGTAACAGAATTAATGGAGCAAGATAGTGAGTACAGTCAAACCTCGGTTTTCATTTGCCCCGGTTTTCATACGCTTCGGTTTTCAACGTCTTTTCTGACTGAGATTTTGTCCCGGTTTTCATGCATTGCTTCGGTTTTCAACGTCTTTTGACTGAGATTTTGTCCCGGTAGCAGGGAAGAAAAGCTGTCAACGTAAGCAGGAGATGTTGCATGAATGTGGGAGGCAGTTCTTTCTCTTGCAGGGTACGTCTGAAGCTATATCATTAAGATTTTCTGCCATTCTGAAGCATTGAGCAGATAATGTAAAGATATTTTAATGGACTGAATTCAATGTGATTCCGAAGAGAGCTGGGCACAGCAGCTTGTCAGGGGTGGCTAAGGCCAGATGTTAACATACTGTACTGTACAGTACTGTACTTAGCTTGCTTTCAGTGATGTTAAATGTTCATTTATCCATTTCATTAGTCATTTATATTTATTTCTCATTGTTTTCTGTATGTAAAAATATAGTTATTCTCTATAAAATGTATTTTTTGTGAATATTTTTGGGTGTCTGGAACGGATTAATTGGATTTACATTATTTCTTATGGGAAATATTGCTTCAGTTTTCATACGTTTCGGTTTTAGTCAGACTTTTTCGAACGGATTAATCATGAAAACCGAGGTTTGACTGTACAAGGAAAATTTAGAAAACACAAATTGGAGGGTCGTTGTACAGTATTAGAGGCTGCTGCTTCTTCTTCTATTAAGGATAGTGTTTTAGTCCACCATCAGTTAGAAGCTCTTGAGAATACTAATCATTCAAAAAATTTGCGTTTTCTAAATTTTCCTGGTTACAGTTTTTTAAAAGTCTGCTTCAGAGACAAAATCTGCCAATTTTTATGGATTTTGATGCGCTGAATTCAAAAATGATAATTAATACTGCTGATTGGCTACTGTTTCCAATATATCTAAGCTTGTCTATTTTATGTATATATATATAACGTTTTGGTAGTAGAGTTTTAATCACAAATTATAAATCTAGGTCCTTTCATATGTTTATGGTTGCCATATATATAATCTTGATAATATTTCACCTGTCATCTTTGTTTTAAAAAGTTGGAAAATCAGCCAAAGGGTTATTTAAATACAATCTATTTAAAACGTTAGTATCAAACAGAATCAAGAAATGACTATGCATGCATTAGTATTCATATCAGACCTTATTCAATGTCTACTCAGCGTTTCATGGCTTGTCTCTTGTATTCTGTAAATGGAGTATCTCTTGTCACTGTCAGCAATAATCTGCAAGCATTAATGTACTCCATTCGCCTTGATATCTTTTGTCCATTGCAGCAGTGTCCTGATGAAATCACTCGCCATGCTCATCGCTCACTGCTCAGCAGTTTGATGAGAAAAAAAATCAAGATGAGAGTGCAAAAAATGTCTCGTTAGTGCATGTTGCAGCCAAGACTTTTGTATGCATTGAGGAGTTTTTTTCACAACCTCCCTGTAGTTTATTTATTTACTTAACAGTTTTTTTTATACCGCTTTATCATTTCAGTCAAAGCGGTTTACATTGTTACTTAAACTTGGTAATGTACATTAAACAGGGACATTGATAACTTGGATTTGTCTGAGGCAATGGAGAATTAAGTGACTTGCCTAGCTGTCTGCCTTGTTGTTTCCGAGAAAGCTTGTCACTAACTGGAAGACTTTCCATGCCGTCCTTTCTTTGCTATGTAGTACACGGTTAAATGCATCATCTCAAAGAAGTTCACAAATTTGAGGAGCAACAAAGACATCTTCCTTTATCTTAGTTTCACATAGACTTGGAAATTTCCCACTGAGATACTTGAAAACTAATTTTGTTTTGTCCATTGGAAACAAAAACCTTCCTTGATTCAACAAGTGATGGATGCTCTATACTTTTCTTTCCAGGCTTCAATGACTGTCGGAGTGGCCAATCTCTCTTGATGTAATGTGAATCTTTCGCACGTCTATCCCATTCATAGAGAAAACAGCAGCAATTTGTATAGCCAGTCTGCAGACCAATCAACAGAGCAACGACTTTCAAATCACCACAAAGCTGTCACTGATGTTGGTCATTGTTTATGCATCTCAACAGCTGTTTTATATTGTCATAGGTTTCCTTCATGTGGACTGTGTGACCAACTAGAATTGATGGCAAAACATTGACATTTTCCAGCAAAACAATTTTAAGATTTGTCTTTGATGAATCGATGAACAGTCTCCACTCACCTGGATAATGAATGATGTTGAGGACTGCCATAAGACCATCAATGTTGTTGCAGGCTACAAGATCACCTTTCATGATTAAGAATGCAACAAGATCCTTTTGACATTCACAGAACATAGAAACCCTAACATCATCTGACAGGAGATTCCACTGCTGCAATCTGGAGCCCAACAGCTCTGCCTTACTCTTAGGTAGTTCCAAATCCCTGACAAGGTCATTCAGTTCACCTTGTGTTATGAGGTGTGGTTAAGAGGAGAAGGATGGGAGAAAATCTGGGTCATGTGACATTGATGGTTCGGGACCAGAAATTTCATCCCCTTCCTCTTCCTTGTCTGTCTCAAGTGAGAATGATTCTGGAGCATCAAGAACCAGCAGTCCGTCTCCGTGGGATACTGGGCATATAGCTGATGGAATGTTTGGATACTGCACAGTCCACCTTTTCTTCTTCGACAAACCTTTCCAAACAGGAGGCACCATGCAGAAGTAACAATTGCTGATATGATCTGTTGGCTCTCTCCAAATCATTGGCACTGCAAAAGGTATGGATTTCCTTTTTCTATTCAACCACTGGTGAAGATTTGTTGTACAAGTATTGCAGCATATATGTGGGGCCCAGCTCTTGTTCTGATCTCCAATTTTGAAGCCAAAGTAAAGGTGGTAGACTTTCTTAATCAAAGGGGCTTTACTGCATTTTTGTGATGCAAAAGCCACTTCACCATAAATGTAGCAGACGTGATCTGCATTGTTCAAACAGTTACGAGGCATTTCTCACTTTGGCTAAAAAGAATAAATCAAAACACTGAGAAGACTGGCTACAGCCAAGCTACTACTGACATGTCATGTTCATTAAAAAAAATGTTGCACAATTTGTGCTGCTGAGTAATGTAATTAAGCTGTTAAATTGCATCATCTATGACTTCTAGGAATGATGCAATTCATATCATGTATGATGCAATACCACCTTCAAATTGCATAATTTATTAAGGGGTCTATTCTGATCAGCGTTTAGCAGGGATATACATCTGGGTTGGACATATATTCCCTGCTAAATGCCCGGTTCCGATTCTCACCTAAGAGCTCCCTGCATGTGCAGTAGAGATGTGCAGGGAGCTCTATACCAGGGCAGGAGGGGGGATGGGTGAGGGAGGAGCGAGGGCAGGCCGGAGGCGTGACCCTCAATGCGGACCTGCAGGGCAGATTCCAGCAAGGGCCCTGTATGTCCAGGCATGGCCAGTTAGATGGGGGACTTATTCCAACTCAGAGGTAGAATAAATCCCCCGACATGAGAGGACAGTACAGCGGGGCAGCACAAATGTGGTGAGCAGGGCAGGGGGATCCCTACTGCCTGATCCCGGCCTTGACAGACCCAATTGGGAGTTGGGTAGGGAGGATATCAGAAGGTAAAAGACTTGCCAGCAATTGGAGCTCCTGCATGGCACCATGGCACCGGGCTCCATGCAGGAGCCTTGGGTGATGTGTACGGGGAGGGGACCAGACGTACAACGGGCCAGAATCGGGGCACGTCCTGCCTGTCCAGGCTGGTTGCACCCAATTCTGATCCCGAGGGGACATATAGCCCCTGCAGGATCAGAATCAGGTGCAAATCTGGCCTGTCCAGATTCTGGACGGGCCCTGAATGGAATTGGCCTCTAATTGTTTTACCTGAAAAGCATGTACTGTCCAAAAAAACATAGATTTATCACAAATCCAGTCAAAGATGCTCATGTATTTTAGTAATTTATGATTAAAATTGAGATCCTTTCCCATTATAACTCACATATCCTTAGCACTTCCGAAGTCGAGGTCATATGTACTGACCCAGTAGTGTAAATTGAAAACTAGAGCCAATAAATAATTTAAGCATCATTTTCATTCTCAGCCACCCAGACTTATTAAAGTGTGACTGAATTTATTTCGGAAGCATTTTGTTTGTAGAACGGTGTAACGTCAGCTAAAAAACCTTCTATCCATATAGAAAAAGTAAAAAAGTGATTATTGGTTTGGACCCATGAGGAAGCACTCCTAATAACCTTAGATAACCCTAATAGGGCGACTCATGGTTAAACTCTAGATGGTGGATGCAATCTGAATTCCTTTTTCCCCTTAATTAATATTGGAAGTAATTGTTATTCCAGTGAAATTGTTCATGTGTGTCAGTTTTAAGTGACATCGATTGAGCTGCACCCCAAGATTTAGCACAACTATTGAAGCCTTATAAACCATACCAGTTTTTGCTATCTAGTGTCAATGAGGTATTGTCTCTTTCACCATTGGAAGTTCTTCAGCTGGACTGTACGCAGAAACTGGCATTCCAATATGTTATCCTCTATGTCTGGAATCAGCTCACCTTGGAACTACATTTGGGTATTAGGTATATGCATTTGGTAATTCTTACAAGATTTCTTTCTATAAGATATTTGGAGCATAGCTGGGTTCTCTTGTTACTGAAAATTGTTGGGGGTGCAGTCTGTTTGACTCTTACTATCTATTGCATTGATTTAATAATATGTTTTTTAAATGAAATTTATCAATACATTCAAGCAATACTACTTGAAAAAAGAAATAGGCACGAGCAGCAGAATCAAACATATAAAAGGAGAAAAAAAAGAAGGAAACCAATGCACCAACCCATTACCACACTAGGCCTCACACTTGAGAATCTAAGAAGAAAAAAGAATCTCATATGAGGGGAAAATAGATAACTGCCAAGCACCAAGCCCTTATTTATATCCGCAAACAACATTATATCATCTCTCTACCTAAGGGACAGCAGACAGGCGAGAGCTTATAATACTGGCCAAATTAGAGGGGTCATAAAAAATAGAGGGACTCAGGCAGAACTCCCAAGGCTTCAGATAAGTAAGTCTTAAACATATTCCATGAGGTGATCATGCAAGACTTGGGAAAATTCTATAAATGCAAGTTGGTGGCCCTTAGCTGACTCTCTAGCAGCTCAGTTTTAAATTTTTGACCAGTAAAGTCTTTAATCACAGTAGTGAGCCACTCCTCCATCTTCTGGACCTTATTATCAGTACAATCCACCTTAGTCTTTTTTTTTTAAATTTTTATTTATGCAATTTTACAAACAATGAACAAGAGAAAAATCTTGCACAGAAAAAGCCTGATTAGAAAGTAATACAAATACAGAAGAAACAAAACAAATACTCAGGCCTCAGGTCCACAATACATTCTGTGGCAAGACAAAATACAGGAAAAATTCTTACAAAGTAAATAAAAGAAAATAACAGACATCAGAGAGAGGTATTTACTATGTTACCGAATGTAACCCACCTAATTAGGGAGGGCTACTGGGGGGGGGGGGGAGGTACTGGAGAAGAAGCCTGCATAGTAAGCAATTTAGAGGAAATAAAGGAGGCTAGTTGGGATGGGTCAAAAATATATAACTATGCCCAGCTAACTTCACCAGGCATTTACAGGGAAAACGTAAATAAAATAGCTCACCCAACTGAACCACCCCCGACCGATACAATAAGAATTGCCGCCTCCTCTTTTGGGTAACCCTAGATACATCAGGAAAAATTCTAATGTGAGAGTTCAAGAACACTTTACAAGGAGACCTAAAAAATAATTTCAAAAGCCAATCCCTATCTGCCTCTAAAGCAAAGGTAATCAATAAGGTCGCGGTTATCCCTGGGTCCGAGGGAGACAGTTCCAGAAAGGTAGACAAGTCCAGACTATCTGAAGACACCATAGACTTCTCCAAGTTGGCCACAGCTCCAATTTTTGCAGAAGGTAAGTAGAAAGCTTTTGAGATAGGTGGTACAGATTCAGCCCAAAACCTTAAGTGTAGGAATCAGAAACTTCTTGAATAACTCCAGGCCGACACAGAGGGGACCTTGGGAAAGTTCAAAACTCACAGGTCACGACTCCTTGCTGAATTCTCCAAAAATTCCAGCTTCCTATGTAAAACCACAGAATCCTTCACAAAAGTTTGGGCAGCCACTTGTACCTGCTCCAAGCGCCCCTCCAATGTGGCCAATTTAGCATTAAGATTAGATTGCCCCGATTCATAAATCATCAATTGCTGCGCAAATGCCTGTAGCTGCTACGATATAGTCTGAAGTTGAGAAGAAATATTGACATGCATAGAAGAAACATCTTCCCACAAGCTTTCCATTGTAATAGAATCAGATCTCACCAAAGTGCAAGCTTGCCCACTCTCACTAACTTGAACCGGGTCGTCCAACACCGTAGGAGGCAATTCCAAACGGGTATGCAGAGATGAAAATGCCCCACTCGCTTCCACCCCCACCGCACCGGAGCTAATAGCAAGATGGCGCTGGCAACAGACACCCGCTGACCTTGCTCCATCGAGTCTCCCAATTGGTGGTGTTTTTCTTGTTTCCTTCGCTCCCTGCCCTATGTTACATACAGGCAGGAAATGTAAGGCTAAGTTGCTGTCAGGGGAGACTCTGGGAGCTGAGAAGGTGGCAGTTTGTGGACCCTTGGATCTGTTTGTGCTCCCCGCGACGAGAGGTGAAACAGCTCCGGAGGACCCGCTGAATGCTATTGGGACGGAAGGAAGGTCCCTGAGCGTGGAAGGGTCAGAGGTTTCTCTCAGCCCTGAGGTCCGTCAACCGGCGGAGCAGCCGGATGGTAGGATCCTGCATGGAGACCTTGGAGTGAGCGTGAGTGATGCGGCCTGCTTGCCCTCGGTGAAACAGTTGCAGATGCCTAGCCCCAGAGGAGTGAACCAGGAGCAGGGCTCTCCACCTTAGTCTTTATAACTACAACATCCTCCTGGCACTTTCATACTAACAAATCGTTGTTTCAGATAAGCTGCAGAGTTAAGGCCATCCAAATAGAATCCAAAGTAATGTTATCCGGACGTTCAAGGAAGAAAGGGGCTATAGCCCACAGCTCAGCCCAGGCCTCAGCAGACACTGCCGGAACTCCAGGCTCCCCTGATGCTAAAGAAGCAATTCAGGAGTCACCTTATCCTTTCCTGTAGCTGCTGCAACTGGCTCAACTCGGGTGCACTTCCTCCCTTCGGAGATGCCATCAGACCTGGCACGGATCCGGGATCCCAGAGCAAACTCAAGTTGAGAAAATCCATGGGGAAAACAGGAGGGAGCTGCATATCCGTGGTTAGTTCACACCCTGAAGAGGATGCCAGACTATCCAGCCCCGGCATTGACATAGCCAGATTACCTCTGGTTTCTCCTCGGTGCCCTTCATGGAGCCGCAAGAAGGAATCCATTGGACCAATAGCAAGGGTAATAGTGGAAGGGGTCTGCTGCGGCTGGGGAGGATTCCCCCACAGTTTCCCCTTCCTCTTAGGAATTATAGCGAATGCTCCACCAAGCCGGCAGGTCAGGCAGCCATCTTGGATGTTTTGTTTACTGGAGGCAGTTTATGAAATATATATAAATATAATAGGAAAATTAAAAAATATTTTTATTACCTATATTAGGGAGGCTGCTGATGCTGAACCTGTCTGAGGAAGTGCATGGATATGTAGCAAAACACCAGACAAGTGTAGACCTGTACTGTGAACTAGGTTGTGCATATGTTGGAGAAAACTCTTGCTGATATTCAAGCATGGGAGAGAGCTCATGCTGAAGAATTATGGTTGTGCCACAAAGTGTTCCATATGGCAGTTGAAAACAGTTATTGATTGGAGACGAGTGAAGAGAAGTATGTGTGAGAGGGAACTATGAGTGTGAGAGTTTAAAAAAAAAGTTAGAAAGACAGGAAAAACAATTGAGAAATAACCACTTTGAATGATTATAAGTCAGAATGTTTTTCTGAGGTTTTGAGAATTTTAAAACTCTTTTCTTCTGAGAAAGATTGAGATGACAAATTGTGTGACTAAGTTGGTCTGAAACTGCCTCTTGTGATTTTAAGAAAAAGAGAGCAGGTTTAAAGAATGGAACTTTACTAAAAAATCCCAAACTTTCTGTTAAAGATGAGTTTCTGGGGTAATAGCTACTGTAGCTAGCTAAAGAGTTCTAGCTAAAATTAAAACACTACAGCTGAGATGGGGGGGGGGGGAGAGGTATGGAATTGGAATTGAAAATGAAAAACGATAATGTTTGTGAGATCCTTGAATACTCATGCTGTAATTTCATTTGGTTTTGCTCTTTTGTACTTTGCATGATGTTTATCAATAAAAACCAGCTGAACATAAAACTTCTAAAAATAAACCCCACCAAAGCTGAATATACAGAACTCCCATTTAAATATAAATTGGGATTGAAGATGAATAAAAAAAAAGAGACCAGACTTATTTTCCTTTCTCTTCAGGGATTGACTGAAGTTGTGAGCTTCTTACCTGACTGGTCTGTGTTCTAAAGCAGTAATATAATTCATTAACTGGTAAAGGAAATTGATATCTGGCTTTTGACTCCAGAAGAGAAACTGTTTTAAAGTGACAGTTCTTATGTGAGAGCTCTGAAAGTCCCTCAGTGCATGAGGTGCTGCACATCTTTACTGAAAGAAGTGAAATTCTAGCTATTTAAAACTGAAAGCAGAGTTGTCATTTTTAATGTTTATTATTCTCAGAAGACAAACATTGTTTTTGCAAAATATTGAGCACATGAAGAGTTGCCTGCATATTAACTGAGATACCTGATATGACAGAGTGTGAATGTTGTATGAAAGTAAACTAATTAGGGTATCTCAATTATCTTTTTCTTTAAATATTTAGTAAAAGTTTAAAACATGTAAAGATGCTCCTTCTGCTGAAGGAAGGGACGTGTTCTCCAACCTGGTTTAGGAAATAGTTTTCTATATTGAGTTTTTTTAGTCAGAGTAATAGGTGAACCTGTTCCTGAAGAAGACTAATGGGGTTATTCTGTCCCACGAATAACGGGGATGGACGTCCCAATGGGATGTCCACCCTTGCTATTTGTGGCCCTCCCCACCAGTGTCTAACTTCCCCGCCAGTTGTTAAATGGGGGGCAGGGAGGGAGCAGATTGGGGGCGAAGTTAGGGTGGGCGGTGGGTGGTCGCCGGCCCTGTAATCCGAGGCCGGCGACTTGTATGGGGAAGTTATTCTACCTCCAAGGTGGAATAATTCCCCCAGACATCATGGATTGGTGGGTCTAGGGCGCGATGGGGCAGTGGAGGGCCAAGGACATTCCCCACAGCCCGACCCTGGCCGTAGGTGGCCGGATCAGGAGTCAGGCTGTGGGGAATGCTTTGAAGGAGCCAGCAGCTGGGATCGCGGCTTTACAATGGAGCCACAGTGTCATGGCAACCGGATGCCATGGTGCTGCAGCTCCATTGTAAAGCCCTGACTGAGTTATTCGGGCATGTCCTATATGTGCAAGCCGGGTTGAATTGCAGTCTCGGCCTGCACGAACAGGACTGTTTGCGATTCTGATCCCGCGGAGCTAGACGTGCCCTGCAGGATCAGAATCGTGATGCCCTCTGTACATCCGGTTCAGACCAGACATGCAGAGGGCTTCTACGTCTGGGACGGAATCGGGCCTTAAAGGATCATCACACTGCTGCCTGCAAGCTACAGAATTTCAGTAAGGGCCCCATCGAAAGAAAGAAGATTGGCACAAAAAAGAAGACTGCATCCGAGATAAGTGTTTATTACACGTCAGATGGACCAACAATACACAAAGGACAGAATTACATTATATGAGCTCAAATAAATAAAACACTGTACATAAACACTTAGTAGAAGCTATTCAGGGAAGAAACTTAAGTGAATTTACTAATAGAATTCTCTTGAAATCTAGAAAGAAAGCTTTTAAAAATTAACTTTAGCAAGATGGCTGCTTGATCCCGCTGCTCCACAGGGATAAAATAGACTTGCTCTTCAAAGTTCCTGTTTCTCCGGTCTACCCCTTGCCACCACATTAATTGCTGCTTAGGATCATGTTTGAGAAAATAACTGTAATATTGGAGGCTCAATTTAGCCTTCCTTCTGGCTTAAAACATCAAAAGAAAAGTCCTCCAACTCTAGATAAAGCTGATGCTACTGACATGGTGCTGAAAGAAGTTCTCTTTTTAAAATCACTTATCAAACAGCAGATTAATCTTACCATGAGTAGTGGAAGTGACCTCGACGCTCTAACTACTCAGATGACTACCTCAACAATGTTTAGGCAGTTTGGAAGAACAAATACAGGGATTAAATCAGACGTCAGTTAGTGTTTCAAAGAATTCAGCGCAGATCAATCGCTTACAACTGCAGCATGAAGATTTTATAAACTTCATTAAGAGCCAAAATGTAAGAATACTGGGTTTGACTGAAGGATCAGAAGGCAAAAACTTGTTGACTTTTACCACTCAATTTTTAACCAAACTGTTGGATCACCAATTTAAATCATCCGTGGATATTGAACAGACTTTCTGAGCTAACCGAGGTAACCTGGACCCGGTGTTCCCCTTTTTCACCCCGCAACACCCCCCCCCCAACTTCTGCCATCCCCCTTTCGTTCCCCCTCCCCCCCTCAATTGTCACAAAAACTCCAGACAAGCCATTGGGAATAAACTGGTCACAGCTTTATTAACATCCATAACTTTATCAACACATTAGAATCCAACAATAATCCTCATAACAACCCAACTAGCGGAACCAAAACCTCACCAGCCATGCAATTCACAAGGTGACACCGTCTCCGCTTCTGCCGCGGACAAGCCAACAGCAAGCTTACCTAACCCCCCCTGCATCTGACCTCGCCATATCATTAGCAAAAGCCGGCCAGGAGTTGTCCGGGTCGGGGGCACCCAACCCCCGATCCAAGTATTGCCCAAGTCTCTGGACCCCAGAAACCTCTGGGATCCTGCCCCCCCCCCACAGCTGCTAACCAACTGCCCCTAACCCAATAATAGTGGGTGGGTGGGAAGCCGGCACCAGGGCAAACACCCATGCAGGCAGGGAGGCAGCCGATGCAACGAGCCGTTTGCCGTCACCTGGCTCCTCCCCTGCCCCCTGGCAGCCACTTCCTTTTCCCATTGGTGCCCCCCCCGGATCATGTGCGCAGGGAAGCCAATGGATTTAAATGCCCCGACACCAGCACGCCACCCGGCCCCGGCAGCCCAACGCTGCCAGCTTCCTGCTGCGTGCCGGGTCCCCACACCGGGCTGGACACCCAGTTACGGGCGGCTGCCTGGGGACCCTGCCCTGCGGCCTTAGACTAACCGAAGTAAACCGGACCCGGTATACCCCTTTTTCACCCCGCAACACCCCCCCCCCAGCTTCTACCATCCACCTTTCATTCCCCCTCCATCCCCCAATTGTCACAAAAACGCAAGACAAGTCATTGGGAATAAACTGGTCGCAGCTTTATTAACATCCATAACTTTATCAACACATTAGAATCCAACAATAATCCTCATAACAACCCAACTAGCGGAACCAATACCTCACCAGCCATGCAATTAGAAAGGTGACACCATCATTGCTTCTGCCACAGACAAGCCAACGGCAAGCTTACCTATCCCCCCCTGCATCTGACCTCGCCATATCATTAGCAAAAGCCGGCCAAGGGTTGTCCTGGTCGGGGGCACCCAACCCCCGCCCCAAGTATTGCCCAAGTCTCTGGACCCCGGAAACCTCCGGGATCCTGTCACTGGTGCAGGTGACATCAACGTCCCTGCGCTGCCCTCCCCCCCCAGAAGCTGTGACCAGCGAGTATCCTGCCGAACCACACATTCCAAGGCCTCCTGCCAGTCATTGAGCAACAAATCTAGCCCCACTGGGGATAAATGCACTCCATCTTGCCGATACAGACCCGCACAGTCAATCTCCACCCAGGAATGCATATTCTGATAACCCCCTTGCTCACAGACCCAGCGGCCAATCTGGCGATTGATCTTCACCAATCCCCGTGACCAGCGCCGCTGATCCCTGCATGCAGGCCTTGGAATGATGTCTGACCACAATAACACAACATCATGAAACATTTGGAGAACTTCTGCCAGATCCTCCTTCGCCACTCTTATAATCTGCTTGCAAGTCCATGATACTAGGTCATTGCGCCCCAAATGGAGCAGTATCACTGATGGCCTACTCCTCAACCACTCGTGATGCTGCAGCAAAGGCAGAAGCTGAGTCCAACATAGGCCACGCTCACCCAGCCATAGAACAGACATCACAGCAGAATCAAGTCCCAGATTACGCTCCACAGGCTGCACTGCTGTTTGCTGGCCAGCCCAATGCACGAATGAATGACCGATCAGCCAACAGCACCAATGACATGGCCCCCCATCCGCAAAAGGAAAATATCAATTAGGAGCATTTGACGGTCGCTACCTTACCAACTCATAACTGTACATAGCCAAGAAAAGCCTGCAAATGCACTGTATCTCATGCTCTGATAATCCAGCTGCCACCGCACTGGTTGCTGCTCCAATGCAGAAGGAATGCAGGGCAAACTGGCTAGGATCTTCGCCTATATGCCGCAGCACCATCCGCAGCACCGCTGAAACCTGAAAACGCGTCAAAGGATGCGAGTCCTTATGCACGAACAACAGTCCCTCAGATGCAGGGTGCCCAACCAAGTATGTTCCCAGGTTGGCCAATGGGCAGGTAGGAAGGCTCTGAATCGCCTTCAAGATCACCCACAGTCCTTTCCCCAAGTGGTCTGTCTTGGATCTAGTCAGCAGGATCTGGAGCTGCCCCTTCTCAGCATGCACATGCTGGCGCAGCATACCCAAGACCACCGAGGACCGGATGGAGTTTACTACCAACTCACTGATCCGAAAAGCACCAAAAAATGCCAAACAAAATACCGCCCGGAAAAGAACAGCCTCATAAGGTGAAAAGGCCACCGAGGGTAAAGCCGCGCAGAGTCTCAGGAGCAAGTCGTTTGTAATCGGATGTCTGGAGTCCCGAGGAGTTGGCAGAGAATGTTCCCACTCCTGCAGCAGCCTGCAGGCCAATAACCCCCCCCCCCCCCCCCGCGGGGTAGCCCCATCCCACAGTTCTGGCAAAAAAGGCAAATCCAGCTAAGTGAATTCACACTGCCGATCTCGAGACCCCATTGGTCTTAGCATACATGATATACTGTCCAACGAGCTGGTCCGGCACCAGACTATACTGTCATCCTCATGCCACCAAGAAGTCTACTACTTTGTCGCAACCACGATGATACGCCGACCATGTCGCTGGTGACACGGAACTCAGCAGATTCAACATCTCCATTGACCAACTTGCCACAAGTGCTCTGGGACCGTGAACCCCTCGGCGTCCGCTTCTGGTGCCAAAGTCCAGAACAGGTCCCACTTGAAACGGGAAAGAGAGTCAGCAATCTTGTTAGTACATCCCGGAATATGCTGGGCCCTCACGGACACATTCAGATGCAAACAAGCTAATACAACATCCCTCATTAACACTGCCACATGGGTACAACGCGGTGCATAATGATTAATCACGCTGACCACCGCCATATTATCGCATCACCAAACTACCCTGCGGTTGTGAAGCCTGTCAGGCCACAACTCCAGTGCCATCATAATGGGAAAATGTTCAAGGAACACTATGTTGCTCGTTAAACCAGATTCATGCCAAGCCTGCGGCCAACGATCAGTGCATCCCGACCCCCGAAAATAAATGCCCAAACCCGCATCGCCCACTGCATCCGTCAATAGCTGCAAATCTACATTGGAGACCTCAGCCTCCAACAAGACCGACGTCCCATTGAAGTCTGCCAAAAAAAATCCCAATCCCCCAAATCCACCCACATACTCCTGGACACCCTAATACAGTGATGCAGTTTTAGCACTCCCGACATAACCACCGCCAGCTGCCGCGAAAACACCTGGCCCATCGGAATGAACCTGCAAGCAAAATTCAGAGAACCTACCAAGGACTGCATCTCCCTCAGCGTTATCTTGCTGGAAGCCAACATTGTTGCAACTAGCGCCCGTAACCTCAACACCTTCTCCGGAGGGAGACGAGCAACCATCTCGACCAAATCCAACTCTTACCCGAAGCCAACAGCACGCCCCACTCACAGGACAACTCAACAAACCCTTCTAGGAGATCATGGCACACCGCCGACTGAGCCGCTCTGACAAACAAGAAATCATCCAAATAATGTACCACATTCGAACAGCCTGCCTGCTGTACTAAAGCCCAGTGCAAAAAAGTGCTAAACTTTTCGAAATAGGCACAAGAAACCGAGCACCCCATAGGCATGCATTTGTCAAAATACATTTCACCCCAAAACAAAACCCTAGCAGATGAAACACTGACGGGTGCACTGGCAGCAAACGAAAAGTTGACTTTATATCTACTTTTGCCAGCAAGACCCCGGGACCACATTTCCTAACCAACTCCACTGCCGGGTCAAAGGATGCATAGCGAACCACACACAACTCCCAGGGGATGTGATCGTTCACTGACATTCCTAACGGAAACGACAAGTTATGAATCAGCTGGAACTTTCCTGGTTCTTTTTTAGGTATGACTCCAAGGGGAGAAACCACCAAATTCGGGAAAGGCTGCTCAGTAAACGGAACCATAATTCTGCCTAATTCGAGCTCTATAGCCAACTTATCTCACACAATGGCCGAGAAGCGCCGGACCTATCACAAAACCACACTGAAACCCCATCTCTAATACCCCACGATCCCCCCTCCTCGGGTAACGCCAAAGCCAAGGCCTTAAGGCCTCTACACATATCGGAGTAGGAGCCAGGCCGAATAAGTCCTTATTGCTTGGGGACAGGCAAAGGGGCCAATGTGGTTCCTTTCTTACCGCATTTGACTACTGAGTGTCCCCCACTACTCACGGAGCACACATGATTGAATTTGCAGTCGGGAAATGGGCAAGTGGAGTTGTTAAACCTCCAACAAATGTCCCTTGCCCCACCTCCCCCCATTCTCTGCTGTGGCCCGACCACCCCTGGCTGAAAGGAATGACCAGTGCCTACAGTGGTTGCGGTCCCCCCTTTTGCCCCACCAACCCCGGCAGAACCCGCCCTGGCCGACAAGTGCGTCAGCCACAAGTTAATGTCTTACGTTCCCCATGACAATAATTAATTTTCTTCCATCTTGTCCCAAAACGTCTCATCGTAATTCAGCCAGGCCCACCTGTCGTGGGTCTGAGACGCCTCTAAAATTGAATCTGCATACGCCAGCAACATCCCGTACTGCTTAGGAGCATGGTGACCCCATACAATGGCTAAATGCAAAAAGGCTCTAGTCCAGTTCACCACATTACTTGACACCTTTTTGATCCAACCCACCTTCTCATCTTCCTTCTTCTTTTTCTTGCTCTCGCCCAACCGCCGCCTACCCTCTGTCAGGATGAAAATATCTATATAATGCCGCTTCCGAATCTTGCGGCGCAAGGCCTTAGAAACTCCCTCCCATAACTCTGAAAATGCCGCTAACATAGGGGCTCCCCCTTTCACCCTGGCCGGCATAGCCGGACTGCTACTCGTCGCCTGCCCCGCACCTTCGGATCCTGCTGATGATGACGAGGAGTACGAAGACGAGGAGGCGAATGAAGCCGAGATATGATGACGGCGACGCGAATGCTTCCCTTTCTTATGCGCCTTACGCCCCAGACCCTCCCCTGATCTATTCACCCGCTCCTCTGTGGCCTCCTTATGTTCCGTCGGTAACTCACCTGCAGCAATCGGAGCTGCAGAAGGAGCCACCACTGGGAGGGCTGCAGGCTCATGGACATCCACTTCCTGCTGATGCTGACCATCACTTCCTGCGCTCGCATCTGCCTCCAATTGATGCAACCCTGTTGGTGCTACCGCTCCCATGCTCGACGCTCTCAATTGGCCTCCCCCCTCTTGGCCCGAAGGGTGCTGAAATGCTGCAGATACCTATGGAGAGATAAAAGGAAAAGCGGGGGGGGGGGGGAGGACCAGGGGGGGGGGAGGACCGGGGGGGGGGACCGCCAGAGGCCCGCCAGAGGCCAAGGGGATTGCCAAGCCACTCTTGGAGTGGAGGAGTGGCCTAGTGGTTGGGGCAAGGTACTTCAGGCCGGAAGGTCGGGGGTTCAAATCCCACTAGAGGACAGCAAC
Organism: Ichthyophis bannanicus; assembly: GCA_033557465.1. Taxonomy (NCBI): domain Eukaryota; kingdom Metazoa; phylum Chordata; class Amphibia; order Gymnophiona; family Ichthyophiidae; genus Ichthyophis; species Ichthyophis bannanicus. Next base: position 776,975,707 of record CM066031.1, on the reverse strand, counting down.
CTTGGGCCGGAAGGACTGGGGTTTCTAGACCCACAGGTGCTCCTTGTGGTCTTGGGCAAGCCACTTAACCCTCCATAGCCCATGTTCCCTGTAAAATAGTTCTCTCCAAGTTATAATGCCCTGTTCAATGTAATTTCAGTTTGTTCAATGTAAACCGCACTGATGCAAAATAGCGCGGTATATAAGAGAATGTAAATAAATAAATAAACTCTGTCCTGGATAGACCCTGCCCCCCCCCCCAGTCAGTACTCACACGCCGTGGGCCCCTCGAGCGATAACCAACCTGAACAGTCGGCCAACCAACGGGAACGTTTACACCCCAACTCCCTGAACCGGGGGCCCCATGAACTGGTGCAACCCTACCCCCAACCCCGACCCTACCATCCCACCAGGGAGGAATTGACTCCCCCTTCCCCTGCCCATGCCCTTCCCCCCCTCCATTGGGGTCCTCTAATACACTGTCTGCGCTGCTCATTGGAGGTCCCGAGCCCAGCATGTAAGAGGCCTCACCTGCTAATCCACTAGACCCCGCATCCTGACTCTTGTTCCCCAACTCCCCAGGCAAAGACCCTAGCTCGCCTTTGAATGGGAGGCCTTTCCCCCGGGCTTCCCGGGCCCTGGACCTACCCCTACCCTGCCGAGGCAGGGCTAGTGACCCCCGATGCCTCTTTTCATACCCCCTAGCTCTTGAGGGGCCCACCTAGGACCAGATCATCCCGACCTACTCCTCTCAACCACCTGATTCACCACTTGATTCACTCCTTCCCCCGACGGACCATCACCTGCTACCCTCCCACCCCGCCCCAAAGGGGAGGAATTGGATCGCTGGCCAGCGGCCCTCACCACCCTGCCGGACCCCTCAGCCCTGACTCCAAGGCCTCTGCAAGGAGGCATCAGGCTTCAGGTTATTCTCTGTTCCGATCCTCTTTTCTTTTCTTTTTTTTTTTTTAAAACCCCCCACACACTTACCCACTATTTTGCCGCCTCCAGAGCCACGTCCGCCAAAGCTGCACCTCCAACCTGCCTGTCACCCGAGGATCCCTTTGACTGCAGGCTCCCTTTAAATGTACTTTTATTAATCTTGTATATTTTATTTTACTTTTATAGCAGTGACACGACCGCGAAGAAAGCCAGCACCGGGGCAAACACGCATGCAAGCAGGGAGGCAGCCAACGCGATGAGCCATTTGCCATCGCCCGGGTCCTCCACCGCCCCCCCAGCAGCCGCTTCCTCTTCCCATTGGCTCCCCCCCACCCATGTTCATGCGCGCAGGGGAGCCAATGGATTTAAATGCCCTGACGCCAGCACGCCCCCTGGCCCTGGCAGTCCGACACCGCCAGACTCCCACCACGTGCAGGGTCTCTGCACTGGGCCGGGCACCCAGTTACGGGCAGCCTTAGACATCTCAGTGCTCAGCCTCAGGGCTTCAACGTCCTAGAGCTGTCATGGTACTTCTGAGCCATTTTACTCAGGCTTTACAGCTGATTTCATTAGGGAGAGAGAGGTCTAACAAATTAAAATATAAAGGAGAGCGTCTATATATTCCAGATTTGGCCAGAGAAATTGTTATGCGTCGCAGGGAGTTCCTATCTCAAGGAAAACAAGCAGGAATGTAGTCATCACATATGGGTATCGTCGGTACTGACGGAGCCTGCGCGGGAACGCTCCCCAGCGTCCAATTAGAAAGCTTTTGGGAGCATCCCACAGCGCCTGCGTGATGCCTTCCCGCCTTTCCCAACTGCCTCTCTCCAGTTCTTCTTTTTCCGCGGAGTCAGCAGGTCGTTGTTCCTGTCACCGCAGAAGAATTATTCTTTCTTTCTTTCTTTTTTGTGGTCGCGTCTGCCTTCCTCGACGCTTTACCGGTACCGCCGGTTTTTTCTTCTTCTTCTTTTCTGTCTTAAAAAAAAAAAAAAAAAATATATATATATTCTACATTTTTCCTATTTTCTTCAGGTGCACACGCCTTTTTGGGCCTTAGGCCCCAAAAACGTTTTCTTACAATGGAGAAACCTGCCTCAGGTTTCAAAAAGTGCACCAAGTGTGGCGGTACCTTTTCCGTCACCGACCCCATGAATGGTGTCTAAAATGTTTAGGTCCTGACCACTCCATCACGGATTGTATGTCCTGCGCCATGATGTCTAAAAGAGGTCGGCAGAACCGAGCTGCTAAGCTCAGTACCCTGTTTCCCTCTGATGCAGCTTCGGTGGCATCGACGTCTTCCAGGGCTTCCTTTTCCTCCCGTGGATCTCAGTTAACTAAACATAAGTCCAGCCGGTCCTCAAAGGGTAGATCTCCTTCTAAGCATCGAGATGCCTCTGCTGTTGCCCTTGAGTATTCTGCACCGGCAAAATTGCCCCGGCGGGAGGCTTCGGCTTCCAAAGAATTATCGGGGCTCCAGGATGTTTGAAGCCTCGACCTCGGCAGAACTACTGGTGCCATGCTCTGGGGTACCGGCGGTCTTCTCCGGTACTGACATCCAGGCATCGGCAGCGTCAATAGACCAGAGAGTCCTGGCTATTGAGCGCAGTCTGGCGGCTCTCCTTGCGGCATAGTCACCCTCGGAACCGCAACAGACAATTCGGCCGGTACCGGCACAGGCACCGGCATCAGTATCGGTACCGATAGCATCGACATCGGCATTGGTGTCTGCTTTGCCGGTACCCAGTCATCCGATGCCCTCCGGTACCGATACCCCTGTACCGGTTACTCCTGGTACCGACTTCGGTCGGTATGGGTATCGGGCTCTTCAAGAGCATCCGGACAGACGGTACTTCGAGTCCTCAAAAGAATCTGAGGATTCTGACAGTTCTGTCGATGCAGGAATGCTTCCCCCAGAGGAGCCCTCCTCCGCTAAGCGCAGGATGTCTCCTCCAGAGGATATTTCCTTCCAGGATTTTATCAGGGAGGTGGCTCGGGGTCTGTCCATTACTGTGGCCCCTGAAACAGAGCCAAGGGCCAAGGAGTTGGAAATTCTACAATATCCCAAAACTCCTAAGGAGGCAGCTACCTTGCCCATTCATGAGATTTTATATGATCTCATGTTAAGGATGTGGGAGACACCTCTTAACACCTCTCCTCATTCTCGCAGACTGGATACTATGCATCGAGTCCCTCCTTGTCCTTGTTTCCAAAAGACTCAGCTTCCTCTCCACTCTATTGTAGTGGAATCAGCTATGAGAAGGATCAAGAGTGCAAAGAGGCATGCCTCTAATCCTCCAGGACATGAGTGCAGAACCCTGGATGCTTTTGGACGTCGGGTCTTCCAAGTTTCCATGCTTTCTGCCAGGATCAGTTCCTATAGTCTCTACATGGGAATGTTCTTGAAGGAGGTCACAGATGATTTAGAAGCTTTAAGTCCTATTCTTCCTGAGGATAGAAGACAGGATTTTCTCACTTTGGTCAAACATGCCCAAGATGTTTCTAAATTTGCCAACCGTGCAGCCTTTGAGTGCATAAGCAGGACCTCTGCTATTGCCATAAGTGCACATAGAATTGCTTGGCTACAGGCATCTGATCTGGAGCTCTGGGTACAAGACAAATTGGGAAACATCCCTTATACTGGTGAGAACCTGTTTGGTAGAGATTGGCAGGAAAAAGCCAATGAGATGGATGCTGAAAATTCCACCTTGGATAGATTATCCAAGTCCACAGCTAATCCTGCTAGAAAGAAATCTTTCAAGAAACCATTCTTTTCTAAGAAGAAAAGATATTATCCTGCCTATGCTCAGCAGGCACGTTCGGCAGGTCAGTTTGTCAAGAAGGGTCAGCAACCACCCAAACAAGAAAGCAAAGACTGCTAAGCCTCAGCGTCACAGCAGTCTCAGCCTCCACAAAGCCTTTGACTTTCAGCTAGAGAACTTAGCCTTCCTGGCTCTCGGGGGACCAGAGCCTTCCACCATTCCAGGAAGGTTATGTCACTTTGTCCCCAGATGGGGCAGATAACAGCAGAGAATTGGACACTCTCCATCATAAAGGAGGGGTAAAAGCTTCATTTTTCAAGCATGCCCCCTCACACAATAGTAAAGCAGTTCAATTCTCCGACCTCTCTCATCAACCTGTTAGGGCAGGAGGTCGCTATTCTTCTTGCCCAAGGGGCAATAGAAGAAGTACCCATTCATCAGCAGGGTACAGAGTTCTACTCCCCTTATTTCCTTATTCCAAAGAAAACAGGGGGATACAGACCTATCTTAGACCTCTGAGAATTGAACAAATTCCTTGTCAAAGAGAAATTCCAAATGATTTCTCTCGGGTCTCTGCTGCCATACCTTCAGAGTCAGGATTGGCTTTGTTCTCTAGATCTCAAGGATGCGTACACCCATGTCCTCATCCATCCAACCCACAGAAGGTTCCTTCGGTTCCTTTTTCAAGGAAAGCACTACCAATACAGGGTGCTTCCTTTTGGCCTGGCCTCAGCACCAAGGGTGTTCACGAAATGCATGGCTGTCGTAGCAGCATTTCTCCGCACTCTAGGCATATTCGTCTTCCCCTACTTAGACGACTGGCTCATTCGAGCCCCAACAGAGTCAGAGGCCAGGACTTCTCTATCCTGCACAATGCGTATCCTTCAGTATTTGGGTCTTGTAATAAACATCCCAAAATCCAGTCTAACTCCCACTCAGTCTTTAGAGTTCATAGGAGCTTTGCTGGACACCAGAAAGGCAAGGGCCTATCTCCCTCAGGCCCGCTGGTGCAGTTAGCTTCTCAAGCAGTGCTAAAGCCTCATCTCACTGCTCGAGAAATGTTAAAACTACTAGGCCACATGGCATCTACTGTACATGTGGTTCCCTATGCTCGTCTCCATATGAGGGCAGCCCAGTGGACTTTATCCACTCAATGGACCCAGGCATCAGGATGCCTGTCAGACAAAATAGCAAACACAAGTCGCTTTATTTTGTCCCTCCAGTGGTGGAAGTCCACTCAAAACCTGTTGCTGGGGTCCCCTTTTCAACAACCCTTACCCCAGGCAACTCTCACAACAGATGCTTCTCCAATGGTTTGGGGAGCTCATCTGCAAGACCTCTCCACCCAGGGCACCTGGTCTCCACAGGAGAGTCATCCTAGGGGAGGTGGGTGGGTTGTGAGGACTAAATTCCTGCTGTTCCCTGTCTAACTGGATTGCTCAGTGTATTTCCTTCGCCTATCAGAGTAAGACCCTTTCTCTGGAGGGCCATGTCACAGCTCACAATGGCATCCCAGTAAAAACCGTGGAGGCAAGGAAGGAACTGTATATATCACCTTTTATTTCATAAAGCCAGGCCCATTTGGGCCTGCTGGGCCTGGCTTTATGAAATAAAAGGTGATATATACAGTTCCTTCCTTGCCTCCACGGTTTTTACTGGGATTCTGTTGGCACGTGGTTTGTGCTTTTCTGTTGGACAGCTCACAATGGCAGCCTCAATGGCTCATCTGCACTCGGTGTCTATCGACGACATCTGTTGAGCAGCCACTTGGGCCTCAGTTCATGCCTTCACAGCCCATTACTGCTTGGACAAGGACTCCTGTTCCATACCTAATCAACTCCTACCCGCCATCCCTGGTAGGATGCCAGAGATCCATGGGGGGAAGTGGAGCCCTGTTCAGGGACACACAACTTCTGGGGTCTCTCCCTGGCACCTAAAGCTAGGGAGTCCCCATATGTGATGACTACATTCCTGCTTGTTCCTGGAGATAGCATAGTTACTCACCAGTAACAGGTGATCTCCGGGAACAGCAGGAATTTAGTCCTCACAACCCACCCACCTCCCCTAGGAGTTGTATCTCTCTATCTCTTTCCTTTCCTTCTCTCTCTCTTTGTCTCAGCTTTAAAACTCAACTGGAGAGAGGCAGTTGGGAAAGGCGGGAAGGCAGCACGCAGGCGCTGTGGGATGCTCCCAAAAGCTTTCTAATTGGACGCTGGGGAGTGTTCCCGCACAGGCTCCGTCGGTACCGACGATACCCATATGTGAGGACTAAATTCCTGCTGTTCCCGGAGATCACCTGTTACAGGTGAGTAACTATGCTGTCTCTGCACAATCATTTAAAAGAAATAGGCGCTCAATAGAATCTACTTATATCCCGCACGTATGAAAGTTACCCTGGGTGATCATATATCTACCTTCCAAGAGTCCGAAAAACTAAAACTTTTTATTGAAGAAAGAAGAATGTTGCACTGACTATATGTGGTTTTAAAAGTAATAGATGGATGTATCATTTTTTAAAATTGTTAAAAGAATGTTACAAAACGTGGGGCATTGTTATGTTAATAGTTTCTTGCCAGTTACAATTATATATTATAAATTCAGTGTTATATTCCTTTTAGCTAGATAAGTCCAATAACAGTTATAAAAAGAATTTAGTTGAGGCAATTGAGTTATGTGTTGTATCTTACTCTCAAACAAAACAAAAGAATATCATTGTATGCCTGATTCCAATTGTGCTTGCCTTTGGAGTTCCCTGTGTCTTTGCCCGGCCTTGCCTGCTGCTGGTGGGGAGGGGGGTTCCGGTCCATGTGCATGTATATGGGATGGACAACTCCTCCAGTGTGATGGCAGAAAACCTGTTGAACGGTAATTGTATGAGCACCTTTATGTTTAGTTGGATGCATTGACCATGGCCAGCAGCACATGCAGGCTTGATGAGAAGGTATGTGTAAAGACCTTGCTTCCTGTCTACATCGCACAACTGGATTGGTGAACTACATCTGTCTGTCATGAATAGATGGACTTTGTTGGATTCATCATGGTTTTATGAACCAGGAAATAAATAAAGAAGAACATCCGCTAGCTTATAAGGATATAAAGTAATTATCACTTCCTGGGACCCCAAATGGAAATCACAGATTTTTGCTGTCATGCTGCAGAATATAGGTAGCAGGTTTATTTATGAAAACTTCGAGACAGACGTCAAACTTACTGGGGAGAGGGTTCTTGCGGATGGGTGCGTGGTTCATTGCTTCCTTTGTGGTGGGGGGGGTGTGGATCCTGATGGCAAGCAACGATTCTATTACTCTGCTGATCATGCAAGTTACAGTTGGGTAATAACCTTGTACTTCCTAGCCACCAGCTTACTTCCACTCTTATAAAGAGAAATCACATAAACCTGTTTTGTTTTGTTTTAAAAATAGGGGGAGAGGATTATGCTCCATTATTGGCATAGATAAATAGATAAGAGTCTTTTGTAATATTATTATATTAAAATCCATGGGGGGGTTGTTCGGTGCACTTTTGCTATGAGTTCTTGGCTGATAGTTGGGATAGGGGTGGAGGATCTTTTTTTTTCATTGGGTGTATGGGGTCTATTGGGGTTATTTTGCATTGGTTTGGGGTTTGATTTTTTGGGGGGTTTTCGTCCACATTCCCTCAGCAGACATCTCTTTGTTGATGCTTATACTTATACAATGCATATTACTGTCATCATTGGAGGACCTATAAATGGATATAAAATTAATATCTCTAAATGTTAATGGTTTAAATCACTCCATCAAGCGTAGGAAGATTTTTTATTACATGTTCCTTCAGGAAACACATATGTCTTATGACTCCTGTGTCAGGCTCAAGATGAACTGGTTAGGTGATCATATTTTCTCATCGGGAATTAGCAAAAAAATGGGGTGTCAATTCTCTTTCAACAAGGGTTGCCAGTAAAAAATACTGCAACAAAAAATGGATTTTGAAGGGAGGTGGGTATGTACAGATGTGGACTTGGTTGCAAAAGATGCATACTGGTAAATATATATGCACCAACTTGCTCAAACTCACCATCCTTTGAGGAAATAAGCCAGGCAATATTGTTTATGAGAAATGACTTAGTAGTACTAGGTGGAGACTTTAATACTCTTCATAATAATCATTTGGATAGGTCATCTATTTTAAGAAGTCAGAATATAAAATCATCTTCAAATATGCAGAATATGATGGACACTTTATTCTTAGCAGACCGCTGGCAATGTTTAAATCCATCTGCCCAAGAGTACTTTTTCTTCTCGTTTCCACACCAGTCATATTCACGAATTGACAACATTTTGATATCTAAATCGCTGCTTCAAAATGTCGAGAATGCACAATTTATCCAATACATATTTCAGACCATGCTGCAATATCCTTAAAATTCTGTTCCTAGAGACACCCAGATAATAGACCCTTATGGGGATTCCAAAACAGCTTATTGCTTGATGCTTCTTTTGAAAAAAATATGCATGAAGTAATTACAGATTTTTTTTAAACAATAACGAAAACGATCAGCTACATTTTGGAACTATATGGGAAGCCTTGAAGGCAATGCTATGTGGAGAAATCATTAGTTACACATCATGACTGCGTAAGTCTGAATTGGAAAAATACAGAGAATTAGAAAAAAAATTCTTGTTTAGAGGCTTATTTCAGAACAGGGGATAATGTGACACTGCAGCAATTAATAAGCTGCCACTTCGAGTTCAATACAAACCTGATGCATCAAGCAGAAAAGGAAATATTGGTAGAAAAAACAGGTGGTTATTCTGGAAATAATAAAATGGGCAAAATGTTAGCACAACGTTTGTGAACACAAAGGGAAAGACATCATATTGTTTTAACAATTAAAGATTCACAAATACTAATAAAAACTGAGAAAATTTAAACGGCTTTTTCTACTTTTTATAGAAATATTTTCACTACTCACAATGTTAATAAGGTAGCAGAAAGGGAAGCTTTTTTAAATATAATGAATTATCCAAAACTGTCTAAGAAACTAGACAGTTTAATAGGTGCCCCTATTAAACTTGGAGAAATTTTATCTGCTATTAGCAGCCTCCCTAGAAATAAGACCCCTGGCCCAGATGAGTTCACCACAGAATTCTACCGCTGATTTGCAATGCTCCTGGCCCCTAAATTACAAAAGTTGTATACCAGCTTATTAAATTATCCATTATCATCATCTACCTTTTCGGACGCTAATATAGTTCTTTTAGCAAAACCTGGTCATGATGCAAATATAATGGGCAACTATAGACCCATTTCGCTGCTGAATGTTGACTATAAAACACAGCCAAAATATTAGCAATAAGATTAATGCCATTAACTGAATTGTACATAGTTTCCCAAGTTTATGTATATAGACTTGGATTGTAGATAGTTTCCCCAAGCTTATCTCCATGTTAAACCCCCTGTTCTATGTAAACGATGGCCAATGTATCTGACCAAGTGTTATATTGTTTTAATGTAAACCACACTGATGACAAATAGCGCGGTATATAAGAAATGTTAAATAAAATTAATTAATTAATTAATTAATGGATATGTTAATTGGTCTGGAACAGACAGGATTCATTAAGGGACACTATATAGGAAAAAATGCAAGGGTATTCAATAACCTCCTGGAGTTAGCTAAAAGAGAAAATGATCCTGCTGTGGCAGTTTCTTTAGATGCTGAAAAAGCATTTGATAGGACTGAAAGGGTAATAATAAAGAGTCTTACAATGGTTTGGTTGCAGCCTTGCATTTATAGCCATGGTAAAGGTTTTATATGCCGTCCTATGCTCTAGAATTTTGATAAATGATGCCCTGTCTGATATTATACACCTAGGTAGAGGTATGAGACAAGGTTGCCCTCTTTCCCCACTTTTTAAATTTGGACTTAGAGCTTCTACTACTCCAGTTTAAAAGCCAGATGGGTATCACAGAAATTTTACATGAAGCTGGGCAATGGAAACTTGCAGCGTATGCCGATGACATTTTACTCTTTTTAACAAAAGGCCTCCATCTATTGTCTATTAGAATTATTGAATAAATTTGCTAGTTTCTCTGGCTTCAAGATTAACTGGGCAAAAAGTGAGTTATTTCCTATGAATGGTCTCTCCATTCGGAATGATTTTAAGGCATTTCCTTTTCAATGGGCACCTCAAAGGTAATACTTAGGGATTTTTTTTTTACTAAATTCTTCAGATATGATTAAATATAATTGTGACATTATACTCAAAGATCTTAAGGATATTCTGCAGAGTTGGACCCCATTGCGTATGGCTTGGTAGGGAAGATTAGGTGCTGTAAAAATGATGGTCCTACCTTGAATAGTCTATATATTAGGAATGTTGCCAGATTTCAGAACTTATAATACAGCAATTCTCCTATGTTATGGTGCAGAATGGTTAGTTGAAAAATCGAATATATTGTGGATTGAAATGGAAAGAATACTTGTGAAATCATTTCAGTTGGCACTGTGACCAACCTTGGGCATACCTCGCTCTAAGCTATATGTGCTCTTATTAATTAGTACAGCTAGTGCCATGAAGGAGTTGGATGTCTATTGTACTTCTCCATACTCCAACTCAAAAGTGTTATCATTATGGTACAATCCATTAGTGAGGGTGAATGGTAAGAAAATGGTTGGATAGAGAAAGGCATTCACTGCATAGGTCAAGTCTTGATTGATGGTGCTGTTGCCAGTCCAGAATATTTGATGCAGACATTTGGTTTGTCACGTGTCTAGGAACATAAGGTTGCCATCTTGAATCTGACACAGGACACACAACTTGGCTCCAGGGAATATGTCCCACATTGGATATATCCTCAATACTGTACATGAGAAGATTAGAGTTAGTGGGAAAATCACATCTGGGTACTAGAAATTGTTAAATGATCATAAACAAGCTGTTCCATCTGGGATCTGTAGAATTTGGGAATTTCAGACAGAGATTGAAAGGGATGGCATCAATTGGGAATCCTTTTGGAGCCGTCAGACTCCGACTTTTTCTAGTAGCCTTTCACAATCATTCTTTTTTAGCTCAACGAGCCTTTTTGACCCCATATGTATAAAGCTGTTTTTTTGCAATTTATCAGCAGCTGGCATTGCTCCTCCGAAACCGGGTCCCTGTTGCATATGATTTACAACTGAACCCTGGTAAAGAACTTCTGGAATGGTGTCTGGAATTATATATGTGAAATCTTCCAGCTGAGAATGGATATATCCTTGCGGATAATTCATATTCCATTGTCTTTGCTTGAATAATAGCCTCTCTTTATCTGACAGCCTTTTATTTGATATAATGATTTTGGTAGCTATTCAATATATTCTTAGAAATTGGAAAAATTCTACTGGCCTAATTGCAACATGTTGGTGGCATGCAATATGTTTAACACGTAAAATGGAGGGTGCTGCTTCCATATCCTCTGGTAACATACTTAAGCTTATAAAGATATGGAAGACATTAGATAAATTTATCTACTGTATTAGACAATGATGGTTGCGGATTTTTTTTTTGTGTGTTTTATTTTTTCTCTTGTTTGTTAAATGTATGCCTGTACATATTTGAAGATTACAATAAAAGTAAATTTAAAAAAAAAGCTAAAGAAGGAAAGTGAATGAAAATACTGATTTCTTAGGGGTAATCTTATACTTACCTGAAAGAAAAGCAAATGAATATTTGCATAGTTATTGTTTCTTACATAAAAAGGAAACTTTGTTAAAAACAATATTCAAAGTGTCTTCAAGTCTAGACAGAATAATAATTTACAGATAAAGAACTGACATTTATTTGATGATATTTAGAAAAGTAGATTCACTGTAAAAGAAACTGAATTTGGGTTATTCAAGTTTATAGAAATTTAAAGGTGGTACTTCAAATAGTATTTGCTATATATTTTACCGTGACTAAGAATTTTCACAAAAGTGAAATTCTTCCTGTAAAAGGAAATTCCAAACTGGTAGCTTTATTGAATTAAAGTGCTTGCAAATACAGAAGCTGCATCTTTGTGCTAATGATATGAAATGTTTCACCATTAAAAAGAAACATTGTGGAGGAGTGGCCTAGTGGTTGGGGCAAGGTACTTCAGGCCGGAAGGTCAGGGGTTCAAATCCCATTAGAGGACAGCAACCTTGGGCCGGAAGGACTGGGGTTTCTAGTCCCACAGGTGCTCCTTGTGGTCTTGGGCAAGCCACTTAACCCTCTATAGCCCATGTTCCCTGTAAAATAGTTATCTCCAAGTTATAATGCCCTGTTCAATGTAATTTCAGTTTGTTCAATGTAAACCGCACTGATGCAGAATAGCGTGGTATATAAGAGAATGTAAATAAATAAATAAATTAAGAGAAATCAAACAAAAGTGTCTTTGCGTTCTGTATAAGGAGAGCTCTTCTCATTGTCTCTTGCAAATTTTAATTCATTAATACAAGGGTTATATTGAAAAATTAAAAATAATATTAACCTGTGAACCCAGACCTCTGCAGAAGGTGCACCTGAGGTATATGCTTGACTTACCATGACGCTAGTAATCTTTGGATAAAGTAAGGTCACATTTTCAGTGGAATACCTGGTTTACATACAGCTTATTTATTTTATTTATTTATTTAGCTGCATTTATATCCTGCTTTTCACTGGGTCAAAGTGGTTGGGGGATACATTTAACATGAGGGGATATGAGACACATACACTAATACTTACAGGGAACATGGGCAATGGAGGGTTAAGTGGCTTGTCCAAGACCGCAAGGAGCACCTGTGGGACTAGAAACCCCAGTCCTTCTGGCCCAAGGTTGCTGTCCTCTAGTAGGGCTTGAACCACTGACCTTCTGGCCTGTGGTACCTTGCCCCAACCACTAGGCCACGCCTCCTTATTTACATACTGTAAATAAATAAAAAGAATGATATTCAGGCTTTAATTCCTGTTAACAGTTCTATTCAGTTCTTGGCCTCTGTGAATGATTGTTATTGTCAGGACATGATTAGTTTACATGATTTAAAATAAATCTCTTGTCAAGTCCAATTTTTTGTTGCTGAGTTGAGGGCTTTCTTCTGTAGAGGAGAAAGTGTTAAAATTGGAGATTCTATTCCATTTAGTTAAGAATTTAGATATATTAATGGACTCACGATTAATATTTAGGGGGTTATTTTAGAAGCCTTATTCTTGTTTTAAATGTGTCTGTGGTGCCAGCTGTGGATAGCTGTGATGGTGCTAACCGCAGGAGTCCAGAAGGAAGCAGCAGCTAGGGTCTTTGTGGCAGGTGATGTGGTGGTGGTGGCAGAGATCCAGATGGTGGTTGTGGAAGCAGCAGATGGGGTCCTGCGACAGCCAGTGGTGATAGTGGTGGTGTTGGTGTTACGGGAATCCAGAGCTGCCTCTGCATCTGCAAGACAGAGGGTTTCTACTTAGTGCAATGCTGTGTGCAGGCATGCCACAGGCTTGTACACATTACAGCTCTGCCCCTTGCCCTCTGTATTCCCTGCTATATATGCTTCATCTGCCCAACCTGTTCAAGTGTTGACCATTGCAGATGTAGCATGCTGCAGGGATGCCATTTCTGAGCTACTCGATATAATTGTGTGTGTATGGGGGGGGGGGGGGGGGACAAGCCAGAGGCACAACATGGCCTATCACTGTAGGGCCTCACTAAGCACTGTATCCACATATTGGTCTGTTGTCCCTATGTATGGCACAACACTGCCTGGTAATTGTTGTGATTTTCCACTATGCTAGGCCCATGCACATCCTGCCACCATGGTAACTCCCTGTGGGTCAGTGCTAGTTCATTGGGTACTGTGCACCCTCAGGGCCCAGGTCACAGCGTGCCTGTCCTGGGGGAGTACTTCACCTATGGCCCTCATAACATCTAGTTACCTGTGTGTCAGAGAGGCCATTACACTCCATGCCCATTGGTGCATTTCACTAATTGGCATCACATCCTGCATAAAGGTATGCTCTACACATGTGTTTGGGTGCTGACAGTGGCACTACACATTTCTCCTAAGTACTACCTTCTCATCCCATCACCATCCATGACTTATGGGCACTCTGAGCTGGTTGAGTCTCCTACGCTGCTATTCTCTGTCCATCTGGTTCATCCTGTTGCTCTAAGGTCCTTGCTTCTGGCACCCCTCCCTGCTGCTACTCCATATGTTTGCAAATACTATGTCTTGCTGGATACCACTTGGGCCTTCTCTATACAATGTGCCTGCAACTATGCAGGGCTATCTGATGCATGCCATTCTTCTGACCTATGCCCTGTGGCAGTGCAGCTGGTGCCTCAGTGTAGAAATCCATGTTGTGGATGCATGTTGTTGGCATGCATCTCCTGACCTTGCACTTTGCAAATGGCAGTCCAGGATCCCTTCCCTACATGCCACAAGCGCTATGACTTACCTCAATGCTGCCATAGTGCCTTCTTGATGTACCGCAGCAGTGAGAGCCAGATCCTACACATGGCCCTGAATCTGAACTTCAGTGACTTGATTTGTACAGGACATGGAATTGGCTGTAGGGAATACATGTCAATATCTTGTATAGTCATATTGTCTTGTCAGCAGTTCTTCCCCCGTCAGCCACCTGATGCTCTCTGTTGCCTTTGGTTAGGATCTGCCCTAACCAGGTATACAGAGGGAGTTGCATGTAGTCAGTGGGCCCATCCTGATATCAGATGTACGTCACATCTGCCACCCCTCCATCCTGACATCCTGGTTTGCAACGTGACCCATGTGCATTGCTGATAGTTTCAAATAACTAAAAACATCGAGCCTATATGTTCAAAAATTTAAATTGCTATATTTGTCGGACCACACAAATTATTCAAACATGTCTAAATGCTCTCATCCAGCTCACGTCCAAATTTCTATATTTTATATTAGTGAGAGGAAGATAAGGTTGAGGCAGTGGCTGTGCTGGTGAGTGGGGCCAGTAGAGCAAAGCTGGAGGTTGAATGAGGACCAATTACCGAGACCTCACAAATCTCCTCTGTCTGAAACCATAAGAACACATGACCAGCCTGTAAATTGTATATATTGTTATTGTATATAGTTACCCTGTTAGCCAAGTTGTTCTCCTGTTCATATGTAAACACAAAGTACTATTGGAAATGTGTATGTTCGTTGTTTATTGTAAACCGCACTGATGCTGAATAGCGCGGTATAAAAGAGACTTTAAATAAATAAATAAATAAAATAAATAAGGGAAAGGAGCATTAAAGCATAAGGGTCAGAAGGGTTAATCAACATGAATGTTAAAATCCCTGAATATTCCTGAGTACTGCTGCTAAGTACCCTGATTGGCTATTGGGGTATTCCGAGGGCAGCACCTGATGATATCCAGGTGGTGGCAATAGTCACTGCCCAGTTATCGCTAAGTGGTGAAAGTTACCTGAAAGGGTGGCCTAACTTTGCCACCAAAGCTAACTGCCCGGTTAGCTTTGCCACTATCCAGCCGACCCAGATAGTCAATGCTTGTGGCCGGATATGGCCCCAGCCTTGAATATCCGGGTCTTAGTTTCAGTGGCGATGGCTAGCAACCGAAGCTGAATATTGGGCCCAATGGAAATAAGACAAGGGAAAGGGAAATTGATGCAGCTCATGTCTTTCTTAGAAGTTCAAAGTAAATTACATTCAGGTACAGTAGGTATTTTTCAGTCCCCGGAGGCCTTACAATCTAAGTTTGTACTTGAGGCAATGGAGGGTTAAGTGACTTGCCCAAAATCACAAGGAGCAGCAGTGGTATTTGAACATAACTTTCCTAAGTCTCAGGCCACTGCTCTAACTGCTAGGCTAGTCTTCCACTTCAAAGAATAAAATCTCGTCAGCATTAGAGAGGGAAACGGTAGAAAGTCTGTGTCCTCAGAAAATTAATCTGTTGAAGTCAAAAAAGTGAAAAAGAGAGAGAAATGATCCATAAATCAAGATAAGGCTCTGAGAGAGAGACGGATATATTTTTGCCTTTGTGTCAAAGAAAAGTGAGTTTTAAAAATCTCTTGGGCAAAGTAGCTCTAGAACCAAGAAAGACAATATGGTTTCAGAGAAACGGTTGAGAGAGGACTCGGAGAGATGGAGGCAGCATGTTTCTGTCGGTGTCACGAAAGTGAGTTTATAAATTTCTTAGGCCCAGTGGTTCTAGAACAAGAGAGACTGCAGAGTACATAGTCAAGTCAGAAAGAAAAAAACCCAAACATCAGAAAGTAGTCAGATAGGCAGAAGCAGAGTCATCTTATATTACTACTAATGCTTATTGGCAGGGTGGGGGGAAAGGGGGGTGATATTCAAAGGCATTTACATGGTTTACATACACAGTTTGTAATGGTGCCACTACATGCCCCAATGCTAGCCAGTTTGCATTGGGGCGTGCCAGGGCATTCCGGAGCGGCACTCAATGCTAACCGGGCAGTGGCGGTATTGAGCTGCTGCCTGCTTGGTGACACACGGCAAAGTCAGGCGCAGGAAACACTGGCCTAACGTTTGTCACTAAAGCTAACTGGGCAGTGGCTCAATATTGCCACTGCCCTATTAACTTCCCGGCAATCCAGGCAACCCAGATATTCAATGCCGGCACCTTGACGTGGCCCTGGCATTAAATATCCGGGTTTAAAGTTCAGCATTGGTGGCTAGCCACTGTAGCAACACTAGCTGCCGGCACTGAATATTGGTCCCATCAGTTCTAAAGCACTATTATGCCTATGCAGCACTGAACAGATATATATAAGAGAGACAGTTCTTCTCCATAAGGCTTACAATCCAGTCTGACTGAATCATAATGCTTGGAAAGATTAAGTGTGAAAATGATGGTAGAAGCAGAGGAGAAAATTGAGTTGATGCTCCTAAGAGATATAGGGCCAGCAGCAGCAGCAACACCAATAGAGAGGAAGAGAAAAGATGGTCTCCAGTCCACCATAGCCCACTAACCAAGCTGAAGAGAAGATTTCTTGAAGAGGAGAGCACCAATAGCTGTAACTTCCAGTGGGAATATGAAAGATGAATTATCAGCTCCCATCTTCACAGAAGGGCTAAACAGGATAGAGGCAGTGCAGAACGATGGGAGGGGGAAGAAAACTAGCAGCAGATAAAGCCATTGCCAGAAACATAGCAGGCAGACCCATTCCCTGCTGAGAAGCGTATGGAGCGATTTTTGTCAGATACAGAATCTGATGCATCATTTGAGAGATTTCCAGCAGAGTTATCGGTTAATGAAAGTTTTGTAGTTGAGAAGGGTCTGGAAAATCTAGTTGTTATTGTGCTAAGTGATAAGGAGGTAAGGAGTGATACTTCTTGGTCCAAGAGTGCTCCACAGGTAGAGCAGGTAGAAGAAAGTGTGAAGGTCTTTCATCTTCTACTCTGCCCTCAGCAGCTCTCAAGGAAGGTTCTGGGAAATACAGAGTTATGGAGGTATTTTAAAATGCTGGAGGATCTGTATTATGCAGACTTCATTTACTGTCAAAAGGTCGTTAGTAGAGGAAATATTCTGACTATTCCAAATGTCACTGGAGAAATGCATGCTACTACTTTCTGCCTTTACCAGCTAGGGATCACCCATCTAATAAAAACTGTTCTGGAGGGAAGTTGATAACTGGGGACTAAGAGATGCAGTAGCTGCTTAAATCCCATGTTCTCAGCCACCTGCAGGAACCAGTCATCCAGGATAATAATTTTCTATTGCTAGCACCAGGACAGTAATGCTGAACACCACCCCATTTCCACCAAGGTGGCTTGCCTAGACAGGCATGAGGGTTGCTCACCTTCCAGCTTACTGGAAGAAGAGGCTGAGAGCTCAACTTGGGAAGCAGACCCTGAGAGAACAACCTGTTTTATGCCCCCGTGTGGTTCTATGTACTATGATGCTGGATACATGGGTGGTCCCATTTTGGTCGTCGTTCATTTAATTATTTATTTATTTATTCACTCATTCATTTTACTTATTCATTCATTTAATTATTTATATAATTATTGTCTTATATCTTATGAGTTGGCTAGTCAGGTTGATTTACTTGTGTTTTAGTAGTTTTACCTTTGGCGTTTTAGCTAGTATTTATATCCTGATTATATTTATTTATAATCCATGTTTTAACCCCATTCAACCCCAGACAAGTTGAGATTAATATGTTGCAAGATAGTTGTAGTTTTTCAGATAGGTTGTTCTCTCAGGGTCCACGCCCCGCCCATTGGTGCGTTTCGTCAGGTCCCTTTCTTTTTCTTGCTCCGCCCCCTGGATACATATTAAGAGCGCCTGTGTGGGCGTCCTTCTTAGATTGTTTGTGACAACGCAGAATAATCTTTGTGGTCCAGCTCTCGCATCTGGAATTAACTTACTGTATACCACAATTGGTGGATTTTAGTTTCTTCATTGGCAAATTGTGTGATTCCGCCGTCAGCCTGCAGCAATCATCTACAACGAGTATAGTGAAAGCAGCCTGCGGTTTGTTACAGTTTTATATATTTTATTTTCATGGTTCTTTACATTCTTTACTTCTTTTAAATGTAGAGAAGGTTGAAATATGGGCGGTTAATTTATGGTGGTGATACCTTTTTTTTTAAATAGAAATTTTTACGTGTTCTGTTTTTCAGTTTGTGGCGCGCTCGTGCTGGCTGCCAGCACAAGTTGCAAATGTTGTTCCCTCTATTTTTGTTGCCCTTCTCTGAATCTTTTCTAGTTCCGCTATATCCTTTTTGAGATGGGATAACCAGAACTGCACACAATACTCAAACCACAGTACAGCACCTGCAGAGAGGCATAATGATATTCTGTTTTATTTTCCATCCCTTTTTGAATAATTTCTAACATTCTATTTGATTTTGTAGCAGCCACGACACACTGGGCTGAAAATTTCAAGATCTTTTTTTTTTGAGTGGAGACTCCTAACTCAGAATCCAGCATTTCGTACCTGTAGTAGGGATTATTTATCCTTGTGTGCATCACTTTGCATGTGCCCACTATATTACATTTCATCTGCCATTTAGATGCCTCATCTCCTGGTCTCACAAGATCCTCCTGCAAATTTTAAAGTTGAAATACTGCTTTTCCACAAAATGTTCCTCGGGATTATTTTTATCAGAAGTGTGAATTTATGTATAAACTTATCAGCGTATTGGTTGTGTATAGATGTTAATTCTAAGGAGATAAAGAAAGTGTTAGAAAAGGAAATGCGGGACTCTACGATGGAGGACAAAAGGAATATATTCTATCATTGGGTTCATCCTCTTATGTTATAGTCCTTATATTTTGTGACTTATAGAGCTGTGCAGATGTGCCTAATGTTAAAGGAAATCGTTTTTGTTTATGCTGGCATTGTAATAGTGATGTCAGATATCTAAAACACAGAAATTAATCTTGACTAGTCTTTATTAGCCTTTGGAGTTTAGTATGGGACAGAATCACACTTACTGTATCCTTCCCCTCAGGCGATGTCTCTCCAGTTTATAATTTTTCATTCTGAATTGCTGCTGGTCAGCCAAACTTAGCAAGCTAAAGAAGTTGAAAAGTGTATACTTAGAGCATGATAAAATGGCGCATTTTCTCCTTCATTTGTTTTATTTATTTAAAGGGTATTTCTATCCCGCCTTATCCTTCAATCAATCATGAATTTGCAGACGTAGGCATGCTCACCCAATCTAGGAGCAGGGGGGTGGTATATGTGGGGTCATGTGTCATGGAGGAAGATCTGTATATGGAGTATGTATGTCTTTGTATGGGGAGAAGGAGGTTTGTGAGTGTGTGTGTATGTCTGCGTGTGGGGCTCTTAATGTGTGTTGGAGGCTGTGTGAGGTTATGTGGTTGGTCTGGGTATCAAGGGTGTTAGATGTGCTTATGCATATGTGTAAGGAGAAGTATGGGGTATGTATGTGTGTGTGGACAAACAAATGTGAAGAATGAATAAGTGAGAGAAGAGGGGGGGGGATATATGTGTGTGTGTGTTTGAGTTTTGTGTGTATGGTTTGGGAGTGGGATGGGACATGTACATGGGGGATGATGTGGGCTGTTTTTTAGGGGGTTATGGTGGGAGGGGATGTATGGGGGATATGTGGGCAGGTATGAGAGGTGTGGGAATGGAAGGTAGTAGGGGGCATGCTCTTTCCTCCACCTCTTCCCAGCCTCTTCCTCCTCTAGTTTGCCCTCTCTCTCTCCTCTCTCTTCTCCCCTCTCAACCATACTGGCTCCCTTTTGACTTTAGCAGTCTCCCAATCATCCAGATGTCAGGCTTGGGCATCCCATTACTCCTGCTTCTGCCTTGTGCCTTCTATCACTTCCTGCTATTGTCTTTGTGTTCCCACTCATTTTTACTGTCCCCTTGGGCTTTTTCTTTAGGTTCCAGGGTCTGGCTTCCCACCACCCCATTCCTGCACCCACCACCATCCCATAAGGCCTCTTTTCGAGTGGTGAGGCCCTCTCCTTTTGCCATTGCCACTATCATAATCCCTCCTCTTTGGGAGGTGTTGCATGGCCTTTCCACCCCTCCTTCAGCTGTTGATGCCACCATCCCCATAGGCCTCGTCTTTGGGTGTCCTGGCCTAGCTTCTTAACCATCCCCCTCCTTTAGCTGCTGCTGACACAATTTCTTGAGGCCTCTCTTTGGAGTGGCAGGTCTGGCCTCCCCACTATTCTTTTCTTGGGGTAGACGGTCCTGGCCTCTGCACTACTCCTAGAGATTCTAACTACTGCTAGTCTGCTGTCTTTCTGTCAATCCAAACATTTGCAAGCACCACATATTAAAAATGGTTATCAGGTCTAAGCATCTTTGCTGGTGGCAGTGTGTTTGGTCTGAGCAAATATTCCCACAGTCGCCACAGCTCTGGCAGCTCCAGCCGCAGTATTCATTTCCAGAAGCCCCATCAGCTCATTAGATCTGAATCAAAGTTGGGGAGGAATTAGAGTTCCAGGGAGAATCTGAAAGACTACACTTTCCTCAGAAAGAATCATATTTCAGAAGTAGAAAAATCTAATGTGGTCTGTCGTGACCCCCTGCCTAGGCCAATGGCTGATAGGCAAAAGGGCTGCCTTATTTGCCCTTTTGAGTACTGTCCCAAGTCTTTGGCTGCCAGCACGAAATGCTGGGACTTGTAGTTTCAGATACTCTCCAAGCAAAGTAGTGTGACCACACAGTTTGTTAGGCAAAACAAAGAAATTTATTTCAGGGTTTCCCCCTCGCATCAAATTTCATAGCGCCAAAACAAGGCAAGGATAAATTCTCCAAAGTAAATGAAGAAGAAGAACAAAACAGGCTCAAACATCAAAGTCAGGAATATTCTTTCCACAGCAGCTGCATTCAGCTTTCTTCAGATAACTGCCTTTCACTGCTATGGCTGTTAATCACATCAGGCAAACTTAAAACCTCTAGCAAGAGTTTTCTTTCTCACTCAGCTTGACAAAAACCAGGTTAAACAAACTTCTTCTCATGGCCTGAGCCTAGCACATGTTTAGTTTGTTTGTCTTACAGAATGAGCATTCCATTTCTGCTACGTCACTATCACCAGGACTTTCATACATTTCTATCTGCATTTCTTCAACAGCTTCACTTGAGTCATCTTCCTGGGAGTTTATATCAGAAGGTTTGAATTTTACACCCTGCAGAAACTCTTTCAGCTTTCCTAAAAAGTGTTCTTTCTGCTCTGCACCAGCATAGGTTAAAGAAGGAGTTTCTCTCTCATAGAATAGCTTATCAACAGCCTCTAAAGCTGATTCACGGCACTTACTTGAACTGTTCCTGTTCCTGTCTGGAGCTGCTCTCACTGTCTTTTGTCTAGCACAGCGTTCAGTGCTTTTCCTCAGCTCTCTGACCACGTCTTCAGAAAATCCTCTGTTAGGAACTGTAGCAAACTTGTCTTCCCCACCTCTCTTACTTGGCTGGCTCTTTGAGCTGCTTCCCCACATGGAAACAAACCTCTCCAGCCTCTTTTCTCTGGGGTGCTTTGGGACAGGTTCCAACCTTGGTTCCACTGCTTTCTGAGAGTAAGAATCAGCTTTCCTTCCTTCTCCACTCCTTCGCTCCTCGTGCTCCCTTTTCCCGTGGCTTCCTTTCTCCTCCTGACTCTCACTCTGCTCTTCCTCAAACTCTGAAGCAGTTTTAAAATGGTGCTTCTTTTCAGCCACACCCTCCTCTCTGCACACGTGAGAGCTGTTAGGGCTCAACCTAGCTCTTACGTCACTGCTTGGGCGGGGCTTAGCTCTAGCTACTGCATGCTCCGGTGGCTTGTGGTTTCTATGGGAACCCTGTTTACATCTGTCTTTAAAGGTACATTCCTCACTTCTCTCCCATTCCATCTCATCCACACAGCTCACCCTATCACAGGTCTCACTGTCGTCTCTGTACAAAGTTAGGTAGAGCAAGATCCTTCCATTTCAAAGAGGAGACACACACATGAATTGCATCATAACTCGGTCTGTGAAAATGCTCTTCAGCTAGAAAGCTCCCTCCATTTTATACACTTATTTTGTGTTTTTAGAACTTTAAATACTGTTTTAGAATTGGAGTGCTGTAAAACCAACAAGATATGATTGCTTATTCTCCCCGTTAGCTGTTATCAGAGTAGCGGAAGGCTTGATAAAGATGCCCAAATTTAGGTAAGGTGAAACAGCCTGAAATTGTCACATTAGGAGTAAAAATATAGCATGAAAACATTAGACAATTGCCCCCATCTAAAATATAAGTTATATTCTCACTGTTCACTCTTGAGAGGAGGGGGTCACTCGTGGCTTTCCATTTCTACATATGAATTATAGAAACACATCAGCATCAGTGCAGAGAAAACCTTTTTGTAACTGACAACTATGGCTTATTATACACATATACACAAATGTCACTCAACTCAAAATCCTGCAGGCTCCTGCATTCACAAATTCAACAATTGGCACTTGACCATAATAACAGCTATATGAGGGGCACTTCATCTTGTTAACGTGTTTCAATAAACTGTAGTACCAGTTGGCATGCAGCATCAGGAGCTGCAGTGAAATGGTTGCCTGGCAACCCAAGGAACCTGAGGTATTGACATGGAAGAGAGGCCCCAGCTAATAAAAACCAAAGGAAACGCTTCTGTAGTTGGGTGAAGATAGGCTTGTTCACAGGCTTCCTCAGCTGACTTTAAAAAATCCTTTTTTATTTTTTACTCAACTCAGTCTTATATTGCCTCTTTCCTTTCATATTTTATTGCAATGTTTATTATTTTAGAACCAATATAGCACCCTGAGCACATTAGATACTTGTAGAGTGAGTCCCTCTCCTGAGAGTTTACTATCTACGCAGGCATCCAAGAAAATGGGGGGAAAACGTGTATTGTCCAGGTCACAAAGGAATATAATAGATGGGTGGCTGGTGGTCATGAGAAATACTTGGTAACTTGCCTGCCTGTTGTGGGTAGCCAACCTTATATGTCACTTAGATAGAATTTTAGAAAGTAGTAGGGAGGAGCCAGTAGGGTTGCCAACTGCCTCCAGATCTACTCAACAGGCTTGATCTATTCTAGGCCCAGGTTTACTCCATTGCTTGCAGGGACTTGTAATTCTGATATCTCTATTGCATGCCATATGTCAAGCAAGACTACAAGTTCCTGCATGCAGTGGGTTAAAGCCAGGATTTGATCAAATCTGACGTGCAAATCTGGGGCCAGTTGGCAACCCTAGGAGCCAGCTGTCCTGGTACATTTGGGTATGAAGAACACAGGAAGATGCAGAGGGAGATTCTGGAAGCCAAATCTAGGTGTTCCAATGGGGCAGAGAAATTCAGAATGTCCAGGGAAGCATTCCCAGAAATGCTCCTTGTTCCCACGTGCAGGATCCCAGAGGCAAGCTGAACTCCAGAGTCTCAGTGTTTGATGTGACAATGTTGAAAGGAAGAGGGCTTTGCTTTTGTTAGCAATTGGTGAATAAAATGGAATCTGACTGCTGATGCTAACCTTTAAAAAAGGAGATAGAGTAACTTTTAAAAGAAAACGTAAGAAAAAGCTAAGTGGCTACTGAGAACATGGCTCAGACTAAGGTAATTTCAAAGAATACTGGCAAAATGGGGAAGTTAGCATTAGGGATGTGCAGGCAGAAATGTTTGTTTTATTTAGTTTCCCGTATTGCTTACAGGTTTTATTCATTTTGTTTTTATAAATTTTTATTTCAGGGTGAATTTGTTAATTAAAAGGTAGCTGTGGCTGCTGCCCAAACAAAAAAACCTGCTGAAGGTTTACTAGAGGTTTCCACTTTTAACTGCTGCCGTGGGCTGACCTCAAACCAGTGTCCCTTGGATTGGAAGGCAATGGTCTTCCAGGAGCTTTTATGTCTCCTCAGGGGGCTGGTCCTAGATAGCCCATTCTTAGCTGTGTCTTTTATTTCTGGTACAGGTTGAGTATACCTTATCCGAACATCCAAAATGCTCCAAAATCCAAAACATTTTGAGCACCGACATGAGATAGTGACACATTTGATTTCTGATGGTTCAATGTATACAAATTCTGTTTCATGCACAAAATCATTAAAAATATCATATAAAATTACCCAATTAGTAATAAAATACATAACTCCAAAACGCAGGCTAAATTAAAAAACAAATCCAAATTCAACTCGCTGGATTAAATCTAATGTTAATGATGATTTAAATCAATGAATATGCACATTTTTGCTGCTGATTACAAGTGCGCGGATAAGGTCAAAAATCTTATGTAACGTGCTGAAAACTAAAGTGCTTATGCTAATATTATGCTTAAAAGCATAATATATTTTATTCTCAGCCATTGGTTCACTACACTGAGCAGGAATGCACAATTATTACGCTCTCCATATTGGACATATAAAAGACCCGGCTGTTGTATGTACATATTGGATCAAAAAAAGTCATAAAAAATCAGATCAGATATGGGAACCAAATTACAAACATGGCAAAAGACTACCAACCTAAAATGTAATATAATAAACTCATAAAAGGAGACAATAATAATAGAACCGGGGCAGAAATAAAACATGACCAATATAAAATGGATGAAACACCATAAAAGATCCTTGAACAGAAAATTGATCAGCTCATGCTAATATATAAATAAGCCAAATAAATACCTAATAAATCTTATTATAACTAATAAACCCCCTCTCTTCCCCCTTCTTCCTCCTCCCCTTTCCCCTTCTCATCTCTTTCCCACTTTTCCTCCTTCCCCTTTCGCCTTCCTCTCTTCCCCTTCTCTTTCCCCTTCCTCGCTTTCCTTCCCTTTCCTCCTCCCCTTTCCCTCTTCCCCCTCCTCTCCCTCTCCATTCCCCTCCCCCTCCTCCTCCCCTTCCCCTCTTTCCACCCCACCTTCCCCCTTCTTCCCCCCTCCTCCCAATCTCCCCTTCCCTATCTCCCTCCATCCCCTCTTCCCCTCCTTCCCGGTTATATTCTCAGGTTTTATTAGTTATATTAAGATTTATTAGGTATTTATTTGGCTTTTATGGTGTTTCATCCATTTTATATTGCTCATATTTTATTTCTGCGCCGGTTCTATTATTATTTTTTTTCTCTCTTCCTTTGTGTTTTGTATTGTTGTTTAGACATATTAACTTTTTCCTGTAGATTCATATTGGTTCTATATGATTTATGCTCCTTTTTGTGGTACCATTTTTGTAGTTGCATGGTGGACCTTACATAACAGGAACGTGTGATTGAGAGTGGTTTCTTGAATGTGTCCTCGGACAAAATCCTTGAGAGATATTTTTAAATGCATAATTCAAGTCATCTTTTAATGGCTTTAGGTTTATTTTTACTGTCTCCTTTTAATCATTTTTTAAATGCATTTAAAAGAAATAGAAATACTTAACTGTAAACTAGGCCCCTCTGTTGATGCTGGATAAATGTTGACTCGAGTTTCACTCTATAATTTCCAAATGGGCTGCATCAGGATAAGACTACCAACTATTCCCAAGTTCCTCTCTGAAAATTTTCCCCACCCATTTATAAGGAAGCGGCTGACATACAAACAGACTTTCCCCAATCAGATCAGATGGCGGTATCCAATCAAGGGATCCATTCAGACCCGCTGAATGCACTGAATTCAAATTAAAAATCCACTTTTGTTCTAATCTTGTAAGCTTCAACAGTCTATCGCCATTCAAAGTTTCTTCCACGAAATCAATAACAAACCCCAATGCCCATTCATGAAAAAATTGACCCATTCATGAAAAAATTGCAAACAATGTTGTACCATGGGAGCATTGATAGTTTTGGTAGAGAGGCGTGATTTGTGTTCTAGCAGACGGGTCTTAACTCTGCGACAAGTCCTGCTCACATACACCTTATTGCATGGGCAGACCATAACATATACTATCCAGGTAGATTGACAATCCGTGTTATGTCTCAAGAAAAAGGTTCTCCGCAATAGTGGATCTTGCCATACACTGATATTTAGTGAAGATTCATACATGGAACAACGATTACAAGGCTGATGCTGCCCAGAATAAAGGTGAGGATGTCTTCTATAGGCAAAGTCTGTATGAATAGTTTAATGTAACACCGTTGTTCAAAGTTTAATGGATCTTGTTTGTTCTTTGTAAACTGGCCTCTATTTTCGGAAAGGGCGGTATAGAAAAACTCATAAATAAATAAAAATATGATGGCAGATAAAGACCAGTATGGTCCATCTAGTCTGCTCTGTAAGATGGCTAGAGTAGTGGTATGCACCGCTCCATGCAGGGCACCCCCCTCTATGCCCTTGTTTAGGATTGTACCCGCCACTCCATGCAGGTCACCACCTTCTATCTGTTGAAATATAAAAGATATTTAAGTTTATTTTGTTGTTATCCTCATGCAAGAAAGGGATCCACTGTGTCTGTCCCATGCCATTTTGAATTCCATCATTGTATTTGCCCCCACCACCTCCATCGGGAGGGTATTCCAAGCATCTACCACACTTTCATTGAAAAAGTATTTTCTGACATTGCTTTTAAATATATTTTCATGCAGCTTCATTTTATGCCCTCTAGTTTTACAGTTCTCCTTCTTTAAAAAAGGTTTGTTTGTTCATTAATACCCTTTAAGTATTTAAATGTCTGTATCATATCTCCTCTGTCCCTCTTCTCCTCTAGGGTATGCGTATTTAGGACTTCAAGTCTCTTCTCATAGATCTTCTGGTGCAGGCTCCAAATCATTTTGGTCGCCTTCCTCTGAATCGTTTCAAGTCTTTTTATATCTTTTGTAAGATATAGTCTCCAAACCTGAACACAATACTCCAAGTGATGCCTCACCAACAACTTGTACAGGGGCATTAATACCTCCTCCTTTCAGCTGGTTATTCCTCTCTGTATGCAGCCCACCATTCTTCTGACTTTGGCTACCGCATTATCATATTATTTCACCACCTTGAGATCCTCAGATACTATGGGGTCTATTCCATCCCGTAAATAGTGGGGATGGACGTCCCAATCCCCACTATTTGCCACCCTGACATCCCCGTTAAAAGCCTCCCTGTATCAACAAAGCATTTGTATGGGGAGGCTTCGATGGGGGGCAGGAGGGGGCATTCTGGAGGTGGAGTGAGGACAGGGCATGGGCAATCTGCAACTCCAAACATACAGGGCCGATTCTGAGGTCGGCCCTGTACGTCTGAGGTCAGCAAATTGGATGGGAGACTTATTCCACCTCAGAGGTGGAATAGGTCCCCGTGGACATCAGGGGATGGCAGGCCCAGGCAGTGGCGGAAAGGTGAGTGGGTGCAGAGGATTCCCCAGCCCAAACTTGGCCATGGAAGATCAGATCGGGGGTCAGGCTGCGGGGAAAGAAGATTGTGGTCGGTGGCAAGGGATTGCAGCTCCTGAATGTAGCCGCGGTGCCGGTAATGGGATGCCATAGCACCGCGGCTACATTCAGGAGCCGCACTGAGGTAGCCGGGCAGTTGGCTGTACATGCAGGCTGATCGGAATCGGGTCCTGACCTGCACATACAGGCCCTAGACCCGATTCTGATCCCACGGGGCACATCTATCCCCCGTGGAATCAGAATCGAGTCTACCCCTGGGTATCCCGATTCCGATTCGATGCATAGGGGCCTGGACACACACATTAGAATGTGCCTCCACCACTCTGAAGTCCTTCTCCTGGTCCACGCACACCAACCTCTCGCCCCCTATCCCATACAATTCATTTGGATTTCTGCATCCCAAATACATGACTCTGCACATCTTTGCATTAAATTTTAACTGCCAAGCATTAGACTATTCTTCCAGTGTTTGTAGATCTTTTCTCATGTTATCCACTCCCTCAGAAGAGACCACTCTGTTGCAAATTTTCATGTCATCTGCAAAAAGGCAAACTTTTCCCTTCAATCCCATAGCAATAATACTCACAAATACATTGAAAAGTACCGGTCCCAAGACCAATTCCTGGGGCATACAACGCTCACCTTCCTTCCTTCTGAGTGAGTTCTGTTTACCACCACCTGTCATCTGTCAGTCAATCAATTTCTGATCCAGTTCACCACCTTGGGACCCATCCCCAGGCTGCCCAGTTTATGATAAACCTATGAGGAACAGTACCAAAGACTTTGCTGAAATCTAGGTAGATCACATCCATTGCATGCCCTTGATCTAGTTCTCTGGTCACTCAGTCAAAGAACTCAATCAAATTTGTTTGGCATGATCAGCCTTTGGTGAAACAATGTTGCCTTGGATCATGCAACCCATTGGTTCTAGAATGTCCACTGTTCTTTCTTTCAGGAATGCCTCCATACTTTTCTCGCCACCAAGGTAAGGCTTACCAGCTTATAGTTTGCCACCTCTTTCATATTACCATTTTTGTGAAGAGGTACCACATCAGCCCTTCTCCGGGCCTGTGGAACCTCTCCCGTTTCCAAGGATAACCTCTTTTAAATATCAGGCCACCAGTGTTTTTTCTAGTTCAGTGATGTTATAGTATTTACAGTTTTCAGTGGATGAGACCTACTATCTTTTGCCTCTTATATATAAACCTTGTTTTATCAGCATATCACATTCAGTGACCAGATATGAACTCTGTTTCCATTTCTGTTCTACATAATCCACATTACTTTCTATGCTAGCTGTCCATGGTCCTGAGGGGTAGTTATTAATCTCTTATCTTTAGGTTTATGTTTAACTTTTCTTAGCTATTCCTTTGTTGGAGTACTATCTGCATATGATTACTTAAGTATCTCTTTATATTTCCCACTGTATTTGTACTTTTGCTAGGTGTTTTCCTTTGTTTTCTAATCTGATTTTCAAGAGTTTGCAAATTCAGCCTTTTCTTTCTTTAGGTGTGCTGGTAGATTTCTATTCCTTTTATTGCTCAGAATAGTTATCCAGTTGTGACTATTCACTTTCATATTTCAATACTTTTTGGGCATTGTATCTGTCAATGCTGTTAAGAATATGAGCCTTACTTCTATCACCTTTTGGGGTGTAGAGTCTTGGCATATAGATTAGTTGGTGGGCATGGAGGATTTTTCTTTATTATTGCATCCGATTGGTCAAGATGTTTTGTGAGGCCAGATAATAATTCCAAAGCTAAACAAGAATACACCGATTGATGGCTTGTATCTTTTTCTGTGCTATTGAATCACTTTTGAATATCAAATTCAGTCCCAATAGTATCTTTGCTGATCTTTTTCCTCTGTGATTTGTGCTAGATTGTTGCATCTTCATCTTCTGCTAGATATTTATATAGACCTTCCTGCTCATGTTTCTTCACATTTAATTTAAAAAAATGTATAGTCTGCTCTTTTTCTCACTTGAGAGCAATCACAAAATTAACAACATATTATAGTATAAAAACTAAAAGAAAAAGAAACAATTCAAAAAGCACTTCACCAACCCCCCCTACAGCTGCAAATCAACTAGTCTTAAGAACCAGAAAAAAATCCTAGGGGGGTCTTTTATTAAAGGGCACTAGCTGGCAGCAGATGTTCTTGCATATGCTAAGGGCACACATTGGATACATGTTGTCAACTAGCACAGGACTATGACAGCATGGGACAATT